>OY986437.1:136096023-137538523 GCA_963920525.1 Dichetophora obliterata
CTAACACAGTCGGGAAGTCTACCAATATCCTTGAGCTCTTGCTCGTTCATCGGTCCCCGAGAGATTATTACTGATGGCCTAAGAGGCTGAACAGCATCATCGCCTAGCTCTATCTGCCCTACTCGACCTTCCATTCTACGGATGTCTTGTTCTAGGGCGACCCCATGATTTTCTATGCCACTCAGGCGTGCCTCAATCTTCCTAATTTGCTCCAGTAGAGCATTAATTCCCCCATTAAGCTCGTTAATTTTAGCAGTAAGAGCGTCCATGGCACAAAAATATCGAAAGAAAACGCTTTTTTCTAAAAGAAGTCTATGTATCACTCACCGTTTGTTTGTTGCAGGGTCACTCTGAGTTGCTCCAAGTAAACGCACAATTACTTTATTAGAATTTTTTTAACTGCAACCTTTTTTTTTAAACGTAACAAGCACAAGCACAAGCACAATAGTAAACTTTTTACTTTTTCAAAATTTTTTTCAATTTTTTCTTCTTTTAGCACAAAAGTAACTTTTTACTTTTTTCAATTTTTTCTTCTAACTTTTTCTTTTTTAATTGTAACAAGCAACAAGGCACAATAGTAAACTTTTTATTTTTTCAAAAATTTTTTTTAATTTTTTCTTCTTTTAGCACAAAAGTAAACTTTTTACTTTTTTCAATTTTTTCTTATTTTTTCTTTTTTAATTGCAACAAGCAACAAGGCACAATAGTAAGCTTTTTTTGCTTTTTTCAAAAATTTCTCAATATTTTCTTCTTTTAGCACAAAAGTAGACTTTTTTATTTTTTTCAATATTTTCTTCTTATTTTTTTGTTTTTTAATATTTTTACTCAATTTCAGATTTTTATTTCAAAAAATTGTTCAGGAATATTTTATATTATATTTTTCTTGTTTCCTTATATTTTTACACAATTTGTTGGTTGTATTTATATACTTTTATAAAACTCTTTTGCACAATATAATAGGAGTTGTTCGGCTTACGCTTTTAAATAATCCTGTAATGAAAAAAATAAAATAAGAATTAGTTATTTAGTGATTTTTTTCCGTGTTCTAATGGGAACGGCGACATGTGCCACAAACACAAGTCTTTTTATTTTGGTCAGGGAAGGGTCATGGGATCCTGTTTAGTCGTCTGCAATCAGATTGCAGGCAACCTACTAAGGCATGACTTGCTTCACAACGGAAGTTTGGACCATTAGCAATCTCAGTGTGTTCCCATGTGAACACTGAAAAAATATTGCAGGATCGCAAACCCGTTAACCAATTGGCTTTATCGTGGAGGAACACCGGCCTAGGAGTATAGGTGCACGATGTTCTCCAGCCAATGTTAATGTTGCAACTATCCTTGCTGACCCCTGCAAGTCCCTTTCGTGATCTCTGCTAGTGTTCTTATGTGTACAAGCAGAAAGTGATTTAATTTTTTTATTTTATTTAGCTGAAGTGCAGCTGTTTTTTTATTCTATTATCACACCTTTAGTGTATTTATTATTCATCAATGAAACTGATTTAAGATCCTTACCACTGGTGGGGGGAATTCTTAAGGTTTCATTGATGTTCTCGTGTCTGCAAAGCTCCTTACCACGGGTGGGGGGAGGCCTTACAGCACGAGTTTATTTTATTCATCAAGGGAACTAATTAGAGACCCTTACCACTGGTGGGGGGAATCTCTACATTTCCTTGATGTTACTTTCGTTGCAAAACCCCTTACCACGAGTGGGGAGTGGTTTTGCAACAATAGCTGTTTTTTATTTTATAAATTGTATGTTCACCTATCACAGGGATGTTGCAAAGGCTCAGCCATTGTAGGGTCACTGTTGCAAAAGGATCCAACATTTATTGGAATCCTTTTCCAGGAGCCCACATTTGAAGTGGGTCCCTGCTCGGGCGCCAGTTAACGAGTGCACCTCAGTGCACTCGAAAAAATTAAAGTTGGGAGCCGGCCACTGGCTCCTTCTTCTTCCTGTGAATTAAATAAGAACACCAAAATTAAGTTTTATAGCTTTATTACCATCTGGTTTGCTTGTCCAAATAAAAGTGCGCACAAGTCTTATTTTAATTACTAGGTAAACTATTTGCTAATGTGTCTTAGCCTAAAATGCTGACGTTGCGCTTCCCATGAGTTTAATCGCCGACGTCGCTTCAGCGACGTTCTCACGCTGAGGTGACCGTGACTTCGAGGATCGTATTTCACCTGCATGCGCGTGGCTGGCTGGAAGTACTGACGTGTCGCAAATTAGGTTGGCTGGAGCATGTTAACTTAAATAATAAATAATAAATAATAAATAATAAATAATAAATAATAAATAATAAATAATAAATAATAAATAATAAATAATAAATAATAAATAATAAATAATAAATAATAAATAATAAATAATAAATAATAAATAATAAATAATAAATAATAAATAATAAATAATAAATAATAAATAATAAATAATAAATAATAAATAATAAATAATAAATAATAAATAATAAATAATAAATAATAAATAATAAATAATAAATAATAAATAATAAATAATAAATAATAAATAATAAATAATAAATAATAAATAATAAATAATAAATAATAAATAATAAATAATAAATAATAAATAATAAATAATAAATAATAAATAATAAATAATAAATAATAAATAATAAATAATAAATAATAAATAATAAATAATAAATAATAAATAATAAATAATAAATAATAAATAATAAATAATAAATAATAAATAATAAATAATAAATAATAAATAATAAATAATAAATAATAAATAATAAATAATAAATAATAAATAATAAATAATAAATAATAAATAATAAATAATAAATAATAAATAATAAATAATAAATAATAAATAATAAATAATAAATAATAAATAATAAATAATAAATAATAAATAATAAATAATAAATAATAAATAATAAATAATAAATAATAAATAATAAATAATAAATAATAAATAATAAATAATAAATAATAAATAATAAATAATAAATAATAAATAATAAATAATAAATAATAAATAATAAATAATAAATAATAAATAATAAATAATAAATAATAAATAATAAATAATAAATAATAAATAATAAATAATAAATAATAAATAATAAATAATAAATAATAAATAATAAATAATAAATAATAAATAATAAATAATAAATAATAAATAATAAATAATAAATAATAAATAATAAATAATAAATAATAAATAATAAATAATAAATAATAAATAATAAATAATAAATAATAAATAATAAATAATAAATAATAAATAATAAATAATAAATAATAAATAATAAATAATAAATAATAAATAATAAATAATAAATAATAAATAATAAATAATAAATAATAAATAATAAATAATAAATAATAAATAATAAATAATAAATAATAAATAATAAATAATAAATAATAAATAATAAATAATAAATAATAAATAATAAATAATAAATAATAAATAATAAATAATAAATAATAAATAATAAATAATAAATAATAAATAATAAATAATAAATAATAAATAATAAATAATAAATAATAAATAATAAATAATAAATAATAAATAATAAATAATAAATAATAAATAATAAATAATAAATAATAAATAATAAATAATAAATAATAAATAATAAATAATAAATAATAAATAATAAATAATAAATAATAAATAATAAATAATAAATAATAAATAATAAATAATAAATAATAAATAATAAATAATAAATAATAAATAATAAATAATAAATAATAAATAATAAATAATAAATAATAAATAATAAATAATAAATAATAAATAATAAATAATAAATAATAAATAATAAATAATAAATAATAAATAATAAATAATAAATAATAAATAATAAATAATAAATAATAAATAATAAATAATAAATAATAAATAATAAATAATAAATAATAAATAATAAATAATAAATAATAAATAATAAATAATAAATAATAAATAATAAATAATAAATAATAAATAATAAATAATAAATAATAAATAATAAATAATAAATAATAAATAATAAATAATAAATAATAAATAATAAATAATAAATAATAAATAATAAATAATAAATAATAAATAATAAATAATAAATAATAAATAATAAATAATAAATAATAAATAATAAATAATAAATAATAAATAATAAATAATAAATAATAAATAATAAATAATAAATAATAAATAATAAATAATAAATAATAAATAATAAATAATAAATAATAAATAATAAATAATAAATAATAAATAATAAATAATAAATAATAAATAATAAATAATAAATAATAAATAATAAATAATAAATAATAAATAATAAATAATAAATAATAAATAATAAATAATAAATAATAAATAATAAATAATAAATAATAAATAATAAATAATAAATAATAAATAATAAATAATAAATAATAAATAATAAATAATAAATAATAAATAATAAATAATAAATAATAAATAATAAATAATAAATAATAAATAATAAATAATAAATAATAAATAATAAATAATAAATAATAAATAATAAATAATAAATAATAAATAATAAATAATAAATAATAAATAATAAATAATAAATAATAAATAATAAATAATAAATAATAAATAATAAATAATAAATAATAAATAATAAATAATAAATAATAAATAATAAATAATAAATAATAAATAATAAATAATAAATAATAAATAATAAATAATAAATAATAAATAATAAATAATAAATAATAAATAATAAATAATAAATAATAAATAATAAATAATAAATAATAAATAATAAATAATAAATAATAAATAATAAATAATAAATAATAAATAATAAATAATAAATAATAAATAATAAATAATAAATAATAAATAATAAATAATAAATAATAAATAATAAATAATAAATAATAAATAATAAATAATAAATAATAAATAATAAATAATAAATAATAAATAATAAATAATAAATAATAAATAATAAATAATAAATAATAAATAATAAATAATAAATAATAAATAATAAATAATAAATAATAAATAATAAATAATAAATAATAAATAATAAATAATAAATAATAAATAATAAATAATAAATAATAAATAATAAATAATAAATAATAAATAATAAATAATAAATAATAAATAATAAATAATAAATAATAAATAATAAATAATAAATAATAAATAATAAATAATAAATAATAAATAATAAATAATAAATAATAAATAATAAATAATAAATAATAAATAATAAATAATAAATAATAAATAATAAATAATAAATAATAAATAATAAATAATAAATAATAAATAATAAATAATAAATAATAAATAATAAATAATAAATAATAAATAATAAATAATAAATAATAAATAATAAATAATAAATAATAAATAATAAATAATAAATAATAAATAATAAATAATAAATAATAAATAATAAATAATAAATAATAAATAATAAATAATAAATAATAAATAATAAATAATAAATAATAAATAATAAATAATAAATAATAAATAATAAATAATAAATAATAAATAATAAATAATAAATAATAAATAATAAATAATAAATAATAAATAATAAATAATAAATAATAAATAATAAATAATAAATAATAAATAATAAATAATAAATAATAAATAATAAATAATAAATAATAAATAATAAATAATAAATAATAAATAATAAATAATAAATAATAAATAATAAATAATAAATAATAAATAATAAATAATAAATAATAAATAATAAATAATAAATAATAAATAATAAATAATAAATAATAAATAATAAATAATAAATAATAAATAATAAATAATAAATAATAAATAATAAATAATAAATAATAAATAATAAATAATAAATAATAAATAATAAATAATAAATAATAAATAATAAATAATAAATAATAAATAATAAATAATAAATAATAAATAATAAATAATAAATAATAAATAATAAATAATAAATAATAAATAATAAATAATAAATAATAAATAATAAATAATAAATAATAAATAATAAATAATAAATAATAAATAATAAATAATAAATAATAAATAATAAATAATAAATAATAAATAATAAATAATAAATAATAAATAATAAATAATAAATAATAAATAATAAATAATAAATAATAAATAATAAATAATAAATAATAAATAATAAATAATAAATAATAAATAATAAATAATAAATAATAAATAATAAATAATAAATAATAAATAATAAATAATAAATAATAAATAATAAATAATAAATAATAAATAATAAATAATAAATAATAAATAATAAATAATAAATAATAAATAATAAATAATAAATAATAAATAATAAATAATAAATAATAAATAATAAATAATAAATAATAAATAATAAATAATAAATAATAAATAATAAATAATAAATAATAAATAATAAATAATAAATAATAAATAATAAATAATAAATAATAAATAATAAATAATAAATAATAAATAATAAATAATAAATAATAAATAATAAATAATAAATAATAAATAATAAATAATAAATAATAAATAATAAATAATAAATAATAAATAATAAATAATAAATAATAAATAATAAATAATAAATAATAAATAATAAATAATAAATAATAAATAATAAATAATAAATAATAAATAATAAATAATAAATAATAAATAATAAATAATAAATAATAAATAATAAATAATAAATAATAAATAATAAATAATAAATAATAAATAATAAATAATAAATAATAAATAATAAATAATAAATAATAAATAATAAATAATAAATAATAAATAATAAATAATAAATAATAAATAATAAATAATAAATAATAAATAATAAATAATAAATAATAAATAATAAATAATAAATAATAAATAATAAATAATAAATAATAAATAATAAATAATAAATAATAAATAATAAATAATAAATAATAAATAATAAATAATAAATAATAAATAATAAATAATAATAATAAATAATAAATAATAAATAATAAATAATAAATAATAAATAATAAATAATAAATAATAAATAATAAATAATAAATAATAAATAATAAATAATAAATAATAAATAATAAATAATAAATAATAAATAATAAATAATAAATAATAAATAATAAATAATAAATAATAAATAATAAATAATAAATAATAAATAATAAATAATAAATAATAAATAATAAATAATAAATAATAAATAATAAATAATAAATAATAAATAATAAATAATAAATAATAAATAATAAATAATAAATAATAAATAATAAATAATAAATAATAAATAATAAATAATAAATAATAAATAATAAATAATAAATAATAAATAATAAATAATAAATAATAAATAATAAATAATAAATAATAAATAATAAATAATAAATAATAAATAATAAATAATAAATAATAAATAATAAATAATAAATAATAAATAATAAATAATAAATAATAAATAATAAATAATAAATAATAAATAATAAATAATAAATAATAAATAATAAATAATAAATAATAAATAATAAATAATAAATAATAAATAATAAATAATAAATAATAAATAATAAATAATAAATAATAAATAATAAATAATAAATAATAAATAATAAATAATAAATAATAAATAATAAATAATAAATAATAAATAATAAATAATAAATAATAAATAATAAATAATAAATAATAAATAATAAATAATAAATAATAAATAATAAATAATAAATAATAAATAATAAATAATAAATAATAAATAATAAATAATAAATAATAAATAATAAATAATAAATAATAAATAATAAATAATAAATAATAAATAATAAATAATAAATAATAAATAATAAATAATAAATAATAAATAATAAATAATAAATAATAAATAATAAATAATAAATAATAAATAATAAATAATAAATAATAAATAATAAATAATAAATAATAAATAATAAATAATAAATAATAAATAATAAATAATAAATAATAAATAATAAATAATAAATAATAAATAATAAATAATAAATAATAAATAATAAATAATAAATAATAAATAATAAATAATAAATAATAAATAATAAATAATAAATAATAAATAATAAATAATAAATAATAAATAATAAATAATAAATAATAAATAATAAATAATAAATAATAAATAATAAATAATAAATAATAAATAATAAATAATAAATAATAAATAATAAATAATAAATAATAAATAATAAATAATAAATAATAAATAATAAATAATAAATAATAAATAATAAATAATAAATAATAAATAATAAATAATAAATAATAAATAATAAATAATAAATAATAAATAATAAATAATAAATAATAAATAATAAATAATAAATAATAAATAATAAATAATAAATAATAAATAATAAATAATAAATAATAAATAATAAATAATAAATAATAAATAATAAATAATAAATAATAAATAATAAATAATAAATAATAAATAATAAATAATAAATAATAAATAATAAATAATAAATAATAAATAATAAATAATAAATAATAAATAATAAATAATAAATAATAAATAATAAATAATAAATAATAAATAATAAATAATAAATAATAAATAATAAATAATAAATAATAAATAATAAATAATAAATAATAAATAATAAATAATAAATAATAAATAATAAATAATAAATAATAAATAATAAATAATAAATAATAAATAATAAATAATAAATAATAAATAATAAATAATAAATAATAAATAATAAATAATAAATAATAAATAATAAATAATAAATAATAAATAATAAATAATAAATAATAAATAATAAATAATAAATAATAAATAATAAATAATAAATAATAAATAATAAATAATAAATAATAAATAATAAATAATAAATAATAAATAATAAATAATAAATAATAAATAATAAATAATAAATAATAAATAATAAATAATAAATAATAAATAATAAATAATAAATAATAAATAATAAATAATAAATAATAAATAATAAATAATAAATAATAAATAATAAATAATAAATAATAAATAATAAATAATAAATAATAAATAATAAATAATAAATAATAAATAATAAATAATAAATAATAAATAATAAATAATAAATAATAAATAATAAATAATAAATAATAAATAATAAATAATAAATAATAAATAATAAATAATAAATAATAAATAATAAATAATAAATAATAAATAATAAATAATAAATAATAAATAATAAATAATAAATAATAAATAATAAATAATAAATAATAAATAATAAATAATAAATAATAAATAATAAATAATAAATAATAAATAATAAATAATAAATAATAAATAATAAATAATAAATAATAAATAATAAATAATAAATAATAAATAATAAATAATAAATAATAAATAATAAATAATAAATAATAAATAATAAATAATAAATAATAAATAATAAATAATAAATAATAAATAATAAATAATAAATAATAAATAATAAGTAATAAGTAATAAGTAATAAGTAATAAGTAATAAATAATAAATAATAAATAATAAATAATAAATAATAAATAATAAATAATAAATAATAAATAATAAATAATAAATAAATAAATAAATTAATCAAATGGGGCAAAGTCGTTGTTGAAAATCATTAAACAAAATTATTGTGTATTGTAATAAGAATAACTTACTCATAGAATTATACACTAAGAAAAAATATACTTTTATACCTGAATACTGTATACACTGCTAGAAATTACAACTTTAACAATAAAGCAGCAAATATAATCAGAGCATAAATTCTTCAAGTCTTCTTATTTATTGGCGAAAGTTTGAGGGCCTTTCGTCTGATCCTGGAGCGGCTGAGCATACATCAGCCTTTTGATTAAAACCCCCTAACAAATGGTGCCCGAGCAGGGACCTGCTTACAAAGACGGCAGTGGAAAACTGAAGTCACCCTCCAACGACGGAGAAGCAAGTACAATACACAATAACAATAATAATAGGTCTGTTCGCGTAGTCGAATGCAAACGAAGTATTTCAAAAGTTTTTACTAGAAAGTGCCTGAAAAGCGTTCGTTTACTGAGAAAATTGGGTAATAGATAGGAAATCACATTTTCTATCCGTTCAATATTTTTAAAGTTTTTACAAGAAGAATTTCATCTTGTAAAAAGATGAAAACTGTCAAATGGTAGCTGTGTGTGTAGCAGCTGAGTTTTTTTAGATTTTCTTAGTCGTATTTGACATTTTTCATTATTTTACCAGAAAGCGTTCGTTTACTTTTTAAAGTTGAAGTTAATTCTCTCTATTTTATTACTTTTGACTTTTTTCATTTTTTTACCAGAAAAGTACGCGAACAGACCTAATATGAATACAGACAAGCATTTAACTTCGGACTCGCTCGGCTGGATATACCTACTTAAAAAGGAGCGGCTCATCATAGAGTGCCAAAAGATTGTATTACCAATCGATGGCTGTACAGTAGAAGATTTGCAAAGGCAACTAAGCCACTTCGTAAAAACAAAACGGAGCAGAGCCTCAACAAAAAACATATTTAAAGCTCTGGAGGCCGAAGTTGAAGCCAAAGAACGATTACCCATCAATGACCAGGCAACCGCCTCTAAAACTGCAGCTGCATAGCCAACAACATTAACAATGCCCAAGTACAACCGGATTAGTCACCACCAATGTTCAGACCCCGAGGTAATGAACACCGTGCGGCGATGGAACATCCACTACGATGATGGCGACAATTTGCTAGAGTTCGTAGAGCGGATCGAGGAACTGGCCGAATGCTATCACCTGGACAGCAATAAATTGTTACCCACATAACTGGAGGTATTAGAAGGTAATGCTTTACAGTGGTATCGTGTGAAACGACCAACGATCACCACATGGGCCACATTCTGTACTGAAGCCGAAAGATTCTTCTTACCGAAGCAATTCCTAAACCACCTAGAGGAAGCAATTTATCATCGTAAGCAAATGCAAATGGAAAAAGCGAAAGACTACATCCTAAGTATGCAAACTCTCATACGCCAACACCTGCGGCTCGAAACTCTTGACCACACAGATCGGTTTTATGATGGTTTACGAGTCGAGTAAAAATTCTACGCCAGGCGAAGCGAGTTTACTACGCTTAATGAGTTAATGGACCTCACCGAAGAATACGAGGTACTCAAGAGTGACGAAGCAAGGGGAGTCGCATGGCTACTCACTGCTGCCAGCACCATACGATGCCAATACGCACTGCTGGAGGTGCAAAAAACGAGGCCACTGACTTCATGATTTCCGAAGCCGGGCACAAAAAGTATGCTCACGATGTGGCCAGGATGTCTACCTATCCCGCGGCTGATGGCCGTTATAGCATCACCGTAAGGGTCAGGGGGCGACCAATCAAGGCACTCATAGACACAGAATCCACTCTGTCGCATGTCCACGATAGCATTAAGCAGTTGTTGATCGAACAAAATATTCAACCACGACCATGTGTATCCCATCCAAGTTCACTATGAGCAAAAATCAGTATTTGTCTCAGTCTTCCAACTATCATCACTGGCAGAGCCAATGATCCTAGGCATACATTTTTTTATGACGCAGAGGCATAAAATTAACCAGCAAAGCAATGACCAAGCGAAAAAAGTCTCAAGCCTGCACTCTCTTGTCAGACGAGACAATTTGACACCGGAACCAAAGGAACACTTATTTAAATGGAAAGCGATGCCTTTCACCACGAACTATGTGCCTGCAATGATCAAACGCACCATCGACCGCATTATTGAACACGTATCACCGAAAATCTCCAAAATCAGAAATATTTGCCCGACTAATCGTTTATCACCCCTGCCGACACCCTGCCACACAGACGGAAGCTCTGATGTGCTAGAGAACAGTGGCGCAGGAGGCGCAACTGATAACACTCCGATACTACTACTACCGCTAACTCCGTTCCGAAAACACAAACTACAAACATCACAAACCGCCGCACCGACATCATAGCCTCGCGTCGAGCCTTCGACCGTCACACCACCAAGAACACTAACCGTCGCACCCACATCACATCTTCGCACCGAACCGTACACCGGCCCACCATTACATCTGCCGAAACGAATCAGCAAAGAAACAACATTTGGTAAAACGCAAGGGGGAAAAATAGGCAAAAATAACCGTAACTATTAAAAAAAAACGGCAAGGCTCGAATATGCTGTAAAGTGAAGTTAAATTTACTTCTTTCTTTATTTTTATTTTTATTTTAAGTCTCTAGTTTTAATTGTATTATTAAGAATAATACTTTTAAGTTCAGTACTTTAGTTTTTTTATTTATCCACCCGTTCTTTTACTTTTTTTTATAACTTATTTTTCTAAGTACTAACTCTTAATTTTATTACTAAGAATATTATTTTTTTTAAGTTTATTATGAATTAACCAAAACAGAAAACCAACCAAATTACATCACCGTAGTCTTACCGTTCATTATTATAATAAAATCTAAAATTGCATCCCGCTCCCTACGCCACTTTCCCACTACGCCACTGTGCACCTATAACATAGCCAACAGCCAGGCATACAACAATTACACAAACAAAGCAACTCAACGCAGTCAACAGCCAAGCATACAACAACCACACAAACACAGCAACTCAGCGTAGTCAACAGTCAGCCAAACAACAACCATACAAACACAGCAAGTGAACGTAGCCAACTGCCAATTCAATATGTTATAATTCTAATCAGGTGTTTAGCAGAGGGTGAATAAGAATGCGCAGTTTGGCAGACTTAGGCACGGTCCGAAAGGGTAGTGCTTAGCCCGTCCGTTACTTGGTAACAATTACCATTTGCCATTTACCGACGATCTCATTTCTATAGATCGTTACTAATACATGTAGTCGTAGTTTTATTTTTAGTATTTATTTGGACTTTTTACGTCGGCTTCGGTCAGTAGGAAATCCGAAGTTTTCATTCGCACTTTTTACGTCGACTTCGGCCGGTCTTAAATCCGAAGTTCTTTCTTGTTTGGACTTTTTTACGTCGGCTTCGGTCGGTCGGAAATTCGAAGTGTTTCTTTTCCTTTTTTTTTTTAACAAAGACTTTTTACGTCGCATTCGGTCGGTCGGAACTTTGAAGTATATGTAATTGGGACTTTTTTTACGTCGGCTTCGGTCGATCATCCAACATGTAGATTTATGCTTAAGAATTTTATTGTTTTATTTTTATAATTTCCTTAACTTATCGTTAAAGTAATAGTAAAGCGATTCACGCCATATATGAAATTATATCTATATATCACAAGATTAAATGCTAAATAAAGCAGCGTGGTCGGGTCTTGCCTAAGTCGTTGTCACACCGACCGTCACCGAACTTCACAGAACATCGAATATCACCGAATTTCTCTGAGTCATCGCACTCCACCGAACACCGAACATCGTTGAAACAGCAAACGAGAACTCCACAGGCAGATTCACTTACGACTGTATACTTATTGTTTCATCTTTATATATAATATTCTTCTGTGCATGGCTTTGTAACTGAACTCCTCGTAAACTGCTAGACCGATTTTGATGAAATTTGGTATGTGTGTGAGGCTGGGTCTGTAAATGTTTTTGTTTTTCAGTTTGACCCGGTAGGCGGCGCTGTTGTTGCTGTTGCAGTGTTTAAAAATTTATTTGAGGGTATAACTCAGAACGGAATTGAGCAATTGTCATGATTCTTTCACTGCACCATTTTTATATACAAACAAAATTTCAGAAATACAAAACGAATACAAATAATAAAAAAAAAATTTAATTTTTATGATAGATAGGCTTGATTTTTCGATGGTATAAAACTTTTTAAATTTTTACGATAGAAACTTTAAATCAACCCTTCATTTATGCATACCATATGAAAGAACATTAAAAAAGCTATTTTTGGATTTGAATATTTTTTCAACAACAAATATTTGTACCAAAGTTTTTTGCAAACTAAAGAAATTCGTTAAGGTTTTTTTTTTGAAAATTATAAAAATTAGAAGGGAAACGAAAATTAAAAAGATTGAACACGATTAGGCGGACCAAAATTTTAAACAAAAAGAATAATGCAATCCTTTGTAACATGACCGAGTTATTCACTTTTAAAGCCAGCACTTACATTTTGGATTGATTTTTTTTTCTATTTTACCAAAAAATAAAATTAGTACTAAAAACCTTTTGTGTGTTTCAGGTACGAAAGTGTTTGTGTTCTCAATTTCTTGGAAATTTTTAGCAACTTGCATATTCCTATAGAAAACGAAATTTTTCTAATAAAAGACATCTAAACCAGGAATGTTACTTACCACAAAGGTATGCAATTACAAAATTGCAATAATGCAACTTTGAAAATTCTTGCATGGCAGATTATTTACTTTAAACATTTAAGGTGTTTGAAGAATCTGAGGACCTTAGTATGTTTGGCGATGACAAAAAAGGTCAAAAATTTGGCTATAAATGGTTAAATATAAAAACGGGGCGAGCGAGGCACAAAGTTATTCTAATCCGATGTGAGTAAAAATTGTGCAAAATAACTATTATTAGCACTTAGGGTAAATTGAATAAAACTTCGTCCATATCCTCTTTAATGATTCTTTCCCTACACCATTATTTTTTATGCAAACAAAATTACAAAAATACAAAATGTATACAAATATCATCATAAACTTGATACCCGTTGTTACTATGACCTTGATTTTGTAGAAATTTTTTTTATTTTGTTAAAATTTCTTTAAAAATAATTTTTGACATTTTTGTCATCGTCAAACATGCTATGGTCCTCAGATTCTACGACTTGATGTTTCGATCTAATAAAATGTTTTTTAAATTTTTACAATAGAACCTTTAAATCAACCCTTAATTCATGCATACCATATGAAAGAACATTAACGGCTGATTTCTTCACCGAGTATCAAATCGAGCTAGTTCGAGTTCTGCTTAGAACTCAGTTTTAAACTGATTCTCGGTTCAAAAAAAAAGTAAGAACTCTGTAATTTCTTCACTTATATAGTACTTGGATCATTTTCAAAAGAGAGTGTTAGACACTAAAACTTGGATCGAATTTATACCAGCCCTCTAGGAAATGGAAACATTCCCATATTTAAGCAGGAAACATTCCATAGCATGCACGCAGAGAAAAAACATAGTTGGAACAACCATGTTTTAAGAGGATCATAGTATGATTCGGATTATGATTGTTGCTTACATGTTCTTAAACATATAATATTTTTTTGATCATGATAAAATGATTACAACAACCATATTTAGAAAATTAACTTTTTTGTAGGAACCAAAATATTATTGAAACAATCATTATTCTCTTATTGGGTCAAAAATAGAATGATTGCAGCAACTATATTTATGAATTTATTTTTAGGATCCAGAATATTATTAAATATTATTTATTTTCATGCACTCCAATTTCCATAGCTATTAATTAAGATATCTCCAAATACTTGCCATTGACTAGGCTGAACAGAAATATTAATTCAATTGAAAAATTTTTATCATAAAATTTTCTGTCCGAGCTGGGGTTTGAACCGCGGCTTTTTCGCTTACGAGCCACGCACACTACCAGTAAGCCACAGCCGCTACTGCGGCTCGCCTGACTAATGCCATTCATAAACATGGTTCATTAAGTACATTGTCAAAAATAGCAATATTTGTGATAAACAAAATATGGTCAGAATTGCGAAATATGTTTACGGTAAAAAGAAACATATTTGCTACAATTAAAGTCGAAAATATCACTTTTCTGAGTGCTGTTTTTAGGATCAGGCGATTTAAAACAAAACACAATAATTGAACAGTTGACAAACGAAACGGCACATACCCAAGAATCGATAAAACTTATTGTGTCTGAATGAAGTGAAAGTTTTTCCAGCAAACTGTTCAGACACAATAAATTCTTTCGATTTTTGGTTATGTTCTGCTTCGTTTGCCAACAATCAAAGAATAGTTCAGACAAACATTCAAGATTCTAATATGTTTGTCTCTATAATAATATTCACATTTATCATGATTGACAGAACTACAACATTTTGTTGCAACTAATAGTAGAGGCAATCATAGTATGTTGACGATTTCAACTATGTTATGATTTCAACTATAATGTTATTTTTGGTACCACCATTAGTAAACAATGACTTTATTAAGGCAAACATTTTTGTTTGCAGAAATAATACAATAATTTTAGTAAAAAAATTATTATTGCAGTTATCATGTCTCAACCATGTCTTTTCTCTGCGTGTATAGGAAGCATTTCCTTTCGTTGAACACTCCATTTTTTTGCACATGATGTCATTAGAGGGAAAAATTCTTCTCCGCTGTCTTAAAAATAAATGTGGAAACAATTGAGTTAAAAAATTTAAATAGATTATCGGCGAGGTGCTGAATCAGCTTACTACGGACAAGAGTAACCCCCCTATTACGAATTCATACGATACACGATAAACGCTTGCATTCTGTTAAGCGGTATTACGAATTTTCGTTTGTCGTATTAAATGCGACAGTTAGCGTTTATCGTATATCTGAAGGAAATGGTATTACGAAACGATACGTATCAGATCAGCTGTTCAATTTCATACGCTTGCAAGCGGCTGAATATTCTTGTCCGATAGTTGAAATTTTATATAAAATTTTAATCTTTTTTTCAAAATATTTAAATATTAAAGATATAAAAATGACTTTTTAAAAGGATTTGATCAAAATTAAGCGATATTTCAGGCCAAGAGTTGCGATCTCAAAAGTTCAACTGGGAGGTCTTGCCACTTTAATGGAAGAAAACGCAGATTATACATTTACCGATTTCTTGATAACGACATAGTAAAATTGAAATGTTGAAATTAAATAACATCAGCAAACTTATTCCACCGTCATGAGCAAATCGCCACCTTCCAATGTCATTCCGTTGGTTATTTCGAGTTTCTTGACAATGTCTGCTTTTGGCGACTGCAAGACCATTTCCATCTTCATGGCAGATAGAACCACAAGCGGCTGTCCCTTTTCGACTTTGTCACCTTCCTTAAAACGAATATCAATGACTGTTCCTGGCATAGGAGCTCCAACTTCGTTCTCGTTTGCTTTTGAAGTCTTGGGATGAATATGAAGTTCCTTTACAGCTTCTTTATCGCGAGATTATAAGCATCCCTCAACTTCCTTCTTTCCGCAGCATCTATACATGTCTCATCGCTTTCTCCACTTATATTGAACGCCGTATATGTCGTCGGAAACGTGTTTATATATTTTTTTTTGAACTTTCAAAATATTGAAGTATTGAATTAAAATTTTCAAAATATTGAATTCACAGTAAAATGTAAACAAATATCACTGTCATTCACAATAGTAGATCTATCGGGCGTATGAAAACGATAATACGAAAGCTTGATTTTTACGATACGCTTGCAAGCGTCTATCGTGTATCGTATGGAAATCCATAATAGGGGGGTAAGTCTTAGGCCCGGTTTCACAATCAATACTTAAGAATAAGCTCTGAAAATGTGTTTCATCAGCCATACTTAAGTTCAACTTAAGTATGGAAAATGCGTGACTTAAGTTCTACTTAAGTCATCGACAATCAACAACTAATTATATTTTGCAAAATAATTAAACTAATCAGCAAAAACTAATTGGTAAAACTAAAGTGCAACTTAAATATTGATTATGAAACCGGGCTTCAATCTAGAATATTGAAGTTTATTTATGATATATTTCCTGTTTTTGTCAAAACTACATATGGACCGTGCTTCGTGGTTAGTTGCCGTCATCATCTAGACAAAACCAAAATTAAAGTCTGTCACGAGAGTCGCTTAAAATATAGTGACATTTTTTTGTCATTGCCTGCCAAGTGAAGTGGATAAACATGTCTACTGGTGATTGGTGGAGCAGATACGCAATTTGTGTGAAGTAATTGAGCTGGCACGAGTGAGCAATATCCTTCTAAGGATTTCTTACTAAACGGTCTACTAGAAGGGCATTTATTCGCCGGGTAAAGTTAATATGATTATGGCAACCAATTGTCCAGGCCCGTTGGACCTAGGCGTTTAAATTGAACAATTATAAATGCTAAAATATTGTTTAAATAATTTTTATGGCAGATTGCTTTAGTAGTTAATAAAACGCGGTAGTTATATACAAAGCTCACCAAATAAATAGTTATTTAAAATTTATCATTTCATTTGAAGTTTTTGTTTTAAAATAAAAAATTTTGCAATAATTTAGGTGCTGGTGGTGGAATTTTGTATTCCGTCTCTGGAGTCTCGTAGATTTTCTCCTCCTTTGGCTCAACAACAGACACATTACTAAGCAATGTTTTCCTAGGACCAATCTTACTCTTGGGATCATAAGGCAACATGATCTTGACCTTAATACTCAAGACATTCTGGCGCAACAGACGTAACGAGTAGCAATTTTGACATAGTCAAAAGGCCACGGGTTGCGACTCTCGGCATACAATTCAATTCGGCCGGGTTCAAAATTGAAACACCTCTGTACCATTGCAGTTAACTCTCGAATGGATGTCCCTTCTCTTCCAGCAGGTTTCTGTTGACATGATGATGATTTTAGTGCGCGATGGAGTGACACGCACCTCAACTCTGGAGCTACCATCTTCAGCAAGTTCGCGAGTTAGAAACTCGTTCAATTTAGACTTGAACATGCCATCTGCAACGAACTTGCTTTTTTATATTTTAAAGCTTAATTTTTTTTAGCACAACTTACACAGAACATAATTAAAAAAAAAAGAAAAGAAATTATAAATTTAAAAATTTTTTTTAAATTTATTTTATAATTAATATTCAAAACTTGACACTCAAAGTGTCAAAACAAAGTTATATTTTTTGATGTGAAGAAATAAAAAGAGCGCAAGACCGAGTTTTAAGATTGCTAGACTTCCGGTTTCGGGGTTACAGCTAAAACTCAGTATCAGCTAGAACCGAGTTTCAAATTGATGTTTTTATGCCTTAGATCTCTGTGAAGAAATGACGCAGTACTGGGGAGAGAACCAAAAATAGGTTTAGTACTCGGTCTAGCATTAAAACTCTGTCATGAGATCGTCAGTTAGAAATCAATTTTTGGTTTTGAATATTTTTTTCAAAAACAAATATTTTAACCAAAGTTTTTTACGAAATAAAGAAATTCGTCAAGGTTTTTTTTTATCTTGAGCGGCTGAGCATATCTCAGCCTTTTGATTAAAACCCCTTTACAACATCGTGTGTCACACGCATTGGCTGCAATCAGCGGAGCCAACAATTGCACTTAAAATATTTATATAATTGCATATTAATAATAATTAAATTAAATAATTTACAATTTTTCTGACGTTTAGATTAAAACACATTCAGAAAAAACATCGTTCACTAAGGCATCGCTACCATAATAGCTCACAACAATTTTTAACGACACATGATCTCATGACACCTAATAGTAATTGTATCATAATTGTTTGTTTGAATTTAATTTTGACTGCAGAGGTAGTGCCCTCTACCGCTCGTTTTTCATGGCGTTGCTTTGAGAAAATTTGTTATCGCGATTATATTAATGCGAAAAAAACGCAGCTATTATCGAAATTCATATTTGGACTTATTCTGTACAATGTGCTATGAAAAAATTCTTTTATGATTTCCAATACAAATTTTTGAGCTATCAAAAAATCTGTTATGAGACGAAAATTCATATTCTGCACGACAACCTTTTATGAAATCTGTTATAAAACATAGCAGGTTTTTCGAACTGTCAAAAAAAATTGTACAAAATCTTTTATTTGGTATTCTGCATGACAAAATCTACTATGACATCTGTAATGAAAGACAATAGAATAACAGATACATTTTTCTGTCTTTTATCGTAACAAATATTTAGAAAGTGAACATTTTGGTCTGAAAAATGTATATTTTTTTACGAATTTCATTAAGAATGACTCATAAAAGTAGGCAATTTTAAGATTAAATAATTAATAAATGTGTTTGTGTTTGTTTTAAAGGCAAGAGTGACGCCTAAATAGCAAACATTTCGATCTTCCTGACGTGCGTTTCGTGCAGCTTTTTAGGTTGGACAAAGTGATTGTTCGTCTGCATTTTATATGCATGTCCAACAATTTAATTTTATTGACAGCAAACAGCTATTTTATAACTGAAGTTATCGGGATTGTATTATATTTTTGTTTTCAAAGATTAATAACAGGGAGCCATAAAAGATTGAAAGGCAGAAAACCAATTTTAACAGATCTTTTATAGTCAGCATTTTTATGATTGATAACAAAAAATGCGTAACAGACTAATAGATTTCGCTGAATAGGTCCAAGTATTACCCACATTGGTGTTCACACTGTGAATTGTTATAATGTGAACAGCACATTGTGAATTATTATAATGTGAACAGCACAAATAAAGAATAGAGCCCCAACCCACCCTACAGGCCACAAACACATAGAAAGCATGCATGCCTCAAGCATACACTACATTCGACTCTCGTCGTTTCATCACCGAGGTCGTGAAGCGCGACTAGCCAGCTGTAATTGTGTTTGTGGTCCATCCGCTGATGTGACCGACACAATTAAAGTACAGTTTTAAATAGAATCAAAAAGATTCGTAATTTGTGATGGCGTTCTAAATCCTTGGATTGGGCCAAATAATTTCCTCTTCAGTGAGGATTCTTCTTGAGCTAGGGAAGCCTAGTTTTCGCAGTAACTTAAATAACAAAAAAAAAAAAAAAACCATACACTAAAACAGTATTCATCTGTTCATATGTAAAAAATGCCAAAAATGCTGAAACTAAACAAATATGTTTAAAAAAAAGTCTGAGAAATATATTGAATTTAATTTTAAATAATTCTAGCGATTAATAAATGCAATTGGATATATTAGTATAGCTTCTTCAAGCAAAGCTTTGATGCCTGCAAAAACTTAAAGGTGAGCGATTTCAGACATGCCTCAAGCATCATGCATGCATGAATGCTTTTGATGTGCGCTACTTTTTATAAGAATATGTATATGCAATCTCAAAACTCAGATGCTTGAAGCATGCCCCTACAAGAAATAGGTAACCGAAACTCCAACACAATCAAATACATTTTTATATTTACAACCACATTCTCATACCCATTTCAGTATAAAAATTTGTGAAGCAAAGAAAAAATATTATCGTTTTAGCAAGTGCATGTGAAAGAAAGAGAAGGTATTATTATCAAAAAGCATGACAAATTTTTGCATATCCGCTATTGTATTTTTTCATTCTTGGATTCGCTAATAATAAAAAAATTAAAATATCTGGAAAATGCATACTGTTGTAACGCTGCTGCCCTTATAAATAAATATGAGCAAATAAGCACTTGCCAATATCAATAATGCAGTGAGTGTTTCAACATTCGCCACATCTAATTTCACGCCCAAGTAATCTCTACAGATGTGGCTAACTGTAGCAGCAGCAACAACAATACAAAGTTTATGATAAATCTAAATCATTTGCTTTACAACACCAACGAATTACATGCATTTTTATTTTTAAAGGTTTTTATCTAACGTACATAAAACTACTTTTTACGTTATATCTAACAGTTACGTGTAACTGAGTTTTCGGTAATATCTATCTGGTGAGATTTGGTTACCTATAACCTGTATTTATGTTAACCCTACCTAGAGAGAGCGATAAAGCTACATTTCGATGGTATTGGGAACTGATGAAAAGCAACGTGTGAGAAAGGGATACCAGATCACACGTTTGCATGAGTTACTTTTACTTTCTTCCCGAGGCTCTTCCTAGCATAACCGAAACTTTGTATGAAGAGATAACAGAAATTTCAGTTTAGAAAAACTTTTATTTTAGTGAAATAACCGATAGTCTTCTTGTTGGGAACAACTCATGTTTACAGTATCTACACTCCTTTTGAACTTGTGTTTGGAAAATTAGTAAAGCTACCAAATGATAGATTAGAAAATTCAAGGAATTACAATACAGATTACTATGCACAAGAATTGAGAATCAAATTAACGTACTCTTTAGAAAACATAAAAATATTAATTAATATAGCAAAAGAAAAGCGGATGAAAAATAATATAATTTCAGCACTACTAAATATAAATATTCTGGGGAATCTGGGGGGCGAACCTTTACAATGTAACATGTCTGACTGACTCAGCCTGGCGAGGCCAGCATAATCTTTGTGAAATCGCCTCAAGTCGACTCAAACCTCTACGTGGTGTTTCCTGGGCAACGTCAAACTGACAACCGTTAGTTTGGCGGCTAATCTGAGCGGCGGGCCCCCCTAGGCTTAAAATAGGTTGTGCGTCGAATTTGAAGCCCACCCGTAAAAACCCATTTCAATGAAAACAATTAATGATGGAAAAGATCATCCGAGCTGCTGATCTGAGACGTAGTGGCACAATATTCTACAAGAGTGTTATGCTGCTTGCGTATGCTGTTGACATCGATATCATTGGCCATAGTACGCGCGAAGTCAGTGCAGCATTTTCCAGATTAGAAAGAGTGTCAAGTCGAATGGGTCTGGCAGTGAATGCAGATAAGACGAAATACTTTGTGTCTACAAACAAACAGTCCCAGCGTCTTGGAACCCACGTTACCGTTGACAATACCTCATTCGAGGTTGTGAAGAACTTCGTTTATCTGGGATCCAGCATTAATTCAACCAACGACATCAGCATTGAGATCAAACGAAGAATAACTCTTGCCAGCAGGTGGTTCTTTGGGATCAGTAGGCAATTGAGAAGCAGAGCCCTCTCGACGAACGAAAATCACGCTCTATAAATCGTTCATCATGCCCGTCCTACTTTATGCATCACAAACCTGGACGCTGAGCAGTTCAGATGAAAAGACTTTAGGAGCATTACATGCAATAACAATAGAGTTCAGCTACTACAGATTTTCACACTTTCTCCGCAATTGATCATTTTAAGAACCAACCCAAATATCATTGAATTCGAGAGAAAGGTTATTCGTAAGATCTATGGACCAATCTGCGTCAATGGCGAGTACCGAATACGGTAGAATGATGAACTGTATGAGCTGTACGCTGACATCGACATAGTCAAGCGCATTAAAATCGAGCGGCTTCGCTGGCCTGGTCATGTTCAGCGCATGAAAGACGATGCTCCAGTGAAGAAAGCATTTGATTCGATACCCATCGGTGGTCAACGCAGAAGAGGACGACCGCATCTTCGTTGGAAAGACCAAGTAGAGGACAACCTGACGAAGCTTGGAATTTCCAACTGGTGCCAGGAAGCGAAAGACTGAAATGGTTGGCGCAAATTCTTAGATGAGTCCAAGACCGACATACGGTTGTAGCGCCAACTAAGTAAGTAAGTAAATATAAACATTAGTGAAAAAGTAATGATAAAAAATTAATAGAAAGATATGCCAATCACCTTATACAACAGTTGATACATATGGAGTAAATTCTAAAGTTAACGTATACAATAAAAAAAAATACCAAGATAAATTGCTAAAAAAATGGATTTAATTCTTAAAATTTTCAATAAAATAAAGTTGATTTATGAAAATATAATAAAAATAATTGAATTGTATAAATTTTATAAACAAATTAAGTTAAACCATGAATTTTTACAAGGTTATGAATTTGTGAGTTTTAGGTCAAGTAATTTTTATGAAAGAAAGCAACACCAACAACAAAAACTCTGTATAAAGTCAATCACATACCAGACTAGACAGCCTGTTTCGGAAATAGCTACATTTTCTCTTCAGTAGTCTTGAGTGATTCAGCTGTGACCAACCCACTGTTTACGTTTCATAAGATTCTAGACATATGTTTTAATAAACTCATCCGAAACATATGACGCTGAAAACAAGTAGATCTTATTTTTGGTCATGTCATAAACTTTATTAGAGACTTTATACAGAGTTTTTGTTGTTGGTGTGGGTTTCTATCATAAAAATTACTTGACCCAAAGCTCATAAAATCATAACCTTTTAGAGACAAAACTATCTTCTATTTAACATTGTTTCTTACAAAAAGAATTAATTTATTGAATTGTATAATTTTTAAATACAAAAAGATATCTTTATTTTATTCATACAATACAATATATATATATATAATAATATAATATTATATAATAAGAACATTTGAAATATATAGAGTAAAAAATTATTATACATGTAACGTACAATTTGCACATAAAACAACAGTTTGAAAAATAAGAAAAAACAATTCAAGAAAATATAATAAGAAAATTTAGATTCTATAATATATAAAAAAAATTGTTTTTCAAATAATTTTTATCTTACGGATGAGGGTGTAGTGCACTCCGAACTTAGCATCTAACAGTCCACCCTAAACAAGTGCGCATGCGTGGTTTAACTGTTAAAATCGGCTCATGCACATACATTTTGTATTAAGCCTACCGAAACACGCACCGGACTACCGCAACATGAATCGAATTTCGCAATCGTGCGGATGTAAAGTTGGCTGCATAAAACCAAAGTATTAAAACAAAGAGCAATCAGCTGCTATCAATTAATTAATCTCAATTGCAAATGGAAGTATTTGCAATATTAATAGATTTTTACACAATACTAAAAGTTTCTTTAAGATTTTTAAACCATCTGACTGAGCTGGTTCGAGAGTAGCAGTTTCTTCCGCAGCGCACTTGTTTAGGTTAAGCGTAAAATAAAATTGCGTGGCGCTTGGGAACGCAGCGCAATGCACACTTGTTTAGGGTGCACTGTAAGTATTGCTATAACACTTAACTTGCACTAATATATTTATAGTAACAATCGTCGTAAGCCGTAATCATACACAAAAAAATGCATAAATACCGCTCGAAATTGTAAACAACGATTGATGTAATGTACAAAATTACTTAATATATTGAACCTATTGTTGTCTTATTTTGTGCTGTATGAAATACTTTTTATTATAGATACATGTGTTTTTTTATTACTATGCATACAATAATGTTGAAAAAATTTGTGTTTTTCTTTATGCGCTTCATTTCTCATGTTTTTTTTTTTAATATTTGAAAATTACGTATTTCGACGTAATTTGAATCGACCAATGACGTCTTTTAATCAAAAAATATGGCAACACTGCAACAGCGCAACGTTGACGCTGAGGGCACTCGTTGTGCATCCCTACTCATAAGCATAGACAC
The DNA here is from genome assembly GCA_963920525.1 of Dichetophora obliterata. Classification (NCBI taxonomy): domain Eukaryota; kingdom Metazoa; phylum Arthropoda; class Insecta; order Diptera; family Sciomyzidae; genus Dichetophora; species Dichetophora obliterata. The sequence continues at coordinate 136,121,130 of OY986437.1, forward strand.
GCGCTTATTTATAATGACATGGAAGCTGCATGGCACAACACCACGGTCATTATGCAATTAACAAGGTTAGAAAGCTAGCTCTGCTGTACTTACTTGTCGTTGTGAAACTTTTTCATATTATTTAATAACGGCAAGTACTGGATTTCAATAGGAATGGACAAAATATTGAGAACGCAAACGTCAATCTTTCCACCTTGTTGATTGAGTCATCAATAAAATGTCGCAAGTTTGACAGTTGCATACCAAATCCACCAAAAATAATACAAAGAAAAGCATCGAAAATGCTCATATATTTTGTATGAAAATGTGTACGGTGAAACGTACAAATTTCAAGAGTAACCAACGGTGGCAGCTGGTTGATGTCACTTCGTTTTTTATTTTTTCTAGACTGCACCTTCCCATGGCACAACATAAATGTAGTCGCATGTTTGATAAGCCCTACAATCAGAACTATAATTTTCATACAAAATATATAAAAACTTTCGATGTTTTTCTTTGTATTATTTTGACAGATTTGGTAGGAAACTGTCAAATTTGCGACGACTTTATTTATGACTCAATTAACAAGGCAGAGAGATCGAAAAGGTTTATGTTCTCAAAATTTTGTCAATTCGCATTGAAATCCAATACTTGCTGTTATCAAATAACACGGCATAAAATAAAAAGTTTGACAACGAGCTGTTGTGTTTCACCTTGTTAGTTGCATAATGACGGTAGTGTTGTGCCATGTAGCTTCCATGTTATTATAAATGAGCGCGTGTCTATGCTTCTGAAAATTAAGAAATATGTGGCTTGATATATAATACGACGAGGGGGTTAAAGGGGTTTGACCCCTAAATGCACACTCAATGCGAGCATGCGCCAGCAACAACAAAGCTCTGTGGTGTTTTGAGTTTTACGTTTCAGGAAAAATAAATAAAACTCTACAAATTTTTTGAGCGAAAAAATAAAACTCAACAAATAATTTTTATTTATGAGCGTAAAATATAAATTTAGAAATAAGTTTTATTTCTGAGCGATAAAAAAAATAAAAATCGATAAACAATTTTTATTCTTGAGCAAAACAATAAAACTAAAAAAACCATTATTATTCTTGGACAGAAAAATAAAGAAATAACTATTATTTTTTATTAATAACTAGCTGAACCCGGTGTGCTTCGCTACTCCCCTCGTTATAAAATAAAATTAAAAGTATTTATATATTTTTCACGCCATCGAATTTTCGAAATAAGTCCACCCCAGCGCCACCTACCGTGTCCATTTATACACAAATTATTTTCTTATGATCAAACAAAAATACATTCTGAATTTCAGTTAAATTGGTCCATAAATTCAAATTTTCGATATAAGTCCACCCCAGCGCCACCTATCGGGTCCATTTATACACAAATTATTTTCTTATGATCAAACAAACATACATTCTGAATTTCAGTTAAATTGGTCCATAAATTCAAATTTTCGATATAAGTCCACCCCAGCGCCACCTATCGGGTCCAAATATAGCCTATGTTACCCACCGTACCAAGATGAACATTACCTGAAAATTTCATCAAAATCGGCCCAGCCGTTTTGGAGTCCATACGTTACATACATACACACATCCTATTTTATATATATAGATAGATATAAAAATCAGTATATAATAATTAAATTAAATTTTTATTGGTAAAGCTCACAAAAACCAAATCATTTCTTATTTCGATAGAACATGCATTAAGCAGCATATTGAAGTAGTCCAAAATGTGCTCAGACATTTGGAACATGTTGATTTTTTTGATTTAGTTTTTGGAAATAATCGTTAATTTCTGTCCCTGATATTAACTATGCAACACGAGTTATAGCCCGTTCAAGCTGGAGGAAAAAGCAGCTTTTTTAAACCCAACTAAATGCAGCATAAAAGCAGCTTTTTTCCATACAAATAACAATAGAAAAAAGCAACTTAATGCCAGTTTTATTCTGCTTTTTTGTATGTGTCACCCTATGTTTCATCGATACTTCTGAAATTCGAAGTTAATTTTTTGTCATATTTCAAAATAAATATAATAAACAAAGTCAATAAGTAAAGGATTGTAAGTATTTCTATATATTTAGTTATAATATAGCAATTATAATCATTTACATTTTTTTTTTATTCCAGAAAATAGCAAAGGAAAAGCGATTAGCCTGGACTGCTATATCACACAAACGCCAAAATAAAAGCTAATGCTAATAAAAGCCAGCATGAACGCAGTTCGAAAAAGCATATTCGAGTATGAAAAAAAAGCAGCTTTTTTTATGAGCATGAATATGGTTTTAACGAAATATGTCATTACATGCCTTTAAATATATGGTAATTTTAAAATTCGTAAGTCGGTTAGGGGTACAGAATTTACCAATGGGTTAATGTCGGAGATATGGAAACAGCTAAACATTTGACCAAAGCCTACAAAAACAATAAAAATTAACACATAAAGGCCGATAATAACAATAACCATTAAGCATATAGTCAGCACACCTTATCATCATGAAACCCTAGGTTCTATTGAAAGGAACCACAGGGTATTGAAGGAGTTTTTAATAAATTTTTGCAAAGATGATACTTCACTTTTGCCTATAACACAACCCTACAAGAAATAGGTAACCGAAACTCCAACACAATCACATAAATGTTTCTGTTTACAACCACATTCTCATGCCGATTTAACCCTCAAAATTTGTGAAATAAGGAAGTAATATGACCATTTTAGCAAGTGAATGTAAAAGAAAGATAAGGGAACCTTTTTAAATCATGACAAATTTTTGCATATCCGCCATTGCATTTTACCATTTTTGGTTTCGCTAATAATAAAAAAAGTTTTGCAATAAAAAAATTAAAATATCTGGAAATTGCATACTGTTGTTACGCTGCTGCCCTTATAACTAAAGATGCGCCAATTAGCACTTGCCAATATCAATACTGCAGTGAGTATTTCAACATTCGCCGCATCTTATTCCACGCCCAAAGTCATCGCCACAGATGTGGCCAAATTTTGTAATAAATCTAAATCATTTTTTTTAACGGTTTCATAAAACTGAGTTTTCGGTTATATATATCTGGTGAGATTTGGCTTCCTATATCCTGTTTTTATGTTAACCTCAACGAGAGAGAGCTGTATTTCGATGGTAATGGGAACTGATAAAAAAAACAACGTGTGAGAAAGGGATGAAGTTTTCTTAACGAAACTTCAGTTAAGAAAAACTGTTTTTGAGTTAAATAACCGCTACTCTTCTTGTAGGGGCATGCCTTCTAGGTGTTTTTGCCTTATAAGTCAGATGTACAAGTAGTTCGATTAAGGCTGTGTGTCAAAATGAAACTTTTCAGTCGTGGTAGGATAGAAACATACAAACATTCAACATACTTAACTCGAGTGCTTGAACTTGCAACTTATTTCGTAAAATTGTAATATTGTAAACTTAAAAAACTTGCGCTCCACTTGCTTGTGCTGCTGGTGATGGTACTTAGAGGATGTTGGCTAGCAAGAAATTTTGCACTGCATTTGCTTGTGCTGCTAGTGGTGGCACTTGGAGGACGTTCGTCAGCAAAGAAAGCCAATTTAACTTTGATGCACTTGCTGATGCACCAGGAGATCATTGGCTCACACACACGCACACACAAACTCAAGCACTTTCGTTTTTTTTTATTTTTATTATTTTGTTATTTTTTAAGTTTTTTAAGCTATCAATATTACAAGTTTATGAAATAAGTTGCAAGTACAAGTACTCGAATTAAATACGTCGCGGAAATTGATGTGTTGTTTTTTTTTCTTTATTTTTGAGTGTGTCAAAAATTCGCTTTCATTGTCAAAACTTGTAGTAGCCACTGGGGCTAGCACAAATTTTGACAATTATATTCACCTTACAAATGCCAAAAATTGCTCTACCAACTGTCAAAATTTGATCATCCTGAAAAGTTTCCGATTGACACATAGCCTAAGTAACAGTTTTTTTGTTGCCCCTACACATATCTCACATGTCGGATGGACTGCATAATTTGTTAGCTGTCGAAGAGTTAATATCGAGTGAAAATATTGTTTTGAACATTTATTTTGATATTTTCCACTTTTAATATTCCAACGATTTTAGGTAAAGATAAAAAAATTTGCGTCAAAATATAACATACGTTACGTTAGGCAGTTTTGCCGCGAGTTGTGCTCCTCTGAACAATTTTCATCAAATGAAGAAATGCATCAAGTTGGATGTCCACGCACACAAATTGAACTACATGTATGATGGACTTAGCATAAGTCAAAAACTTTTGTCTTCCATCGGACATGACGGCACGATTACGATTTCCAGGGCGCCGCCATAAGAAAAAATGTTTGGCATAACAAAAATCGATTACTCAACTAATTATCGAGTTATCGATTTTTTAACTTTTTTTTTCTAAAAGATCTTCAAAAAACATCAATTTCTTTAACATTATCCATTGGATCTAAAAGATTAGTATGTCATTTGAAATTTAATTAAATTACCTTTTCAATGAGGTATCATTGCAAGCGCATTTGTAATTTCATAAGCAAATCTATATCAAATTTGAAATTTGTAATTTAAAAAACCGTTATCTTCTACTAAATTTGCGTTATTAAGGTACTAAAATAATATTTTATTTTTAAGCTTACAATTTAACCTTTCATTTGATATATTAATATATATATTAGGGCGGGTCAAATTGTATGGAACGATTTTTGATGAAGCTTATAGCAAAAACGTAATCTATAGGTGATTCTGAGAATTTTTTCTCAAGAGACCATAGCTCTAAGTCGGATTTGGAGCCCCCCAAAATTTCAAAATAGATATTTTTCCATATATACATAGAATAATTTAATTAAATTCGTCATAAAATCGGATAGAATTATAGTAGATTTCTCAATCTGGGCTTGTTTGAAAGGTATTTTTATTAACTTTCAGAATCTGTATTGATGCCAATATTTTTTTTTATTTTTAGTAGAATATTAGGAATTTTTTGTCAAATAATAGCCGAAAATGAACTTTTAACTAATAGATTATGAATTTTCTTCGATTTTTTTCGAGATTTTTTTTTTTGCAGATTATGAAAGTTCAGATAATTTCCAACAACTTTTATTGCAATCAATTTTGTTGTTTTGAACTCCTTTTTGTAGGAAAATCGATCTAAAAAACAACATTTTCAAGGTTTCAACAAAAAGCACTATTTTTACATTTTTAATTAAATTTATTTTAACATATTATTCTCGACCTACAATTTAATGTTTTAACGTGGTGATATTATTTTTTAAGGTCTTTTTTACTTTCCATTCGAGGAGTTTTCTTACGACTTTCTAATGTCACTGCCATAACTCCTTCACGATTCTTTTCTATAACTCGTTTTGAAACACTCGTTAATAATTGTACATGTCTTTCTGTTCCTGTTAGTATTGTTGTAGCTACTTCTTCAACGTCTTCCGGATATTCAGGTATTGTGAATTTTTTATCATTATGCTGGTCCATCATAAATTCTTTTAGATGTTCTGGAATCAATCCACACGAGCATTCTGTTGTTTTTAATTTGCAATTACATTTGCCAATATAAAATAATTCGTTTATTGAATCAACAAATGCTTTAAATTCATCTGTTTTGTTTCTATGTTGTATATGTGTCTGGTATTTATCAAGCAAACCAGTTAATTTTTTGAAAACACTCTTTCTATTAATGATTTCAATATTTAATTTACACCAAATTTGGATCAATTTATCTGTTACGTGAGGAGTAAAAGTTTTATACGAGAACATTTTGTTTTCAAATTTAGCACGATCACTTAAAAAAAAAATTTAAAATGTCACATTTAGTAGGCAAACTAAGATCATTTAAATCACTTGATAAACCAAAAACAACAATATCTTGATGAGGCATGTTAGTCAATCTAGACTCAAAACTTGTTGATGTTGTTGCTTCCATTTGCGAAGACACCGCATACGATGTTGATGGTTCCTGATTATCCATAATAACTTTGATATTATCACTGCACTCTTTGATTGTGCCACACTAAATTTAAAAAAAAAAAAAAAAAATATTGGTATTGTGATAACCAAGTTTTTATTTAAGTATTTTGGCAAACTGCTTGCGCATTGCACGATGAACGATTAAGGAACAAGGAAAAGCAAGCTTGGCAACGTTTAGTGTTGGTAAACGTAATTATTTTGTAACGTCATTTTTCAGTGTTACAAAGTTGTTCAATTGAACAATGCTGCCATTGACGACTTATTCTACAGGTATCAATACAGATTCTGAAAGGTGATAAAAATACCTTTCAAACAAGCCCAGATTGAGAAATCTACCACAATTCTATCCGATTTTATGACGAATTTAATTAAATTATTCTATGTATATATTCTATGTAAATATCTATTTTGAAATTTTGGGGGGCTCCAAATCCGACTTAGAGCTATGGTCTCTTGAGCAAAATTTCTCAGAATCACCTATAGATTACGTTTTTGCTATACGCTTCATAAAAAAATTATCCCGCCCTAATATATATATATATGCATATGTATTGTGCTGGGGCTCTTTTGGTCAATTTGATTTTTTTAAATATTCATTTATTTAAAAAACTTTAATAATATTTAATTTTCCCGACGTTTCAAAGGTTTTTTGCTTCTTCTTCAGTGGATTATATATTGTAGTGTACTTCAATCTAAACATTTCTATAACTCGAACTTAAACACATTTGTTCTATACAATTATTATTTATAAACATTAACACATAAAGATCTAGTCTACAAACTAACATTTCTATAAATGTAGCCTAAGCACATTTATGTAGCAAACAAACAAAACAAACACATAACTATTGTTTACATTCTTACTCGCTTGCACTTTATGTTTACATAGCTACACTACATAACTAAACTAAAATGACTACATAAACTAATGTTCTATTTAGTTACAATTATATATTTATATTTAATTTTGTATTTATTTTAAGTTAAGAAATACTGTTACTTGGCTTTATAAGCCGAAGAAAATCTTAAAATAAAATCACTAAAGTTTTGAGCTTTAAACCAACAGCTCCTTTATTTTTCTAAGCGCCTGAATGCACTTTCGAGTGACGGCGCAAAGAAATCTTTTTTTTTAAACTGGCCAGTAGCGCTCTTAAGCGCTGGCAAAAATATTAAACGCGAATTATTTTTCATACGAGTAAAACGTTAAACCGCGTAAACCGCGTAAGCAACACATTGCTTAAAATACGCGCGTCCAACTTTACATGGCGATCCTGCAACACGAACCTGGAATCTATGAAAAAAAAATTTTTGTTTTGCCGACGGCTAAACGCAATGGTGTCGTGAACGCACCAAAAGGCAACCGTCGCGTATTAAATTGATGGATACCGACGACAATCAGCTTAAGGAGCAGCCGATGCAGCAAAAACAACAATATCTTCAACAATAAACAAAAATAAGCTACATAAGAGGAAGCTTCAACAACCGATTCAACAACAACAACACTAAAAACAAAAACCAAGATAAACAAAATTTTTTTTATTGATTTCTTTTTCAATAGTTATTAAAATTATATTATGAAAAAACATGAAAATAAAAACACTACACATATAAAAAAAAATATAATAAATTAAATCCATTTTTCTGTATCATTATTTTGGTCAAACTTTTTTTTAAGCAGTTTTGTCACTTCAAAAAAAAATATCACAAAAACACACACATACATACATTTATCTTTTATATATTGCTTTGCGTGCAATGTACTTGTTGCATTTTTTTGTAAATTTAATTTTTTTACACGCAACTTTTTTTTTCGCTTTTGCTTGGAGTTTTTTGTTTTTGCCCAGCAATGCCAATTGTTTTTTAATACAACGCTTATATTTTCATCACGAAACACAACAAAAACAATTTAAAACAATGAAATGAAATTAAACACACTTTTATATTTTCTAAGTTAAATTTTGTTTTTCGTTATTATTTACGCACACGCGACCGGTTTTAATTTCATTCAAGAACTAAAACGTCATTTAGTTCTTCGTTTTCTTTTCTTTACTTTCTTATGATAACTAATGTTCTATAATTTGGTACTACCACAGGGTGTACCATATGAATTAAAATATAAATAACTTAATCTATTACAAAAATTTTTTATATGGAAATAATTGAAAGAAACATTTTAATACTAGAAAAATTTATATTAAACTTTAAGAAAAGTAAAAACAGAAAATACAGCAGTGAATACGTAAAAAGTAAGTTGAATTTTTTTCAAAATATAAAAGTTGAAATAGAAAATATTGAAGACAATGAAGATTGTCGAATTTTAAAAGTAAAATTCAACAATATTTATTATGAAGTTGTGAATATAATAAATAATTTAATTATAAAAGTTAATACAAAAAGTTTAAAAGAAATTGCTAATATAGATTTAGATTTATCAAAAATTTGGGAGGAAGAGAAAATTTTGCCAAAAATGTCAAATTTCGACATTAATGTGGTAGGTAAAAACCTACAAGTTTTTAAAGGAGACTATAATGGATTAGAGGATTTTATTGTACAAGCAGAATTATTGCATGATTTAGTGAAGGATGATGATAAGGAAATTTTTGTTAAATATATTTATAATTTTAAATTAACCACCCAAGTACGCAGTATACTTGGACGTTCACACAGGCCTTCTACTTTTCCGGAATTAAAAACTTTATTGGAAAAATCGTACCCAAATCCGAAAAATTTGCAACAAATATTAAATGAATTTAGTTCACTGAAACAAAATAATATGCCAATAGCAGCTTTCAGAGAAAAATTGGTAGAACTTTCAGAACAGCTAAGTGCGTATGAAATAAAAAGTCTAGAAAATCCGAGTAAGGACGCGAAAGATGCGGTTTACAAAATAAATGAGAGTATGGCACTCAATATTTTCACAAAAGGTGTCGATACAGAATATAGAAATATATTACTAGCAAATCCACCGAAAACTTTTGGTGAGGCTGTTGAGAGGTGTATGACAGTAGAAGAAGATTTAAAGGCTAATGGAAACAATATTTTTCAAATTAGAAACAATTTTAGAGAACAGAGATATAACAATAATTTTAATAATAATCAGAGAAATTATCAAAATAACTATTCAAACAGCAATTACAGATATAATAACAATAGCAACAATTTTAGAACCAATAGTAATAATTCAAATCAAGGCTTTAACAGAAACAGAAACTTTCCAAACAATAATAATTTTCAATATAACAACAGTTTTCGGTACAACAATAGCACAAACAGAAATTTTAGCAGGAATAATAATAATAATTTTCATTACAATGTGCAGGGAAACGGCGATGGCCGGGTAGCAGGAGCTGTTACCCTCAGAGGCCAAAATTAATTTTACAACTAACAAAAAACTTATCTAATTTCATAATTTTAAAATGTAAAAATTCAAATAGAACTTTAAAATTCCTTATAGATACGGGAGCTGATATTTCCGTTTGCAAAGTTGAAAATGCTAGCAATTTAAGCACAAGATATATAACAAAGATAACAGGCATAACGAACGAAACTATAGAATGTATTGGTACATCAAATTTAAAATTTTATATTGAAAATGAGGAAATTGAACATAATTTTCAAATAGTTGAAAATGATTTTCCTATAGCAACAGATGGAATAATAGGCCGAGACATGATGAGGAGGTATATGTCAAAAATAGATTACGAAACATGTACAGTTACATTTATAATTAATGAAAAAGAAATAATATTACCAATAATTTTAAAGGATTTTTATAATGTTACGGTACCCGCACGAACAGAGCGGTAGTCCCGATCGATATCAAAGTTAAAGAAGATAGCATAATTCTTAATGAAGAAATAAGTGAGGGAGTATTTTTAGGAAATAGTATTATACCCGCGAACGGAGTAGCGCACGTCAAGTTGATGAATACAACCAATGAAGAGATAAAAATAAAAAGTTTTAATGTGAAAACTAAACCATTAAGTAATTACAACATTTTTCAATGCAAGGAAAATAAACATTTTAATAAAAATAGGCTGAACAAACTTTTAACCAATTTGGATATTGGATGCAATGGATCAGAAGTCAGAAAATCGATAATAGATATCATCGAAGAATATCAAGATATTTTTCATCTCCCTGGAGAACATTTAAGCGTCAATAATTTTTATAAACAACAAATACAAACAACAGATTCGACCCCTGTTTACATCAAAAATTACCGACTGCCACAAACACAAATGACTGAAATAAATGAACAGGTTGACCAACTGTTACAGGACAACATCATAGAACACTCAATTAGTCCGTACAATTCCCCACTACTCGTGGTCCCAAAAAAATCAGCGGATGACACAAAAAAATGGAGACTAGTCGTCGATTTTAGAAAGCTTAATGAAAAAATCGTGAGTGATAAATTTCCCCTGACCAAAATTGAAGACGTACTTGACAGACTCGGAAGAGCTAAGTACTTTTCGACATTGGACATGACCAGCTCGTTCCACCAGATAGACTTAGACGAAGACTCGCGACCACTTACCTCATTTTCAACAGGAAACGGACATTTTCAATTTACCCGCTTACCATTCGGACTTAAAATTTCATCTAATAGCTTTCAACGTATGTTGACGATAGCACTGACCGGGTTAGACGCAGAAGCTTTTTTGTACGTGGATGATATAATTGTATTTGGGTGCAGCCTACAGCACCATAACGAAAGTTTGGCAAAAGTATTTAATCGGGTGAGAAAATTTAACCTGAAGTTAAATCCAGATAAATGTTCATTTTTGAAACTTGAAGTTGTTTATCTTGGGCATTTGATAACAAACGAAGGCATAAGAACAGACCCAGCAAAGAATAAAGTAATACGAAACTACCCAGTACCAACAAACTCGGATGAAGTAAGGAGATTTGTGGCCTTTGCCAATTATTATAGGCGTTTTATACCGAAATTTGCTGATATAGCCAAAAATTTAAATGCATTGCTAAAGAAAAATACAAAATTTGAATGGAATGACGCGTGTCATCAAGCATTCGAAACTTTAAAATCAAAATTACTTAATCCACCAATTCTTCAATACCCTGATTTCGATAAACCATTCGTTCTAACTACTGACGCCTCAAATTATGCCTTAGGTGCAGTATTGTCGCAAGGTGAGATCGGATCGGATTTACCAATTTCTTACGCAAGCAAATCACTCGGAAAGCACGATTTAAACAAACCAATTTTAGAAAAAGAATTATTGGCCATACACTGGGCGATAAATTTTTTCAGGCCTTATCTTTATGGTCGCAAATTTTCAGTTGTCACAGACCACAGACCATTGGTGTCTCTCTTTTCGCATAAAAACCCATCGTCTAAAATGACACGTATTAGGTTAGACCTATGCGACTATAATTTCGAAATTAAATACAAAACAGGGAAAGCTAATACCAATGCAGATGCATTGTCTAGAATCATTATAAATAGCGATTCGCTTAAAGCGATGATTCCAACCGTTTTAGAAAACGAAAACACAAAAATACTAGCCATAACGAGAAGTATGGATAAAAATAAGCATGCAAAAAACTCAACCAGTAACAATTTAGAACGTATTCCAGGCAGGGAGATTGATCACCTTTTTGTGTGGGAATGCACCTCACTATCGGATGTAAACAAAATAAGAAAACTAAAATTTATAACAGAAAAAGATTTTAAGGGTACTCAGATAGACATAGAAGACAATCAGGTTTTTGTACGATGCAGTGACAATCCGATGTTCACACAGATGACTTTGGAGAAACTGATTTCGAAGATGCAAAAACTAGGGATTGAAGAATTAGCATTAAATATTAATGATGAAATATTTAGAAACATGGCCACGGAAAATTTTAAAAGAATTTATAATAATTTAAAATTGGTAAAAATAAAGTAAAAATACTCATTTATAGAGAACCAAAAAGAATAATAGAGATAGAAAACCAGAAAAGAATAATTGATGAGTACCATAATTCGACCCATGGAGGTCATATGGGAATTAGAAAAACGATTTTAAAAATAAAGCAGAGGTATATATGGAAAAACATGAGTAGAATGATTAAAAATTTTATAAATAATTGCGAAACATGCAAAATTAACAAACAAACCAGACATACAAAAGAACAATTAACGGTGACAGACACACCAGGAACTAGTTTTGAAGTAGTTTCAATAGATACTGTAGGTCCTCTACGATTAACAAATAACTACCGGTACATACTCACCATGCAGTGCGAATTAACAAAATATGTTATAGCATGTCCTATGGAGACAAAAGACGCCAAAACAGTAGCCAAAACTTTAATAGAAAACTTAATTTTGATTTATGGGCATTTTAAAACAATAAAGTCGGATAGGGGTACAGAGTTTACCAATGAGTTGTTGTCGCAAATATGCAGTCAATTGAACATAAAACAGGTATTTAGCACACCGTATCATCACGAAACTCTTGGTTCTATAGAGAGGAACCACAGAGTGCTAAACGAATTTTTACTTAATTTTTGCAAAGATGATGAATGGGACCATTGGATCCCATACTTCACATTTGCGTACAATACGACACCTCATATCGATACGAACTATAGTCCATTTGAACTTATTTTTGGCAAATTGGCAAACCTACCAAATGAACAATTAGAAACATTTAAAACTTACAATACTGAAAATTATGCGCAAGAGCTAAAATTTAGATTAGCATATTCTTTAAAAAAAGCATATGAATTGATAAACATAGCTAAGGAGAAGCGAAAGAAAGATAATTTCAAACCCACTTAATATAAATATTGGTGATAAAATAATTGTTAAAAGAATGAATAGAAGAAAGTATCAATCACCATATCATGGTCCATACACGGTAATTAAGAAAAATGGAGTAAATACAATAATAGATATAAATGGAAAATTAAAAGAATACCACAATAATTTATTGAAAAAATGGATTTAATTGAAATTAAATTTTGTATTAAATATATTAAAATTTGTTAACATGTCGGAATTAATATATAAACAAAAATAGTTGTATTGTATAATTACCAATTATAAATATATTTTATTTGAATTGTATAATTATTAGTAAAAAAAAATAAATTGAAATTTATTGAAATATAAACACTAATATAATAAAGTAATAAATTAAATTTATTAAAACATTTGAATTGTATAAATTAAACAAAAAAAAAAAAAAAAAAACATTTGCATTGTATAATTTTAAAAATTATTTTTTTAAATCAAATAATTTTATCTTAAGGATGGGGGTGTAGTGTACTTCAATCTAAACATTTCTATAACTCGAACTTAAACACATTTGTTCTATACAATTATTATTTATAAACATTAACACATAAAAATCTAGTCTACAAACTAACATTTCTATAAATGTAGCCTAAGCACATTTATGTAGCAAACAAACAAAACAAACACATAACTATTGTTTACATTCTTACTCGCTTGCACTTTATGTTTACATAGCTACACTACATAACTAAACTAAAATGACTACATAAACTAATGTTCTATTTAGTTACAATTATATATTTATATTTAATTTTGTATTTATTTTAAGTTAAGAAATACTGTTACTTGGCTTTATAAGCCGAAGAAAATCTTAAAATAAAATCACTAAAGTTTTGAGCTTTAAACCAACAGCTCCTTTATTTTTCTAAGCGCCTGAATGCACTTTCGAGTGACGGCGCAAAGAAATCTTTTTTTTTAAACTGGCCAGTAGCGCTCTTAAGCGCTGGCAAAAATATTAAACGCGAATTATTTTTCATACGAGTAAAACGTTAAACCGCGTAAACCGCGTAAGCAACACATTGCTTAAAATACGCGCGTCCAACTTTACAATATATTTAAAACATTTTCAACACAAAAATACATATTATATTTTAAATTTTTGTAACAATTAAATATTAAACAAGACACTCACATTTAATTTAGCATTATCTTAGGAATATGACACATAACATATCGAATTTAATTTTAACATTTGGCACAAACAATTAAACTGAACTATTAGGAGGGTTAGTAAGCAATAAAATAAACATATATTACAGCAGATTTTATTCTAAAATAACCATGTAGCTAGAACAGATGTCTTTGTCTTCTTGATGGTTCATTGTTTTTGTTGATTTTTCTTGTATTCGTAAATTTTCCAATATGTAGCGTCTTGTTTCTTTTTGTTCTCTGTCCACAATTTCGTCAAATTTTTTCCATAATGTGTTGTGATAATCCTTTTGTCTGTTTTCCTCTCCTTATATCTGCTTTGTGTTCGTTGATTCTTACCCCAAGTGCTCTTTTTGTCGTTCCAATGTATTGTAAAAGATTGTTTGCCATTGAGTCCTTAACGAATTAGTGTTTTATTAGCAGCAGAGTTTGCTTTCGCTGTTTTGCCCTAATAATGCCTGCTAGGTTGCTTAGACCTAGGCATAGAGATTTTCAATTATAACACAAGGCAGGGACTGCCGGCTTGGGTTATAGTTCAAGTCTGATTTTTTTATTTATAGCGCATATCCTTTTATAAGGTTTGCGTGATTATTTTTGAGTTTTACAAAAATTGAGTGACTTAAAAATATTGAGTTTGTCTCTAAAATATTGAGTCTCAAATTCTAATTGGTTAATCACATAATTTGAGCGATTTTGTTTATTGGTCACTTCTGCAGTAGCAAACGTAAAAATGCTTACGTTGCACATCACTAGGGGAGCGTGCCAAGCTGTGACTCAAAAAACAAAATATAGCTTATAGCTTAAAATACTCTATGCTAAGCAGTGTAAGATACTCTATGCTAAGCAGTGTAAGAACGATGGGGTACACTACACCCTCACTCTTAAGAGAAAAATTAGGGGTTACAATGATTTTTCTTAATTATTGTAATTAAATTTATAATACAATATAATATGTAATTTTGATTCACAATACAATAGATTTTTTTTTATAATGTATAATGTAATGTTAAATAATGTACTTTTATAATGCTTAACTGATTTGTAATAATGTTGCCTTGTAAGGTTTCAGTTGATTATTATGTATTTCTTTTCTTTTTCCTTCATAATCTATTATCGTATTTACTCCTAACTTATCTAAAACTTTATAAGGGCCTTTATATGGCTTTTCATTCTTCTTTCTATTATCTATTTTTAATAGAACTAAATCTCCTATTTCTACATTTAGTGTATTTATACTGTCTATATTGCTATTAGTGCGTTTTTCTTTTGCCTTCCTTAGCATTTCTTTTGCTTTATTTAAAGAGAAATTTAGCCTTGCACGCATCTCGATTAGGTAGTTCTCAAAATTATAAAATTTGATATTTTTATCATAGACATCATTTCGTAAGTATTGCAATTTTCCATTCACTAACTCGTATGGTGTGTACCAGAGAACAGCTTGAGTGCATTCAAATGGCGTTTCGATTGTCTCGTCAATAAACGAGCACCGAATGTGCTTCCTGCATTTAAATTAATGCGCAAATGCATGTACCAATCGCTGTTGATACGAATGCCTAGAGTGTGAGCGCTAGCGATTACGAACGTCTGCGACACAAGAATGGCAAACAAGGCAAGACATGAGGAACAATCGCCAAAAGCACGGAAAATCCATGCTTTTATGCTCATTCGCACAAAGGAAAAATATTAGCTGCAGTGTTGCATTTTTTATTATGCGAATGTTGTTACCAGACACAAAAAATTGCAATATTATAAAATAAGATTTAAATAGAGTTTTTATCGCACAAGTTGGCGAAAAAATATGTCAACAATCAACTTCTATGCTAATTTGACTGCGAGGTGGATAGCAGGAATTGAATTCAATTAATGTGAAAATTACTTATATTAATATAGCCAATGGTATAAAAAATATCTTTGAAGCCATAACCTTTGATTGGAATGAGATATTGGGGTAATTTTTTCATGTAAATTATTTTTGAGACATTAAATATAAAAACAACATTTTGGTATAAATAAATTTCGCCCAAAAAAAGTCATAGGGCAAAAAAAAAAAATTTTTTTTTTTATGACAATTTTTTGCAAAAGAATGCTATGTCATATAAAAGGTAGTCAGGAATTTTATATAATAGTATAGATGATTTCCAAAATATTTCGGCTGTAGAGATAACCATCCGTGAGCTGGTTTGAAATCACCTCTAAAAATCAAGTTTTTTGTAAAAATATTGGCTGGTATGGTAGTATAAAAAATATAAACGGTCAGATATAATAGTTATGAAAAAAATTTTCTAATCAGCATTAACAAATGTTAAATTTTTGCATTCGGATTAATAAAAATGCTGTTTTTCGTGCATTTATTAATTATTTTATTACTTATTAATTATTTTTAATTGCATACAAAAAAACATACTTATTTCAAATGCTATTCTCACTTTCTGCAATTGATTGATTGATTCTTGGTCAGAATTCCGTATATTGATATATATTAAAACCAAAATATAAATTATAAAATAAGCACATACTAAAAAAAATGCAAGAAATTAAAAAAATCACATGAATTAAATTGCGAGCTTTAGATCAAGTAAGTTTTGCATTAATATTTTGAAATAAAATATATCAAAAATATGTATGAAAAAAAGCATTGTAAGGAACAAAATTTTGTGTAAATTTTCTCCCACATGTGTCCTTACTTCACCACTTACCTTTTTTCTAGACTTGCCGCGACTGGCGACTGGGTCGCTCACTCGACCGAAAGAGCGAAATAGGAATCCCACTAGGACCGCTGACCATGGAGCCCAGAGAAAATTTATTACTTACCCGTTTTTATCTTGTAATCAAGAAATCAAGTTTACAAAAACATTCAGTAAACTAAGAAGGTTTACCTACGCAACTATTGAATGATTTTATATTCAAATATGTATATAAAATTTAGTTTTAATAAAGTTTAATTTAATATCGAATGTATGATATAAACATTTAACCCTTAGTTAATAAGCTCATGAAGAGAATTTGAAAAGAATAAACCATAGACTGAATTGTGAAACTCATATTATGGATTTTCCTTGATGAAGATACTGGTCGTGGGACATATCCCTTAGGAAAACGTTTAAATAATCTTAGAAAGGCTACGCATTATATTATACTAAGGTAATTAGCTAGGATAGGAAAGTGTAGAACCAACACGGGGTCACAAAGACGATCATTCATAAAGCCAAAGAGCAGACCTGATCAACCACTTCCACAGGGTTACGTTGTGGGTAGATTCCTACAGGGGTGGCGCTCTTATTTATAATCGTTTTATATATTTTTTTATTTTTGTTCTTTCATGTACCATGGCAATAACGGGCATCGAAAACACACGCCAGGCAGCTGGCGAGAGTAACAAAGAAAATCTAAACCAACGAACGGGAACGTCACGCGATAATTCGAGAAGTTTCAAAATAAAGAAGAAGACAGCTGGTTATAAAAGGGCGAACGGAGAGTAAATCTGGATGAGTTATGTTTCAAGCGTACGCGAGTGAAGTCGAGATCAAACAATAGTTTTCGTTGGTGGCAGAGAGCTCTGCCCGCACCAACCAGCAGCAACATCAATAAGCATAGTTGGAGCAGATAGTATTCGTTGGTGGCAGCGAACGCTGCCCGCACCAACCAGCAGCACCGCTAACATTTATAAGTGAAAGGAAAAGGCCGACGCCGACAGCGTCAGCAGATTTCGTCAACGACAACGTCAACAGATTTCGTCAACGACAGCGTACCCGGAGGAAGAGCGAACGTCAACGGCAGCGTAGTGGCTCGTGGAGGATCACCAGCAATTTCCTAACGACAAGCGTGAGAGCACGGGAAAACAGCGCAGGAGATCCTGAACACCATTGAAGTATCCTTGCTATATATATATATACAGATGTATTCACTATAATTACGGACAGTGGGTAAGTGTGGGGCCTCCCGCGGGGTTTTTAAAATGAGGTAATTCGGACCAAACCGCGGTAGAAGTGAAACAGTGAGACAGTGAGAGTGAAGAAAGTGATTTAATACAATCGATAATAGTGACGCGAACCCGATAAACTTAAATGGACGGACGGGCTAATGTGGGCAGAACCGCACCCGGACGTTTCATTTCTCTGCGTTACTTCGAAAAGCTCCCTCAGAGCCGATAACGTGATATGACTGTAGGGTATTGATATTGTGAACTGAGGACGGGCTAATGTGGGCAGAACCGCACCCGTTCAAGGTCACCATCATCCCTTTCGGGATCAGGGCATCTATACGACGAGACAGATTGTGTTAACGGACTAGATATCATTGGGTACTCGATTTGGCAAGATTGAAGTTAAGATCTGGGATAATGTGGGCAGAACCGCACCCGGCCTTGACTTTAAGGTTGTAAACCGAGGAGAGTATTTAGTGAGCGACGAACGTGAACGGAGACACCACAAATGGTCGCGCATACTTATCATTAACATATTCACCAGATTCACAAACGAAGGACGGTTTCACTGTGAACCTACAAATACCGCTCGGGAGTACCACCCCATACTTACCCAATGCCTCATAAAATTTTACATTTATATTTGATTAAAATAGTTAAAAATATTAACTATAGTACGTCTGAATTGTTTGAGATTTAGAGTACAGGTTGGTTAGAGACCTCCCTTGTACATTTGATTAGTGAGATAACGAATTTCAGGAAATATTTCATGAGCAACCATTGCATAATACAGTAATACCTTATATATTTCAATAAATACATTAAATTGAGTTATAGCCAAAGAATGCATAACATGATTTTGTGAATCACTCAACTACATATTAATATTTTTATATTTTAGTTTTAAGTTATATATATATTCCTGTGTCATTTGGGAAAATCTACCCACAATTTGGCACTTGTGGTCCACCTTCAGTGCGACCAAATAGGGTTAAGTTCACACATGTTAGAGATAAGAGTATTAGTCTTTGTTGAATAAAATATCAAGTTCCGAGACCGGTGAATTTTATTTGGTGCCCGTTTCCAGAAAAGGAACGTAAGTACAAATTATTGTACCGAACCCTGGCTCCGGCGAGCGAATCCTCGGCCGGAAAAAGGGTCGTTACAATGGCGCCCGAACAGGGACACCAAATTTAATTCAGTCGGGTAGCCGAATTAAAGCGCGGTTAGTGGAAATGATGTTTGACTTGACAATTTCTGAGTACGCTAGGTAGCCAAGTTAAAACCCACATACGGCGAAAGATTCAACACAGACTGAATTTAGTGGGCCGTGCCAAGAAAATTTGGTTTTATATATTTTTTTTGCTAAAATATGGGGATTAAATAAGAAATGAAAAAAAAATGTTGTTGGAAAACAAAGAAAATAATACAATTATAAACGAATAAAATACAGAACATTGGTTCTAGCTTAGGCTAAAGGGAGTTGAAGGAAAAGGCCCTTCAAACATTTAGATTCTCTTTTATTTAATAGCATAAGTGGAGAAATTTTAGGTAATTAAGCATTAAACTATCGGATGGTCATCACGACTAGAAAATGAAGATAATAATAATTAACAGATCATAAATAAATTTAAAATTTAGTTGCACATGATCGTAATCACGAGATAATCGTAAATACGATCAACCATAAATTATTCTCAAAGTGGGTTCACTGGCCAGGTACGTCTATGTTGATCCAGGTGGGTGACAAAGAACCCCGATCAAAATTTTGCAACGTCACCAGTGAGCGGGTTAGTCGACAGCTGACTACCTATGAGAAAAATTTTAAAATAATAAAATAAATAAACTTGTGTCTGAAGATTGAATTTTATTGTTCAACCGGGAAAATGGTCATATATTCAATTAGACACTGAGCACACTTCCACGAAGAATTGTGAACGTTTTTTTTAAAGAATTTACCGGTGACTCATTGAATAGCGATTGTCAAACCTTTACTAAGTACCAGAACCCTAAGGGATTCTGAGCAACTGCGACAAAGAATTAGTCGTTTACATAATTACCATATCCCAACTATAACTAAACAATAACATTCATAGATTTAAAAATAATTGAATTTCACTTAACCACTTTTCAGTCAACTCAGGCAAGTAAGTTGATTTTGATTTTTTTTTAAGGACACAGGTGACCAGAGACTGGTTACGCAGAGCAACGTCTCCTTACATCCACCTCTGAGCAGAGAGGGTATGCGAACCAGCCGTCATCAAAAATAATATTTACCAACTAATCTGATAAGAACGCGCCAACTATCCATAACCATGGTCAAGACGTCATGGATATACTTCCTGCGTAAAGACGACTTACAAGTCTACGCTGGCGAGTTCGGGTACCCCGCCGAAGGAACCGTCGAAGAACTTCGTCGGCGATTTGCAGCCGCAGTAGTAGACGTGGAAGAGGACCCGTCACTACAAAAACGCCTAGCCGAATTGGAACTGAAGCATGCGGAAAAGCGATCGATCTCACCACGACCTCCGACAACCACCTCAACAAATGACATCACACCACCAGGGGAGACCATGCGGTCCATGCCGACCATCGAGGCCAAATACACCGAAGCGAGAATTTCACCCCCTATATTGCCGACGACCTCGGTAAACATGATCACGACACCAGTGGCTATTACGACCACCCAATCTATAGTGCCAGCAGCCACCCAGCTCAACCGAAGTAGACCCCGTGACGGTTCCTATGGTTATGTTATTGACCAAGTCCGACGGTGGGCGGTCCGTTTTGATGGTAACCAAGACCCCATCGGATTCATAGAACGCATCGAGGAGCTGACCGACGCCTATGGCCTGGACAGTGAATGTCTAACTAGAACCCTGCCAGATTTGTTACAGGACAACGCACTAGTTTGGTGGCGAAACAATAGATCCCCCCAGGAATCCTGGGACGAGTTCAAAGCGAAATTTTTGAAATATTTTTTACCTGTACGATACTTCGAACGCCTTGAAGATCAAATTCGCGGCCGGACGCAGAAGCCACAAGAACGCTTTAAGGACTTCAGTTTGGAGCTACTAGAAATGATGCGACATGCAAAGTACACCCCAGCCCAAGGACTAGAACGGGTTTTCCGAAATTGTAGGCCCGAATATCAACTATACATCAAACGCCGCGATTTTAGTACGTTCGACGAGTTGCTTTCTATGGCTGAAGACTATGAAATCCTCTGTCACGAGAGTAGTCAAGGGAGAAACCCACCGCAACCGGAAGGCAGGCCATCTCGAAACGCCATCCAGGCTATACCGCACCGTAATATGCTGACATTATACCCCGAAGAGGACTTTGAACCACCTTCAAGAAATTTTCAAGGATCTTCGAGTCGACGGCAGTACCCAGCCGCCTGCCAGCTCTGCGGTCAGAGAGGCCATATGCCCCGACAATGCTGGAATAAGAGGGTAATAGCTGGTGATAAGAGTATACCGGCCGAACATGAGTCACGTCAAGTGACGGGAAACGGCGAGGGGCCCGTTCCAAAAGGAGGCGAGAGCGTGGCCCTACCAAATCCTCCAACCCAACCCTAAACGACCTACAGTCCGACGAACGTCGTATATTCGCACACGTTCAAGTCGGACCCTACACCCAGAATGCGACTATTGACACGGGAGCAACCCGCAGTTTCGTGAGCCCATCCTTGGGAGCCAAATTAAGAACCCCTGCAAACCGAAGAACTGTTTACACGAGCGTTCGATTAGCAGATGGAACCATAAAACCAATCACAGAGTGCCTTCTCGTTGATATTACCATGGGATCAACCACCTGTGAGACGCCGTTGTTAATCCTACCGGGCGTAGCTGACGACCTCCTCTTAGGAATGGACTTTTTGACAAAAGCCAACGCCAAGTTCAGTTGTGGTGGTCAAACAATCATTCTACGGACCGGGCACACGAGTGGAGCTACAGAACCCGCCTGCACAAATGTGACAATAGAACCCACCGTAGACGATTTCCTGCGCAAAGAATTGGGTGAATTTGAAAAATTACAGGGGCCGGCCAAGGTGACACCACACAAGATCGTCATGTTAGATGACAGGCCGCTGAAGCAAAGATATTTTCCCCGTAACCCAGCCATGCAGGAAATCATCAATCAAGAAGTCGACGATCTTCTAGCTAAAGGGTGCATCGAACCTTCACACAGTCCGCACAGTGCTCCAATTGTGTTAGTCAAAAAGAAAACAGGCACCTGGAGACTCTGCGTTGACTACCGGCAGTTGAATTCCAAATCGGCCCCAGACGCCTATCCACTACCCCGAATCCATCACATCCTCGATCGCCTACGGAACGCGCGCTTCATCAGCAGTCTGGACTTAAAGAACGGCTATTGGCAAATTCCCATGGATCCCGCCAGCAAACAGTACACGGCCTTCACAGTACCTGGACGTGGCCTCTTCCAATGGCGCGTGATGCCTTTCGGGTTACACTCGGCACCGGCTACATATCAGAGGGCATTAGATAAAGTCATCGGCCCAGAATTAGAGCCATTCGCGTTTGCCTATCTGGATGACATCATTGTAACCGGTAGCACCATGGAAGAACACCTGAGAAACCTGAAAGAGGTTTTCCGACGCCTGCGAGAAGCCAACTTGCGATTAAACGTCGATAAATGCGAATTTTTCAAGGCTGAGACGAAATACCTGGGACATGTGGTGAGTGGCGATGGCATACACACCGATCCCGATAAGATAGCCGCCATAAAAATGTTGACACCCCCTACCAGCCTCAAAGAATTGAGAAGTTACCTAGGAGTCGCATCATGGTACCGCCGTTTCGTGCCTGATTTTGCGGCGATCACCCACCCGATGACGACGTTGTTGAAGAAGGGAAAACATTGGAAGTGGGGCCCTGAACAGCAAATGGCATTTGAAACATTGAAGGAAAAGCTCACGGAAGCACCCGTCTTGGCATGCCCAGATTTCAACCAAACTTTCGTGCTACAGACGGATGCAAGCGACTACGGTTTAGGCGCTGTCCTGACCCAGAACTTCGAGGGTGTGGAACGAGTGATCGCATATGCTAGCCGACACTTAACAGCAGCGGAAAAAAACTATAGCCCAACTGAAAAGGAGTGCCTGGCGATAGTCTGGGGCATCCGAAAAATGCGCTGCTATCTCGAAGGGTACAAGTTTGTCGTGATAACGGACCACCTATCCTTAAAATGGCTAAATTCAATCGAAAGACCATCAGGACGCATAGCGCGATGGGCACTGGAATTGCAGCAATTTAATTTTGAAGTCCAATATCGGCGGGGTAAACTGAACGTGGTAGCCGACGCCCTGTCTAGGCGACCCCTAGAAGACCTCAGTAGGATAACCAACACGACTGACACCGTGTCACTCTGCGCATGGCTCGAAAAACGGAAAGCCGCCGTACGCGATGACCCCACCAAATACTCAGACTATTTAGAGATTGATGGTCATTTGTACAGACACATCCCGAACCAGATCGGAGATGAAGATGCCGCGCCGTGGAAGCTGTGCGTTCCTACCCAACTAAGACAACGGGTCATGAAAGAGAATCATGACCAGCCAAGCGCCGGGCATTTAGGCGTCAGGAAGACCATCAGCCGCATCACTAGCCGGTACTTTTGGCCTGGGCTATTTCGTGACGTCAGCCGCTATGTACGACAGTGTGAAGTATGTCAACGATACAAGGTCAGTCAGCAGGCTCCTGCCGGCAAAATGCTTTCTCGCGTTGCTGAAGAACCATGGGCTGTCGTCTGTGCTGATTTCGTCGGACCCCTGCCACGGTCGAAACATGGGAACACAACTATACTAGTCCTCTTCGACAAGTTCAGCAAATGGACCGAAATCGTGCCCCTACGTAAAGCTACAAATGATGGCCTGAAGAGAGGATTCCGCGAACGGATTCTAGCCCGGTTTGGCACACCCAAAGTGTTCATTTCAGACAACGGCACTCAGTTCACCAGCCGATCGTTCAAAAAGTTTCTACAAGAAATGGGAGTCAAACAACAATTTACCGCCCCGTATACTCCACAGGAGAATCCCACGGAACGCACAAACAGAACCTTGAAGACAATGATTGCCCAATTCTGTCAGGAACAACACAAAACCTGGGATGAACAGCTACCAGAACTGTCACTCGCACTAAACAGCAGTAAATCTGATGTGACCGGATATAGTCCCGCCTTTTTGGTACAGGGCCGCGAGCCAAGACTCCCAGGAGCCCTTTACGATGAATGCACCACCGGCACAGGCAGAGAGATCCAGACCCCATCAGCACGAGCCACCCAACTTCAAGAAATTTTTCATTTAGTTCGTCCCAGCCTTAGTCAAGCCGCGCGCGACCAAGCGTGCCACTATAATCTGCGACGACGAGACTGGAAACCGAACGTGGGCGACCAAGTGCTAGTTCGACAACACCACCTTTCAAGCGCCATCAATAGCTTCGCCGCTAAACTGGCCCCAAAATTCGAGGGCCCTTACAAGGTTGTTGGATACATTTCACCCGTCATCATCCAAGTTCGGAAGGAAGGCGAGACCAGGGTACGCAACGCACACGTAAGTGAACTGAAAAAGTTTTATGGCGAGACCGACACAAATACATAAACCGTGCATTTTTTTTAAATCTTTGCGAAGGGTGGCAGCAACCACGGTAAAATACTGCGAAGGGTGGCAGCAACCACGGTAAAATACTGCGAAGGGTGGCAGCAACCACGGTAAAATACTGCGAAGGGTGGCAGCAACCACGTTAAAATACTGCGAAAAGCGGCAGCAACCGCGTAAACAACTGCCAGGAGCGGCAGCAACTGCGTAAACAACTGCCAGGAGCGGCAGCAACCGCGTAAACAACTGCCAAAAGCGGCAGCAACCGCGTAATAAACTGTGATAGGCGGCAGCACCCGCATAAGTTCATTCTGCAGCAGGCGAAAACACTCGCCATAGTTTTAAGTTAACCGCGGCGGCAACCGCGTAAACAACAGCGGGCGGCAGCAACCCGCCAAACCAACGGCAGTGACATCGACGTGAGGAACCATCGGGTACGTGAAAGACGGGCACCGACAGAGCAGTACTCCACGAGGTTACAATTTAAATTTAAGTTCACCGCGGCGGCAACCGCGTAAACAACAGCGGGCGGCAGCAACCCGCCACACCAACGGCAGTGACGTCAAGAAGAGGAACCATCAGGTACGCACAGGACGGACACCGAAAGAGCAGTACTCCATGACTTCACCATATGAGCTGGCCGTAGTAAAAGATTTACCACCATCAGCCAGCTCGAGTCAGCATCATTCAAATTTCACGGGTGACAACGCCGACTCTACCATACACCTGCGCCATCGGAAAATACTATTCAGTCGCAAGGTAAAAAAAATCAAAATTACATCTTGATAAAGTAATAAATTTTCATAAAATAAAAGTCTGTAATGCTCCATACAAATAGAAGAAGGTTGTTTTAATCTCACTCGTAAGGAAAAAGTTAAAACTTCACAGTGAGGCCCAGGCCAACTCTAATTAAAGCATATGTTGTTTTCTCATTGACATAGCCAACTAAATAATAAATCCTCACCTACAGTCGACAGCACCCGCAAAACGTCGAATCGATTTGATGAACATCACAAGCATCATACATACCAAAAATAGCTAATGTGAACCGACCACTATTTGGGTAATACACCAAACTTATACTGCTTCTGTTACATTGGCAACACTGTTTCACTTTAAATTTCTATCGTTAAAGTTTCAAGTGAGTCAACAAGTGAATCAACAACGCAGCAAAGTAATAAACGATTTAAATTAAAGATTTCCAGCGAAAGTGACCAATTTTGGATAAGAAGATGCCGCAAGAGCATGAGTCGGTACCAGAAGTCGAAAAGTTCCGACGTGTAGAGCAAGTACGAGCTCCACGGGAAGAGAACGACCTCCAACGGCCAAATCCATCTGCACGCTGCCCCACCGCAGCGACCATTATGCCGGCAGCTTCGTCGACAACAGCGCAGGAGCGACATCTCGCCACTACGATGCCAAATTTGGCCATCACCACCTACCCAAACGGACCTGGCGGCATCACGGTACGACTCCACGACTACATGTGTCTCGAGGTGGGGTTATTTTTCAACGATGTTATCATCGATTTTTATTTGAAGTGGACGTTCGAAAACCAAACGACGCAAATCAAGGCTGATACATATATCTTCAGCTCGCATTTTTATAGCTTGCTCACCAGCCCCCTCATCAACACCACGGCTCCAGAACGACGACAGCGCGTCCGGCGATGGACACGGAAAGTCCAGTTAGTGCAGAAACAATTTATTGTGTTCCCAATAAACGAGCGCTACCACTGGTATGTGGCCATCGCATGCCTGAAACGGAAGCCAACACCAACAAAACAGAAAGGGCATATATGGATACTCGATTCATATGCCAGCGCATCACGGGCACACGTCGCCGCACCGATTCGGCAGTTCCTACAAGAGGAGTGGCAGGCAGCTTACCCTGAAGACAACCAAGAAGGATGGGGACCGGAGGTGGTACCATGCTACGAAGTTGCGGTACCACAACAACCCAACAGCAGCGATTGCGGAGCCTATTTGCTCCATTTGGTGGAAGAGTTTCTACGGAACCCCTCGTGCGATCTGCGGCAAGAAAATACCCGCGCCTGGTTCACCGCCAGTCGTGCCGCCTATAAGCGCACCGAAGTAGCGCTCTTACTGCAGGTACAGGCCAACGCAGCGGTGAGAGGCATCCTGCCAAATTTATATTTGCCACAACTCGAGGACGCCGAACGCGTCAAGAACCAACCATCGGACAGCTGCAATGTAAATAAGCGAAAGAAGACGCAGCAGACGGCACGCCGCCTACGACGTGACGAGTCATCGGACGATGACAGCGACAGCTCGTCCAGCAGCTCCACCAGCAGTTCCTCAAACACGTCCAGCAGCTCCACCAGCAGCTCATCAAAAGGTAACGTCACCAACAACGACGACAATGCGAACCACCCCGCAAGCAGCTCGACAACACCACGAGCGACAAATACGATTACCACATCAGACGTGGCCGTAGATCGTCACACAGTGGAACCCGACGCTCTCATGGCACCGGCTCGGCCCGGCGTGGAAGACGACCAGTGGCCACCGGTAGACCAACACCATCAGACAACGCCACAACGGCAAAGTACACCAGTGCCGTTAACCGTGGCCATGGAGGCTACAACCGCATCCCACCTAAGTCCAAACTTCAGCAGCACACAAATCATGGATGCCATCGACAGTCGCTATAGAACTTGGCGACGAGGACGGCGCATGCGTTTCATGGCGACCATCAGCGGCTGGAACTGCAAGGTGATGATCCAGCGAAGCGGCGCAATCACCATCACGCCATACCCCCCGAAGTGAGGAGGAGATGTAAGGAACAAAATTTTATGTAAATTTTCTCCCACATGTGTCCTTACTTCACCACTTACCTTTTTTCTAGACTTGCCGCGACTGGCGACTGGGTCGCTCACTCGACCGAAAGAGCGAAATAGGAATCCCACTAGGACCGCTGACCATGGAGCCCAGAGAAAATTTATTACTTACCCGTTTTTATCTTGTAATCAAGAAATCAAGTTTACAAAAACATTCAGTAAACTAAGAAGGTTTACCTACGCAACTATTGAATGATTTTATATTCAAATATGTATATAAAATTTAGTTTTAATAAAGTTTAATTTAATATCGAATGTATGATATAAACATTTAACCCTTAGTTAATAAGCTCATGAAGAGAATTTGAAAAGAATAAACCATAGACTGAATTGTGAAACTCATATTATGGATTTTCCTTGATGAAGATACTGGTCGTGGGACATATCCCTTAGGAAAACGTTTAAATAATCTTAGAAAGGCTACGCATTATATTATACAAAGGTAATTAGCTAGGATAGGAAAGTGTAGAACCAACACGGGGTCACAAAGACGATCATTCATAAAGCCAAAGAGCAGACCTGATCAACCACTTCCACAGGGTTACGTTGTGGGTAGATTCCTACAGGGGTGGCGCTCTTATTTATAATCGTTTTATATATTTTTTATTTTTGTTCTTTCATGTACCATGGCAATAACGGGCATCGAAAACACACGCCAGGCAGCTGGCGAGAGTAACAAAGAAAAGCTAAACCAACGAACGGGAACGTCACGCGATAATTCGAGAAGTTTCAAAATAAAGAAGAAGACAGCTGGTTATAAAAGGGCGAACGGAGAGTAAATCTGGATGAGTTATGTTTCAAGCGTACGCGAGTGAAGTCGAGATCAAACAATAGTTTTCGTTGGTGGCAGAGAGCTCTGCCCGCACCAACCAGCAGCAACATCAATAAGCATAGTTGGAGCAGATAGTATTCGTTGGTGGCAGCGAACGCTGCCCGCACCAACCAGCAGCACCGCTAACATTTATAAGTGAAAGGAAAAGGCCGACGCCGACAGCGTCAGCAGATTTCGTCAACGACAACGTCAACAGATTTCGTCAACGACAGCGTATCCGGAGGAAGAGCGAACGTCAACGGCAGCGTAGTGGCCCGTGGAGGATCACCAGCAATTTCCTAACGACAAGCGTGAGAGCACGGGAAAACAGCGCAGGAGATCCTGAACACCATTGAAGTATCCTTGCTATATATATATATACAGATGTATTCACTATAATTACGGACAGTGGGTAAGTGTGGGGCCTCCCGCGGGGTTTTTAAAATGAGGTAATTCGGACCAAACCGCGGTAGAAGTGAAACAGTGAGACAGTGAGAGTGAAGAAAGTGATTTAATACAATCGATAATAGTGACGCGAACCCGATAAACTTAAATGGACGGACGGGCTAATGTGGGCAGAACCGCACCCGGACGTTTCATTTCTCTGCGTTACTTCGAAAAGCTCCCTCAGAGCCGATAACGTGATATGACTGTAGGGTATTGATATTGTGAACTGAGGACGGGCTAATGTGGGCAGAACCGCACCCGTTCAAGGTCACCATCATCCCTTTCGGGATCAGGGCATCTATACGACGAGACAGATTGTGTTAACGGACTAGATATCATTGGGTACTCGATTTGGCAAGATTGAAGTTAAGATCTGGGATAATGTGGGCAGAACCGCACCCGGCCTTGACTTTAAGGTTGTAAACCGAGGAGAGTATTTAGTGAGCGACGAACGTGAACGGAGACACCACAAATGGTCGCGCATACTTATCATTAACATATTCACCAGATTCACAAACGAAGGACGGTTTCACTGTGAACCTACAAATACCGCTCGGGAGTACCACCCCATACTTACCCAATGCCTCATAAAATTTTACATTTATATTTGATTAAAATAGTTAAAAATATTAACTATAGTACGTCTGAATTGTTTGAGATTTAGAGTACAGGTTGGTTAGAGACCTCCCTTGTACATTTGATTAGTGAGATAACGAATTTCAGGAAATATTTCATGAGCAACCATTGCATAATACAGTAATACCTTATATATTTCAATAAATACATTAAATTGAGTTATAGCCAAAGAATGCATAACATGATTTTGTGAATCACTCAACTACATATTAATATTTTTATATTTTAGTTTTAAGTTATATATATATTCCTGTGTCATTTGGGAAAATCTACCCACAATTTGGCACTTGTGGTCCACCTTCAGTGCGACCAAATAGGGTTAAGTTCACACATGTTAGAGATAAGCGTATTAGTCTTTGTTGAATAAAATATCAAGTTCCGAGACCGGTGAATTTTATTTGGTGCCCGTTTCCAGAAAAGGAACGTAAGTACAAATTATTGTACCGAACCCTGGCTCCGGCGAGCGAATCCTCGGCCGGAAAAAGGGTCGTTACAGCATTATCTTTTATGCGATTGCATACATTTTAATTGTTGATGCAGATAGGAAGAGTTTTTTCCGCCATATAATTTCTGGCAGTTTATTTCTTAAAACTCTTACACCAACCAATATTTTGACAAACAATTTTATTTTTAGAGGCTATTTCAAGCCATTCCATTACACAAATGGCTATCACTAGAATAGAAATATTTTAGGAATCTTCATAAATGCTATTGCAACCAAGGATTATTTTGAGGAACTGACACAAGCAACTTAACCTTCAGCCTTTAATATTCATAGCACAAAGATAAAATATATAATAAAATATAATGAGTTATGTGGCGAATGAAACGAATATTTTATTAAATATTCTTATAAAATAACATATCATTTTTTTACAAGATATTTATATTGTATCGAAAATGTTATTTTATTATTTCTTATTTTATATATAAAAAATATTTTTATTATAGAAACAATAAAACAGTTGCATATCATAGAAAAATATAATAAATATATTAATAACCAGGGCTCGTACTTTGATGACCTAAAAACTGACATAAGTGACATAAAAAAACTCAAACTATTACATAAAACATAAAGAAAAAAGCCTTAAAAATAAAATATTACTAAACTTAAAATTTATTTTATAGAATATTTTGTATACACAGCGTTACAGTATATTACAATGTATATTTTAAGTTATTAAAATTATTAAAATTGAAAGAACGTTGATTGTCTGACAGAAAAAATTCTTTCTACTTTTACTTCCTCCTCTAATTTCATAGTATAACATTTTCCTCTCTAATTTTTCATCAGTAGATCATAAAAATAGATTTAATACAAACTAGCATATCCTAAGTTTTTATTTAATATCTTTTTCGATATTTTTAATTGAAGGGACTCTATTGCTAAAAGAATATGTGAAAAAAAAATTTTAATTTTTACTTTTTTTAGTACGAAAAAAATCGAAAAAGTCTTTTAAAATTACAAAAAAATTACCTAAAAACCCGAAAAATGTTCTTAAAGTTAAAAATGTCCAAAAATGACAATAAAATAACTTAAATTTAGCAAAATAAAATTTTATATAGCATTTTGTAAGAGCTGTCAACTTCGTTTTGACAATCTTGGTCATTGGCGCTCAGCTTCAACCCTACCTTGCCTAATTTTACAATGCTACCCTATGAAACAAAGATATATACAGATAGCGCATTGCGCATGTCCGCCTCTTTGTTGTGACGTAGTTCGAGCTTGTCAAAGTGGCTAAATAAAAACAAAATCACAATATATATAAAGGGGATAATTTATTTATAGTGATGAAAAAATATTGACATTTTCTTATTAACTTGGTTTACGGAAATGAAGTAAATAACATTATAAATATATGTTTTTATAAATAAATTTAAGCAAATATATTTATCAGTACTATTATTGAAAAGAAATATATATATATATAAAAGGGGTGTTTTCTCGCATTTGTGCCCCCACAAAAAAAAAAATAACTACGTTGCTTGATTTGTTTGACAGCACTTTGATTGCTTCTTTGTTTTCATTTTGTTATGTTCTGCTGCTTTGTTGTTTCGTTTGTTGAAAAAGTTTTAAGTTAATTTTTTGGCCCAAATTTAAATCGTTGTTATTCTTATCAAAAGCATCTAAAACTTTAGTACTTATTTTAATTACATAAAATATAATTGAAAATTATAAATAACACGTACTATAAGTGCACAATATTAGAAATTAAACTAATAAATAAAATGTTTCTTAAATGCTTGCAATTGTGCTGCTTGTGTTTACTTCTTGCTTTTTCACATTTTATTTTGTATGTATTCACCACGTGTTATAACTAACAAGCCCGAGTGACGTAGTGCGCAGAAGATTTTATTTCTTGCGCACGGAATACGCTATCTGTATAGCATTGTTTCATGATGCTCTGCTAACACTCATTCTCAAAGTAAAAAACGATAAAACAATAACAAAAAAAAAATGTTCGGCAAATTGTTTGGCTACCATAACCACGGCATAACGAGGATATATTCATAAAAAAAACAAATTAATGTCAAGTTTGTGTTGGTTTTCATCAAACATTTTTTAATTGTGTTGGAGCTTTGGTTACTCTTGTCTTGAATGGATAAAGAATGTTCATTAAAAGCAAAACATTATTGTTATTTTACCGACAAACTTTCAATAATAGTTTGTTTACTAATTTAAGTCGCTTTCAAGATGACTTTCATGCACTCTTGGTCCAAATTTAATCTCAGGTTACTTTAAGAATTTACTGTCATAAAACTTGCTACTGGCAATACTGATTGCTCCACAGTAGAGAAAAGAAAACAATAAACTAAAAGGAAACAAACAGCACAAAGAAGAACGCGCTGCTAGATAAGGTCAGAGAAGTGTGGAAACAACAAAAATTCATGCAGCAGCTGACACTCGAGCTTTAAGCGAAGCATCCGAATGATCTCGTGGTCTGGAGGCTGCCTTGCATCAATTCGCAATCGTGACAAAGTGTGCTTTGCAGCAATCGTTGTTTACGAACTCGAGCGGTATATATGCATTTTTTTCTTGTGTGCGATTACGGCTGACGACGATTGTTACTCGAGTGGCAAAAACTGACGAAAGGTCTCATGCAAATCTCTGGTGTGTACCCTGTGTCAACGTGTGGTGTCGTATTATACGTAAAAGTGAAGTATGGGAACCATTTGTCCCATTCGTGGTCAGTTGTTGATATTAATAGGAATTCATTTAGAACTCTGTGGTTCCGTTCAAGTGAACCTATCGTTTGGTGATGGTACGGGGTTGAAAATGTTTGTTTTATTTTAAATAGCGTGCATATATTACGCATTAACTCATTTTTGAATTCCGTACCATTATTAGACTTTAGCACTTGAAAATGACCATACTTCAAGATTACTTGTTCTACAAGTGTTCTTGCAACTGTGTCCGCATCATTTGTTGACATTAGGTGTGCAATTACGAACTTTGTTAGCTCGCATTGCATTGTTAGTATGTAGCGATACTCGTTTGAGATTCTTAGTGGTCCCACTGTGTCGATTGATATGATTTGAAAACTATTGCTGGGTGTGTTTGTCATTGTTAATTTTAACAATGTTTTTCTTACTCCTAAATGTCCCGTTTTGTGGTATTCGTCAAGAAGTTTGAATTTTGTCAGGTCGTCATGTATTTTTTTGGTGGTTCATAAATAAGTATCTTTAACAGAGGACTTTTCTTTATTTATTTTTGTAAAAATTTCTTTTAATTCTTCCTTTGTAAATAATTGGAATATTTTATCATTGTTAGCTAGCGCTAGCTCTTCAATATTTTCATTTTTCATTTTAGATATCAGTTTCTTCATAATCAAATCTAGATTCGTTAAATTATCACTGTATCCCGCATGCGTATTAATATTGTTTTGTTTTGATTTTAGCTTCTTCGAATACGAAACTGGTTTCGTTGAATTATCGCTAATATCTACGTGCACTACATTATTCTCAATGTATATTGTATTTTCATTCTTTGTGGCCATGTTAAATTTTAAATTCTTCATATTCCTGACGTCACTAATGGATGTGCAATCCCATATTGGAAGTTGGTCAGACTTCTGGGTCTTGCTACTATCCGTGATAATATCTTTATTTTCATCCCTAGTTCCCTCTTTATTTTCAATGGCTTCTTTGTTTGCCATACTTCTTGTATTAACGTTTTCTTCACACTTTTGTCGCCTTCATGTGGTATCATGTTTTTTTAAATTTCCGAATCTATTTGGATTCTAGATTACGCGTTTGCGTTAGTGTTCATACTACCTTTTTTATAAATAATCTCGTAATCATAGTCACACAAATCTAACTGAATTCTTGTAATTTTAAAAGATGGCTTTCTGTGTGAAAATAGCGATGAAAATAGACCAGTTTTAATTAATTTAACTGGGGAAATTAATTCCCCAGTGGATTGCCAATAATTCCTTTTCTATGACTGGTTTCTTCATATCATGTATCTGCAGCGATTTACTTATAGGTAAATCATTACCTATATCGCCTTGCGATAAAACTGCACCTAGAGCGTAACTTGAAGCATCAGTCGTTAGAATAAACTGCTTGTTAAAATCTGGGTATTGTCATAAAGGTGGAGTAATTAATTTTTCTTTCAGTGTATCGAAAGCAATTTGACATTCTTCAGTCCAAACAAATTTACAAGACTTCTTTCATAAAGCATTTAAACTTTTTGCAATGTCTGCAAAATTTTGAATAAATTTTCTATAATAGTTGCAAAATGCAACAAATCTTCTTACTTCGTCCGCATTTTTGGCTGGGTCAGTTTTGATACCATCACGCGTATTTAGGTGTCTCAAGTATACCACTTCGGGACGCAAAAAACAACATTTGGCCGCATTTAGTTTCAAATTATAACGTTGTAGTCTAAGACTTTAATCAAATTTTCATGATGGTAATTTATGCTACGACCATGTATAATTATGTCATCCACGTAAAGGAATGCGTTAGAATCTCAACCTGCAAGTGTAATGTACCGTCGAGTCACTGGGTCCAAATATGACCTAAATGAAATACGCAAGTAACCGAAAGAATCTTGCTTAGCCTTTTCTGAGCATATATCACCAAACCACAACAAATGCTTACCTAGTGATCTTATACTAACCCAGAAAATTCGTTAAACAGGCTAATAAACTGAGAAATGAAGAAGTCGAGTGGGAGCCGTCTTTGCCACTAGCTGGTAGTCGTATGGGGGGGGGGTGGGGTTCGTGACCTTCCACTTCATCACTTAGTACATAATATTAAATTTTTTTACAGATTCCCTGATATGTTCCACAGAAACAATTCAATGAGGAGCCCAAAAAAAGGGCCAATTTAAACATAAATCCTAAAACGTATTTGGTATCTCAAAGATGTAATTGCGATACACGCGTCGTAACCCTCCCAACCTAGATCTTACTTACGCACAAAATGTGTAAGATCCCACGACGTATTAAATATCCATATCTCTACCCTTTGCTCTTAAGAAAACCAGTTATTTTAACAATTCATAATCACAATATATTCTATTTATATAAAAGTGTAACAAAATTTGCAAAAAACATCGCGAGAACACAATAGTAAGATTCAAAAATAATCATAATTCAAGATTCAAATCAAATTCATGAACAATTAACAAAATAACATTAGGATAAATGATTTAATGTTACCTACAATGTAAGCCTTTAGCTATATAAAAAGAAAAAACTTCACGTTCAAATTCAAAACTTATATTAAGGTATCATTTGAATATGTTTAATAATCGTTTTAAACCATTTTACGAATATTAGTTATTTTAAGAAAGAAAATTATTAACATTTTTAAAATTAATAAAAACTACATGAATAAAGTTAATGATTTATAAGCAAAGCAATATGCCTATAGTATAAATAGCAACAACAAATGTAAACAATGGGAGAGTAGAAGATCGCCTCTGCATTACCGACACACATTCTCTCATGCATACATTGTTGTTGCATCAAAACAAGTTTCGGCAACTTAAATCAAACTAAACAAAACGATTAATAAAGAGCAAAATCGAATGCAAATGAAACTAAACTAAAGCTCTAGTTAATATAAAAAAATGTTTCTGTTTTATTTTACCCACTTTAAAATAAAATTATAGATATTAAGATATTTATGTTCAAATACATAAGTTATTTATTTTATATAGAAATATTTAGTTTTTATTAGAAGTTTCAGAAATAAACTGACCAAGTCTTTTGCTGAATCGTAGAAGGCCTTAAACGATGACAATGACGACGAGTTGGCTAGAAAAAAAGTAAACAGGTGATAGCTGGTCATACCACTACTTGCAACATGTTGCCACCTCGCATGGGTAAAACAGCTAGTATGATGGTTCGGTCATAAAACCTTTTGTTAGTATATAAGCACTTTTAACCGTTTTAAGAATGATTTAAGTGGCAATAGTTAAAAAAATTTTTTTTCTTGTTTTACGGAACTTAAGGAATAAATATAATAGCGGCCTTTTTACCTATTTATTAATTTTAAAACATTATTACGTCTTATTACGTATTATGATTATTAAGTACAAATTTAATTCCACAAATTTATTATTTTTTTTTCCACCCATCGTTACTTTGATTAAAATGCCGTTTCGATTAGTATTCAAATATTGTTAATTTTCTAGTTTTCAACTAGTTTATTTATTTTATTAGACTAGCGGACACTTTGTACGCAATGCACACGCGGTTCTCCTTGAGGACTGACTATGATGTAGACCAGCGCTTCTTAACCTTTTTCACTCCGCGGACCCCTAGAAAATCACGCACAAGTTCAAGGGCCCCCTTAAAAAAAACACAGGAATAAATTTTGGACAAATTATTTTAGTACTAAATAAATGACATTTTTATAAAAATTAAAAGTTCTGTATTAATGTGAAGGTTGGTGCTGCTTTTTTAAAACTAAACTAGTAATATTTGGGTTGATGTTTTTACTTAGTTGTAATCTCAAATCTGATTCCAATTGTAATCTGTTTCTGTATTTGTTTTTGGTGTATACAAGAGCAGAGAATGCCTTTTCACAGAGGTATGTGGACAAGAAAAGCAGTAAATTTTAGTGCTTCTTCTGATATTTCTTTATAAACATTTCTTAAATTTACCCAAAAACTTGATAAAGACGATTCTTTCAAATTACGTTTTAAAGCTGAATCACATGATATTTCTATTAATTGATTTTCCTGTACCGTTGTCAAGCCGATTATATCTAAAACATTTGCGTTGAAAGGGTCTGCTATTCAGTTTTTATTTCTGTCGGGTTCTGAAAAATAATCCCGAAAAGAAGACGTCAAACCGCGGAGGTGTTTAATCATTTCCTGTTCTACTTGCGTTGGTAACATTTCTAAACCAGAATATGCCAAAAACGCTACCAGTGTAGGAAAATGACGTAAGTTTTTTTTAATTGTACGATTAGTCCAAAGGTCAAGTTTTGTTATCATAGTTTCTATTTTATCTTCAACTTGGAAGATGTTGTTATCTCTTCCTTGTAGACTAAAGTTCAGCTCGTTCAGGGCACTAAAGATATCAGCCAAATATGCCACCATTGTAAGCCATTCAAAGTTATTGAAATGATTAGCATGTTTATTGGCGCTGCCAACAGAATTATTAAAAAAAAAAACATTCTGATCTCATCTTTCAGCTCAAAAACACGCGACACGACTTTGCCACGAGACAACCAACGCACCTCAGCATGCAATAACAACTGCATGTGAATGCTGCCCATTTATTCACATATCATACCGAAAATACGGGAATTTAGAGGCCTGGCTTAGATAAAATTCATGACCTGCACTATGTCCTCCAAAACTGTTTTTAATTTTTCTGGCATATTCTTAGCAGCTAATGCATCTCTATGAATGCAACAGTGATGCCAGATAATAGATGGATTCATCTTTTTCACGCGCGCCTGAAGTCTTGTTCGTGTACCGGTCATAGCCCAAGCACCGTCGGTACTAACTGCCACACATTTATCGCTCGGTATTTCATGAGCGGAAATAAAGTTGTTTAATAGTTAAAACAATTATTAATTCAAATGTCCATAGATTAGACGGCGGACCCCATATATATACTTGCCGACCCCAGGTTAAGAAACGCTGATGTAGAAAATTATTGTTGGCAACGGTACCCATGCTTAGAACTGCTGAGAGCGTTTTCCATGGTGTTTTTGTTGCATACGGGATGACCAAAAGTAGATGACAATGATGTAATTAAATAAGTATAATAGAATGACCCAGTAGCAATGCCTGCGTCTGATACTTTTCCTTGATAGGCTTAATCCCAATATCTTTGACGCTGAACTGCGTTTACTTTATAGTTACATTGCTGAGTTTCTCATTGTTCCAAATTTTAGGATGTTATTTAGAATTTCTTAAATATTTCAGAAACCATTAAAATTTGTTGCTGCTCGTTGAGAAAAAAACACCAAAAAAACTGAAATACGATATGCTAAAGAGCTTCTAGTGTATAAGTTGCATAAATTATATATACGTACCATGAATATCTTATAAAACTGATTAAATAGTTAATCATTGATTATTTAATTGATTACAATTCAATTGATGTGGTGTCTTTCGTCCAACGTTTAAAGCAAAAGCGAAGCTCAAGCAACATCATTTAGAATGGGTTACCTCGTGCTTGCTATATTTAGTTTAAGCTGAAGTTAGATGGCTTTCAAAAGAAATTTTTTGGAGACAAGGTTTGAGCATGATTCAATTACTATAGGTTGTCCATTCATTTGACGTTTACTCACAAGAATGAAGATATACACCCGTAAAATTGAAGAGGAGAGCAAAAGAGTAATTTTGTAATGCCATCAAAGTAATCAGTTGCATGAATATCATACTTTTTCGAAGTACTAAATACCCAAGGATATAGTTCACTGCTGCTTTTTCAACTACTTTCTGTACTGCATGTTTGTTTTGATAGAAAATTTAAGTGAGTTTTTAAAAAACTTGTTTCAATATTTTGTTGTTAAAATGTTTTCCCACCGCTGACGGCTTATTGGATCCACTGGCACATTATATTTTGCCAAAACCGCACGTTGAAAGCATTATTATTTTAATAATTACAACTTAATAGTCGCGATTTATATTTTAATTGAAAAAAAACCGCCTCGCAACAAAATTTGAAAATAATTGTCAATAATAATTATCAAAGTAATAATTATTATAAACGCAATGCACACTATTTCTTTTTTTCCCTGCTTACAGCAAAATATAGAATAACTACTTTAAAAAAAAAAAAAAATACGCAACAAAACACTGAAACATAACTTTTTTTTATAGAAGACCACAAAACCCTGGTTGGCAGCTATATTTGAGAGAGAATATAATTTTGTTTTCATATTTACGGGTGTTGTCAAACGAATGGACGACCTGTAATAATTGAATCATGGGTTTGAGCATATGCTTAAACAAAGCAAGTATGAAGAGAAAAAAAATCGCTTAGCGATAAAGGTAGGTTACGATTTTGATCGATGCTAAGTTTTACGTAAAATCGAATAATTAAAGACATTTATTACACAAGTGCAAGTGTTAGCATACGTTGGAAACTATTCGATGAAATTTTCAGTCCAAACGGTAGTCGTTGAAAGTGAAAATGTCCTTTTGATGTGGAAAAGGCTCCATTTCCCTCTTCCTAACTTGTCTAGAATGTCTTCTAGTCGAGATAGCGGAAATTTATCGTTTACAATTTAATCATTCAGCTTTCTGAAATCCACAACAAGTCTCCATTTTCTTTTGTCATTAATGTTCTTTTTGGGAATTAAAAGGAGGGGAGCGTTGTAAGGACTAACCGATGGTTCGATAATATCGTCTTCAAGCATTTTCTTGACCTGTACATTTATTACGTCTGTGTGAGTGTGTGGTAATCTATAATTTTTGATGTAAACTGGTATGTCGTCTGTTGTCGTTATGGTTTGGTTGTAAAAATTATTTGTAGTTAGAGGTTCGTTTTCCAAATGAAATACGTCCTGATATTTTTTGAAAATTTCCGTTAAATTATTTTTAGTTTTTGCGTCGTTGCATTGTACGTCTAATGTTTCTAAAATTTTATTCAATCGTTTTTGTGAGTGTACTGGTTTTTTTTCGTCATAGTTTACGATGTCATAATTGTTCATAGAATCAGTTTCCAACTTAGTACCATTTAAAGTTATTTCCTGATCAGTTGTATTTAAAATTTTTATGTGCGTCATGCCATTTTTTGGTGCTATCGAATTACTGAGAAAAATACCTTGTTGAATTTCTTTATTAAAAATTACTTTATCCTCTGTTAATTTTATTCTAATCGGTTTAATTATTTCTGTCCTCGGTGGAATTTTTATTGTCAATGTATTGTGTGATTTCGAGTGCATTCGCAAAACAATTTTTGACTCATTTATTAAAATCGAAATAGTGAATGTTTCGTAGTCAATTTTGCAAAGGGATTTGTTCAAAAAGTCTCTACCTAATATGCCATCGGTTTCAATTGGAAATTCGAACTTTACTAATTGAAGCTCATGTTTACATTGTTTCTCACCAATATTAAGGTTTAGATTAATGCTACCTAGTGAAAAAATTTCTTCGGTTGTAATGCCAGTTGACTTGCATTTTTCGTCTGGGTTTTTATTTTCCTCTGTGTTGTAATGTGTGGCTTCTTTGATCATTTGTTTTTCGATATATTTTTCCATTTTATTTTCTTCTATACCTTTCCCAACTTCGTATTCTGGAATTGCTACCAGGATAGCACTAAGTATATTCTTCCACCAGGGCATTATTTTCGTTTTTTCAATTTGCTTCTTATGGATTCAATCTCTGTCCATATGGCAGTTGATATTTTCCACGCGGGAGGTGGTTCTTCTCGGCTTAATTGTAAGAGGTGTGCTAGACGTTTCCTTAGTTTTGTCTTCAGTCCTCCTCGCTTTTTGGTGTTATTTGGTTTTTTCACCAAAGGAATAGCTGTTACTTTTTCTTCCGCTCGTCGTAGTTGACGTTTTTTGTAGTCTTCTATACTCAGTGCTTTAGGACCGATGCGTAGTGGAGTGTACACTGGAACTGATGTCTCATCTCTTGATGTAGTTGTCGGCTGTGGTATGTACTCTTCCATCACCATCCAGCTGGGTCGGCAGGATCGCCATGAAAAAGATTGTTTGCCCGTGAGTCCTAATAAATTAGTGTTTTAACAGTAGCAGAGTTTGCCTTCGCTGTTTTGCCCTAATAATGCCTGCTAGGTTGTCTAGACCTAGGCAT
The DNA here is from genome assembly GCA_963920525.1 of Dichetophora obliterata. Classification (NCBI taxonomy): domain Eukaryota; kingdom Metazoa; phylum Arthropoda; class Insecta; order Diptera; family Sciomyzidae; genus Dichetophora; species Dichetophora obliterata. The sequence goes on from OY986437.1 coordinate 136,161,606, forward strand.
AGAGATCTTCAATTATAACACAAGACAAAGACTGCCGCGCAGACCCTTTGAGTGACTTACAAAAATTGAGTGACTTAAAAATCACTCAATTGATCTTGTCTCTAAAATATTGAGTCTTAAATTCTAATTGGTTAATCACATAATTTGAGCTATTTTGTTTATTGGTCACTTCTGCAGTAGCAAACGTAAAAATGCTTACGTTGCACATCACTAGGGGAGCGTGCCAAGCTGTGATTCAATAAACAAAATATAGCTTATAGCTTAAAATACTCTATGCTAAGCAGTGTAAGAACGATGGGGTACACTACAGTATACGAGATCGCAGGGTTCTCCCTCTTTTCCGCTGCATTTTACTTCATAAACTATATTATGTTTTTGTTCTTTGTCTATTCGTGCCTTCGTTTTAGTAAATATTTTGTGAAGAGTTTTGTTCGTCTTGTGAGCGAATTTTATGTCTTTTTGTTTTATTGTTTTGGGCAGGTTCTTGCTGTTCGTTAAGTTAGGAATATATTATGCCGAAGAATTTGATAGGGTTGTCAAATTATTCCATAATTTGTTTATTATTTTAATTGTAGTGTTGGTTTAAATTTTTGTTTATTAGATTGTTGATTATTTTCGTTGGGAAATTGTTAGATTTGAGTATAGTTCTTATTTTGTTTATGTTACTGTTTCTAAGGGTATCGCTAAGAGCGAATACTTTACTGATAAAATTATTTGCCATGTTAAATTCTTGTGAAGTTGGTTGGTGGATTAGAAATTCATCATTCTTCCTGACGCTGTTGGCTTGGAATGCCAGTTAAAAAATTTTTTATTGTCAATTCCGTTGATCATACAATATTGTGCCAAAAATTATATGTAAACTTTGGGTTTTCTAGCACGTCGGTCCGTCTGTTATATAGTTACCTGGTGGGAAGGTCTCAAAGAGTTAGGGTGGGAGATAGTCTGTCCGCTTTCTGTTACTTATCTTGTGGGGTTCCTCAAGGCTCAGTACTTGGCCGTGGTTATTTTCAATGTTTATAAATGATATCTTCAGCAAATGCCGTCATAGTAATTGTTGATAATTTATGTCTCAGGATGAACGAGGATTTGAGCAAAATAACTAAATGGGCTAGAGCTAATAAGCTTAATCTGAATCCACTGAAGTCATTTGTTTTACCGATCTTTAAATCTAGTTACTCTTTGTCTGATATACCAACGATTTATCTTAATGGTGTAGGGCTAAGATTTGTTGATAAAGTTAAGAATCTTGGATATCACATTAACTCCTCACTTTCTTGTGAGGATCACATTAATTCGGTTGTTTCTAAGATTTATTATGCCCTTCGGAACCTGAGGTGGACAGCATCATTTGTACCCGTCGACACTAGGAGAAATTTGGTACTCCAGCCTATAATGCCATTCATTACGTACTCAGATGTTGTGTATAGTAAACTTGATTCGAGGTCCAAACTAAAGTTACAACAAGCTTTTAATAACGCTGTCAGATATGTTTATGGCCTCAGAAAGTTTGACCGCGTTAGTCATTTGAGCAATCAATTACTTGGTTGCAAAATGTTCAATTATCTGGATGCCAGGAACTGCATAATTTTGCATAACTTGATTTACACAAAAACACCTAAATATTTATTTGATAAGTTACAATTTTGCAGATCGAATAGAAACATGAACCTTATTATCCCGAGATACAATTTTTTTAAACTCAAACAGACTTTTCTTTGTAAACGCTATCAGAATTTGGAACTCATTACCTCTAAAAATTAAAATTATTCAAAACAAACGCAACTTAAAGCATGAAATTTTCGAATACTTTTCTTAATACTATCTTCTATCTATTAAATCTATCTAAACTAACTATTTCTTCATCTAATAGAATAAAAATAATTTAAGTTTTTTTCTTTTTTATCTAATAATCTAATGATGTTTTTTTTTGTGCATTCATGATTTGTTGTTATTTATGACTAGTTGTTGCTATAATATTTATTACTATTTATTATTTTTGTTAAATCACTAAATGTTAGTTTTAAGTTATATTTATTTTTCTGTTTTTTATAACTAGTTGTTATTCTAAACTGCTTAATGCATTCAAAAGACTCTGTCTTATGTGTTAACATTACTATTTCTAAATTTCTAAATTTCTAAACTTCAATTCTGTGTAGTCTATTATATAAAAATGGTAGACTGCGGTTTTCCTCAGCTTTTATCGTAAACTGTAATTTTTCATGAAAATTTTTCAATGTTTCAAGAATAATGTCTTGGTCTTTTCTCTTTATGATTGCCAAAACATTGTCTACATATTTTAATATAAATTTAATGTGAATATCCTTCTTTGTTAAGTACTCTATGGCATTGTCACTTAAATTTTCAAGTATGATATCAGCAGTTGCCGGCGATAAAGGGCTTCCCATAGGCATTCCAAATATCTGGCTGAATATTATGTTGTCATACTTGAAATAATTATTTTTGTTTAAGCAAAAGTCCAGAATTTGAAGAAAATATTTTTTGGTATTTTCGTGTGATTCTCTATTGTCGTCCATTGCTCATAATCGTCTTTATGTCCGAATATACTGGTATATTTGTAAATAACGATATAATATCGAAAGAAACTAATATTTCGTCTTCGTCCAAATTTACATTTTTCAGCTTTTCTTTTAGTTTAAATGAGTTTTTTATGTTGTGTGGGTCAGAAGAAATGTTGTTTAATATTTGTCCAATGATGAATTTCATGTAAAAATCGAGATGCATTGAACCCGACCCCCTCAGATATCGATGAAATTTTGTTCATAGCTAAATTTGATTAAACAAACAAACTCTCATTTTTAGAAATGACTGTTTTGCGATTTTTTGGGCGTGGCACAGTGGGAAAGTTTTCGAAAAAACGCGAAAATGGTCGAAAAGAGCTCCATTTAAACTACAATAACTCAGAATCGGCTGAACCGATTTCCATGATCTTGGTATCTTTAAAAAGATACTTTAACAGGCTTTATGACACGTTTAAAAAAAAATTAAACTGTAAAAAATTTATAAAAAAAAGAAAATGTTAACTTACGAAAAATCCACAAAGATCAAGGGTTTTTTACAGTGTATTACTTTTTTAGAAAGGTTTATCCTTCACCTATACCATATCAAAAAATAAAAATGTGTTCTTTTTTAGTTTTTTTATATAATTTTTTAAGTAGTGTCACTTCTAGTAATTGCCCTTATATTTTATATTTACAGGTAAAATAAATAAACATAGTCCTAGGAAAATTCTGAATATGTTTTAACCCCAATTTTTTAAGTAGTGTCGCTTCTAGTAGTACGTACCGAAAGTTTTCGAAATAATTCGAATAACAGCGAAAATATCAGGTCACATTCTTACACATTTACAAAATAGTTCAACAATTATAACATTTTTTAAATGTTTGCAAATAAAAAACCATCAACAATTGTTTATATTATTTTCCATGTTTTTATTAATTTGTGTTTTATTTTATTTACATTTTTTTTAAGTAAATTATTTGTAAGAAATTTTGCGCTGCTCAAATTTGGCACAGTCAGAATATCTGCGCACATGTACAAAAGTTTCATTTATCGGAATGAATGAATGAAAGCCTTGAGTTCCTGTTATAGTTTGAGCTTCTTTATATCTTGAAAATAGCTTTTCTTTAACGTTGTTGTATTCGTCAGCATCTGCGTAAGCAACTTGTATGGTGGTCTTATATGTTTCTGATGCCCAGTGATAGAGTTGCCTCGTTGACTGGATTTCATTTTTATTTGCAATACTATAATTTCGAGCACCTCTCTTCAATGTTCCTCCGATTCCATCACATGCAGATTTTCCGTGACTGGTAGCATAAAAGTGCCATCCAGCGTTAATACCAAAATCAGATTTGTGATGGCATAAATTAATGAAGTTATATTTATTTTTATATTGTGCTCCTGCACCATCTGATACGTAAATGATTTTATTAATATTGTTGGTTATATTGGCCTTCACGAACTGTATCATTTTTGAAATATATAGATGAACTGCTATACTATCATGGGTATTGCAATCAGATATTATGGCGAAGCTTTTATGAGTTAATTTATCGTTATCTGAAAATAAACAAACAAAGGAAAAAAACAAATAAATAAAAAATATTAAATATTTTGATGAGTGTGGATGGATGTGTTTACTAATACCAAAATATTAAAATAATTACCTTTGTAATAAATAACGAACGAATGTATTGTAGCCTGATCATTATTCCAATGGTATCCTTGCACGGCATCTTTTTTAGCAAAGTCCATTTGAATTAACATTTCTCCTGATAACAGCGCTGCTCTTTTATTGCTGATAAATTCAGATTGTCGCTTTGCTATGAAATGATGCGGAATCAGAACTTTGATGTGTTTAGTAAAATCGCTGACAAATGATTCTGGGTTGGTGTTTAACGTTTCCAGAACACATCTAATCGTTGTATTCCACTTTTTGTATATTATTTCTTCAGTTTGGTTATTTTCAAAATGTTTTAGCATATGCGTTTTTAGATTATTTAAATTTTTGAAGCAGTGACCACACATTGAAACGCAACATTTTTCTATGTCACCATTACAAACAACGAATTTGAGAACATCTTTGTAGTCGGTAAATGTGCATTCTCTTTCAATACAAATTGATTTTAAGCCACTTTTTTCAAACATCAATTTCATATTCTGATGCAATGTGCATACACAGATATTTTGCTGGTTTCCAACTCCAAGTTTCATACAATTTTTTGGCCTTAACATTGTAAATTTTGTAAAACCCACTTTACCCAAGGGATGTTTTTTTTTAATTCGTAGTAAGATTCGCGTAGTGAAGATAACATCAGTCTTTTTTGAACTTTTTCACGTAAGTTTCCTTGTTTAATAGTAAATGAATCTTGCGATCCTGGCATCATTCGGCTAATTTCATCATCTTCATAAAATAACTTGACTGTGCTTAGAGTTTCGGTTGGTAAAATACGTGTGCTCATTTTTAAAAGATTGATATCTGCAAACTTCGTTTTATTCCTTTGGATATCTTTACTTTTTTTGATACAATCGTGAGATATATATATCATCCCCAAAACGATCTTTAATTTCTGCGTGACTCATATTGATTGGTAAGAGAGATAAAAGTTTTTGCTTTTCCAAAAGATTTGAGCTGTTCTCTATTTGATATTTGATATTTGACTTTGACGTTTTCAAGTTGCGCTGACAAATCAGACAATGGATCAGCTCCAAGTGAATCTGCTACATTTTCCAAAATTTGCAGTGATTTTCTATTTCTGTATGCATCTCGTTTGATATATTTCCTCTTAAGAGGCAACATTTGGTTTGGTAGATGAGGAATAATATGATCATTTATATTTTCAATGAGTTCGTTGCTTTCGATGTTTGCATTACGGCTGGTACAAGTTGGAAGTTCATTCAATTCTTCGCTAATTTCATCGCTGGGCGTTGTTGGTAAATAATTTGAGACTTCATTCTGCTCCACGTTGGATTCATTACGACTGCGCGCTTTTCTCAGTGTATTCCGGCAAGTTTCGCAAATACGGCTACAATGAATGCTGGCGACAGCTGGAAAATATTCAATTATATTTGCAGCCTCGTTTTCACTTATTTTACGAAGCGAAGCGCAACACTTATTAGATATTTTTATGCATTTGTACTTATTGTTTGAATTCATATTCACTCAAATTTTTAAAATATACGCGTAAAAATTGTAATGAGATATCTTGGCTTCTCGAAACTGTTTATAATTATGAATTTCAGTACGTTCATCAGGTGCATTTATATAGCAATTTTTAAGGCAAGCAAGAACTTTTTGGGGTCAAAACATATTCATAATTTTCCTGGAACAATGTTTATTTATTTTACCTGTAAATATAAAATATAAGGGCAATTACTAGAAGTGACACTACTTAAAAAATTATATAAAAAAAACTAAAAAAGAACCCATTTTTATTTTTTGATATGGTATAGGTGAAGGATAAACCTTTCTAAAAAAGTAATACACTGTAAAAAAATCCTTGATCTTTTTGGATTGTTCGTTAGTTAAAATTTTCTTTTTTTTATAAATTTTTTACAGTATAATTTTTTTAAACGTGTCATAAAGCCTGTTAAAATATCTTTTTGATGATACCAAGATCATGGAAATCGGTTCAGCCGATTCTGAGTTATTGTAGTTTAAATGGAGCTCTTTTTGACCATTTTCGCGTTTTTTCGAAATCTTTCCCACTGTGCCACGCCCAAAAAATCGCAAAACAGTCATTTCTAAAAATGAGAGTTTGTTTGTATTGATCAAATTTAGCTATGAACAAAATTTCATCGATATCTGAGGTGGTCGGGTTCAAAATTTCAGTTTTATCTCGATTTTTAAATGTAATTCATCCAATGTGCTTTGATAGCATATAGCAGGGTACGTTGGTCGACGATGAAATGGGTTTCAGCGGTAGACCTTCTTTATGGATTTTCGAGAGTCCATAAAGCATGTGTCTGCTGAGCAGTAAAGTTTTGTTTTTTGGTAAAAATTCATACAAATCTTTTTGTGTAGTTCGTTGAAAATGTTATTTTTTTGTTTTTGAAGTTTTGACGTAGGGTCGGTTCTTATTGTTTTGTACGTTTTTCTATCTTCGAGCAGTGCTTTCCTTCCTTCACTTTCCCTGTGTAGTCTTCCTTGTACATTATAACCGTCTTGTTTCTTTTGTCCGCCTTTGGTAGTTATTATCTTATTTCTCAGCTTTCGAGTGAATTTTTCTGTTTTTTCATTTTTTTAGTATAAGTTTTTCTTGTATTTTGTTCTTTATTCTTCTTTTGTGTTATATTATTTTGTTCGCAATTTTTGATCGGGCAACCACTTTTTCTTTTTCATCTTCTAATATCTGTATGCCTTGCTCTACGTCTGCTTTTATGTGTAGTGGTGATAAGTTATGTTTTTGATTGGCAAAGCAAATTTCTCGCCTAGGAACTTTATTATTGTTTTGTTTTCAAACCAACTTTCATTGAAGGTCATGTCTAGGTTTTGAAAGTGCTTGTCCTTAAGCCTTTGTATTTTGGTCGAGTGTGTCTGATGAATTTGTTTGGCTACGTACTTATACATATTATTTTGAGTATAAATTAATTTTATATATTCGTTGTCGTCAGGTAAAGTTTTTATCTTAATGTCAGCGTGGAAAATGTTCCTTTCGTGAATTTTAATTGATATGTTTGTTTTATTTTTAGATCAAAAATTTGTTTGTGAATATTAAAAATTGTTTTTTCCAGTGCTTTGGAAATCATGTCAGATGTAAACAATGTCTTAATCTTAGTGACTTTTGTTATATGGTTTGGCATGACTCCGAATTCTCTGCATGTGAAGAGAAAGTTTAATCTCTCTTTTTGAAAGGTTTTTGTGTTTTACATGCATTAGTGCTATATTTTGCTTTCGTTAGTTGAAAAAATTTCTGTTTCATTGTGTATGTGTCGAATAAACTTTTTTTTTCCTCTGATGATATTTCGGCAGGCCCTCCGATTGAATTTATGAAAAGTTCTATACTTCGACCAATTCTTTGTTAAAAATTTGTATATATATTTTACTTGGGCTCTTGTGATTAATATTTTTTTAAATATTCATTATATTAAAAAACTTTAATTTTCCGACCTTTCGAAGCTTTCTTTCCTTCTTCTTCAGGGGATTATATATTTTATTAAAAACTGTAAACACAAGAATACATATTATATACTAAATTTTTCTAACAATTAAATATTTAACAAGAAACTCACATTTAATTTAGCATTATTTCATGTCTTTTTGTTTTATTATTTTGAGCTGGTTCTTGCTGTTCATTAAGTTAGGAATATACGTTATGTCGAATAATTTGATAGCGTTGAAAGATTGTTAAAAGATTTGTTTATTATTTTTTTGTTGTCTTGGTTTAAATTTTTGTTTAATAGATTGTTGATTATTTTCGTTGGGAAATTGTTAGATTTGAGTATAGTTCTTATTTTGCTTATGTTACTATTTCTAAATTGAGTATCCTTAAGAACGAATACTTTACTGATAAAATTATTTGCCATGCTAAATTTTTATGAAGTTGGTTGCGTGGATAAGAAATTCTTCATTCTTCCTGACGCTGTTGGCTTGGCATACCAGTTAAAAATTATTTTACTGTCAATTCTGTGTAGTCTAGTATCAAAAAATTTTAAACTGTGATTTTCTTCAGTTTCTATCGTAAACTGTTATTTGTCATGGAAATTATTCAATGTTTCAAGAAGATTGTCTTGGTATTTTCTCTTCATAATTGCCAACACATCATCTACATATTTTACCATAAATTTAATGTGAATGTCCTTCTTTGTTAAGTTCTCTATGGCATTGCCAAGTAGATTGTCAAGTATGATATCAGCAATTACCGGCGATAAAGGGCTTCCCATAGGCATTCCAAATATCTGGTTGAATATTATGTTGTCATACTTGAAATGGTTATTTTTGTTAAAGGAAAAGTCCAGAATTTCAAGAAAATATTTATTTTTTTTATTTTTGAGTGATTCTCTATTGTCGTCCATTGCTTCATAATCGTCTTTAGGCCAAGTATACTAGTATATTTGTAAATAACGATATAACATCGAAAGAAACTAATATTTCATCTTCGTCCAAATTTAAATCTTTCACTAGCCGAACAAAACTCTTCACAATATATTTACTAAAACGAATTCACGAATAAACAAAGAACAATAACATAATGTAATTTATGAAATAAAATGTAACGGAAAAGAGGGAGAACCCTGCGATCTCGTATACATTGGAACGACAAAAAGAGCACTCGGGGTAAAAATCAACGAACAAAAAGCAGATATAAGGAGAGGAAAACAGACAACAGGATTATCACAACACATTATGGAAAGTGAACACCAAGCCGAATTTGAGGAAGTTAAAATTGTAGACAGAGAACAAAGTGAAACAAGACGCTACTTATTGTAAAGTTTACGAATACAAGAAAAATCATCAAAAACAATGAACCATCAAGAAAACAAAGACAACATCTGTTCCAGCTACATGGTTATTTCAGAACAAAATCAGCTGTAATATATGTTTATTTTTTTGCTTAGTAACCCTCCTAATTGTTCAGTTTAATTGTTTGTGCCAAATGTTAGATAAATAAGTTAGATTTCTTAACTAACTTATATTCTAACTAACTTGTAGTGTCATATTCCTAAAATAATGCCAAATTAAATGTGAGTTTCTTGTCAAATATTTAATTGTTAGAAAAATTTTAAATATTATATGTATTCTTGTGTTGACAGTGTTTTAAAAAATATAAAATCCCCTGAAGGAGAAGGAAAAAACCTTCGAAACGTCGGGAAAATTAAATATTATTAACGTTTTTTATTTAATGAATATATAAAAAAATCAAATTGACTAAAAGAGCCCAAGTACAATATATATGCACATTTTAAACAAAGAATTGGTCGAAATATATATTTTTTTCATTTATATATATATATATATATGTATTCTTTACAATTTTCATTATATTACATAAAATTAATAAAAATTGCTATTGCATTGTCCAAAACTGATCAACTAAAAATTTCTAATTTTTTTCGCTGGCTAGAAAATCCTATTCATTCATATAAATATTACAGCTATAATTTTTCCTTAAGAATAGTTATATATTGAAATGGTGATATAAGAAATTATAGAATAAGAATACAAAACAACTAAGGTAAATATGCTTGAATTAACAACTTTCCGTACAAGAGCAAATCATTTCATCATAAAAAAAAACACAAAAAAAAATCAAATAATTCATATGTATTATATACCAATGTTAAGATAAATTGAACTGAATAAAGCCAAGATAAATTTTCAGGCTTCAATAATTTGCTTTTCATAATCCAGAGTAATAACGGTAATTTTTGAGAAAATAACAGTTTTATATAAGCTTTGTTTTTTGGTAAAAATTCATACAAATCTTTTTGTGTAGTTCGTTTTTTATATATAATATTTTACTTTTGCATACAAACAGCTATTATATATTAAATACTCAACGGATTTGATTCATTTAAAATTAATATAAAAGCTTTATGTATAACCTTTCCAATAATACCTTGTAACGTACCGCCTTACCGGCGTCTGTAGCTGGGACAGCAAAGTGGCTGTCCAGGGAACGTTCCAAAATTTATCTTATCTACTATTTTGGGACACTAAATCAAAACGCTTTCGGTTCAATCAAGCGTTACAAATTTTATTAATCAGGCTTTAATTGACGTTATAAATGTCGTTACAAATATAAAAAATTTTTAATTAATTAACAAATCCTATCTCTAATTTGTTTGGTTTTGCATAGACATCAAATTTCAATAATAGTTAATAATAATAATGGAAATGATAATAAACAAAAGAAAGGCAAAGTGCGTAGCGTATAATTGTTCAATCAAATGATTTGATACAACTATGCATAATTTAAATTAAATTGATTTTAAATTTACTTAAAGCAATCGATCAAATGATTTGATATAACTATTTATAATTTAAGTTAAATTGATTTTAAATTTACTTTAAGCAATTGATCAAATGATTTGATATAACTATTTATAACTTGAGTTAAACTGATTTGTTAAATTTATTTTAAGCAATCGATCAAATGATTTACTGTAACTATAATTTAAGTTAAATTGATTTTATATTTACTTTAAGCAATCAATACGCAAAGATATTTATAATATTATGATAAACAAAAGAATAATGAAAAATATCACCAAATCCTGGCATGGGCCTCATTTAAGTGGGTGCATTTTCCTCCTTGATAGTTAATGTCCTTTTATTTATTTCTTCCTGGATGTGGTTTCAGAAGTGAGCTGGTAGGTCGTAAGATTTGTTCTCCGAACAGTGAGGCGTGAATTGTGCGTTCGTGACTTTAACTTGGGAATCACTGAATGACGCGTCGATAGCAACTGAATAAAAATTACGGTTGCTATTGGAGAGAACGATTGCACTGTAAGGATTACGAAGGGTTGAGGACAAAGCATTGACCCAGTGAATGACGCTTCGATAGCAACTGAATAAAAATTACGGTTGCTATTGGAGAATACAATTGCTCTGCAAGGATTAGGGAGGGTTGAGGGAGTAACACAGACACAGTGACTGACTCTTCGATAGCAACTGTATAAAAATTACGGTTGCTATTGGAGAGTACAATTGCTCTGCAAGGATTAGGGAGGGTTGAGGGCGTAACACAGACCCAGTGACTGACGCTTCGATAGCAACTGAAAAAAATTACAGTTGCTATTGGAGTGTACAATTGCAATGCAAGGATTAGGAAAGGTTTCTTTAGGGACCACTTGTACACTACACGTTAACACTTTGTTATAACACTGTTTCATAATCCTTGTTTATAGATACTCACTCCGCACTTGGTCTTCAGATCTGTTAATTATTAATCTTGAGTGTCCTCCTGTCCTTTGGTGACGTTGCTGTGCTTTTGCCGGTTTTAATTAGCTCACTGCGGTATCCTGACTCGTGGCTGGTTGAATTTCAATATTTCCTCGGTTGACTGCTGTGTTGACTGTACTATGCGTTTCCAATTAGGTTGACTTTTAACTTTCACTATAATTCACTCACTGTCTACTGACCAACTGACCGCGATTTCTCTTCTGTTCGGTCTTTTATAGTCACAGCCATCGGTTGCTGGCTGTGCAATCTATGTATCCATGAACCAAGAAATAAAGATCATGCAAAGAAAAGAGCCGCCATATTGTAAACAAAAAACAGCTGATAGGTCTGACGTCATCGGTCACAAAATCTTTTGTTTACGATTAGTGATTGTATGTTGAATGTTATTTGTTAAAATTTTAAAGAATTATCATATAAATGTAATGTGTTTTTATATTAAAACGAAGTGTGCTGTAGCGACATGCATTAATTGCAACAGCAAAAAAAAACAAATACGTTGGTTTCTACCGTTTCCCCAAGGAAAAAATTGCTTGTAAGCAATGGGAGATTTTTTGTCGGCTAAATGTCGACACTGCAATGGCAAGAATCTGTGGAGATCATTTTTAGCCTGAAGACTTCGAAAGAAGGGTCCAAGTTCAAATGGGTAAGTACTTCTACATTTCCACGTAAATATTCTTTTAAAAAATGTTACGATAGGTTTTGGCAAAGCTATGCGCTTAAAGCCGGGCGCTGTCCCAACAGTTATGACCAAGGAGGTGCAGCCAGCAAATGCAGAACGATGTCAGCGAATTTTAAAGCGCGAAAACAATAAAATCGTAAGTGCTCTGCTTCAGGAGTCGTTGGTCATGGAGAAGTTTTTCCTGTAGAGGAAATAGAAAAACTAAACAGGGACGCTTCTATTTCTAACCGCTCTTCAGAGCAGTTACTTCAAGCGAAAATACGGCAGCTATATTCGCAAGTGTAAGTAAAATTTAACAATTTTATGAATTCAATATTTTTAATCTTTTTCTTGGAGTGAACAGCGGTTTGGAAAACCTCGCGTGATACATCTGCCACAAATTGCACAAAGACGTTCTGAACATAAGGCTGGAAGAAGAAGCGGCAGCATCACTTAGTTAGGTAGATCATTTAAGCGAAGGCGGTTCGCCAAGCCAACGGAAGAGCTCATGGCGCATATGACTACGTTGGAAAAAGTGTTCAACGACGTAAATGGCGACGGGCTGCTAATAAGCAAAAATTATTTGCAGACGCACATTACAAGTGCAGAGCATGTTATTTGTGACAACAAAATAAAAAAAATGTTTTTCCGAGCACGAATGCTTTTTAAAATAAGATTATTAAATAAAGAAATTGTGAACAATTCGATGCAGAGGAAAAGAAAATTGAACAAAACAGTTTAATAATAAAAACAAAGTGAACATCCAATTTTGTATTCTATTTATTTGCAGTTTTTCTTTTTACAGCGTTCTTTACATTAAGTTACTGCATGGAAATATAAACAAACAAAGTATTCAAACACTTTTTTCGCGAATTAAACTTATTAATTTTATAATTTTTCACTTTTATCCGAGTTTTCACATGTTTTACATGCAAATCATATGCAAATTGACAGTTTCATAGCATGCTTGTGACCGATGACGTTGCACGAAAAATTACTTTTTTCTCGCACTGCTCTTTGCGTGATCTTCTCTTATTGGTTCATGCTATGTATCACTGTCATGATTATAGTCTTGGTTTTCCTCTCTTGTTGTTTTAGGTTGTTTTTAGTATTTGCTTCTCGCTCCTTCTCGTGGTTACTCTACTGCTGTTTGCAATATTCTGGGGTCAAACATGGCGTGATCTGTCGCTCAACTGTGTGGGTAAAATTTTAATGGCTGTAATGTTAATGATTACGAATGCATGTAAAGATAAAAACATAAGCCAAAGCATAAATGAATGCAACTTCACTCGTTTGACGTCAAAGCAACGCGATCGTACAATCGAACTTCACCATCTCTTCGTTCCATCAAAAACACACATAACTCATGTCGCCCTCTCCCATGGTAATGAGCCTACAGCGGGGTAACAACAAAAGTGAGGGAACTCCGAATTTGGGTGGCAACAACTTAAGCTCGCTCTCAGCTCATTTTAGTGCTCTGGAAGAGCGGCTAAATACAAATGCCCGAGAAGAGCTCAAAAACTTAGAGGATCGTCTTCGGCTGCATACTGAGACCATATTTAACCGCCTCTCAGCTGATATTGCCAACAAGTTTGCCAAATTGGAAAGTGAAGTGGCGTTAACTCAAGAGCGCTTGAGTGAAAAATTTATTGCTTGTGACAAAAAATTCTTCTGCTCGAAGGCCAGCTTAGTGCACAACCCATACGCTGCACAGTGGTTCCGTTTATATGGGGAATAGCGAAAAAAATAGTTAGAATAAAGATATTGAACTGCAATGTACACAGCATGTTTCTGATGATGCAAGCACGATATTATGGAAAAATGGGCGTGGTCGCAATTGTGAAATTCCCACTTTTTATATTCTACAAATATGTATAATTCTAACGCAAAAATACCTAAATATGTGCTCAAATTTTTTTCCAATTCTCAGATTTATTATTAATAAATAGAAAGGAAGACAGATGTGACATTTAATTTTATAAAATTAAACACTTTATTGTTTTAAAATGCAGTTGAAATAAATAATTAATTCATTTGGTAGAAATATAAGGACGTTGTAAACCTCAATGAAAACTTTCTTTAAATTATTGTATCAGTTATTAGTGAAAGAACTTACGTGAAATTTACTTCCAGAAAAAGTGGATTTGATTCTATACGTACTTCACGTAAGGTATCCGTTGAAGACTTATCAGTTTCTGATAACTTTGCTATTCTACGTTGCTTAGTCCGTTTGGAGCAAGTAGAGAAATCAGCAGTTGGGCGACCACGTTTACTCGCTTTTGCTTCTTCTTTTTTAGGTGGCAAAGATTGAGTTTCGAGACTTAAGGGAACAACCTATTTGTAAGAGAGCCAATCCGAGTGGCTCTCTGTGATGAATGGCAGTACATCACAAAACGTCACCGTACGTCACCATCAAAACCTGTATTTCTGACTACATCTTCAAAAACTTCCTGAGCTTTCTTCGTATTTGACCCATTTTTGGAGCACCAAATTTAAAAAATGTATAAACGAGAAAATATGCATTGATGACACGATCCTACGATAACAAATTTTAAAAAATTAGATAAGTTAAGGAATCACAGAGAGGGGGTTGTACAACAACAACAAATACTACATTTGTTTATTGACATGAATTACAACAACCAATGCAGTAACACTCACATTTGACGAGCAAAATACACTTTAAAACAAAAAAGTTAGGTTGGTTTATTGAATTTTATTTAAAAACCTGCGAATCCCTGCACATGAACTTAATGTTATTTTAAACTATATACTTGTATCAACATTTACACTAATCCGGTCACTACATTCGGTTGACAAAGTTACTAAAGATCATATACATTTAACGAAGAACAACAAAACAGAATCAAAAAGACACTTCATTAAAATTTGTTATTCTAAAAACAACGGCACAGTTTATAAACTTGTTATTACCGAAAAATAATGCTAATACCTTCTACTTTAATTTCCATTTTCAATATTTTTATTAAGACAGTTTTATAAATTAAACTTTTGCAGTTGAAACTACACGTTGTTTTCGTTTTTATTTCTGCCAACTATCTGCTTCTGTGCATGGCCGTACATATGCTGCTTTCATTTAAGAAGTTGCGTTAGAAATAATCAAAACAAACTCAAAATACATACATTTGATGGCATATGCGACTATTTATTTAGCTACAAGACCAATATATAAACATAGATTTTTTTATTTTTGTCGTATGGGAGGAACCACTGTGCGCTGTGACGATTTTACTGAGCAAATCACAAAAAACAACGCAAGCATCAGTGGATTAAACACCAACAACATCAACAGCAGCAACAACGGTCCCGATTATTCTGAAGACGTTGTTCTTTTTGGAATACAAAACTCTTCAGGCGAGAACCTTAAGAGTTTATTTAATCTTATATGCCGTGCCATTGATTTTCATTCACCTAAAATATGAGATATTTTTAGAGTGAAGTCAAAATCTAGCAACATTAACCCTGTAGTGGTTGTTAAGTTCTATACACCTTACGATCGGAATCGTGTCCTAAAGGCATTTGGGGATTATCGTAGGCTACACAAAAAAGCGTTTAATCTACGTGAAGCTGGTATTGACTCTGACAACAATTTCTACATACACGAGAGCCTCACTGCAGAAAATCGCAAACTACTACAAGCGGCGATTGCCTACAAGCGCCAAAAGAAAATTTATAATACTTTTACTCGTCGAGGTGTCATCTGCATCAAGCTTTTTAAAGATGCTGATATTATTAAAATTACAAACTACGAAGAACTTCAAAGAGTTGTATGTGCTAGTGAGGATGGAGAGGGTATCTTCTAGTGCAGCTGATTTATTTTCATGTTATTTTACAATTGTTATATATATATTATGCCTTCTTCTCTTTTTTACATACTTACTTACTGTTAGATATTACTATTTTATATGCCACATATGTTATAATTTATTTTCACCTTTATCTTAGCTTGCTTACTATTATACTTATACCTCATTACTTATAAGCTTAAAGCTTTACTGTATTATTAAGTTAGTCTATTATTTAAGCGAGTCAATAAACAGGAATTGATAAGCAAACACGTCCTTGGTTATTTCTCATAATACACAACAAATTGGCGACGAGTGTAAAATAGTCGAACATATGTACATTAGGGCGGGTCAAATTCTGGCTCAGCGAAATTCGTAAAATACATGTAATTTCAAGACTTTTTCTCCACTACAGCATACACAAATTCTTAAAAAAAGCTGTGCGGACTTTCGTAAATAGATTCATACACATACATTCATACAATCATATTTTATAATTGAGAACAAAATCTATTTACGAAAGTCCGCACAGCTTTTTTTCAGAATTTGTATATGCTGTAGTGGAGAAAAAGTCTTGAAATTACATGTATTTTACGAATTTCGCTGAGCCAGACCTCCAAAAAATTTGTCCATACAAATTGACCCGGCCTAATGTACATACTTATAATTAATACGATATTATTAAAGAAAAATGCGTGCCTTGCAAAACATTTGTAATTACAAATCTGCAAATAATAATCCTGGTGTATTATGCCATCAAATTATTTTTTTTTCTGCTTAAAGTAAAAAAATATATATAAAAGGAAAAAGGAAGCTTTTAACTTCTGTAACTTCATTGACTCAAAAAAAAATATATATATATATATATTAGGGCGGGTCGATTTGTAGGGAGTGAAAAAATTCAAATTTCCCTATGATTTCCGTATTCTATGGGTTATTACATGAAAATTTGCCGAAGGAACCATACCTCTATCGTTAAAATCGAGTCCCCTACTTTTTGTTGGTAAAAAGTTCAAAAGTTACGGGCATTTTTGTCCAAATTTTGGACCATTTTTCCATTTTTTCATGATTTTGTCCAAGAATATTACTTTCATGGCCATTTTTTGGCTCAATCCATTATTTAATTCAATTTACAATTCAAAACGAAGAGTTTAAGCCCAAATTTATCGAATTCGGTTGATTAATTCATGCGATATTGCTAAAACAAAATAACACATAAAACCAACTTTTTCATTTTTTTTCCCTTTTTATTTTTTTTTCTACAAAAATTCAAATTAAGAGATAATAAAGTATCTATCAACCTATTATCAAAAAAAATATTCATTTTGAGTGTGGTAAAAGACAAAATGTGAAAAAAAACATTATTTTTTCTGAAAGTCTTGTTTGCTTTCAAGTCTTGGTGTGCACCTTGTGAAAAAATATGCCAATAATGTAAAGCGCAAATCAGTCCAGTCGTAACGTAAGATTCGTAAGCTTCGTAAGTCAAAAAAATTGAGCCAAAAAAATGGCCATGAAAGTAATATTCTTGGACAAAATCATGAAAAAAATGGAAAAATGCTCCAAAATTTGGACAAAAATGCCCGTTACTTTTGAACCGTTGGACCAATGTTGGAGATTTTTTTTTTTTGTAAATTGATCAAAATGAGCGATTAAATCCGATGGATAGTTTTTGAGTTATGGATGTGAACGTGTAGGTAATATTTCATACGAACGTCAATTTGGGAAAAAATCTACCAACAAAAAGTAGGGGATTCGATTTTAACGATAGAGGTATGGTTCCTTTGGCAAATTTTCATGGAATAACCCATAGAATACGGAAATCATAGGGAAATTGTCGAAAAATAAATCGACCCGCCCTAATATATATATATAAAGAAGAAATGTATTATGCCATATAAAAAAAAAATACTAATAACAAATCAAAAAGTGTTAATCCACAACTGTACATAAATTAACAAGCTTAATTTAAAAAATCTACAAAATCGAAAAAAACTGTTATAAATAGTGGTACAGTAAAGAAGTCTATATATTTATCATATATATACCTATATATAAAAAAAAAATAAAAAAAAACCAAACCACTTAAAAATACATAAATCAAAATGACAACTGAGACACCAAACGGTACAGTAACCATTTATCATCCAAATAACATACAACAGTTTTCGCTACGTAATGAATCTTGGATCTTGTGGAAAGAAAAACTTGAGATCCACTTCACCGAAATCAATTGCACTGAGGAGAACGCAAAAAAAGCGACTCTCTTGAAAGCTATCGGAGCAACTCCGTACGAAGTTCTACATAATCTTTGTAGCCCTGCATCACCTGTTTCTAAGTCGTACAAAGAACTATGTACATTACTCAATACACATTACACTCCCCCAACAATAATCTTTCGTGAGCGTAAACTTTTTCACTTAGCAACGCAAGCTGAAAACGAAAATGTATCAGAGTGGCATGCGAGAGTTAAAAAGCTTGCTCTATCATGTAAATTTGGGAGTAATCTATCAGCATTTGTGTTAGATCGTTTTATAATGGGTATCAATACAAAAATATTTGAGCGACTATGCGAAGAGGATGAAAAACTAGAACTTGATGATGCACTACGAAAAGCTCTCATTGTAGAAATGAAGCTTACATCACCTAAAAATGACAACGAAACGCAAATCAACTACGTCAAAAGCAACAAGTTTAGAAATAGATCAAAAGGAAACAACATCTTCAACAAGCGCAAAAACAATAATGATGGTTATAAGAAACCAAATCAAACAACTGAAAATACATCAAAATCCCAAAACGCATGTTCACACTGTGGTTGGCGTAATCATGCTTCAAAGGAATGCAGATTTAAACAAAGCAAATGCCATCATTGTGGCAAAATGGGATATTTAGCATCCATATGCAGAGCAAAAGAAAAAGCCGTAAATTATGTATCGGAATCAGATTCATCTTGTGAAAATATAAGTAGAAATATATCTAATAACTTTTGTATTTACAGCATAAATCACAACAAAAGTGACGACTCAACTGAGCTCTACAGTATTCCAATTAAAATTAATGGAATTCCTATGAACGTTGTGTGCGATTCTGGTGCTCCTTGTAGTTTAGTATCACATTCGTTTCTTAAAAATTTAAATAAAAAAGTAAGTCTTGTTTCTTGTAATGATCCATTCGTTGATTATAATGGTAATAGAATCAAAGCGTTAGGTGAATTTTATGAAGTGATAGAGTGCAATGGAATTAGAAAGAAAATAAAAATCGTAGTTACGAATAACAATAATTCTCCTTTATTTGGTAGAAATTTTCTACGTAAATTTGGCTTTGAGCTGGTACAAGTAAATTCGATCAGTAGCTCTGATCAATCTTCAATAATAGTTGAACAAATAAAAGATGAATTTTCTGATGTTTTTGATAATAGTTTAGGTGCTTACACACTTGGAAAAATTTCTTTACTTATAGATAATGATTCAAAACCAATTTTTTTTAAACCGCGTCCAGTTCCATTGGCATGGAAAGATAAAATTGAAAAAAATTTGAAAGACCTAATTGCCAAAGATGTCTTAGAACCTATAGATCATGCGGAATAGGGAACACCGCTTGTTCCTATCTTAAAACCTAATGGTGATCTCAGAATATGTGGTGACTACAAAATTACAATAAACAAGTACTTATCCGATTTTAAGTATCCATTGCCACTGATTGACGAAATTTTCACGTCACTTCAAGGAGGTTAACTCTTTTCAAAACTTGATTTATGTAACGCTTACAATCAACTCATTCTTGATGAAAAATCTCAAAATTTATGTACTTGGTCAACTCATATTGGCACTTTAAAAATGAAACGTTTACCTTTTGGAGTAAAACCGGCAACGGCAATATTTCAAAAGACAATGGAAAATTTGTTACGCGACATTCCATTCGTGGTCGTATATCAAGATGATATAACAATATCAGGTAAAGATATGTCACAGCATATTCACAATTTAAAAGCAGTACTTTCTAAATTAAAGACAGCAGGACTTAAGCTCAATTTATCAAAATGCGAATTTTTCAAAAGCAAAATTTCCTATTTAGGGTTTACGATTTACAAGTTCGGTTTATCTAAGAACAAAGAGAGGACAGAATCGGTGTTAAAGGCACCCATACCTAGGAATGTTTCAGAAGTTAGAGCATTTGTAGGCATGGTAAACTATTACTCTAAGTTTATAGATAAGTTTGCTGAGAAAATGGTCCCTTTCTATAACTTATTACATAAAAATGTAAAATTTAAGTGGTCTAAAAACTGTCAAGATTCTTATGACACAATCAAAAGAGACATTACTTCGGATAATGTTTTAGTGCATTTTAACCCAAAGCTTCCAACTGTACTTACAACTGATGCTTCCAATAACGCCGTAGCTGGCATTCTTTTACATGTTTTCCCAAATGACATTTTA
Source organism: Dichetophora obliterata (assembly GCA_963920525.1). Taxonomy (NCBI): domain Eukaryota; kingdom Metazoa; phylum Arthropoda; class Insecta; order Diptera; family Sciomyzidae; genus Dichetophora; species Dichetophora obliterata. The sequence continues at coordinate 136,181,928 of OY986437.1, forward strand.
AAACCAATTGCTTTTGTGTCTATAGCAGTGATGGGCACACACATATTATCATATTCTTTGCTTGGGTGTGAAGCAGAGAAAAACGAAGAACAAATTGGCGTTCGTCAGTTTTGTTGTATCCCCTCTGAGAGGATACGCGTTGGTCCTAACAGTCGCCGAGCGACGTCCTACCTACGGGTTGTTTGCCGGTGCTTAAGAGCGCCACTGGCAACTACTCAAAAAAAAGACCTCTGTCGCCGGCGTGATTCAGGCGTGGAGGTTTTAGTTTATACTTACTGGTTTCTTTTGAATCCTCCGACGAAATTGGTCTAGTCTTCTTCCGTGAATAATAACTGCCACCGTTTAAGTTTCATTTACATCAATTAATCTCTTTATTTTAGCGGGGACCAGATATTTATAACATATCTGGCCGCGCTTCTTCTTCTTCGTTTTTACAAACTTATTACATACTTAATTCTACTTATTGATTAATCAGCGGTTGCGTTATTTTATCTTCCGCCTTTGGCTTAAATTATCTTCATTATTAAGTTCTTATTAAACATATTCTTACATACTTATTTAATGGTGCCAACTTTGGCTAAACAAACATACAAACATGTATAACATGTGTAATTGGGTCATATTCCAACGTTAAATTCTTATTTAAATTATACTTGTTTTGCCAAACTGTGTGTATGTTAAATACAACAATAAAATATTAAAATTAATTTACCTCTGGTTTTTGCAAAGCTAGCATTTTACGCTGGCCGCACAGAAGTAAATTGTTGGCTTTATTTTATTGTCTTTAAATAAAATGAAAACTGATCGCCCAGTTGTTGTTGCGGTAGATCAGTGTTCATTTTATTGTCTTACTTTTGGTTTGTTTACTTTACTGGCCTTGGCATTGAATTCATATAAAAGTGCCGCAATGCAATGAATGTTGATCGCTCGCTTAGTTGTTGCGGTGGATCAACTTTCATTGCCAGCACTTGGCCACTAGTAAAAAGACAATATTTTGGGGAATACCTCGTTGTGAGTCACAACATTCCTCCCCCCTTACACAAAGAAAATTTTCTCCTTGAAGAGGTTAAAATTTTCGTCCAGTAATTCTTTGTTAATTTTATTTGTATGCTTGTTCATTAAAGTTATAATAGTTTTCCTTACTTCATTTCTATTCAAAAATTGCCGCTTTAATATTGTGTCAACAAGTTGTTTGTAAATTTTTGTTTCTACATATGACTTACATTTCGTGTTCATATTTCTTATTTGAATTATGCTTACATTGTTTCTGTATTTAGTTTTAATTTATTGTTTCTATATTTTTACTTATAAATTTATAATTCCCTAACTTCCTGGCACTTGTTGGGGGTGATATCGTTGTGAAATGTTGTTTTATTAGTGTTGTCCATCGGTGCGCCGGAAAAACTGTCACGGCGTTTAATTTATTCCTCGTTATAGTTTTTGATACTGTTGAAGTGTGTGTGTTGGTGATATCGTTTTTGTTTGCCAGGAGGCTTTAAGCCCTATAGCTGGTTAACCTGGTCTTCGTTTAAAAATGGACTTCCCGTCCTTGCTGGTTAACTGTTTTATTTTTTATTATATCAATTTTTCAGTCTGTTACCTTATATGCATTTTGGTGTTATATTTCTCTGCTGAATGGTTTTTATGTCTTTTAAAATAAAATTCTTGCTTTTTGTAGTTTTATAAAAGGTTTTTATACCTTTTGTTGTATTACTTTGCTGAGTTTAGAAAGATTTAGAAAGGTTTTATAACTTTTGTTGTTTTATTTTTCTGATTTTAGAAAGACATTTATCTCTTTTGTTGTTTTAAAATATTATATTATCAAAAATGTTGTTTTACGAAGGTTTTTATGCCTTATTATGTTGTCGAAAATGTTGTTTTGTGAAGGTTTTTATACCTTTTGTGGTTTTATAGCATTATTTTGCCAAATCTGGATTAAATGTTTGTTTTCGTTGTGTTAGGAAGGCTATTTATACCTATTTTATTATTAATTTTAAAATTTTTATGCTTTATTAAGGGTATTATACCTTTTGTTGTTTTAAATTTTTAATTTTTTCTGCTCTCATATTTATTAGGTTTTTTGTTGTTGGTTTTCCAGCACACACTTCTCGTGATTGTAAGTTATTTCCTGACTTGTTTTATTCATTTTAAATTTTGTTTCTGCTCACTGCTTTCGGGTCCATCGACGTCATCTTTGGTTGCACCCCCAATCTCAGCAATATACGATGTTCCCTAATCTATTTCAAACATAATCTATTCATATTTATACTTCAACTTCGTTTATTATTTTTAAATTGAATTTTACCTTTCTTTTAATTTACAGAATTGTTAAACATACATGTTTTTAATGAATCTATTTACATACATGTTTTTAATGAATCTATTTACATATTTCAATATTTCTATATTTATTCAATATTTTTATGCGAATTCGCATGCTATTTAATATTGTTATTTTATATGACTTCAAAGAAAAATTTACTTATAAGTAAGTACATAGTATGTATTAAAAAATTTATATATATCTTCTGTTCGTATGCGTTTTAATTAAAAACCTTAATTTTTTATTTTTATTCAATTTCTCCTTTTTAATATGTTTAATTTATAGCTTTACTTAACAATTTCTTTAATTTTCATTTTCTTCGTAAAGTCTTATTTTTTTTTTTTTAAATTTGTAAAATATTTTCCTTTATTTAAAAATAATGTCTCTTTTTTTTTCTTCTTTATTTTTCCTTTACTTCCTGTATCATGTTACTACGTCTTCATTTGACGTTATCAAATTTCTTTATTATCAATTATTTTTTTTTTCCCAATCAAATCTTTTCATATTTTGTGTATTCCAATCCAAAACAAAACTTACAGTATTAAAATAAAGTGGCACTATTTTGGGATCTACAAGTAGAATGTGTTGTACTAGAATTTAATCCTTGCGAGGGATTTCTGTAACAACGTCATTCACTTTGAAGATGCCAACACAATTGCCTTTTACTTTAGATTTTCTCCGCTTCTTTTTTTTCTCCTGCTTTACCTTGGCTCTCTAATTGTTCCATCTAACTGCCTTTTATATAACCTTTTCTTGACTATTTCCTCAGTTAGTAGTTTTCTCTACTCCATTTATTTCTCATTGCCGTATTATGGCCACAAATATGCTTTCACATTCATTACTTTTTTAATTTTCTTTATATTTAACTTTTTTTTTAATTCTGTTTTATAGTAACTTTTTTCTTTACAACTTTACTAAATTTTCTTACTATATATTTTTTTCTCATAATTTTACTCCTAATATATAAAATATGTATGTATACTATCTTTCCCTTTCCCGTTCATTTTTTTTTTATTTTATATTTTATTAGATTTTCCCTACAATTAGTCAGCGCCATTTTTTCGTGTTACTATTATTTTTTTTTTCGATTTCGTCTTATCATGTATTTTTTCCCCTTTTTGTTCCACTGTCGTTATTTCGGTTTAAATTAATTAATTAATTAAAAAGTAAATACTCCTGTATTTACGATTTTAACCTAATATGCTTACACTCGTTGCTACGTTCTTTTTATTTGTTCGATCAAAATTACCACAACGCTGATTCTGCATTTTTTAATGAGGTTGTTCATCATTATTGATAACTTGCGTTTACTTATTGTTTAAATTCGCAATTTTCTAAACTGAACTAAAAATGATATATGTGCATTTTTAATGATTTTTCATTATGTCACAGTTTTCTTTGTTACCACTTTTGTGGGTAGACTTAGTTCTTATTAAATTGTTCGAACGTAAACAACGATAACCTGCAGTATGTTTAACCGTAAGTAGCAATTTATTTTATAACTATATTTTATATTTAACTGATTTTATACTACGAAGTGTTATTCATAACTTGCATTAATTTTAGGTGAAGCCCAAATAGAATACCAAAGGTACCGACGTGCCATGATCGAGGAATGAGCTGGTGGAATGGCTCCTACTTGGCCTGAGTACCCGCCCTTTGAGGAGGTTGGTCGCCCGAACAACGCTATTCGTGTGTTCCACGAGGACCCACCTGGTAATAAATTTAATTTCCTGTATCCAACTTATATGATAATATGTTTATTTTATTTTCTTTTTCTTTTTATCTTTTTCTATTTCTTCCAGCTCCCTATGATCCTCAAGCTTTGGCCGAGTTGTTTGAGTCCTCTGACGAAGTAAGTGATGATGGCTATAGTTCGGAAGTGAAAGATCCGTACTCTCCTGAGTCTCGTCTCTTTTTCCTCGCGAGGCATCGGGTAGCTGACCTTGTCGCTATAGAGGAGCAACAAGGTCGCATGAACCACAGCACCGCATTGTGGGAGAGGGACCCACTTATTTATTTAGACGAATACCACTCTCGTTTAGTGGATTGTTGTTGGGATGACCAAGTTGGTTCCCGACTACAGAGTCTTCTCTCTTCCTATAGGTCAACCCGAAGTGTTGACCTACTGGTTCAATGCTGTGCCGAGGTTCTTCGGCTCGAGCGTGAGGGGTACAGAAGCCCCCAGACTTCCCCCTCCCTGCCTCGCTGCGGGCATTAGGAGAAACACATCGATAAATAATAATCGAATTTTTTTTTTTAATTTAAACCTTCTTTAATATTTAAAAGAGTTTCCCTCTGATTGAAATTATATAAAATTAATATTCGTTTTCCCAAATAAATATAAAACTATGTAGATAAAGAATAAAATTATATAATCGAATTCTGTAATATAAAACTTTGTAACTTTGTAAAACTTTTCCTAAAAAACAATAAAAGTATGTAGATAAAAAAAATTTAAATTTCCTACATCTACCTAATAATCAATTATATCTTAACTATCTCTTTATTCTAATACCCACTTAATTCCTTTATATTCCTTTCGTTAATATATATATATAATAAATCATTACTTCTTTTTAACCTTTAATTCTCGTGAAATAATTTAAGCAGGTTGTTATGCAGCCTCTTATTTCTCCCTTTTACTAAAATTTCAGTTGTAACCGGGCTCCTAATAGCCACAACATCAAATGGTCCAGTCCAAATTGGTGAAAATTTATTCTTCCTTGCTTGATTCTTCATTAGTACACTGTCCCCAATTCTAAATTCTACTGCATTTAAAGTATTATCATAATATTTTTTAGATACTTCTTTTGCACGCTCCTGGTTCTGTCTTACCAGTTCGTGCGCTCTCTGAATTTGATATTTCATAACTTTTGAAGTATCCTCGGCATTATACAGCGGACTACACTTTCGCCTTAAATTCGTTGGCATTTCTGAGTCAAACCCATATAAAGTTTTGAAAGGTGTTTGCTTTGTTGTCGTATGCGGTGTGTTATTGTGAACGTGCATCGCCGATGATAGCCACTGATCCCAATTTGACCCGTCTTCTTTGGCAAACCCTCTCAAATATTCTGCCAAAGGCCTATGACTTCTCTCTAGGGAACCATTTGCCTGCGGATGATACGGTGTAATATGTAACTTTTAAATACCTAACATTTTACATACATCTGAAAACACGCGTGAAATAAAATTTGAGCCGTTGTCTGTAATTAACACCTTTGGTGTATTGTGGCGAGTTATAATTTCGTTGAAAAATGCTTTCGATATCGTGCTTGCTTCGGCATCTGGTATCGCAACACATGCCATATACTTCGAAAAATCATCTTGAAACGTTAAAATGTATTTATTACCAGACACAGTCTCTGGCAATATGCCGACTATATCCATATAAACTTTGTCAAAGGGACGTGTTGGGGTGTCTGTCAATACCATAGGCATTTTGGTGAGTCTAGAACTTTTATTTATTTGACATTTATTACATTTTTTCACATACTCCTTAATTTCCTTTTGCATTCCCTTCCATTTGTATTGTTTTCTTATTCTAAAGTACGTTCTCAGCGCTCCCTGATGTCCTCCCAATGGCAAATTATGAAAATCCTTTAATATTCTCTCTATATCCTTCCCATCTGTTAGGATTTCTATGTTATTATTGGCTTGTTGTTCTATTCCCTCATCCACTTCCGCTAGTGAATCCGTGTTTTCTTTAGTTTCTTCGGCTGCTTCTTTTTCTCTTGCTTTAGATCTGGTATGAACTACAACTATCTCTTGGTTCTGCTGTGGTATTCTACTCAGTGCATCTGCATTTAAATTCTTTTTACCTGGTTTATAAATTATTTCGAAATCGTACTCTGACATCTTGTGTCTAAACCTTGCTAGTCTTGACGTTTGATCCTTCGGATTTGCTATACCCCTCAATGGTTGATGATCTGTATATATCTTGAATGGCCTACCTAACAAATATGCTCTAAAATTTTTTGTCGCCCAAACAATCGCTAAAAACTCTTTTTCTATTGTTGAGTACCTTTTTTCAGCGTTATTCAATGGTCTACTGGCAAACGCAATTGGTCGATCTTCTCCTACTTCCCCTTGTGACAATACTGCTCCTAATGCGTCTCCACTCGCGTCTGTAGTTAATAAAAACGGTTTGCTAAAGTCGGGATATGCCAAAATGGGTGATGAAGTCACCGCGTCCTTTATTTTTTCAAACGCTTCCTGACACTTATCAGACCATTGGAACTTACTGTCTTTTTTTAATAAATTATTTATGGGTGATGCCATTTGTGACATATTCTCTATGAACTTCCTGTAATAATTTGCTAGTCCTAAAAATGCTTGAACCTGTAATGAGCAAATGCGGTACTAAATGCTGTCTTTTGTCTGTCTTCTTTACTCATTAGAACCTTATGGTACCCACTGGCCAAATCTAATGTTGAAAAATACCTACAGTGCCCTAATTGATCTAATATTTCATCAATCCTTGGTATTGGAAAAACTTGCTTAATTGTTGCGTCATTTACCTTTCTAAAATCTATGACTAATCTCCACTTTTTCATACCATCGCTTCCTGCTTTCTTTGGTACTAACAGCAATGGCGAATTCCAAGGTGATTTGCTTGGCCTAATAATGTCGTCTTCTAACAGCTGTTCTACCTGTTTTTGAATTTCTTCTCTATGCGTCTGAGGTAATCTATATTGTTTCTGATTTATAGGAGGCTGATTTGCTTGAACCTGAATTTCGTGTTCTATTACTGGAATATATGTCAATGTATCCCCTTCCAATAGGAAAATATCATGGTATGCCGTTATTAAATTTTCTATAGCAGACCTTTCCTCTACGTTCAAACTTTCATCTAATTTAATTGTTTGTGTTAATTTTTTAATCCTTTCTTTTACTTTACACTCGTTTACTCCATACATTGAGCCTGACTTAATTTTAAATATATTATAATTGGAAAATTTGGGTTTATAGTACCTCGGCAAGATAACATCTTCATTATTTGAGTTCAAAATTGATACATAAGCGGTATCGTTCTCTACCTTCGTTAAACTTTCTCCTAAATAAACCCCTGGCACAATCTCCTGTTTATGTACAACTACAACCGGAATTTTAGTCTCTACTTTAATTCTTACTGTTTGTATGGTTCTAGCTTTTATTTGTATTTCCTCACTGTAATTAATTGAACTCAACTCATTAATTTGTTTCAATGGTAATTTTATATTACCTCCTTCTCTGTCGTATATAGTTAATGATTTATCTATCGTATTTATTATGGTTTTATTCCATAAATTATCCCGGCCTAATATGCCATCTGCAGGCAGTCATTGTTCTAATGCAACTACGTGCAACTTAAAACTAAGATTACGTACCTCGTCATGTTCTATCTTCACTGACCCAAGTGTTTTCACGAAACCTCCGAATGCTCCACACAAATTTCTTTTATCTTTTCCCCTGTCCTTCATTGTTTTTAATGCATTTTGTTTCACTAAACTCGTGTCTGCTCCGGAATCTACAAGAAGAATGAGTCTACCATTTATAGCATTCTTGCAATGAATTTCTATAAACACATCATCTACTTTGGAGATTCCAAAACATTCACCCTTTTTCTTCTCCAACACCGTCATATTTTTATACCGAACACCATTTATTATATTTTCACTTAATTTTTCTAATTCCACATTGTATTCCTCTTGTATCATATTTTCGTTTAATTTCTCGAATACCATATCAGATTTTCCTTTTATTATGTTTTCATTTAATTTTTCCAATACCCCATCGAATTTTTCTTTTATTATATTTTTATTTAATGATTTTATCACTCCTTTGAAGTTCCCTTCTATACTTTTCTCTACCGCTCTCATAATATTTTCGACAAGTATTCTTTTTTCTTTTATTTCCCTTTTTATATTCCTATGGGCTCTTTTCATGCTACCCATGGCCATATTCACCACATATATAATTATTTGTATTATTATTAAACTGCTATAAAAAAATTTTTTCGATGTTTCCCGTAGCAACTTAATTACTTCTTCTGAATTCGGACCTACATTCGCTACATTTTCTTCTGATTGGGACGAACAGACATTCACAATCTTTTCAGATGTCGAATGATCTGTTACTGAATTCTCTCCTGGCTTGAATGTACAGATATCACAATCTTTTCAGATGTCGAATGATCTGTTACTAAACTTTCCACTGGCTTGGATGTACTTATATTCACAATCTCTTCAGACGTAGAATTATCTGTTACTATCCTTTCTGTTGACTTAGATGTACAGATATTCACAATCTCTTCAGACGTAGAATTATCTGTTACTATCTTGGTCGGCCTAAGTGTTCTTTTATTTCGGGGGTCCCAGCTTATTGGCCTTTGCGGGGCCCCTGAAAGTTTCCCTTTCATCCTTCATTCAGAATACTCAACGCGATAAGAGTGGAAGATTCATTGTGAAAATTCCCTTTAAGGACGACCCATCAAGCCTAGGGGAATCAAAGCAGATGGCAATGAATCGATTCTTTTCTTTAGAACGACGGTTGAACAAAATTCCAGACATGAAATTATCATACGTCAAGTTCATGCGAGAGTATGAGGCACTTGGGCACATGGAAAAGATTGACGAAGAAGACATATTGTCGCCGCACTACATAATACCGCATCACTGCGTCATCAAACCAGACAGCAGCACTACTAAATTACGGGTTGTGTTCGATGCTTCGGCTAAGACATCTAGTGGAGTATCGCTTAATGATATAATGCACAGTGGTCCAGTGGTACAGAGTGATCTTTTATCTATTCTGATGCGATTTAGATCACCGCGATTTGTTTTTACAACCGATATTGAAAAGATGTATCGCCAAATTTGCATACATCCTCAAGACAAAACACTTCAAACCATAATTTGGAGAGAAAGTTGCAGCGACAAGTTGCAATTCTATCAGCTTAAAACAGTAACGTATGGAACACGCTCAGCTCCCTACTTAGCTACAAAATGTCTCCAAACGTTAGCAAAAACAAACAAAATTCAATATCCACTTGGTTCAGCAGCACTAGAAAAGGAGTTTTATGTCGACGATGGGTTATGTGGATCAAACAAATTGACTGAAGCCTTAGAAATAAAACGTCAATTAATTAAAATCTTAGATTCTGCTGGTATGAAACTTCGAAAATGGTGTGCTAATCACGCACAACTACTTCAGGGAATACCAATTGATGATCAGGAAGTAGATCTGGACTTTGATAACGACTCCGACAAAAGCATCAGAACACTCGGGGTCACTTGGCTTCCAAAATCAGATGAGTTTTGTATAAGGACGAATGACTCTTCAAACACAAAAAATACGAAGCGATCTGTAACCTCCGATATAGCACATATTTTTGATCCTCTCGGATTAATGGCTCCAGTAGTAGTAAAGGCCAAAACTTTCGTGCAAAGGTTGTGGCAACTAAAATTATCTTGGGATGAATCGCTTCCATTAGAAATGGATGCCTCTTGGACCAAATTTCGGAAAAACTTAGTAGCGCTCAACGATATAAGGCTTTGTCGACATATTACAAACCACAAGAACGCCGTATCCTTCCAGATACATCTATTCACTGATGCCTCAGAACGCGCATATGGAGCCGCGGTATACATTAGATCCCTAATAAATGATGGCACAATTGCAGTTCATTTGTTATGTTCAAAATCACGCGTCGCACCACTAAAAACTCAAACCATTCCACGACTGGAGCTGTGTGCGGCCCTATTAGGGGCGCAACTGGTCTCAAGGGTAAAGCAGGACATGTCTCTTGAACACTGCACGACTTTCTTGTGGACTGACTCTGAAATCGTTCTACACTGGATAAACTCAGAATCATCGTCGTTCCAGACATTCGTATCTAATCGCATAAGCAAGATTCAGGAGCTCACCTTAGTAGAACAATGGCGACATGTTAGTTCAAAAAACAACCCTGCAGATTTGTTATCCAGGGGAGTTGACCCAATTGATATAAAACGCTGCTCAATGTGGTTTTATGGTCCTCTCTTTCTTCATGCAAAGGAGGATTCATGGCCCAAAGCATTCCGCAAGGAGCTTGCAGTACCAAACCAAACGGAGCTGAAAAGAAACATAAGTGTTCTTACTACATCAATAAACGAAGATTTAAGCAACATGATTTACAACATAAATCATCGTAACTCTTTTCCAACATTGCAAAGAATAGTTGGATACATACTAAGATTCATCAGGCACATACGTCGAAGTGATAGAGCAATTAAGGCCACACTATTAGTCGAAGAACTCAATGAAGCGCTAACTGTCATAATAAAAACGGTACAACTTAGCGACTTTAGTGACGAAATACAACAATTGTCAAGAGGACAAGAAGTAAAGAAAACAAGTGCCCTTCACGGTCTATCAGTTTTTCTCGACAACCAAGGTATCATCAGAGTGGGAGGACGACTTCTTGAATCAAATCTGCAATATGATGCCAAACATCCAATGTTATTACCTTACAATGATCCAATAACAAAATTAATAATGCAAGACTTGCACATTAAGAACCTCCACTGTGGTCCACAAGCACTTCTTGCTCAGATAAGACAGCGATTCTGGCCCATAAAAGGTAAAATTATGGCCAGATCTATTGTTCAAGACTGCATACGCTGCACGCGTGCTCGCCCTCATACATTCAATCAAATAATGGGCAACCTTCCTCATGACAGAGTGCAACCAGAACGTCCGTTCTTTAACTCGGGTGTTGATTTTTGCGGCCCAATTTGGATACACTACAAAATAAGAGGAAAACGGCCTTGCAAGGCTTATATCGCCGTATTCTGCTGCTTCAGTACAAAGGCAGTTCATCTGAAAATTGTGAGGGATCTGTCCACCGAAGCATTCATTGGCGCACTCAAACGTTTTACTTCACGAAGAGGAAGATGTCAAAATCTGTACTGTGACAACGCCACCAACTTTGTCGGTGCCAAAAACCAACTAGAAGATCTGAAGAACACCATCCACAATGATCATTCACAAGATGCAATCATTCGGTCATGTACAGACCTGGGTACCACTTTTCATTTTATACCACCAAGGTCGCCACATTTCGGTGGACTGTGGGAAGCAGCTGTAAAATCTGCGAAACATCTTCTGGTAAGGAGCGTAACAACCATTTCTCTCACTTATGAGGAGCTAGAGACAGTTGTAATCCAGATTGAAGCAATATTAAATTCTCGACCTCTAACGCCAATGTCATCTGATCCAAATGATCTCGCTGCCTTGACACCAGGACATTTTCTCATAGGCGAGCCATTAACAGCGATTCCTAGTGGTAAGAAGTGCACAACGAACCCATCAATTCTTGCTCGATGGAAGCTAGTAAATCATATAAAGGACGAGTTTTGGAGCCGGTGGTCAACTGAATACTTGAACGAGCTCCAGTGTCTCAGTAAGTGGAAGGATCAAGCTGCTAATGTAAAAGACGGAATACTGGTGTTAATAAAAGAAGACAACATTACTCCGCTGCAGTGGCCAATGGGCCGAATTATCAACACATATACTGGTAATGATGGTCGGGTTCGTGTAGTTGATGTCAAGACAAAAAACGGTATCTTTAAGCGCCCTATTCACCGTTTAGCACCACTGTTGATGGAAGAACAAGAAGATAACAGTGGCACAGAGTCAAATAATGGTGTGTCCACAAGAAAACGAAGGGACGAAATAAAAAAGGATCAACCAAAGAGAACAAAAACAGCACTACAGTACAGTTGTATAACGTTATTGGCAATATTACTAATGTTGCCGATAGCATGGTGTGAACCAGTCCAGATCACAAAATTTGACCCAAATGCTGGTATTCATTTTGAACACATCGGATCGAGCAAAATCATCACTAGTGAATGGAAACTGGTTGTGTACTATGATCTCAAACCATTGCGTGCTGAAATCCAACTACTAAAAGATGGTACTACTACTATGAACCACATGTGCGATCAAATACAGCCCACACCAAGATGCGATGAATTGGTCACACAGTTTCAACACACAAATGCGGAGCTGTATCTCGATAAAGGGTTGTTAGCAAGCCATCGTAAAAAAAGAGGTGCACTTAACTTTGTAGGAAATGTTGCAAACTCGCTGTTTGGAGTTTTAGACTCAGAGTATGCCCATCAGATGTCAGAAACAATAACGGCCATCAATTACAACGAACAACATCTGACAAGCATGATGAAAAAACAGATTTCGATAATTGATTCAACCATTAACATCATCAAACGTGACCAAACTTCAGCTCAAAGCTCATTCGAAAGGCTTGAAGGAAGATTGGCAAGCATCAACGATCAAATTCGTCATAATGAACAGGAGGCACAGAAGGAGCAAACATTCCAAACATTCTTATCGTTAGCCTTTCAATTATCCATTATGACATCAAACGTTCATCGTGTCCAAACAGCACTCATAAATGTCCTTACCAATGTTCATCACGGACAGATCAGTCCTCAGTTACTATCACCACAGCAGCTCAACGATGAAATTTTAAAAATCACAGCGCATTTGTCACCAACCATTCAGATCCCAGGTTATCAAGGCGATATACTATCAATATACAAGTTAATGAAGGTTAAGGCGGCGATAACAGAGAACCACGCAATTTTCCAGATAACAGTACCATTAACCAGCTTGGATCAATTTAACTTATATCGGCTAATACCAATTCCCACAAAGATTAACAACACGATGATGGCAATAAAATTATCTACAACAGTTCTGGCAATAAATGTACCTCGAGATCAATATTTTCCAACCACAACAGAAAAATTGCAATCTTGTTTTAGAATGGAAAATGAATTGTATTTTTGTGCCAACAATCAACCCACATACAATAAGGGATCAGAAGTTTGTGCTTGCGAAGTGAGTTTACTCAACAATGAAACCCGATCCCACTGTAAGTTGGAGCATAGGGAAAATCAAGTATGGACACAAGTCAATGATAGGAATAAATGGATGTTTGCTCTAGCAACGCCAATACAAATTACAACAGTTTGTGACAACCAAGTTTCGCGAATCTCGTTGGACGGGTCAGGATTTATCGAGCTAACGGCAGGATGTACATTAAAATATCAACTCCTTACGATAACAAGCAACCCAATACTTTCCTCATCTACAAACATTTCCTATACTGCATTTGGACACATTATCGATGTTAATGCAACCAAACCAGCATCACTTCCAGTCTTAGATACCACAGAGATTGAGTATGAACCAGCACTAAAAGAACTGTCAAGGCTGCAAGAAATTTTGGAAGCACACACAATCATCGATCTTCCTAATAAACTGCAAACTCATCAATATCACAGTTTTGCAGTGAGTTATTCGGGTTTGTTGCTAAGCACAGCCGTCATTCTGGCTATATGCATCTTGTACAAGCGGCAACAGCATAGAGGAGCTTCATCAGAGAATTCTCAAGCAGCACCTACAAATTCTCCAGTGAAAGAACATCCACTGTCAGAGACCATTTCCAACACCCCGCCACAAGTAGCTCCACGGTGTTATAGAAGTTTCTGCGTGGATGTATAAGGTTACGTCTGAATTGTTGAACACTCGTTCAACGCGGGGGAGGATGTTGCTGCTCAACAGTCAATAAATGGTTTATAGTAGATATAGTTTGCATTACAAAATGCATACATATCCAATAAAATTAAGCAACCAAAATACAATAAATGCTGGCACCGCAGATCTTACATTCCAAGGCGGCGGACGGAAATTGCACAACAAAGTGTCGAGTTTCTGTCCGCTCACTTTGACAAAATGCATTATATCGTTTCGTTGTTAAAAGTGCATCAACAACAAAAGTGTATTGAACTTTTGTTTTTGTTAGTTGAGAGGCGGTATAATGCATTAACGACAAAGTGCATTGAACTTTTGTTTTTGTTAGTTGAGAAGCGGTATAATGCATTAACGACAAAGTATATTGAACTTTGTTCTTGATTATCAATAAATGCATTGATATTTATATTATTGATATTTGTGTGTATTTTGTATGGAAATTAAGAAATATATTTTTCAGTTACATGGATTAATTACTGTACATATATACATAGGTTGCATTATTATACATGTCTTATGTTAGTGTAAGTAAGTTCTTTTCCTTTATAAGAAAAAGAAATATTATAATAAAGTCAGTTGTTAATTAGTTACGGTGAAAATATATTTCTTAATTTCCATACAAAATGTTTCTGTTTTTTTTTCTCATTATTTCTGAATGGGTTTTTTGAATTAAAATTACCCTCATATCTTTTTCCCTCCATTTTATCACTTCTGGGTTTAAATTCTTGGGCACATTTCCACCCCTTTTTGTGCCCATATTCCTGGCATTTTTCGCAATATGGTGTGTTTCTCCTTGTTATACACACGTCCCTGGTATGCCGTCTCTCCTGGAAAAATGAGCACCTTATAGCTAATCTGCTATTTGTCAATTGTTTTTCATCCTCTTCCTGTATGCTATACTGCCCTCTTTGTTCCTGATTTCTATCCAGGGGAAACCTAATTCCCTGTTTGCCCTGGTACTCTTGCCCATAGTTATTATGGTCTTGTGCGGTTCTCCCCAGCTCACCTCCTTTTAACATTATCTCCATTTCTAATACCCTTTTCTCTAACGCTTCGAAGCCCAAACCGGTTGTCGTTAATAAAATCGTTCGTAGGTTCAGGTCGGAGACGCCCACCTTAAACGCACTAACGACTGAACTACTTAGCTGTTCCCACAGGATACCGTCATCACCTACTAGATCTCTACCCCGAGACTCTATGTCGCTTATTCTGTTTGCGAACGAACTTAACTTCTCTCCCGGCCTTTGGACGCAATGCGATAGCTCCATTATCAACGTATTATACGTTGTCTCCTTAAAGTACTTCGCTTTGATTGCCCCATAGAGTTCCTCAACCTTGCCAAATTTCTTACTCCTGCAAAATTCAAATGCTTCCCCATGTAACCTTAATTTCACACAATCTGTGAAGTCTTGTGCCTCTACTGGTTTCACCGCTTTGAATGCCAACTCGCATCCTTGTATAAACCTATAAACTTCTGCCGGTGACTCAGTACCTGAAAATAGCGGTACTAAGTTACTCACCGTTTTTGCTATTTCACTTATATTCATTTTAACGGTTGTTGGTACTACTATTGTTTCTCGGTCTCTTCTTACCAACTTTAAACTTTCTATTTTTCGTTGGGCTTCCTGCAATTTCTTCTCACACTCTGTGTGTTCGTTCTCGACTAATTGTTTTACTAACTCCTCGGATATTTCTTATTTCCCACTATTTTTCTCAATTTTAAGTTTTCGTCTTCAATATCCCTTATTCCTTCTTCTGTCTCTTCAAGTTGTATCCTTATTGCGTGATATTTCTTTTCGATATCCCTGAATCGCTCGTTCAGGTCCTCCTTTTCCTCAACAGATGCCCTCGACTCACTATGTACCAGCTGCGAAAAAATTTGCAGGACAACCTCTGCCTCCTCGGCTTTACCTAACTCTTTTGAATCATACACCCCTTTTTTTACTGCTTCAAAATCTTTTCTTGAATTACAAAAGTGTTCTATTTCAGTCCACAATTGTTCTATGAAACTATCAAATTCTGCCTGCGCCATGTGAAAATATGGAATTTAATAAAAGACATGCTATTTAGTTTGTTTTATTTATATAAATCTTTATTCTTTTTCTTTTCAGTATTTAGCTTTCATATAAACATATCGAAGCAACAATTGATGCATAGGCTATAAAAGCTTGTTTCAAATTCATGTATTTACTTATATTTAAACATTTTATTATTCTTTTAAACCCTTAACTTTCCTTTTCTTTTCTTTTATTAGCTTTCACAAAAATGTACATATTATTTTCTTTTTTTTATATATATACATAGAATCAGATAAACAGCAATTTTTATACATAGAAATACGAAAAACAAATAATTTATCATTGTGTCTGCTTCTTCCCTTCCTTAAGTTGCTCCTCCAGCTCGGCTATCTCCATCTAAACGCACCCAGCGGTGTGGAAATCTGGTGGATTCTCCGCGTTTACGACTGCCTTAAGAGTAGCTAGCCTTTTCCTGAGCTTAACCAGCTTACCTCCACGCCGGTGTTTCGGTTTTTCCGTCGCCGGTATAGCCGTCAGCTTCTCCTCCTTATTGGCTGCTTGCCGTTGTCGGTATTCCTCCAAGGAAATTGGCTTGGGTCCAACGTCCGATGGGGTGTCTGTCTTGCTATGGGACACTTAATAAACAACAAAACAAATTTATTTTTATTATTTATATTGTGGTGAGAGAAAGAAACTCTTTTTTTTCTCTTTTTAATATCAGAAATAAGGCTCAACCGAAACTTAACCCAGTACATAAAAGTACATAGGATCTATTATCCTCAATGTTCCCGTGAACAAGAAAAAACCCACCAAAAATTTTCCTTCACAAGAAAAAATTTTAGTTTCAAAATGCCCTATAAAAAAACTTTCATTTGCTTACAATTTTAAAAAAAACTTTAAAAAACAAAATATATCCTTATTGTTCCTGTAACAGTAAAGTACCACCGATCACTTTGAGTCCCTTCAAAAAAAAGATCCAATGTCCTTACTGTTCCTATAACAGAAAGATCTAATAAAAATTGTACTCCTCTAAAATTTTTTTGTTTTTATTTTATATTAAACAAGCAAAGTTGTCCTTATTGTTCCTGTAACAATAAGGATCCTAACATCCTTGCTGTCCCCGTGGACAGAAGGATCCTACCGGATGCGCCATTTTGTTGTATCCCCTCTGAGAGGATACGCGTTGGTCCTAACAGTCACCGAGCGACGTCCTACCTACGGGTTGTTTGCCAGCGCTTAAGAGCGCCACTGGCAACTACTCAAAAAAAAAGACCTCTGTCGCCGTCACCCTTAGGTGCATTCAGGCGTGGTTTTAGTTTATACTTACTGGTTTCTTTTGAATCCTCCGAGGAAATTGGTCTGGTCTTCGTCCGTGAATAATAACTGCCACCGTTTAAGTTTAATTTACATCAATTAATCTCTTTATTTTAGCGGGGACCAGATATTTATAACATATCTGGCCGCGCTTCTTCTTCTTCGTTTTTACAAACTTATTACATACTTAATTCTACTTATTGATTAATCAGCGGTTGCGTTATTTTATCTTCCGCCTTTGGCTTAAATTAACTTCATTATTAAGTTCTTATTAAACATATTCTTACATACTTATTTAATGGTGCCAACTTTGGCTAAACAAACATACAAACATGTATAACATGTGTAATTGGGTCATATTCCAACGTTAAATTCTTATTTAAATTATACTTGTTTTGCCAAACTGTGTGTATGTTAAATACAACAATAAAATATTAAAATTAATTTACCTCTGGTTTTTGCAAAGCTAGCATTTTACGCTGGCCGCACAGAAGTAAATTGTTGGCTTTATTTTATTGTCTTTAAATAAAATGAAAACTGATCGAACAGTTGTTGTTGCGGTAGATCAGTGTTTATTTTATTGTCTTACTTTTGGTTTGTTTACTTTACTGGCCTTGGCATTGAATTCAAATAAAAGTGCCGCAATGCAATGAATGTTGATCGCTCGCTTAGTTGTTGCGGTGGATCAACTTTCATTGCCAGCACTTGGCCACTAGTAAAAAGACAATATTTTGGGGAATACCTCGTTGTAAGTCACAACAGTTTTAAGCTGAAAGTTCATCGATGCAGATGTGTTTTGCGTCCGTCTACTCGGTGGTGCAATTTTATTAAGTAAAAGTGTGAAAGCTAATGGGAGCGAATTTAATGCTTGTCAACTTTTTTGCGTAAATTGGGTTTTTGGCAGCACGTTACAAATACAAATCATTTTCCCATTCGTCAGGCATAATTTTATTTTGTGCATTTGTAAAACTGCACAGCCAGACCTAGCTACAGCAAGTGCTCAACATCAACTGACTTGATTTGCTTAGCAAAAATCGAAACAAAGCAACAGCCGAACGCACACGATTGAAAGCCACACGAAGAAGCTTATAGTGTACATGTGTCGACGTCGCTCAAGCAGCATTTTGTTTCCAAACACGTGTGTTTGGAAAATTAAAATTTGCCCGACACTGGTCTAGAGCTTTGTCTAAAACCGAGCAAAATTACAGTACGCTTGAAAAAGAAGGACTCGCAATAATATTTTGTGTCACGAAATTAAAACAATATTTAATTGGAAATTTTTTTACTTTAAAGACAGATCACAAGCCGCTTACTTCAATATTTAGTGAAAATAAGGGCCTACCTGTAATGGCAGTGGCACGTGTTCAAAGATGGGCATTTATCCTTTCGGGTTTTAATTAAAAAATCGAATACGACAAAGGAAATTCTAATATCGCTGATTACTTATCACGTATGCCTCAAATACAATCGAATGAAAAAGATATTGATGACAGTACTTTTATCAATTCAATTGAAAAAGACAACATTTTAAGTCTCGATTTTAAAGATATTGCTCGTGAAACTAGGCGAGATCCTGTTCTTTCTAAAATATGTGAATCTGTAAAACAGGGCGTAGTTAAAGAATTAAAAGGCGAAGATTATGCAGCCTTCACCAACAAAGATAGTGAACTTACAATAGATCATGATTGTTTACATTGGGGTTATAGAGTTCTCGTGCCACATAAACTAAGAAAATGCATACTTCAGTTACTTCATGAATCTCATTTAGGAATAGTAAAAACCAAAGCATTAGCTAGATCTTTTGTTTGGTAGCCAAAATTAGATAAGGACATTGAAAATTTAGTTAAATCTTGTTTACAATGCCAAAAACTTTTACCCAGTCCTGAGAAAAGTCCGCTTATACCATGGAAACCAACAAACTCTGTTTGGCAAAGAATACATATAGACTTTGCTGGTCCGATTAAAAATAATTATATTTTTGTTATAATCGATTCGTATTCTAAGTGGGTTGAAGCTTTCAAAACTAAGGAAATTACTTCTAACTTTGTTATCACAAAATTGAGAGAAATTTTTTCTCGTTTTGGTATTGTCCATACTATTGTAAGCGATAATGGCAGACAGTTCGTGTCTCATGAATTTGAAAATTTTGTAAAAAGAAATAGAATTAATCATATTTTAACAGCTCCTGGTCATCCAGCGACTAATGGACAAGCAGAAAACTTCGTCAAAACCTTAAAAAAATCCATTTGTGCAAATTTCAATTCAGACCAAAATGAAAGTTTTGATCTTGTTTTAAATAGATTTTTAATGGATTATCGCAATGCAAAACATTGCTCAACGAATGTAAGTCCAGCTCAGATTTTTCTTGGTAGATCGATAAGAACGCGGTTTGATTTCATTAAACCTCCTTGTATCAGAGATACAATTCTTGAAAAACAAGATAAAAGCATTTTAAACTACAGGGGCAAGAGATCAGTCAACTTCAAAAAAGGTCAAAATGTTTTTATTCGTGATTACTCCAATACTAATAAAAAATCATGGGCTCCAGCTGTTATAGAAAATAGAAGTGGTCCACGTTCATATTACTGCACTTTGTCTAACAACAGAATCATTAAGCGACATACTGATCAAATAAGGTCAGGAGTAGAAGATAGTCAGACTGTTAATAATGATTCTGTAGATCGAGAGATATTGGATTGCACACCATCTTGTTCAAATCAAAATTCTCCGAGCTAAACAGTTGGGCCGTCACAATGTTCAAGTGATATTGTAGAATCAAGTTATAGTAAAGATAATATTGAAGAAAATATGCATGAAGTTGAAAATAATATTTTAGTTAATGAATATGTAACTAATGAAAATAAACTAAATGTATTTGTGAATCAAGAAAACGATGAAGAAGAAAATAGATTTGTAAGAGTATTAAGACCAAGAAATAAAAAAGCATTTCAATAATGTATTCACTCAAACTAATTATAAATTGTTACTAATAAAAAAAAATATCAAAAAAAAAATAAAAGAAATTTATAATTTAAAATTAAATCTGTTATATTTGAAATTTTGAAAATATTACAAAAAAATGTAAAGAAATTTAGTATTCTTATGAGTTGACAACTTTTAAGTAAGTCAGGATAAATCCAATTTAACGGAGAGCATGTTAGATATTACTATTTTATATGCCACATATTTTATAATTTATCTTCACCTTTATCTTAGCTTGCTTACTATTATACTTATGCCTCATTACTTATAAGCTTAAAGCTTTACTCTATTATTAAGTTAGTCTATTATTTAAGCGAGTCAATAAACAGGAATTGATAAGCAAACACGTCTTTGGTTATTTCTCATAATACACAACACTTACTTACTCACTTTACGTATTTTTCTTTTCCATCTGCTATTATGTTATTCATTCACTTCTATACTATTCGTTCTCTTGCCGTCTTTCTTTAAATATTTTTTGTTTTGTTGTTCATAAATATTTTCTTATGTCAGTTGTAAATCATATGTATTTTGATGTTAAAAACAATCATAAAACTGTGATAGAAATTTTGTGTAGGCAGCATGAAGGATTAAAAATCGTTCATTTTAATGCTGGAAGTCTAAATGATTTCAAGTTGCATTGCGTAAGACATGTCTTTGTAGATTCATCTGTTGATATTATTTGTGTCTCAGAAACGTGGTTTCATGAAGATGAAGACGACCCCTATCTTAACTTAAAAAATTATAGGCTTTTCAGAAATGATAAAGTGGACAAAAGAGGTGGTGGAGTTGTAATTTATTGTAAGAATCAGCTTAAAGTAAATGTTGTGGGTAAATCGGATCAATCGAAAGTAGAATTTTTGAATGTTGAAATTTTAGGCAATGGAAATAAAGTATTTGTTTCTTGCGTCTACAATCCAAATAGTAGTTGCAGTTTGGATCCTTTATTTATATCTTTTTATAATTGTGCTGTAGACTATCAATACTTTGTTTTAACAGGTGACTTTTATATAAACCTATTAGCCAATAGCAATATTGCCAGTAGCTTCATAGAAAGAATATCTGAAGTTGAATTCACTGTAGTAAACACTCTCATGCCGACTAGGTTATCAAACAGCTCTCCTCCGAGCTAATATCAGAACGTCGACCGCTGGACCTGCAACTCATTTTACGTATCGCGATTTTAGGTCTATTGATAATAACCGTTTGCATCATAACTTGGCTTTAATTAATTGGTCAGATTGCTGGTTTTTACAATCAGTGGATGAAAAGCTTAATTTTTTCATTGACGTAATAAATACTCTTTTTAATATGCACGTTCCCTTGCTCACTCGTCACATCATAAATAGTAGTTGTCCATGGTTCACGTGGTCTGTTAAAGTAGCTCTTAAAAATCATAGCAAAACATATTGTAATTGGAAGCGCAATCCCACTACCTTGAACTGGAATAAGCACAAAAAAGCCAGGAATGATGCCACATCCGCTGTCAGGCTGTCCAAATCGGTTTATATTATGTCCAAACTTAATCCTGCGCTACCCTCTAAACAGTTGTGGACAAACTAAAAAGGTATCGGTATATGCACAAAAGACTGCGTAGCTTGTGATCTAGATCCCACTCAGTTGAATGATTATATTATTGCTAACTCTGCATCAAACGAAACTCAACAAACTGATGATAATAATAACAGTGGTGATCCTGAGTCTCTGAACGATTTTCGGTTTAATGCTGTAAGTGAATTGGACATAGCTATCTATATAAGGAAAGTAAAACCGAACGCATCTGGGGAAGATGGAAGGTTTATTAAGCTCATTTTACCACACGTCCTTAGTCCACTCGCCCATATAATAAATCACTGCTTACCACCTCATGCTATCCAGAGATTTGGAAAGTGGCGACTATTATTCCTATAGCTAAAAAGCCAAATGCTTGCAACCCATGCGAGTTCCGTCCAATAAGTCTTTTGTCCTCGCTGTCTAAAATATGTGAATCGCTTATGGCGGATCAGATATCTCATCATTTAAGTCTTTTTAGCCTCATGTCGCCTCTCCAGTCTGGTTTTCGGCCTGAGCACAGCTGTTCGACTGCTGTGGTAAAAATACTTGATGATGTAAGAGAACCTTTTGATAATGCTGATTTGACATTGCTTTGCTTGCTTGATTTCTCAAAACCATTTGACACCGTCAGCCACTCTAGACTCTGCAAAAAACTAGCTCTAAATTTTCGTTTTTCAAAACCTGCGGTCCGTTTACTACGAAACTATTTAGTAGGTAGGTTTCAAAGAGTTCGTGTTGGTTCAAATATTTCTATGCTAAAAAGCACTACTAGCTGTGTACCTCAAGGTTCTGTTCTTGGACCGTTGCTATTTACAATGTTTATAAATGATATTTGCAGCAAGTGCCAACACGTCACTATGCATGCATATGCAGATGACCTCCTATTATACTTGTCCAGACCTATCGGCTTAGTTGAAGATCTATGTGCTAGAGTTAATGAGGACTTAGCTTTGGTATCTAAATGGGCTGATGAAAATATGCTCACGTTGAACCCCACGAAATCATTTGTTTTGCCTATATCTAAAAATCTATACTATCACGAAGATTTGCCTCCAATCCTACTTAATACCGTGAAACTGAGGCTTGTTAATAAAGCCACTAATCTTGGTTTTCAAATAAACTCATCCCTTGCCTGCGATGATCACATCAACTCATGTGTAAAAAAGTGTACTATCTTCTTCGAAATGACATCATTGTTTGTGCCCATTGAAACAAAAAAGAAACTTGTATTGCAGTTGATTATGCCGATCATAAAATACTCTGAAGTCGTGTACTGCAAACTTGACTCTAGGTCCTTGCATAAGCTCCTTGTCGCTTTTAATAATGCAGCTCGCTATGTTTACGGTCTTAGAAAGTTTGATCATATCTCAGTCTGTTGTAAAATATTACTTGGTCGTGACTTACCAAGTTACCTTGAAGCTAGACATTGCATTTTCCTGCACCGGATCATCTATACACGTAGTCCCAAATATCTTTTTGCAAAGTTGAAGTTTTGCAAATCAAGTAGAAATATGAATCTCATGATCCCTAGACACAATTTTCTTAACTCCAGTAGATTGTTTTTCGTCATCGTTATTAGGTCGTGGAATTCATTACCTTATAGTATTAAAAGCATTTCTAATAAAAACAACTTTAAGCATTTAATTTTCAAACACTTCTCTTAGCTCCCAATTTTTTTTTTTACTCTCATTTTTTCTTCTCTCACTCTCTACTTAGTTTTTAATGAATACTAAATTGTCTTAATAATCATTGTATAAATTTAAGTCCTTTTAAGTACAATTACTATTAATAGCAGTCTGCAATATTTATTTGCATTTTGAATCCTATTTGTTGTTATATCCATTGTAAATTCGGCATGCAAAATAATTGTTCTTATATGCCAACAAAATTTTTTAACTACAATAAATAAATAAAAATAAAATAGTGTTTCCCTCTCACTCGCTCTTGCAACCATACTAGCATCGGCTTTAATATTCTGGAGCCCACATGGCGTGATCTGTCGCTCTGCGGTGTGATAGTATGGGTGTGATTTTAATGGCTGCCCAATGTTGGTATTAGCTATGCTCAGAGCGTGACGTTGAGCACCGTTCGGCTACGTCGTAGTTGTGGTGAGCGGCTCTCAGAAGTTGAAGGTGAAGTTTCTGGCCGCCATGATTGTTATGTGATCGGCTCTCAGAGCATAATGGTGAAGTTTTCTGGCCACCATGATTGTATGGTGAGCTACTCTCAGAGTACGATTTTGGATTTTATGGCCGCCATGATTGTTATGTGAGCTGCTCTCAGCATGATGGTGAAGTTTTTGGCCGCCATTATTATTATGTAAGCGGCTCTCAGAGCATATTGGTGAATGTTATGGTCGCCATGGTTGTTTGGTGAGCAACTCTCAGAGCACGATGGTGACTTCCTCGTACATGGGATCCCTGCTTAATCGGGATTCACTAATGGCGCTCTCGATCCAAGCGTGATGTCGAATACATATCTACTTCGCTGATGCGCTCTCTCACTCAGAATGACGTCGTGGTTCCTCGCTCTGGGGTGTAATGGTGTGAGTGCTTGTGTAATGTTGGACGCGCGACTTTTTATAATACGCGGCTTACGCGTTTTACGTGCATTAAAGTTTTACGCGGTTATTTTAAATATACGCGTATAATATTATTGCCAGCGCTTAAGAGCGCTACTGGCCAGTTTAAAAAAAAGATTTCTTTGCGCCGTCACTCGAAAGTGCATTCAGGCGCTTAGAAAAATAAAAGGAGCTGTTGGTTTAAAGCTCAAAACTTTAGTGATTTTATTTTAAGATTTTCTTCGGCTTATAAAGCCAAGTAACAGTATTTCTTAACTTAAAATAAATACAAAATTGAATATAAATATATCTTATTTAATATAATTGTAACTAAATAGAACATTAGTTTATGTAGTCATTTTAGTGTAGTTATGTAGTGTAGCTATGTAAACATAAAGTGCAAGCGAGTAAGAATGTAAACAATAGTTATGTGTTTGTTTTGTTTGTTTGCTACATAAATGTGCTTAGGCTACATTTATAGAAATGTTAGTTTGTAGACTAGATCTTTATGTGTTAATGTTTATAAATAATAATTGTATAGAACAAATGTGTTTAAGTTCGAGTTATAGAAATGTTTAGATTGAAGTACACTACACCCCCATCCTTAAGATAAAATTATTTGATTTAAAAAAATAATTTTTAAAATTATACAATGCAAATGTTTTTTTTTTTTTTTTTTTTTGTTTAATTTATACAATTCAAATGTTTTAATAAATTTAATTTATTACTTTATTATATTAGTGTTTATATTTCAATAAATTTCAATTTATTTTTTTTTTACTAATAATTATACAATTCAAATAAAATATATTTATAATTGGTAATTATACAATTCAACTATTTTTGTTTATATATTAATTCCGACATGTTAACAAATTTTAATATATTTAATACAAAATTTAATTTCAATTAAATCCATTTTTTCAATAAATTATTGTGGTATTCTTTTAATTTTCCATTTATATCTATTATTGTATTGACTCCATTTTTCTTAATTACCGTGTATGGACCATGATATGGTGATTGATACTTTCTTCTATTCATTCTTTTTACAATTATTTTATCACCAATATTTATATTAAGTGGGTTTGAAATTTCATTATCTTTCTTTCGCTTCTCCTTAGCTATGTTTATCAATTCATATGCTTTTTTTAAAGAATATGCTAATCTAAATTTTAGCTCTTGCGCATAATTTTCAGTATTGTAAGTTTTAAATGTTTCTAATTGTTCATTTGGTAGGTTTGCCAATTTGCCAAAAATAAGTTCAAATGGACTATAGTTCGTATCGATATGAGGTGTCGTATTGTACGCAAATGTGAAGTATGGGATCCAATGGTCCCATTCATCATCTTTGCAAAAATTAAGTAAAAATTCGTTTAGCACTCTGTGGTTCCTCTCTATAGAACCAAGAGTTTCGTGATGATACGGTGTGCTAAATACCTGTTTTATGTTCAATTGACTGCATATTTGCGACAACAACTCATTGGTAAACTCTGTACCCCTATCCGACTTTATTGTTTTAAAATGCCCATAAATCAAAATTAAGTTTTCTATTAAAGTTTTGGCTACTGTTTTGGCGTCTTTTGTCTCCATAGGACATGCTATAACATATTTTGTTAATTCGCACTGCATGGTGAGTATGTACCGGTAGTTATTTGTTAATCGTAGAGGACCTACAGTATCTATTGAAACTACTTCAAAACTAGTTCCTGGTGTGTCTGTCACCGTTAATTGTTCTTTTGTATGTCTGGTTTGTTTGTTAATTTTGCATGTTTCGCAATTATTTATAAAATTTTTAATCATTCTACTCATGTTTTTCCATATATACCTCTGCTTTATTTTTAAAATCGTTTTTCTAATTCCCATATGACCTCCATGGGTCGAATTATGGTACTCATCAATTATTCTTTTCTGGTTTTCTATCTCTATTATTCTTTTTGGTTCTCTATAAATGAGTATTTTTACTTTATTTTTACCAATTTTAAATTATTATAAATTCTTTTAAAATTTTCCGTGGCCATGTTTCTAAATATTTCATCATTAATATTTAATGCTAATTCTTCAATCCCTAGTTTTTGCATCTTCGAAATCAGTTTCTCCAAAGTCATCTGTGTGAACATCGGATTGTCACTGCATCGTACAAAAACCTGATTGTCTTCTATGTCTATCTGAGTACCCTTAAAATCTTTTTCTGTTATAAATTTTAGTTTTCTTATTTTGTTTACATCCGATAGTGAGGTGCATTCCCACACAAAAAGGTGATCAATCTCCCTGCCTGGAATACGTTCTAAATTGTTACTGGTTGAGTTTTTTGCATGCTTATTTTTATCCATACTTCTCGTTATGGCTAGTATTTTTGTGTTTTCGTTTTCTAAAACGGTTGGAATCATTGCTTTAAGCGAATCGCTATTTATAATGATTCTAGACAATGCATCTGCATTGGTATTAGCTTTCCCTGTTTTGTATTTAATTTCGAAATTATAGTCGCATAGGTCTAACCTAATACGTGTCATTTTAGACGATGGGTTTTTATGCGAAAAGAGAGACACCAATGGTCTGTGGTCTGTGACAACTGAAAATTTGCGACCATAAAGATAAGGCCTGAAAAAATTTATCGCCCAGTGTATGGCCAATAATTCTTTTTCTAAAATTGGTTTGTTTAAATCGTGCTTTCCGAGTGATTTGCTTGCGTAAGAAATTGGTAAATCCGATCCGATCTCACCTTGCGACAATACTGCACCTAAGGCATAATTTGAGGCGTCAGTAGTTAGAACGAATGGTTTATCGAAATCAGGGTATTGAAGAATTGGTGGATTAAGTAATTTTGATTTTAAAGTTTCGAATGCTTGATGACACGCGTCATTCCATTCAAATTTTGTATTTTTCTTTAGCAATGCATTTAAATTTTTGGCTATATCAGCAAATTTCGGTATAAAACGCCTATAATAATTGGCAAAGGCCACAAATCTCCTTACTTCATCCGAGTTTGTTGGTACTGGGTAGTTTCGTATTACTTTATTCTTTGCTGGGTCTGTTCTTATGCCTTCGTTTGTTATCAAATGCCCAAGATAAACAACTTCAGGTTTCAAAAATGAACATTTATCTGGATTTAACTTCAGGTTAAATTTTCTCATCCGATTAAATACTTTTGCCAAACTTTCGTTATGGTGCTGTAGGCTGCACCCAAATACAATTATATCATCCACGTACAAAAAAGCTTCTGCGTCTAACCCGGTCAGTGCTATCGTCAACATACGTTGAAAGCTATTAGATGAAATTTTAAGTCCGAATGGTAAGCGGGTAAATTGAAAATGTCCGTTTCCTGTTGAAAATGAGGTAAGTGGTCGCGAGTCTTCGTCTAAGTCTATCTGGTGGAACGAGCTGGTCATGTCCAATGTCGAAAAGTACTTAGCTCTTCCGAGTCTGTCAAGTACGTCTTCAATTTTGGTCAGGGGAAATTTATCACTCACGATTTTTTCATTAAGCTTTCTAAAATCGACGACTAGTCTCCATTTTTTTGTGTCATCCGCTGATTTTTTTGGGACCACGAGTAGTGGGGAATTGTACGGACTAATTGAGTGTTCTATGATGTTGTCCTGTAACAGTTGGTCAACCTGTTCATTTATTTCAGTCATTTGTGTTTGTGGCAGTCGGTAATTTTTGATGTAAACAGGGGTCGAATCTGTTGTTTGTATTTGTTGTTTATAAAAATTATTGACGCTTAAATGTTCTCCAGGGAGATGAAAAATATCTTGATATTCTTCGATGATATCTATTATCGATTTTCTGACTTCTGATCCATTGCATCCAATATCCAAATTGGTTAAAAGTTTGTTCAGCCTATTTTTATTAAAATGTTTATTTTCCTTGCATTGAAAAATGTTGTAATTACTTAATGGTTTAGTTTTCACATTAAAACTTTTTATTTTTATCTCTTCATTGGTTGTATTCATCAACTTGACGTGCGCTACTCCGTTCGCGGGTATAATACTATTTCCTAAAAATACTCCCTCACTTATTTCTTCATTAAGAATTATGCTATCTTCTTTAACTTTGATATCGATCGGGACTACCGCTTCTGTTCGTGCGGGTACCGTAACATTATAAAAATCCTTTAAAATTATTGGTAATATTATTTCTTTTTCATTAATTATAAATGTAACTGTACATGTTTCGTAATCTATTTTTGACATATACCTCCTCATCATGTCTCGGCCTATTATTCCATCTGTTGCTATAGGAAAATCATTTTCAACTATTTGAAAATTATGTTCAATTTCCTCATTTTCAATATAAAATTTTAAATTTGATGTACCAATACATTCTATAGTTTCGTTCGTTATGCCTGTTATCTTTGTTATATATCTTGTGCTTAAATTGCTAGCATTTTCAACTTTGCAAACGGAAATATCAGCTCCCGTATCTATAAGGAATTTTAAAGTTCTATTTGAATTTTTACATTTTAAAATTATGAAATTAGATAAGTTTTTTGTTAGTTGTAAAATTAATTTTGGCCTCTGAGGGTAACAGCTCCTGCTACCCGGCCATCGCCGTTTCCCTGCACATTGTAATGAAAATTATTATTATTATTCCTGCTAAAATTTCTGTTTGTGCTATTGTTGTACCGAAAACTGTTGTTATATTGAAAATTATTATTGTTTGGAAAGTTTCTGTTTCTGTTAAAGCCTTGATTTGAATTATTACTATTGGTTCTAAAATTGTTGCTATTGTTATTATATCTGTAATTGCTGTTTGAATAGTTATTTTGATAATTTCTCTGATTATTATTAAAACTATTGTTATATCTCTGTTCTCTAAAATTGTTTCTAATTTGAAAAATATTGTTTCCATTAGCCTTTAAATCTTCTTCTACTGTCATACACCTCTCAACAGCCTCACCAAAAGTTTTCGGTGGATTTGCTAGTAATATATTTCTATATTCTGTATCGACACCTTTTGTGAAAATATTGAGTGCCATACTCTCATTTATTTTGTATACCGCATCTTTCGCGTCCTTACTCGGATTTTCTAGACTTTTTATTTCATACGAACTCAGCTGTTCTGAAAGTTCTACCAATTTTTCTCTGAAAGCTGCTATTGGCATATTATTTTGTTTCAGTGAACTAAATTCATTTAATATTTGTTGCAAATTTTTCGGATTTGGGTACGATTTTTCCAATAAAGTTTTTAATTCCGCAAAAGTAGAAGGCCGGTTTGAACGTCCAAGTATGCTGCGTACTTGAGTGGTTAATTTAAAATTATAAATATATTTAACAAAAATTCCTTTATCATCATCCTTCACTAAATCATGCAATAATTCTGCTTGTACAATAAAATCCTCTAATCCATTATAGTTTCCTTTAAAAACTTGTAGGTTTTTTCCTACCACATTAATGTCGAAATTTGACATTTTTGGCAAAATTTTCTCTTCCTCCCAAATGTTTGATAAATCTAAATCTATATTACCAATTTCTTTTAAACTTTTTGTATTTACTTTTATATTTAAATTATATATTATATTTACAACTTCATCATAAATATTGTTGAATTTTACTTTTAAAATTCGACAATCTTCATTGTCTTTAATATTCTCAATTTCAACTTTTATATTTTAAAAAAAATTCAACTTACTTTTTACGTATTCACTACTGTATTTTCTGTTTTTACTTTTCTTAAAGTTTAATATAAATTTTTCTAATATTAAAATGTTTCTTTCAATTATTTCCATATAAATTTTTTTTTGTAATAGATTAAGTTATTTAAATTTTAATTCGTTTGGAACACCCTGTGGTAGTACCATCATATAGAACATTAGTTACCATAAGAAAGTAAACAAAAGAAAACGAAGAACTAAATGACGTTTTAGTTCTTGAATGAAATTTAAAGCAGTCGCGTGTGCGTAAACGAAATATAAATAAATTAAATTTTTAATAAAAGTGAGTTGCAAATATTATTAATATTTCTGTGTATTTATGTTCTAAAATAAATTGTTTTTGGTGTCTATACTTGAAGCGCATGTATTTACCAATATATGTATTTAATTAAACTAATATGTTATTCTAAAAAAATGTGAAGCGGCAAAAATATAAAAGAGAGAAAAACAATTTGCACAAATGTATGCATATGAAATGATAAAAAAAAACAAATATATGCAACTTCAGCATATACATAAGTAGCTTTCTATTGTGCCCAAAAAAAAATGAACAGAAGTGTATGTTAGTCATCACAAAAAAAAATTTTTTTATTGTGTTTTGGTGTTACGTGAAGTTTATTTTTTTTTTTCAAATATCGCCCCAAAATAATTAAATAAAAAAAATGGATTAAATGTAGCATTTTTAGTATATTTTACATTTTAAGTTTTGTAATTAAACTTAGTGCTTAAAATAGTGAAATTTTTTTGTTTATTGTTGTTGTTGTTGCTGCTTCGCATCGTTAATGTGTTAATGATTAATTTCGTTGTTGTTATTGTTGATGTTATTGTTGTTTTGTGCTGCATCGGCTGCTCCTTACGCATCTGATTGCCGTTGGTACTCTTCAGTGTTAATACGCGACGGTTGCCTTTTGGTGCGCTCACGACACCACCATTGCGTTTTGGCGTCGGCAAAACAAAAATTGTTTTTTCGTAGATTCCAGGTTCGTGTTGCAGGATCGCCATGTAATGTTGGACGCGCGACTTTTTATAATACGCGGCTTACGCGTTTTACGTGCATTAAAGTTTTACGCGGTTATTTTAAATATACGCGTATAATATTATTGCCAGCGCTTAAGAGCGCTACTGGCCAGTTTAAAAAAAAGATTTCTTTGCGCCGTCACTCGAAAGTGCATTCAGGCGCTTAGAAAAATAAAAGGAGCTGTTGGTTTAAAGCTCAAAACTTTAGTGATTTTATTTTAAGATTTTCTTCGGCTTATAAAGCCAAGTAACAGTATTTCTTAACTTAAAATAAATACAAAATTGAATATAAATATATCTTATTTAATATAATTGTAACTAAATAGAACATTAGTTTATGTAGTCATTTTAGTGTAGTTATGTAGTGTAGCTATGTAAACATAAAGTGCAAGCGAGTAAGAATGTAAACAATAGTTATGTGTTTGTTTTGTTTGTTTGCTACATAAATGTGCTTAGGCTACATTTATAGAAATGTTAGTTTGTAGACTAGATCTTTATGTGTTAATGTTTATAAATAATAATTGTATAGAACAAATGTGTTTAAGTTCGAGTTATAGAAATGTTTAGATTGAAGTACACTACACTTGTTATATCAGCTTCTGGCGTGATTTAACGGCTAGACCCCTCACGGGTCCCGTTGGTGGTTGTCGTCTGACCCTAGATGTGTGTGCGAGAAAAGAAGATTCTGGATTATCGCTTTTCTGTAAGTGAGAATCTTGAACAATTCCACTATGGCACTTAACATTTCCCCCCCCCCCCCTTTCCTAGTAGTTATGACTACTTTTACACATGCCTTACTTAACCCTACGTCAGCTATGGGCCCTATTAATTGTGTCTACACATTTTGATCACAAAATGTGTAGATTTTAGGTTTGTCCCATTAAATGTTTTAGTTTATTTAAGTAAGAGATCAGCCTATGAAATGGGCATCTTTTATATGCCGAAATTTGTTTAAGTTAATAACAACATTATTTTTTACTTGGTATTTCGTAGTAACTACGAATTCTTTATTAATGGATGTAGATTAACTTTCCTTCAAGTAAACTTAGAATTCCTTTATTTATGCCATTTTCACATATTTTAGTCAAATGGCCGATTGCCACCTATTTTATATTTTTTAAAATACGAAATGAAAGAGGATCATTAGTTTTACAAATAATATTTCATTGCTGCTTTCAGGTGTTTTAAAGCATGCTAGATTTCTTTGATTTGGCTGGCCTTCTTGTTGACATTTTCGTCGCCTAGGGCGTGTTCCGCTCTGACACCAAAACCTCTTGACGGCCTATCTTGGGTATTTGCTTAGGTATTTACTCGGCTCTGGCCTTCTAGTTCACGATGTGCGAACTTTCAGCAGGTGACTCGCGGAATTTTCTGGCTTTTTGGGTTTGTCTGCCATCGCACAGGTTCAGACTAGAAATATTTATGATTTTTTTAATAAAATATGAAGGTAAAATTTGTTCTTACAACCTTAAACAGCAATTTCGGTTATACATTTAAAAAAATAAAGATAGTTTTCTTAAAACATCTAAAAAAAATTGTCTTCAAATTCGATAACTTGAAAACAAACCGACTAATCGATTTTTCCTTCTGAAATTCTTATTTTTTTTTAAAGACCTTCCTGAATCCATTGTCAAATCGCGGCGCCCCGGAAATCGTAATCTCCCGGACATGTTCATCCGACTTGAATTTTTGTACACAAACGATACAACATGTGTTGTGACTTGACAGGTCAGATGGACACGTAGTATCGTGTGTATTCTCATATCATGAAATTTATCTCTTGAAATATGTCTTGAGATATTTTGACAGCTCACTTTATAATGAAATATGTAAGTGTGGTGCATTTTTAAGAAACTTTTAAACAAACACAAATTGCAAAAGCATTAAAAAAGAGAGAAAACAAAATAGCATGGCGAATGGAAGAAATTATTAATTTAATAAACTTTTACAAGCAATTTCAAAATTAAATTTCACGAGATGAAATGCCCACCTAAAAAATGTCTACACTTGCAATATTTGATTGGATGTGAACTGTCAAATTGAAATTTCATGATCCAGATTTATTACTTTAATATTTAGGTGTGCATTTCATTTCATGAAATTTTATTTTTAAATTGCTTGTAATATTTATTTAATTCATAATTTCTTTCATTCGCCATGCCATATTATGTTATTTCACTTTTTTATGCTTTTGCAAATTTTTTTTGTTTGAATTGTTTTAAAAAATGCACACACATGTGTACTGAAGAGTGATATCTTATCTCGTGAAATATATCTCACACAGTGTCCACACTTGCCATATTTTATTGCATGCGAACTGTAAAACTGAATTTCATGAGCAATATCGCAAGTGTAGACTGCCCATATCATGAAATTGCTCATATCATAAAATTTATCTCTTAAAATATTTCTTGAGACATATTTCATGAGATTAGCTGTCACTTTTCAGTACATATGTAAGTGTGCGCATTTTTTTAAACCTTTCAAAAAAAAAAAAATTGCAAAAGCATTAGTGGAAAGCATAAAATGGAATGGCGAATGGAAGAAATTATGGATTCAATAAATTTTACAAGCAATTCCAAAATGAAATTTCATGAGATGGAATATGTATATTTATTTATATATATTAAGTAAATATTACAGCATGAAATCTGGATATCATGAAATTCAATTTGACAGTTTGCATGCAATCAAGTATTGCAAGTGTAGACACTATGTTAATAAGATATGCTATGGCTGTGTGTCAAAAGGAAATTTTTCAGTCGTGGTAG
The DNA here is from genome assembly GCA_963920525.1 of Dichetophora obliterata. Taxonomy (NCBI): domain Eukaryota; kingdom Metazoa; phylum Arthropoda; class Insecta; order Diptera; family Sciomyzidae; genus Dichetophora; species Dichetophora obliterata. The sequence continues at coordinate 136,215,703 of OY986437.1, forward strand.
GATAGAAAATATCAAGTTGAATAAAATTTGTGTGTGTTAAAATAAATTTGTCTCTTTTGTTGTGTCAAATGGACGATGAAATTTTGACAATTACAAACTTTTGACGTTTCACATTTCGGTTGTGTTTTAGCGCATATATTTTATTTAAATTACATTTTATTCAATTTGCGACATATTTAACTCGAGTGCTTGTATTTGCAACTTATTTCGTAAACTTGTGATATTGTAAACTTAAAAAATAACAAAATAATAAAAATAAAAAAACGAAAGTGCTTGAGTTTGTGTGTGCGTGTGTGTGAGCCAACGATCTCCCGGTGCATCAGCAAGTACAGCAAAGTTAAAGTGGCTTTCTTTGCTGACGAACGTCCTCCAAGTGCCACCACCAGCAGCACAAGCAAGTGCAGTGCAAAATTTCTTGCTAGCCAACATCCTCCGAGTGCCACCAGCAGCAGCACAATCAAGTTCAGCGCAAATTTTCTGATTCTTTTGCTTGCCAACGTTCTCCGAGAGTCCCCACGAGCAGCACCAGCAAGTGCAGGACAATTCAATTGACTGGTCAACTCTCCAATATTTCAGAAGCACCATTTCAGCATGTCTCAAACGCAGAGGCAAATTTATGCCATTATACTCCGGCGTGAATTAAATAAATTGAAAGCGGAGAATTTGTGCTTCATTAGCTTGTGCTGCTGCTGGTGGCACTTGGAGGATGTTCACTTGCAAGAAATTTTGCACTGCAATTGCTTGTGCTGCTGGACGTTCGCCAGTAAAGAAAGCCTATTTAACTTTGCTGGACTTGCTGATGTACTGGGAGATCGTTGGCCACACACACGCAAACACAAGCTCAAGCACTTTAGTTTTTTATTATTATTATTTTGTTATTTTTTAAGTTTTTTAAGCTAACAATATTACAACTTTACGAAATAAGTTGCAAGTACAAGCACTCGAATTAAATACGTCGTGGAAATTGATGTGTTGTTTTTTTCTTTATTTTTGAGTGTGTCAAAAATTCGCTTTCGATTGTCAAAATTTCTAGTAGCCCCTGGGGCTAGCACAAATTTTGACAATTATATTCACCTCACAAATGCCAAAAATTGCTCTACCAACTGTCAAAATTTGATCATCCGACTGAAAAGTTTCCGATTGACACACAGCCTATAGATGCAATTTGTTAAATTTACGCTAAAACTGTGAATGGCACCAAATAAACTCTAGTGCTAAGTCTGCGTGAGCAGTCTTTAGCAGTTTTTATTTTTCAAAAACACACTGTACTGGTCAGTCTGCATGAAACCAGGGGCCGAATTACAGCATCCGCGATCGAGCAAAAGCAAGTAAGACGAAGAATATTTTTTGACACTTGGATCGTTCTGTCGGCCGAAGTAAGAGATAAAAAAATTACTAATATTGAATGTTTAATTAAAAGCTTGTTTTATTGATAATTTCAGTGAGATTAGTAAAGTTTATGATATAAGCAACTATACAAACATGCGTTGTATTGTAAAAAACTGTTCAAGTAGTCAGAACTTGAAGAATAATGTGGTTTCCTTCCATGAGTATGTATATGAACACCAGGTGGATTTTTAAAACGAAACAAATTTCTTTATAATGAATTGTGTTTAAAAAAGTTATTTAAAGTGAAAATTTGTGCATTTCCAATTGTAAATAAGTAAAAAAAAGCAAATTGGAGTACGTTGTTTCCGTTCCAATTTTAAGGGATTGAAATGTCAAAGTATTTCTGGGGCAGTATTTCAATTTAAATATTTCCACACATTTTAAGGGCGCTGGTGTTTTCAGTAAACCAATTTTGGTCATAAATGCAGTTTATGGCCCACGCTTAAATATTTTTTAACTTATATTTAATGAAAGTATTGGGCCTCCTTGTGTAATAATAAAATGTCGATCTCAAATGGCTTAGGAGATAAAATTCGCGAAAGTTTCCAAATTAAGTTTTAAATCAACGAGGTATTAGTAAAATCCTTTAAAATCAGTGAAGATGTTTGCATTATTGCTGAAAAAGAACTATGCGTACAAGCAAAATTATTAAATAAAGACAAATCTACGTTGCATAAGATGTATTTTGTTGAACACACAACACTCTCTGCTTGGCAAAAGTATATTTGAGGGTGGGTCATATTAAATCTTCCGGTCATTTTATATTGTAGTAAAATATTTAATTGAAATATTTTTAAAAACTATATATTTTTATGTATCTAAAAGAAATAATGAAAAGCCAACTATTAGGTACAAGTTGCATAAAACAATTAATTTTAAAGGGGTTGAGAACAAAATTAATTTTATTTATCTTCACTTAATTCATTGAAATCCATTTTTTATATATAATTTTTTTAATTTATAATTATTTATAATTTTATTAATACATAAAATTAAATGCATGAATATAAATGAATACAAACGCAGTAAATAGCTTTTACCATAAATTTTTTACTTTACTAATATTCTTTTTTGCTCTCGGGTAAATAGGTCTACTGGGGAACCGAACACCCAAAAAAAAAACTCGGTAACGCACCAAATTGTATACCTCAAGGGTGGTGTGGAAATACAATCTGTTATTGTTATTGGATAAGAACAAACAACAAAGCGAAAACTTTAATGTACTGAACACATTAACGGCGGCTGCAACAGTGCGAAACAACATGAAGAAAGAAACAACAATCTGGAAGTATCATTAGATTGTTTCATTCACGTTTACACAAACACGTATATTGCTCTGTTGTCACTTGTCAAGTTAGAAAAAATTCTAAACCGACGACAGCGACTTTGTTGCAATCACTCATTGTCGTTGCAACATTTTCACCACTTTCACCTCCATAAGAAAAGCATGAAAAAATTATGTGATATTTGACGCACTGTTGCTGTCGTCGTCAATGTGTTCAATGCATAAGACTTGCATAATGCATAATCTGTAAATATGTGATTATAAACAGAAACAGTTTGGGCCTTTTTTTGTGATGCAACCGAATGCTGCCGTGTTTGAATGTTCATGTAGTTGTGCGAACCAACACCAATATGGAAAATGCCGCACTTTTGTGCTATTACACCACTTCCTTATATTTTACTTCTTTGATTAAATTATAGAGTTGTAAGATTCCTAAATTGATTATGTGAGTTTTTATTTAAGATTTTAAAATATGCCATATAAATTGTACCTAAAAGTAAGGAATCAGAGGAAGGATGTTGTGGATTTACTTTCATAAAAGGAGCCACATCAAATTAGTTAATTCTAAATCCTTTAAAACAGTTGTAAAAAGCACAGATAACCAGATAGCGCGACCACCACAGACTTTAAAATGTTACATTATTGAAACAAAATGGGTAACAAAAGGTATGACACAAAAGAAATCAGAAGTGCACAGGAAAACTTCCCTGTTTTTTTGTGGTGAATAAGCCATGTTGAAAAATCTTCGACTTCAGTGTTGCCGTTTGGCTGCAAATTAATCAATTTGGATACTTTTTTCTTTTAAAAATGGATGGATACTTTTATTTAAGCTTCTGTGTAAGTAAGGATATTTTTTTTAATATGAATATATGTTTTTGTATGCAAATATATAAAAAAGTTGGTAGTTCCTTAAATTCGACAAAAACGTTAAGACAAATTATGACATTGAGACTTTTTTGGGTAATATTTTCTTATCAAAATATGTATTAAAGCCACCTCTTTACAAATAACTTTCAAATTTTGTGATAAACCTTTTAAGTCTTTCTCAGCTGTTTTTTTCTGATGTAATTTAATTTTTCTAATTCAAAACTTGCAATAAACGATAAGACTAATAGATTTTCTTTAGAATATTTTTCTAATATAGCTACTAAAAAACGAACAAGTTTGAACTTTTAAATTTTATATGAAAAAAGGGCAATAGCTACCCATACAGTTTACGTTACATTAAACTTTATAAGCTATTCCATACTTTGTTTCTTTATTATGTAATTATATATTGTCTTGATATTACTTTTTGTATAAATATTATACTTATAAAATTAATGTGAATAAAAGGCAATAGCAACACGCTATTTGTATAAAAGACTGAAATGTATGTTCCTTTTTAAGGCATGAGGTGTCTAGTTTTTCTAATATTTCAAAAATATAGGCTTTCGAGAAAATACTGAGGTTATTTCCGCTTCTACAGCAGTTTTGGAAGGTATCGAGCGCACAGTAAAAATATCCATACTTACTGTTTTAACACTTATTTTATCTCAAAACTACTTTTTTCGGCGATGTGTTGTAGAAAAACAAAAGCTATTCAGTCTAAACATCTGAAATATTTAACTCATAACTTCAGTGGCTATCGCTATCAAAGTTTTATTTAAAAAAATCGTATATGTTACACTTAAAACCGGTTAAAAACCCTATTTTTAAAACTTAAAATCAAAAGCACGTCCTTCTGTTATCATTATTTAATAATAATGGTATTCAGTAAAATTTGTTAAGTCCTGCTTAACTGCTAAATTGTTAAAGTTAGCAGCTGTTGATATGAATGAACCTGCTAAGACATTTTACAATTAAGTGCTAAACTGATATGTCAATATCAAAAGACAGTCTTCTACAGCTAAAAATATGTTGTTATAATAACTCGTGCAACCAGTACTCTGTAACAAAAAATGTATTTAAATTTTTATATTTCAGTTCGTTAACCCTTTTTAAACATTTGCTACTCAGAACCTTTGAATTGTTTTACATCTCTACCAACCCCGTTGCAAAGTTTTTATTTTTTTATTAATAAAGAGCAATTTTTAGACTTTGAAGCTACAAATCAAAAATAATATGGTACTTATTAGAACTCATTCCAAAAACGATTTATCACTTCACTCAAGTTTGACGTTTCCAACTTTACAAATGGTATCGGCTAGGCAATAACACGGAACTGAGCTTGTTAACTTGCTGAATCTTTTCCCATACAAAATTTTGACAGGATTTAACAAATTTGTTAAGTTTAGCAAATTAGCAGGGCTTAAATGACGTAGTGAATACTATTAATAATCTTTGTTTTTATTTTGAATACAAATAGAAGAGTGAAAATCTACAACAGAGTCCAGGCTCTTATTTTGAAAATTTATCAAAATATAAAAATTTTTTTTGTGTGGAGTCTTACAATATACCATAGTATAATTATTATAAAGTAGGAGCGGCAGTTTTTGCTGCGATAAACGTATGTCAAACAAAAGAAAATCGAAACGAGAGCGTGCTATGGTTGCTATGGAGATATCAAAAATGTTTTGTGTCACATAAATAAAATAAATAAATAAATTTCATTTGTAAATAATGTATGCAAATTAATAATTTCCATAATTAATCTTTGTCTTTGTTGATAGAAACTGAAACTCCACAATACGATGTCAGCGGAGGCGGTGGTGCTTTAAAAAAAGTATTGAAAAAACTGTTATTGAAAGCTCGTTTTATTTTCTTTGGTTTGAAGTTCGTTTATTTCAGCTCGTGAGAAAATAGGTTGTTGTCAAGGATACCTGATACATTTTTGTATCATGCAATATACCTTAAAAGTTTAAATATCTTTTTTATTTTATCGTTTTATATCGTTTTTTATATTATAAATATCCTAATAATACATCAAATTTTCGAGCGTTGTCGTTAGACGTTTTTATTATGTACATGTTTTTCTTGTAAAATTGTTATTAAAGCAAAATTGTTATTAAGTCAAAAATTGGGTTTCATTGTTTGAAAAATTTTAAGTTTTGTTTTTGTGTCAAAAAAAATGAATATATTATTGATTTTTCGAATTTTTTACGTGGATACTATTTTTTCTAAAGTGGATACATTTGGGACCTTTTCAAGGGTACTTTTTTAACTTCGTCGCGGCAACACTGTTCGACTTCACTGTTTTGATAAATTCACCACTAAAAATGTTTTGTGCCACTCAAAGAAAATAAATAAATAAATTTCATGTAAGTTGTAAATTAAGTATGCGAAATACTCTTAATTGTTTAATTCGTTTGTCTCTCAACAGAATTATGCCAGATTCGCATGAGCTTCCCAAATAAGGCATTAAGGTCGGTCTACTGCCCTGGCTTGGTGGTACGTCATGTGTTCAACAAATTGGGTTCAGACTCGATTTATGCTGGTTGCTCTGAAGTTACCGGTGAGGAATACAATGTTGAACCTGTCGATGATGGACCATTTGCATTCCGTTGTTACTTAGATGTCGGTTTAGCACTTATCACTACTGGTGCCGTGTATTCGGTGCCATGAAAGGTGCTGTCGATGGTGGTTTGAATATTCCGCACTCCGTCAAGCGTTTCCCTGGCTACTCTGCAGAGACCAAAAGCTTCAATGCCGATGTTCATCGTTCATATCTTTGTTCAACATGTTGCCGATTATATGCGCACTCTTGAGGAAGAAGCCCTCAAACGCCATTCAGCCGTTACATCAAGTTGGGAAACATTGCTGATGATATTGAAGAAATTTACAAAAAGGCTCATCAGCAAATTCTTGCCGATCCTACCCAAAAACGGTACAATGGCTGTACAACGGACAGGAGGAAACATTTTACCTTTAGCTAAAATGGATTTTTTTAATTTTTTTTTTTCAAAATGTGTATTTGGAGATAAAAAAGCGAATAGTGAAAAAATTAGAGGTCGCTCTCAAGACGTTTAAAAGATATAGGGGTCCAAAGTTAGGAGAAATTGCCTTAAAAACATGCTGTAATTTTTGAAATCTTCCTAAAATGAGACAAAAGAAATCAGAAATGTACAGGAAAACATCCCTGATTTCTTGAGAATCATGTTGGAAATAATTTACAGCAACAAAAGAAGACGTTTAAAATATAACTGTTTCCCAGAATTCACCTCTAACAAACCAAGATGAGCATTTTTCTTCAATTGCAAATTTTTGATGAAAAGAAGAACGAAAGGATGGACAGGAGGAAATGTGTGGCTGGGTGTGCAGAAACAGGTCCTCTCTTCACGTTCCCAAATAAATCACAGCTGGAAAGGTAAGCCAATTGTGATATTATATTGATATATGCGCTTTTTAATATTTTGTACTGCAAATTGTATATCCTTGGTCAATAAGCAGAAAGTGTCAAGATTTTGTTTTTTAATTGTAAAAAAAATTATTTTGGAAGTGTCAATTAATTTTCTTCTGTCTCAAAATTTTTTCGAAAGCCAAGTGTTGAACTTAGTCAAATTATGCTTGCATTTCTTTCTGTGGCTTCATGCAAGCAGCCGATATTCCTCGAGCGATTGTGCTTATTGACCAGGGAAATACCACCAACGACTCGAGAGACTTTTTCTAAAAGATAAGAAGTTGTACCATCTGTGAGATGCTATGACGGGAGCTGCAGTAGTTGTGAAATCTTTTCCCGCCATTACTAAGAATTTTAAAGAATAAATCGTTCATCTGTTTAAACTAACTAAAAAAATGTGGAGCTAGCCCACTTTATTTTAATTTGCAACCACCGACAGACAAAAGATTTTAAAGTTTTGAGTATGCAGATACCAATGCATTTGAATTTCCATTTTTAGAATTCCTCCATATAATATCTGCATACTAAGTACTTTCAAATCTTTCGTCTGTCGGTGGTAGCAAATTAATAAATTAATTTGTAATTAAGTAACGGCGACATTTTGTGCTATATCAACATTTCTATAGATTTAAAATTTTTTTATTACTCACAAATCGCAGAGTAAAATAATAATCTTGGATTTGAAAAGAATTACAATTCTACAAACTGATTTATTTATAGTAATTCGTATGCTACTTTTTTAATTGAGTATTGTTATATAATATAACCAGTTGAAATAATTCACCAGTTTATTATTGTGCACTTTGAAGTTGAATGGGTTAAGGTAAAAATGATATTATGAAGCTCACCCAAGTCATCATACCCAGTTTTACAGTCAGGTTTTTTAAAATGAGTATTGAGTTAATAGGGAAAAAGGCACTTCTATTATTTTCAATTGTATCTTTGATGTTTTTTGGTATTTTTTAAAAATCTTCAACTTAATAGAATATTAGCAAAACTTATATGAAGAACTTTAACCGAGCGTGTGCTGTTTGTTGGTTTATGGAAAAACGACTTTACGGATGATTGCTCAGTGACAAGTCACTTCAATTCAATACTCTAATCTTTACAAAAATTCTAAAAGACTTTCATTTCATTTTCTAATTGGTATCTTGTTGATAAAGATAAATCCAATTTTGCAGCTTAATATGTTATTTGCTTCGAATGGAGGCATGTCACAGCCGGTGAGCTCAGGGGCAAATTTTCACGGTAATATGTTTCGTGCAGCGTCATTGAAATAGTTCTGCTCCGGAGTGTGATATCAAGTTGCAATAAGGCGAGGCTGACTGCGTCAGTTTTGAATCATTTCAACACTTCTATATTTTTATTAATTTATATGCGCTTTAGTTTTCATATCATTCAATCTGACACAAATTGAGCCAAACTTGTTGCTTTCAATTTACGGGCATACATTTTAAAGCTTAAACTATATTCACTCCTTACCAAAAACCAACGGAATTATCTATCGGAATCTCTACAAAACTAATATTAAAATAAGCTATAAGAGCAAAAACTTAAAATAAAAAATGAAACCTTGGACTTTCCTAAGATTTCTGACTGAACTAAACTAAACTAAAAAAATGTGGAGCTAACCCACTTTATTTAAATTGCTACCACCGACAGACGAAAGATTTTAAAGTTTAGAGTATGCAGATACTAATGCATTTGAATTTCCATTTTTAGAATTCCTCCATACAATATCTGCATACTCAGTACTTTCAAATCTTTCGTCTGTCGGTGGTAGTAAACTGAAGTAATTTGTATGTGGGTTAGTTCTTTAAAATCCTTAAGATTTTACCCAGAAAGTACCCAGCAGCGGATTTGCCAGTGGCTACCATAGAACTAATACAGAATAAAATACCAGGTAAGGAAGCATTACTTTTTTCAAAAAGTAATGCGTCTGCCAATAGCAGAAGTAATTAACTCATACCTCATTACCTGTAATGTAGCATACAAGGAAAAGTAATGCAGTGATTTTTATAACTTAATGCAAGTAGTATATTACTCCATAACTTCTAGGTAATGCTGAAGGGAGGCGATCACTTACCTCCTGTCTCATTCAATGTTAAATGTAAGGCCTTTTATGCATAGTAAGGTAATAAAGTCGGAAGTAGTGGTCATTACAAGGTATTTGATGCTTCATATATTCTGAATATATTCCATCCGCTACTGGGTACTGAGTATGCAAGCATTATTTAAAAAAATCGGAGACACCAAACGTTTTTCAAATATTTCCTAAAAACATTTACAGCCTTATTTTGGCAAGTAACAATTGTTATCCAGTATTTTTAATATTCCTATGTATTTGTTGTAGTTTATTGATTTCAAAACAAAATTTGAAGATAAAAAAACAAAATTTTTTAATGAAATGTCAATATCTTAAAAGCAGGTCACAATTTTTATCCAAATTTATTATTTTTGAGCTTCAAATTTTGTTTTGAAATCAATAAATTACAACAAATATATAGAAATATGAAAAATACTGGGTAACAATTATTACTTTGCCAAAATAAGGCTGTTAGTATAAATAAATTCTCGCAGAACTCGCACGTGTAATAAATATTGCAAATAAAATTTATGTATATTTTTATAAGCTTTTATTTAACTTGCTTCGTTCGTATGTATGTATGTATGTATATACGTCAAATTTTGCAAGCCATTTTTCGACAACTTGTTGGTATCCGATTAAGCTGAAATTAAGAATACATATTTAAGTCCGGTGATAATGCAATATTATGATAAAATTTTTTGCTACACCCCCTTTTAGCGCCCACAAATCAAAACAAATGCTATATCTCCAAAACTACGGGGCTGATTCAGCTAAAATTTTGCACTTAATTTCCTTCAAGTAGAGGATACTTCAGGAAAAAAATTATGCCACATCCCCTTTTACCGCCCACAAATAAATAAAAAATCTATATCTTCAAAACTACTCATACCGAGTGAGCAGAAGGAGATTCGGGGGTTGATTTTTATAGCAGTGATAGGGATTTCTTTCCTCAACTTAATTCAACAATTGATGAAACTACACCATCCCACCTACCTCTAGACCCAACTAGTAGTTTAGCTGTGCTCCGTTCTTCGACACCACTTTTTCCATTAGTATCAGTTGAACCATTCTCATTAGCTGAACAAAATCTACCGGCCGTGGCCAGCTTCCGTGAAGATTTTCATGTAGAAATGCTGGTCGAGCATAATGAAAATGCGATTAGGGCTGTTGTAGGCCGACAGGTTCAAACTGATAAAAGTTTAAGCTCGAACACACCGAGAAAAATTTATTTAAGGAAACAGATTTTAGATTTAAAAAGGCAAAACAGAATGTTTAGAAAAGCAGCTAGCATTTTCAAGGGAGGAAATTAGAATTAAAGAAAGGATCATTGCATCAAAAGATAATGATAATAAATTATTAAAATTGCAAAATGATGTTTTGCAACAAAGTTGTATCAATAGTCAGGTAGTTAGCGTTCAACAAAGTTCTAGCAATAGTGAGGTAGTTGCCGTTAGTACTGATACAGATGAGCAACTAATAGAAAAACTTTGTGGACATCTGCTCTCAAAGTTTAGGAAATGTATTGAGAAGAGCTTAAAGAATAGTGGTCGTCATCCAAAAGGGCGCAAATATGAAGACCGTCTCAAAACTATTGTTTTAGGTGTCTACTTTTTATCCCCTATTTCATATCGGTACCTTAAAAAGGCAATGACATGGCCTGAAGAAAGAACTCTTCACAAGTTTGTCAAAAATTGGCCAAAGTCTTCAGGTTGCAGTTATAGTACTTTGAAATCTTTAGAGCTTCGAAGCCGTGGCTTCACTGAAGAATAGAGATTCGTCTCAATTTCTTGCGATGAAATGTCGCTTAAAGTACATTTAGCGTATGATAGGCCAAATTTTGTAAACTTTGCAAAAATTGTAGGTGTAACTGAAGATCATCCTTATTATATAGTAAATGATTTTTTTAAATGAGTTTTTTCTCTTCCATGACTCTCCTCATTTGCTAAAAAGCGCTCGGAAATTGCTTAGAAAATTCTAAAAATTTCATTACTTTTAATGATTTACGAGGAAGCTGGAATGACATTGTGCATTTCTATAATGTAGACTCCATTTCCATTACACGTACGAGTTGTGCCCCTAAACTCACTTCTTCTCACATCAAACCAAACAATTTTGAAAAAAATGAAGGTCTGTTACGCTGTTCAAGTTTTGAGTCACACTGATCAATATTTTCACACAATTTGTTCAATATTTTCAACAGCAACAAGCTAGAGTTAGTTATTTTCCCTTCTAAAAATGCATATACTGAATCCATGCACCAATTAGATCTTCTTCAAAATGCTAAGTCTATGTTGAATTCAATGAGAATTCAAGACGCGAATGGCTTAGATGTGAAAAGTGGGTTCTCTTTTATAAAGGGTTGGCTGTTAAATATAAGCAGTTTAAGAGAATTGTGGAAATTCTTGAGACATAAGAGGTTTCCTGCCATTATGACGAGAAGGCTTTACCAAGATAATCTTGAGCACTTTTTCGGTCAAATAAGAATGGGTGGCGGTTGTAACTCTAGAATAACTCCTCATATGTTTACCTGTTTGTTTCAATTGTCACTGGCAATTGCGAACCTAGTTCGGCATTTGATGCTCTTCAAAGTGTTTGTAATGACACTTTAATTCAAGATCAGTCGTGGATAAATTTTCAAAGCTTGCCACGACCAGAGAATTTATTTATTCAAAATGTCCACATTGATATTAATGAAGCGAAATTTCTTAGACAAAGTTCGTTTGTCTACGTATGTGGCTGGCTATATTTGAAATTATATAAGCTTCACATTTGTCTCAACCCATTGCCATATTTCGAAAACGAAATCTTTTCAAACGATTTCTTTTTCACACATGAAAAGCAATGCGACGGGTATAATCTGATTAAGCCTCCAGAGGATTTTATTTTTTACATTCAAAATTTAGACAATTTTTTTTGTGAAAAATTTAATGAAAATTGCCACAAAATTGGACTTGGTAATGAATTGTTTAAGGAAATGCAACCTATCAAGGCATTTCCGGCTTGTTTATGTTGTGAGAATTGCGACAGCAAAGTTCTGCTATCTTTATTTATAAGGGTTCGAATATACTTCATTCTGAAGTTTTTCAATAGGGAGGCGTCTCAGCCAAATTTCAAAAATAAATTTTTGCGTATCTCACATCTGCAACAATCCATTTATTTTCGTACATAGGCAAACTTGTACCATTGATCTCCTTCTACCTAAGTATTATTTTCTTTTATTTCTTTTTTTTTTAGGATTTGTTTTCTTTTATTTCTTTTTTTAGGTAAATATTTAAATATATATACATGGATGTATAATATAAAAATAATGGTGGCATAGGCCTACAGGGGAACCGAACACCATAAAAAATCGGTAACGCACCACAATGCATACCTTAATGGTGGTGTGTAAATGCATTTTTTCTTTCTTAGCATTTTTTCAGATTGAACATGATATATGGGCCACAGATAGCCAAACAGGAAACTTCGATTTTGCAATCGAAAATCAGCTGGAAATGGATACAAAAAAGATGAATGGCAAGCAATCTTCAAGATTGGTGACAAAACTTGAACGAAAGTTAAAGTTTTTTAAGTATAATAAACACTCATATACAAAGTTTAGTTCTTTTTCAGTTTTCGATTTTTTCGAACATGGATTATACTTTAAATTTTTTTCTAGTTCAATAAAATAACAAGATAATAACAATTTGTACTTATTTGAAGATTAGAAGCTGTATTGTAACGTATCATATTATAGGTTAGGTCAGGTTAACCACCTTACCTATAATATTATGGTTTGTATAAAAATAATTTAAACTAGCAAGGAGTTATCTTCGACTGGGTCGCACAATAGACACTTCAAGTATAGAACTGAAAATTTTCATCCCATATGACAAATACTCTAACGAGATATAACGGTTTTTTGAAAAAGAACCTAATTTTTATTTAATTTAATTAAATTTTTTGTTTTTTATATAAAAGTATTTTAACCCTTTCAATGACTATTCTAAACTAAGAAAAACATAAACGAATCATGGTAAAATTCTTCAATTAAGCTTGAATGAAAAGGTGTTTACTTCCTTATATATAACTTCCCATAGTTAAAATAGTATGTTCGTATGTAATTTTCAAAAATTTTAAAAATCAAGCTTTTATAAAAATAATACAAAATGCTAAATAAAAATGTTCAGTTTTCATGAACCACACACAAAAATTTAAATTTATATTTCATCCTATAAAAATTAAAGAACTTGTCAACTGACGCATTAAGAAGAATTTGAGAAACCTAAGTTTGCAATATCTACAACTTTTTTATAATTGCAGTTGCATTTATTGCAATCTCAAGATTTTTGAAGATTTTAAAATAGCCTACAACCTATTCAACCTATATTCGAAATTTCATTATATTCTCTTAAAACGCAAAAGACAAACAACAAACAAAAAAACAGACAACTTTTAATTTTTTTTATAAAAGATAAGCATTTTGTAGGTATTTTAATAAAAACTAGACTCGCACAGTTTTAATGTTAAATTTTTTGAAATAACATTCGATTATGCTATCAAACATTGTAAAATTAGAGACTGTAATCTACTCTATCTTTCAAGTCTGTTTTAAAGATTTTATTACAATCCATTAAATTTTAACCATGACCTAAGAATACCTTAAAAACTTAAAAGGAACTTAAAAACGTTGATTTTATATGATTTAAATGCAAATTCTAAATGTTTGATAGTTTAAATCATACTTGATTTTAAATACAAATTCTAGTTGTTTGATAGTTTAAAATCGTTTATTGAGCTTAAGGTCAAAGTTAGAACAATTAATTGTTCTAACGAATTTTTCCAAAGAAACAACAACAACAACAACAACAACAACAAAGTTTTTTCAATATGAAAAGGAAAAAATCACTAGCTGATTTTATTGTACAATTTCTGCTCTGCTAAAAGCGTCATCATAAATCTTTGTGATACCCGTGCAAGTGCGCGCTAACGCACTGCACCATCGGGGCGATGAGATTTGAAGCGTCAATTTCTCATTTTTTCCCCTCAATTTCATAATGTCACATTTGTTGTTGTATTTCTGTTTTACTTTAGTTTCTATGCTTATGTTATTATATGTAGTCCAACAGTCTGCTGGAAGTCTGCACTAACAAAGCATGTTTACTGAAGTTGTTTTTATAACTTTGTTGTTGTTGTTGTTTCTTTGGAAAAATTCGTTAGAACAATTAATTGTTCTAACTTTGACCTTAAGCTCAATAAACGATTTTAAACTATCAAACAACCAGAATTTGTATTTAAAATCAAGTATGATTTAAACTATCAAACATTTAGAATTCGTATTTAAATCATATAAAGCCAACATAATAAATATAGAGGTCATTTAGAAAAAACTTTAATCAAATGGTGGAACTTAAAAACTTAAAAGCGATCATAAATCTATTGAAATTGACTACAATATTAAAAAATCATAAAATCTTCTTGGGCACCGTGATGTTTCAGGATATTTAAGAATAGGAAGATAATATATCGTGATCCAATTTTGAATATGCACTTTTCTATCTTTTAATTATTGATCCATATCATGTTTACGGCGATATAAATAATTTTTAGAAATATGCCATTTTCAAGGACATTCTGAAGTATCCTCTACCTAACCCTCTACCTAACCCTCCATGTGGGTGCCGGCTGGTAATAACCGCTACAGTGTTCTTAATCCTAAGACGGCGGTTAGCAGAGGGGGGGTTCTTCCTACCGTATTCTGACTCTTCAATAGTCTCGTATGGCATGGTAAGAATCCTCCCCATCGGTAGGGGTGTGGGCTGAATCAAGGTGTAATGCGACCCGTGCTGAGGATTTGCTAGGCTGGAAGCCCATGTAATAAAGTCCAGTCTTTAACGGAGCCTCTCTGATACCTGGCCGTCTCAGAGTGTAACTGTGGCCTTACCGCGGCATTGGGGTTAGGGCGCGGTCGACATCTTTTTCCCCTCTCTATTTTTTGATCACTATACTGACAGACTCTGAGCCAAATCTCGGGTTGAATCGGGGCTGCACACGGGGATCTTTCATTCCCTGAATGCGGACCCGATCCCGTTCGAGGAATGGTCACAGGGCCTGTCGGTTTAACTCTCTTCATCTTGGTGGGGAGGGGGTGGTCGCACGACCAAGATGAATACAACTAACAAAAATAAACAGACAGATGGGCAATCTTTAAATGCCAACCAAGTGGAGCCTACAGCTACACCAGACACGCGGTCTTTAAACGCTCCTTTTGGCCAACAGCCTGCAGACGCGCAGTCTCTAAATGCTTCTGCTGCGGACGCTAGTGCAGCAGTGGTTACCAAACCTGGCACATGTGGAAGTAGCAACAAGGGTCCGGCTACAAAGACGCCATCCACCAAAAGGACAGGCCGTGATTCTCGGAAATCAGCGCTAAGGGTAAGGGATCGCATTGCGAAAATTCCCGAGAACCAGCGTACCGAGGCTCAGTGGAAGTCCTGGAAGTGGGCGGTAGGCACCTTGGAGGAGTCACAAGCTTCTCCACAACCCAAACCGGTGCCTACTAAGCGTCAGCGATCTCTAGAGGAGGTCCCTATGCCGGGCGCCAAGAAAATTTGTGGTAACACAGCCACTCCTAAACTATTCAGTGAAATCGCGGCTGGACAAATTACCATTGCGGTGATTGACAGAAGCGACCCAGACGGCAGCATCTCGCCTGAAAAATGGAGGAAGGTAGTGGGAAAACTGGCCACTATCTTCATTCCGATTATGAAGGAGTTTCCCGGCAGAGGCCCTTCTTGTCGCTACAGTGGATGGCATCAAGGCCATGTGAAACTGATCGCATGTGCTGACCAAAGGTCTCTAGATCTGTATAAGATCGCCATCTCAAGGATTGGTGAGGTATGGCCGGGCGCGAAACTCGCGGTCATTGATAGGGATCTGATCCCTAACAGACCAAGGGCGCGTTCCCGGGTCCCAGCCGAACACTCTGACCCTCAAATAATCCTTGAGACAATAAGGTTGGGAAATCATGGCCTACCAACAGCAAACTGGAAGGTGACACGGGTTGATGAGCCGAAGGGGGACTTTAGGTCGGTAACATTTGTTATCAACCAGGAGTCCCTGGCTCTCTTGTCATCAAAAGGTTTCGTGGTAAACTATGGTTTCTCATCCATAGAACTGAGGGTCTATAAAAAAGATGAGGCGTTATTGGAGGAAGAGCAGGCTTCAAAAGCAATTAAAAACGCACCATCCTCTCAAACCTGCCCCCCTGTGCTAGAACCGGAGGGCGTAAGCTCCGTGATGGTATTGGCACGCACATTTCGGCTATCCTCATTGGAGGATAGCCT
The DNA here is from genome assembly GCA_963920525.1 of Dichetophora obliterata. Lineage (NCBI taxonomy): Eukaryota > Metazoa > Arthropoda > Insecta > Diptera > Sciomyzidae > Dichetophora > Dichetophora obliterata. Next base: position 136,232,109 of record OY986437.1, read on the forward strand.
TCTTAAATCAGACGATGACTCTGACACAACTGTGGTGGAGGTTGATTTAGCTACTAGAAGCTCAAATGCTGAAGGTAGTACAAATTAATCTACACCACTCCAAGGCTGCGTCCGCCAGCCTGATAATCCGTCTCAGCAAAGATGGAGATGACATCGTTCTGATCCAGGAGCCATGGGTAGTCTGTGGCCTGGTATGCGGACTCAGGACTCCAGCATATACGCTTGTGTATACTAAATCACAAGGTAAACCAAGAGCGTGTATTTTAATTAAGAAAAACCTGAGTGTATTTGCTCTCTCTAATTTCAGTAACTATGACACCGTGGCTATAAGCGTCGAGATGGGCCAGAACAGCTTGTGGCTCGTCTCAGCATACCTCACGCACGACCACGAAGTCCTCCCAGAAGACAACGTTAAAAATTTGGTCTCCACAGCAGCATCAAAAGCAAAGGGCCTAATTATCGGGTGCGATGCAAACGCTCATCATGTGATCTGGGGTAGCTCAGACACCAACAAACGGAGTGAGTTTCTATTTGACTTCGTCCTCACAACTAACCTTAATATATGCAATATAGGTAATGAACCCACCTTTATAAGAAGTAATAGACAGGAAGTTCTAGATATTACCCTTGCCTCTGACCATATATCTAATAGGGTAAAAAACTGGAGAGTTTCTAATGAACACTCCTTCTCAGACCATAGATATATTCTCTTTGATGTTGATAACTTTGACTCGAGATCATGCGAATTTCGCAATCTTAAACAAACCAATTGGGATCTTTATATAAATTCCTTAAATATAGATCTCTCAATTGGACCAACTAATCGTCCTTCCAATAAACAATCTTTAGACAACTTAGTTAATAGTCTCACTAAATCGCTAAATAAAGCTCTAGATACTGCTTGTCCGCTAAAAACATTCAGGAGGAAGCAAAAGCCTCCTTGGTGGAATAAGGGACTAGAAGATCTCCGGAAAAAGACCAGAAAACTTTTCAACAGGGCTAAGACCACAAGATCTACAGATACGTGGTCATTTTATAAAATAGCCCTCAAGGAAAATAAAAATGAACTACGAAAAGCACAAAAACAGTCCTGGAGGACCTTCTGTGAAAATATGTCACAGACCTCTGAGGCGTCAAGGCTCAGGAAAATTCTAGCTAAGGCTCCCTCCAATCCAAGCTTCATGAAAAAAGAAGATGGTACTTGGACCACAAGCAGTGAAGAATCTCTGAACGTTTTAGTAGAAACCCACTTTCCGGGATGTTCAGAGATATACAACGATCCAATCCAGGAATATCAGTTACCACCTGTGAACAGATCTCTAGAAATACTCTCGTAAACAAAGCTCGAATGGGCAATCAGTAGCTTCAAACCATTTAAGTCACCAGGACCAGATGGTATAGCCCCCATTGAAATCTAAAAGTCGTATGGCATCATTAAGGAGCGGCTTTTGCTGATCTACCAAAGCTGCCTTGACCTAAACCACATTCCCCAGCGATGGCGTAATGTGAAGGTTATCTTTATACCTAAGGCAGGAAAAAGCTCACACGTAAACCCAAAAGACCTTCGACCAATTAGTCTCTCATCTTTTCTTCTAAAAATCCTCGAGAGATTAATTGATATTCACTTGAGATCCATGATAGAAAAGAAGCCATTATCTCTATCTCAACATGCTTACACCAAAGGCAAATCAGTGGAAACAGCTCTCCACTCCATAATCTCCATCATTGAAAAATCCCTCTATCTAAAGGAATATACAATGATAGCTTTTATTGATATAGAAGGAGCCTTTAATAACGTTGAGGCAGGGGCCATCACCAGTGCGCTGACGGAGCTTGGGGTGGATGCCGCGCTGATAGCACTCATAAACCAAATGCTATTTGGCAGGATTATAAGTGCAAAATTTGGAGCGGCATCCACGCTAAGATCTGTACCAAGAGGAACCCCTCAGGGAGGGGTTCTATCGCCTCTACTCTGGAATTTAGCAGTGAATGAACTGCTAGGTAAACTAGAACTAGAGGGGTGCAGGGTGATAGCATATGCCGATGACGTTGCTATTGTTACCTCTGGAAAATATATATCTACTCTCCGAGACATTATGCAAAACTGCCTAAATACTCTTGTCAACTGGACTATCAGCTGTGGGCTCAGCGTTAATCCTAATAAAACTGAGTTAGTAGTTTTCACAAGAAAACACAATGTACCTCAAATTAGCCCTCCTAAACTGAAAATACAAGTCTTATCTTCTCAGATCAAGCAAAATACCTGGGCCTTATACTGGATAGGAAACTAAACTGGAAGCCCAATCTGCTCGAAAGAGCCAAAAAAGCGAACATTGCCCTATACTCTTGCAAAAGGGCGGTGGGTAGCAAATGGGGTTTACAGCCAAGTGTTACTCACTGGCTTTATACAGCAGTTGTAAGGCCAATATTGCTATATGGTGCTATTGTCTGGTGGCATGCACTCAAAAAACAGACTCACCATAACCTTCTCCGTAAAGTTCAAAGATCAGCTGAACTGTGCATTAGCGGAGCCATAAGAACCACTCCGACAGACGCATTAGACACAATGCTCCATCTTACACCACTTGATATCCTAGCTAAACAGATGGCCGCTAATACAGCCATCCGCCTAGTAGCCACCTCCCAGTGGAAAGAAGGTACACTAGGACATTCTTGTATCAGAAAATTTCTCACTCCTTTACCTAGGTCCATTGACTACATCACACAAAAACTACTCTTTGAGAGGAAGTTCGATGTATCCATTCCCTCGCGAGAAGAGTGGGAACAAGAAAACCATCCACCTCACAATGTCATTGAGATCTTTACGGATGGATCAAAACTAGATGACAAAGTAGGTGGAGGAGTCTACTCAGAAGCATTAAGCATCAATATAGCCTTCAGGCTCCCTGACCATTGCAGTGTATTTCAAGCTGAAATTGCTGCTATACATGAAGCGCTAACTTGGCTTCAGAAAAATTATATATCTTCCATGGATATATGCATACTTTCTGACAGTCAGGCCGCTCTGAAAGCCCTAGGAACTGTTGAAATAACATCTGAAACAGTTTTCAACTGCCGCAGATCTCTAAACGAGATGGCAGAGCAGCTCAAAATTATCCTATGCTGGATTCCTGGACATAGGGATTTTCTAGGTAACTGCAGAGCAGATGAACTCGCTCGCACAGGTACTACCAAACAACTATCTTCAGACAAGACAAACCTTGGTATTCCTCTCACCACATGTAAACTCCTTACACATGAGTTATCCTGTATTAACACCAACAAAAGATGGTCAGCAGGTAACACTTGTAATATAGCACGGCAAATCTGGCCGAAACTCAATCTGAAGCGTTCAAAAGAACTCATATCTCTTAGTAGAGATCACATTGACACCATGATAGGGATTCTGACAGGGCACTGCCTTATTGGCAGGCACGCTCTTAGATTAAACATACCCCACAACGACTTCTGCAGAAGCTGTAGAGATGAGGAGGAGGTGGAATCTACAGAACACCTTCTCTGCACCTGCCCAGCGCTGGCTCAAAAACGTTTTCTTCACCTAAACAACTGGTTTCTCAGAGACCTCGAAGAACTCTCGGAAATATCGATATACCGAATCCTTAGCTTTGTGAACAGCTCAAGCTGATTTGAATAGAAAAGGGAGATCAACCCCTGTGGTACCACAACGGGCCTTATTGGCCTAAGTGCGTCTCAATTTGAGGCAGCCACTTTAACCTAACCTAACCTAACCTAGTTTACATAATAACAGATGATTTAGCTTCAGAAAATTTGCCATTTTCAAGGACATTCTGGAATAAGAATATGACGTTATATCGGAAAAAATTTAATATAATCAATATTCAGGTTGTAGCTATTACTTCATCAAAAAATCTTTGCAATATAATTTTTTCTTAGAGGATATCTTAGAGCATGAACATGTGATCAAAACACAACGAAATTTTGTGTAGCTCTGTTTTATATTTCTACTAACCGAACCACTTCTTAAGATTTTTCATACATTTAGTTTTTGGCTAGGCTGGTTTAGGCTAAACTAAGAAGAAAAGGTCCTATAAAAATGAAAAAAATAGCTTTGATTTTTACCTGCGCTACTTACGTTTTCCAAGCTTGTACAAAGAAAAAATTCGGCACAAAACTTTTTTTTTCGTAATCCCTTGAAGGTTCTGGGACCCTTTTTGTTTTCCATTTACGTAAATGATTTTCCGTTAATCCCGAATCAATGTTTTACACATATGTACGCTGTCTTTAAACAAGAACTCCAGCGAATCGGTAATTGGGCCGCAGAAAATGAGCTTGAAATTAATCCAAGAAAATCTAAGTGTTTTTTGGTCTATAAAAAACCTATAAACTATAATAGTCTTCCTCATACAGTAATTAACGACTCGATTATTGAATATGTGTGTAAGGCTAAGAACTTGGGTTTTATTTTTAATAATACCTTGATATGGAACGAACACATCACCAGTTCCTCAGGTAAGGTAAATGGTATGTTACGCAGTTTACGGCCTACCCAATACTTTACGCCATTAAGAATTAGACAATTTATAGCAAAAACATACTTAATACCAATTCTCTTGTATGGCTGTGAAGTATTTGCAAACGCTGATTCTGTCCATAAGCAAAAATTAAAAGTAACATATAATAATATCGCTCGGTATGTATACAGTCTGAGTAGGTTTGATCATGTCTCGGAATATGCTTATCAAATGAACAACACCACCTTTGATAACCTTTTCAAGATAAAAGTCCTACAGTTTGTCCACAAATTAATATTTTCCACTGAACCTATCTATCTTTTCGAGAGACTTCGCTTTACACAATCGCGCCGTAATAATAATATTGTATTAGCAAGACACTCCTGCCTTGTCTCCGAAAGGCAATTCTTCATATATGGGCCACGTCGAGAGAGGGCTCTGCTTCTCAATTGCCTACTGAGCCCAAAGTAACACCTGTTGGCAAGAGTTATTCTTCGTTTGATCTCAATGCTGATGTCGTTGGTTGAATTAATGCTGGATCCCAGATAAACGCAGTTCTTAACAACCTCGAAGGAGGTATTGTCAATGGTAACGTGGGTTCCATGACGCTGGGACTGTTTGTTTGTTGACACGAAGTATTTCGTCTTATCTTTCGACTTGACTCTCTTTCTAATCTGGAAAATGCTGCACTGACTTCACACGTATTATGGCCAATGATATCGATGTCATCAGCATACGCAAGCAGCATAACACTCTTGTAGAATATTGTGCCACTACGTCTCAGATCAGCAGCTCGGATGATCTTTTCCATCATTAGGTTGAAAAAGTCGCACGATAAGGAATCACCTTGTCTGAAACCTCGTTTGGTAATAAATGGTGGAGAGAGGTCCTTCCCGATTTTAACTGCGCTGCTGGTATTGCTCAGTGTCATCCTGCAAAGTCGTATTAGTTTTGCAGGAATACCAAATTCAGACATGGTGGAGTACAGGTGCTTCCTTATTGGGCTGTCGAAGGCGGCTTTGTAGTCGACAAAAAGATGGTGGGTGTCGACTTGTTTTTCTTGAGTCTTCTCCAAGATTTGTCGTAGCGTGAAAATCTGGCGATGGTGAACTTTCCAGGTCTGAAGCTGCACTGATAAGGTCCAATCAGTTCGTTTACAATGGGCTTCAATCTTTCACATAAAACGCTCGACAGGACCTTATATGCGATATTAAGAAGGCTTATCTTACGGTAATTGGCAAGAACTGCAATTAATAACAAATAAAAAAATAAATAAATATTATCTAAGAGGTTTTTCAACCCTTTAGGTATTTGTTTTCTAAACCCTCTTATAATTTTTTCTTATAAAAAATAAAAGGATAAAAAAAACATAAATTTGATTTAAGTCCAGCTGATGTTTTCTTATTAAATAGCCAAAAAAATTGTTTTCCTTTTCGTCGGCAAAAAATAAAATATCCAACTGACTTTAATGTCAAATATCTTTTAATTTATTCTTGTCATGTTGGCTCATTTTTTTTTTCATTATTATGTACCGTATCAAAATACATGTTGCTGCAAAATTTTACACTCCTACAACTATAGCCGACGTTTTTATTAAGAAAATTCTAAAAGCCCTCAGTGCAAGCGCTTGAGATATTTAGAAAGTTTTTTGCTTCTCCTGTAAAATCATGAAAAGTGTTACGCCTTTTTGCATTTTAGGTGACGATAAACTCCAGCGATGCATTAGTATACACAAAAATCTTCATTAAAATAACTTAGATATGATTCGTTTGTGTTTATTTTCATTCATTGTTGGATGATATATTTATATTGAAATAATATATAGGCACATTTCAATGACAAGTCAAGTGAGAGCTCTACAAACACCCACCTAAAATGCAAGAATGCGTTAGAACAATATATTAAAAATCGACTTTTTGATTGATTATGATGCACCGTATCAAAATACATGTTGCTGCAAAATTTTACACTCCTACAACTAAAGCCGACGTTTTTATTAAGACAATTCAAAAAGCCCTCAGTGCAATCGCTTAAGAATTTAGAAAGTTATTTTGTTTCTCCTGTAAAATCATAAAAAGTGTTTTTACGCCTTCTTGCATTTCCAAAGCTGCGATACATTCATTTTATTTGGCAGAAAATGTTATACAAATAAGATATTACATCTTCTCATTATTACTAATGAATATTACATGTTAAATTTAACTAATTTTACTCTTTACATTGCCAAATGTAAATAACTTGTTGATTTTTTTTATTATAAGCCTTATTTAAGTTGCCCTGTAAGTGAATAAAAGTGGAAAAGAATAAAATAATTTCTGCAACAAATACTAGCAATTAGCGCTTCATTTTACCTTGCCATGGAATTGTGGCTTAAGCTCTGCTCCTGCAGCTCGTTTGAAATTTCTTAAAGTTCACTTTTCGACAATCGAATTTAGTTTGCTGCACTGGTGTGTGAATTCGAATGCGAATTCTTGTGCCCCTTTATATTTTTTTCTAATTTTTATTGTTAAAGCGTGTTTTGCCCTTTATTGCTCCTTTCCCTTGCTGTTGCTGCGGTTTGATGTGGGCAGCAGATGTAGATCGGATTTCTGGCCTCAAAAAAATCTCTTGCATTTGTACACAACTGTCGCTTCCTATTCTCCGCCTCTATGCGTGCAGCTTCTTCTCGTTTTTCCTTTTCCGCAGTGGGCAACATAGCCAAGTAGCGATCATACGCACTGATGAATTGAATTTGCTCTCTTTTTGCAGGAATACCAAACTTGAATATGACAACTTCATCCTGTAAAGGAGGGAACATAAGTAGCAATATTTCTGATTTAATTCCCCTCACTTAAGCTTACCTCTGAATTAGCTGGAGCATCAAAGACACTACAGGCAGGTTTAGACATGAATGTATTGTTGCTGACTGATTCCCAAATTAACATCGTTGTTTTTTTAAGTTCAACAGAATAGGCAAGTCATCTCGAAACTCCTCACAATGTGACAAATCATGTGGACAGTACAATTTGCTGTTGCAGGCCTTTGAGTGGCTTTTATCAATGCGATGCACCACGGAGTTTCATGAATTAGCAAAGAAATATAACAGAAGAAAGTTAAGCCAACTTATATTAAAATTGTCTTTTTATTAACCTACCTTCACCAAGGGCTGCTTTCGAGCACGCAGCACAATCTGATGCAACGTACGCATATTCTGACGCACCAATGGAGGTATCGGATTGCAGCATGACAAAATACCTTGCACTTCACGTGGAAAACTCAGATCTTCATCATGATATGATTGGCACGTAGCCGTAACTTTTATCTTCCAGACGAGTAACATTATCGCGGCACGCAAAAATCTGGCGCATCGCGAACATTTGACGATTATCAAATACACGCTTTGACTTACGAAACAGATCCAAACGGATATCCGGCCAAATGGTAGGTTTAACATAGCACTTCTTACAGATCTCAGTGGTAGCACGTTGATAGATGGTCTCCAAAACATTTGTTTGATTGTGCGATGCATCTAGGATATAATTTGTTAGGCGCTCATAGATATTCATCAGAAAGTGTAGATCCACTGCAGTCTTCCTCCTTTTTACCAGCATCACAAAGGATCTGCGCTGGCAAAGTTGCCAAAGCCAACAACAGCACACACATCAATTTTCTGTTTGCCATTTCTTTATTAATGTTTAATTATTTTAGATTTTCTGTTATTTTTCACACAAGTTTCTTAAATAATGAAACGATTTAACTGATAAACACAAAAATTTATAATTTAGGAAACTTAGATTTTTAGGATCTGACATTAAACAACATTGACAGCTATGAGGTGAACAACATTGACAGCGTACAAAATACGTGAGCTTCACAAATTACAAAACCAATCTCAGATCAGCTGATTTCTGACTGCAAAATCGAAGTTTCCTATCTGGTTATCTGTGGTAAAAAGCTTACATTAGGGGTATTCACGATTCAGTGCACTTGCCTGTGCAGTTAAGGACTTGTGCAGTTGTGTAGTTAGGTTTTCGTGAACACACCACTATCACTTTTTCAAAGCTGTCAAAATTTGTCAATGCACACAAGTGCACAACTGCTTAAGTCCTCAAGTGCTCAAGTTGTAGGCTGCAGTAGAAAAGCACTTGTGCAGATTTTTGAATTACGTATATTTTGTTTTTGTAAAGTGCACAAGTCCTCAACTGCACTGGCAAGTGCACTGAATCGTGAATACCCCTATAAATACTTATATCCAATTAAGGCCGCTACTTACATTATTCTACTGTGTGTTAACACATGTCAAATTTTTCATGTGTGATAAAACGTGAGATGGTGTAAACAACGGGAAGCAATGTGTGTTCGAGTCTGTTTTGATTTTTTGGCATGTCGTACCACATTTTATTTTTTGGTTTGTTTCTAATTTCATCACACATTCTATCCCACCAGAGATGCATTTTACCATAAACTTACTCGAAATTTATTATTTAAGTGAGAAAATTTTAAACTCGTAATGTATTTTCAAATAAAATAACAGAATTAAGCAGTTTTACAGCTTATTGAACTTTGTAGAGTGTTTAAATGCATTAAAAACCGATTCTTTACTCAAATTTTCACGTTTTAGTATAGTGTAAAGTATAAAAATGTGGTGCGACTCTGTGAGATAATCTAAAAGCGAACAATTAATTTCTTCTTACAAAAATTAAAAACGACAGCATGATGAAATTCAATAATATATTCTATCTCACATGTCGTAACACACAGTATTACAATGTAAAGCGGTCTTTAGCAATTATTCACCAATTTTTTTCAATAATACTTTTTCACCATAATACTTTTTTTTTGCAATTGCAAAGCAAGTATGTAGAAAGCTTATTTACAACACTTATATCCAATTGAATAGTAAACGCTTGGGATAATATTACAACAAGGAATATTTTTCCAAAGATTCTTTTTTGCTTATTCTACAATTACTTGAAAGCATTTCACAACAATTTTTACAAGCTTGTTCCAAGCACGATGCTAACGCTTGTAAGCTTACTACAAGCTTATTCCATGCTTGTTTGGCTTATTGGGAATGGGCCGATGATTTCGCTTATGTGTGCGTGTCAGTCCATTGTCACTACAACTTTTTCGGTGAGTGAAATTTCGAGCAACTCACGTCGCCTGCCTCACCTTCCTTGCATAAGAATCCCGGTTTCAAGCAGACTGAGCACTAAAGTGTATTTTGGGCAAATAGCCTTAAAATTTGTAGATAGGGGTATTCACGATGCAGTGCACTTGTCTGTGCAGTAGTGTATTAGTGCACCTTATGCGGCCCATACCCACTACAACGAAAAATTTGTGGAACTGCAACCAGATTACGTCTTTTTTAATACGTTTGGCACACATGCTGCATAGTTGCAGCAAGTCATTTTGCCATATAGCCTGAACACCTTGACGTCGACAAGCGACGAGCGTCAAATGTCACTTTTATATACATCTATTTCTTATAGCTTAGTATGCTGTAGAAGCGAAAAGAAATCTTCCGTAAGAAATGCATTGCGTTTTTGACAGCGAAAGGTAGCGACATTTTTTTTTCGTTGATTAGTACGCTGTTGAATGAAAAATTTGTTCAATACAGCCAAGTTCACAACCACAGTAGGAGACATAAAATGTCAAAATTTTGCTGCCTTTTATATGTGCGTACATTTAATTGGCGTGGAAATTTCACATTCAACAATAATGTTCAACTAACACATTCAACAAATATGTTATAGTAAGTATGTGTTAGTGTTGAGTCTACACCAAAATTTCGCGTGTAGAATTAAATGCCTAACAATTTTCGTTCCTACAGCATACTAAGCTAATGGGAGAATTCTTGGAGACTTTTGCGACGACATTGTCGCGAGGCATTGAATGTCGTTGTCGTCGTCTTCAATTTAATTCTAATTTGACACGCGACACAGGGAAATTTCTTCCATTATTTACAATTATCATTGGTTTGTGCTACAAATGTTACAAATTAAATTAATAGAATTGTGTTTATATATTAAACATGGTTGCTGCAATCGTAATCTAAGATCGTTCGATGAACGATTTAACGCAATCCTTCTTACCGTTTTTAATTCCACATGCTATTCTTATCGCCCAGCCCTGATATTAAATGAGCACGAATTCACATCAGTAATTGATTGTAAACATCAAATGTCAAAAACATTTGCTGATGAAATTTGCTGCTGTCGCATTTATTGAAATCACGTCGCTCAACATATCTCTACAACGACAGAATGGAGAAATGTTGTTCGTCGTTAATGTGTTCGGGCTATTACACGCTGCAACTCTGGAATAAAGCTGCCTTTCCATGTGATCTTTTACTATCCTCCAGTATCCCATATAACAAATTTTTTGCTATAAAAGCGAGATAAATATATGTGGTTAAGTTTACAGCTAGTTTGACATATGTGAAAATTTTTCATTGTTTTTGAATAATATAATAAATTCAGTCTTAATTTATTATATTCGGTTCAATTGCTGATGATAAAAACTTATGATTTGGAATACTCGTAACTACAATAATTCGATGCCCTCGCATACAGTAGATGCCCTCTCATACAGTAGATGCGCACACACCCTTAAACTAAGTTCATTTTGGCAACAGGATTTGTCTGATAAAACTGTGGTACTGTGGGAACTACGTAATCTCAAGCTTAAACTGCACTGATTCGAATCGCATAAGGATGAAATCCTCCAAGTTCAGTGGATTGTCATTTGCATGGTTAAGATTTGTCAAAAACTCGTAAAGAACAAACTACTTAAGATGCCATTGGCGTAGCAAGCGTGGGGAAAGAGGGGCAGTTTCCCCCCACTTTTTTGGCTAGATAAACAATTTAAAAAGAAAAGTTATTCAAAATATCAGTTGTTGCATCCTCCCACTTGGATTTCCGTAAGTTCTCCTGTTCACTAAAGCCCTGCTTGCCAGGCTGGGAACTTGTCCCACGCCCTAGTTATGTTTGCACAGATTATATTATTATTCATGGTGTGATATGCCGGTCAGTAGGCAGCCGTGAGGTTGCCGGAATGCTACTACTTACTATAGTTGTCCATTTGAGTTCCACTTCGAGAAGTTGTATGGTCCTTGGGTCCTTCAATACGTACAAGACAGGAAGAAATTAAACGCTTTTGTATATAGGTTTGTGCTAGTCCCACCAGCGACTGAATCTCTTTATTTCTGCGATCACAAATCTGTTGTCACTACTCACAAATTCAAGATACGTTTACACACTAACAATTCTCTTAAAAATACTTACTCTTAACACCTCGGTCTTAATGCTAATTAGCTGCACTCAGCATTTGTGCAAGCTTGCCTTCCGCATCTTGCACAATAATTTAACCTATTACAATATCATCGTTTTTCTTAATTTAGTTTACAATCTAGCTAATAAGAACATCATTATGATGTTCCTATTCAATATCTAGTCAATATTGCTTAATACTTAATTGCAGCATTTCTTCACATACATACATACTATCTCTTAATTGAATTCGAGCTGGACAAGTGTACAAACATGTTCAGCGTGGATAAAATTAGGTCACATGCATAGCCAAAATGTATGCATGCTAATTGCAACAATAAAATATTATTAAAATTAATTTACCTCTGCTTTCTGCCGTGTCAGTATTTTACGCAGCGCAAATTGTAAATTACTTGTTGGTTTCTTTTTACTGTGCTTAAAATAGCGCTTGGTATTTTAATCGCCCAACTGGCGTCAGTGTTTACTTTAATTGCTTCTGTTTTGAATGTTCCGGCCTTGGCCTTGAATTAAATGAAAGCGCTGTAATGCAATGAAAGCTGATCGCCCAATTTGTGGTAGATCAGTTCTCATTGCACGCACTTGACCATTAATAAGCAGATAACGTTTTGGGGAAGCCGCGTTGTGAGTCACAACAGAGTCACAACATTCCTCCTCCCTTACACAAAGAAAATTTTTACCTTGAAGAGGTTAAAATTTTCGTCAATCTACTATAAATTTGTTTGTACCTCTGTTTATATGCCTCTATCAGATGGGTTTTTTTTTTGTTTTTTTTTTAATCTAATCTAAATAAATTCTAGAAATAAATTCATTTTCAATATATGTTACACTTTTAAAGTATAATTTTTCTACTAATACCATATTTGATATTGTACTATTTTCTTAATTCTTAAGTTATTAATTCTACAAAGTTTCTTAGATTCATTGCATATTTTAAACTTGTTACGTGCATGTTAATTGCATAAATTTCTGCTTGTATTTATAATAATTATAATAATTTATAAACTATCAAACAACTAGAATTTGCATTTAAAATCAAGTACGATTTAAACTATTAAACATTTAGAATTTGTATTTAAATCATATAAAGTCAACATAATAAATATAGAGGTCATTTAGAAAAATCTGTAATCAAATCAAATGGTAGAGCTCGACCAAACGGAAACAGCTGAAAACAAAATCAGCAAAAATTCTAAAAAAAACAACTTCAGTAAACATGCTTTGTTAGTGCAGACTTCCAGCAGGCTGTTGGACTACATATAATAACATAAGCATAGAAACTAAAGTAAAACAGAAATACAACAACAAATGTGACATTATGAAATTGAGGACAAAACTGAGAAATTGACGCTTCAAATCTCATCGCCCCGATGGTGCAGTGCGTTAGCGCGCGCTTGCACGGGTTTCAGAAAGATTTCTGATGACGCTTTTAGCAGAGCAGAAATTGTGCAATAAAATCAGCTAGTGATTTTTTCCCTTTCATATTGAAAAAACTTTGTTGTTGTTGTTGTTTCTTTGGAAAGATTCGTTGGGACAATAAATTGTTCTATCTTTGACCTCAAGCGCAATAAACAACTTTAAACTATCAAACAACTAGAATTTGTTTTTAAAAGCAAGTATGATTTAAACTATCAAACATTTAGAATTTGTATTTAAATCATATAAAGTTAACATAATAAATATAGAGGTCATTTAGAAAAAACTTTAGTTTATAATAATTTTTTACTACTTTTAAAATGACAAATTACCTCAAGTTTTTCAATTAACATTTTCAGTTTTAACCAATGTCACTTCTGTCTTGTATGCATGCATCCCTTGTGGTGTAATCTGATCCTCGTTGGCCTGCTACTGCCTGGTGTGTGGTGTCTATTAATTTTGGTCATCTTCTTGTTTTTTCTGTTGTTTTTATTTCCCCCCCCCCCGTTGTCCATCGGTGTGCCGAAAAAATGTCACGGCGTGTTTTCTTTCTTTCATTGGTACAAGTATTTTTCTTTCGTACAATAGTGCCATTTTGGTTTGTTCTGCTGAGTCCACGATGTGGTCTTATATCATGTATCTTGACTTATAATTGAAGTTGTTGTTCCATCTATGTTGAATGCCATTTTATTGTATTTTATATCAACATTTTGAGATATAATATAATTTGTTTTTATTTTCTTCTGTCTCTCTCTCTCTCTGAAAGAAATGTGATCTATTGTTGTGTCATATAGTTGTGCAGTGGGCTCTTGGACCCCCTATCAGCCTTACTGTATTCCACTCGCTTATAAAGTCGCTTCCTCTCTTCCTTCGCTCTATGCTCCACAGAAAAACTGCCAGCATATATTTGAAAAATGTTAAAAAAAAACATAATTTCAAATCGTTGCAATACGTAATTAAAATAATGTACTGCAAACCTGCACTTCTGTTCCAATTTACTGTGACTTTTTTACTCATAACTGTTTACATTTTTAAACTAATGCCGTTCCTTGTTTATTGTAGCATCTTCTCGCTGCCTATCATATTTCCGGTTAAAACTCCATTATAATTACTTGTTGTACGTGACCTCGTATTAGAATGCAAAAATAAGGTTGTATTTGTCCACTTTCGGCTTTAGTCATAGAATTCCGTTGCATGTTTGGGCCCAAAGTATTTTCCTCGTATCTATACTCGTTGCACTCCTGCTATGGTGATGCATACAAGACTATAGGTAACCCTCATATCTATTTTTACATAAAATTAATACTTATGTCTTATTTTAATATTTTCATTTCAAAATTACTTAACTTACAACCAATTTTAAATTTAAATCTTGCGCCAAACTGTTTTAAATTTTGCGCTAATTATAACAACTATTACAATATATACATGCTTTATTTGCTCTTTTCAGTGATCTTCATATATAATAATTTTTTTTCATATTTTCTTTGTTATCAACTCAACGTATTATTTCAAAGGATTTAATTTCACTTTACTCCTTTTAATTTCTAAACATTTTAAATATCCTTTTAACTGATTTTTTTTTCTTATATTTTCATGTATTTTTCATGTATTTTCATGTATGTAATATTCTTTTGCATTAGTTTGCTTTAATATAAACTTATTCATATCTTAACATGTTTTGTTTAACATCCTTTATTTTTCAATGGTTAATTTTTAAATATGTTCATCCATATTACGACATGTTTCAATTATGTATTTACTTAAATTTAAACATTTTATTCTTCTTTATAAACCCTTAACTGTCTTTTTTTCTTTAAAAATACTACTTTATTATTCATTTCAATCTTAATGCTTTAATTCAACAGTTTTCATTTATATATTTATCGAATCTCAATATTTCCGCATAGTGAGAATTTTTATTTTCATTTTTATTTTTAATATCGAATTTTTCGATATTTTTATGCGAATTTGTATTCTTCTTTTCAATCTTTCAACGCTTAAGCGCATTTTATTTATCTTTAAATTTATTTCAATTTAGGTATTTACTATCCCAAAAAAAACTTTCTTTTTTATCTTTAAAAAAAAAATATGTTTCTCAAATCGTAAAATCAACTTTTCTTTTATCTTTTTTTTATTTTATTCTTCCATTTTATGTATATTGTTTTACTGCGTTTCCATTGGACGTTGTCAATTGTCTTCATTTTTAACTCATTTATTTTTTTTTAATACTTCAATGACTAATTTAAATCCAAAACATAACTTACAGAATTATTTTAAATAAAGTGGCACTATTTTGGGATCTACAAGTAGAATGTGTTGTACTAGAATTTAATCCTTGCGAGGGATTTCTGTAAAAACATCATTCACTTTGAAGATGCCAACATATTTGCTTTTTATTTTTGATTTTCTCCATTTCTTATTTTTTCTGCCCTATGTTGGCTCCCTTATTGTTCGATTTAAATGCCTTCTTTATTTTTTCTCTTTCATTTATATTCCTTTCTTTTATTTCTTGATTTCATAACCTTTTCTTAACTGTTCCTTCCGTTAGTAGTTTCCTCTACTCCATTTATTTTTCGTTGCCGTACTCTGGCCACAAATATGCTTTTTTAAATTCTGTTTTATAGTGACCTTTTTCTTTACAACTTTACTAAATTTTTTTAATATAATATTTTTTTTCTCATAATTTTAATACTCCTCATATGAATCTTATACTATTTTTCCCTTTCCCGTACTTTCTTTATTTTATGTTATTAGATTTTCCCTAAAAATATTTTTTTTTTCTTTTCGTTTTATATACTCTGTAAATACCTGTGACGTCTACCAAATTTTCACCTAAATAACCTCTTGGTGAAATCTCTTGGTTATGAACTACTAACTTGGGGGTTTTTGCAGCATTTATTTTCACTTCTGCACTATAATAACCTGAACTTAATTCATTTCTTCGTTTCAAACTACTCCTTAACGTGTTTTGTTTAGCTAAACTTGTGTGCGCTCCGGAATCTACAAGTAGAATGAGTTTTCCGTTTTTTGTATCCTCGCAAGGAACTCCTACGAACACATCATGCTCTTTGCGAATATCCGAACGAGCCTTCGGTTTGATCTCATCCCTGTACGCTAAATTCGCACATCGTAACCAATCTAGCCCACTTCTGGCTCTAGCATGTACACATAGTAATTTAGCTGTTGCCAGTGTCGCCTCCAAATGAAGTACGACTGATCTAAAATAGTTTTTGGCATCCGTTGCGAAGGATGTTTTACCCAAAACTTTTGCTAACCTACTGCCTGCACCTCTAACTACTATCTTGAGTTTTTCCTTTATAACTTCGAGTGCTCTTATACCCCTGTCTTAAAACTGGACAATCTTGTCCTTGTCCCGTGGACTACCTTATCTATTGGCCATTTTTCCTTAACTATTTTCAAACTATTGGTAGCCCCCAATACCCATAAATTTATTACGCAAAGAACCATTATGAATAATTGCATAAATGAACTAACCACATTCCTGCATGCGGTTCTCAGTTCATTTCCTTGATCCTCTATATCATCCTTGAAACCTTGTACTAGCATATTTTGTGTCCTAAATCTATTTTTGTTTTTTTTCTCATTATTCATTTGCCTTTGTTCATTTTCTTCTTCCTCTGCAGTGTCCTCCCAAATGTCTTCAATTGGCATTTGGACTTTTCTTAATGCATCATCCTTTTCACTATCTTCTGCCGGCCCTGAACTGGTAAGTGCAGTCTTCCCTGATGTTTGATAGACATTCATCTCATCACTTATTGATGTCGACGACAACGTATCTTCCGACTTTTATAGCCCCAACTGTCCAATGTTTCTTCTCTCAAATTTCTGCATGTTATTTACAAATCGTTTAACTGATTCCGAACCTGTAACTGTCATCTTTCTTGACTTCTGATAGATATTTGTTTCGTCAATCCTTGACGAAAACAACAACTTATCAAATACCCTTCTTGATGCTAACTTACTATTGGTCTTTATCTCGGACTTATTGATTCGCCTAGATAGTAATGACAACTGCTCTACACCTCTATTTGACATACGGTAGATATTCACTCCATACGCTTTTGATGGTAATGACTTATTTATAGTCCTTTGGTGTGTAAGAAAGATATTCATCCCATTTTGCCTATTTTTCGCATTTGCCTTGGGATTCCAATCTATTGGCGTAGACTAGCCCACATGGAGTTTCCCTGCTTACTTTCCCAGTTGCTCTTATGATAGCATTCAGCCTGAACATGACTTACCTTCTCACACCGCCTGGAGCGTGGTTGTCGCTGTCTAACTGGTCGTCCCTTCCCGAAATTCATTCTACTAAAACTCCCCCAATTATTTTTAATCGGACTTTTAGGCCTGAACTGATCAAAGCACTTATTTTTTTGAACTGACCTACTGCTCCTATTCCCCTGGTGATCACTTGTAATGAATGGAGTCGCACAGTTCCACCCCTTTTCATGCCCATACTTCTGACATTTCTCGCAATATGGAGTGTTTTTCCTTGAGAGACACTCATCCCACGAGTGTCCAATTTTCCTACAAAATGAACATTTAATATTGGCTCTTTTGGTAAATTCCAATCCATGTCCCCTTTGAGTATATATATATAGAGAAACCACTTCAGCAAAATAAATCTAGGGAGTAACTCTGCCGCTCAGATGGCGCACTTAATCAACAATCGCGCTTAGCGAATTCTCAAACCAGGTGCTGCCATAGACTATGACTAAAGGTAAGTGATAAAAAAAATCTGCTTACAAAGTGGTATCAGTGCGTATGTATGTGTACATAAAACAAACAGCCTGTTGCTGTGAAGCTATTTTTCTTATAGCGGCTTTTAAAAGGAAAAATTCATAGATCAAGGACAAGTATTTATTTGAATTTTCGTATTCTATGCTGAAATCAGTTTTTGATTTGGTTTTCATTGTTCTCATTTTTGAAAAATATTTCTTGTATTTTGATCAAGAAAATGTCCATTAATCTATAATTTCGACAATTTTGTAAATAATTTTTCATCATTCTATTTATTTAAGGGATCATTATATTTTTTAACCCATTAAACGCCGGCGTTGCTTTAAAGCTGCGCTTAATTTAAAAAAAAATCTCAAAAATGAACACATTGAGCTTTTGGCTTGAAATTTGGGGAGAAAGAAAATGTAACATATTGACTTTAAATGCAGCTAAAAAATTTTCGAATTTCTTAAGGGGGAGAGGTACCTTTGAAGTTCATGAAAAGTCACATTATTAAGACATTTTTTATCAGTGTAGTACACTTAAACAAAACTATTATTAAGCAAATTATGATTTACGTGAAAAGCCAAAATACTTAACTTAAAGTTCAACAATTAAAAGTTCCATTTCAAGTGATATTTCAACCTTTATATATATATTTTTTTTAAATGGTGTTCCTTTAAATCAACTCGGGCCTGATAAAAAACGATCCAATACATTTTTTTTTTGCCTTTGTTTAAGTATAAATTATCTGTTTTCACTGAAAATACTAATCGGTTTGTTTTTTGTTTTATTAATTGTTGAATTAGTGCATCGGAAAAAACGGTGTTTCAAAAAAATTGAGTCTAAATTTTTGAGAGCTTGTAGCTTGTAAACTAATGGTTAAATTTTAATGTTTTTTCCTAAATTAATTCTGATGCTTATTTTAGAAAATGATCAAATTTATTTATTAAATTTTTAAAGATAAATATTAAATTTTTTAATTTAAAAAGTCATATCTGACGTTCTTTTTCGGGGAAACCAGAATTTTTGTTTTTTTTTCTAAACTCAGAATTTGTAATAAAATCAGCAAAATAAGCAATTCCTGAAAAAATCATCGAAATCGTCCGAAGGTATCACATGTCGGCGGTTAATGGGTTATTAAAAAATATATTTTTTATTTTAATAAAACTTAACATAACAAAACAAAATTAATTTCGAATAAAATAACATAAAAAATTCACATAAAACGTAAACAATTTTAAAAAAGAAAAGAATAATACATTATAAAATAACATAAGTTAATATAATAAAATAAATAAGAGCAGTAAAAATTTTATGAGACACATTCCAGAGTACCTATTAAAGATATTTTCGGGACTTATTGTACGAACATTTTTTCGTTTTCTGTAGATATTTCTTTTTAATTTGATGTGATATCTTTTTAGATGCTTTCAAAACTTTTTCCTTTATTCGCAAGTTCTTAATGGCGTTGTTGAAGTTCTTAACTGAAAATCTTATAAACATTTTTATTATAGAATCCAAAATAAGTTTAGAATGACGATTACATTGGCAGCTTAATTTGAAACTTTCCGAAATTTTGTTCATAATCAACTCAGAAAAGTTTGGCATATTTTTATTATATTTAAAGTATTGCTCAAATAAACGAAGAAGTTGTCGAATGTCTCGTTCAAAGGCATCAGATGGAGTGGATAAAATATGGGTTTTGTACTCTCGAAGCCTTATAAGCTTTGCAGTTTTCTTTTCGTAGTTGTTAACTTCTTTCAAGTATTTTTTACAAGTTTCGCAATCAATTTTTGAAAGAAATTTATGCACAAGCCATCCAGCAACATAAGCATTAGCACAATTCTGCAATTTTAAATTTTCAAGTGGTCTTTCATCATTTATTATATCGAAAATGTCTTCCGTATTATTTTCAGCATCGTCTTCCATTTACTCATGAGAGAAACTCGTAATGTCACTTTCATTTTTTGCAATTGGACTTGTTTGTGAAGATGCATTTAAATTTAATAAAATTAGAGAAGCAGAGTCTTCATAGCCGCTCAAAGACGATGATTTAAAATTTTGGAAACAAATTAGCTTTAAATTTCTACAAACTCGTGCTGCTGATGGATTGCTTTCATAAGTTCCCCTATTTATTCTCAGCATAGAAATGTTGTTCTCAATAGGATCTTGGTTTAGATGAGATGTCAGAAGATATTTTTGGTCAGGTTGCTTGAAATATGTCTCCAAAGTTCTAAAATGCCATTTAACGTTTGTTGTAGTCCCGTAAAGCAGTATGGAATAGTCATTTTTGCGTCGCATCTCCAAGCAGATATTTTTTGTAGAGATTCTTGTAAATTATTCAAGTTTTCATGGCATGTGCTGGAAATAGCATTTTTATCAGGATTACTTGAAAAAATGCAAGAGCTGTTAAGATTATCGAACAATTTATTCATAAACAAAATAAAATTTGCAGTGTTTATAGCAATAGGTTTTTCCTGCTGTGAAAAAACATTGTTTGCTAATGCTGCAAAAAGGCCTGTTGCGATCTTATTGCTGAAGATTTCGGTCGCGAGTTTTACAGAAAGCTTTTGAAAAGCGTCTGGTTTAATATGTTCTCTCGTGATTCCATAAAGTACTTTGGCAGTACCTGAATCACTCTCAAATACCTTCTCTAATATTTTCCATGATACACGATCTGGAGTAAGAATATTTGACACTAGCAGGAGGTTTCTTATAATCTTTACCAAATGTGGTGCATCATAAAGGAGAAATATTTTTTTACCATTTAGAAAAAAGTAAGGTTTATCAACACTTCCACCAAGATACTTATATGCGCTGCGATTATTGCTTCCTTGATCAGTAGTTACCGCAACTATTTCAAACCCGAATTCTGTAACGATGTTAATACAATATTTTATAATATTGCTTAGTCGCGAACCATCAACATTGCCGATAAAAAACCTATCGTTTGCTTCCAATTGCTATTTAAACCTCTTAACATTACAATAAGGGAATGAGTTGCAATAACATTTGTACGACCGAAGATCCCGTGGTCAGCAAAACCATAAATTACATCCTGTTGAGAATTAAATTCTAGCTCGGGTTTTATAGCCATTTCATCTAGCAGCAAAACACATTTCTTATTCATATCTGACAGTGAAACCGCTTTAGATTTGAGTAGTTCAATTACACTTTTTCCTATACCCGGAGCAAATTTAATCTGGAAGTGCCATCTTTGTATTGTGCTTATGGACGGCAATGAAAATCCGAGGTCTATCATAAATCTGTACGTAGATGGTGATTTATAGTAAAATTTTAAAAATAAATCTCTCTCTTCATTTTTCCAATAAGAATTTTTGCTATGAGTAATTTGCGTAAGAAAAAATGTTCTCACTGGGTTGCTTTTTTCGCTAAAGAGCTGATTAATTTTGCTTTCAACCATATCTTCTAAACTAGATTTTTTGGCTTTTGGCGATCTGAAGATATACCGTGGAATTCGTGAGTTTCTGACAAAGTTGTGAGGCCGTGTAGGAGAAAACATATCAATTTCACCATTTTTAATCCGAAACCTGTTCGTATAGACTCTCCACCCGGGTCCAGGTGGTGACCTATTCCCTTCGAGGGACAAAAATTCGTCATAAAAAGGGTCATATGTCTCTTCTTCTAAAGAAATATCATTTTCTAAATGAGGCGGTACACAAGTAATTGTGCTTGTCCTAGCAATCATTGATTTTGGAATGGAAATACGGCGTCGCTTGACCTCGAACTTTTGATCTGTACATGCACTTAAAAGCCTTTCACAACAAGGATCCAGGCTTTGCTTCGTACATAGGCATATATTTGGATACGGAGTAGGTATGGAGTTTTTTGTTAGCGTTTTCATTGTAGCTCGTTCAAGTATTTCCTTCCATATTGAGCCAAATTTTGTAACATTTCATTGCTTGAATGCTTGACCCAAAGAATTCGTCTTTGGTCAGTTGGTAAATTAAAAAATGACAATGAACCACATGGTGTAGAAACATTGTAGCAATTTTTTTATGCACATTTCGATGGCATGGTTTCTATAAAAATTTAATAATATAAAAAAAAGACGCACATCCAATCTCCAAAGAATTTCATAACAAAACAGTGTGTGTGTGTGTGTGTGTCTGTGGATTGCTGTCGGTCTGTTGATTTGAATGTTTGATAAATTAAAATGTTGAAGAAAAAAATTCCCTAAACATCGTAGAAATCTCAAAGTGGTGTACGTGACGCCATCTAGTGCCAGAAAGACACAACTCAAAGTAATTTCTCTATATGTATATACTCAAAGATGTCCCTAATATTTCTGTAACCCTGCATTTTCAAGCGTACAAGTATAGTTAGTTATTAATTTAAAATTGGTATAAACAAACAAGGTTTCCATTTTTTTTTACATGTAACAAATTTTCCGATTTATGCCGCATTGGACTTCCTTCATGCTGCTTACTGATTCTTTTCTCAGTTAATACTCTTCCACGGTGAATTCGTTCCTCCATTTTTTCTCTATAAAAATATGCGTTCAGCTTTGGTTTGCCAGGATGGTCTTCAAAAATTCTACTGGTGCAGTCCTCAGTGGATCCAAAAAAGTTGTTGTTGACAAAATGCGTATCTAAAAAAAAAATTTCCCAAAAATTTATTTCCTAAAAAGGCTTCAAACGAAACTTAAACCTTTATATACAAAAGAAAATATTCCTACCATCCCCTTTCCGAGAAGTGGTGGAAGATGGATCTGCCATCAATAATATATTTCCAGCAGGACCCACGATAGTCCTACTGCCACAAAAAAATAAAAATTCCACAGAATTTTATGCCAAAAACTAACTTTTGCCCAACAAAACAAACAAATTTTTTTTTAATATACCCAAAGGTTTAACTCCTTAGTTTATCGTCATAAATCCTTTCTCATTATTTAAAACATAAACAACACTTTTCTTAAAATGTCAAAACATTTCTACTCTTTTAAAATTTTACAAAACTTAAAAAAATTATCCTTATGGTTTCTGTAACAATAAGGATCCTATCAAACATTAAAATTCCATAAAAAAATGTTAATTTAAAAATATCCTTGTTTTTCCTGTAACAACAAGGTCCCACCTTGTTCCTATTTATTTTTTCACAAAAGGAAAAATATCTTTTTTTTTTAAACCACCCTTGCTGTTCCTGTAACAGAAGGATCTAACAAAAATTGTACTTCTCTAAAATTTTTTTTAAAGTAAACAAACAAAGTTGTCCTTATTGTTCCTGTAACAATAAGGATAACTTTCCACACTTAACACTCCACACCCACCTCTTACTCCACACACCGGAGAGGGAGATAACACACCATTTATAGACTTTGAGACTAACCCTCTCACACCGCCAACACAAATACACACGGTTGCGGTAAAATTACCTGCATTCTGGACGAGTTGTTCAGACGCTTGGTTCGCACATGCGGAAATACAATTCCATGCGAAAGGAATCACAGTTGACAAGACTAAATACGAATACCTGGTAACATCGTTACCACAAGAAGTCATAGTCACTGTGCTAGACTTTATCCAAAAACCGCCAACACAAAACACATACGAAGGGCTTAAAAAGACATTGCTCGATAGATTTTCACTGAGCGAAAACAAGCGATTAGATAAAATCCTTTCGGATTCTGAGATGGGTGACCAAAGGCCATCTCAGTTCTATCGGTCACTTCTTCTACTAGCTGGATCAACAGTTAGCGGCGATTTAATTTACAAATTATGGTTACGCAGGTTGCTAAAAAGTTTAAATATCGCCTTGACCGGGTCCGGACACAGAGAACTAGAGGTACTCTTAAAACTAGAAGACGAATTATGGGAAATCATGACTGGTAGTGAAATTTCTACCATGTCTAAAAAGCCAGCTTCCGGCTTAGAAGAAGTAATGGCGATTACCCAACGTTTCGCGGAGACAACGTCCAAAATTTTAGAAAACTTTAATAAGTTGACACTGGAGGTACAAGAACTGAGAAGTGAACGTTCTCGATCACAAAGCTCAAACTTCCAAAGGTACCCCAGACGTCGTTCATCTAGAAGAGAAGTGTCACAACAAAGACCGGCCAACTGGGTTTGTAGGTACCACTACAAATTTGGCAGAGCGGCCAGACGATGCGAACAACCATGCGCGTATGCTCAAACGGCATCCACACCAAACCACAATACACCAAACACATTAAACTAAGAAACACCATCATTGCATCAAGGCTAATGATGGGAGTTCTATAACACTAACACGCCATTTATTCATATTTGACAAGGACAATAACTTAAATTTCTTAATCGACAGTGGCGCTGAAGTTTCCGTATTGCCATTCTCCAAATTCAAAATTTATAAAAAATCTGATTTGACACTCCAAGCTGCTAATGGCACAGCAATATCGACTTACGGAAAAAAATTGTTGAACGTAAATTTAAAACTCAGACGAGAATTCCCTTTCACTTTCATATTAGCAGATATTACAAGACCTATCATTGGCGCAGACTTTCTTACCAAATATGGACTTCTAATAGATCTAAAACACAGACAACTCATTGACCCCCTTACAAAATTATCCGTCAACGCAATTTCGAGGTATTCTGAAACACAATTACCAAAACTATTTACACTCTACGATAAATACACACAGTTACTCAAACAATTCCCTTCACTCTTCACAGAACCAGATTACACTGCACCAATCAAACACAAAACAGTACACCACATAGTTACAGAAGGACAGTTACCATTCACACGACCACGACGTTTAGACCTATCAAAATTAAAAATCGCAAAACAAGAATTCGACTTTCTAGTCAAGTCAGGAATTTGTAGACCGTCTGACTCGAAAACCTCTTCTCCACTACACCTTGTAGCCAAACGCGAACCAAATGACTGGAGACCATGTGGCGACTACAGACGACTGAACGCTATTACGGTACCTGACCGTTACCCTCTACCACATATACACGACTTTTCCATCAACTTACACAACACAAACTTTTATTCAAAATTCGACCTGGTCAGAGCCTATCACCAGATACCGATGGCTCCTAGCGATATCCATAAAACAGCCATAACAACACCTTTCGGAATGTTCGAATTTCTCCGAATGCCTTTCGGCTTGAGAAATTCAGCACAGACATTCTAAAGATTTATACACGAAGTCTTACAGGGACTAGATTTCATTTTTGTTTATTTAGACGACATACTCATAGCTAGCGAGACCGAGACAGAACACATAAAACACTTAACACAAGTTTTCCAAAGACTTTCTGAATACGGCTTAAACATTAAATCTAACAAATGCACTTTCGGAGCATCAGACATAAACTTCCTCAGTTATAACATTTCTAAACAAGGTATCCGACCTTCAGAAGAACGTACACAGTGCATACGAGACTACCCACAACCCACCACAGTCAAACAAATGCAAAAATTCATAGGCATGACAAATTACTACTACCGTTGTATCCCAAAACTCGCACACATGCTAGGCCCAATTTATGACATGGTCACCGTAGCATCAAAAACAAAAAACAAACAGTTACACTGGACAGAGAACACACTACAGGCATTTACAACAATCAAAGATAGTTTTGCAAAGGAAACACTACTCAATCACATCAGTAGTAATGCAAAATTATCGATTGCCGTAGACGCATCAAACACAGCCATTGGCGGCGTTTTACAACAACAGAATAACGGTACACTAGAATCATTAGCCTTTTTCTCAAAAAAGTTATCAAAGTCAGAAACGAAGTACAGTACATTCGACAGAGAATTACTAGCCATATACTTAAACATCAAACACTTTAGACACTACCTAGAAGGAAACAATTTTACGGTATACACAGATCACAAACCACTGATTAACGCTATACATTCACAAACAGAACGCAGCCCCAGACAAACAAGACACTTAGAATACATTGCACAATTCACACATGACATTAAACACATTAAAGGTTCAGAAAACACTGTAGCAGATGCACTTTCACGAGCTGAAATAGAAGCTTTTGCCTGCACAGACATCAACCTAAGAACACTACACAAAGAACAGAATACAGACACAGAATTGCAAGATATACTAAATAGCCACAGATACAAGCTCGAACAGATACTCATACCAGTACACAACATTAAAATTTGGTGCGAACAGAAAAATTCTTTAACACGACCTTACATACCACAGACTTTACGAAAACAAGTATTCGAACAACTACACAACATAGCACATCCTGGTACACGAGCTTCACGGCGATTACTTACACAAAGATATTTCTGGCCAAATATGAATACACACGTTAACAAATGGGCACAAGAATGCGTTAGATGTCAACGCTCAAAAATACACAAGCACACGAAGACAACACCACACAAAATCAGCATACCACACGGCCGTTTCGAACATATCCACGTTGATATAGTCGGTCCTTTGCCAATTTCTAAAGGGTATAGATACCTACTTACCGTAGTCGACAGGAACACTCGTTGGCCAGAAGCATATCCGCTGAAAGACACAAACACCGACACGATAGTCGACACTCTTCAAAGAGAGTATATTTCACGTTTTGGAGTTCCATTGAAGGTTACCTCTGATCGAGGACCACAATTCACTTCCGCGACCTTTAACACATTTCTCAAAAATCTCGGTTGCCAACATATAACTACTTCGGCTTACCACCCACAAGCCAACGGCATGGTAGAGCGTTTTCACCGCCAGTTAAAGGTTTCCCTTATCGCAACAAACAACCAGACAAATTGGTTCACAGAGTTGCCAATAGTTCTTCTGGGATCTTCAAAAATTATTTGAATAAAATATATAGAAAGTATTTCATTGCGCACATTCGCACCAAACATACATACTATCTCTTAATTGAATTCGAGCTGGACAAATGTACAAACATGTTCAGCGTGGATAAAATTAGGTCACATGCATAGCTAAAATGTATGCATGCTAATTGCAACAATAAAATATTATTAAAATTAATTTACCTTTGCTTTCTGCCGTGTCAGCATTTTCCGCAGTGCAAGTTGTAAATTACTTGTTTCTTTTTACTGTGTTTAAAACAGCGCTTGGTATGAAAGCTGATAGCCCAACTGCCTTAGTGTTTACTTTAATTGCTTCTGTTCTGAATGTGCCGGCCTTGGCATTGAATTAAATGAAAGCGCTGTAATGCAATGAAAGCTGATCGCCCAATTTGTGGTAGATCAGTTCTCATTGCAGGCACTTGACCATTTATAAGCAGATAACGTTTTGGGGAAGCCGCGTTGTGATTCACAACAGAGTCACAACACAGTTTTTTTACAACGATTATATTTTTGTATTATATATTTTCCTCTTCTTTCTCTCTTCTTCATGTTTCATGTGAAGAAATTTGGGTGCACTTTTTTTGCACCACCATTTGTCTTGCCCCCCCCCACCATTTGTACTGCCACCCCAGATGAAATTCGCTTCCGACGCGCTTGGAAGATGCTGAAGATGGACCACCCGAATTTGTTTGTATTCATGATGAGCACACTGCTAAAATATCAGATTTCTTGGAGAATCTAAACGAACCAAGGATTATTTTCTCAGTGTTGGAAGACAATAAAATGCAAGTTTGGCAAATGGCCGCGAATGTTTGCAATGATGAACAGCAGGAGATACCAGTCACGAAGCTCGAGAGCGGAACTGCTTAAGTTTTCAAGAGAAACATACATGTTTATAAAATTCTATGCTTTCTATTTGACTTGATATAAAATTATTAATATATTTTTAATTATCTCATAAACTCAATATTTGTACCAGAAACTCGATAAATTCTGATTCAAAATATATTAACATTCAATTCGTGTTATTCCAAATAATGTTTATATTTTTTCCAAGGACCTCTATTGTTATATCCAGTTATCGAGCATTATTAGAGCTACGTCTGTATACAGTTTTAATAGTTTAAATTTACAGTAAGCATATTCAAATCGGCTATCATCTCTGACTTCATAAGTATTATTTTTGGGTCGACGACGTCAATGAGTGGTTCGCACATTACTTCTTTGCGCATTTTTGACGTATTCAGGAAGTATAATTCTAGCCTCCTTTAGATGACGTTCGCATGCTTATATAACGGTGTCAAACATGCCTTTGAATAATAAAGAAATAGCCATCCATTCGGTGATAATTATGTCGTACTTCTGCTGCGGCAACTTCGTATAATTCAGCCGTCCTTTAACCAGGGATACATTTAAAATGTCATTATTTCTAATAAATAGTGGATATAGGTTCAAAAATCATTAAAAACTTGATTCATTTAAACTTACTTAACGATATCCATAGCATTGTAAATAATATCGGCCCCCGCTTGCACTGCAAATATAGATAGTATCGAGGTGTTGCAGCCAACATCAAGCACTTTACCGTTGACGAAATCTTTGTTCTTGATCAAATTAATCCTGTAGCTTGATGTGCAAACAAAATCGTAGAATATGAAATATATTTATTTGTTTTAAGCTTGCATTTAAAACTCACTTGAAACATTTCACTAGCACTAGTGGAGAGTAAAAAAGGCTTCAGTAGTCATTACGGTAGGGCATCGATTTAGCTTTAATAACATTGGCCGTATTCAGCGTAGACAACTGTTGTGAACTGTAATGGTAGCACTATCTTAGTAAGCGATGTTTTTCTCTGAATGTTTTGCTACTCTGCACGTCAGAAGTTAGATTCAATTTAATTATATTTAATTTTTATGTAAATTTAATTCAATTGCAAAGGTTGCCCACTTAAATTTTCTGCGTTCTTTTTGTGTTTATTAATTTAACAGCATCAGTAGCAGTATGTGGCAGTTAACCAAACAGTTGTGTTCATGTATCATAGAATTTGTTCGCTCGATTAAATGGCATCCGTTACCTGATCAGTTTTAGTTAGCGCTCCCAAAATTCGACCATTCAACGAATTTTCACGCAACAGTTGCCAACTGTTGTCTGCGCTGAATGCAGCCATTAACAGCTTTTGTTGAAAGATTTTTAATTAGCTGCTGTGTCCAGTATTCCAACTCAATGGAATACCGTCAATGACAGCATGTTCAAAGACCAAATTTATGTTGTTTACACTGCAGTCAAAAATTGCAATTGATGTCTAGGCTGAATCAGAGAATAATAACGATTTTTTAATGGCTGCGATAAACTCCAAAAAATAGCGATAGACTCCAAAGGGTCCTCTGCTTTCGCTGTCGATTTTATCTAATAAAAGAAACAAATTGTAATGCATTGAAAACCAAATTAAATTATTCAGTTCAAGCATTACCAAACATAAATATTCAGCCAGCAGATGTTGCAAATAGTTCATGAAAATATTTCTATTTTCAATACAAGTTGTTGCAATCAGTTTATTTGCACTGACACTAGCAAAATTTTTTTACGAGCTGCCAATAGCTCTAAAAATGGCTGTCAAATTTATAGCAAGTGATACACTTTTATAAGAAAAGTTCAGAAAGTTGAACTTTTTCTTTCCTCTAGTATATCATGAAATCACAGGGGATATCACATGCTATAAAAATAGAAAAAGTGTGTCTGTTTCACACTCACATTCGTCAACACCATAAAGTAGGGCTCGCATGCTCTTTCTTTCTAACTAAAAATAAGATAAGATAAGATACGAAAAGATGACATGGAAATGCAGCTTAATGCAGCAGAAAACAGCAACTGCCACCATAAAAAATTCAGTGCACTTTCCTGTGCAGTTGAAGACTTGTGCACTTTACATAAACAAAATACAAGTACGTAAAAAATCTGCTCAAGTGCGTTGCTACTATTGCCTTAAACTTGAGCAGTTGTGCACTTCCCTGCAAGACACTCCTAACCGAAACTTTAACACATTCACAAAAAATTTTTAGCATTCACTAACACATATGCATGGTATTTTGTTATTATAATGGCGGTACAAAATATTATAAGTTATTAAACCTATTATTGGTTTTTTAACAGGCAGCAATTCAGTTGTAATTTCTATTATTGAAATGGTAGACAGAGACAAATGATTTTCGTTGTGCTCTACTTGTCTTGTTTTTTCTTATGAGAAAAATAAATTTGATGTACACACAATTTAGAAAATTTTCAAACGAACGATTTATATCGTGTAACAGCACGTAAGTACTTTTAATTGTGTAATATATTAAATAAAATATTATATATTGTAAAAATGATTATTTTTTAACAGTTTTCTAGTTAAATAGACGAAGCTGGTGGTCGTCAAGTGCAGGTGATAGCTGCTGCTCCAAGTGCTACTGGCATACCATTGATTGCAGCTCCATAACCGCAGGCTCAAACTACACCAACAGTCACCTCTAAGGCTTAATAAAATGGAATTCTTTCTGATGGAAATGGAAATTATGAATAAAACTATCAGCAGTAGAGAGAAGGAGGATATTGCAAAGCACACTCCCTACATCGATCTACCAAGAGACGATATAGTAAAAAGGTACAAGTTAAAAAAACACTTCGGAATTAAGCTTAGTACCAAGAAAGAGTGAGAGAGCGAGATGATATCGCAAGTCAAGAAACCACACAGTGTAGTATGGTATACAGATGGGTCCAAGACATTGGAAGGTATAGGCGCAGGGGTGTACGGGCCAAGAACCAAGCACTCTGAACCTATGGGGACAACACCCAGTATCTTCCAAGCAGAAATCCTAGCAATACAGCGGTGTGCACAATTCAATCTGGACCGTAAATACAAAGGTCAGGATATAGTTGTGATGTCAGACAGCCAAGCAGTAATCAAAGCATTAGTTTCCTGTGAGATATCATCGAGAATAGCATGGGAATACCTAACAAAACTCAACTAACTAGGCAAGAATAACACTGTTACTATACTTTGGGTCCCAGGACACAAAGGAATACAGGGTTACGAAGAAGCCGATTGTCTAGCGCGACAGGGTGCAGTCACAAAATTTATAGGACCAGAACCATTCTGCGGATTGGACACACATTCTATAAAAGAAGAACTAAGAAGGGAGGAGAGGCATAAACGTTCAAACCTTTGGAAAAGCCTCCCAAAGCTAAGACAATCCAAACTGCTCCTCAGAGATTTTAACACTCGGAGAGCAAAATTGTGCATAAGCTTAGGCAAACCGAATCTAAGGATTCTAACGGGGTTCCTTACAGGACACTGTAAACTAAAATACCACCTGATGAAATTGGGCATAGAAACCGATAGTAACTGCCGTTTCTGTGAAGAAGCAGAGGAGACTCCAATACACCTACTTAGAAACTGCGACGCCATGGCTCGCAGACGTAAACTAGCACTGGGGAACTATGAGCTGAGTCTTGAGCATGTTCCATCCCTTGAACCTAAGAATATTCTCAAATTCATTAGAGAAATAGGGCTGGATGAAATTCTGTAAACCGCAAGCCCAGCGGAGCTTTGAGAAGGAGGTACAATAGATCTCATTTAGGTCGCAGTACGCATCTCCACAATACAACATTAACATTAACAAGGGCTCGTTTTCCCCATGAGCAACTCCAGTGGAAATACATTAGGAGTTCATCACTGATAAATCCTTTTAGGATGGCCTCCATGTCCCCAGACGAATTTTTCATTTGAAAAATATGCGTTTTCTGAAATAATAACATTTTTGAATAAACGTTTTTAATGTTTTTGCTTATTTACCACTGAAGATGCATATTCAATACTCCCAATTTTTTCCTCCAAAGCGTGAGTGGCATACATAGTTGTTAAAGGAAAAGTAGCTCCGATTTCTATAAAAATTTCGTCTTGTATTTCACCCGTTATACGACCCACGGAATGGTGAACTTTTCTTAAGATTACTTTGCACTCCGTCATGACTTTTGTTTGGGCCATCACCTCACTCCTTTCGACAATCTGAAATAATAAAAAAAATATTAAATTTTAAATATATTTCAATTTAAAAAAATTACCTTAATTATGAAAAATATAACAACAACACATACTTTTTCGTGAATTGCGATTTCGAGTTGTGTCATGCGGCTTTCAAGGTTTTTTTTCTTTTCTAAGATTTCTTTCAAAATGGACATAGCTTCTGTAAATGTATGAACAAATTTAAATACAATTAAGTTATATCAATTACTTAATTTGAAGCATATTCAAAATAAAAAGGTAAAAATTTGTTTAATAAGGACATACCAATTTAAAAAAAGACATAGAAGTCTTGTGTTTTAATACAAACACATCCTTAAATTTTTTTCTAATCTGTCAATGCCAAAACGCCAGTCAAGGCCTTCAATTTTATTGTGAAATTATGGAAAAATTTCAAGAGTGCGTTTGTATTAAAATATAATAATAAAATCGTTAATAGTATTTTTGTTTATCTTGAATATTTTATCATTTATTACATTTGTTGAAACTAGTGAATCTCTCTGCTGTCGAGTTGATGAATTAAATCCAATATATAACGAGATGGTGAATTCGACAATCCTTTTATTTGGTGGTTTAACTTCAATTGTTTACAATAGTTATTACAAAATTATATGCCCCTATTGAGGTATTGATGAATGTTGTAAATTTTGGAATTTAAAAATAATGAAAAATGCGAGAATTGCAATTCGAGAAAAAATGTAACAAAATTTAGAATTTTAATTTGATTTAACTGGATTGCAGTTCTATGCTTACGACCTTGCTGCTCGTAGGTTGTACCAAAAAAAAAAAGAAAAAAAGAGGGCGGAAATTAGGTAGTTGTTGGAGCTCGTGTGGAGCCATCGCGATAGGCGGTGTAAAACGTAGTTAGTGTAAAAACGGCGAGGCAGCAAGGTGGTAAGCAGTGAACCGCAATTCAGTGCACATTTCGTGGGGTTAGTTTTTCGTATATGTTAAATGTGAAAAAAGGATAGTCGTGACGCGAACAACTAGCATTATCGTAATTTTCCTTCCGCCATAAGTTTTCATCATTAAAGTTTGTAACATTAGGTCTGTTTCCGTACTCACTTCAAGTAGCTTGAAGTTGCTTGAAAGCGTTTCTTTAAAATTTTTTCAAGCTCGAGAGAGAAGAAGAACAAGCAAAATGTCACTCTCTCGAGCTCGAAAGTTGTTTGAAGTGTGCTAGAAAAATTTCTTCGAGCACGAATTTTCTTCTTGCACTTGGTTCTTGTCAAATTGACAAATTAAAATGTGACAGAAAAAATTGTGTTATAAAAATTAAAAGAAATATAAGTTCTCAGCGATTTTATTAAAATAAGCAAAATGACTGCAAATATAAGTATTTGTGCTTTGAATATATTGCTATCCGATACTTTCAGCTCGTCTAAAAGTAGTGGCGATGAAATAATTCAAAATCTTTTTATTGATTCTGATAGTGACAAGGAATTAGTTCTGGCGGAGTTGGCTCAGAGCTCAAGCACTAAACGAAACTCCATTTCAAGCTATTTAAATTATTCCTCACTACACCGAAGCCGAATTTAGGCAACACTTCCTTTTGCTTGTGTAACAAGATGGAAGATTCGGAACACTACAAAGCTTTGCAGTTCGATAAACGGCTTTCGGCAAAAATACATATAGCTGTTTTTTATGGTTCGCTGGCCACGAGGCCAGCCGAGATCTCTACCGAGATGTTGCCGATCGATTTGACTTATCGATTTGGTATGCCGTGTTATTCATCGAACATCCATGTTTTTAAGCAAAATGGCTCCGAGTGTGATTGTGTGGCCAAACGAGGAATCAAAACAACAGAGCAGCACTTTTTTTGCCAATAAGTGTGGTTTTGATAAAACAATAGGTATGTGAATACTGCAATATACCACAATAGAGTAAATATGGCTTTATACTTGTATATTTATGTGTTGTATTATAGTTAGCATAGTCCACTATTTAAGAATCTTGTTTCATTTTAGGATGTATCGATGGAACACGTATTGTGATTGATCCACCCGCAGACCGCAAAGACGACTACATTGACCGCAAGGATAATGTGAGTCTAAGCCTGCAAGGAATTTGCAACGAAAAAAAGAAATTTATTAACGTTTTTGTGGGCCATCCGGGTTCCTGTCATGATAGTTGGATTTTGAAAAACTCTCCTATCTACAGAAAACTACACTCAGCTTGTGGAGGTTCGTTATAAGAATAATATATTTATATATTGAAACAAGTATAAGCAATATTCTTTCCATAGATTATTACATGCTGGGAGATTCTGCTTATCCTTGCACCCAACACCTTATAATACCATATAAAGACAATGGACATTTGACTTGAGCTCAAAAAAATTTCAATATAAAGCTAAGCTCTGGTCGCGTAGCCATTCAACATAGTTTTGGAATTTTAAAGTAACGTTTTTGGCAGTTATATTACTGCAAGATAAAAGGCATAAAAAAACTATGTCATTTCATTATGGCTTGTTGTGTTTTGCATAATATTGCCAATGAAAATGTTTTGGACTTTCTAAATGAAGAAGAAGTAGAAAGTGTAGATGATGTGGAACTCCAAGGTTCGTCCTTAAGAACAAATGCCGTGAGAGACGCTATTTTGCAACAACTACAAGACTGAAGAAAAAAAAACATTAAAATTCATAATAAAAAATAAATTTTCAGGAGAAAAGTTTTTTAATTAAAGAGAAAGCAGACGGGTACAAAATTTTGATTGTCAATGGTGAGATAGTCAAATGACAGAGTAAATATTTTTTGATTAATCAGATTTCAGATTAATTGATTAATCGATTAATCTGAACATTTTAAATTTTAACCGAATAATTAGTTTTTTGATTAATCAATTGATTACTGATTGATAAAAAAAATTAATTACTCTTTTAATCGTCCAGCCCTTCTACGAATAGTTTAACATTAAAAAGTCCAAATTTACCTATATATATAAAAATCAATTGCCACATGTATGACGTATCATCACTTGAGAACAGTTGGACCGATTTAGTTGATTTTCTTTTTGTGGTGTTTCCTATTGTAAGGACAAGGTTTGTATAAAAAGAAAAATTGGAAAATTTGTGTGCAAAATTTGGAAAACTGCAAAAACCTGAAGAAGCTTTTTGCATGAAAATGTTGTATTTTTTATGAAAAATATCTAGTATCCGGCTGAATATTTGGTTTCGGTTACGGCCAGTTTCGGCTAGTAAATTATAAAACAATTGATATATTTTAAGCAAAAAATTATTCAGAATCGGGCTGCATAAAATGTACACATAAATAACAAACTCTGTGAGTTTTATTTTATGATGCAAAAAAGTATTTTATTTAGTAATTTTTTCAGCAACTTTTTCCAATAAGGTTATTATTCTATTTAACATCTCTTCTTTTTGTTTTTCGCGCTCTTTTCTATTGCTTTCCTTCTTCTCTAAAAGCTGTATTATTTTATTATGTCGCTCCTCTTTTCTTTCTGATATTTCCTCTAGTTTCTTGAACAGCTTTTTCTTTTCTGTTTGTCTTGCCTTACCACTTGTGTTGGTACGTTATCTTTAAATAAAAAACAAAAATTTTACGTTAGTGGTTAAGTAAGCAATGTGAATGAAACCTTACCAACAGCTTCCTGGCTACTTTCAGCCGATGAAGGAGAAGCAGGAATGTTTTGGCTTTCGCTGTTAAGTGTATATTCCGGATTTATCCCTTTTCTTATACCTAAAATTTCATCCAGCTCACTAAAAAGATAAATAAAAAATTTAAGAAATGTTTAAAATACACTTTCAGACAAATCTGTAATTTTGAGCTTGATTTTTTTGTATTGCTTTTCCAGCCCGCGAAATTTGCTTTCCACCTATAGATTGAAGTATAGTTCAAATTAAAAAGTAAAACTATTTCGTTTTGCAAGAATTAAGAAAGAACATATAATAGAATACCTGAGATAGCGAGAATGTGTACCCCTCCTTCGCTATATTTTCAGCAATTGTTTGCCAAAGCCTGGTTTTGTTTTTGAGGTTGCAGGATTTTCCAACTTTCCCAGAAAGATCTTTAAAATTTAAAAGCAACAATTTCGCTGCAGCATCAGTCCAAATGCTTCCGGTGGAAATTTATTGCTTATGTCATCATGAAGTTCTACTGGTGCTTCCGAATTATCGACGATTGGTGCGAAAACTATTTCATCGAAATCTTCATCTACGTCCTGCAGAAAGTGTTGGGACCATTTTTTTGCGTACTGCGGATCTAAAAAGCATTTTGTTAGAATTTAATGTTCTATGTATGCTAGTGCTTATAATTTATTAACTCACCATCGCTTATTTGTCGTAATGTTTCAGGAGAACAATTCACCTGTAATTTTTTTGAGTTTTCCATGTATTTTTTATTAAATTTTATTTATTGAATATTTTGAATTTGTTTACAACTTCAAATTCTGTTTGTATATCTGATATAAAAAAAAATTGTTAAATGTCAACAAAGAAGCGGTTGTGCTTGAATCTCGCTAGAAGTTGTTTCTGTACTTTTTAATAAATTGTCGCATTTTGACAGATAATAAAATTACTAACACAGCTTGAAATTTACTTGAATTTTTCTTCAAGTTTGTAAGGAAACAGACCTATTGTGAAAGTTTTTCATTTTGAAAGGCAAATTTTTAGAAGTGGTGTTATCTAAAAAATAAAAATATTTTAAAATACATTCAAATATATTTTGAACCAGATCAATAATAAAACCCATATTTTGAGTTAGAAAACTAAGCGTAAACAAAAAATGTCTAAAATTGTTTTGTTTACACATTATTCTCAGCAAAGTTCAGTGTAAATAGTTATGCTTTTGCACAGAAATTAGGTGAATTCGTTTTTTTTTTTGTTCATTTATTTGTTAAGTGCGGTGATATAAATAAATGAAACAGGTATTCAGTTAGAACTGGCCTAAATTAAAATTTCTGCCTAATTTCCAACCAATTTTTATTTTTACACACCAAAATTTATGTAATTTTTGTTCGTATTTAACCTTTTATCATCTTTTACCTTTGTTGAAAATAGCATTATCGTCACTTTCCTTCTGCTGTAAATTTCCATCATTAAAGTTTGTAACATTTTGAAACTTTTCTTTTTGAAAAGCAAATTTTTAGAGGTGATGTTATATAAGTAATAAAATTTTTTTTAAAATACACTGAAATATATTTTGAAACAGAAACTAAATAACCCCGTATTCTGCTGAGAATTAGAAAATGAAGATATCAGAAATTAAGCTACGGTCACGACATTTAGTTAATTTTTTTGCAACGTTTTGTGTAAAAGTATTTAAATTTTTTAGAGTGTATGTTGTAATGAAGTTTTAAACCAAGTATCTACCTTTTTCTTTAGGTGTTGTAAAATTTTCTGACGGTCCGTCGTCAATGTCAGCATCAAATATTATGAAGCATTTCCATAATTAAGTATTTTTCCTTTTTAAGTATAATTAAGCAGTGTTTTACCATAATTAAGTATTTATTTAAATTGAAATACTTTTATATAATTATTATAAGAACTAAACTAGACTTCATAAATTAACTTCACTATATATAGCTTAAAATAAAAACGAGAAAAGTTAAAAATAAAAATATAGTATAAGGCAGTTCTAGTAAGAATATTCATGGAAAAGCTGGTGTAAGATCGGTATGAGAAGAAATTTATTCTCATGAGGGATACAAAAGTACTTGTATTCAATATCTTTTCTAAAAATTGTAGTAATTTCTGTATTTAAATTAGCCCCTATCAAAATACCCAAGCCTGAAAAAGAGTCAAGTGGTTCTTCAAAATAATTTTCTATTTTAACGAAAGTTTGTCCAAGTACCATATCTTCTTCCTGTATTTCATTAATTCCAATTACTTCAAGGGCCGCTTTCTCAATGTCCGGCTAAGCACTAATCAGAACTTTAACAAGCAGTTTAACAAACTTTTTTCACTAGAAAAAATCACTAGCTGCTTTTATTGCAATTTTGGCCGTGCTAAAAAATTCATCAGAAATCTTTGTGATACCATGCTTTGTAAGTGGAAGACTTCCAGCAGACTGTTTAATTTCATAAAAATAACATAAGCATAAAGACTAAAGTAAAGCAAAAATACAACAACAAATGTGAGAATGTGAAATGGAAGAAAAACTGAGAAATTGACATTTCAAATCTCATCGCCTCTGTGGTGCAGTGCGCTAGTGCGCGCTTGCACGGGTATCACAAAGATTTCTGATGATGCCTTTAGCACGGCCGAAATTGCAATAAAATCAGCTATTGAGTTTTTCCTTTTCATATTGAAAAAACTTTGTTGTTGTTGTTTCTTTGGAAGATTCATTAGAACAATTAATTGTTCTAACTTTGACCTTCAGCTCATTAAACGATTTTAAATAATCAACAACTAGAATTTGTATTTTAAATCAAATATGATTTAAGCTATCAAATATTTAGAAATTGTATTTAAATTATATAAAATCAACATAATATATACCAAGGTCATTTAAAAAAAACTTTAATCAAATGGTGAAGCACAAACAAACAGAAACAAGCTGAAAATATATCAGCAAAAATCTAAAAACAACTTCAGTAAACATGCTTTGTTAGTGGAAGACTTCCAGCAAACTGTTGGACTCCATAATAATAATAACATAAGCATAAAGACTAAAGGGAAGGTTCTCCTGGATTTTTTTGAAAAAATCCATTTTTTTTAGATAAAATGAAAGTTACATATATGTAGAATGTTTGTGCCAAGGGATATTTCAATACGACGCGTATTTCTCGAGCTAGAGCGTGTCAAACGTACCCATGTCACGCGCGCGTACCAACTTTCTAAAAACTTTAAACGCGTTTTTCTCGGAACCATGTTTTCTAATCTAACGGACAGCACAGGGCTTGTTCTATTGATCCGATTTCCTTCATTCAAAGAATGTTTGAAAGTATATACTTTTTTGTACGCCTGGAACCTAACATTGGCATAAAAAATTGTTTATTTATAATTTTTAAACGAATCTAAGTAAAAAAAAAGCAAAAAATTTCAATTTTTTTTTTAAAGTCCATAAAATTGGTTTTTTTTACCAAACTTAATTGAAGTTAGGTTCCAGGCATATGAAATGTTATCAATTTTAATAAATTTTATACATTTCTCATTTCAGTTCACTACCTGAGGCCCCACACTGTCCGCGGGAGGTCGATGTTTTGCGCGCAGAGGTCGACGAGATCCGCCATTTTCAAGCCGCCATTTTGAATTTTTCAAATATCTTTTTTTTTTTACTCGTCAATAAACCACGAATCAAAGTTCAAAAGCATAAGTTCGTATGTCTTTTCATTTTCCCACAAACCATTCTCAAATTTTGCTTGTTTTTCGGCCAAATCCAAAAAAATCCAGGAGAACCCTCCCTAAAGTAAAGCAAAAATACAACAAAAAATGTGAAATGGGAGAAAAACTAAGATATTGACACTTCAAATCTCATCGCCTCTGTGGTGCATTGCGCTAGTGCGCGCTTGCACGGGTAACACAAAGATTTCTGATGAAGCCTTTAGCACGGCCGAAATTGCAATAAAATCAGCTAGTGATTTTTTTCCTTTTTATATTGAAAAAACTTTGTTGTTGTTGTTGTTTCTCTGGAAGATTCATTAGAACAATTAATTTATCTAACTTTGACCTTAGGCTCAATAAACGATTTTAAACTATCAAACAACTAGAATTTGTATTTAAAACCTAGTATGATTTAAATTATCAAACATTTAGAATTTGTAATTAAATTATTTAAAATCAACATAAGGCCATTTAGAAAAAACTTTAATCAAATGGTAGAGCACGACCAAACAAAAACAAGCTGAAAATATATCAGCAAAATCTAAAACCAACTTCAGGAACCATGCTTTGTTAGTGGAAAACTTCCAGCAGAATGTTGGACTCCATAATAATCACATAAGCATAAGACTAAAGTAAAGTAAAAATACAACAACAAATGTGAGAAATGGTAGAAAAACCTGAGAAACTGACACTTCAAATCTCATCGCCTCTGTGGAGCAGTGCGCTAGTGCGCACTTGCACGGGTATCACAAAGATTTCTGATAAAGCCTTTAGCACGGCCGAAATTGCAATAAAATCAGCTATTGAGTTTTTCCTTTTCATATTGAAAAAACTTTGTTGTTGTTGTTGTTGTATCTTTGGAAAGATTCGTTAGAACAATTAATTGTTCTAACTTTGACCTTAAGCTCAATAAACGATTTTAAACTATCAAACAACTAGAATTTGTATTTAAAATCAAGTATGATTTAAACTATCAAACATTTACAATTTGCATTTAAATCATATAAAATCAACATAATAAATAACAAGGTCATTTAGAAAAAACTTTTATCAAATGGTAGAGCTTGACCAAACAGAAACAAGCTGAAAATATATCAGTAAAAATCTAAACACAACTTCAAAAACCATGATTTCTTAGTGGAAGACTTCCAACAAACTGTTGGACTCCATAATATTAATATAAGCTTAAAGACTAAAGCCCGGCTTCTATGTGATCTTCTAAGATCTCCCATGCTTCTGTGGGAAAAAAATAGAATGCGAGTGCCTCTTTATGGGATTGATAAAGGAGCGTGTGAAACAGACATATATTTTGCATTTTATAGCATGTGATATCCTCTACAATCTCATGTGATGCTAGGAGATCGTAGAAGATCATGATAGATAAACTTTTTTAACTTTTGCTATAAAAGTCTACCACTTGCTATAAATACGGCAGTCATTTATGTTTTTCGTTGTTGGACTATTGACAAATATTTTTATAGCATTCTAATAAAATAGAAAAAAAAATCGAAGCTGTCAAAAAAATTACTAAAAATTTTAAATAACAAAATAATTGTTCGCCTGGCACAATAAAAAGGATGCAAAGAGGTAAGTGCAACAATATTGACTGGTGAAAATAACTTGTTTTCTTTTGTAGATATCAGTTGCATCTGGTGGTCATGTTTGGATCAGCGAGTATTCTCTAATGCGTTTCGTTTCTG
The DNA here is from genome assembly GCA_963920525.1 of Dichetophora obliterata. Lineage (NCBI taxonomy): Eukaryota > Metazoa > Arthropoda > Insecta > Diptera > Sciomyzidae > Dichetophora > Dichetophora obliterata. Next base: position 136,272,884 of record OY986437.1, read on the forward strand.
TTTTTCATGGCTCTACTTTCCATCGTGTATTTTAAAACTTATCTGTCACTGGTCTTGTCAGACAAACATTCAATGTTGTTCAATGGGCTAAAACTGATGATGTCTATATCAAGGGCGTCTACACATTGTGAGGACTCAAATTGTTGCACAATTTGGGCCTCACAAATTATATAAATGAATTGTTAACTGAATTTTAAATATGGAAAATGTAAACAACAAATTTAAAGATTTATTATATATTATGAATAAAATGTATGGAAATTATTGTATTGTATTATATCTTATTAGGTAAAATATATATTATTAATGTTATAAATATTCTATTGAGAAAAAATAATGTATCGAATAACAAATAAGTAAACAAATAAGTAAACAAATAATAAATACACACATACAAACATGCAAAGCCATGTACACAGTCACATATACACAGGCAGGGAAAACAAAACAAGTGAACACGGAACAGAAAGGCAACGGCAGAATATAAAGCAGTCGCGTTTGCTTAGCACAGTGAGTCTTGTCGCAGGCGCAGTAGCATGCACATGCTTTGAGACTGAGTAGTTAGTTCAATCGTAGTTATCTTAAGCGAAGGTGTCCTCACCCTTCGAACGTTGTTTACTTTAAGTCAGGCGTAGTTATCTTAAGCGAAGGTGTACTCACCCTTCGAACGTTGCTTACTCTAAGTTCAAAACGTAGTTATCTTAAGCGAAGGTGTACTCACCCTTCGAACGTTGTTTACTCTAAGTCAGGCGTAGTTATCTTAAGCGAAGGTGTACTCACCCTTCGAACGTTGCTTACTCTAAGTTAGGCGTAGTTATCTTAAGCGAAGGTGTACTCACCCTTCGAACGTTGCTTACTCTAAGTTCAAAACGTAGTTATCTTAAGCGAAGGTGTACTCACCCTTCGAACATAGTGTCTAATCTAAGTCAGGCGTAGTTATCTTAAGCGAAGGTGTCCTCACTCTTCGAACGTTGCTTACTTTAAGTTCAAAACGTAGTTATCTTAAGCGAAGGTGTACTCACCCTTCGAACATAGTGTTTAATCTAAGTCAGGCGTAGTTATCTTAAACGAAGGTGTCCTCACTCTTCGAACGTTGCTTACTTTAAGTTCAAAACGTAGCTATCTTAAGCGAAGGTGTACTCACCCCTCGAACGTTGCTTACTCTAAGTTCAAAACGTAGTTACCTTAAGCGAAGGTGTACTCACCCTTCGAACGTTGTTTACTCTAAGTCAGGCGTAGTTATCTTAAGCGAAGGTGTACTCACCCTTCGAACGTTGCTTACTCTAAGTTCAAAACGTAGTTATCTTAAGCGAAGGTGTACTCACCCTTCGAACATAGTGTTTAATCTAAGTCAGGCGTAGTTATCTTAAACGAAGGTGTCCTCACTCTTCGAACGTTGCTTACTTTAAGTTCAAAACGTAGCTATCTTAAGCGAAGGTGTACTCACCCCTCGAACGTTGCTTACTCTAAGTTCAAAACGTAGTTATCTTAAGCGAAGTTGTCCTCACTCTTCGAATGTTGTTTACTCTAAGTCAGTCGTAGTTATCATAAGCGAAGGTGTACTCACCCTTCGAACATAGTTTTACTCTAAGCTCAGGCGTAGTTATCGTAAGCGAAGGTGTACTCACCCTTCGAACTTTGTTTACTATAAGTTCAAAACGTAGTTATCTTAAGCGAAGGTGTACTCACCCTTCGAACTTTGTTTACTATAAGTTCAAAACGTAGTTATTTTAAGCAAAACGTAGTTATTTTAACCCTTCGAACATAGTTTTACTCTAAGCTCAGGCGTAGTTATCGTGAGCGAAGGTGTACTCACCCTTCGAACTTTGTTTACTATAAGTTCAAAACGTAGTTATCTTAAGCGAAGGTGTACTCACCCTTCGAACATAGTTTTACTCTAAGACAGGCGTAGTTATCGTAAGCGAAGGTGTCCTCACCCTTCGAACGTTGTTTACTCTAAAATCAAAACGTAGTTATCTTAAGCGAAGGTACCTCCACCCTTCGAACATAGTTTTAATCTGAGTTCTATCATAGTCACTCACAGCGAGAGGGATCATAGCAAATAACGGAATAAATATGAATAAGCAAGGATTAATTAAATCACTTTAATTTATATAATGCTTAATAATTAATAATAACTAAGTAACGTACTCATTGCAATAAATAAAACAAATGAAAATAATAAAGAATTACACTACAGTTTAAAACTAAAACGCTGGCATTCTTATTTAAAACAACGGGATCATTGGTAAATAAATTATTTTGTAAGAACCCCTGGTTTACTCACTGAGCCTACCTCAGCAAAAATCAGTAACGAGCAAAAGGGTTCGTTACAAATGGCGCCCGAGCAGGGACTGTAAAGACGAAAAATAAATACAGAGAGAAAAACTAAGAGACAGAGAACAAAGCCAAAGCCAGTAAAGAAAGCTAAAGTCAGAGAAAAACATCAGCGTAACACAACACATGATAAAAATGGTCAATTCCTCCTGGGTATACTTTTTACGGAAAGACGAGCTGCAAGGGTACGCAGAAGAATTTGGATTCGATAGCACAGGAACGGTGCAAGAAGCAAGGAAAAATTTTGCTATCTTCATCACAGATCAAGGGCAAAAACCAGAGCTGCAACCACGCCTTTCAGAACTAGAGGCAAAGCACGGGAGGACATCATCACCGGCAAGAAATCCCGAGATACCGAAAATAAATGTGCCGGTAACACACACAGGCGGTCAACAAGATTTCAACCCCCCAACAATGGCATACGAGCAACCAGCAGCCGCTCACGCAGGATATACAGGATTCGTAGAACACGCAGGAGCGAATCAAATACCATATTCCACGGTAATAGACCAGGTCAGGAAGTGGTCTTTTAAATATGATGGCGGAAAAGAACCACTGGCCTTCATTGAAAGAGTAGAGGAGCTAGCCGAAGTATACGGGTTAAACAAGGATCTATTACCCCGAACAATGCCCGAACTGTTGAAAGATAACGCGCTGAAATGGTTCCGGAACAATAATCGGCAGTGGCAAGAAAGGAATGCATATAAGAGGGATTTCCTACGGTTCTTCCTGCGATCCAAATACTTCGAGCATCTGGAAGATGAGATCCGACAAAGGCACCAGCGGCAAAGAGAAAAATTCAAAGACTACCTCATCGAGCTGCAGAATTTAATGCGACATGCAGGTTTCTCAGAGCAAGGCAAACTAGAGCGCATATACCGCAACAGTCTCCACGACTATCAGCTTTATATAAAGCGAAAAGACTTCAGGGACCTCGAGGAGCTGATTAGTCTAGCCGAAGATTTTGAAAATCTGCAAAAAGAAGCTCCGCCGACCAGATCAGCCATACCACGACAGCGAGAAGAGCATCACCGTAGAATTACGCAAGAAACCGAGTTTCCAATTAACCCACGGACGGCATGTCGACGTTGTGGACAGGATGGGCACTACAAATACGAATGCAGAAACCCCGCTATAACTTTCTGCTGGGAATGCGGAAAAAGAGGTACTTTGACAATAAACTGCTGCAGACAATCATCAGGAAACTATCAAGGGTACCGTCCAAGGCGAGTACAAACGGATATCCAGAACCAGCGTCCTCGCAATTAAACACCATCACGCAAAACGGGAACCACGTGGTCGCTATAGTCACGATAGGCAACCACACGACCAAGGCGACGATCGACACTGGGGCAACACGGAGTTTTATCAGCAGATCTCTAGCAAGTAAAATAAAGGAATCAAGCAAACTCGAAAACATATCGACTCGCATACGATTGGCTGACGGGACCACGAAGGAGGTTAATCAGCAACTCGTAGTAAACATAAAACTCGGAGGAAAACAATGCAACATAGAATTAATCATCCTGCACGACGTGATCGACGACCTTATTCTAGGCATAGACTTTCTGGTCAAGATAGAAACAAGATTGCAGTGCGGAGACTACTCAATTATCCTCAAGGAAAACACGAACGATAGAAAAGAACAAGAAACAGCATGCTGTACGGTTGTACGAACAGAGGTAATCGGATCAAAAACGGGTGGTCCACAGAAAGCAACTGAGGTCATGCGAACAGAAGTGGAATCAAGTACAGGTGATCCACAAGAAGCAGCAAGGAGGTTACTATGCACCAGGAAAATCGAGTCAGGTCCAACCGACGAATCAAAAATCGAAGAGTTTTTAAAGGCAGAGCTGAACAAATTCAAAGGTCTTACCGGAGTGTCCCATATCACCACGCATCGAATTATCATGAAAGATGGACACCCGATCAAGCAAAGGTACTTCCCCAGAAACCCCGCAGTACAAGGAATTATTAACCAAGAAATCGATGAATTGATAAACAAAGGATGTATCGAGCCATCGCACAGCCCACATAGTGCGCCCATTGTCCTAGTTAAAAAGAAAAATGGAAAGTGGAGACTTTGTGTGAACTACAGGCAACTCAATGTCAAATCTATTCCCGATGCGTACCCATTACCGCGAATCCACCATATATTGGATAGGCTCAAAAGCGCCAAATATATAAGTACGCTCGACCTGAAGAATGGATACTGGCAGATTCCTATGGAGGAGAGCAGTAAACCGTACACAGCATTTACCGTCCCAGGAAGAGGGCTCTATCAATGACGCGTTATGCCATTTGGGCTACACTCAGCGCCAGCGACGTTTCAACGTGCACTAGACCAGGTCATAGGACCCGACATGGAGCCGCATGCATTTGCTTATCTCGACGATATAATAGTGATCGGGACCTCGCTAGAGGAACACATGCGACATCTTCAGGAAGTATTCCGGCGACTACAGGCGGCGAATTTAAAAATAAACGTGGAGAAATGCGAATTCTTTAAAAACAAGCTGAAGTATCTAGGACACGTCGTCAGCGACCAAGGTATTCACACCGACCCGGACAAGGTAGCCGCCATTCAAGAACTCGAACCACCAACTAATGTAAAGCAGCTACGCAGGTGCCTTGGAATAGCCTCATGGTATAGACGTTTTGTACCGGAATTTTCAGACGTAGTGCACCCACTGACAGGATTGCTAAAGAAGGGTAAGCACTGGAAATGGGGAGATGACCAACAGCAAGCGTTCGAAACATTAAAAGCTAGACTGACCGAAGCTCCAGTGCTAGCATGTCCAGATTTCACCAAGAAGTTCAAGTTACAAACAGATGCCAGTGATTACGGTCTAGGTGCGGTTCTCACGCAGGACCATGATAACCAAGAACGTGTCATCGCATACGCCAGCCGGCACCTAAACAATGCAGAGAAAAATTATTCAGCCACGGAGAAAGAATGCTTGGCCATCGTGTGGGCTATTCGTAAGATGCGACCCTACCTAGAGGGGTACCAATTCACGGTCATCACTGACCACCTTTCTCTAAAATGGTTAAATTGAATTGAAAGCCCATCAGGGCGAATAGCCAGGTGGGCGCTTGAGCTGCAACAACATAAATTTGACATACAATACCGGAAGGGAAAGTTAAACGTCATAGCCGATGCACTATCACGACAACCACGAGAGAAACTGCTTCGAACGTCAGACGACTCTGCAGAAAACGCCCCTATATGCAAATGGCTATCAAAGCGGGAAGCAGAAGTCCAACAGAATCCAGAGAAGTATCCGGACTACATCAGAGAAAATTGCGTACTATACCGCCATATACCCAGTGCCAATGACGACGACTGTGCACCGTGGAAAATGTGTGTACCTAGTTTCCAACGAGAACAGGTAATCAAACAAAATCACGATGATCCAACTGCCGGCCACATGGGCATCCGCAAGACCATCGCAAGAGTAGCCAACCGGTACTACTGGCCAGGCATGTTTCGCGACATAAGCCGGTACGTACGGAGGTGCTCCTCATGTCAGCAGTATAAGCCAAACCAGCAGCAGGCAGCAAGAAAAATGCTCACTCAGATCGCCGAAGAACCATGGGGCATGTTATGTGCCGATTTCGTCGGGCCATTGCCCAGGTCATAACATGGCAATTCCATGCTATTAGTCTTCTTTGACAAATTTTCAAAATGGGCCGAGCTAATACCACTTCGAAAAGCCACCACAGACACCCTCAAGAAAGCTTTTAGAGAACGTATTTTAGCACGCTTTGGAGTTCCGAAGGTTTTTATAACGGATAATGGTACGCAATTCACGTCTAGAAGTTTCAAGAAGTTCTTAAGCGAGATGGGCATCAGACACCAGTTCACTGCGCCATATACGCCACAGGAAAATCCTACCGAGCGAGCAAACCGTAACATCAAAAGAGTGATAGCACAACTTACCGGCAGCGACCACCGGACATGGGATGAGTTACTTCCAGAAGTCACGCTCGCTATCAACACAAGCGTATCTGACTCCACAGGATACAGTTCCGCCTTCTTAATCCAAGGAAGAGAGCCTAGGCTCCCCAACGCCCTCTACGATCAACATACCCTAGGCACTGGACAAATCAGTCAGACACCTGCCGAGAAAGCATCCCATCTGCAAGAAATCTTTAAAATTGTACGCCGAAACATGGAACGCGCAGCTCAGGATCAGGCCAGATATTACAATTTACGCAGACGCAAATGGAGCCCGCAAATTGGCGACCAAGTTCTGGTGAAAGAACACCACTTTTCGAAGGCCGTCGACAACTTTGCAGCCAAGCTGGCCCCAAAATATCACGGGCCATACACCGTAGTAGGCTTCATTTCACCAGTCATCGTACAGGTCCGAAGTCCTACAGCAGCAAAAATCCGCACCAGTCATATAAGCGATCTGAAAGAATATCACGGCGAGGAGGAAGAGCAACCAGAAGCAATCGCAGCAGCACCTGCGTCACCAACTGCCATCGCAGCAGTACCTGCGTCACCAACTGCCATCGCAGCCGTATCTGCGTCACAAACTGCCATCGCAGCAGCATCTGCGTCACCAATTGCCATCGCAGCAACATCTGCGTAAACAACTGCCACAGCAGCCGCAACTGCATAATCAACGGCCATCGCAGCAGCACCTGCGTCACCAACTGCCATCGCAGCAGCATCTGCGTAACCAACTGCTACAGCAGCCGCCACTGCATACTCAACGGCCATCGCAGCAGCACCTGCGTCACCAACTGCCATCGCAGCAACATCTGCGTAACCAACTGTCACAGCAGCCACCACTGAATAATCAACAGCAGCGCAGTAGCAGCTGCGTCATCAAAAGAATCATAGTATCGCAGTAGCAGCTGCAGCATCAAAAGCATCACAGAAGCGCAGTAGCAGCTGCGTCATCAAAAGCATCACAGGATCGCAGTAGCAGCTGCAACATCAAAAGCAACACAAGAGCGCAGTATCAGCTGCGTCATCAGAAGCATCACGGCACCGCAGTAGCAGCTGCATCATCAAAAGCAGCACAGAAGCGCAGTAGCAGCTGCGTCATCAAAAGCATCACAGCATCGCAGTAGCAGCTGCGTCATCAAAAGCATCACAGCATCGCAGTAGCAGCTGCAGCATCAAAAGCATCACAGAAGCGCAGTAGCAGCTGCGTCATCAAAAGCAGCACAGCAACGCAGTAGCAGCTGCATCATCAAAAGCATCACAGCATCGCAGTAGCAGCTGCGTCATCAAAAGCATCACAGGATCGCAGTAGCAGCTGCAACATCAAAAGCAACACAAGAGCGCAGTATCAGCTGCGTCATCAAAAGCAGCACAGCATGGCAGTAGCAGCTGCGTCACCAAAAGCAGCACAGCAACGCAGTAGCAGCTGCGTCATCAAAAGCATCACAGCATTGCAGTAGCAGCTGCGTCATCAAAAGCATCACAGCATTGCAGTAGCAGCTGCGTCCTCAAAAGCAGCACAGCAACGCAGTAGCAGCTGCGTCATCAAAAGCATCATAGCCACACTGTTAGAGCAACGTCAACAAAATCAGCAAGGCAGCACAGCAGCAGCTGCCTAATCAAAGCAGTGAAGTATCAGCTGCATTATCAGCAACATCAGGTGTCAACAGCGGCGTAACAGCATACATTATCCATAGCACCATCAATAAACGCAATTGACAGGGTCGTCAAACAGTTGCACCGTCTGAGCCAGAGTGCAGCGTTCACAACCGCACCAATGAGACAGGCAGACCTCTACTACCGGCACTGGTTTCCGAAATCGAGGCTGCAATAACGAAGAAGACGAGGCGGCAGCGGCTTCCATTTCTAATGCAGAATTATCGAAGGCAGACGATACCATGTTCGAATTGGCAAGAACGGACAAGTGATAGTCAACACTGAAGGGGAAAGAAAAGGGAGGGTGTGAGGACTCAAATTGTTGCACAATTTGGGCCTCACAAATTATATAAATGAATTGTTAACTGAATTTTAAATATGGAAAATGTAAACAACAAATTTAAAGATTTATTATATATTATGAATAAAATGTATGGAAATTATTGTATTGTATTATATCTTATTAGGTAAAATATATATTATTAATGTTATAAATATTCTATTGAGAAAAAATAATGTATCGAATAACAAATAAGTAAACAAATAAGTAAACAAATAATAAATACACACATACAAACATGCAAAGCCATGTACACAGTCACATATACACAGGCAGGGAAAACAAAACAAGTGAACACGGAACAGAAAGGCAACGGCAGAATATAAAGCAGTCGCGTTTGCTTAGCACAGTGAGTCTTGTCGCAGGCGCAGTAGCATGCACATGCTTTGAGACTGAGTAGTTAGTTCAATCGTAGTTATCTTAAGCGAAGGTGTCCTCACCCTTCGAACGTTGTTTACTTTAAGTCAGGCGTAGTTATCTTAAGCGAAGGTGTACTCACCCTTCGAACGTTGCTTACTCTAAGTTCAAAACGTAGTTATCTTAAGCGAAGGTGTACTCACCCTTCGAACGTTGTTTACTCTAAGTCAGGCGTAGTTATCTTAAGCGAAGGTGTACTCACCCTTCGAACGTTGCTTACTCTAAGTCAGGCGTAGTTATCTTAAGCGAAGGTGTACTCACCCTTCGAACGTTGCTTACTCTAAGTTCAAAACGTAGTTATCTTAAGCGAAGGTGTACTCACCCTTCGAACATAGTGTTTAATCTAAGTCAGGCGTAGTTATCTTAAGCGAAGGTGTCCTCACTCTTCGAACGTTGCTTACTTTAAGTTCAAAACGTAGTTATCTTAAGCGAAGGTGTACTCACCCTTCGAACATAGTGTTTAATCTAAGTCAGGCGTAGTTATCTTAAGCGAAGGTGTCCTCACTCTTCGAACGTTGCTTACTTTAAGTTCAAAACGTAGTTATCTTAAGCGAAGGTGTACTCACCCTTCGAACGTTGCTTACTCTAAGTTCAAAACGTAGTTATCTTAAGCGAAGGTGTCCTCACTCTTCGAACGTTGTTTACTCTAAGTCAGGCGTAGTTATCATAAGCGAAGGTGTACTCACCCTTCGAACATAGTTTTACTCTAAGCTTAGGCGTAGTTATCGTAAGCGAAGGTGTACTCACCCTTCGAACTTTGTTTACTATAAGTTCAAAACGTAGTTATCTTAAGCGAAGGTGTACTCACCCTTCGAACTTTGTTTACTATAAGTTCAAAACGTAGTTATTTTAAGCGAAGGTATACTCACCCTTCGAACATAGTTTTACTCTAAGCTCAGGCGTAGTTATCGTGAGCGAAGGTGTACTCACCCTTCGAACTTTGTTTACTATAAGTTCAAAACGTAGTTATCTTAAGCGAAGGTGTACTCACCCTTCGAATATAGTTTTACTCTAAGCTCAGGCGTAGTTATCTTAAGCGAGGGTACACTCACCCTTCGAACGTTGTTTACTCTAAGACAGGCGTAGTTATCGTAAGCGAAGGTGTCCTCACCCTTCGAACGTTGTTTACTCTAAAATCAAAACGTAGTTATCTTAAGCGAAGGTACCTCCACCCTTCGAACATAGTTTTAATCTGAGTTCTATCATAGTCACTCACAGCGAGAGGGATCATAGCAAATAACGGAATAAATATGAATAAGCAAGGACTAATTAAATCACTTTAATTTATATAATGCTTAATAATTAATAATAACTAAGTAACGTACTCATTAAGCAATAAATAAAACAAATGAAAATAATAAAGAATTACACTACAGTTTAAAACTAAAACGCTGGCTTTCTTATTTAAAACAACGGGATCATTAGTAAATAAATTATTTTGTAAGAACCCCTGGTTTACTCACTGAGCCTACCTCAGCAAAAATCAGTAACGAGCAAAAGGGTTCGTTACAACATGGCTACGCGCTGTCTGCACTCTGGCTGTGCATCACAAAAGCAAGAAATTTGGAGGCGCAGATAAAAACGTTGAAGTAAGTTACGCTGTAGGGACTTCATAATATGGTTAGTTGTCAAAAGAAAGATCATGAGTTCAGCTCTGAATATAAATTTAAATTTTTGTTTGTCGACCCCTAACATATGCTATTTGAGTCTCGTATAATTAAAAAAATTTGGACAATTTTTGCTTTAGGTTGGAGTTATTTCTTTGGGAACCACAAAGTCTAGTTAAGATCGAAGTACCCGGAGTGCTTGATTATGCTGAAAAACTATACGCTTGTACTGATGAAAAAACGTTTTCAAGCGTTACTGGAAGCACTGTGTGGGTCAACAAAGACAGCATTATTTTTATATATTTAACAGTCGAGAAGATGACACTCTTTTCCATGGGTTTCAAGAATATTGTACAAGCTGTTGCCATCGATAGCACTGCTAAACACACCAATTCTGCTTTTATAGATTATTTGCGTCGCATTGTTGCCGCTGCTGTCTCGTCAAATGATAAAACAGCTCTTGGATGAATTAGTGTGGCGTGAACAGTATGGAAGCTATAAGGCTTATTACGGTTCACAACACAACAGTAATTTCTGTTTTTATTGTGTGCATTGCTAATACTTAAAATAAGCCACAGCAGTGTATTGCTGTGAACCGTAATGGGCCCATTAGCCTTGCAGGCCTTTAACAATATCACAGCACACATTGCTGAACAGATACGCATGAGCTCAAACCAAACTTTGACGCAGCGGTTATATAAGGTATGCTCTAATATATATTTTAATTTTGTAAAAAACAATATTTGTATTTATTTTCCAGATTGTCAGAAATCCTTTTAAACATTGGAGTGTTTTGCCGGCCAATGCGAAAGAGACTCCAGCTAATGCAACACCAAAACGATTGAAAAAACGTTAGTTAACAATTAATAGCTCACTATTCAGCAATCATCTAACAAAAACCATAAATTTTTATTTACACTCATGCTCAACTAATCTCATTCAGCCTAACCAAAAACATTTTAATGTCGACTCTAACTTTGGTGTGAGCTTTTGTGGCATTATTTTTATAGAATTTGTTGTCTAAAAGCTTACACTAAATTTAGTCGACATTAAAATGTTTTTTGGTTAGGCTGATTAAAAATTTCTAATAACAGCCCTCTTTAAATTGAGCTTTCTTTGAAGAAACTCATGTTTTTGTACCTCAGTTCATTAAATGTGGTTTTAGTGGTTTTAGCCATACTTTTTCTATATTTTTAAAATCTTGAAGTTAAAACTGTTAAATTGTTAGGAAGCAACATTTTTTCTAACTTTTTCATTCCGTGACTTCGTTCGCTGTGTGCGAAATTTGATGTTACTAAAATGTTGCTTCTTGTTTTTAAAAAGTTTTTTCAGCTCTTAAATTGCATTAGTAATATCATTACTTTTAAATAAACTAAAACATAAATTAAAAGTAAATGTTAAAATAGTTTTTATTGACTAAGTTCACACAAAAAGCATCGATTTGTTATGAATTTAGAAGAATATTTGGTATTATGCTTTTTGTTGCTGGGGTGCAAGGAATTTAGATTAAAGATATACGAAAGTAAATACTTAATATATAACTTCAAGTTCTAGTATTGACTAAAAATAATGGCTAAATTCATGTATGTAATGCATCAGTGTGTTTAATTTTGAATTGGTTTAAATATGAAAACATCGCAACTCTTTCGATATTTAAAAAAAAAAGTTAATAGTTGCGCAGTTTTGGTTAAAAAGCTGCGGTCCATTCAAAATAAAACACAGATGCATTGTATTAATCGGAGCTGTAAAATAATGCATTAAATTTGACTTTATTCACAAAACATTGAATCAGTGAATTACAAAATAAAAATACATTTAATGAATCCAAAGTTTATTTATAAATAAAATTTTTAATTTACATTAATTTTTAAAAATGTTCATTTCAATTATTCATTTGCGTAATTCAGAATAATCAATAATTTTTTGTATTCATTTGAATGATATTCATAAGGAATGCAATTCATAAAGAATATCTGAATTTTCAATTATTCTTTCTTTATTAATTATTAATATTTTATTCGTAATTAATTTGTTATTCATTATTCATGTTTTATTCATTATTCATTTTATTTTCATTTTCATATTTGATTCATTTAAGACCTAAGCTATAAATAAAAAATGACTAATGAAAAAAAATAACAAGTGAATCATGAATAATGAATAAAAAGTTAATAATGAATAAAAATTAATAATGAATAAAAATAAATAATGAATAACAAATGAATAAAAATTAAAAACGAGTAAAAAATGAGTAATGAATTAAAAAATATAATTTAAAATTCTCAAATTCTTTGTGAATTGCATTCTTTGTAAATATCATTAAAATAAATACAATATTGATTCATTATTCGAGATAACGAAAATTAAATATCGAAATGAATAATTAATATTTTTTTTAAAAATTAATGTGAATAAAAAATTTTATTTATAAATCCATTTTGCATTCATTGAATGCATTCTTATTTCGTTATTCAGTTTTTTGTGAATAAAATCAAATTGAATGCATTCCCTTACAGTTCAGGTAGACATACGCAACCGCAGTTCATGAACTTTCAGCTTAACGCTCACTAAGTACCAGTTTTTGTTATCCCCTTATCAATCGACTAATTTTATAAAATCAAAAACGTGTAGAACAAGGCACCTTGTTGGATATCTTCAGTAATTTTCGATGACATTTTTTAAAAATTTAAGTATTTTGATTGATTTTTTTTGTAAGACACATTGTTCCTATACACAGTACAAATTAACATTAATTAATAATAAGATTTTACATTAATAAAATTTGTATGAATTTATACTGTTCATTGTATTGAGTATTTTTTTTGCTTCAGAATATTTAGGAAATAAATATTGGAAAATAATAATGAACATCAAGTTTTTGTTTATAATGTGGCAGACAGAAAAAAGGAAACTCATGAATATTGACAGTTGATGAAAAAAATTTGCATTACAAATTTTCAAAATGTTATTGCACTTTATCTTCAAAATAAAAATTCCCTTTTTCTCTTAGCTAATTCCGTCAAAACCAGTTTTCTGACGCTAACTGAGATAAAATTTTTTAAAAACTCAATAAGAAAAACTCAACTGCAATTCAAATTTTTTGCATCAGCTTTTTATTTTTGTCAAAATAATTTTTAAAACAATAAAAACGAACAATATTAGAAAATTTAATAAAATGGATGCACAAAGTATTGAAAAAGGTATTTTTTTCTGTATTGTATATTTTGTTTACACATTTAAAAACTAATTTATTATTTACGAAATATAGAGTAGCTTATTGAGGCAGTTCGAGCGCGTCCTGGTCTTTGGGATATGTCCTCAACTAATTATTAGTACATTCACATTCGAAATCGCCTATGGATGGAAGTCTTAACCGAATTAAGTAAAGCAAAAATCAACTTATCTGGTGCAAACTGCGATGTGGCCAATGCAACCACTCTTATATCAATATCAATAGCACTGCCTATATTAATAATCACGTTCGATAATTTTTATTTAAATTTAGGCTGTAATGAACCCTTTTGCTCGTTCCTGATTTTTACTGAGGTAGGCTCAGTGAGTAAACCAGGGGTTCTTACAAAATAATTTATTTACCAATGATTCCGTTGTTTTAAATAAGAAAGCCAGCGTTTTAGTTTTAGTTTTAAACTGTAGAGTAAGCCTTTATTATTTTCATTTGTTTTATTTATTACTTAACGAGTACGTTACTTAATTATTATTAATCACTAAGCATCATATAAATTAAATTGATATAATTAATCCTTGCTTATTCATATTTATTCCGTTACTTGCTATGATCCCTCTCGCTGTGAGTGACTATGATAGAACTCAGATTAAAACTATGTTCGAAGGGTGGAGGTACCTTCGCTTAAGATAACTACGTTTTGATTTTAAAGTAAACAACGTTCGAAGGGTGAGGACACCTTCGCTTACGATAACTACGCCTGTCTTAGAGTAAACAAAGTTCGAAGGGTGAGTACACCTTCGCTTAAGATAACTACGCCTGACTTAGAGTAAACAACGTTCGAAGGTGGTGAGTACACCTTCGCTTAAGATAACTACGCCTGAGCTTAGAGGAAACAACGTTCGAAGGGTGAGTACACCTTTGCTTAAGATAACTATGCCTGACTTAGAGTAAACAACGTTCGAAGGGTGAGGACACCTACCTAAGATAACTACGCTTGAACTAACTACTCAGTCTCAAAGCATGTGCATGCTACTGCGCCTGCGACAAGACTGCCTGTCATACGCAAACGCGACTGCTTTATATTCTCCCGTTGCCTTTCTGTTCCGTGTTCACTTGTTTTGTTTTCCCTGCCTGTGTATATGTGACTGTGTTCATGGCTTTGCATGTTTGTATGTGTGTATTTATTATTTGTTTACTTATTTGTTATTCAATACATTCTTATTTCCTCATAATAGAATATAAAAGAATATTTATAACATCAATATTATATATTTTACCTAATAAGATATAATATAATATAATAATTTCTATACATCTTATTCATAATATAAAAATAATAAATCTTTAATTAAGATAGTTTAATTTACATTTCATGTTTTGGTTGTTTACATTTTCCATATTTTAAATTCAGTTAACAATTCATTTATATACTTTTATACTTTCTACTTTTTTTAGGACTCAAATTGTTACACAATTTGGGTCTCACACCCCCCCCTTTTCTTTCCCCGTCAGTGGTGACCATCACTTGTCCGTTCTTGCCAATTCGAACACGGTATCGTCTGCCTTCTTTGAAATATATTCTTTGAAATATAAGCCGCTGCCGCCTCGTCTTCGTTACTGTAGCCTCGATTTAAGTAACCAGTGGCGGTGGTAGTTATCTGGCAGTCTCGTTGGTGCGGTTGCGCACGTTGCACTCTGGCTCAAACGGTGGAACTGTTTGACGCCCCTGTCAATTGCGTCTAATGTACACTGTTGCGCCGCTGTCGACACCTGATGTTGCTGATAATGCCGCTGCTACTTCGCTGCTTTGATTATGCAGATGCTGCTGAGCTGTTGTGCTGGTTTGTTGACGTTGCTTTTACTGTGTTGCTGTGATGCTTTTGATGACGCAGCTGCTACTACGCTGCATTGATGCTTTTGATAACGCAGCTGCTACTGAGCTGCTGTGCTGCTTTTGATGACACAGCTGCTACTGCGCTGCTGTGCTGCTTTTGATAACGCAGCTGCTACTGCGCTCCTGAGCTTCTTTTGGTGACGCAGCTGCTACTGCGCTTCTGTGATGCTTTTGATGATGCAGCTGCTACTGCGATGCTGTGATGCTTTTGATGACGCAGCTTCTTATGCGATGGCAGTTTGTGACGCAGATACGGCTGCGATGGCAGTTGGTGACGTAGGTGCTGCTGCGATGGCCGTTGATTATGCAGTGTCGGATGCTGTGGCAGTTGTTTACGCAGATGCTGCTGCGATGGCAGTTTGTGACGCAGATACGGCTGCGATGGCAGTTGGTGACGCAGGTGCTGCTGCGATGGCCGTTGATTATGCAGTGGCGGCTGCTGTGGCAGTTGATGACGAAGATGCTGCTGCGATGACAGTTGGTGACGCAGGTACTGCTGCGATGGCAATTGGTGACGCAGGTGCTGCTGCGATGGCAATTTGTGACACAGATACGGCTGCGATGGCAGTCGGTGACGCAGGTGCTTCTGCGATTGCTGCTTCTTGTGGATCACCTGTACTTGATTCCACTTCTGTTCGCATGACCTCAGTTGCTTTCTGTGGACCACCCGTTTTTGATCCGATTACCTCTGTTCGTACAACCGTACAGCATGCCGTTTCTTGTTCTTTGTTCGTGTTTTACTTGAGAATGATTGCGCAGTCTCCGCACTGCAATCTTGTTTTCATTTTGACCAGAAAGTCCATGCCTAAAATAAGATCGTCGATCACGTCGTGTAATATGATTAATTCTGTGTTGCATTGTTTTCCTCCGAGTTTTATGTTTACTACGAGTTGCTGAGTAACCTCCCTCGTGGTCCCGTCAGCCAATCGTATGCGTGTAGATATGTTTTCGAGTTTGCTTGATTCCTTTATTTTACTTGCCAGAGATCTGCTGATAAAACTCCGTGTTGCCCCAGTTTCGATCGTCGCCTTGGTCGTGTGGTTGCCTATCGTGACTATAGCGACCACGTGGTTCCCGTTTTGCGTGATGATGTTTAGTTGCGAGGACGATAGTTCCAGGTATCCATTTGTACTCGCCTGGGACGGTACCCTTGGTAGTTTCCCGATGATTGTCTGCAGCAGTTTCTCGTCAACATCCCTCTTTGCCCGCATTCCTAGCAGAAAATTATAGCGGGGCTTCTGCATTCGTATTTGTAGTGCCCTTTTTGCCCACAACGTCGACATGCCATCCGTGGGTTAATTGGAAACTCGGTTTCTTGCGTAATTCTGCGGTGATGCTCTTCTCGCTGTCGTGGTATGGCTGGTCTGGTCGGCGGAGCTTCTTTTTGCAGACTTTCAAAATCTTCGGCTAGACTAATGAGCTCCTCGAGATCCCTGAAGTATTTTCGCTTTATATAAAGCTGATAGTCGTGGAGACTGTTGCGGTATATGCGCTCTAGTTTGCCTTCTCAGAGAAATCTGCATGTCGCATTAAATTCTGCAGCTCGATGAGGTAGTCTTTGAATTTTTCCCTTTGCCGCTGGTGCCTTTGTCGGATCTCATCTTCCAGATGCTCGAAGTATTTGGATGGAAGGAAAAACCGTAGGAAATCCCTCTTATATGCATTCCATTCTTGCCACTGCCGATTATTGTTGCGGAACCATTTCAGCGCGTTGTCTTTCAACAGTTCGGGCATTGTTCGAGGTAAGAGATCCTTGTTTAACCCGCATACTTTGGCTAGCTCCTCTACTCTTTCAATAAAGGCCAGTGGTTCTTTTCCGCCATCATATTTAAAAGACCACTTCCTGACCTGGTCTATTACCGTGGAATATGGTATTTGATGCGCTCCTGCGTGTTCAACGTATCCTGTATATCCTGCGTGCGCGGCTGCTGGTTGCTCGTATGACATTTTCGGGGGGTTAAAATCTTGGTGACATCCCGTGTTTTGCCTCTAGTTCTGTAAGACGTGGTTGCAGCTCTGGTCTCTGCCCTTGATCTGTGATGAAGGTTGCAAAATTTTTCCTTGCTTCTTCCACCGTTCCTGTGCTATCGAATCCAAATTCTTCTGCGTACCCTTGCAGCTCGTCTTTCCGTAGAAAGTATACCCAGGAGGAATTGACCATTTTAATCATGTGTTGTGTTACGCTGATGTTTTCTCTGACTTTAGCTTTCTTCTCTGGCTTTAGATTTGTTCTCTGTCTTTTAGTTTTTCTCTCTGCATTTATTTTCTTATCTAGCTTTCGTGCTTTCTTTGTGTTTAGAGTCCCTGCTCGGGCGCCATTTGTAACGAATCCTTTTGCTCGTTACTGATTTTTTCTGAGGTAGGCTCAGTAAGTAAACCAGGGGTTCTTACAAAATAATTTATTTACCAATGATTCCGTTGTTTTAAATAAGAAAGCCAGCGTTTTAGTTTTAAACTGAAGAGTAAGTCTTTATTATTTTCATTTGTTTTATTTATAACTTAACGCGTACGTTACTTAATTATTATTAATCACTAAGCATCATATAAATTAAATTGATATAATTAATCCTTGCTTATTCATATTTATTCCGTTACTTACTATGAGCCCTCTCGCTGTGAGTGACTATGATAGAACTCAGATTAAAATTATGTTCGAAGGGTGGAGGTACCTTCGCTTAAGATAACTACGTTTTGATCTTAGAGTAAACAACGTTCGAAGGGTGAGGACACCTTCGCCTAAGATAACTATGCCTGAGCTTAGAGTAAACTATGTTCGAAGGGTGAGTACACCTTCGCTTAAGATAACTACGTCTTGAACTTATAGCAAACAACGTTCGAAGGGTGAGTGTACCCTCGCTTAAGATAACTACGCCTAAGCTTAGAGTAAAACTATGTTCGAAGGGTGAATACACCTTCGCTTACGATAACTACGCCTGAGCTTAGAGTAAAACTATATTCGAAGGGTGAATACACCTTCGCTTAAGATAACAACGCCTGAGCTTAGAGTAAAACTATGTTCGAAGGGTGAATACACCTTCGCTTAAGATAACTACTCCTAAGCTTAGAGTAAACAACGATCGAAGGGTGAGGACACCTTCCCTTAAGATAACTACGCCTGAGCTTCGAGTAAACACCGTTCAAAGAGTGAGTACACCTTCGCTTATTATAACTACGTTTTGAACTTATAGTAAACAAAGTTCGAAGGGTGAGTACACCTTCGCTTAAGATAACTACGCCTGAGCTTAGAGTAAACAACGTTCAAAGAGTGAGTACACCTTCGCTTAAGATAACTACGCCTGACTTGGAGTAAACAACGTTCGAAGGGTAAGGACACCTACCTAAGATAACTACGCTTGAACTAACTAGTCTCAAAGCATGTGCATGCTACTGCGCCTGCAACAAGACTGCCTGTCATAGTTTAATTTACATTTTATGTTTTGGTTGTTTACATTTTCCATATTTTAAATTCAGTTAACAATTCATTTATATACTTTGTGAGACCCAAATTGTGTAACAATTTGAGTCCTCACAAGGCATTGAACACTCCAAGAAAATATCAAAATTTTGTCAAAAAATTTACTAGTTTGAAATATAGATATCAGCAGTGGCTCCAAGGAACAACAGCGTCTGGATCGAGTGGAAATGCCAAGGATTTTCCATGAGCGCGATTGCTGTCATTTTTAAACGACTCTGTTAAACCAAGAGAGTAAGTTTATTCCACATTTATGATTAAGAGCGATAAGAAATACTAAATGCATTGAAGGACAAATGCAATGGTGGAGGACACTGAAAGTAAATAATTTTTACAAAACGAACTTTTTTTATATTTTTTTTCAACATACAGTTGCGAACAAAATAATGGCAGTATTCTTACATTCAGATATGTTTGGATAAATAATACTAGTCTACGAATTTCGTATCCGGTAAACCCATTATCATTCCTATATGTACTTTAAACGCTGGTTTCAAATCTGTACTGTTTCCTCCTACATTGTAACATTTCAATATACAGGGTGTTTTACGTTTTTGGCACGTGTTTAGTATTATTGATCTAGAATCTGAAGTACTCACCATAAGATAAAAAAATATTATTTTGTATTTTAGAAAAAATATCAGCTTTTTAATCAATACATCAACCACTATCATTGTTGAAAATAAGAAGACTGCTATTATTCGCTCGCAGCTGTATGTAAATACCTGTGCCATTAATGTTCGTGCTGACATAGGTTAGTCATCATATTCAAAATTAATATTTCCATACTACTTTTTTAGCACTGTCGCCAGGTACAAAACAAGCAGATCGTACTCCATATGAAGATTTCGAGTATATCGAGGATTTTGAAATTCAATCTTGTAACTTAAATAATCAAAAAGCGAATGATTTTTTATCAGGTGAAGTATTATTAAAATAATAAATTTAATTTTATCTGTTTGTCGAAACTAATGTATTTTGGACCCATAAACAGAAAAATCACTTACTATGAACAATAGAATAAGATTCCTTAACGAATACGAGAATACGATTCGTCAACGAGTCCGAGAATTTGGTTTTTTTTTAATTTTTAGCTAATACCATGATAGAATTACCAGGCAGTATTAATCGTTACTTTTACTCGTTACTTTGGGCATATAGTGTCAAATAAAAGTATTGCAATCACACCAAGAAGTAAAAGGGGATTTTTTGGTCTTTACTTTTGTCATATCTCATATACATATACATATGAAGTAATATTTCTGCTGCTAGTAACTTCTTTTAAATTCTATGCCATAGAATACATTTAAGTTTTGAGAAGTTTATCTTATTTTTGATGCAATGAGGCTATTTATCAATGTTTATCACTTGGCTTATATCAAGTTCAAGAACAAGATAAATAATTTGTTGTCATTTTCTCATTTCAAATAATACAAGAAGCAACATTGTTTTCTGGTAATTCTATCATGTGCACAACTGATTACCTGATTCAGACGAGTTGAGCAACTCGTTTTATTTTGGGTTAACTCTGTAAACATCCGCAACGAGTGCACACGTTGGTCAAGTTGCTATCGTCTCGTTTCATCTATTTTGGTTGGCCTTTACATTGTTAAATCTTACATTTTAGGCAGTTCGAGAATAATTGGATAATTTTAAATTAACGAGTTGTTCTCGATTGCGTACCGAGATCTCGAGTTTGTTTCGAACTCGTTTATGAATCGTTCTTCGTTTGGTTTTTATTGGCATATCTGTAAACTTATGTAATTATTTTTCAGAATCTTAAGATCTGAAGAAACAAACTGAAGATGTTCAAATGCCTGAAAATATTTCCAAAGCGGTATCATCTTCAAAGAAAAATATTAATAAAAAAAATCATGAAGAATATCATGCTATTGGTACCCAAAACGACTATGATATTCGAATAAATATTAAAAAACAATTTTTTTCAGAAAAACTTAAAATTAGGAGAGAAAATTTGGAACTCAAAAAGGAGTTCTTAAGCACTAGAAGAAAAACAAATCCAAGCGACTACAAACGTCTATTTTGTGACATGCTTTATGCAGATCTTCAGGATATGGATATTTCAAAATTTATAAAAGTTAGAGAGAAAATTCAGAACATTGTGGATGAGGCGAATGATGATAATCTTTAAGTTAAGGAGTTATGTCGCATACACACTGTAACAAACAATTACCCAGTACTCGGCCAAGCTGAAAAATTAGCCAAGTCCCATAGCCTCGAAGCGGTCTCTGCACACCTAGCTATGCTTCGGTCGTAGCTCAGGGAAAATGGGGGTGGGGTGGCTTCGGACCGTGAGATGCCTGGGGGTTACAGCGTAATAAAGATACAGGTGCAGAGGGTTAAGGGAGTTGCTTCAACTCACTTGCCAAGACTAGAAGAAAAAAAAAAAAAATAATATACAAAATATGAAACCCTAAGGTAGGGAGGAGGGGATAGAGGTGACTGGTGACGGTGATTCATGAGAGAGGGGTGAGGAGGAGGTGTTGTTTCCCCCACCCGGTCTCTACCCGCCCAACCTACTCCTGGTTCCAAGGTTATTCAGGAGCCCTCATAAAAGCAGTCGCCTTGTCTTTACTTACCCAGCATACCTATGGATGGTGAAGAAATAAGAACAATTTTTAGTTTCTCATCTTATCGACTACGTTACAATTTATTAAAGGTAATTCAATTCCACACGAATGGATCTGATAAAAAAAAAGCAAAATGTTCCAAACTAAGTTCAATATAATAATTTTAATCCGTATTCGGATCGTTTCATATTTTTGCTAGCTTACCTAACTACTTAAATTTTCTTAATATATAGGTTACATTCTTTTTAAGTTCGGGGTAATCTATTAAAGTTTGAAATAGGTAGGGTTAATTGAATTTCTAATTTAATTTTTGTGTAAATAATTAAAAGTTGGTTTAAAGTTGACTTAAATAATTTTTAGGGTATATTCTCTACGTTTTGAATATTTTAGGATGACTCAATTTAAGTTTGGTATTAATTAGTTAAGTTTGGTATAGGGTTGATCCAACTTAAGTTTAGTTTAAATTATTTAAATTTTTATGTTAGGTTGAATCCATTCATTTTTAATGGAGATTAGTTAAGTTTATTTTAAGATGGATTTAATTTAATTTTAGTGTCAAGTAGTTAAGTGTAGTTCTTGTCTATGTTATTATTATTCGAATTTAGGTTTCGCTTTTATTTGTTTTAATTTATGTTGATTTTACCGTACCTTCGTTTTTCGTATCAATAAGTTTTAAATTATATTAGTTCTATGTTACTTTCGCCTCCGTATAAATACGTTTTAAATTCAGTTAAATTTAGTTTATATTATTTTTAGATTAATTTTAAATTATTTTATATTAGTTTTAGATTAATTTTAAATTATTTTATATTAGTTTTAGATTAATTTTAAATTATTTTATATTAGTTTTAGATTAATTTTAAATTATTTTATATTAATTCGAGATTAATTTGAAATTATTTTATATTAATTCGAGACTAATTTGAAATCATTTTATATTAGTTGTAGATTCATTTGAAATAATTTTATATTAGCTTTAGATAATTTCGAAATTATTTAGTATTAGTGGTAGATTAATTTGGATTTACATGATTTTTGAATATAAACTAATTTCAATTGAAGTGAGCTTTAGCTTATCGGAATTTTAACTCAATTCATATTGGGGTTATTTTAATCTTAAATCATTTTAAAATGAGTGTATACTAGTTTTAGATGAATTCATAGTTAGATGACATTACTGGTAGATCATTTTGAAATTAGAGTATCTAGGTCTTAGATGAACTTTAATTTAAGTTAGCTTTAGCTCCATAGAATTTTAAGTCGATTTATATTGAACTCCCTGGGGCCAAAACAAAAATAAAAAAAAACAATTTATTGATAAATTTTCAAACACTTTCATTTTGACGGAATCGTAAGTGCCAAGTATTTATGAAAAATAACAATCAAAACTATTCACTTATGATTTTCAAAACCGTCTTCCTGGTGAGCGCACCAGAAGTGATAAGCACTCTGTGAAATTCTTCCTTTCTCTTTGTTAACTTTTATTTGATTTTTTCGTCTTAAAAGTTACAAAATTTTTTTTTTTTTTTTTTTTAAAATGCCATTCTTACAGAGTTCACTTGGCACTCCTGGTGCTTTCACTGGGGATGAATTGTGAAGACTCTTCACAACGACCTATGGTTAGCAATTAAGGAAAAGAACCAAAATACATAAAAAAAAAACCTGGTGTCCTGACCGTTGACGTTGTTGTTCCAGTTGGTGTTGTTGTTGTTTCGGCTGCTCGCTGTTGTTGGTCTTGCTGACAGACAGTGTGCTTGCTGCTGGCGTTGTTGGTGAGCTGGAGGCGCTTTGGTGGTGGTTGCGCTAGGAGCGTTGGCATTTTTGTTGTTGTGGCTGCTCGCTTTCGCCGTAGCTGCTGTTGTTGTTGGTGAGCTGGAGGCGCTTTGGTGGTGGTTGCGCTAGTAGCGTGGGCATTTTTGTTGTTGTGGCTGCTCGCTTTCGCCGTAGCTGCTGTTGTGCCACGTTGGTTGCGAGTGGAGCGCTCGTGTTTGCCGACGTTGGTTTTGAATGCGGACAACTTGACGCTGACTAAATTATTAATGCGTTCCTCGGGCTCTACAATTAAATGGTTGGTTGCTGACGTTATTGGTGCAACAAATTTCCTGTAATAAATTTATAAAATTCAAAACTGATGCACAAAAAATTTTCGAAGTTTAATGATTTTCTATCGATTTCTATTCACTTACGCTCACTTTTCGTTATTTTTTTCCTTTTATTGATTTTTCTAGAATTTTTGAAGTTGACGAATTTATTTTTTTATACGACGAATTTAACTAAAGTTTGCTTTTAATCAAGACGCAGCTATCCGAAAGTTTTGATTTTTCCAATTTTTATAAATTTTATTCACTGGCGCCACCAATTTCTGTTTTTGATTCCTTCTCACTTTCAGCCAAATAGTAAAATTTTTATTAAAAATTGTCGAAATGTTGTTGCTGTTACTCGAGTTGATGTTGAATGCGGACAACTTGACGCTGGCTATATCATTTATGCGTTCCTTAGACTCTTTAAATAAATGGTTTGTTGTAGATGTTGCTGTTGGTACAACAAATTTCATGTTTAATTGCAAAATAATTAGTTACCATTCGATGCTCCTCCAATTCTTTTAATTGCATATTCGCACAATTCTGCAACTCAACGACATAAAGACTTTCAAGTTATCTTTGTAGGTTATAACAACTCGGCCGAGCTTATCAATCAACTCGTCGTCTGATTTGTTGAAAACGGCAGAAGTAGTCCGCGTTAGGTGGTGAAATTAAAAATTTAAATAAATTCCTTGGATTTTATTCCGTTTTCTGAATTTTTCACTGTCTGGCGAAATAGAAATTTGCACAAACACAAATGAGTAGACAAGATGTGGTTTGACTCACGAGTTTTCCTCGAATTAATGAGGTGGCGTTAACTTGCATCGAGCTCGCAACGTTGCTGTGCTATTTGTCGTCAGTGTTGACCCCTGGTGTTGGTTATTAGAGGTCCAATTCGTAGGGTGAGCTTACACTGCTTTTTACTGCGTTTACACGGGCAAGTTGCCTTTTCCGCGATGTAAGTCGGGTACTTTCGGCCTTACTCGTTGGTTTGATCGTAAGTCGCCCACCACTCCCCAGATGTCACTACCGTCGCTAATGCCCCACGCCGTATCGTGGCCACGTAACAGCTTGTGATTGGCAGATGCCCTAAATCGCACATGCTACTCAGTCAAGTTGAGCAAAAGGAAGCGGACAAGAGAAAATAAAATTGGGGTTATGCCGCATTCGGGTGGCATCAGATGGCGTTCACGAAGAGAAGACAACCCGGTGGTGTAATATTAGGGTCACTCACGATGTCGCGTATTTGCCCTATTCTAGTGCATTTTAATAATTTTCATTAAGTTTACTCAATTTTTACGAGTTTTTACTTGCTCATGCTTTGCGCTCAAATACATCGCTGACTGATACGACTTGTCGCAGAGAGTATGATATAAACATACAAGTTTATGGTTAAGGTGCGTTCACGATAAGTAGTTTATGAAGTAAATTTTCGTATTACATTTATTGCAAATACGCAACATCGCGAATGGCCCTTCAAAACCACTGACGGTTGTGAAAAAACCCGTCAACGGTCCACCCTTGAATTCGAATTCAAATTCAATCTGAAGTATGGAAGCCAATACTTCACTTCCGCCGTTCCGTCAATTGAATAACAAAAAAAAATTTTTACTTGTGGTATTTTTAACGGACGTTCGGCCGCCATACTCCCGCTTGAATTCGAACTCAAATTCACCTCGGAGACAGGAAACGACCAGTCATTTCCGGCGATATGTCAAAATATATGCATCGAAAGAAAAATAAATGAAAATGAAAAGTGACAGGAGGTGTTCACACCACCCACAAAATTGTCGACCCTCACAACACTGGTAATGTGATTAACTCAAAACATTCCAAAATCGACTTTTTCATAAATCAATTGACAATACTAATGTGTACCCCGCTTTATGTCAGTTGTGTTGCTTCTGCAGGTTCAGTTGTTTGCCTCTCATTAAAAATTTTCACAATTTTGAGTTTATCACTTTAGCAGTGAGTGTGGGATTTATGTTCTACTTTGAATACTATTATTATTTTTTAAATAAATCTTTAAAGCTTAAAATTTTTTTAAATGTACTATATAACGTTTGTCAACTATATCAACATTTGTGGCCTAAAAACTTACGTTTTAATCATTTATTTTTCGTTCATTATTGTAATTATGAAAAAAAAACTTTTTTGTACATGGTTGAACATCTTCAAGTTTCCAAAAAAAATTTTAATGTTATTCCTTTTTTTATAACTTACTTTATTATACTTATTTAAAAAATAAATTTTCTAAGGTGGTATCTTAGGCACATGTTTTTTCAAAAATAAAAGTTTTCTTGCTATCATTTTCTTAAACTAAAATGAAAATTACATCAGTGCAAGAAAATGACAAAATTATTTTTTGGCTCTGCTATAAATTGCATCCCATTGCCATGGAATGCTTCCCTCTTCCGCAAATACCTCATAAACTGCTTTCTTGTCTCCTTAGCAGCGGAGTAAGAATAGCGTTTTCCGCAAGCGGACAGATTTGCAATAATTGGCTGCCGGAAAATACGCCACTTTGCAACTAAAATGCCAAATGTATTTTCCACAACACGGCGTGATCGGCTTAGTCTAAAAATAAGCAAAAGAAATTAATGTTATAAAGTTTATATAGTTCATGCTACGTGTTATTTAGAATTTGACCTATTCAAAATTTTTGGAATACGTCCACCTCCCCATAACACCCACAATAGTTAAAACTCAATAAAAGGGTTTTTAATTGAGCTAGAGAGATAAAATTTGGTTTGTGTGTTTGTTAAATCAATTCTTAGTTGAAAACTGAAAATGGGAGTGATCAGTTCACAAATACACCCACCTCCCATATTACCCACAATGATTAAAACGAAATATAAAGGTTTCGGTATGAGCTAGAAAGAAGACATTTTGCGTGTAGGTAAATGTGATGGAATTGGAAACAATGTTATGAACTATAAACGGGTCTGGGCTGCCTACTTTTCAAACTTAAGTAAAATGTGGTGTAGGGTATTTAATGGTCGGTTCACCCCGACCAGAACTTTCTTACTGATTTTATATTCAGCCCAATTCTGAATGATTTTTCCCGGGGAAATGGAAAAGGGAGTTTAAATTTTTAAGATAGCAGATAAAGATATCACATTTTTTTTTTTGCTTACACTATTGAATATTGACAGTTGATGAACAAATTGTCATTAAAAATTTTAAATATGTTTTTGAATTTTATCTTAAAAATTAATACTCCCTTTTCCGATTCCCCAGGAAAACTCATTCAGAATTAGGCTGATTGATTTTTAGTCGATATAAAGCAGCGAAAAGTACTTGAATATACCTGTAGTTAAAAATTCTCTCTCTTTCGTTCAATGATGTGTGTGGAAATGACTTCATCAGAGTGGTCTCTAGCGGAAAGGCATCATCGCCAGTAAAAACATAAGGCACCTCCTTAAATGCTTCGCTAACGTCCGACGGCTGTGGAATTCTGTAACAATAATTCATGGAAATATTTTTTTTAAGAATATAATAAATACATACGGAAGCTTCCTTGAATAAAAAAGTTTTCCGAAATTACAGCGGCTAAAAACTCCGTTATCACTTCCTTTTCCTGCTGCTCCGACTTCACACATTATTAAAGAATATGAAAGAATAGTTCACACATTATGACCATCAATACGACTGAAAAGGTTTTTTTATAATTGAAAAACTCGCTTCCAGAACAAGATGGTGCCTGTAAAACAGTCAATGTACATATAATAATTTTAATAACTACAAGAATACTTTCTATTTATTCTTCTTATTGCGCTAATGCCAAATTGCGTTACCTGTATTTGAATATGCTTCCCATCAATTGCGCCGATGCAATGATCACATTGCCATTTTGTTTTAAACTTTCCCGCAATTTTTAAAAAGTTTTCCTTTCAAATGGACTTAAAGACCTTGCTCTTTAATGCAGCTACAGTTGGAGAGCATTTGTAATTTAATGCAATGCTGCTCTGCGATTCTCCATTAGCCAAATATCTAAATAATAATTATTAGTATTTAATAAAAAAAAAATAACTAAAAAAATACCTTAGCGTCATTGCCAGTCGAGCGCTTGCATTTATAGGCTCTCTTGTAAGCAAAAATTTCATAAAAAGAGGAGCTACATCGTCTAGTAGCTCCTCAAACTGCACTGTACTCATCCTTATATATTGGTGCAGCAGTTGTGGATCCGACAATTTTAGTTTTAAAAAGTGAGTATTGTACGCACCATCCGCGTTCCGACTTCGGTAAAATTCTCGCACCCATGCAGACGGAGGCTTTCTTTTGGGACGCGGTTCATCATCTTCCGATGAAGAAGAAGACAACGAACTAGAAAAAAGTAGTAAGAAATCAACTACTTCGTCGTCGCTTAAGGGCATTTCTAAATAAGATATTAATTATGAATTAAGAAAATATTGACGTATAAAATATTATTTTGACAAAATTAAATTTGAAACAATGCTTCTTCAATTGATCTGAACACACCAGAGTCAAGCTCCATCTCCTCCAACGTGTCATGGAGTATGGATTTTGCAGCTTGAGCTCCACTAGTTGGCTTGATGAGCAGTGTTTGCTGGTGTCGTGGCGGTGACGATGGCGGCTGCATGTTTGTTCCATCTTTCGTTTTCGCCCATTTCTCTCGCATGCGTCCTATGCCGTGGTAACATCCAAAAGTTGGTTTTATAGAGCCGGCGCTGACCCCGTTGAATTTTTCCGTCATTTTCAAATTTCGGAGTTTAAAAAAATTCAGTAAAAAAATTTCTTAATAAAACAAATAAAAGCTGCACAACATATAACAACAAATCACATGCCATTATTTTGCAGAAGATGTGATTGTCGGAGATCTAAGAAGATCACATGGAAACCGGGCTTAAAGTAAAGCAAAAATACAACAACAAATAAGAGAATGTGAAATGGGAGAAAAACTGCGAAAAACTGAGAAATTGACAATTCAAATCTCATCGCCTCTGTGGTGCAGTGCTCTAGTGCGCGCTTGCACGGGTATCACAAAGACTTCTGATGAAGATTTTAGCACGGCCGAAATCGCGATAAAATCAGCTAGTGATTTTTTCCTTTTCATATTGAAAAAATTTGTTGTTGTTGTTGTTGTTGTTGTTGTTGTTTCTTTGGAAAGATTCGTTAGAACAATTAATTGATCTAACTTCGACCTTAAGCTCAATAAACGATTTTAAACTATCAAACAACTAGAATTTATATTTAAAAGCAAGTATGATTTAAACTATCAAACATTTAGAATTTGTATTTAAATCATATAAAATCAACATAATAAATAACAAGGTCATTTAGAAAAAACTTTAATCAAATGGTAGAGCACAACCAAACAGAAACAAGCTGAAAATATATCAGCAAAAATATAAAAACAACTTCAGTAACCATGCTTTGTTAGTGGAAGACTTCCAGCAGACTGTTGGACTCCATTATAATAACATAAGCATAAAGACTAAAGTAAAGCAAAAATACAACAACAAATGTGAGAATGTGAAATGGGAGAAAAACTGAGAAATTGGCACTTCAAATCTCATCGCCTCTGTGGAGCAGTGCGCTAGTGCGCGTTTGCACGGGTATCACAAAGATTTCTGATGAAGCCTTCAGCACGGCCGAAATTACAATAAAATCAGCTAGTGATTTTTCCTTTTCATACTGAAAAAACTTTGTTGTTGTTTCTTTGGAAAGATTCGTTAGAAAAATTAAGTGTTCTTGCTTTGACCTTAAGCTCAATAAACGATTTTAAACTATCAAACAACTAGAATTTGTATTTAAAATCAAGTATGATTTACAGCCCTGTTCTGGCAAATTAACAAATTGTTAACCAGTATTTTGAATACTTCTATGTGTTTTTTGTAATTTTTTTTTTCAAAACAAAATTTGAAGCTAAAAAATAAAAAATTTTCATGCAAATTGTCAACAGCTTTTCAGTTATTGACAATTTCATTAAAAAATTTTGTTTTTTGAGCTTTAAATTTTGTATTGAAAACAACAAACACATAGAAATATTCAAAATACTGGATAACAATTTGTTAATTTGCCAGAATAGTGCGGTTAAACTATCAAACATTTAGAATTTGTATTTAAATCATATAAAATCAACATAATAAATAACAAGGTCATTTTGAAAAAACTTTAATCAAATGGTAGAGCATGACCAAACAGTAACAAGCTGCAAATATATCAACAAAAATCTAAAAACAACTTCAGTAACCATGCTTTGTTAGTGGAAGACTTCCGGCAGACTGTTGGACTCCATAATAATAATATAAGCATAAAGACTAAAGTAAAGCAAAAATACAACAACAAAGGTGAGAATGTGAAATGGGAGAAAAACTGAGAAATTGACACTTCAAATCTCATCGCCTCTGATGAAGCCTTAAGCACGGCCGAAATTGCAATAAAATCAGCTAGCTATTTTTCCTTTTCATATTGAAAAAATTTTGTTGTTGTTGTTGTTTCTTTTAAAAGATTCGTTAGAACAATTAATTGATCTAACTTCGACCTTAAGCTCAATAAACGATTTTAAACTATCAAAAAACTAGAATTTATATTTAAAAGCAAGTATGATTTAAACTATCAAACATTTAGAATTTGTATTTAAATCTTATAAAATCATTATAATAAACAACACGGTCATTTAGAAAAAACTTTAATCAAATGGTAGAGCACGACCAAACAGAAACAAGCTGAAAATATATCAGCAAAAATCTAAAAACAACTTCAGTAACCATGCTTTGTTAGTGGAAGACTTCCAGCAGACTGTTGGACTCCATTATAATAACATAAGCATAAAGACTGTGAGGACTCATATTGTTACCCAATTTGTGCCTCACAAAGTATATTGATGATTTATTTTAATGAAATGTAAATATAACTGGAAAATATGAATTAATAATTAAATTAAATTAATTATGTTTAAAGAATTTATTATTTATTTTTGGAAACTATATGGAAAAGTATAATAGTTTATAGTTTATTGCATTGAATAAATAATAAATGAATAAATAACATATACACACATACAAATATGTATGTACACAGCCACATATACACAGGCAGGGAAAACAAAACAAGTGAACATGGAACAGAAAGGCAACTGGAGAATATAAAGCTATCGCGTTTGCTTAGGACAGGCAGTCTTGTCGCAGGCGCAGTAGCATGCACATGCTTTGAGACTGAGTAGTTAGTTCAATCGTAGTTATCTTAAGCGAAGGTGTCCTCACCCTTCGAACGTTGTTTACTCTAAGTCAGGCGTAGTTATCTTAAGCGAAGGTGTACTCACCCTTCGAACGTTGCTTATTCTAAGTTCAAAACGTAGTTATCTTAAGCGAAGGTGTTGGTTGGTTTAGATGGTGATTCTACATGCAAGTAGGATCCAAGTAGCTCTAGTGAGCCGTTTTGATACCATAACCTCGCGTTTCTGTTGGTTGACTGGGCAGCGCACTGCTAGGTTATAACCATCCGGTGCGATTGATGAACGTTAGGAGATTGTTGATTTTTGTTGTTGAGAGTTCCTCTAGGTTGCTGAGGAAGGGCCTGCCAAGCGTTGCTAGTCTGGACCTGGCCAGGGCCGGGCAGGTGCACAGAAAGTGTGTTAGTGTTTCTTTTTCATTTGGGTCATCGCAGCTGCGACAGTGGGTGTTGAAAGGTAGTCCGATTCTCTCGGCATGAACTCCGATGCACCAGTGACCCGTAATAATAGCCGTTAATCTGGCTATGTCGCTCCGGGGCTTTGATAGCAACTGTTGAGTTCTGCCTATATTGTAGAGGGGCCATATTTTTCTTGATGTGCTGCAGGTTGGTAGTTCTCTCCATCTACGACCGGCTAAGGTTAAGTAGTAAGAACGAATTCTTCCCTTGACTGTGTTCAGTGGAACTTCGACTGGTTCCGCTCTGGAAACGTCAAGGGAAGAACCCCGCCTGACCAATTCATCCGCCTTTTCATTACCATAAATGTTCCTATGGCCGGGAACCCAGATTATGGTAATGCTAAGTTGGTGACTTAGCCGGGCCAGTTCATCCTTACACTGCCTTACCAGTTTGGAGTTGGTACTGATCGCAGCTAAAGATTTAGCGGCAGCTTGGCTATCCGTCAGAATAGCTGCGTTAAGGTGGTTGGTATTAGCTCTCCTTAAGGTGCGACAAGCTTCTCTTATCGCAAAAAGCTCGGCCTGAAAGACGCTGGCTGAGTTTGGTAGACGAAACGAGTCCGCCACCCCCAGTTTCTCAGAGTATATGCCCGCTCCCACTCCGCACTCCATCTTGGAGCCATCCATGTAAAAGGACACATCGAAGGCTAGATCAATTCCCCCATTGCGCCATTCCACCCTGGTGGGAAACTTGGTTGTAAAGGATTTCGTGAAGTCGAGTTTGGGGGTGTCGTAGTCCGTTTTTCCAGGAAGCAGTTCCCGAGGTAGCGGATTAAGAATGTTGCTGTGTCCATATGGTCTATTTCGCCAGTTGTACGACTCTCTGAGTCTGACTGCACTGTTTGTTGCGGTAAGCTTAATGTGTAAATCTATGGGGAGTAAATGTGTCAGGACATTAAGTGCATCAGTGGGGCATGAGCGGATACCCCCCGTGATACCTATGCATGCGGATCGCTGGATCCGAGCTAGTTTAGTTGTGTTGTATGCTGGCATACCATACGCCAAGATGGGTCGCACTACTGCTGTGTATAGCCATAAGAGCATTTTTGGTTGAAGACCCCATTTTCTACCAAAGGTTTTTTTGCAGGCGTAGAAGGCTATACAGGCCTTCTTGACCCTTTGTTCGATGTTAGTTTTCCAGCTTAGCTTAGGATCCAGAATGACACCTAGGTATTTTGCGCTACTGGATAGTGTAAGAGGTTGGTTATTGAGCTTTGGAAGGACAAATTGTGGCGCTTTGGTTTTTGTGGTGAATAACATCAGTTCCGTCTTACTAGGGTTAACTCCTAGGCCGCACCTGGCAGCCCAGACACTGAGTTTTCCCAAAGCAACCTCCATTAGCTCACTGAGCGTAGAGGGGAACAGTCCTGACACCATAACAACCACGTCATCCGCATAAGCCACCACTTTGACCCCATTGCAATTTAGTATATTAAGAAATTCATTCATGGCGATGAGCCAGAGTAGGGGGGAGATTACTCCTCCTTGCGGAGTACCCCTACTGACAAATCTTGTGAGTTGGCAGCCACCCAGGTCTGCCTGGATTATTCTGTTTCTGAGCATTGAGACTATCCAGTGTACTCACCCGAAGGTGTACTCACCCTAAGCGAAGGTGTACTCACCCTTCGAACGTTGTTTACTCTAAGTCAGGCGTAGTTATCTTAAGCGAAGGTGTACTCACCCTTCGAACGTTGCTTATTCTAAGTTCAAAACGTAGTTATCTTAAGCGAAGGTGTACTCACCCTTCGAACATAGTGTTTAATCTAAGTCAAGCGTAGTTATCTTAAGCGAAGGTGTACTCACCCTTCGAACGTTGCTTACTCTAATTTCAAAACGTAGTTATCTTAAGCGAAGGTGTACTCACCCTTCGAACGTTGCTTACTCTAAGTTCAAAACGTAGTTATCTTAAGCGAAGGTGTACTCACCCTTCGAACGTTGTTTACTCTAAGTGAGGCGTAGTTATCTTAAGCGAAGGTGTACTCACCCTTCGAACGTTGCTTACTCTAAGTTCAAAACGTAGTTATCTTAAGCGAAGGTGTACTCACCCTTCGAACATAGTGTTTAATCTAAGTCAGGCGTAGTTATCTTAAACGAAGGTGTCCTCACTCTTCGAACGTTGCTTACTCTAAGTTCAAAACGTAGTTATCTTAAGCGAAGGTGTAGTCACCCTTCGAACGTTGCTTATTCGAAGTTCAAAACGGAGTTATCTTAAGCGAAGGTGTCCTCACTCTTCGAACGTTGTTTACTCTAAGTCAGGCGTAGTTATCGTAAGCGAAGGTGTACTCACCCTTCGAACATAGTTTTACTCTAAGCTCAGGCGTAGTTATCGTAAGCGAAGGTGTACTAACCCTTCGAACTTTGTTTACTATAAGTTCAAAACGTAGTTATTTTAAACGAAGGTGTACTCACCCTTCCAACATAGTTTTACTCTAAGCTCAGGCGTAGTTATCGTAAGCGAAGGTGTACTCACCCTTCGAACTTTGTTTACTATAAGTTCAAAACGTAGTTATTTTAAGCGAAGGTGTACTCACCCTTCGAACATAGTTTTACTCTAAGCTCAGGCGTAGTAATCGTAAGCGAAGGTGTACTCACCCTTCGAACTTTGGTTACTATAAGTTCAAAACGTAGTTATCTTAAGCGAAGGTGTACTCACCCTTCGAACATAGTTTTACTCTAAGCTCAGGCGTAGTTATCTTAAGCGAGGGTACACTCACCCTTCGAACGTTGTTTACTCTAAGACAGGCGTAGTTATCGTAAGCGAAGGTGTCCTCACCCTTCGAACGTTGTTTACTCTAAAATCAAAACGTATTTATCTTAAGCGAAGGTACCTCCACCCTTCGAACATAGTTTTAATCTGAGTTCTATCATAGTCACTCACAGCGAGAGGGATCATAGCACATAACGGAATAAATATGAATAAGCAAGGATTAATTAAATCACTTTAATTTATATAATGCTTAATAATTAATAATAACTAAGTAACATACTCACTAAGCAATAAATAAAACAAATGAAAATAATAAAGAATTACACTACAGTTTAAAACTAAAACGCTGGCTTTCTTATTTTAAACAACGGGATCATTGGTAAATAAATTATTTTGTAAGAACCCCTGGTTTACTCACTGAGCCTACCTCAGCAAAAATCAGTAACGAGCAAAAGGGTTCGTTACAAGACTAAAGTAAAGCAAAAATACAACAACAAATGTGAGAATGTGAAATGGGAGAAAAACTGAGAAATTGGCACTTCAAATCTCATCGCCTCTGTGGAGCAGTGCGCTAGTGCGCGCTTGCACGGGTATTACAAAGATTTCTGATGAAGCCTTCAGCACGGCCGAAATTACAATAAAATCATTGTTTCTTTGGAAAGATTCGTTAGAATTCTAAGTCCAAATGCTTCCTGTGGAAATTTATTGCTTATATCATCATGAAGTTCTACTGGTGCTTCCGAATTATCGACGATTGGTGCGAAAACTATTTCATCTAAATCTTTATCTACCTCCTGCAGAAAGTGTTGGGACCATTTTTTTGCGTACTGCGGATCTAAAAAGCATTTTGTTAGAATTTAATGTTCTATGTATGCTAGTGCTTATAATTTATTAACTCACCATCGCTTATTTGTCGTAATGTTTCAGGAGAACAATTCACCTGTAATTTTTTTGAGTTTTCCATGTCTTTTTTATTAAATTTTATTTATTGAATATTTTGAATTTGTTTGCAACTTCAAATTCTGTTTGTATATCTGATATAAAAAAAAATTGTTAAATGTCAACAAAGAAGCGGTTGTGCTTGAATCTCGCTAGAAGTTGTTTCTGTACTTTTTAATAAATTGTCGCATTTTGACAGATAATAAAATTACTAACACAGCTTGAAATTTACTTGAATTTTTCTTCAAGTTTGTAAGGAAACAGACCTATTGTGAAAGTTTTTCATTTTGAAAGGCAAATTTTTAGAAGTGGTGTTATCTAAAAAATAAAAATATTTTAAAATACATTCAAATATATTTTGAACCAGATCAATAATAAAACCCATATTTTGAGTTAGAAAACTAAGCGTAAACAAAAATGTCTAAAATTGTTTTGTTTACACATTATTCTCAGCAAAGTTCAGTGTAAATAGTTATGCTTTTGCACAGAAATTAGGTGAATTCGTTTTTTTGTTCATTTATTTGTTAAGTGCGGTGATATAAATAAATGAAACAGGTATTCAGTTAGAACTGGTCTAAATTAAAATTTCTGCCTAATATCCAACCAATTTTTATTTTTACACACCAAAATTTATGTAATTTTTGTTCGTATTTAATCTTTTATCATCTTTTACCTTTGTTGAAAATAGCATTATCGTCACTTTCCTTCTGCTGTAAATTTCCATCATTAAAGTTTGTAACATTTTGAAACTTTTCTTTTTGAAAAGCAAATTTTTAGAGGTGATGTTATATAAGAAATAAAATTTTTTTTAAAATATACTGAAATATATTTTAAAACAGAAACTAAATAACCCCGTATTCTGCTGAGAATTAGAAAATGAAGATATCAGAAATTAAGCTACGGTCACGACATTTAGTTAATTTTTTTGCAACGTTTTGTGTAAAAGTATTTAAATTTTTTAGAGTGTATGTTGTAATGAAGTTTTAAACCAAGTATCTACCTTTTTCTTTAGGTGTTGTAAAATTTTCTGACGGTCCGTCGTCAATGTCAGCATCAAATATTATGAAGCATTTCCATAATTAAGTATTTTTCCTTTTTAAGTATAATTAAGCAGTGTTTTACCATAATTAAGTATTTATTTAAATTGAAATACTTTTATATAATTATTATAAGAACTAAACTAGACTTCATAAATTAACTTCACTATATATAGCTTAAAATAAAAACGAGAAAAGTTAAAAATAAAAATATAGTATAAGGCAGTTCTAGTAAGAATATTCATGGAAAAGCTGGTGTAAGATCGGTATGAGAAGAAATTTATTCTCATGAGGGATACAAAAGTACTTGTATTCAATATCTTTTCTAAAAATTGTAGTAATTTCTGTATTTAAATTAGCCCCCTATCAAAATACCCAAGCCTGAAAAAGAGTCAAGTGGTTCTTCAAAATAATTTTCTATTTTAACGAAAGTTTGTCCAAGTACCATATCTTCTTCCTATATTTCATTAATTCCAATTACTTTAAGGGCCGCTTTCTCAATGTCCGGCTAAGCACTAATCAAAACTTTAACAAGCAGTTTAACAAACTTTTTTCAATATGAAAAGGGAAAAATCACTAACTGATTTTATTGCAGTTTTGGCCGTGCTAAAAACTTCATCAGAAATCTTTGTGATACCATGCTTTGTAAGTGGAAGACTTCCAGCAGACTGTTCAATTTCATAATAATAACATAAGCATAAAGACTAAAGTAAAGCAAAAATACAACAACAAATGTAAGAATATGAAATGGAAGAAAAACTGAGAAATTGACACTTCAAATCTCATCGCCTCTGTGGTGCAGTGCGCTAGTGCGCGCTTGCACGGGTATCACAAATATTTCTGATGATGCCTTTAGCACGGCCGAAATTGCAATAAAATCAGCTATTGAGTTTTTCCTTTTCATATTGAAAAAACTTTGTTGTTGTTGTTTCTTTGGAAGATTCATTAGAACAATTAATTGTTCTAACTTTGACCTTCAGCTCATTAAACGATTTTAAACAATCAACAACTAGAATTTGTATTTTAAATCAAGTATGATTTAAGCTATCAAATATTTAGAAATTGTATTTAAATTATATAAAATCAACATAATAAATACCGAGGTCATTTAAAAAAACTTTAATCAAGTGGTGAAGCACAAACAAACAGAAACAAGCTGAAAATATATCAGCAAAAATCTAAAAACAACTTTAGTAAACATGCTTTGTTAGTGGAAGACTTCCAGCAAACTGTTGGACTCCATAATAATAATAACATAAGCATAAAGACAAAAGTAAAGCAAAAATACAACAAAAAATGTGAGAATGTGAAATGGGAGAAAAACTAAGATATTGACACTTCAAATCTCATCGCCTCTGTGGTGCATTGCGCTAGTGCGCGCTTGCACGGGTAACACAAAGATTTCTTATGAAGCCTTTAGCACGGCCGAAATTGCAATGAAATCAGCTAGTGATTTTTTCCTTTTTATATTGAAAAAACTTTGTTGTTGTTGTTTCTTTGGAAGTTTCATTAGAACAATTAATTTTTCTAACTTTGACCTTAGGCTCAATAAACGATTTTAAACTATCAAACAACTAGAATTTGTATATAAAACCAAGTATGATTTAAACTATCAAACATTTAGAATTTGTATTTAAATCATATAAAATCAACATAATAAATAACAAGGACATTTACAAAAAACTTTAATCAAATGGTAGAGCACGACCAAACAGAAACAAGCTGAAAATATATCAGCAAAAATCTAAAAACAACTTCAGTAACCATGCTTTGTTAGTGGAAGACTTCCAGCAGACTGTTGGACTCCATAATAATAACATAAGCATAATGACTAAAGTAAAGCAAAAATACAACAACAAAAGTGAAAAACGGTAGAAAAACTGAGAAATTGACACTTCAAATCTCATCGCCTCTGTGGAGCAGTGCGCTAGTGCGCGCTTGCACGGGTATCACAAAGATTTCTGATGAAGCCTTTAGCACGGCCGAAATTGCAATAAAATCAGCTATTGAGTTTTTCCTTTTCATATTGAAAAAACTTTGTTGTTGTTGTTGTTTCTTTGGAAAGATTCGTTAGAAGAATTAATTGTTCTTACTTTGACCTTAAGCTCAATAAACGATTTTAAACTATCAAACAACTAGAATTTGTATTTAAAATCAAGTATGATTTGCAGTCCTATTCTGGCAAACTAACAAATTGTTAACCAGTATTTTGAATACTTCTATGTGTATATTTGTAATTTTTTTATTTCAAAACAAAATTAGAAGCTCAAAAATAAAAAATTTTCATAAAAATTGTGAATTGCTTTTCAGTTATTGAGAATTTTATTAAAAAATTTTGTTTTTTGAGCTTTGAATTTTGTATTGAAAACAACAAACACATAGAAATATTCAAATTACTGGTTAACAATTTGTTAATTTGCCAGAAAAGGGCTGCTAAACTATCAAACATTTAAAATTTGTATTTAAATCGTATAAAATCAACATAATAGCTGCGTTCCTTTCGCCTTAATATAATCGCGATGACAAATTTTCTCAAAGGAACGGCAAGAAAAACGACTCGTAGAGGGCAGTACCGTTGCAGTCAAAATTAAATTCAAACAAGCATTCATGATACAATAACTATTAGGTGTCATGAAAACGAGTGTCGTTCAAAACTTTTGTGAACTGTTATGGTAGCGATACCTAAGTGAACGAAGTTTTTCGCTGAATGTGTTTTACTCTAAACCTCAGAAAAAATTTTAAATTATTTAATTTAATTATTAATATTATGCAATTATATAAATAATTTAAGTGCAATTGTTGACTCCGCTGAATGCGTCCAATGTGTGTAACACACGCGGTTTGTTTTATTTTCTTTTGTTTAACATTCGATGGTCGCAGCTCATGAGAAAATAGGTATCTGTCATGGCTACTTTATAGTCATTGTATCAAACAAACCAATATTCAAAAAATGAAATGACAGCTCATAAAAATATACAGGTGCAGCACTTGTGTTTAAAATTCTTTAAAGGCTATATCACAATTTTATATGGATAGCAAAAATAATCCTATTTGTTATAGGATTATTTTTTTTGTTTTGCTTTGCATGTAAAAAAAATAATCTGGATTATTTTGAAGCGAATGGAACGCAGCTAATAAATAACAAGGTCATTTTGAAAAAACTTTAATCAAATTGTAGAGCACGACCAAACAGAAACAATCTGAAAATAAATCAGTAAAAATCTGAAAACATCTTCATTAACCATGCTTTGTTAGTGGAAGTCTTCCAGCAGACTGTTGGACTCCATAATAATAACATAAGCATAAAGACTAAAGTAAAGCAAAAATACAACAACAAAAGTGAAAAACGGTAGAAAAACTGAGAAATTGACACTTCAAATCTCATCGTCTCTGTGGTGCAGTGCGTTAGTGCGCGCTTGCACGAGTTTCACAAAGATTTTTGATGAAGCCGTTAGCACAGCCGAAATTGAAATAAAATCAGCAAGTGATTTTTTCCTTTTCATATTGAAAAAACTTTGTTGTTGTTGTTGTTTCTTTGGAAAGATTCGTTAGAACAATTAATTGTTCTAACTTTGACCTTAAGCTCAATAAACGATTTTAAACTATCAAACAACAAGAATTTGTATTTAAAATCAAGTATGATTTAAACTATCAAACATTGAGAATTTGTATTTAAATCATATAAAATCAACGTAGTAAATAACAAGGTCATTTAGAAAAAACTTTATTCAAATGGTAGAGCACGGCCAAACAGAAACAAGCAGAAAATATATCAGCAAAAATCTAACAACTTCAGTAACCATGCTTTGTTAGTGGAAGGCTTCAAGCAGACTGTTGGACTCCATAACAATAACATAAGCATAAAGACTAAAGTAAAGTAAAAATACAACAACAAATGTGAGAATGTGAAATGGGAGAAAAACTGAGAAATTGACACTTCAAATCTCATCGCTCGATTATCACAAAGATTTCTGATAACGCCTTTAGCACGGCCGAAATTGCAATAAAATCAGCTAGTGATTTTTTCCTTTTCATATTGAAAAAACTTTGTTGTTGTTAATGTTTCTTTGGAAAGATTCATTAGAACTGTTAACACACCTGTTAACAAAACATAAGCTATTAAAATAACTAGGTTATTATAAATAAAATAAACAAAGCAAAACAAAACATAAGCAATTAATATAACTATGTTATTATTGTATAAGTAAAATAAACAAAGCAAAACAAAATATAACTTTATATGTCAACAAGAAGTAGCCCAATAATGCGGAACTTACATGTTTTGCCTTACATGACACTTTACATTAAGTAAGACACTTTACAAACAAGCACTTTACAAGAATAATTTTGTTATATTGTAGCTTGTACTGTTTTGCAGCCAGCCTCGAGTCAGG
Organism: Dichetophora obliterata; assembly: GCA_963920525.1. Classification (NCBI taxonomy): domain Eukaryota; kingdom Metazoa; phylum Arthropoda; class Insecta; order Diptera; family Sciomyzidae; genus Dichetophora; species Dichetophora obliterata. Next base: position 136,313,159 of record OY986437.1, read on the forward strand.
CAAGGATACGTACTGGTTGGTAGCAGCCTACTTCCCGCACGATGAAAGTCCGCCTCCAGACAATGTTAGGAAATTGGTGGATGACGCCGGTGACATCCGTCGAGGGGTCATTATATCGGCCGACGCAAATGCACATAACTCCGTGTGGGGCAGCACGGATACCAACGAAAGGGGTGAGTTACTTTTTGATTATTTATTAAGTACCAACCTGTGTATATGCAATAGGGGGGAAGAACCCACCTTTATTATAAAAAACAGAAGTGAAGTTCTGGACATAACATTAGTCTCAGACTGTATATTCGACAAGATAGGTGGCTGGAGAGTGTCAAAAGAGCATTCCTACTCCGACCACCGATACATTGAGTATAATTTACACAATACGTCTTCAAAAATAATACCCCCGGCTAACATTCGAAAGACAAACTGGGGAGCATACAAAAGGGCTTTAGCAAAACATTTGCCATCAGGTCCTATAGATAAACCAAAATCGGCAGCTGATCTTGATAAACTAGTCGATGTAGTAACCAAAGCAATGAATTGCTCTCTTGCTTCCTCTTGTCCTAAGAGGACTACAAGTGGGAAGCCAAAACCAAAGTGGTGGTCCGCCGTATTGGATGGACTGAGGACTGAATCTAGAAGGCTCTTTAACGCAGCTAAGCGCTCGAGAGCTGAGCTTGACTGGGCAGCCTATAAGGTATCCCTTAAAAATTTCAAAACTGAAACCAGAAAAGCCAAAAGATCCTCTTGGAAACGATTCTGTGAAGGAATCGAAGAAATCTCAGAGGCTTCTAGACTGCGCAAGATTCTCGCTAGCACACCATGCACACCCGGCTATCTCAAAAGGTCGAATGAAACATGGACAATGTCAGGTGAGGAGTCTCTTAACCTCCTACTAGATACGCACTTCCCTGGTAGTAGTGCGCCTCCTGGTGCACAACTGCCTAGTACTAGTCGTTCTACGCAGGACACCGAAGGCATAGTCTTCGACAGGAAACTAAAATGGGCGATAAACAGCTTCAAGCCCTATAAATCACCAGGGCCTGATGGTGTTTACCCTGTAGAAATAAAAGAAGCTTCGAAATATATTTTGCCTTGGCTTCGTATTATCTTCAATGGCTGCATAAGCCTCACTTATATTCCCAATGCTTGGAATAAGGCCAGAGTGGTCTTCATACCCAAAGCAGGGAAGACATCACATACCACCCCCAAAGATTTCAGACCTATAAGTCTAACGTCATTTCTGTTGAAGACGTTAGAACGGCTACTAGATCTATATTTACGGAGCAGTATCGACCCTGCTCTCTTATCGGCATCACAGCATGCATATAGCAAGGGAAGGTCCGTGGAAACGGCTTTACACTCATTGGTCGGTACCATTGAAAGATCCTTCCTGCATAATGAATTCATTTTAGTTGCTTTCGTAGACATAGAGGGAGCATTTAATAATGTCACGCCACAATCTATACGACTAGAGTTGCGTAGGCTAGGTGTGAACAAAAGCATTACTGATCTTATAGATGAGCTGCTCAACTGTCGAGTAATCTTATAAGACCTAGGTGCGTACAGCGCTGTAAGATCGGTGACAAGAGGTACGCCACAGGGTGGTGTGCTATCTCCACTCCTCTGGAATCTGGTAGTGAACAATGTACTGCTGTCTCTGGAGAGGGAGGGCTGTGTTGTGGCAGCATACGCCGATGACCTAGCAATCGCAGTCAGAGGCAAATTTCCCACTACCATACGCGACGTCATGCAAAGAGCTCTTTGCAAACTCGAGCAATGGGCCAAATCCTGTGGTCTTGGAGTAAATCCGGCCAAAACAGAACTGGTCCTTTTCACAAGGAAACATAGAATTCCGTCTCGCACACCAATCATGCTTAATGGGTCTGCATTGTCCTTATCGGAAAATGCAAAATATCTAGGACTCATTCTTGATAGGAAACTTAGCTGGAAACTTAATATTCTTGAGCGTACGAAGAAAGCGACAGTTGCGCTATACACTTGTAAAAAAGCTATAGGGAAAAGATGGGGGTTTTCCCCAAATATCGTTCACTGGCTGTATAAAGGGGTCATTAGACCTATACTTCTATATGGAGCATCGATATGGTGGCCTGCCTTGGACAAGGTCACATATTTCAACCAGCTCCAAAAAGTCCAAAGAATGGCATCTATTTGCATCAGTGGTGCTCTGAGAACAACACCGACTGCGGCTTTAGAGACCTTATTACACCTTCTACCGCTTGACTTGGTTGCTAGGCAACAGGCAGCTTGTTCGGCGGTCAGACTTAGGGAAACTGGAGTATGGAAAAGCCTGGGTTCAGGACACGCATCTATACTCTACAAATTCAACTTCATTCCACCAAGGACTGATTATTGTAAACCACTGCTTTCCTTTGATGGAAACTACGGTACGCTTATTCCACCTAGAACATACTGGAATAAAGGTGCGCCGTGGAAACCGGGGTGTCTTTATTTCTATACAGATGGGTCAAAATTAAATGGCAAGGTCGGGTATGGGGTCTACTCAAAAGAATTAGGGGTATCCTTAGTTCGTAGGCTGCCGGATCACTGTAGTGTTTACCAAGCCGAAATGATGGCGATTAAAGAAGTTGCAACCTGGCTCTCAGAGAACGTCATCTCTAAACGAGAAATACATATTTTCTCGGACAGCCAAGCAGCGATCAAATCGATTGAGCAAGTATCCATCAACTCTAAAGTAGCCAGAGAATGTCGTGCTGCATTAGGCGAAATGTCAAAGTTCTTTGACATCAGCTTAATCTGGGTACCTGGGCATAAGGGCATACGTGGAAATGAAAAAGCAGACGAGCTTGCTAGGAAAGGTACATCGGTGACTCTAATGGGTCGAAACTCGCCGAGCATCCCGATGGCAACTGTCAAAATGCTACTTAATGAGTACACCACATCTAAAGCCAACTCAAGATGGGCCGAACTCTCAACATGCAGAACAACAAGGCTTATCTGGCCGACTCTAAACCCAAAGCGATCGAGAGTCCTCCTCTCGTTGGGAAGATCAGAGGTGGCTACGTTAGTGGCTGTTACCACAGGGCACTGCCTAATAGGCAGACATGCCTCCAGATTGGGAGTCATCACTAATGACTTCTGCAGAAGCTGCAGGGACGAGGAGGAGGAGGAAACTATCTCCCACCTTCTATGTTCCTGTCCCGCGCTTGCGAGAAGAAGGCATAAACATTTGGGGTCATTCTTCTTTTCGGAGCTTGACGACCTGTCGGGGACAAGCGTCAAACGTCTAACAAGCTTTATTAAGAGCTCAATGTGGTTCCACTCGGACTGAAGGCCAAGTGTGCAGCGGTATCACAACGGACCTCATTGGTCTAAGTGAGCTGTGGTACGTGCGTTTTGGTTTTAAGCACGTACAGCGGCTGCCGCCTCAACCTAACCTAACCTAGCTTGTACTGCAATTGATATTTCGTCAATCAATTATGCTTACAATAGCATTTGTGTAGATATATAAACCAGTTCAGTTAATCGATAAAATCAGAGTAATTTCAGCAACTAAATAAAGTGTACTTTTACAGTTACAATAAGTTCAAGTGCTTATTATAATTCAACACTGCAACAAGTTCAAGTGCTTGTTGCATGTGTTACAAAGGAAAAAAGAAAAAACCTAAACTCAACAAATGGATGTGTTTGTTGAGCCTGACGGTCAAGTTTCAAGGGCAAATAAACTAATTTGTCCTCAAACATTTGGCGACCGTGACAGGACCCCGCAGTCCTCAGACGACATCAATCAAGTCAATATTAGCCTGTTACCAGCAGACGACACCAATCAAGTCAATATTAGCCTGTAACTAGCAGACGACATCAAAAATCAATATTAGCCTGTAACCAGCAGACGACATCATCTGCATTCATCAACAATGGCTACATTCTCAGAGTTATTAGCAGCACAGAGTAACACGGGCCAACATATCGAGTGCCTGATTAAAAACTACAAAAAAAATCCTACAGACAGGAAAAAGCATGCCCGATACTTTCAAGAAAGAATCGAGCAGCTCAATGCACTCTGGCACTCATTTGAAGAAACTGACATGAAAATCAGAGTGTCAGAGGCTGAGCACAATGACCATGATTATATCACTTCAAGTTACTACGGTGAAATAGAAGCATTGGTCTCAAAATATATTCAACACTTTCAAGAGCACAGGAGTGCATTGTCGCAACATCTCCTGCCAGACTCTGAGTTGGAAGATCACAATCAACACGCTACCAAAGCTGGTTCAAAAGATAAGCCAGACTTGTAGGTGCAAAACGAAGAGCTCAGGAAAGTACTTCGTAATCAGATGGCGCTATTAAGCATAATTTCGAAAACAATAAACGAAATTGATGCAGATGGTGAGCCACAGTCTGAGATATACTGTACTTTGAATGCATCGCTACTCGAGAAATACCAAGCAGATCTAATCAGTAACATCTCAAAAATATGGAATTCTACTTAGCTGCACAGAGTGGGTGACAACAATTGGGAAACATTTTATGACATGCAAACAAAAATACAACATTCCTAGTGTTCCTAAGTCAATACATAAAATATTCAGCAAGTGTTACTGACAATGGTCAAAGAGCACTGCAAGAAGTCACACAGTTTCAACCAGTGAAACTACCGACAATCACGCTGCCTACGTTTGACGGCGATTATCTAAAGTGGGTTCAATTGAAAGACCTGTATGAGCAACTCATACACAATCAACTATACAGTACTGTGCAAAAAATATTCTATATCACAGCAAATCTAAATGGTGAGCCCAGTATCAGCTCAAAATTACACAACAGCATGGGAGATATTAACCAGCCGATATGACAACAATCGATTGCTCGTCACAGCAATACTGAATCGACTGATGGCACAAGCTCTTCATGATACAACAAAGGAATGCATATATGAGCTTAAAGCGATAGGAATACCAGTGTCAACGCGGGACGCGATTCTTGTGCACATAATCATTAAAAAATTAGATCGGTCAACTCAGCTCTTCATGATACAACAAAGGAATGCATATATGAGCTTAGTGCGATAGGAATACCAGTGTCAACGCGGGACGCGATTCTTGTGCACATAATCATTAAAAAATTAGATCGTCAACTCACACGGCCTTTGAACAATCTCTGAGCAACTCACGGGAACTTCCATCAGTCCAAGAAATTCTCAGCTTCCTTGAGAGCAGATTCAGTTCGTTAGAAACACTAATCAAATGCACAAATGAAGGCTATGAGAAGGCACAACATAACGCAGCGGCCATGATCACTTCAACAGTAGCAAAACAGTGTCCAGCTTGCAGTGAAGCCCATCCAATATTTTCGTGTTTGCTATTTAAAAAAAAATCCATTAGTCAACGCTACGAAATTCTAAAAAGGAACAAACTCTGCACTAATTGTTTAAAGAATGGTCATGAGCAGGGAAGACAGAAATATGCACGAAAAAATCTAAAATAAGTATGCTAATATGCTCTAAAAAATGGCAAAATATGCCATCAAATAAGCACGAAAAATGTCGAAGTCGGAGTTTTATTGTTCAAAATTTTATTCAATAGTTCATAAAAAAAAAACAAAACAATAGCCCTTTCAAGGCGTAAAAGTAAATATTTCAGTTTAAATAAATTATAATTTTAATTATAAAGTAAAAATTTAATTCTATTTTAATCATTTAATGAATATTTTGTTTGGTAGCTCGAAGCCAATGCCAAAAGTCTCCTTCCGGACGAAGTCCATTATTTTATATGGTGATTATAGCAAAAACAGTGTATTGCATTCAGCGATTACACTGAACAATTAAATGGATTTTTATATTATCAAAAAGAAATTTTCTACGATTTTCAGCCAACAATGTTTTGTATTGTGAGAAAGACCGCTCGACATCGCAGGATGTAGTTGGGCACCATTTAAAATAAGGGACTTCGTTCGGAAGGAGACTTTCGGCGTATGGATCCATTGTCTGTGAGTTTTTAAACAAAATATTTTTTATACATATATAATATAATATCTCTTTATAAATATATATAATATCAAAGAAATTACAATGTTGCCAGATGTGAAGGAAGTATCAAAATTTGCCCGATTATAAGCTAGAATCTGTTCGAAAAGTTAAAAATATGTAAAAATATGCACAAATAAGCACAATCGTTATAAATATGCAAAATTATTAACAAAACGTCCAAATATGCAAAAGCATATATTATATGCATTTGCATATAATTGTCTTCCCTGGTCATGAGGCTAACAAGTGTACCAGCGGAACATGCAGCAAATGCAACAAAAGACACAATACCCTTCTCCATCGGGAAAAGCATGAGGCGGCAGAAAAAAGAGAGACTCCAAAACCGGTAGCATTTACATCATCAGTTAAGCCAATGTCAAGCTATGTGTTGTTGAGTACAGCGAGAATAATGCATGCAGCAAATGGTAAAAAAATTGAGTGCAGAGCACTACTCGATTCCGGATCCCAAATAAACGCTATAACGCCCAACATAGCAAGCAGCTTGGGCTGTTACTTAAAAGTTAACCCCTATCTATTGTAAGGTATCGGCAGACAAAAACAGTTTGCCAGTCATCGCGTTCACGTCACTTTTCACTCTCGCAATAGTGGATTCAAGGCTCCATCGGAAGCTTACGTATTTCCGCAGATTGTGGGTACCCAAGCGTCAAAAATCATTAACATATCATCTTGGGCAATACCTCAAGATCTACAACTGGCCGACCCACAGTTCAATAACCCAAGCAAAATTGACATCCTATTAGGTGCTGAATTCACACATCAAGTAATGTCAATGGGACAAGTTAAACTAGCAAAAGGCTTACCAGTTCTTCATAGAACCGTTCTTGGATGGGTTCTATCTGGAAAAATCTATAGTGAGCAACGAAAATCAGCAACATGCAGAGTTTTAGCTGACTATTACGATAACCTAAATAACGCTGTTGCAAAGTTTTGGGAATTAGAAGATATCTCTGAAACGGAGCCACAATTATCAATGTCAGAAAAGCAATGTGAAATGCATTTTACCCACCATACTCGAAAAGATACAGCTGGTCGTTTTATAGTACGATTACCATTAAAATACGATTTATCAACATTAGGAACTTCGCAGCAAATTGCTTATAATCGATTCATATCTCTTGAAAAACGCCTAGGAACAGACGTAAAACTCAAGAACCAATATAGTCAATTCATGGATGAATACAAAGCATTGGCGCGTGTTACATCCAAATTACTTCATTCCACATCATTGTGTTTTGCGACCTGAAAAAAGCACAACAAAGTTTAGAGTGGTGTTTGACGCGTCATGCAAAACATCAACTGGACTATCATTAAATGACGTAATTTAAAAAGGTCCAACGGTGCAGAGTGATCTGTTTGCAATACTTCTCTGGTTTCGCATGCCAAGATTTGTTTTCACAACCGACATCGAGAAAATGTATAGACAAAATTGAATTCATCCTGATGATAAAAGATTTCAATTAATCTATTGGAGAAGCAGTTCGCAAGAGTTAATGGACGAGTAAAAACTTCAAACAGTTGCTTATGGAACACTCAATACAGCTTCATGGTTTCGCAGATGCATCTGAAAGAGCATATGGAGCAGCGATATACATTCGAACAGTGTTACATTTACATTACATTTGTATTATTTGTTTATATGTTTGAGATATATGCTAGTACAACAAGATAAATATCTTATGTTTAAAGTACTAGCAACACAATATTTAAATAGCACGTGTATATAGCAACTTATTATCTAAACATCAAACATTGTAAAGCATTTTAAAAAAATTAAATTATTATAAAAAGAGAAAAATTAATAATCATGTATCCCGGGCACTTCACTAGAATAGAGAGGGACAAGAAAAAAAAATAAAGAAATAAAAAATAAAAGATAATCGTAAGAAGGTACGTTATTTAAACTGCAAAATAATTAAAAAGTTTCTTTCTGAATTTTGATGCATTGCCGGTAATTTGTATATCTCTGGGAAGTGAGTTCCAAAGCCGAATTGCGTAGACAAAGAATTGTCGTTCAGACGTTAGGCAAGTATGACGTATTGGTATAAGATTATTGTTACGAACAGAACGCGAAAAACGTAACTTTTGAAACAACTCTGGTGGTGACTTAGTATTTATAATTTTATGTAACATCAGAATTGTTCTAAAATTTAAAAGTGAATCCAGAGGCATGTGAAAAATTTTCCACGCATGTCGCGAAACGTGATCCGTACGCCTAAGTCTAAAAATAAATCGAGCGATGTTATTATATACAACGTTTAGCTTAGCTTTAGTTACACTATCACAGTTTGCAAAAATTTCACAGCCATACAGTAGAGTTGGAATCAAGTAAGTTTTTGCTAACTGCATTCTAATATTAAGAGGCGTGAAGTATTGTACTGTCCACAAACCACGAAGCATACCATACACTTTGCCAATGGATTTATTTATATGACTATTCCACGTTAAACATCGGTTGAACGTAATCCCTAAGTTTTTTGCCTGGTCGACAAATTGTATTTCTGTACCGTTTATTTTAATGCTGGGGATAGAGCTTAAGTCAAATCGACTTTTATGAATGACAATACTTTTTGACTTAGCTGGATTGAGGCAAAGCCCATTCTTCGATGCCCAATTGTAAATATTCCTTAAGTCAACACAGAGCTTGTCAATGCACTCTTCGCAATCTGAGAGTTTAGAGTTTATATACAATTGAACGTCATCAGCGTACAAATGAATATTGGAGTATTGTGGAATTTTTACTATGTCGTTGATGTACATAGAAAACAATAAGGGTCCCAGTATTGAACCTTGAGGAACACCCCTAGACATATAGATATATTCTGAAACTATCTCTTTTACGCAGACAACTTGTCTTCTGTTACATAGATAGGATTTCATAAGTTTCACAGCAGTGTCTGAGAAATTGAACAAGTTTGTAAGTTTTAAGCACAACAACTTGTGATCTACCGTATCAAATGCCTTAGAGTGGTCGAGTAGAGTTAAAAAAGTAACGTTGTTGTTGTCTAAGGCTTCACGAATTTCTTCTGACACTTGTAATAAAGCTGTGGTGCAACCTCTTTTGGCCCTAAAACCTGTGTTTAAAAACAAAAACATATCGGTCAGGCTTCTCTGCTAAAAATCAAAAGTAGCACCGCTTAAAACAAAAACCATTCAGCGGTTAGAGCTGTGTGCATCTCTACTGTGTACTAAACTAATGGCTAGAGTTAAAAACGATCTTGGGTATCAAAACACCATTACTCACTTTTGGACTGATTCACAGGTAGCATTAGCTTGGATAAATCGAAGCCCATCAACACTCCAGACATTTGTATCCCAAGAATATCTGACTGAACTTCAGCACCGATACAAATGGAAAGAACGAGTTCCCAACATGCAAGAAGGAACCTTAGTCATAATCACAGAAGACAACTCACCATCATTGAATCACACATGTATATCCCGGAAAGGGATGGAATTGTCAGAGTGGTTGATGTGAAAACAGCTACTGGAAATTGTAAATATCCAATCCATAGACTAGCTCCGCTCCTTCCAGAAGATATTAAAGATAATTTCACAGAGCCAAGCGAAGAGATGCAAAACGGAAAAATTTACAATAGGGACGATGATCAAGAAATCTCTCCTATACCATCAAAACGACATTTCGACCCATTTCAAACAACAACCATATTGGTAACGCCGTTACTGCTACCATTAGCATTAGCTTTGATACCATTGCAACCAAAGTGAACCAAACCCAATATGTGAGTATTTTGTGAACTACTTTCAAAATGCTCAGCAAGAGATCGGTTCAGAGTTTAAGATGCTATCTATAAAGCAAGTAAAAAGAGAAGCACTAGATTTCGTTGGAAACATTGGCAACTCACTGTTCGGAGTGCACGATTCTAACTAGAGTTGGGTCGTTCCGGACCTGCATAGTTCATGGAACTATGTTCAGTCTCGGACATAGTTCCAATCATTCCATCTGTACGATTTAAGCATGTTCAAACAGTTCCGATTGCAATAACATTTTTTTAATTGAGCAACATCTCTTTCGCACTTGCCAATTACAAATTAAAAATGATATATCGTCATTCCAGTTGTGTGCATTGTTCAGCATTGCTGTTTATTTTTGCTTTTAACATATGAAACAGAACAATCACGAAATGACATTGAGCATGCTTTTGTCACTTTCATTCTTATAAAGAGAACTGCTGGAACTATATAGTTCCGCGAACATGCTTAAAGCTGATGAACTTTATAGTTCCGCGAACATGCTTAAAGCTGATGAACTATATAGTTCCGCGAACATGCTTAAAGCTGATGAACTATAAGATGCAACTGCAAATGATTTTCAGCAACGTTATAAATTTGCAACATGAACTTTATTTACTAATTGAAATTATTTACTAAATGATAGAAGTTAATTTTTTATATAAACTAAAGAAATGTTTTTCTTTAATTTAAAAAATATAGAAATAAAAAAATATTGAACTGTTCTGCAGTTCAAATAAACAAAGGAACTAAATAGTTCCGCGGACATGCTTCAAATTCCCTCTGTAGTTCAACAAGCAGACAAGCCAAATAGTCTATACAGTTCAAATAAGCAAAGGAACTAGAATGAACTAGTTCCTTTCTTCAAAAGAATCGTTCCATGTCCGTTCCGTCTCTGGAACTGTTAAGCACAAGCCTAATTCTAACTATGCCAATAAAAAGTCTGACACCATTAATCAATTAAAAAAAATTATGAATACCTGTGTTAACTCCTGCAAAACCAAACTTCAGTTATTGATTCTACCATCAACATTATTACAAAAAATCAAGTTATTACAATGAAAAAGATATCGATAACCACATCGAAAAAACGATGAAGCTACTTAAAGATCAAGAAGTAAGCAATAGTGATGCGACCCTGAACAGCTCTATGTCTACAAATGTCAATAATACTATCAAATATTCAACGCATACAATCTTCAATCATCGATGTTCTAACAGGCACACATCATGGAAAAATAAATTCCCTCATACTTACACCTCATCAACTAACTGAAGAAGCAGGAACACTTAAGACTCATCTACCTCCTCAGCTTCAACTACCAGTCAACCAAGACAACTCTTTACTGCTTTATAGCTTGATAAAGGTGGAAGGCATGGCGACAACTGATCACATTGTTTTTAGCATTAAACTCCCTTTGGTTGATCAAAAATATTACGACTTATTTAACATTGTTCCAGTAACAACAGTAATAAATAACACGTTAATAGAAGTAAAAATATCAACAGAATTTATGGAAATCAATCCCCACAGAGATGAATTCTTTCCAATGAAAAGTGCAGACCTTCAATCATGTACAACTATAGAAACTGATTGCTATTTATGCGCAAAAATACAATCAATTCACAGAAGAGGATCCGATGAATTCAAATGCGAAATGGATCTTTTCAACAATGACACAAATTCAATATGTTGTTGTGACTCTGTTGTGACTCACAACGCGACTTCCCCAAAATGTTATCTGTTTATAAATGGTCATGTGCCTGCAATGAGAACTGATCTACCACAATTCGGGCGATCAGCTTTCATTGCATTGCAGCGCTTTAATTCAATTCAATGCCAAGGCCGGCACCTTCAAACCAGAAGCAATTAAAGTAAACACTGACGCCAGTTGGGTGATCAGCTTTCATAGCAAGCGCTATATTAAAGACAATAAAATAAAGCCAACAACTTACTTATGTGCGGCTAGTGCCAAAAATGCTGACAATGCATTTTCGGCAAGTCAACCAACATAGAGGTAATATAATTTAAATTGTATTTTATTGTTGTAATTAGCATGCATACTTTTTGTCGTCATGCAATTAAAAACAGAGGTAAAATATTTTAAATAATATTTTATTGTTGGATTCAGTGTTTTGGGAAATATGACCCAATTACACATGTTATACATGTTTGTATGTTTGTTCGGCCTAAGTTGGCATTATTAAATTAGTATGTATGTATGTGCGAAGTGCTGCAATTAAGTATCAAGCAATATTGACTAGATATTAAATAGGAACATCATAATGATGTTCTTATTAGCTAGATTGTAAACTAAATAAAGAAAAACGATGATATTGTAATAGGTTAAATTATTGTGCAAGATGCGGAATGCAATCTTGCACAAATGCTGAGTACAGCTTATTATCATTAAAACCGAGGTGTTAAACATAAGTATTTTTAAGAGAATAGGGAGTTGATTTTATAACTGTGAAGAGAACGAATACTTAAAAATAAAAAGGTATACCGTCACAAGTGTGACCAGAAGAACCATACACAACCATTTTCATTACTGATCACCGAGAGAAGGACCAGGGGGTTTTTCGAGCCTGGAAAGACATGAGTAAGCATAATTAAGGTAACATTCCGGCCACCTCACGGCTGCCTACTGACCGGTATAACTCACCATGCCTAGTATAATAAGGTGAGAAAGTATAACCAGGATTTGGGACGAGTTCCCAGTCTGACAAGTAGGGCCACGATTAGGACCGACGCGCATCCTCACGGGAGGACGCAACAAAATGGCGCAGCCGGTAGGATCCTTCTGTCCGCAGGGACAGCAAGGATGTTAGGATCCTTATTGCTACAGGAACAATTAGGACAAGTTTGTTTGTTTAATTTTATAAAGTCTTAGAGAAAGACAATTATTGTTAGATCCTTCTGTTACATTTTAGAATGAACATTTTTTTATGGAATTTAAATGTTTGATAGGATCCTTATTGTTACAGGAACAATAAGGATACTTTTTTTAAGTTTTTGTAAAGTTTTAAACGAATGAAATTTTTTGATAGGAAATTTATAAAAAAATATGTGTTTAATGTTTTAAATAATAATGAAGGATTTATAACGATGAATTATAGAGTTAAACTGTTGGGTATGTTAAAAAAAAAAATTCGTTGGGCAAAATGATAGTTTTTGGCAGAAATGTCTGTGGGATTTTTTTTCTTTGTGGCAGTAGGACTGACGTGGGTCCTACTGGAAATATATTATTGATGGCGGATCCATCTTCCACCACCTCTCGGAAAGGGGATGTTAGGCATATTTTATTTTGAACATAAAGGTTTAAGTTTCGTTTGAACCCTTTTTAGGAATTACATTTTTGGTAAATTTTTTTTTTTAGATAACACATATTGTCAACAACTATTTTTTGGATCCACTTAGTGACAATCATGAGGACTGTACCAATAGAACTTTTGAATACCATCCTGGCAAACCAAACCTGGAAGCAGATTTTATGGAATAATAGAAAAGGAACAAATAACCGTAGAAGATTTATCAACAGAGATGTATTACAAAAGTCGACTTATGTATGGTTAATATATGGCAAAAACCTTAAATAAATGGGAATTAAACAAAACATATAAAAATTTGTTTTGTAAGCTTTAAATTCGTATTTGTTCATGTACCTCATGGCAGGAGGAGAATTCGTATTTTTATTGAAAACTATCACATGGAGTGTTAGAGTAAATTTGCAGGAAGCAAGACAGAAGATAGACCAGGATTAGATTGAAGAAACGGACTGGTTAAACGAACAATTATGAATGTAAACGACATAGCGAAAACGGTGAATAATTTGGTGCCCTTGTTTTCGGGTACCGAGTCACCGGCAGAAGTAAATAGGTTTATCCAGGGATGTGACCTGGCTGCAAGAGCAGTTAAGTAAGTATATATCCCAATTTTCATAGAGTGCATAAAACTCCGGTTGCACGGGGACGCTTTCGAACTATGTAGGAGCCGACAATTTGACAAGTTAGAGGATATTTACTTATTGATTAAGTCAAATTATCTGAGGGCAACTACATACGATTCAATAATTATTGCATTATCTAGAAGTGAACAATAGCCCGGGGAAAAAATAATTGCGTTTGCACGAAGGTTAGGTTCAATAGAAGCCAGAGGGAGAGACTGTATAGGGGAGGACAAATCACTCCTCAAACAATTAAATATCTCCGTAGTTACAGCATTTAAAGTCGGTATATTGGATCCTGAGATAAGGACAGTAGTGTTATCATTGTCAGGGAATGACCTATCAGAGCTGGTAAAAAAGCTTCAGATTTAGAATATATGTTTAAGGACAAAAGCAGGAATGGGTCAGGACGACATTCACCGCGTCAAACTTACACAATACAAGAAAGTGACGAAGAACAGAGATGGAATAGAAGAATAAATCAAGGTTTAAGGATAAGAGATTTAACACCAGAAGATAGGTTCGAAGACGAAAGGCAGGACCGATATAAAATGAACATCAAGTGTTCATTCTGCAACAGACAAGGACACACAAGGGATGAGTGTCTTACGAGGAAAAATTCTCCGTATTGCGAAACATGTCAGAAGTATGGGCATGAAAATTATTGGATGAGTGCACCCTCCACTCGCACCAAGGGGACAGCAGAAATATTTTAGAAAAATCCCTAGTAGACAGCAGGAAAACAGGAACATATTTAACGATCGACTGAGTTTTAGGGCAAATAATTTTGGTAATGAACTCCAAGTGAGACAGCAACAGGTACGCTGTGTGTGGTGTGACAAGGTGGGTCATGTGCAGGATGAGTGTTATAGGAGGAACAACTTGGAAAATCGGCAGGGAAACTTTCGGGGGCCCAGCCAAGGCCAAGGAGCTGGGAACCCCGATATAAGAGCAAAAAAGGGCATTCAAAGATAGTAACGGATAATTCAACATCTAGAAAGATTGTGAATATCCGTGCATTTAAGCCAATAGAAAGGCTAGTTACAGATAATTCTACGTCTGAAGAGATTGTGAATATCTGTACATCCAAGCCAGTGGAAAGTTCAGTAACAGATCATTCAGTAGTAACAGAGAATTTGACATCCGAAAGGATTGTAAATTTCTGTACACCTCATTCAGGAAGGAATGTAGAAAACATAAGCCCAGAATCGATGGTAACTGTTGAGTCGTTGCAGGCGACATCAAAAAAGGTTATAGAAACATTAGGGGAAATAGAAAAAAAAATCGATGTGGTATTCGAAAAACTAAATGTGTCTACGCCCCGATGCGTATCCAAATGGTTATTTTTCATATAAATGAATTTTATGAATTTACTCTTTTACTTTTATTCTTAAATTTACTTTTGTAACTAAACGCAGCTCAAGCCTGCGGCTTTAATTAAAAGTTTAAATTATTGAACTTAAAATACTGTAAACTAAACCCAGCTTAAAAGCTGGGCCTTAAGCTTAAACGCAATTGCAATGTACATTTTTTCCTTTGTTAATTTTCCTTCTTCTCATTTCAACCGCCAGCCAATAAGGTAATAAAAACACGTTCAAAACTTACTACTTAAGTTGTTATTAATTACCCCCTAATTAATTAACAAATTTTGTGGAGTTATTTCTGTTAAATGATACTCTTCATTTAACAGAGATCCCTACAACCTTTGGTGGTTAATGAGGAGCACAACTTCTTTTCCTCATTTTTTAGCGCTTATTTCCATCCTCAAGATGGTAGGCTACCGAAAGCCTAACAACGCGCACGCGTGTTATTTTTACGCGCTAAATTGCTCCCGCCCCTATGACCGGAGCAATTTGACGATAAAAATAGCACCGATTCCAACATGGTCCTTCGAGTTCACCCAGAACCGCAATGGATTACATACTCCACTGGTGTATCCATTCAGAACCCATAAAATTTATTAACCCTAAATAAATAATTAATAACTCTAAAATTTCAGCATCATCTACAAACAGAGGCAACATTTGGTTTTCCTACTCATCCATCAACCACAAAATATGCCAACCACAAAAAAAGGAAAGAGGTGAGAGGAAAGCAGCCAATTGTTTTGTTTGTCTGAAAGTGTTGAAGTGTGAAAGTGTAGTGTAGGTGGCAGGCTGCATGCAACTCGCCACAAATCATTTTCAGCAGCAATTAGTAAAGAGTCATTCGAAAAAAGAACGTCGAGAATCGTGGAAAAGTTTGTTGCGGCTGCGAGTGAAAATTTTTCAAATCAAATTTTAACATTATGTGTGCAAAGTTAACAAAAATACATAAATTCGAACAAATTATTGTTGTGGATTCGTTTGCGAGTGAAATTGGAAATTCAAACGCACGCTTAGTACGCGAAAAATTGCAGTGAAAAATCGGAAGGTTTTCGCAGCGCACATTTTACGACAACGTTGCTGGCGGACGTCCATCGAAGTATCATCAAATCCAGTCCAGTCACTTTGCTTGCAGCCCAACAGAAAAGAATACTTTTTAGGCCAAACGAATACGGTCGAAAAGTTGCTCGCAAAACTAAAAACAAAATAAAAGCAAAAACAACACTCGGTTATAAATTAATCTAATAAAGATAAATCAAAAAGGTTATTCCGAAATTTATACCGAAAAGCAATAACTCATTTCTAACAAAAACATCACAACCATTACCAACAACAACTGCATGTTACCCTAAATATACAGTGTCGGACATAACTAAAGCACGAACCCATGTAGTTAGCATTTTATTCCATAAGAGTTAAAATATTGTAGTATTTCCATGTTTTTTTATATTATTACTTATGTAAAAGTATACGATTGGTTCATAAAAACCGTCAAAAAGCAATTATTTATTGCAAATAAAATTTTTTTTACAAGAATGTTACAACACACGGAAATTTTGGGCGACAAAACTAAAGCACATGTTCTCAGTCACTCAGAGTTTGACTTCATTTCTAACAATAAGTAACAACAATAAGTAGTTAAAGTACCGTTTGAATAAAAACCAGTTATTTTTGAAGCTAAATAACATCTCTTGAACAAATTTTACTATTAATTCGGTCGTTGGTGATCATTTATCTGGGTTAGACTGTGTATTCAACAAAAAATTAATTAAATAGCTAGCAATAAGTATTCTGCTACATTCAGAAAAAAGATTTTAAACGAATTCAAAAAAGGCGAATCAGTGACAAGCATTCCAAAAAATTTTGTGTTCACCTTTGTGTAATATCCCGAACTATAAGTCGTTTTCGTTCGACTGGTTCCTTAGTTCCATCACATGAAGGTGATGAAAGACAACCAAACGTGAGGACCAGGCAATTATTCGGACAATAAAAAAAGATCCATTCATACCAGCGAGATCTATTCAATATGAATTGCATTTGAATATTTCACTTAGATCCATCCAACGACGAGCTGTGGACGGCGGCTTGCAATCATACAGGATCGTGAAAAAGCCATTTATTTCTAAAAAAAATCGTCGAGCACGAATTGATTTTGCAAGAGCCCACGTAAACTGGACTGTTACGAAATGGCGAACCATACTATTTTCAGATGAGTCAAAGTTTAACATCAAAGGTTCTGACGGATTGAAGCTAGTACGCAGGCCAAAAGGGCAGCGCCTAAGTCCACGTTACTCTACAGGTTCTGTGAAACATGGCGGCGGTAACGTCATGGTCTGGGAATGTTTTTCCGGTCATGGGATCGGCCCAATTCATAAGATCAACGGCATAATGGATCGATTCATATACAAGAATATTCTCGAAAATGTTATGTTAACTCATGCGCAAGAAGAAATGCCGTTGAAGTGGATCTTTCAGCATGATCCCAAACTCACTGCCAAATGTGTGAAGGAATGGTTTGCTGAAAGCAAAATTGATGTGTTGGATTGGCCCACTCAATCGCCTGATCTCAATCCCAAAGATAATCTATGGGAAATTGTAGATAGGAAAATTTAACGAGAAAACTGTAAGGGAAAGGACTCTCTCTTCACACAAGCGGGATTGGCATGGAAAAGTATTTCAAAAGACTTTTAAATACCTTAATAGAGTCGATGCCTCGCAGATGTCAAGCTGTGTTAAAAAACAATGGATAAATATTAATACCAAATGTTAAAATATACACCAAATACTAGCAAAAACTAAGTTTTTCATGTGTTTCCATGTAATGTGCTTTAGTTATGTCGCAGAAGTTTTAGTAATAATCCTATATTTGTTTTAATATTTTTGTTTTAAATGAAATATTATGTTAATTTTTGTGTGATTTATTACCTTAAATGTATATTTGTTTAGGTTCAATAGAAGGCAATTAGTTCAAAGCTTATTTTAAAATTTTATTTCATGAAATGCTTAAAAGGTAAGTTTCGTGCTTTAGTTTTGTCTGACACTGTAAGTGCATATATTCATAAAAAAAATTCACGGTGCAGTGCTAAATAATTGTGTTTTCTAAACAAATTTAAATTGAAGAAGAAGAAGAACTTATTCTGTTGACGCGCTCTCAACACAGAAATTAAGTGTAAAAGTTGCTATACTTTTGTTGCTATTTCTTCTTTGTCGCTACACTTGCAGTCAATTCAATTCGTTTCGTTCATCTTGTGCTTGTTCTCGTCTACCGGCAAAACAAAATCGTTGTTCCACAATTCAATCTCGGTCCGGTCTCGGCAGCCATTGCTTCAAATTTCAAGTGGAGTAGGAGCGAGTGGAAAAAAAAATGTTCGTTCGTTTTTTAGCGTCAATTAGTGCAGTTCATGATTCAATTATATAGAAGTTTTAGCGCGGTGTGACATTTCAATATTAAAAGACAATTATTGTGAACATTAAAACAATTAATATAAAAAATAAACAGTGATAAGTGTGAGGTGCAAAATCGTTAATGTTGAAAAGAAAAAAAAAACCTTTTTGTTACATTGAAGCAACGATAAAAATACTTAGGATTGTTGCGTTGAAATTAAATTAAAAGCAAAAATATAATATAGTGATTGCTAGTGCTCAGCGCAACAACGTATAGTTCAGCCGAATCAACTGGAGCACCAGCAGCAGCCACAGCAGTAGCAGCCACAGCAATAGACGCAGCAGGTGACGTCCCCCTCCCGTGGGTGAGCAGCTGGAGATACTCTTGTTGGGAGACCCAAGGGTTTAAGGTAGTTTTGCCATTAATTTTCCCTGCATGGCTGTACTTTTGCACTCCAGCAAAGAACAGCAAATTCAAACCATAATCACACACACACACACATACACTCATATCATAGAAAGTAAAGCTCCGTTGCCGCACATATATAATACCAAACGATAGTTGGTACACTCGGCAGCAAAATTTATTGTTCTCGAAAAAAAAAATAATGAGAAAATTTTTATTTTACATATTGGTATATGCATTTATATTAAAAATTCTCAATATTTTTTATACAAAATTCAGAGTTGCCAACTCCGTGCAACGCTGAATACCCCAATTGTTTTCCTCAAAAGCATTGAATCTGGAAAAAAAAAATTTTCACTACATTCTTTGCTATAAAAATGTCTCAATATTTTTTTACAAAATTCAGAGTTGCCAATCCGTGCAACGCTGAATACCCCAATTGTTTTTCTCAAAAGCATTGAATCTGGAAAAAAAAATTTTACTACATTCTTTGCTATAAAAATTTCTCAATATTTTTACAAAATTCAGAGTTGCCAACTCCGTGCAACGCTGAATATCCCAATTTTTTTTTTCTCAAAAGCATTGAATCTGAAAAAAAAAATTTTTAACTACATTCTTTGCTATAAAATTCTTAATATTTTTTACAAAATTCAGAGTTGCCAACTCTGTGCAACGCTGAATATCCCAATTTTTCTCAAAAGCATTGAAGCTGAATAGAAATTTTTTTTTACTACACTCTTTGTTATAAAAATTCTCAATATTTTTAAACAAAATTCAGAGTTGCCAACTCCGTGCAACGCTGAATATCCCAATTTTTTCTCAAAAGCATTGAAGCTGAAGAAAAAATTTTTTTTTACTTCACTCTTTGTTATAAAAACTCTCAATATTTTTTATACAAAATTGAGAGTTGCCAACTCCGTGCAACGCTGAATATCCCAATTTTTTCTCAAAAGCATTGAAGCTGAAAAAAAAATTTTTTTACTACACTATTTGTTATAAAAATTCTCAATATTTTTTATACAAAATTCAGAGTTGCCAACTCCGTGCAACGCTGAATATCCCAATTTTTTTCTGAAAAGCATTGAAGCTGAAGGAAAAAAATTTTTTTACTACACTCTTTGTTATAAAAATTCTCAATATTTTTTATACAAAATTCAGAGTTGCCAACTCCGTGCAACGCTGAATATCCCAATTTTTTCTCAAAAGCATTGAAGCTGAAGAAAAAAATTTTTTTTACTACACTCTTTGTTATAAAAATTCTCAATATTTTTTATACAAAATTCAGAATTGCCAACTCCGTGCAACGCTGAATATTTCAATCTACCTCCGAGTAACGCTGAATTTATCAAAATTCGCGAAGCACTGAAGCTAAAAAATAAAAAAATAAAATATAGTTTTTTTTATACTCTCTCAAACATTTCTCAACATTTTTACAAAATTCAGAGTTGCCATTTCGTGTGACTACTGTTTATTATTTCAAGTTGTTTAAAACTCTTCTCGCGAATATTCAGAGCTGCCACCACACGCAACTTCTGAATATTATCAGAGTATTTCCTCAAATTTGTTGAATTTTTAGTCCCACTCTAAATCACTCTTGCGCAACCTCTAAGAAAAGTTCTTTAGAGCGATTTACTTTCTGCACTTCTTGGGTCACTACCATCAACTGAAATAGTGTTGACCACAGGCTGCCGACAAATTGGATACTCAATCTACGCGCGTCCTCAGCTCTTTTTCCAAAATGAGCGTTAAGACAAAATTCATCTTCGCGTCAGATCAGCTGATCCAGTTCTGCTCCAGTTTCGGGGACGTTCCGGTAGAGGATCACACGGACTCGAGTGTGCATGTCCAGGTGATCGATCTGGATCAGAGGTGGGCTAGGCTCAACGACGCCCACGCGGCAGTGATGACATCAGAGGACTCGATAGCAGAGGCAGAGTTCAAAACCTCAACGACTAAAAAATTTAACTCTTGCGTAGAGGCATATCATCGATGCAGAGCCCAGATGATGGATCTTGCAAAAATGTTTGAAAATGACATGGTAAAAGCTACCCATAGCTCAACTCGAAACCAGTCAATCTCACAAGATAATGCTATCGGCTGTATCAAGGTCCCTCCTTGCGATACGGAAATTTTTTACGGGAGCTATGAAGACTGGCCATCCTTCCGGGATATGTTCACGGCAGTCTACAAGAGTCACCCAAAACTCACCCCAGCACAAAAGCTATATCATTTGCGCAATAAAACTAGCGTCCCAGCGGGAAATATTGTAAAAAGATGTCAGCTGTGCGATGAAAATTTTTCAGTAGCGTGGGAAGCTCTCCGATCCCGCTATGAAAACAAAAGAATACTGGTAGACAACCAGTTGAAAATTCTATTCGGCATACCCCCGGCAACATCTGAAAACAGTGTGGCAATCCAGAGGATTCAATCAACCATAAATGATTGCCTCACCATGCTGTGTGCCCAAGATGTTTGCATTGATAGCTGGGACCCCATCTTAGTATATCTGTGCTCAACAAAACTCCCAGAGGATACGTTAGCACTATGGGAGCAATCGCTTACCTCCAGAAAAGAATTTCCAACTTGGCTACAAATGGACGAGTTTCTCACGTCTCGCTATGAAGTAGTCGAAAAGGTGAATAGTATTAGAGGTGCTTAGCCAAAACCACCTCAACCCAGTCCTCAGAACAGGAACTCTCAGGTTTATCCCAATAATCGAGCTCACAATGCATATGCTCAAAATAGGCCCCAAGTTCAATTGACCCAGAATAGGCCCCCACAGAACTTTCAAGAGAGGTCGAACGTGTAAAATTATCACGTGGAAAACAAGGCGACCCATAATTACTCTTCATGATTGACCTGCAAGCAAAATCACCGCCTAAGAGTGTGCCCAAAATTCAAAGCACTTTCACCCCAAGAAAGATTTGAATTTGTTAAAAGAAACAAGTTCTGCTCCAACTGTTTGGCAACTTCACATCTCAAATCCCAATGTAAAAGTGTTTTTGCTTGTCTTCATTGCAAGAAGCAGCATCACTCAATGCTCCACGACCTCAATCCAGATCAGGGCCGTGATAGTGACAATATTCCTTCTACCTCAAGGAATTGCCCTATCAACTTAATGCATACCCAAGCATTTAGCCCTTATACCGACTCAAGCCAAGAACAATCTGGCTCCGCCTCAGAAAATGTGGCAGAAGTGTACTCTCACTTCACAGCGAATGAGGACAGAGTCGTTTTACCAACCGCTCTGGTTCACATTCACCATCTGGGTGACCTATTTACCCTAAGAGCGCTTATCGATCAAGGATCACAAAGAACTTTTCTTTCAGAAAAGCTTCAGAGTCGTCTGGTACTGCCAACAAGAAAACTTCACACCAATATCTCCGCATGATGGCTCAAAACACTGTTTTTGGGTGGTATCTTAGCGGACCTCTCACAGCCCAAACGTGCTCGTTCTCAGCCCAAGTCTCACACCCCGATGAGCCCTCGCTTAACGAGATTCTGCAGAAATTTTGGGAAACAGAAGAAGTGTGTAACGATCGAACTGTTTCTGAAGAAGATCAATACTGCGAAGATCTATTCCAACGGACAACAACTCGTCAGTCTGACGGACGCTATGTGGTCAGACTTCCGTTCAAGAAACAGTTCCCCTCTCAGCTAAACCTTGGAAACTCCCGATATATTGCACTCAAGCAATTTAAACAAATGGAAGCCAACTTAGGCAAAAAACCCGATCTGCAGAAGCAGTATCATACTGTTCTTGAAGAATATTTAACATTATCCCATATGCAGAAAACCTTTTCTCGAGAAATTGTACGTGAGGGCAACTATTTCTCATTTTATTTGCCTCATCACGCTGTAGTAAAACCCGATAGCTCTTCCACAAAAGTCAGAAAAGTATTTAACGCTTCTAGATCTTCCCAAAATGGGCTCTCTTTAAATGATGTGCTCTGCATCGGACCCACTTTACAGTCAGATTTAATGAACGTCATTCTCAATTGGCGTCTCTACAGATTCGTTTTCAACGGTGATATCGAAAAGATGTATCGGCAAATTCTCGTTCATGAAGACGACTGTGAATTCCAAAGAATTTTATTTCGAACAGCTCCTAATAACCCTGTAGAAGATTTCGCGCTGAATACTCTAACCTTCGGGGTGAACTGGGCGCCATACTTGGCAATCCTCACACTGCATCAGCTCGCAGAAGACAACAAAAATACGCACCCCGAAGCATACAAAATTCTCAAACGAGAGACTTATGTTGATGACGTTCTCTCAGGAGGACACGATATACATTCTGCTCTGAATGCTCAAAATCAGCTCATCGATTTGTTGAAGGCAGCCAGACTGCCGCTTAAAAAATTTACGGCCAATCACCCAGACCTTCTTGAACATTTGCCGCCAGGCGATCTTCTGGATGAAGATTTTCTACGGTTTTATGATACAAGTTGTACCAAAACTCTAGGCATCAGATGGAATGCACTGAGTGATTCATTTTCATATAACGTGAAACCCATGTCTCAAACCACTTCGGCAACAAAAAGGCAAATTCTCTCTGCGGTCGCAGCTCTTTTTGACCCAGCGGGTTGGTTGGCACCCATCATAATACAAGCGAAGACTCTTCTCCAGCAACTCTGGCTGGAAGGTGTTGACTGGGATGAATGCGTAAAGCCATTGTCTTTGGCGAAATGGAACACATTTCTCAGCAATTTGCCGTTTGTTTCGCAAATACAGGTCCCACGATGGAGTGGTTTTTCTCTGAAAAACAGTTTTCAAATGCACGGTTTTTGCGACTCTTCTGCGAAAGCGTATTGTGCTACTCTGTATATACGCAATGAAAATCCCCAATCTAAATGTTCTGCCTATCTGCTTGTCGCTAAAAGCAAAGTGGCGCCAATACAAACAATAAGTATACCACGGCTTGAACTATGCGCAGCAGTTCTCCTATCGAAACTGGTAAAAATCGTGGTTACTCAACTCGAGCTACCACCCCATGAGCCGGTCAGACTCGTGAATAGTTTTGGCATGGCTCGAAAAACCTCCATACTCTTGGAAAACTTACGTTGCGAATAGAATCTCTGAAATTCGAAAAAATGTAAGCAACGCAATGTGGAAGCATGTTCCATCAGGTGAAAACCCGGCTGATCTTGGAACTCGTGGCTGCGCGCCCCAAGATCTCGAAAAAAACAATTTATGGTAGCACGGCCCTCAGTAGCTACTTTATACTCAGGATAAGTGGCCCCAAGCGCACCCTGTCCCACTGGTCGTACCTGAAACCAGAAAGGTGGAAGTGCTCCATTCGTCCATACCTGAAGAAGATATTCTGAATAGGTTTTCATCATACCCTCGAGCTCTACGGGTAATAGCCTATGTCTTCAGATTTACTCATAATTGTCTGCATAATACGAGTAATGAGTTCACAAAAAACTCGGGAGAGTTAACTCAAGACGAATTAAATTTCGTTAAAATACGCCTCGTGAAACAGTCACAGATCTTATGCTACCCCGAAGATTATAAAGATCTTCAAAATGCAAAGCCTGTTTCAAAGAAAAGTTCCCTTTTAGCTTTGAATCCCTTCCTCGACAAAGATTCTGTCGTACGAGTGAATGGTCGTCTAGCGAACGCATCACTCAGCTATAATGAAAGACATCCCATTATTGTTTCTGAAAAGTCACGACTATGTTCCCTGCTCCTCAAATTTTCGCATGAAACTCTGCTTCACGCGGAGCACCGACTCATGCTTAGAATGGTACGTCAAGAGTTTTATATCTCAAAACTCAAAAATAAAATTAAACATTGCATCAACCAGTGCAAAGTGTGCACAATATACAAACAGAAGATGCAGAAGCAGATCATGGCTGCTCTGCCTCCTGAACGGGTCGACTTTTCCCCCCCCATTCACGGTGACCGGTGTCGACTTTGCAGGTCCCGTAGAATTAAAATCATCTTTGTTGCGAAAAGCGCCAATTCTCAAAGGCTATATAGGCGTTTTCGTTTGTTTCACGACGAAAGCTATTCACCTCGAAGCGGTCTCTGACCTCACGTCAGAAGCTTTCTGTGCTGCGTTTGCAAGATTCGTCGGCCGGCGCGGCTTGCCTAAGAAAATGCTTTCTGACAATGGTCGCAACTTCGTAGGCGCCAACCGAACTCTGTTAAAGGAATACGAGCATTTTATTCAAAGCTCCGCACACGATATTGCTCAAAAATATAGTGCTCACGGTTTAAAATGGACCTTCATACCCCCCAGTGCCCCACATATGGGTGGGTTATGGGAAGCTGCTGTAAAAAGTTTCAAGACACACTTCAAAAAAATCACTCTCAATCATAGATTTACGTTTGAAGAAGTGTCAACTCTCCTAATCCTCATCGAAGCGGTGCTGAACTCGAGACCTCTTTCTCCCATTAGTGATGATCCCACTCAACTCCTGCCCTTAACCCCTGGACATTTTCTTCGAGGTGCCCCAATGATGTTTATACCTGAACTCGATAAGGGGAATTTATCCTTAATCAATCGGTGGGAGAAAGTTAAAATTCTCCATCACCAGTTCAGTCGGCGATGGAAAGATGAATACTTGGTCGAATTGCACAAACGATACAAGTGGAAATATCCAGCACGAGATCTACAAGTGGAAGATTTGGTTGTAATAAAAGATGAATTGCTCCCGCCCGCGGAATGGCGACTTGGCCGCGTAGTTAACACCTACCTAGGCCCAGATAGGCGCGCTCGAGTCGCTGACATACGGACGCAAGCTGGAATTAACACTCGGCCCATCGTCAAGCTATGCGTTCTCCCCTCTTAATAAAGTACAATCAACCCAAACATCAGCTCACCGTCTAGTTACATTTTTTAGTTACTCATATATCACATGTTTATTCTAGCTCTCACTCCATCAATGCTACACTATACTCTCACTTCTCACTCGTACATGTCTTATCCCTAGTCACTCCATAACCCAGCTAACATAGTTCTCTCTACAATTATGCCATGCACTAATAAACTTTTCGGTTTCGTTCTCTAGGCTTTATGAATGTCAACTGTGCCAGCGGCGACATTCCATCCGATTCTGCAAAAAATTTAAGGCCATGTCTGTCCTGCACCGTCGCCAGGCCGCGGTTCGACATGGCTATTGTTCGAACTGCCTCGCTCACTCCCATACAGCCGGAAGATGTACGTCCAAAGCCGTGTGCAATGTGTGCAAGGGTCTCCACCACTCGATGCTGCATGCGAACCAAAAACGCATCACGATCCAGTCCGACTCAAACCGGCGAGCCGGCAAAACCACCAAGAAGAGAGAAAGCGGTATAGCTCACCGACTGGGACGAAGAGTCAGTCCGTCGCCTTCGCCTGTACGTCTATGGGTACCGCCTAAAGCTTCGGAAGGGCGCTCATGGCCTCGCCAACGACTACAGTCGCCTCAGCCAACCGGGCGCTCCAGAGCATGTACACGATCGACAGGCACCAATCGCAGCGAAAGTCCACGGGAACACCTTTTAAACGCCATCCGCGAGCTTCAGCGGCTGCAGAGTATCTTATAAATTGCACTAGTGCAAGGTAGGCGGCATGTCTACGCTCCAATGCGTATCCAAATGGTTATTTTTCATATAAATGAATTTTATGAATTTACTCTTTTACTTTTATTCTTAAATATACTTTTGTAACTAAACGCAGCTCAAGCCTGCGGCTTTAATTAAAAGTTTAAATTATTGAACTTAAAATACTATAAACTAAACCCAGCTTAAAAGCTGGGCCTTAAGCTTAAACGCAATTGCAATGTACATTTTTTCCTTTGTTAATTTTCCTTCTTCTCATTTCAACCGCCAGCCAATAAGTTAATAAAAACACGTTCAAAACGCACTACTTAAGTTGTTATTAATTACCCCCTAATTAATAAACAAATTTTGTGGAGTTATTTCTGTTAAATGATACTCTTCATTTAACAGAGATCCCTACAACCTTTGGTGGTTAATGAGGAGCACAACTTCTTTTCCTCATCTTTTAGCGCTTATTTCCATCCTCAAGATGGTAGGCTACCGAAAGCCTAACAACGCGCACGCGTGTTATTTTTACGCGCTAAATTGCTCCCGCCCCCTATGACCGGAGCAATTTGACGATAAAAATAGCACCGATTCCAACAAAATGGAAATATGAGAAAAGAAAAATTCGATGTGGTAGCAGGAAAGTTAAATGAAAATGTAAGAAAAGAAAAAGGCAATGAGATAGCAGGAAAATTAAATGGAAATATGATAAAAGAAAAATCCGATGTGTTATTCGAGAAATTAAATGGAAATATGATAGAAGAAAAATTCAATGTGGTAGCGGGAAGATTAAATGAAAAAGGAACACAAGAGAAATGCAATGTGGGATTAGAAAAATTAAATGAAAATACAACAAATGATGGTTGGCATAAAAATATGACGTTGTAGGAAAAGAAAAAGGGTGAATGTTTTAGAATCTCCAAAGTAAATAATGTGTTTATAGAAATTCCTTGCAAGAATGCTATAAATGGTAGACTCGTTCTTCTTGTAGATTCCGGAGCGGTCACAAGTTTAGCTAAACAAAACACGTTAAGGAGTAGTTTGAAACGAAGAAATGAATTAAGTTCATGTTATTATAGTGCAGAAGTGAAAATAAATGCTGCAAAAACCCCCAAGTTAGTTGTTTAAAACCAAGAGATTGAACCAAGAGGTTATTTAGGTGAAAATTTGGTAGACGTCACAGATATTTACAGAGTATATAAAACGAAAAGAAAAAAAATATTTTTAGGGAAAGTCTAATAACACAAAATAAAGAAAGTACGGGAAAGGGAAAAATAGTATAAGATTCATATTAGGAGTACTAAAAATATGAGAAAAAAAATTTAAATATTATATTAAAAAAATGTAGTAAAGTTGTAAAGAAAAGGTGACTATACAAAAAAAAAAGTTATATAGAAAGAAAATTAGGAAAGTAGTGAATTTGAAAGCAGAGTACGACAACGAGAAATAAATGGAGTAGAGGAAACCACTAACGGGAGAAACAGTAAAGTTTATGAAATCAAGAAATAATAGAAAGGAATATAAATAGGAGAAAAAAATAAGAAGCGGAGAAAATCTGAAGTAAAAGGCAAATGTGTTGGCATCTTCAAAGTGAAAGACGTTGTTACAGAAATCCCTCGCAAGGATTAAATTCTAGTACAACGCATTCTACTTGTAGATCCCAAAATAGTGCCACTTTATTTAAAATAATTCCGTAAACTTGTGACGGGCAAAACCCGGAGCGAGTTTTGCCGCGACACAACGCAACACAACGCGACACAACGCGGCACAGCGAGACACAACGAGATGCAACGAAGCAGCCAAAATTTATATATATTGTTTTGATGATTACTGAAATGAATTTAATTTTATTATTTGAATTAAAATATGTAGTTTTATATTCATAATTTACTTACTCAAAAGAATAGAAAACTTACCTAAATTTAACATTGAATTATTTATTTGCTAAACTAAACTAAATTAATTCTTTCTTATATATATATATATTAGGGCGGGTCAATTTGTATGGACGAATTTTTTGGTGGTCTGGCTCAGCGAAATTCGTAAAATACATGTAATTTCAAGACTTTTTCTCCACTACAGCATATACAAATTCTGAAAAAACGAATTTTTTGGAGGTCTGGCTCAGCGAAATTCGTAAAATACATGTAATTTCAAGACTTTTTCTCCACTACAGCATATACAAATTCTGAAAAAAAGCTGTGCGGACTTTCGTAAATAGATTTTGTTCTCAATTATAAAATATGAATGTATGAATGTATGTGTATGAATCTATTTACGAAAGTCCGCACAGCTTTTTTTCAGAATTTGTATATGCTGTAGTGGAGAAAAAGTCTTGAAATTACATGTTTTTTACGAATTTCGCTGAGCCAGAATTTGACCCGCCCTAACTTATATATATCTAGACAATTTCTACTTACCACTTAATTCACACTGAAATAATATTGTATTTATCTCGAATGTTAAGTAAAAGAAATACCTACAAACGTTTTAACTACTGTAAAATATAAACATTGTTGTAATAAGCAAGCACCCTGTATTACAATTAAATCTAACTTAATATATGTATTTACTAATAGGAATAACGGCCACTGCGACAAAGCTGAGAATCCATAGAAGCATGAATACCGAACAGACATCAAGAAAGAGCAAGCGGTAAAGCAACTTAAGAGAAAGTATAATACAATCCACAAGCAGAGCACTACATACAAAGAATAAATCATTGAGAATCAATGATCCACGACAGAAGCGAACGAAAGTACGAATCCGACACAAAACACGGAATTATCAGTCGACAGTCGAATCGATCGGAAGTGTTTTAATTAGGTCCGCAATTTCTTTAACCAACTCCCCTGCCCTACCTCAACAACGCGTTTCTATATTGCTGTGATAATAAGTGTGCCGCGTAAAAGTGCGATCATTGCACTTTGTCGAAAATAACTGAACATTTAAAAAGTGCGAATATTGCAATTTAGCATTAAAAAACAATAAACAGTGCACATACAAATAAATTAAACTGTGTCAATAGTTCGTTGTACTAAAATACAAACAATTATAAAAATGTCGTGTGGAAATAATAATTGCACAATTGATGACAAAAGCGAACCAATAGTTGCCTGCAATGGGATCTGCAACAAATTTTTTCATGGTGGTTGCATTGGCTTGCCTAAGAGGAGCCTTCTCTACTTAAAGGAATACTCTACCAACTTCCTGTTTTTCTGCGATGAATGCAGGCAAATATCTGTCTCACATTTAATGCTAGCGATTAAATGTTTAAGTGAGTCCTTCGCCACATCACAATCGGAAAACAAAAAACTTTTTATTAAAACTTCTAAGCAACTGAGCAATATTGCTCAAATAACAGAAGATGCCAATAAGGCTTTGGAGAGTTCAATGAAGACCACCCAATTGGGTATAACGACTATCTCCAAAAACATAAAAAGTTTGATCGAAGTGGTTGGTGACAATAAATACTCTGACATCGAGACCGCTCTGGATGAATTAAAAAAAGATACTTCGATTATTAAGCCGCTAACTTCCTCGCTTGCTAATGACTGTAAGCAAATTAGCGAGAACATCAAATATCTGCGAAGCGACATCGATGGATTGATGCAAAGCTTGAATTCCTCGACTCCATATGTGCAACAACAGGACCCGCTACTCCCAATTATATTTGAACAAATAACTGAAGACAGCAACGAAGTCACGGCAACTCGCGTAGAACTTGAAGGTGTTAACGATTTG
This sequence comes from Dichetophora obliterata, assembly GCA_963920525.1. Lineage (NCBI taxonomy): Eukaryota > Metazoa > Arthropoda > Insecta > Diptera > Sciomyzidae > Dichetophora > Dichetophora obliterata. The sequence continues at coordinate 136,343,321 of OY986437.1, forward strand.
CTGAAACACGCTTCATGTAATATTGAATGCGTTTCTGAAAAAATTCAGCAGCAATCACAATCATCTTTTCACCAGCAATCAATTCTAGAAGAAATACTGGAAACATCTGACACAACAAATCCTTGCCGTTCTTTTACATCTCTCTTGAATTCACCAGCCCTGTCTTCTCCTTCATCGCCTACATCTCCCTGTAAAACAATCAGGAACCACACTGATCTAAGCCCAGTTGCTGCACCTCGTAAATTGGTTCATAACTTTGGAACAACATGGACACTAGCTGATTGGGAAAATAGAATAAAAAAAGCTAGCCAGTGGAAATGCTATTGATAAAACAGCACTATTCATTAAGGGTCTGCCTTTAAGAACAAGTGTATCCTGGGTCTGCAAGCTATTCAAGAATAAGTACGGCATTGTGATTCCAAATGATGACTGCGAGAAAACTTACATAAACCGCAAAAAAAAAGCAGAAATTTCAAAATAACCATTCCAACAAAATTCGCCTGGCTATTTTCTCACACATCCAGTCTAGATGGCGGCAAGGCTGAAGTTTCAATATGGAGTGATAAACCTAGGACGCTGCTTAAACCCTCTAACACTAAGTCTAACTCTAGTTCTATTTCTTATAATACTAATTTAAATTCTAAATTTAACTCTAAGTCTAATTCTCATATACATACTGCTAGAAATAAGGCTAATAATTCTAACTCTAACTTGTATTCGTCTGATCCAAACTACACACCCTCGGATAGAAATTTACCCAATTCACATTCTAAATCTGATCCCAATTGGAAACTTAAAACTAATATCTTTCCAATCTTCACTCCGCAGCTCATTCAAAGCATAAAAACAAAATCTTCTAACTCGAATCAAGCGAATCCCACACTTCAGCACTCTCACCCAAAACGGGTCTCATTTAATCTTAATCCTAATTCACACCAGGTCACACCAGCAAACAAAAATGAGAGTAATATGCTCCAGACACTATATCCTAACTTTGTACATTCACATACTTTAAACCCATCTCCTTCTGTTTCAATCACAAGTGGAGCCCCTAATCAACCTGGTAGTTCCACTTCTTTCATCGACCCTCTTCAACCACCAAAGGTGAAACTAACTTCGAACTCTTGTGTTGACACCGAGAGCAGATATGCCCTATCTCGTCTTAGAGAGAACAGTGTCTACAACAATGTGCGCCTCTACCTGGCTTACATGTATAAAGTACCTGTCTCTACTTGTATAGAAGGCAAAACCAAGACAAACCTCAAAGTCTTGATTCAGCAAGAAGGCTTACCTACCGATGTCAATGAATTACGCCATTTGTTCACCAGTTTCCACGTGCAACTTGGCTTGACAAGTCAACAAGTCAAAGAAGACCTTGACACATATGGTGCTCATGTAAGGTCAAAACATATCTCTTATCTTCAAAAGACCCGTAAAGAGCAACAACAATATTATTCCTAACCAGCGTAGTGAACATAATCAAAACCCTAATCGCAGCCCAATTAGTGATTCCCCGTCAACGACTGCTCTTCGCATATTTTACCACAATTGTGGCGGTATGCGAGGAAAACTTAATAAACTCTTTGTTGACGCGAAATCTTGCCTCTTCCAAGTACTAGTTTTCACCGAAACATGGTTAAACGATACTTTCAAAAACGAAGAGATTCTTGACAGCAATTGGACAGTTTATCGAAATTATCGGGACTTTGGCCACACAGGTCTCTCCCGTGGAGGTGGTGTTATGATTGCAACTCATAACTCTTTAGAAAGCGAGCTTGTTGCAACAACCTCTCACACACTCTTTGAACACCGTATCATCAAAGTTCGCTCAGGGACCAATATTTTTATTTACATTGTTGTCTTCTACATTCCCCCCTGTTCTATCGAAACAACATACAACGATTTATGTGAAACAGTCCAATCGTTAACCGCAACCTTAAATGAGAAAGATAAAGTTATAATTTTTGGAGACTTCAATCGTCCAAATATCTCATTTATCGTCGATGAAAATGACAATTGTCTTCTTCCGGTTAACCTTTCAAGCTCGATAGACTTTAATTTACTTAGTACCTTTTATAGCAATGACCTACAACAAGTTAATCCAACCCCAAATCGGAACGGCAACTGGTTGGATTTAGTCTTTGCTAATTCGTATGATGAAATAAAGATTACTGCAATTACTCAGGCTGAACACTTATTTTCTGAAACACTCCACCACACTGCTTTAACTGTAGAATTTCCTAGTAACAACATGTCTTTTACCACCTCATTTAATAACACAATTGTGTTCGACTTTCTTAATGCCGATTATGACAGTATAAAAATTGATTTGAATGCTTATAACTGGAACGATCTATTAAATTTGGAAATAGATAGTGCTATTTCACTTTTCTACCAACGCCTTTTCACAAGTATTGAAAAATTTGTGCCTAAGATAAAGAAAAAAAATAAACTTTCAGAACCATGGCTTGACCAAAGTCTCAGACATATAAGAAACCAAAGAAACAAGCTATACAAATTCATTAAGAAAAGCGTAAATGTAAGCGATGAAATCAAAATGAGATACGAAGAGCTCTACAATGGGTTCTCTATAAAATCAAATGATGCTTATAGAACTTATACCAACCTTATTGGAGAAAAAATTCTTAGAGATCCTAAAAAATTTTTTGATTTCGTTAATGTCAAACGTAAATCAGCTGGATACCCCTCATCTATGTTTAAAGGCAATACAATTTCTTCCAACCTCCAAGAGATCTGTAATCTTTTTGTAAATCACTTTAGAGAAGTTTTCTGTGCTCCCACAACCCAGACTCTCTATTCCTCCCCCTCTCCTAATGCGACAGACATTATAAACAATATCAGTCTGACGCTGGATGAAATTGTTAATGCTATCATGGAACTTGATTCAAACAAAGGACCTGGACCAGACCTCATACCACCAAGTTTGTTAGTTCAATGTATAAACAATCTTGCCATTCCCTTATTTATACTTTTCAACAAATCCTTATCTTTAGGTGTTTTTCCATCCTACTGGAAAATCTCCCATTTGACACCTATATATAAAAGTGGCGATAAAAGGTCTGTTGAAAATTACAGAGGCATTGCCATCTTGTCAGCTATATCAAAATTATTTGAAAAGATAATATGTGATAAGCTGACGAGTCTCATTAATCCCCGCTTAAACGAGCAGCAACATAGAAAAAGGACGCCAAGTAGATGCAGTTTACACAGACTTCAGTAAAGCATTTGACCGTGTCGACCATAATATCTTAATTTTGAAATTAGAAAAATTTGGCATTTCCGGTTTATTACTCAATTGGATCAAATCCTATCTCTGCGAACGATCCCAGTTTGTTAAATTTCAAGGCATTTTTTCAAATGATATACGGGTCACCTCTGGTGTACCACAAGGTAGTCATCTTGGCCCAATACTTTTCAACATTTTCATTTCAGATTTATCTATTACTCTTTGTGACATTCCCCATCTTATGTACGGAGATGACCTTAAAATATATAAGATCATTAAATCAGAAGTTGATGTAACTTTCCTACAATCGAAACTGCTGTCCCTTGAGCAATGGTGTAATAAAAACAAACTTCACTTAAATGTTAAGAAATGTTGCGTGATAAGTTTTTCCCGTAAGAACTTGATACCAGAATGCGGTTACCTCCTTAATAATATTGTTCTGAGCAGAACCAACCATATTGTAGACCTTGGAGTTGTCCTAGATAATAAGCTGAGATTTAATCTACATTTTGATAAAGTCTTATCGAGGGCAAATAAACAGCTGGGATTTATAAAAAGACGTGCTAAAGAATTCCAAAATGTGTGGGTAACCAAAACGTTATACTGTACCTTAGTGCGACCACTTCTTGAATATGCTTGCATCATTTGGAATCCAGCCTTTGAATCTCATAGCGACAAAATTGAATCCATTCAAAAACAATTCCTGCTTTTTGCGTTAAGAGATATCTTTGACCCCCGTGACTATAACAACTTGCCACCGTATGAACAAAGACTCAGGCTCCTCTCTCTGATGCCTCTATCATCAAGAAGAACTTTACTGAGTTCATGTTTCACATTTGATGTTATTAACGGAGCTATTGATAGCAAATATATCTCCAGCAAAATTACACTAAATGACCCAATTAGACGTACTAGGCATACGCGGCTCCTAAATGAATATATTCACCACACTATTTACACAAATAATGAACCCATTAGTAGGTGCTGTAAAATTTTTAATAATATTAGCGAGCACTATTCACCATCCATACCAAAATCCACATTTAAGCGAACCCTCTCAAAGTCTCTCTTTGACTCGGAATAATTTGTCCTTTTCAAGCACTGCTCCCTACAGAGTTATGCTTCTTGGTCTAGTCCCCCTCCGTCATCCCCTAAAAGTAGGACTTAAGATATATTAGCGTAGTTTAAGTATTCTTTTGAAATTAATTTAAATTTAAATATGTAAGTAAAAAAAAAAAAAAAAGTAAAAAATGTAAATAGAATTAGTAAATTGCCTTGCTTGGTGAAATAAATAAATAAATAAATAATTAATTTAACACCTTTTATTTTGATGTACTGCTAAAATTTATAGCACTTAACATAGTAAAAATATTTTATATACAGATACAATATACATATACAATATATAAACAAAATTCAATTAATGCATGAACGCTGACATCTCATATTTTGTAAGCAACAGACAGAAATTCGCCAAGCACAAGTTTCGAATTTCTGTTTGCCTTATGTGTACACAGTGCAGTGAACCTTTGTCCTTATTTTTACTGAATGTAAAAAAAAATGAATGAATTAAATTTCACAACAAAAGTGCAAAAAAGTGCAGTGAACGTTTGTTCTTATTTTTTACCAAATGCTAACAAAATAGCAAATTAAATTTTGAGAAGTCAGCGTTCAAGCATACAAATTAAAAAAAATTACGTGCAGCAACAATGTGAGTATATGTATATATTAGGGCGGGTCGATTTTTAGGGAGTGAAAAAATTCACCAATTTCCCTATGATTTCCGTATTCTATGGGTTATTCCATGAAAATTTGCCGAAGGAACCATACCTCTATCGTTAAAATCGAGTCCCCTACTTTTTGTAGTAAAAGACAAAATGTGAAAAAAAACATTATTTTTCAAATAAATAAACAAACATAACACAGGGTGTGCACCCTGTGAAAAAATATTCCAAAAATGTAAAGCGCAAATCAGTCCAGTCGTAACGTAAGGTTCGTAAGCTTCGTAAGTCAAAAAAATTGAGCCAAAAAAATGGCCATGAAAGTAATATTCTTGGACAAAATCATGAAAAAAATGGAAAAATGCTCCAAAATTTGGACAAAAATGCCCGTAACTTTTGAACCGTTGGACCAATGTTGGAGATTTCTTTTTGTAAATTGATTAAAATGAGCTCACCTTTCCAACGCGTCAACTGGCGACTACACCCGATCGATAGTTTTTGAGTTATGGATGTGAACGTGTAGGTAATATTTCATACGAACGTCAATTTGGGAAAAAATCTACCAACAAAAAGTAGGGGACTCGATTTTAACGATAGAGGTATGGTTCCTTTGGCAAATTTTCATGGAATAACCCATAGAATACGGAAATCATAGGGAAATTGTCGAAAAATAAATCGACCCGCCCTAGTATATACGTATATTTTATAAGTTATATACACCTAAATTATATTGCGACGACAAATGTAGCTGTCAGAAATGGATGTTTCCGCAATTTTATAAAATTCTGGAAATAATTGTTATTTTGCCCTGCAGTACAGCTTCTAGTGAACATTGTTTTTGCACATTAAAGTGTTTGAAAAATTGGCTTCGAAATGCTACTGGAACGGAACGCCTTATTGCTTTAGCACTATTAAATATTCATAAGGATATTTTTGTTCGTTTGATTTGATCAAACAATTTTATTCGTTTCAGCAACTAAGTATAAATATGTTTATATTTTTAAAATATATCTGTTTTCGTCGCTTTACTTAAATAAATATTTGTCGTCCTGCTCAAAACCGAGCTATTGAATCAATTTTTAATGTTAAGAATTAAAATAAATGAAATTTCATGAACTCTTTTCACTTCGACTGTTGAAATCAGTTAAGAGATTTGGAAAGATCTTAGGCCTTTAGAAATCCCAATGGAAATGAAAACAAACAAATATTTTTTGCTTCAGTAATCCCCGCTTATGAAATACCTGTATACGTCTACGGCGTCATACGAAACTAATAATAGTCAACAGATTCCATTCAATCATCGATGCTGTAATTCAGCCTTAGGTTAAAAACAATAGGAATAGTAGAAACATAAGTTTTACAAGAATTTTATTTATATTATAAAATATCCACGCCAGCCCCTCAAAAATAACAGATATGAAAATATTTTGTAAGAATAAAATAACTTTTATTTATCAATTACAGAAATGATACTTATCTTTTCGTTTATTAATTTTTTCCATTGATTTTAATTTATTTATACAATTCAAGAACTGAAATTTTTTAAATAATTTTATGAACATATACTACAAATTTAGTCAAATTGTATATGAGTTGAACGTTTTATAGTAACCCCTAAATGCTTAGTGTATCTTTTTTAATACAGCCAAGTAAAAATTAAAAAATTGGTTACAACTCTTAAAATGTTTGCATTCATTTGTTAATTTAGAATATATTGACAAAGTTAGATTTTTTTAAATTTGTGCGAATTTTAGTTGTTGAAGTGTGTTAAGTGCTAAAATGTGCATTGCAGTTTTTAATATGCTTCATTCAGAAGTTTCAATTATATGCTTGAATTATTTTCATATACTTATTAATAATCATTGAATATGTCGAAATGCCGAGTGTATCTTTTTGGATACAACCATGTTTTTCTTTAATAACCTGTAAAGAGAAAGTTTTACAAAAAAAAAAAATAAATAAAAACAGCTAGGCATTTAAGGGTTAAAACACAAAGTAAAAATATATTTTGAAAGCATTTTCATTGAATCAATTAATTTAACATAGGTAAGTATTTTATTAATAAAAAATTATGTACTTTTTAAAACTTAGAACCGAGCCTCTTCCTTTGTTTAAGACAACAGTCGAAAGTTGATCTATTTTTAGCGAATTATCTTCATGACGACATAGTAACATCAAGCTCTCCTAAAACTCTCTTCCTTACAAGCACTTGAATTAAGTAAAATATATTTTCGTCAGTCATTTAGATGATACGTTTCTAATTTTGATGTAAAAATTTCTGATATTTGGGCTAATAGAATATTTCGGCATAGTGTGTTAACCTTCGATTTTTCACATATAAAATCAATGATAGATTTTAAATTCAATCGTTCGCAGATAGCTGAAGAAAGATTCTCTTGGATAGCATGTTCCAAGAAGTCTTTTGAATGGTTTTCCGACAAATTCTCCAAAACTCGCAATTTAATTTTTGGACTGGTTTTCATAACATTTGTAAGAATCTTCAAAACTATATTTACAGATTTTAGTTTTAAAGAATAATCAAACAGTTTGCAACTGTTCTGAGCTCTAATCTGTGGACTGATAATATCTTTGTTTCTGAGTTTAAGCCTAAACACAGTTCTAAAAGGACGAATAATATCACCAGTCAGACCCAATAAAACTAAATAGGATTTCCCTTTACTATCAAAATGAAACGGGATTGCGTTCAAAGACGCGCGACATTTTTTTGTCAACTCAGAATTTTTCTGCAGATATTATCGCTTTAACTGAAACTTGGTTGAACGGAGGAATTACTGACTTAGAACTGTTTGACAATAGTTTTCAAGTATATAGGAAGGACAGACACGCTGACAATAATTCTGCAGTTGGTGGTGGTGTCCTATTAGCTGTAAGGAACTCCTGTGTTAGTTCCTTTATTGATATTCCCTGCTCTGCTAATATCGAACTTATATGCGTTAAGGTTGTACATTGCAATTCTAATGTATATGTTATTAATGCATACGTTCCTCCAAAGAGCAGTGTAGAGGTCTATGCAAGCCTTGCGGATTGCATAGAATTTATATTAAATTTACTTGACGTTAATGACGACATTTTATTGTTGGGCGATTTTAATTTGCCTGACTTAAAATGGCATTCTTCTGACGATGAAACACATTTTTGTGCATCTAATTCGAAGACACGCCAAGAACATATATTTGTTGACAATATATGTTCTGATTTACAACAAGTTAGTTGTATTTATAATAGTCTGGAAAGGCTGCTTGACCTAGTCTTAACTACAGACAGTAACAATGTCATTGTTCAGAAGGCACTTCATGCTTTGACTACTATTGATAATTACCATCCACCTTTGAGTATTTGGTATAAATCCGATAGGGAGAATATGTTAAATTCAAGCTCTGATGACACAGTTTATGAATTCAATTTCAAAAAAGCTGACTTTTTGGGGTTGAATCATTTACTTTATAGTAAATTAAATATAATTACAGAATACATAAATAATAATAATCTTAACAGTTCAATAAATTATTTCTATACGGAGCTCTTTGCCATGTTTTCTCAGTCTGTACCATATAGTCTCAAATTTGCGAAAAATTCTGCGTACCCTTGGTACACAAAGGATTTAAAGACTCTTCGCAACAATAGGAATAGGGCATGGAAGAAATATGTTTGTAGTTTTGACTCAAATGACCTAGAAACATACAAACGTTTGTTTCTGGAATTTGAGAATTGCTCAGCTGCATTATATAATGAGTATTTGGATAATATGAAGCTGAGTATTTTGTCTGATCCAAGAAAATTTTGGGGATTTATTAATGTTAAGAAGAAGACTGATGGATTTCCTTCTTCTTTCAAATTTCAGGATGGATTTACTGACGATTCCACCATTATTTGTGGCTTATTTGCCAATCTTTTTAAAGAATCATTCTGTTCAGATTCTTTTAATCCTGATTTAGCGTATTTTGATTATATGAACAACGCATCCAGAGTTTTTTTGGGGCATATATCTTTTACCTCAGAGGATATTTTTAAGTATATTGAATCAATCGATGAGGATTTTAGCGCTGGACCAGATGGAATTCCTGCCGCAGTGTTAAAACAATGCGGCTCCGTTTTGTGTCAGCCTCTCTCGTTACTTTTTAATAAATCAATTAATGAAAGTAATTTTCCTCTTTTTTGGAGAAAATCTTATATCAGTCCTATTTACAAAAAAGGTTGCAGGAACGACGTCACTAATTATAGGCCTATCGCTAAATTGTCTTCGATTCCTAAACTTTTTGAGCGAATAGTGTACGATCGAGTGAAAATTCACTGTGGGAAAGTCATGACAACTCGTCAGCATGGTTTTGTTACTGGCAGATCCACTCTGTCTAATCTCCTTGATTTCACTACATTCTGCTTAAAATCTATTGATTCTGGTAGCCAGGTCGATTGTATTTACACTGATTTTAGCAAAGCTTTTGATAAATTACCACATAATCTAATTTTATTTAAACTTAAATTAATGGGATTTCCACAATATTTTGTAAACTGGATAAAATCGTATTTGATGCAGCGATCTTAACACAAAGGAACAATTTTATTTTGCTTTAAGTCGTGTAACTACCGTCAAAGACCTTGGTATATGCATGGATTCTAAATTGTCGTTTAACATGCATATTGATACAATTTGTAAAAAAGCGTCTTCTATGCTTGGTTTTATAAAACGGTGGGCCAAAGAGTTTGATAGCTTAATAACAACTACAACTCTGTATTATTCAATCGTGCGTCCTCACTTGGAGTACGCAAGTCAAGTATGGTCCCCACATTACAATGTGCATATTGATCGTATAGAAAGAATTCAAAAACGTTTTGTTCGGTTTGCTCTAAGAGGCTTGAGTGGAACTGACACATTTAACCTTCCTCCATATGAGGATCGTTTAAAATTATTAAAGATACAATCTTTAAGTGAGAGAAGAAAATCTGCTGATATCGTCTACTTACACCAACTCATAACTGGTGTATTCGACTCTCCAGAGCTTCTTTCTTTTATAAATTTTAACACTAACCGTAGAAGCAGCAGAAACTCTAACAACTTGATTTATTAACCATTTAGTAGAACAAATTATATGTTAACTGCTCCATTAAATCGCATGAGTACCTTTGTTAACAACTGTAACGTGTTTGATGTTAACTTGTCGAAAGGTCAACTCAAAAGTAGATTGAAAACTAATGTATGATTAGATCTATGTAAACGCCTGGTTAGTTGTTATGTCTTGTGTTGTCCCTGAGCCCAACCCATATTATGGTGGGTAAATTTTTCTCCCTTTTGGTTTTTTATTGGACCACTTTTATCGATATCTTTGAGTTATTTCAATGATATTGGATTGGTTCTTAAAATGATCTATTGCGGAGAAAGTGTGAAAAAGCTGTAGTAGCTGAACTCTATTGTTATTGCATTCTGTTTTGTATGTGTAAAATATTGCTTCTATCTGTTGAAAAATTTTGTTCAATAGTCAAGCATCTTTCAGTCGCTTCATTAAAAGACTTCGGCGGGTTTGCCTGTAGAATAGTCTGATATTATGTCCTAACACCTTTCGTAAAAATATTAAGTGCCATACTTTCGTTGACCTTATATATTGAATTTTTTGCCTCCTGACTGGGCTTTTCTAAGCTTTGTAACTCTAAATTGCTCTCCTAGTTCTGTTATTTTTTCTCTAAATTCTGAAATTGATAGGTTGTTCTGGGCTATTGAACTAAATTCATTTAGCATTTGCTGTAGTGTTTTTGGATTGGGGTAAGATTTTACCAATAAAGATTTTAACTCAAGCAATGTCTAAGGTTTATTCAAACGTTCAAGTATACTTCTCACTTCGGTTGTTAATTTAAAATTGTAGACATATTTAATAAAAATAGTCTTATCTTCATCTTTTACTAAATCACTATGCTTTCACTATGAAATCCTCTAACTCTGCATAAACTCCTTTGAAAACTGGTAGGTTTTTACCTATTACATTTATGTCAAAACTTGACATTTTTGGCAAATTATTTCCCTCCTCCCACACTGATGATAAATCTAAATCAATTTTACGCTCTTTTCGTATAGTTAAATTTTTTATGATTTCTATTAATTCATAATAGTTTTTATTAAATAGTAATATTAAATCTTTACAATTTTCAAAAGACTCGTATTTAATTGTTTCGTTTTTCAATATTTTAATTTTTTGCAACTTTTCCTTTTTATATTCATTATAAATTCGGTTTTTACTTTTTCTTAAATTTTTCTTTAATTTTTCTAGAAATATTATGTTTTCTTTAATTATGTCCATAAATTTATGTCATGACATCAAAACATTAAAATTTAAAATTTTTTATTTCACATGAATCACCCTGTGATTTCATAGTGCCAATAAATCACGCTTGCCAACATTTAAACAAGTATCTGCAATGATTGATTGCGAATAAGAGTACAAAGAAAAAGCAAAACTGACGTTTCAGTTTAATGAATAAAAAACATAATGGCGGTAGATTTCGCGTAGTGGAAAAAAGTTTATTTTTTTACAAGTGTCGGTCGCGACTTGAATAATATAAAAAAGGTAATTTTAGTAAAATATTATATGAGCATATTATAATCCGTGCGTGTAATTTTCGTTTAGCATATATTCGCTAAATATATGCATTTAATTGAATTTCAAGTGTAGTGTTTCGAGCAACAAATCAACAAAAAAATATATGTAAAATAAATGTTGTTGTTGTTGTTGGCGAAAATTTTGTTTGATAAAATTTTGCCAAGAGCTTGTGTGTGCGTGAAAAGAAGTGCAACAAGTTGTTATTAAAAAGAAAAAAATGCAAGTTTCGTGTTTGCTGTTTTGTGTACAAAATTCAATAATTAAGTAAAAAAATATGGATTTACTTCATTGTGTGTTGTATTTTATTTGTTCATATTAAAAAATTTCCAAAATATAAATTTCAATTAAAAAGAAAGTTTAAAAAGTAAAAAAATTGTTATTTCCTATGGCTGTCCATTTGGGCTTCTTAAACATCAATTTCTCTCCAAATTGTGCTCGCTGTGTGCCACGGTGGTGGAGGGTCGACGTTGATAATGCGTCGCCTAGCAGCAATAGCCTTTCGCAGCTTCAACAAGTGACCACCTCGTTTGTGTTTCGGCTTCTGCGTCGCCGGTACTCTCGTAAGCTTTTCGTCCTTCTGTCGTTCCTGGCGCCGCAAGTATTGTTGAATGGATATAGCTTTTGGCTGCTGGAGTGTGCAGCTGGATGGGACGTACACCGGTGCGTCGCTGTTTGAGCCTTCCGGCACGTACTCCGGCACGTACTCCGGCACTGGTAGTTCTGCCGTCGGAATATTCTTTTTGCCGTGAGTTGGCAGGATCGCCATGTAATGTGTTTTGTTATTTTTAATTAAAAATAAAGGACCTGCCACGAATTTTTGCCGGCGCTTAAAAACGCCACTAGCTCTAAATATTTAATATTTTTTTAATAGTGTCAACCGGCATAAAAATGCACTCAGGCTTTGAATAATTAGGTCAGCTGATTGAAGCTTGTTAAATTAATGATCTTTATTTCGAAAAATCAGTGTTTATAAAGCGAAATAATTGTATTCTTAAGGTTCTAAATCATATACAAAAATGTGCATAATATTAATACATAGTGTTCAATAATATAAAAACTTAAAAGTGCGCGAGTGAAAAGTAAATATTAACTTAATGTGTAAGTGCGTAATGCAAATAAATATAACTAATATAATAACAATAAAAGTGCGCGAGTGAAAGAAACCGAATATTAACTTAGTGCGAAAGTGCGTAATGTAAAATAAATATATAACCAAGGGTCATTGTGAGAGGTGAATAACAATATACATAGTTCAATATTACAGTGCAATCAATAAGCTTGAGTACAGCTGGTCGCTCAATTCGGTGCGCACTACACTAGCTCATAAACTACAATATCTCGCCGGGGCCTCCAAAAAATGTTAAATTTAAACTTGTTGAATCTCTCAACTTGAATTTCTAGTACTTGGACTAGAAATTCGCGATGAAAAATTAAAAAACATATTTACTTCTGCTTAATTCAGTCGACAGTCGAATCGATCGGACGTGTTTTAATTAGCTCCGCAAGTTCTTTAACCAACTCCCCTGCTCTACCTCAACAACGCGTTGCTATATTGCTGTGATAATAAGTGTGCCGCGTAAAAGTGCGATCATTGCACTTTGTCGAAAATAACTGAACATTTAAAAAGTGCGAATATTGCAATTTAGCATTAAAAAACAATAAACAGTGCACATACAAATAAATTAAACTGTGTCAATAGTTCGTTGTACTAAAATACAAACAATTATAAAAATGTCGTGTGGAAATAATAATTGCACAATTGATGACAAAAGCGAACCAATAGTTGCCTGCAATGGGATCTGCAACAAATTTTTTCATGGTGGTTGCATTGGCTTGCCTAAGAGGAGCCTTCTCTACTTAAAGGAATACTCTACCAACTTCCTGTTTTTCTGCGATGAATGCAGGCAAATATCTGTCTCACATTTAATGCTAGCGATTAAATGTTTAAGTGAGTCCTTCGCCACATCACAATCGGAAAACAAAAAACTTTTTATTAAAACTTCTAAGCAACTGAGCAATATTGCTCAAATAACAGAAGATGCCAATAAGGCTTTGGAGAGTTCAATGAAGACCACCCAATTGGGTATAACGACTATCTCCAAAAACATAAAAAGTTTGATCGAAGTGGTTGGTGACAATAAATACTCTGACATCGAGACCGCTCTGGATGAATTAAAAAAAGATACTTCGATTATTAAGCCGCTAACTTCCTCGCTTGCTAATGACTGTAAGCAAATTAGCGAGAACATCAAATATCTGCGAAGCGACATCGATGGATTGATGCAAAGCTCGAATTCCTCGACTCCATATGTGCAACAACAGGACCCGCTACTCCCAATTATATTTGAACAAATAACTGAAGACAGCAACGAAGTCACGGCAACTCGCGTAGAACTTGAAGGTGTTAACGATTTGCTGAAACACGCTTCATGTAATATTGAATGCGTTTCTGAAAAAATTCAGCAGCAATCACAATCATCTTTTCACCAGCAATCAATTCTAGAAGAAATACTGGAAACATCTGACACAACAAATCCTTGCCGTTCTTTTACATCTCTCTTGAATTCACCAGCCCTGTCTTCTCCTTCATCGCCTACATCTCCCTGTAAAACAATCAGGAACCACACTGATCTAAGCCCAGTTGCTGCACCTCGTAAATTGGTTCATAACTTTGGAACAACATGGACACTAGCTGATTGGGAAAATAGAATAAAAAAAGCTAGCCAGTGGAAATGCTATTGATAAAACAGCACTATTCATTAAGGGTCTGCCTTTAAGAACAAGTGTATCCTGGGTCTGCAAGCTATTCAAGAATAAGTACGGCATTGTGATTCCAAATGATGACTGCGAGAAAACTTACATAAACCGCAAAAAAAAGCAGAAATTTCAAAATAACCATTCCAACAAAATTCGCCTGGCTATTTTCTCACACATCCAGTCTAGATGGCGGCAAGGCTGAAGTTTCAATATGGAGTGATAAACCTAGGACGCTGCTTAAACCCTCTAACACTAAGTCTAACTCTAGTTCTATTTCTTATAATACTAATTTAAATTCTAGATTTAACTCTAAGTCTAATTCTCATATACATACTGCTAGAAATAAGGCTAATAATTCTAACTCTAACTTGTATTCGTCTGATCCAAACTACACACCCTCGGATAGAAATTTACCCAATTCACATTCTAAATCTGATCCCAATTGGAAACTTAAAACTAATGTCTTTCCAATCTTCACTCCGCAGCTCATTCAAAGCATAAAAACAAAATCTTCTAACTCGAATCAAGCGAATCCCACACTTCAGCACTCTCACCCAAAACGGGTCTCATTTAATCTTAATCCTAATTCACACCAGGTCACACCAGCAAACAAAAATGAGAGTAATATGCTCCAGACACTATATCCTAACTTTGTACATTCACATACTTTAAACCCATCTCCTTCTGTTTCAATCACAAGTGGAGCCCCTAATCAACCTGGTAGTTCCACTTCTTTCATCGACCCTCTTCAACCACCAAAGGTGAAACTAACTTCGAACTCTTGTGTTGACACCGAGAGCAGATATGCCCTATCTCGTCTTAGAGAGAACAGTGTCTACAACAATGTGCGCCTCTACCTGGCTTACATGTATAAAGTACCTGTCTCTACTTGTATAGAAGGCAAAACCAAGACAAACCTCAAAGTCTTGATTCAGCAAGAAGGCTTACCTACCGATGTCAATGAATTACGCCATTTGTTCACCAGTTTCCACGTGCAACTTGGCTTGACAAGTCGACAAGTCAAAGAAGACCTTGACACATATGGTGCTCATGTAAGGTCAAAACATATCTCTTATCTTCAAAAGACCCGTAAAGAGCAACAACAATATTATTCCTAACCAGCGTAGTGAACATAATCAAAATCCTTATCGCAGCCCAATTAGTGATTCCCCGTCAACGACTGCTCTTCGCATATTTTACCACAATTGTGGCGGTATGCGAGGAAAACTTAATAAACTCTTTGTTGACGCGAAATCTTGCCTCTTCCAAGTACTAGTTTTCACCGAAACATGGTTAGACGATACTTTCAAAAACGAAGAGATTCTTGACAGCAATTGGACAGTTTATCGAAATGATCGGGACTTTGGCCACACAGGTCTCTCCCGTGGAGGTGGTGTTATGATTGCAACTCATAACTCTTTAGAAAGCGAGCTTGTTGCAACAACCTCTCACACACTCTTTGAACACCGTATCATCAAAGTTCGCTCAGGGACCAATATTTTTATTTACATTGTTGTCTTCTACATTCCCCCCTGTTCTATCGAAACAACATACAACGATTTATGTGAAACAGTCCAATCGTTAACCGCAACCTTAAATGAGAAAGATAAAGTTATAATTTTTGGAGACTTCAATCGTCCAAATATCTCATTTATCGTCGATGAAAATGACAATTGTCTTCTTCCGGTTAACCTTTCAAGCTCGATAGACTTTAATTTACTTAGTACCTTTTATAGCAATGACCTACAACAAGTTAATCCAACCCCAAATCGGAACGGCAACTGGTTGGATTTAGTCTTTGCTAATTCGTATGATGAAATAAAGATTACTGCAATTACTCAGGCTGAACACTTATTTTCTGAAACACTCCACCACACTGCTTTAACTGTAGAATTTCCTAGTAACAACATGTCTTTTACCACCTCATTTAATAACACAATTGTGTTCGACTTTCTTAATGCCGATTATGACAGTATAAAAATTGATTTGAATGCTTATAACTGGAACGATCTATTAAATTTGGAAATAGATAGTGCTATTTCACTTTTCTACCAACGCCTTTTCACAAGTATTGAAAAATTTGTGCCTAAGATAAAGAAAAAAAATAAACTTTCAGAACCATGGCTTGACCAAAGTCTCAGACATATAAGAAACCAAAGAAACAAGCTATACAAATTCATTAAGAAAAGCGTAAATGTAAGCGATGAAATCAAAATGAGATACGAAGAGCTCTACAATGGGTTCTCTATAAAATCAAATGATGCTTATAGAACTTATACCAACCTTATTGGAGAAAAAATTCTTAGAGATCCTAAAAAATTTTTTGATTTCGTTAATGTCAAACGTAAATCAGCTGGATACCCCTCATCTATGTTTAAAGGCAATACAATTTCTTCCAACCTCCAAGAGATCTGTAATCTTTTTGTAAATCACTTTAGAGAAGTTTTCTGTGCTCCCACAACCCAGACTCTCTATTCCTCCCCCTCTCCTAATGCGACAGACATTATAAACAATATCAGTCTGACGCTGGATGAAATTGTTAATGCTATCATGGAACTTGATTCAAACAAAGGACCTGGACCAGACCTCATACCACCAAGTTTGTTAGTTCAATGTATAAACAATCTTGCCATTCCCTTATTTATACTTTTCAACAAATCCTTATCCTTAGGTGTTTTTCCATCCTACTGGAAAATCTCCCATTTGACACCTATATATAAAAGTGGCGATAAAAGGTCTGTTGAAAATTACAGAGGCATTGCCATCTTGTCAGCTATATCAAAATTATTTGAAAAGATAATATGTGATAAGCTGACGAGTCTCATTAATCCCCGCTTAAACGAGCAGCAACATGGAAAAAGGACGCCAAGTAGATGCAGTTTACACAGACTTCAGTAAAGCATTTGACCGTGTCGACCATAATATCTTAATTTTGAAATTAGAAAAATTTGGCATTTCCGGTTTATTACTCAATTGGATCAAATCCTATCTCTGCGAACGATCCCAGTTTGTTAAATTTCAAGGCATTTTTTCAAATGATATACGGGTCACCTATGGTGTACCACAAGGTAGTCATCTTGGCCCAATACTTTTCAACATTTTCATTTCAGATTTATCTATTACTCTTTGTGACATTCCCCATCTTATGTACGGAGATGACCTTAAAATATATAAGATCATTAAATCAGAAGTTGATGTAACTTTCCTACAATCGAAACTGCTGTCCCTTGAGCAATGGTGTAATAAAAACAAACTTCACTTAAATGTTAAGAAATGTAGCGTGATAAGTTTTTCCCGTAAGAACTTGATACCAGAATGCGGTTACCTCCTTAATAATATTGTTCTGAGCAGAACCAACCATATTGTAGACCTTGGAGTTGTCCTAGATAATAAGCTGAGATTTAATCTACATTTTGATAAAGTCTTATCGAGGGCAAATAAACAGCTGGGATTTATAAAAAGACGTGCTAAAGAATTCCAAAATGTGTGGGTAACCAAAACGTTATACTGTACCTTAGTGCGACCACTTCTTGAATATGCTTGCATCATTTGGAATCCAGCCTTTGAATCTCATAGCGACAAAATTGAATCCATTCAAAAACAATTCCTGCTTTTTGCGTTAAGAGATATCTTTGACCCCCGTGACTATAACAACTTGCCACCGTATGAACAAAGACTC
This sequence comes from Dichetophora obliterata, assembly GCA_963920525.1. NCBI lineage: Eukaryota > Metazoa > Arthropoda > Insecta > Diptera > Sciomyzidae > Dichetophora > Dichetophora obliterata. Next base: position 136,361,333 of record OY986437.1, read on the forward strand.
AGGCTCCTCTCTCTGATGCCTCTATCATCAAGAAGAACTTTACTGAGTTCATGTTTCACATTTGATGTTATTAACGGAGCTATTGATAGCAAATATATCTCCAGCAAAATTACACTAAATGACCCAATTAGACGTACTAGGCATACGCGGCTCCTAAATGAATATATTCACCACACTATTTACACAAATAATGAACCCATTAGTAGGTGCTGTAAAATTTTTAATAATATTAGCGAGCACTATTCACCATCCATACCAAAATCCACATTTAAGCGAACCCTCTCAAAGTCTCTCTTTGACTCGGAATAATTTGTCCTTTTCAAGCACTGCTCCCTACAGAGTTATGCTTCTTGGTCTAGTCCCCCTCCGTCATCCCCTAAAAGTAGGACTTAAGATATATTAGCGTAGTTTAAGTATTCTTTTGAAATTAATTTAAATTTAAATATGTAAGTAAAAAAAAAAAAAAAAAAGTAAAAAATGTAAATAGAATTAGTAAATTGCCTTGCTTGGTGAAATAAATAAATAAATAAATAATTAATTTAACACCTTTTATTTTGATGTACTGCTAAAATTTATAGCACTTAACATAGTAAAAATATTTTATATACAGATACAATATACATATACAATATATAAACAAAATTCAATTAATGCATGAACGCTGACATCTCATATTTTGTAAGCAACAGACAGAAATTCGCCAAGCACAAGTTTCGAATTTCTGTTTGCCTTATGTGTACACAGTGCAGTGAACCTTTGTCCTTATTTTTACTGAATGTAAAAAAAAATGAATGAATTAAATTTCACAACAAAAGTGCAAAAAAGTGCAGTGAACGTTTGTTCTTATTTTTTACCAAATGCTAACAAAATAGCAAATTAAATTTTGAGAAGTCAGCGTTCAAGCATACAAATTAAAAAAAATTACGTGCAGCAACAATGTGAGTATATGTATATATTAGGGCGGGTCGATTTTTAGGGAGTGAAAAAATTCACCAATTTCCCTATGATTTCCGTATTCTATGGGTTATTCCATGAAAATTTGCCGAAGGAACCATACCTCTATCGTTAAAATCGAGTCCCCTACTTTTTGTAGTAAAAGACAAAATGTGAAAAAAAACATTATTTTTCAAATAAATAAACAAACATAACACAGGGTGTGCACCCTGTGAAAAAATATTCCAAAAATGTAAAGCGCAAATCAGTCCAGTCGTAACGTAAGGTTCGTAAGCTTCGTAAGTCAAAAAAATTGAGCCAAAAAAATGGCCATGAAAGTAATATTCTTGGACAAAATCATGAAAAAAATGGAAAAATGCTCCAAAATTTGGACAAAAATGCCCGTAACTTTTGAACCGTTGGACCAATGTTGGAGATTTCTTTTTGTAAATTGATTAAAATGAGCTCACCTTTCCAACGCGTCAACTGGCGACTACACCCGATCGATAGTTTTTGAGTTATGGATGTGAACGTGTAGGTAATATTTCATACGAACGTCAATTTGGGAAAAAATCTACCAACAAAAAGTAGGGGACTCGATTTTAACGATAGAGGTATGGTTCCTTTGGCAAATTTTCATGGAATAACCCATAGAATACGGAAATCATAGGGAAATTGTCGAAAAATAAATCGACCCGCCCTAGTATATACGTATATTTTATAAGTTATATACACCTAAATTATATTGCGACGACAAATGTAGCTGTCAGAAATGGATGTTTCCGCAATTTTATAAAATTCTGGAAATAATTGTTATTTTGCCCTGCAGTACAGCTTCTAGTGAACATTGTTTTTGCACATTAAAGTGTTTGAAAAATTGGCTTCGAAATGCTACTGGAACGGAACGCCTTATTGCTTTAGCACTATTAAATATTCATAAGGATATTTTTGTTCGTTTGATTTGATCAAACAATTTTATTCGTTTCAGCAACTAAGTATAAATATGTTTATATTTTTAAAATATATCTGTTTTCGTCGCTTTACTTAAATAAATATTTGTCGTCCTGCTCAAAACCGAGCTATTGAATCAATTTTTAATGTTAAGAATTAAAATAAATGAAATTTCATGAACTCTTTTCACTTCGACTGTTGAAATCAGTTAAGAGATTTGGAAAGATCTTAGGCCTTTAGAAATCCCAATGGAAATGAAAACAAACAAATATTTTTTGCTTCAGTAATCCCCGCTTATGAAATACCTGTATACGTCTACGGCGTCATACGAAACTAATAATAGTCAACAGATTCCATTCAATCATCGATGCTGTAATTCAGCCTTAGGTTAAAAACAATAGGAATAGTAGAAACATAAGTTTTACAAGAATTTTATTTATATTATAAAATATCCACGCCAGCCCCTCAAAAATAACAGATATGAAAATATTTTGTAAGAATAAAATAACTTTTATTTATCAATTACAGAAATGATACTTATCTTTTCGTTTATTAATTTTTTCCATTGATTTTAATTTATTTATACAATTCAAGAACTGAAATTTTTTAAATAATTTTATGAACATATACTACAAATTTAGTCAAATTGTATATGAGTTGAACGTTTTATAGTAACCCCTAAATGCTTAGTGTATCTTTTTTAATACAGCCAAGAAATTTATTAGGAATTTTTTATAAATCGTAAAAATTAAAAAATTGGTTACAACTCTTAAAATGTTTGCATTCATTTGTTAATTTAGAATATATTGACAAAGTTAGATTTTTTTAAATTTGTGCGAATTTTAGTTGTTGAAGTGTGTTAAGTGCTAAAATGTGCATTGCAGTTTTTAATATGCTTCATTCAGAAGTTTCAATTATATGCTTGAATTATTTTCATATACTTATTAATAATCATTGAATATGTCAAAATGCCGAGTGTATCTTTTTGGATACAACCATGTTTTTCTTTAATAACCTGTAAAGAGAAAGTTTTACAAAAAAAAAAAAAATAAATAAAAACAGCTAGGCATTTAAGGGTTAAAACACAAAGTAAAAATATATTTTGAAAGCATTTTCATTGAATCAATTAATTTAACATAGGTAAGTATTTTATTAATAAAAAATTATGTACTTTTTAAAACTTAGAACCGAGCCTCTTCCTTTGTTTAAGACAACAGTCGAAAGTTGATCTATTTTTAGCGAATTATCTTCATGACGACATAGTAACATCAAGCTCTCCTAAAACTCTCTTCCTTACAAGCACTTGAATTAAGTAAAATATATTTTCGTCAGTCATTTAGATGATACGTTTCTAATTTTGATGTAAAAATTTCTGATATTTGGGCTAATAGAATATTTCGGCATAGTGTGTTAACCTTCGATTTTTCACATATAAAATCAATGATAGATTTTAAATTCAATCGTTCGCAGATAGCTGAAGAAAGATTCTCTTGGATAGCATGTTCCAAGAAGTCTTTTGAATGGTTTTCCGACAAATTCTCCAAAACTCGCAATTTAATTTTTGGACTGGTTTTCATAACATTTGTAAGAATCTTCAAAACTATATTTACAGATTTTAGTTTTAAAGAATAATCAAACAGTTTGCAACTGTTCTGAGCTCTAATCTGTGGACTGATAATATCTTTGTTTCTGAGTTTAAGCCTAAACACAGTTCTAAAAGGACGAATAATATCACCAGTCAGACCCAATAAAACTAAATAGGATTTCCCTTTACTATCAAAATGAAACGGGATTGCGTTCAAAGACGCGCGACATTTTTTTGTCAACTCAGAATTTTTCTGCAGATATTATCGCTTTAACTGAAACTTGGTTGAACGGAGGAATTACTGACTTAGAACTGTTTGACAATAGTTTTCAAGTATATAGGAAGGACAGACACGCTGACAATAATTCTGCAGTTGGTGGTGGTGTCCTATTAGCTGTAAGGAACTCCTGTGTTAGTTCCTTTATTGATATTCCCTGCTCTGCTAATATCGAACTTATATGCGTTAAGGTTGTACATTGCAATTCTAATGTATATGTTATTAATGCATACGTTCCTCCAAAGAGCAGTGTAGAGGTCTATGCAAGCCTTGCGGATTGCATAGAATTTATATTAAATTTACTTGACGTTAATGACGACATTTTATTGTTGGGCGATTTTAATTTGCCTGACTTAAAATGGCATTCTTCTGACGATGAAACACATTTTTGTGCATCTAATTCGAAGACACGCCAAGAACATATATTTGTTGACAATATATGTTCTGATTTACAACAAGTTAGTTGTATTTATAATAGTCTGGAAAGGCTGCTTGACCTAGTCTTAACTACAGACAGTAACAATGTCATTGTTCAGAAGGCACTTCATGCTTTGACTACTATTGATAATTACCATCCACCTTTGAGTATTTGGTATAAATCCGATAGGGAGAATATGTTAAATTCAAGCTCTGATGACACAGTTTATGAATTCAATTTCAAAAAAGCTGACTTTTTGGGGTTGAATCATTTACTTTATAGTAAATTAAATATAATTACAGAATACATAAATAATAATAATCTTAACAGTTCAATAAATTATTTCTATACGGAGCTCTTTGCCATGTTTTCTCAGTCTGTACCATATAGTCTCAAATTTGCGAAAAATTCTGCGTACCCTTGGTACACAAAGGATTTAAAGACTCTTCGCAACAATAGGAATAGGGCATGGAAGAAATATGTTTGTAGTTTTGACTCAAATGACCTAGAAACATACAAACGTTTGTTTCTGGAATTTGAGAATTGCTCAGCTGCATTATATAATGAGTATTTGGATAATATGAAGCTGAGTATTTTGTCTGATCCAAGAAAATTTTGGGGATTTATTAATGTTAAGAAGAAGACTGATGGATTTCCTTCTTCTTTCAAATTTCAGGATGGATTTACTGACGATTCCACCATTATTTGTGGCTTATTTGCCAATCTTTTTAAAGAATCATTCTGTTCAGATTCTTTTAATCCTGATTTAGCGTATTTTGATTATATGAACAACGCATCCAGAGTTTTCTTGGGGCATATATCTTTTACCTCAGAAGATATTTTTAAGTATATTGAATCAATCGATGAGGATTTTAGCGCTGGACCAGATGGAATTCCTGCCGCAGTGTTAAAACAATGCGGCTCCGTTTTGTGTCAGCCTCTCTCGTTACTTTTTAATAAATCAATTAATGAAAGTAATTTTCCTCTTTTTTGGAGAAAATCTTATATCAGTCCTATTTACAAAAAAGGTTGCAGGAACGACGTCACTAATTATAGGCCTATCGCTAAATTGTCTTCGATTCCTAAACTTTTTGAGCGAATAGTGTACGATCGAGTGAAAATTCACTGTGGGAAAGTCATGACAACTCGTCAGCATGGTTTTGTTACTGGCAGATCCACTCTGTCTAATCTCCTTGATTTCACTACATTCTGCTTAAAATCTATTGATTCTGGTAGCCAGGTCGATTGTATTTACACTGATTTTAGCAAAGCTTTTGATAAATTACCACATAATCTAATTTTATTTAAACTTAAATTAATGGGATTTCCACAATATTTTGTAAACTGGATAAAATCGTATTTGATGCAGCGATCTTAACACAAAGGAACAATTTTATTTTGCTTTAAGTCGTGTAACTACCGTCAAAGACCTTGGTATATGCATGGATTCTAAATTGTCGTTTAACATGCATATTGATACAATTTGTAAAAAAGCGTCTTCTATGCTTGGTTTTATAAAACGGTGGGCCAAAGAGTTTGATAGCTTAATAACAACTACAACTCTGTATTATTCAATCGTGCGTCCTCACTTGGAGTACGCAAGTCAAGTATGGTCCCCACATTACAATGTGCATATTGATCGTATAGAAAGAATTCAAAAACGTTTTGTTCGGTTTGCTCTAAGAGGCTTGAGTGGAACTGACACATTTAACCTTCCTCCATATGAGGATCGTTTAAAATTATTAAAGATACAATCTTTAAGTGAGAGAAGAAAATCTGCTGATATCGTCTACTTACACCAACTCATAACTGGTGTATTCGACTCTCCAGAGCTTCTTTCTTTTATAAATTTTAACACTAACCGTAGAAGCAGCAGAAACTCTAACAACTTGATTTATTAACCATTTAGTAGAACAAATTATATGTTAACTGCTCCATTAAATCGCATGAGTACCTTTGTTAACAACTGTAACGTGTTTGATGTTAACTTGTCGAAAGGTCAACTCAAAAGTAGATTGAAAACTAATGTATGATTAGATCTATGTAAACGCCTGGTTAGTTGTTATGTCTTGTGTTGTCCCTGAGCCCAACCCATATTATGGTGGGTAAATTTTTCTCCCTTTTGGTTTTTTATTGGACCACTTTTATCGATATCTTTGAGTTATTTCAATGATATTGGATTGGTTCTTAAAATGATCTATTGCGGAGAAAGTGTGAAAAAGCTGTAGTAGCTGAACTCTATTGTTATTGCATTCTGTTTTGTATGTGTAAAATATTGCTTCTATCTGTTGAAAAATTTTGTTCAATAGTCAAGCATCTTTCAGTCGCTTCATTAAAAGACTTCGGCGGGTTTGCCTGTAGAATAGTCTGATATTATGTCCTAACACCTTTCGTAAAAATATTAAGTGCCATACTTTCGTTGACCTTATATATTGAATTTTTTGCCTCCTGACTGGGCTTTTCTAAGCTTTGTAACTCTAAATTGCTCTCCTAGTTCTGTTATTTTTTCTCTAAATTCTGAAATTGATAGGTTGTTCTGGGCTATTGAACTTAATTCATTTAGCATTTGCTGTAGTGTTTTTGGATTGGGGTAAGATTTTACCAATAAAGATTTTAACTCAAGCAATGTCTAAGGTTTATTCAAACGTTCAAGTATACTTCTCACTTCGGTTGTTAATTTAAAATTGTAGACATATTTAATAAAAATAGTCTTATCTTCATCTTTTACTAAATCACTATGCTTTCACTATGAAATCCTCTAACTCTGCATAAACTCCTTTAAAAACTGGTAGGTTTTTACCTATTACATTTATGTCAAAACTTGACATTTTTGGCAAATTATTTCCCTCCTCCCACACTGATGATAAATCTAAATCAATTTTACGCTCTTTTCGTATAGTTAAATTTTTTATGATTTCTATTAATTCATAATAGTTTTTATTAAATAGTAATATTAAATCTTTACAATTTTCAAAAGACTCGTATTTAATTGTTTCGTTTTTCAATATTTTAATTTTTTGCAACTTTTCCTTTTTATATTCATTATAAATTCGGTTTTTACTTTTTCTTAAATTTTTCTTTAATTTTTCTAGAAATATTATGTTTTCTTTAATTATGTCCATAAATTTATGTCATGACATCAAAACATTAAAATTTAAAATTTTTTATTTCACATGAATCACCCTGTGATTTCATAGTGCCAATAAATCACGCTTGCCAACATTTAAACAAGTATCTGCAATGATTGATTGCGAATAAGAGTACAAAGAAAAAGCAAAACTGACGTTTCAGTTTAATGAATAAAAAACATAATGGCGGTAGATTTCGCGTAGTGGAAAAAAGTTTATTTTTTTACAAGTGTCGGTCGCGACTTGAATAATATAAAAAAGGTAATTTTAGTAAAATATTATATGAGCATATTATAATCCGTGCGTGTAATTTTCGTTTAGCATATATTCGCTAAATATATGCATTTAATTGAATTTCAAGTGTAGTGTTTCGAGCAACAAAGCAACAAAAAAATATATGTAAAATAAATGTTGTTGTTGTTGTTGGCGAAAATTTTGTTTGATAAAATTTTGCCAAGAGCTTGTGTGTGCGTGAAAAGAAGTGCAACAAGTTGTTATTAAAAAGAAAAAAATGCAAGTTTCGTGTTTGCTGTTTTGTGTACAAAATTCAATAATTAAGTAAAAAAATATGGATTTACTTCATTGTGTGTTGTATTTTATTTGTTCATATTAAAAAATTTCCAAAATATAAATTTCAATTAAAAAGAAAGTTTAAAAAGTAAAAAAATTGTTATTTCCTATGGCTGTCCATTTGGGCTTCTTAAACATCAATTTCTCTCCAAATTGTGCTCGCTGTGTGCCACGGTGGTGGAGGGTCGACGTTGATAATGCGTCGCCTAGCAGCAATAGCCTTTCGCAGCTTCAACAAGTGACCACCTCGTTTGTGTTTCGGCTTCTGCGTCGCCGGTACTCTCGTAAGCTTTTCGTCCTTCTGTCGTTCCTGGCGCCGCAAGTATTGTTGAATGGATATAGCTTTTGGCTGCTGGAGTGTGCAGCTGGATGGGACGTACACCGGTGCGTCGCTGTTTGAGCCTTCCGGCACGTACTCCGGCACGTACTCCGGCACTGGTAGTTCTGCCGTCGGAATATTCTTTTTGCCGTGAGTTGGCAGGATCGCCATGTAATGTGTTTTGTTATTTTTAATTAAAAATAAAGGACCTGCCACGAATTTTTGCCGGCGCTTAAAAACGCCACTAGCTCTAAATATTTAATATTTTTTTAATAGTGTCAACCGGCATAAAAATGCACTCAGGCTTTGAATAATTAGGTCAGCTGATTGAAGCTTGTTAAATTAATGATCTTTATTTCGAAAAATCAGTGTTTATAAAGCGAAATAATTGTATTCTTAAGGTTCTAAATCATATACAAAAATGTGCATAATATTAATACATAGTGTTCAATAATATAAAAACTTAAAAGTGCGCGAGTGAAAAGTAAATATTAACTTAATGTGTAAGTGCGTAATGCAAATAAATATAACTAATATAATAACAATAAAAGTGCGCGAGTGAAAGAAACCGAATATTAACTTAGTGCGAAAGTGCGTAATGTAAAATAAATATATAACCAAGGGTCATTGTGAGTGGTGAATAACAATATACATAGTTCAATATTACAGTGCAATCAATAAGCTTGAGTACAGCTGGTCGCTCAATTCGGTGCGCACTACACTAGCTCATAAACTACAATATCTCGCCGGGGCCTCCAAAAAATGCTAAATTTAAACTTGTTGAATCTCTCAACTTGAATTTCTAGTACTTGGACTAGAAATTCGCGATGAAAAATTAAAACACATATTTACTTCTGCTTAATTCAGTCGACAGTCGAATCGATCGGACGTGTTTTAATTAGCTCCGCAAGTTCTTTAACCAACTCCCCTGCCCTACCTCAACAACGCGTTGCTATATTGCTGTGATAATAAGTGTGCCGCGTAAAAGTGCGATCATTGCACTTTGTCGAAAATAACTGAACATTTAAAAAGTGCGAATATTGCAATTTAGCATTAAAAAACAATAAACAGTGCACATACAAATAAATTAAACTGTGTCAATAGTTCGTTGTACTAAAATACAAACAATTATAAAAATGTCGTGTGGAAATAATAATTGCACAATTGATGACAAAAGCGAGCCAATAGTTGCCTGCAATGGGATCTGCAACAAATTTTTTCATGGTGGTTGCATTGGCTTGCCTAAGAGGAGCCTTCTCTACTTAAAGGAATACTCTACCAACTTCCTGTTTTTCTGCGATGAATGCAGGCAAATATCTGTCTCACATTTAATGCTAGCGACTAAATGTTTAAGTGAGTCCTTCGCCACATCACAATCGGAAAACAAAAAACTTTTTATTAAAACTTCTAAGCAACTGAGCAATATTGCTCAAATAACAGAAGATGCCAATAAGGCTTTGGAGAGTTCAATGAAGACCACCCAATTGGGTATAACGACTATCTCCAAAAACATAAAAAGTTTGATCGAAGTGGTTGGTGACAATAAATACTCTGACATCGAGACCGCTCTGGATGAATTAAAAAAAGATACTTCGATTATTAAGCCGCTAACTTCCTCGCTTGCTAATGACTGTAAGCAAATTAGCGAGAACATCAAATATCTGCGAAGCGACATCGATGGATTGATGCAAAGCTCGAATTCCTCGACTCCATATGTGCAACAACAGGACCCGCTACTCCCAATTATATTTGAACAAATAACTGAAGACAGCAACGAAGTCACGGCAACTCGCGTAGAACTTGAAGGTGTTAACGATTTGCTGAAACACGCTTCATGTAATATTGAATGCGTTTCTGAAAAAATTCAGCAGCAATCACAATCATCTTTTCACCAGCAATCAATTCTAGAAGAAATACTGGAAACATCTGACACAACAAATCCTTGCCGTTCTTTTACATCTCTCTTGAATTCACCAGCCCTGTCTTCTCCTTCATCGCCTACATCTCCCTGTAAAACAATCAGGAACCACACTGATCTAAGCCCAGTTGCTGCACCTCGTAAATTGGTTCATAACTTTGGAACAACATGGACACTAGCTGATTGGGAAAATAGAATAAAAAAAGCTAGCCAGTGGAAATGCTATTGATAAAACAGCACTATTCATTAAGGGTCTGCCTTTAAGAACAAGTGTTTCCTGGGTCTGCAAGCTATTCAAGAATAAGTACGGCATTGTGATTCCAAATGATGACTGCGAGAAAACTTACATAAACCGCAAAAAAAAAGCAGAAATTTCAAAATAACCATTCCAACAAAATTCGCCTGGCTATTTTCTCACACATCCAGTCTAGATGGCGGCAAGGCTGAAGTTTCAATATGGAGTGATAAACCTAGGACGCTGCTTAAACCCTCTAACACTAAGTCTAACTCTAGTTCTATTTCTTATAATACTAATTTAAATTCTAGATTTAACTCTAAGTCTAATTCTCATATACATACTGCTAGAAATAAGGCTAATAATTCTAACTCTAACTTGTATTCGTCTGATCCAAACTACACACCCTCGGATAGAAATTTACCCAATTCACATTCTAAATCTGATCCCAATTGGAAACTTAAAACTAATATCTTTCCAATCTTCACTCCGCAGCTCATTCAAAGCATAAAAACAAAATCTTCTAACTCGAATCAAGCGAATCCCACACTTAAGCACTCTCACCCAAAACGGGTCTCATTTAATCTTAATCCTAATTCACACCAGGTCACACCAGCAAACAAAAATGAGAGTAATATGCTCCAGACACTATATCCTAACTTTGTACATTCACATACTTTAAACCCATCTCCTTCTGTTTCAATCACAAGTGGAGCCCCTAATCAACCTGGTAGTTCCACTTCTTTCATCGACCCTCTTCAACCACCAAAGGTGAAACTAACTTCGAACTCTTGTGTTGACACCGAGAGCAGATATGCCCTATCTCGTCTTAGAGAGAACAGTGTCTACAACAATGTGCGCCTCTACCTGGCTTACATGTATAAAGTACCTGTCTCTACTTGTATAGAAGGCAAAACCAAGACAAACCTCAAAGTCTTGATTCAGCAAGAAGGCTTACCTACCGATGTCAATGAATTACGCCATTTGTTCACCAGTTTCCACGTGCAACTTGGCTTGACAAGTCAACAAGTCAAAGAAGACCTTGACACATATGGTGCTCATGTAAGGTCAAAACATATCTCTTATCTTCAAAAGACCCGTAAAGAGCAACAACAATATTATTCCTAACCAGTGTAGTGAACATAATTAAAACCCTAATCGCAGCCCAATTAGTGATTCCCCGTCAACGACTGTTCTTCGCATATTTTACCACAATTGTGGCGGTATGCGAGGAAAACTTAATAAACTCTTTGTTGACGCGAAATCTTGCCTCTTCCAAGTACTAGTTTTCACCAAAACATGGTTAAACGATACTTTCAAAAACGAAGAGATTCTTGACAGCATTTGGACCGTTTATCGAAATGATCGAGACTTTGGCCACACAGATCTCTCCCGTGGAGGTGGTGTTATGATTGCAACTCATAACTCTTTAGAAAGCGAGCTTGTTGCAACCTCTCACACACTCTTTGAACACCGTATCATCAAAGTTCGCTCAGGGACCAATATTTTTATTTACATTGTTGTCTTCTACATTCCCCCCTGTTCTATCGAAACAACATACAACGATTTATGTGAAACAGTCCAATCGTTAACCGCAACCTTAAATGAGGAAGATAAAGTTCTAATTTTTGGAGACTTCAATCGTCCAAATATCTCATTTATCGCAACTGGTTGGATTTAGTCTTTGCTAATTCGTATGATGAAATAAAGATTACTGCAACTACTCACGCTGAACACTTATTTTCTGAAACACTCCACCACACTGCTTTAACTGTAGACTTTCCTAGTAACAACATGTCTAACATAACTGGAACGATCTATTAAATTTGGAAATAGATAGTGCTATTTCACTTTTCTACCAACGCCTTTTCACAAGTATTGAAAAAGTTGTGCCTAAGATAAAGAAAAAAAAATAAACTTTCAGAACCATGGCTTGACCAAAGTCTCAGACATATAATAAACCAAAGAAACAAGCTATACAAATTCATTAAGAAAGGCGTAAATGTAAGCGATGAAATCAAAATGAGATACGAAGAGCTCTATAAAATCAAATGATGCTTATAGAACTTATACCAACCTTATTGGAGAAAAAATTCTTAGAGATCCTAAAAAATTTTTTGATTTCGTTAATGTCAAACGTAAATCAGCTGGATACCCTCATCTATGTTTAAAGGCAATACAATTTCTTCCAACCTCCAAGAGATCTGTAATCTTTTTGCAAATCACTTTAGAGAAGTTTTCTGTACTCCCACAACCCAGACTCTCTATTCCTCCCCCTCTCCTAATGCGACAGACATTATAAACAATATCAGTCTGACGCTGGATGAAATTGTTAATGGTATCATGGAACTTGATTCAAACAAAGGACCTGGACCAGATCTCATACCACCAAGTTTGTTAGTTCAATGTATAAACAATCTTGCCATTCACTTATTTATACTTTTCAACAAATCCTTATCCTTAGGTGTTTTTCCATCCTACTGGAAAATCTCCCATTTGACACCTATATATAAAAGTGGCGATAAAAGGTCTGTTGAAAATTACAGAGGCATTGCCATCTTGTCTGCTATACCAAAATTATTTGAAATGATAATATGTGATAAGCTGACGAGTCTCATTAATCCCCGCTTACAACATGGGTTTCGGAAGGGCCGATCGACCACCACTAACCTAATGATCATGGTCTCCGATGTGTTAAATCAAATGGAAAAAGGACGCCAAGTAGATGCAGTTTACACAGACTTCAGTAAAGCATTTGACCGTGTCGACCATAATATCTTAATTTTGAAGTTAGAAAAATTTGGCATTTCTGGTTTATTACTCAATTGGATCAAATCCTATCTCTGCGAACGATCCCAGTTTGTTAAATTTCAAGGCATTTTTTCAAATGATATACCGGTCACCTCTGGTGTACCACAAGGTAGTCATCTTGGCCCAATACTTTTCAACATTTTCATTTCAGATTTATCTATTACTCTTTGTGACATTCCCCATCTTATGTACGGAGATGACCTTAAAATATATAAGATCATTAAATCAGAAGTTGATGTAACTTTCCTACAATCGAAACTGCTGTCCCTTGAGCAATGGTGTAATCAATACAAACTTCACTTAAATGTTAAGAAATGTTGCGTGATAAGTTTTTCCCGTAAGAACTTGATACCAGAATGCAGTAACCTCCTTAATAATATTGTTCTGAGCAGAACCAACCATATTGTAGACCTTGGAGTTGTCCTAGATAATAAGCTGAGATTTAATCTACATTTTGATAAAGTCTTATCGAGGGCAAATAAACAGCTGGGATTTATAAAAAGACGTGCTAAAGAATTCCAAAATGTGTGGGTAACCAAAACGTTATACTGTACCTTAGTGCGACCACTTCTTGAATATGCTTGCATCATTTGGAATCCAGCCTTTGAATCTCATAGCGACAAAATTGAATCCATTCAAAAACAATTCCTGCTTTTTGCGTTAAGAGATATCTTTGACCCCCGTGACTATAACAACTTGCCACCGTATGAATAAAGACTCAGGCTCCTCTCTCTGATGTCTCTATCATCAAGAAGAACTTTACTGAGTTCATGTTTCACATTTGATGTTATTAACGGAGCTATTGATAGTGAATATATCTCCAGCAAAATTACACTAAATGACCCAATTAGACGTACGAGGCATACGCGGCTCCTAAATGAATATATTCACCACACTATTTACGCAAATAATGAACCCATTAGTAGGTGCTGTAGAATTTTTAATAATATTAGCGAGCACTATTCACCATCCATACCAAAATCCACATTTAAGCGAACCCTCTCAAAGTATCTCTTTGACTCGGAATAATTAGTCCTTTTCAAGCACTGCTCCCTACAGAGTTATGCTTCTTAGTCTAGTCCCCCTCCGTCATCCCCTAAAAGTAGTACTTAAGATATATTAGCGTAGTTTAAGTATTCTTTTGAAATTAATTTAAATTTAAATATGTAAGTAAAAAAAAAAAAAAAAAAGTAAAAAATGTAAATAGAATTAGTAAATTGCCTTGCTTGGTGAAATAAATAAATAAATAAATAAATAAATAAACTAGCAACCACCGAACAAGAGCAACAAGCAAGCAAAGCATGATCGTTAACACTAATGAGATCAAAACACTAATACAATGAAAGAATGAGAGCGACGATATAATACGTGAACATGAGCAACAACAGAAAAGTTGACTCAGCAAGCAGAGAAAAGAAGAAGAACAGCCAGCAGCATAGTCAGAGGCTAGCTGGTAAGACAACGAAAAGTCAGTGCCTGTTGGGCTATTGAACGTGGCGGACGTGCCTATAACGAGTTGCTGGGTAACTATCGAGTGAGGCGGACGTGCCTATAATTAATTGCTAAGAAGACATCGAAGGAAAATCGAGAAGAGGAATCAGGACGGACATAGAGGAGCCTGGCAAGGAAAGGAAGCTTGCTAAGAAGTACTGAAGACATCGAAGGACAATCGAGAAGAGGAATCAGGACGGACATAGAGGAGCCTGGCAAGGAAAGGAAGCTTGCTAAGAAGTACTGAAGATATCGAAGGACAATCGAGAAGAGGAATCAGGACGGACATAGAGGAGCCTGGCAAGGAAAGGAAGCGTAAGTAAAGTGTGGACAACTAAGGATAGAAGCTCGTACAGGACGGTATAATTTGAAGAACAATTAAGACGTAGTGGTAGTTTTGTTTTATATAATTATACGGGGTCTTCGGATACCAACTAAGAAGTAATAGTTTTTATATTTGCTGCTATAATTATACGGGGCCTTCGGATACCAACTAAGAAGTAATAGTTTTTTATATTTGCTGCTATAATTATACGGGGTCTTCGGATAGTAACTAAGAAGTAATAATTTGTATATTTACTAATATACTTATACGGGTTCTTCGGATACCAATTAAGAAGTAGTAGTTTGTATATTTACTCATATAATTATACGGGGTTTTCGGATACCAACTAAGAAGTAATAGTTTTTATATTTGCTGCTATAATTATACGGGGTCTTCGGATACCAACTAAGAAGTAATAGTTTGTATATTTACTCATATAATTATGCGGGGTCTTCGGATACCAACTAAGATGTGGTGATAGTTCACTTATTATAATTATAACGGGGTCTTCGGATACCAACTAGGAACATATAGTACGAATATTACCGAACAGTACCTACGCATTAGTGACAACGAGAACAAACCCCGAACCACGAAAATCGCTAACGAACAACGCCACACTTTAAGTCTTGCTACGGCCAGCTCAAGAACCACATCAGAACCAAGATCCTACGGACCACCGAGCCACCCGTTATTCCCATCAACATAGCCTCAATGTATCATTGAATTAAAGCCTCAATAAATAAATCAAACTATACCTGCACGTCTTCTTAATTTTAATAAATTTTGTAAGGACCTTGGAATCCCGGCGAGCTTACCTCAGCTATAGAACCGGAAGACCGGGAGCTTCGTTACAAACTTTGTTTTGGATTTAAAGTTTAATGTAAAGTAATGAAGAGGAAGGTTCGCATGAATCGGGATTTTTTTTTAGTAACAGAAGATTGCAGGAAAATATAGCAGGAGGATAAGGGAACTGTGAAAGATAGTAGCAGAATAATCTAGAGTAACAAGCAATTGTCTTGGAATTTTCAAAGCGAATGACATAGTTACGGAAATCCCTGGCAGGGATTTATCCTGGTCACGCATTCTAGTTGGAGATTCCAGGATAGTGACAACATATTTGAAAAGATAAATAAAGAAATTTTGAGAGCATTCCATTAAGATGCGGTAAAACGTGATAAAACATATTGTAAATTTTATTTGAAAATTTAAGTATTAAAAAAAAAATTAGTCAAAAATGAAAACAATTGACAACGTCCAATGAAAACGCAGTAAAACAAAACACATAAAATGGAATAATAAAATACAGAAAAAACTGATAAAAGGAAATTTGATTTTACGCTTTGAGAAAAATAAGTTTTTTTTTAAAGATAAAAAAGAAAGTTTTTTTTTGGGATAGTAAATACCTAAATTGAAATGAATTTAAAGATAAATAAAATGCGCTTAAACGTTGAAAGATTGAAAAGAAGAATACAAATTCGCATAAAAATATCGAAAAATTCGATATTCAAAATAAAAATGAAAATAAAAATTCTTATTATGCGGAAATGTTGAGATTCGATAAATATATAAATGAAAACTGTTGAATCAAAGCTTTAAGATTAAAATGAATAATAAAGTAGTATTTTTAAAGAGAAAAAAAGACAGTTAAGGGTTTACAAAGAAGA
Organism: Dichetophora obliterata; assembly: GCA_963920525.1. Classification (NCBI taxonomy): domain Eukaryota; kingdom Metazoa; phylum Arthropoda; class Insecta; order Diptera; family Sciomyzidae; genus Dichetophora; species Dichetophora obliterata. The sequence continues at coordinate 136,377,961 of OY986437.1, forward strand.
ATAAAATGTTTAAATATAAGTAAATACATAATTGAAACATGTCAAAATATGGATGAAATATTTAAAAATTAACCATTGAAAAATAAAGGATGTTAAACGAAACATGTTAAGATATGAATAAGTTTATATAAAAGCAAACTGTTGCAAAAGAATATTTAAATAAGCCCATTATAGAAACATGAAAATATAAGAAGAAAAAAATCAGTTAAAAGGATATTATGAATGTTTAGAAATTAAAAGGAGTAAAGTGAAATTAAACCCTTTGAAATAATACGTTGAGTTGATAACAAAGAGCATATGAAAAAAAAATTATTATAGATGAAGGTCACTGAAAAAAACAAATAAAACATGTATATATTGTAATAGTTGTTATAATTAGCGCAAAATTTAAAACAGTACAAAAACATTACAGCGCAAAATTTAAATTTACATTTGATTGTAGACAACATTATTGAAAATGAAAAATATTGAAAATAATAAATAAGTAATCTTTATAAATCTGCAAGTAGCTTTATAAATATAAAAAAAAGTATTTTTTTATGTGAAGGTTACCAATAGCCTTGTATGCATCACCATAACAGGAACGCAACGAGCAGAGTTAAGACAGCGCAAAGGAACAACAGGAGTATTGGAAGAAAAAAAACATTGATGAAAAACTAATACAACAAGCAATGGAGTTTTAACCAGAAAAATGATAGGCAGCGAAAAGAAGCTACAATAAACAAGGAACGGCATTAGTTTAAAAATGTCAACAGTTCTGAGTCAACGTCAAAAAGACACAGATGGTATTAATAAAATTTAAGATATGTAATTACCTAAATTAAACCAAATTAAATTAAATCAAACAAAGAATGATGAAGAAGTATGGCCTAGCATATAAAATTGTGCTTATTTAGCACATAAAATTATTAGACAAGCAATACAAGCATACAAACAATAGAATTTAAAGTATATTGACGAAAATTTTAACCTCTTCAAGGTAAAAATTTTTCTTGTGTAAGGGGGAGGAATGTTGTGACTCTGTTGTGACTCACAACGCGGCTTCCCCAAAATGTTATCTGTTTATAAATGATCAAAAGCCTACAATGAGAACTGATCTACCACAATTCGGGCGATCAGCTTTCATTGCATTGCAGCGCTTTAATTTAATTCAATGCCAAGGCCAGCACCTTCAAACCAGATGCAATTAAAGTAAACACTGACGCCAGTTGGGCGATCAGCTTTCATAGCAAGCGCTATATTAAACACAATAAAATAAAGCCCACAACTTACTTATGTGCGGCTAGTGCCAAAAATGCTGACAATGCCATTAAAATACAACCCATCGAAAAACTTGTTAACAAACAATACACCACTCAGCTAGAAGAACTTGGACCACTTGATCGAGAATTAACAAGAAATACATTACTTAAATTACCATCAATAGTAGAATCAACACAGAAACAAACCTGGACAGCTGCATGCATTGCACTTGTATTGACAATTGGGATCAGTGCCTATGCAATCAAAATCTTTTTTAACAAATACCAGAAGAAAAAACAACCTAAACCTCCGACGCCACTTCCAAGAACTCAATCCACATTCAATGTCGCTACAACATGAAACTTTTGAGTCACAATGTTGAATTTAATAATTCAACGCGGGGGAGAATGTTATCACACCTGTTAACAAAACATAAGCTATTAATATAACTAGGTTATTATAAGTAAAATAAACAAAGCAAAACAAAACATAAGCTATTAATATAACTAGGTTATTATAAGTAAAATAAACAAAGCAAAACAAAATATAACTTTATATGTCAACAAGAAGTAGCCCAATAATGCGGAACTTACATGTTTTGCCTTACATGACACTTTACATTAAGTAGATCACTAGAATAATTTTATTATAGCTTGTACTGCAATTAATATTTCGTCAATCAATTATGATTACAACAGCATTTGTGTGGATATATAAGCCAGTTCAGTTAATCAATAAAATCAGAGTAATTTCAGCAATTAAATAAAGTGTGTACTTTTACTTTCACAGTTACAATAAGGGTTCTCATCTAAGCATGAAAACATGTATAGCATTTAAACTTTTGATGAGCTATAAAATGTAAATAGCGTTAATGTCGACAAAATGGCGGCTGCGGCTACGACAACATTATGACTTTTTTACATTTTAAACCTTTTAAAAACCTTCATTACCATAGAAAAATAAATAAAACATGTTCATATTTGCTCCAACTACTTTGAATATGTAATGATTAGCGCCAAAGGCAACCCTCATTCACACACGTAGATTTACATGATAGCTTACACTACAAAATAGGCTCGGAAATGATGTAAACTCACTCCCATACAAATTTTGACAGAGAGTTTACGCGCATGTAAGTTCACAAGGTTTACAATGTTTACGGGTCAGATACATGCTTAGATGAGAACCCTTAATAAGTTCAAGTACTTATTGTAATTCAACACTGCAACAAGTTCAAGTGCTTGTTGCATGTGTTACAAAGGAAACAAGAAAAAACCTTAACTCAACAAATTTATATGTTTGTTGAGCCTGACGGTTAAGTTTCAAGGGCAAATAAACTAATTTGTCCTCAAACAAGAACAATTAATTGTTCTAACTTTGACCTTAATCTCAATTGACAATTTTAAACTATCAAACAACTAGAATTTGTATTTAAAATCAAGTATGATTAAAACTATTAAACATTTAGAATTTGTATTTAAATCATATAAAATCAACATAATAAATAACAACGTCATTTAGAAAAAACTTTAATCAAATGGTAGCGCAAGAACAAACAGAATTGAAATTTGTATTTAAATCATATAAAATCAACATAATAAATAACAACGTCATTTAGAAAAAACTTTAATCAAATGGTAGCGCAAGACCAAACAGAAATAAGCTGAAAATATATCAGCAAAAATCTAACAACTTCAGTAACTATGCTTTGTTAGTGGAAGGCTTCCAGCAAAGTAAAGCAAAAATACAACAACAACTGTGAGAATGTGAAATGGGAGAAAAACTGAGAAATTGACACTTCAAATCTCATCGCCTCTGTGGTGCAGTGCACTAATGCGCGCTTGCACGGGTATCACAAAGATTTCTGATGAAGCCTTTAGCACGGCCGAAATTGCAATAAAATCAGCTAGTGATTTTTTCCTTTTCATATTAAAAAATCTTTGTTGTTGTTTCTTCGGAAAGATTCGTTAGATTAATTTTTTGTTCTAACGAATCTTAGCACATTCTCAACACTATCACTACTACAAATCGATTCCGTGCCCTGAGCAAAATATTAAGGTTAAAAAATGTTTGTCTCGTATAGTTTAAAAGATAAAAGTTACTTAAAAAATGTATTAAAAATCGCCGCGATAACTTTGTAGAAGTTAGACCAGAATTGGTATTCTGCACGACAATCTTTTATGAAATCTGTTATAAATCATAGCAGATTTTTCGAACTGTCAAAAATCTTTTACAAAATCTTTTATTTGGTATTCTGCATGACAAAATCTGTTATGAAATCAGAATTACAGATACATTTTTCTGCCTTTGATCAGAATTTAATTTTTATTCTGTGTGTTCAAGGAAGAGAACGTAATCTGTTTGACTATGCATAAGCATCGGTTGCAAAAATTCACCATATGATTGAAATTTATCAAAATCAGATGAAAACCGCTCCCACCTTCCATACTGAGTGACTATTAAATTGGTGAAATCTCTTTAAATGCCACTAAAACTAATGTAATAGCTTCAAGTTTTGCACATAAGCTTTTGATCTCAAATATTCACCATATATTTAAAATTTGTCAAAATAGCATAAAAACACGCCAACCTCCCACAAAGTAACTAAATGAAAACTGTTAAGAATTACATATATTTATTTGGTAATAATTCCACTTTAGAGCCCACGCCCCTTTTTTGTATTTTTTCATATGTATTTTGGTCTCCTAAATGCAATGGTGCAAAAAAAATTGTCGTTCTTTTATGGTTTGGGAGATAAAATTCAACAAAGTTACTTTTTCCAGGTAAATAATTGTAGTTTTTCTTATATTTTACTACGAAAAATCTTCTTAATGCAAAAGGTGAAAAAATGTTTGTCTCGTATAGTTTAAAAGATAAAAATTACTTAAAAAATGTATTAAAAATCGCCGCGATAAATTCGTAGAAGGGGAAATTAGCTTCTACATACTTAATATTTTGGTAGTATTTTACTTGAAGCTAAAATGGCCTTTTTTTAAATTTTTAAAAGTAGTTATACACAAACATAATATGGAGATAAATGCAAAAAGAGCCGCTGGCGAAAAATTAATGTTTTTATATATTAAGCTGAAAGTCCAAATTATTTTTCCATTTTTTCAACTTCTGACCCCTGTAACTTCTAAACTAGATGAGAGCGGCCATTAATTTTCAGATTTGGAATTAGAAGTTTTCCAGGAAAAATAGTTAAAATAATTAATTCTAAACTTTCGCGAATTTTATCTCGTAAGCCATTCGAGACCGACATTTTAGTTTTGCATTTTTGAATTAAGGAGGCTTAAATACATTAAATATAAATAAGAAAAAATATTTACAAGAGGGCGCTAAAGTAAAATCATACCTTTATTTGTGTTAGAAATTCAGCATAAAATATAATAATAAATGTTAAGCTGAACTTAAATTGAGAAAGGAATTTATATTTCTACTTTCTGGAATTCTAAACTTTGCTGCAACTTTGTTGTTTAATTATTAACTCGGCGTAAAGGAACCTTCAGCATCGCCTCCATCATAGCTACTAGTTCGCTTCCTCCTGCATTCAACATCTTGTCGTTGGTAGGAAGACCTACCACTATCGCCGCCACGACGATTGTCATTCGAATAGCGTTTTGGCCACCGCAACATGCTCGTATCCAAGTTGCTCTATATGTTTGTAACCAACGCGATCACCTCTGCCTCTTCCACCTTCACCATAACTGCGTCAATCATGACTTTTATTGAAACTTAAGCTTCTGATCTGGATCGTCCTCCCAGTCCAACATTGTTTTAAAACCAGCAATTTAATCACATCAACAATGCTAGTTTGTAATGCTAAAGCACGGCACTTCTTAAGTGCTAATTTTATAAAAATATTTGAAATTTACACTTTAAAAGCCAAACTTCTTCAACTTGCATTAATTTATTTTTCAATTTATTGACAGCAATCAGCTGCTTCATAACAGAAGTTAACGGAATTGTAATAGATTTTTGATTTCGAAGATTGATAACAGGGTACCATAAAAGATCGAAATTCAGAATACCAATTTCAGCAGATCCTTTATGGTCGCTATCTTTTATGATTCATAACAGAAAATTCATAACAGAATAACAGATCTGGCAGAATAGGCCCAATTCATACTATTTTACAAATACACTCACACTGTATTTACTTTCATGCCACTTTCATTGCAACTGGCAACGAAATTTCAGAGCCAGTGGATTTTGACAGCAGCGGCCAGTGTATGTCAAAAAGGGAGTTATCATTATTGTTTTAATTACTTTTGGTGGGTTTATTTCGGGTTTTCGTCGGTTTCGTACAGGAAGCAACACTGATAGCTTGTTTACAATTAAAAGCAAACAAAACAACAAGTAAAGCACATGCAAACTGCAATAGCAGCGAGAACCTTCGCATTCGATGGAATTTTTTTAATGAACTTTCACGTGCATGTGCAGCACCTCTTGCTACTAGCATGAAAGTTCGAAATTATTCGAATCATTCGAACACTACACGTATTCTTTCGCACTTTCACTGTCACAGGCCTGTGTAACCGGCCTGTAACGAATAACAACAATAAAATAAGTTATACTTTAAATTTATTCACTTAACTTTCTTTTTGAATCCAATTCCAATTCGATATTTTTCGGCGCGCGTCTACGTTAGAATTTGTGTGCACTAAATTTTTTACTTTGTTTCCAATATGACAATGAGAAAAAAAGAAATCAACATGTTGCACTTATTCGGTTGTCTCTTTTCAACAGAAAAAGCTAAAACCAGGGTTGCATAACTGAAATTTTCGTTACTTCTGCTAATTATATAACCGCGTAAATAACTGAAAATATTTTTGGCATCCATTTTTGACAGGAACATTTTTGCAGAAGTGTTTGCAAGAACCGATTATTTTGTCACTGTGTAAGAGTTTCGGTTAGGCTAGTTTTGCAGGGTACATAAACAAAATACACGTATGTCAAAAATCTGCACAAGTGCTTTTATACTGTAGCCTCAAACTTGAGGACTTGAGAACATTGAAAATGTTTACAGCTTTGAAATATAGGGTTATGGTGTGTTCACAAAAGCCCACTGAATCATGAATACCCCTAACTGTGCGTTCAGACCGACTTAACGAACGAAAGAAACCTCGTTCGATCGCTCGGTTTAAATACTTTGCCCAAACGAACAGTGTTCGCTATAAATTTATCGCGAACGATGTTTGCACGGTGTAAACAGTAAATTTAAATGTAAACGAAGATTCCTTCGTTCCCTCTGATCGAACAACCTTCGATCTTTTTGGGCGAATCCGGTGCTGCGCTGTGTTAAAAAAAAACAAAAAAGTAGCAAAGAGGAGTAGCTTAAGAGAATAAATCATGTAAAGTTCCAAAATATGTAGTATTTATGTTTTATGTTTTTTAAAGTGTTCTGTTAATTTTCAATGCAATATAATTGTGTTGTGTAAAAGGCCAATTAAAGTTTTTTAAGCGAAAAAACCCTATATTTAAAGTTGTATTTTGAAGCGACTGTTTGTTTGAGGTCATTTTTTTTAATAGTAGCTATATTACTTTTAATGAAAATTTTTGAGTTTATGGATAGCAAATATTATTTAATATAGCTTGTTCAACTAAAATAAAAAAAAAATATTTTAGGTTCTGCTGAAACTTTTTGAATTTTTAATCGAAGATTTTAGAAAAATGTGGATGTTAATTAAAATGGTAGTTGAAAACTCGATTTGTGACTAACAGCCCTATTCTGGTTGTTAGCTTACCAAGAAATAGTTAAGGAGCTCTTGTTAAGCTGATTAATATGTTATGTAAATGTTAGTATTCTTAAAAATCATTTACAACATAAGAGCTTAAAAAGCTTTTAAAATTCACCATGCATGGTGAAAATTGATACGCCTTTTGAAAGAAGAGATGCGCAATATGAACAGATGCTTCGAGTGCAGCTTGTGACTTTGCAAGCGCTTGAAAAATTTGCCACGGCTTCTGAAAGAATTCATTATCAACACTTAAAATAAGTAAAAAATCTTCGATTTTTAAGTTTATTGTATTTAAACTCAATATTATATTATAATTTGTATTTTTTTTTATTATTTGCACAACAATTTTCTATTTAAGCACATAAATTTCATTCGTTGTTAAGACTCTTTCTGTCATTAACAAAATTGTAAGGAAAAGAGCTTTCAAATTTGCAGCAGAATACGAAACCTTAACAAATTGTTAATTTTAACTATTTTGTTAATGTGGTGAGCTTAGTTAAGCTGCCATAATAGGGCTGTAAAACCAATTCTTTCAAGCTATAAAATAAAAAGTATTTCTCTAAAATAAAAGTCTAACGATTAAAAGTACCAATTGTATTTGCTTAAAAAGTCCATCTGTTTCAAACAGCACTTTTCGAGAAATACGCATTTAAAGTTTTACATGTATAGTTTTCATTATCTTTTCTTAACTACAACAATTTTTATTTAATTGACTTAAAATTTATAAATTTTATTGGCATACGAAAAAGTTTTATTTTTGTTCGTCGAACACCTAAATGGGCCCTTAAGTAAAACAAAAGTCTTTTATATAATAACTTATATGAGTAATATATTGTTATAGAGTGGAAAACCATTTGTTGTTGAGAAACGGAGTATAAGTTTTAGTACTCATATAAAAATAAGGAGTTATCAACCCTGCATTTATTAGGGGGTTTCAGACGAACGTACTTGTACGCTGACATGTACGATGACAAACTAACGGGAATATTTTGTTGAGCTTTCAAACAATCGTACATGTGCGAAGACTTCATTTCATTGCTGCCTCTCAAATAGAACACATCGGCGTAATGGCTAAACAATTTTTTGATGACCTTATGATTTAGCAGTCATTTTACATATTTAGAGAATTGTTTATCAATTTTAATTAATTATAAACAATTATAAAATGTTTCAAACGTTTTTCATATTAATTTTCTCCAATATTTTTTCCGCTTCGTTGCTGTTCACCCGCTGACGATTTTAATGAAATGAAAAAATGCAGCGAGTCGGACCGACATGCGTTCATAACATCGTATATGTCGGTCCGACCGGCAGAAAAATCAAAAATTTTTGATTTTCGTCCGACATGTCGGTCCGACGGTCTCATTTGCTTTCGAATGATCGTACATGTCGTCGAGCATGCCCAAGTCATCGCACATGTACGATGGTCTGAAAGCCCCTATTGTCTAAGCAGTACACCGAACGAAGAATTTATTGCCAAAATTTGTTAGCGATTAATTTTTCGTTCGTTCAGGCGGTGTAAGCCCACAGTAATGTAAAGTTTTGTTCGTGGAAACGGCCTGAAACATGATTTATGTCTCGCTGAAATCGTTGTAAAACTGAATATTATGCTGCTGCAAACAAATATTGGCCGCATTCCAGCCGAAAAAGTGCTCAGGTAGCGAAGTATCATAAAGTTAAACTTTCTGCTAAATGGGTTTTTTTGCGAAACGTCAAATGGCAAACAGCTGTTCGCCATTCGTTGTTTTTTTTTAACATCTAAAATTTCTTTATTTTACTATTGTGCATTCGTTTCACACAAGAAATCATTAATTGACAACTGTATTGAAGAATAATCTTCTAATAATTAATAATTATCTATTTTCACTTCACAGCACAACTTCAACAACAATTAAAAATTTGCAGCCATTTTTAGCTGTCAAAATGAAAAAGGCATAAGTAGCTCAACCAAAGTAGCATACAATTTTTTCGAAACCTAATATGGCGACCGATCGGGGAACATGTTGTTTGAGCACATTATGATATTGGGTGTTCACACGTCTGTCAAATGATTGAATTAATCAAAATTTGTTGTTGCTTTCCTATGTTAACAAAAATGAACTCTTTGCGAGAGCGAAAATGAACTTCAAACTCTTCATCGAATCATTCAAAATTTTGATTGAGCTCCAGACCTGCATCACTCAGTCACAGGGTTACATTTTTTTATTTGTCTGTTGTTCAGTAGCAAATTATTTCTAAAAAAGTTCTTATTTGAACACAAAGCAGTTTTTTTAAGGGAAAAACGGAAGGGTAGACAGAAAAGTAGGCAAAAAAGTAGGTAGAAGAGTAGTTAATGCGTGCATCGGTACTTCAATCAAAAAATCATGCGTGAGCAGATATAAATCAAACATTTTAGAGTGAGTACATGAGAGTAAAGGCCCAGTTATAATGGACGTAACGTAATGTAATGAAATGTCACTGCAGCGGTGTGTTCTGTCACTTACTGTTTCAATCAATACTTTTCTTATACAAGTGATTATAATAGAAGTAACGTAATGTAACGGGATGTAAAGATCCGTTGGATTTCGATTTCTACGTTAATTTACATTACGTCTGTTCAAAGAACAACTAAACATTGAGGTTAGATTCGATTATTGCGCTATTTTTAATTGTAAAGCGTTGAACTACGCTTTTTGTTGAGTTTTTGTTATTAATGTGATAGTTTTATGTATCCACAGCTACGGATGACGAATATTTAATTGTATTTGTACAGGAACGTCCAATTATTTACAACAAACAACTGCCTGGCTACTGCCTATTATAATTGCTACAACGTTTTCTTACATTACGTCCCGTCACGATGACAGTTGACAACATTACGTTACTTTACATTACGTCTATTATAACTGGGCCTTAAAAAATCGCGATACACTTCAATCATTTGAAAGACGTATGAACACCTCTATACAAACCAGAGATCTGCATTGAAAGCTTCGTCTTTGCTTTAGATTCGAAAATTCACTGTTCCTGCTATGCTTTCGTTCGTCAGCAAGAACTGTGTGTCATGTTGTGCAGTGTGCGCTCTTGCTAGCTGCATTGCTATGCATTGTTATTGTAAAGGCAATATTGCCATTTTAATGACATAATTGTTTCGGGTTTATTTCGTTGAGTTCATTGAAAATTTGAGCACACGCTGTTTGCGCTGCTTTTCCTTTATCAACGAGGGTCAGTTCCTCATCAATTCAGTACGTATGCAGATTTCAAATTAGAAACGCACTGACACGCACTATGAATAACTGTGAAATTTTAGAAAAACAACAGCGGAATATTCCGTTTATATATATTTGATACATTTGTTTTTTATATAAAGCTTTGTTTCGAAGTAGAGCAAATTAGAAAAAAACAGCTACTATAATTTTGTGTGTTATATTAATGTTCTTGTATTTTTTACTTTTATTTTACTTTATTTTTTTTTAATTGTAATATTTTTAATGTTTTTTAGAAAAAACTATGCCACAAAAATACGTGAAGAAAAGACTTATCATAACAGTCGAGTAAACAAAATTGATGAATGCCATTAAACTAATAAAAAATGGAAAAATGTAATTTAATTAAGTTTTCAAAATAATTCATTTACTAAACATAAGAAGTTAAAATAAACATAAAAAATTAAAGTGTCTGGTCCTTAAACCTACATTTTTTTGGTGTTACATATCTCCCCACCGAATTGAAAAAGTTACAAAAGTGATGTTTGACATTCTTGTTCTACTTCATCCATTTCTTAAAGTATTCAACAGCCGTAAAAACACCAACTTCAAATCGGCAAGGAATAGTAATTTAAACCAATCCAAACTAAATGTTTAACACTTTTATTGGAGGAAATAAAAACGTGTTACACGTCACCTTACTTTGCCCTATAAATAAATAAATATATCTGAAATACAAACATTAATTTAAAATTTAAATTAAAAATCTATTTGTCTTTACATTCTTCGTTCGTGTCTTTTATTGCATTGCAGTAATAAAAAAAAAAAATCTCGGCCTACAAAAAATAAGAAAAACACGATCCTTTTTTATAGCTGTGCAGGCAGTCTCTGTAGTTAGATTTTTTTCATGGTTTGTTTGCTTTGCTTCCTTTAATATATTTTAAAGGATTGTGTTCGAAAAATATAATTTGCGTCACACTTTTAGCCTGAAGAGTGGTTTGGGGTTTCCCGTTTGTTGATCCTATATGTTTATTGTTTACTTATCTGCCGCAAATATCAATCACTGAATGATTGACAACGCTGCTGACAAGCAGCTCAAAATTAAGATTTTTTGACTTAAATCAAGCCCACGCCAATTGCCTAAAAAACGAAAACGAAATATTTGTAGCTTAAAACTTAACTTAAAATAACTTTTTTATCGTACAGTGAAAACCACATCAAAATCCATCTATTATTATTTTATATGGAATTTTTTGCAGTTATTGTAAAATATACAAATAAAAATTATATTCAGACAATTCTACTCCAGAATACCTTTCCATCGATATAATTTTTATGTAAATGTGTTGCCGGTAAAGCAATTAAAAGTGTACGACAACTTAGCTTGCTCACGTATTTACGTTGTGGTTATGATTTTTATCATTGCATCAACTTCACTACCATAAAGGGTATTCAGAGGTAGTCTTGTTACGGTGTTAGATTGTTGAAATTTTGATGTACGTGTGAACACACGCATTAAATTATTTTGCTACACCTACACTTCTGTCAAAATTAGATTGTTAACCGACAACAAAAATATTCAACACCGTACCAACACTTATAACAATAGGGTCGAGGTATTGTTAGAGTGATGAGTTGTTGAAATATGACAAGACGTGCATTTTGTTGTTGTATTGTTAAAATAATCAACACTTCAGCAATCTAACACCATAACAAGACTACCTCTGAATACCCTTAATGTTTCGTTGCTTTTTTGATGACACTTACTGTTATTTACACGGGGGTTACACGAGACAGTACTGTTAAGACAGTGACAAATACGTATTAGTTGTCAAACTTTGTATCTGTGAATAAGAGTATAGACAGTTGGTAAAACAGTTGGCAAGACAGTAGACAAAATAGTAAAAAATTAATATTTTATAAAGAAATTTCTGTTAAAACTACGAGCACGCCAAAGTATTGCAAATTTTCAATTAATTCTATTTAATTATATCATATTCTGTCATTTGATATGCTAAATATCATTCAACTGTCCTAGATACTGTCCCGCGAACTGTCTACAAAAAAGTTAAGACAGTAGAGCAGAAAGTAGCAGACTGCTGCAAAAATGAGTGTGTGTGGGTAAAAATTTGTGAATGTGTTACGACTGTCTTAACAGTACTGTCTCGTGTAACCCCCGTGTTACACACGACAAGCATCAACATCAACTGAGCGAAATGTGCATTCTTTCGTTTCGTCTGTTTGGTGCGTACTGTTATCTCATCACACGTTTTTATGTGAATGACAAATAACTGCAAATGAATGCGTTCATGCAGTTCTCTGATACAAACCATTCAGCCCGAAAGTTCTGGAGTAGCTACGTAGCAAATAGGGATGTGCAAAAGTCGACTTCGACTTTTTCAACCGTTTGAAAATGTAAAAGTCGACTATTCGACTCTTTGAACCTTTAGAAGTCGACTTTTCAACTTTTTTCGACTTTTTTAAAAATAATTTTGCAGGGCAGTTAAGAAGCAAATGATTCAATATGAAAATGTGTTTTATTGCTAAAATATTAACAAAAACATGGTAATTCAGTAAATAAATAAAATAAAAAAAACAAAATATTGCAATTTTAGTTCTTTTATAGATAATCAGACTTCTTATGAATAATTTTTTCCTGGTAATCGAAAAAAGGAGAGTTAATTTTCAAGATAAAGTTTAGGAACATTTTGGAAATTTTTAATGCTAATTTCTTCATCAACCGTCAATATTTATGAAAGTAAAAAAATGTGATGTCTCTATCTGCTATCTTAAAAATGTAAGCTCCCATTTCCGATTTGTGAGGAAAAATTATTCATAATTGATCTGAATATCAAGCCCTAACCGCCGAATTAACGTAAGCGTTATCAACCAAATTTTACAATAGAAGCACTTTCCTTGTTGTTTTTTTTTTGCATAAGCGGTACGTGTAATTTTATTTTTGTGTTCGATATAGCTTTAGAAAAGTTTAAGTAGAGATGTGAAATTTTTGGAATTGATGACTTTGTTTACAAACAAGCGGATTTTTATTAAGTTTTCGATCAACAGCTGGGCGAGCCAGATAAGGGCGCAGCAGAGTGGGCACCCCATAAATTTCATCAATTGTAGAGTTACTTTTTGTATTAACCACCTCAAACAAGAAACATAATATGTCACTGTTATTGGATTCTTGATTATTAGATGTCGATGCCGCTATCACAACTTCTTCGTTTACAATTCTTACTTGTCTCGTCTTGGCATTCACAAGATCGCCTAAATGGAGGGGGAGGGGTTTAATTTTGTAGTAATTATTTATGTACTGCTGCTTGCTAAGGTTAAAGATTGCTTGAGAGCACTCACGGATATTTTGAAATGCGTGCTTTTTTAACCTATGATCTAAAAGTGTTAAAGAAGCGTATGGTTTTAACAATTCGATATTGTATTTTTTTTTGTGATTTCAATGGAAAGCACTCGTTTTAAATTCTTGCCAACTTGACTAAAAGCAGAATATTGCTCTGTTTTCTATAATAAAATATTAATCCATTTGAGCGTAGTTTGAATATTGTGAATATAAATTTGTTTTAACTGTCTATTCTGGCAAAGTAACAATTGTTACCCAGTATTCTTGGTATTTCTATGTGTTTGTTGCAATGGATTTTTTTTTCAAAACAAAATTTTAAGCTCATAAATAATAAATTTAAATAAAAAATTGTCACCTGCTTCTCAAATAGTGGCATTTTCATTAACATTTTGTTACGCGTTTAACGTAATCAGATGATACGCAATTGCTTTGTCACACTTGCACTTACATTCTCCTGCAGCTTTATTTGTTGTTAAATAGATATTGTGTTTATTAGTTTAGAGAAGACAGTTCTCAGATTAGCGTTAATGTTTTTGTTTCGCATAAAATGGAAAAAATTGAATGTAAGAGTCGAAAGTTAAAGTCGACTTTCGACTTTTTTCAATATCAGAAAGTCGATTGCCAAAAGTCGACTTTCGATTTAATTCGACTTCGACTTGCACATCCCTAGTAGCAAATTTTCCGATGAAGTGGGCCATTATGCATCAGTTTTCTCATTTTAATGTATTAGTTTAAAGTTAACCGTTTTATAGAAAAGAATATGGTTCCCAGAGCTGCTGTAAATGTTAAACACAATAGTGATTTTGTAAATGGAGTAAATGCTGTTCTGCTCGGTCCTCCTGGCTCAGGAAAGGGCACTCAAGTAAGTATACGTATAGTACAATTGTAGTCGTTTTCACTTGACTGTCTGATTTTTATAAATATTGGGGCATAATTTTGGCATATTTTACCTCTGGCTAAAATTAATTTTTACACTTTTTTCATGAAATATATGTATAATGGCCTTATTCCAAATCTGAAAAAGTAATGCTCGCTCTCACCTGGTTTAGAGGTTATATGGGTACAAAGTTGAAAAATGGGCTAAAAAAAACTTTAATTCTATTACCTATTCAATAAGCTATTAACTATTAATTAGTTTCGAAGATATAACTTTTTATGTTCCAACTATTTTGCATCAAAATTTTAGATGTATTTCAGATTCAAATAAAAACGACAAAGACAAGAAAAATCGCCGCGATTTTTAATAACAATTTTTCGCCTGCGGAGCTTTATTTATCCATCGTTTATTTTATAGTTCCTAAATGTTCCAAAACTTCTTACAAAATTAACATTTTATGACTTTTTAACTGTATTACTCTGTAAATATTTTAAAAATTTCTCGTGTGTAGCCCTTTCTTCTTAAATCGTTCATGTAACTATTTAACTGCGTAAATATTCCTCCATCATATATGTTACATCCTATATGTACAGTGCCGGCCATAACATTTGCAACTAAAATCTCTTATACTTAAATTTACGTATTGTGACCACTTAAATTAAATACACAAAAAAAAAATTCTTTTCAAATCAATGTCAATTGAACACTATTCAATATTATAAAAAAAAAATTATGAATTATATGTGTGAATAAAAATAACTTAAGAATTAGTTTAACAATGCCAGGTTTCAAGTGTGCAAAACATTTGCAACTAACTCATATTGGTTGAATTTCTCTGCAATTGCTTCGTGAGTAGCAATTTTATAACGGTACATTTTTGATTTTGCTTATGTTTGTTCTTTCCCATTGTTAGTATGAGCGTAAAATATCATTCTTCGCTGTGCTTTCATCGAGTAAAGATCAATTAGAAAGATCAAAAGTAATCGTTTTATTTTTAATAAAAATGGGTGGAAATAAATACAATCGTGAAATGAAAATTAGAATTATTAATGATTTTAATAGTGATTTATCTCAAAAAGAGATTTCGAAAAAATTTTCAATACACAAGTCGACAATTTCGCGAATTGTTAACAGTGGTATCGTTGATGCGCAGCATAAAGGTGGAAGACCTCGTAAGACTACATGCAGAGAAAATCGCAAAATTATAAAAATGAAAAAACGGAATCCAAAAGTAACACCAGGAGAAATAAAAACGGAACTTCAATTAGACATATCAACTTCTACAATAAAGCGACGAGCCAGAGAATATGGATTACGCGCATACAGCATAGCTAAAAAGCCTTTCATTTCTAAGAAAAATCGCTTAGCTCGTTTAAAATTTGCTCATAAGTACAAAAACTGGACCTTTGAACAATGGAAAAACGTTTTGTTCTCGGATGAGAGTAAAATGAACATGTGTGGTTCCGACGGAAAACAGTTTGTGAGACGTCCCAAAGGTAAAAGACTGGAGCCTAGATATACAGCGGGTACTGTTAACCATCAAGGAGGTTGTGTTATGGTCTGGGGCTGCTTCTCAGCTAATGGTATGGGTCCAATTCATCACATTCGAGGCATTATGAAGTCCGATGATTATAAAAGCATTTTAAAAGACATTATGCTGCCGTACGCTAACTTGGAAATGCCGCCCTTTTGGACGTTTCAACAGGACAACGATCCTAAACATACGTCCAAATTGGTAAAAGCTTTTCTTTTATCCGAAAATGTCCAGCTTCTCGATTGGCCAGCGCAATCCCCGGATCTTAACCCAATTGAGAACCTTTGGATGCTCGTGAAGCGACAAATTAGCGCAAAAGTGTTTAAGAAACCGGAAGACCTATTTGAAGAGGTTCAGAAGCAATGGCAACAAATTCCAATAAACCAGGTGCAGCATTTAATACAGTCAATGCCACGAAGATGCTCAGCGGTGATTTCTAATAATGGAAATGCTACAAAATATTAAAATATTTTTCGATTACCATTAATTTTTGCATACAATTTTTCTAGTTGCAAATGTTTTGAACTTTTCAAATCAGAATTTAATTTATATTTTCTTCTGTGTTTTTTATTTACAAAAGAAAATTGTATTTTAAGTTTAATACAATAAAAAAGTAATGAGTTTTCTTTGTTTTGAACAACAAAAATTTTGTTATAATATTATTTTAGTGAGCTTCAGACATTATTGAAGAAGTAAGTATATTAAGTTGCAAATGATATGACCGGCACTGTATCTAGTTATATCTTAGTTACTTAACTTGCAATTACTCCTTTTTTTAATAAAATAATTTGGACTTTCAGCTTAATAGTGTTTTGCCCTTGTAGGAAATATTGTTTTTAGCACTACAAAACGAAAATATTTAAGTATAAAAGATGTTTTATCTTAAAAAGTTATGCATGGATTTTAATGTTTGATACCTCGTTGCACAGGTGCTCGTATTACATTTTTTTTTGATACCCATAATGCTAACTTTTCTAGAAATATTGAAAAAATTACAGCATGTTTTTAAGGCCATTTTTCCTAACTTTGAATCCCTATAACTTTTCAACGTTTTGAGAGCGACCTCTAATTTTTTCACTATTCGCTTTTTTAGCTCCAAATACACATTTTGAAGAAAAAAAATTAAAAAGTCCATTCTAGCTAAAGGTAAAATGTTCCATAATTTTACTTGGCACGATTACGGTTTCCGTGGCGCCGAGATCTGAAAATACAGTTTTGTAGTACTCATTGCCTGCATTCAGCGGAAGGTACTGTTCCACAATTTTCGGGCTGTCACAATTTATAAAGCGAAAATATTTTATGTTACCCATGGTGTAAGAACAAAGAATTTAAATATAAGGAAGTGGTGTAGTAGCAGAAAAGTGCGGCATTTCCATATTGGTGTTGCTTCGCACGAACACATGAACATTCAAACACGGCCGCATTCGGTTGCATCACAGAAAAAGGCCCAAACTGTTTCTGATGATAATCACATATATACAGATTAAGGCTTAAAGTTTTCGCTATCTTGTTTATTCTTATCCAATAACAATAACAGATTGTATTTCCACACCACCCTTGAGATATACAATATGGTGCGTTACCGATTTTTTTTGTGGGCGTTCGGTTCCCCAGTAGGCCTATTTCACCCGAGAGCAAAAAAATATCAGTAAAGTAAAAAATTATGGTAAAAGCTAACTTCTGGGCTTGTATTAATTTATATTTATGCATTAAATCTTATATATTAAAAAAATTATAAATAATTATAAATTAAGAAATTTATATATAAAAAAATGGATTTCAATAAATTAAGTGAAAATAAATAAAATTAATTTTTTTCTAAACACCTTTAAAATTAATTGTTTTATACAACTTTTGCCTAATAGTTGGCAATTCTTTTAGCTTTTCGTCGAACTTTTTCATTTAAAGTTTTAATTTTGCGTTTTTTTTTATAACTGATCTTCGCAATGTTCGGAGTTTATCTATGGCCTTTTTTCGCGGTGTGCAAGATAAATAAATCATCGCTTGATTCCATCGCTCTTTTCAGTGATATTTTTGTATTTGTTTGATTTTGATTTCTCTTACAATTTTTGTCGACGCATTTTCTAAAAGTGCAACTCTTGGTGGTGCAATTTGAATGTTTTCCATTATGCATAAGTTTTCTTTGTCATTGTGAGTTATTTCTTCAATAAAATCGCAACTGTAGTTAGGCAGGAAAATCAATATCGCTAAATAATATGTTAAAAGCATTTATTTTAATTAGTAGAAGAAATAAATACTTACAATTCAACGTCGTCAGCGTCAAGATGTGGTACCGCTGATGGAAATAAATTTCTGCTCGACTCCGAGAAGCCGATGTTATCATTTTCAAAAAAATTATTTGAGCAAACTTCTGATCTTTTATTAACCAGATTAGGATCTAAAGCTAGTGATTCTGAAAATCGGAAAGTAAATAAAATTTATTTTAAATAAATAAATAAAATATTTATTTCCTTTTATTTTATTTTAAAATTTTTTGCGTTTTTTATTCTTTATTTTAGCCTTTATTCCACATACTTTTATATTATGCACTGAATTTGGAAAAATTTGCGAATGTTATTGAGAACCATTTTAAGCCATTTGAGAACGACATTTTATTATTGCACTTTTGGACTAAGGAGGCCCAAGTAAATTTAATAAATATAAGAAAAAAATAATTTACGCCTGGGCCATAAACTGCACTTATGACCAAAATTTGTTCACTGAAAACACGAGTGAGGAAATATGTAAATACGCCCCTGAAATACTTTGACATTTCAATCCCTTAAAATTGGCGCGGAAACAACGTACTCCAATTTGCTTTTTTCATTTATTTCCAATTGGAAATGCACAAATTTTCACTTTAAATAACTTTTTTAGACACAATTCATTATAAATAACGTTGTTTCGTTTAAAAAATCCAACTGATGTTCATATATTTATGGCAGGAAACCACATTATTCTTCAAGTTCTGACTACTTCAGTTTTTTACAGCACAACGCATGTTTGTATAGTTGTTTATATCATAAACTTTACTAATCTCACTAACATTATCCATAAAAATAGCTTTTAATGAAACATTTAATATTAGTAATTTTTATCTTTTACTTCGGCTGACAGAACGATTCAAGGGTCAAACAAATATTCTCCGTTTCGCTCACTCAATTCACGAAACATACAACAATGTATTTGTTGTTGGGATGATGCGAAAGTTCGCAATCATGCATTTTCGCATCGTCGCAACTGCGTTTCGCATCAACCCGTGAATACCCCTACTGTATGTGAGGGTAACACCATTTCCTTATATTGTATTTCTGTGTGTAAGAAATTGATGTGTTAGCAAAGAGTATATACTAAAGGAGATTTGACTCGTCGCTCGTTACTTTTTACTCGCTGATATTAGACATCCATCGACAGAACAGGATATTTTGATGGGACATTTATTTTATACCCCTTCAAAAGTGCGAGTTTGCTTAGATTTTGTTTTCTATATGTTTGATCATTTCATCTGTGTGCACAAGGGAGCAAAAAGATCGGCATTTTTAATGTACTTGACTGTTTCTTCCTATTTGAATATCTGTAGAAATATTGAAAATTTTATGAATGAAAATAAAATTTGAGAGCTTCTTATTTGCATGTACATGGTTGCCGAATTTATTTTGTTTCCAGCTGGACATTTTTTGTTGTGATTTTGTTGTAGCTATATTTTGGTTGCTGCTGCAAAGAATGATTTTTAGATATTTCAGTAGCTGAATAGAAAGACAATTCTGATTCGGCTAATGAAATAATTACTGAATAATAAAAAAATGTAGCAATAGAATAGAATTTGTTCAGCAGTATTTTATAAATTTAAAGTAAAACAAAGAAATATTGTAGATTTTATGAATGAGAATAAATATTCTATTTAATACAAATTTTACAGCTTATTTTTCATGGTTATGTGTGCTTTTTCTTCCATCTTTTTGTAGTTGCCGAATTTAGTTTGTTTTTAGCTGGACATTTTCTTGTAGCAATATTTTGGTTCCTACTTTGGATACACAAGCATAATTTCTAGATACTTCATTAACCGAATAGACAGACGAAATTCTGATGATTCGGCTAATGAAATAATTATTGCTTTGTCAGGACTTGAAAAAAATGTTTGTTCATTAACGGAACAAAGTAATGCATTTTAAAAATTGTCCTCTGATTTATTTGGAATATAAAAGAAAATACATACAAAACTAAATTGATTTCAAAGTATTGCGCTGCAGTCTAGTTCTCCGGCCCTATTTTCAAGGCTTATTTTCGCAATTTTTACTAACAATAAAATAAAATAAAATACAGTTTAATTCGGTTATAACGACCCTGAAGGGACCGGAATATTTCGTCGTTGCATCCGAATGTCGTTATATGCACACATAATTTTTTTTGTTCATTGTTAACTTAATTAATTTATTATAAAGAAAAAAATTTATTATCAATAGTAAAAATAAAAACATAAAACTTAGGGTAAATAAATACAATAAGTTTTTTGTTTCTTTGACTTTCTGATTAAAAATATTTTCTTTTTCAGACTTCCATCCATGTTTGCAGCAACCAAAACTGTAACACGAACCGTCAAAATTTTTCCTCCTATAGACTTTTTACCTTAAAAATTTTAAAATTCTATCGGGCATGAGTTTAAAGAAGAACCTAGATGATGATTATTTTTTAAATATGATTATTTTTTATTCTTAAATGATTATTTTGTAGCTAATTCCACATCTACTTCCACGACCACCTTTATTTCCGAGTTTGCTGATGAACTGGTAAGTACGACTCATCACATTCATGAGTAAGTGAAATGGACGTAGTACGATGCATTAATAAGATTAAATCTAATGCTAGTGGAGTTGATGGTATCTCCATAAAGTTTATTAAATGTATTTTACCTTATGTGCTGAGCCCACTAGTTCATACCATAAACTATTGTTTTACAACGTCTAGTTATCCTGAGATATGGAAAGTGGCAACTGTCATTCCCATAGCAAAAAAGTCAAATGCCTGTGATCCATCTGATTTCCGGCCAATAAGCTTATTAGGATCGTTGTCCAAAGTATGCGAGCACCTCATGGCTGAACAAATTTTCAACCACTTCGGTCTTATGTATAATCTACAGTCAGGTTTCCGACCTGGACATAGCTGTTCCTCTGGTCAAAATTTTAGATGACATTAGAGTGCCATATGATATGGGCCATTTGAGCTTACTCTGTCTGTTAGACTTCTCTAAGGCGTTTGACACTGGATCACTCTCTGCTCTGTAAAAAGCTCATGTCTAACTTTGGTTTTTCCCATACATCGGTTCGTTTTATGTTCAACTACCTGAATGGCAGATCTCAAAGAGTAAGGATAAAAAACAACTTCTCATCTTATAAACGTACAACAAGTGGAGTTCCGCAAGGCTCTGTTTTAGGCCCGATTCTATTTACTATGTTTATAAATGACATATTTAGTAAATGTTATCATGTTACTATGCATGCTTATGTCGATGACTTGCAACTGTATATGTCCAGACCCATTGGTCTCTCTGAAGATTTATGCGCAAGAGTAAATGAAAACTTAAATATAGTAGCAAATTGGGCCAGAACTGATAAGCTTAAACTGAATCCACTTAAATCTTATGTATTGCCGATCTCTAAAACCCCATATCAATTTCTTGATGTCCCCCAATTTTCCTTAATGGCGTTGTGCTAAAATCTGTAAGTAAGGCCGCTTATTTAAGCTTCAAAATAAATTCATCTTTGTCCTGTGAAGATCACGTAAACTTTAGAGTGGGTAAAATATACTATGTGCTTAGAAATCTCCGAATGACTGCAGTGTTCGTACCTGTCGAAACTAGAAAAAAACTTGTTCTACAAATGCTTATGCCAATATTTTCTTATACAGAAGTATTTTACAGCAAATTCGACTCGAGAGCTACACATAAAATGCAAGTGGCTTGCAATAATTGCACTCGTTATGTCTACGGTCTTCGGAGATTTGATCACATTTCACCTTTTACCAACCAGTTATTAGGTCGTAGCTTACTCAGATATCTTGAAGCAAGAAATTGCATTTTCTTACATAAGATCATCCACTCGCGCTTTCCGGGTTATCTTTTTGAAAAGTTAAAGTTTTGTAGGTCAAGCAGAAGCATGAATCTTGTTATTCCGAAGTACAACTTTCAAAACTCAAGCCGTTTGTTTTTCGTTAGCGCTATAAAACTTTATAACTCGTTTCCAAACTACATTAAAAGTATCTCCAACACTAAGTACTTTAAGCATTTAATTTTCGACTACTTCTAACTCTTTTACTCCTTTTTTATTCTATCTTTAACTACTATATAAACTTCTCTTTTAAAATTTTTGATACGTATATTATATTTTAATTGTGTTCTTAATCATTATTGTTCATTTTTAAGTTGGACATTTTTTTGTTATATTGCAATAGTCTTAGCTTTAAAATTTCAAACAGTTTATTATATAAGTTATGTTATATATTCTAAATATGCGGCATGTAAAAGACTTTTAAGTCTTAAATGCCAACGTTATTTGCAAATAAATTGAAATTGAACCTTGTTTCATCAGCATTATACATTTTTTCTGAGTCCTAATAGCCATCTTGAAGTTTTCGGAAAAATTCTGTAGTCACCTGCTTCACCTGAAACCTTGCAGTTAACAATGCAGTGTCGCTATTGAAAATGGTTAATCAAACTTTCTAAAGAAGAAAAAAATCGTTTTACCTAAAATTTTAACTAAATCATTGACTTTTTCTTGTAAAATATGATCGGTTAGAGGTATATATCGCGATTTTTAGATTTTCTACATTTTGAGGAGGTGTGATCCTTATATTTTTCCTATGTTTCCATATGATGGATATTGAAGAATATGACGCAAGAAATTCCTCACCGTTTTCAAGCCGCCAGATTATTGTAGATTTTTCCTTAATGATGAACGCGTTACGTTTAGTTTGTTAAGACATTTTGAACACAGTAAAAAATCAATCATGCATTTGAAGAACAAATGTATACTGAGCAAAATCACATGCGCAAATGAAACTATGCAGTTTTGTTGTTAATGAATTTTATACGGTTATTTCCCTTTCAACAAAGCAAAAATTGCAAATATGTTTAGTGAATGTTGTTTGTTCACATATAAATAAAAAAAAAAAATTCATAAGTAAGCAAATCTAGTCTCAACTTGCTTTCGTCGTCGCTATATGTGAAAATATGTATTATATTTTATGAAAACTGCGTCGTTATATGCGAACTCGTCGTTATATCCACCAAACCTTGCAATTGAAAAATACAACATGTTGATTTCTGTAAACGCAGACAATGAAAATAACAAACACTTAGCGAACGCAGCCAACTCAAAAATGTTGGTGAACTTTTAACTTTTGCCGCAGCAACGGTAGCGAAATGTCAAAATACATAGTTCAAATAAGAAAACTTAAAATTGACTAAAACAAATTAGTCCAAATTTGTAAAAAAATAAACAAACTATTCAGCCCTATCGGGAATAACTTTTCACGCGGATTCGGAAAAGGGATTTTTGACTTTTAAGATAAAGCTTAAGAACATTTCATTTCATTTCATTTATTCATGTAATATAAAAGCCTTTTTGGCCAAAAATATAATATTACAGGTTATACATTATATTGGAGTTCTTAAAACTTTTATTTTAAATACCATTACCTAAAACACTAAAAATCTAATTTTCTATGTATATGACCCTAGAATATACGGCTTCCCTAATAAATCAACGAACATTAAGCACATGAATTCAATTAATATTGATCCCATAAAATCAGTGACAAAGACGACATATTAAAGATCATTAGATTCCAAGTATTGAATGAGTTTTCTTTTAAAAGAATGTGGTTGTATTGAAAAAAACGTAAATCAATTGGCAATTTATTCCAACAGCGAGCTATTCGTATGAGAAATGACCGTTCAAACACAGAGGATGAAATTCTGGGTATAACAATTTGTGGATTTCGTGTGGACTGAGTGAAATTAAATTTCTGCAGCAAGTAGTTTGGCACCCTGGACTCAACAACTTTATAGAAGAAAAAAGTAGACGCAGTTTTATAAAATTTCGGAAGGAACAATGCAAAAACTTTAAGACGTACTCAGATACATGGTCACGCCATCGAATACCATACACGAACCGAATAATTTTATTAAATATGACTTCGACTTTTTTAACATTGTAACCAACAGTACCGGAATAAACTTCAATACAATAAGACAGACTTGACATCAAAAGGGAATGAGCAATTTTATATTTGACATGTAGTGGTAAATACAGATTTGTACTATATATTGGGGGTTGGAATTAATTTTAAAGGTTTTTTTCGGTTTTTGAGCATTTATTTAGAAACAACGGTACAATGTATATTATTCAAAGTATTGTTCATCGTTAGCTACAACATTTTCCCATCTTTCTGGCAGCATATGGATTCCGCGCCGGAAGAACGATTCGTCTTTTGAGGCAATCCACGAATCGACCCATATTTTGGTATCCTCGTAAGAAGTGAAGCGCTGCTCAGCCAAGCCATGCGTCATCGATCTGAATAGGTGGTAGTCAGAAGGGGCTATGTCTGGGCTATAAGGCGGGTGGGGTAGCACATCCCAATTCAGCGCCTCCAACGTTTCCTTGACGGTTCTTGCAATATGTGGCCGTGCGTTGTCATGTTGAAAAACCACTTTGTCGTGTCTTTTGGCATATTCCGGCCGTTTAACCTTTAATGCTCGGCTCAATTGCATCAATTGTTGTTGGTAGCGTTCCCCAGTGATGGTTTCGTTAGGTTTTAGCAGCTCATAGTACACGACACCCTTCTGATCCCACCAAATACACAGCATAAGCTTGGCGCCATGAATATTCGGCTTGGCCCTCGATGTTGATGCATGGCCGGGTGGTCCCCACGATTTTTTTCGCTTAGGATTATCGTAATGGATCCACTTTTCATCGCCAGTGACAATACGATGCAAAAAACTCTTCCTTTTATGCCGTTGAAGCAGTTGTTCGCACATGCAAAATCGCCGTTCAACGTCTCTCGGCTTCAACTGGTACGGCACCCAATTTCCTTGCTTTTGAATCATTCCCATGGCCTTCAAGCGTTTGCCGACCGTTGATAAGTCGACTCCCAATGATTCTGACAATTCTTGAAGGGTTTGACACGGGTCTTCATCGAGCAAAGCCTCCAAATCCTCATCTTCAAACTTTTTCGGCTGGCCCCGGACGCTCTTTGTCTTCCGTATCAAAATCACCACTTTTAAACCGACGGAACCAGTACTCACAAGTAGAAATCGATGGAGCATAGTCCCCGTAAGCCTCAGTAAGCGTGCGTTGTGCTTCAACCGCTTTTTTCTTCAAATGGAAGCACAAAAGTAAACCTTCCTGCAAATTGCGTTTTGTTGGAACGAAAGTCGACATGTTCACAGAGAAAAAAATATATGTTGTTTACACTTCAGTGGAATGACACATACTGAAAAATGAAGCTTAGACAATGTGCTTTGAAACGAATATAGTCACAGGTGTGCCCGATGCGATCTATTGATAGTTACGCCATCTCTTAGAAAACCTTTAAAACTAATTCCAACCCCCAATAGCTTGCGTAACGTTTAACCTACTTTACAACTTAGGGCATTAATATGGTATTCGAAGGTTAACTTTTGGTCAATTATGACCCCAAGACATTTTATTTTGTCAACAAATTCTACTAGGTCATTCTGAATCCGAATACATATATGCGATGAATCAGATCTGGTTGAATTAAATTTGATAGCTTTGGTCTTATTAGGGTTTAAAATTAACTGATTTGAAGACATCCAATCTGCTAGATTACAAAGATTATAATTTATAACAGATTCAAGGACATCCCTAAATTGACACTCTCCAGAAAACAACAATTGAATATCATCAGCAAAGACAAACATTTTGCACAAATTACGATCAATAGCGTTTACTACATCATTTAAATACAGCATAAAAAGTATCGGACCAAGAACAGAACCTTGAGGTACGCCCGAAATGTTATTCAGCAGATTAGATTTAAGACCACAATATGAAACAAATTGTACACGATCACATAAATACGATGGCATTAACTTGCAGGCAGAGTTTGAGAAATTAAAATTTTGTTTTAGCTTATGAATAAGGTTAAAATAGTTGACAGTATCAAATGCTTTCGTTATGTCTAATGAAACAAGGATACTAATTTTTTTATTATTAGTATTTTCTCTAATAGTATCAGTAAGCCCAAGAAGAAGAGTTGTTGTGCTGTAACCATCTCGAAACCCAGATTGGAAGTCATCAATAAGAGAGTACCGATCAGTGTATTGGAGTATCTGCTTTTTTATAATGTTCTCAACTACTTTGGAAAGAGCTGGCAATATACTTATCGGCCTCAGGTTCTCAATTAAGGTGGATGAGCTATTTTTTGGTATAGGTACAACTCGGGCTACCTTCCAAGACTTTGGAAATTTCGAAGTAGAAAGTATGCTATTTATAAAATGCAAAATATGATTTTGAATACTAGGCAATATTATTTTAATAAATTTAATTGGTATGTTGTCGTTACCAATTGCATTTGATTTAACGTTAAAAATTGATTCATTAAGGTCTTCTAAGCCAATGTTGTTGAAAAAAAGCATGCGTCATTATCATGTTGAGAATCAAAATCAAATTCCTCAAATCTGTTTGGAGTCTGATGATTGATAAATTGTTGGTTTACAGAATTTATATCCAATCCTTCAAATTGTGCTGGCAAATCCAAACATCCAATATACCTAAGGGCATTCCACATTTGTTTACTATTGAGTCCTTCGAAATAACGTGCTCCGATAATTTTCTTTGCTTTACGGATGACTGACTTCGTACGATTGCGGTATTTGCAAAAAACTTTCCAATTTGATATACTTCTGTCATGCAAATATGCTTTAAAAGCAAGGTCACGTAGTGATTTGACGTATACTATCTCCCTTGAATTTAACAGATTACCGTCAGTTTGTTTTATTGAATACCTCGTGATGGGTACAAAAGAAAACGCTTCACTTAATAATGAGTTTAGAGTAGAGAGCTGTTCGTCAACGTCATTCGTGGTATAAATTGGTTGAAAATCGAAATGAGACAAGAAAGAGTTTAAGGCATTAAAGTTAATATTACTGTAGTTTCGAAATTCAAAAAATTTATTTTCACGAGACATGGGAAAATTAACAGAAGCATATATTAAAGCATGATGAGAAATTACTGGAGATAGCATTTGACCTGAAAGCATTAAGATAGAAGGATCACTAACTAAGAAGTAGTCAATAAGTGAAGTAGTTTGATTGTGAACATCATAATGTGAGGGTAAAGAGTTATGAACCAGAGACAAATTACAACGAAGACAGAGGGAACGTAGATTGGTTGATTTGTTGATATCAAAAACATTATAATTAAAATCTCCTACTATAAATATATTCGAATATCTAACCAACAGGTCGGAAATGGACTCCTCAAAAAACGATAAGTCTCCACGAGGTAAATAAACAACTCCAACCAAAATTTGTTTCCCATTGTAACTTATTTCCACAAACAGAGACTCAAAAATATCATAGCTATCAGATTTATAAATTACTTTATATTTAATTTGCTTGGATATGTAAAACCCAACTCCTCCACCCACCTCTTCTATTTGGGCGGTCATTTCTACAGAAAGAATATCCCGTAATATCGACAGCTTGATTAGAAACATACGGCTTAAGCCAGGTTTCTGAAACACCCACAATATCAAGTAAGCAACCATTCAAAATACACCTTATTTCGTCCAGTTTGGTTGACGGAAAAGAGGGTCTGAGGCTTTGAGAGTTAAAATGCCCAATATTAAGATTTAACTTCTGATTTCTTAGTTCGCATCGAAGTACAGAGTTGTCACTGACAATAGGACCTAAATTATTAATTGACATTAAACTTATGAATCATAAAAGGAAGCCGTAACAAATAGGGACAGTACATACTATGATTTTATACAAAAGAAAAATATACAAATAAAAATATAACGTTTAAGAAAGTTATCTTTTTTCAAAACAATTATTTTCTTTTTCTGTTTTTCAATATTCAGTTTTCAATCAAATTTAATAGAAAAGTTTGAGTTTGAGGATAACTAAAAATACTTAAATTCGTTCTTGTTCTTCAGACGATAGGCACTCCAAACCAGCAGCAACAGTAGCGGTGGAAATTGAGTTAGAGGCAGCAACGGTGTGCGAAGAGTTTTTATTCGTTAACATTGCGGAACATTGCAAGATATTGAATACGCTCTCACTTCCATCTGGCATATTAACTCTTGATTTAGGCGTGTCAGTGTTGATCAACTTAAACTTCTTTATTTTGCCTTCTTTAATGAGTTTACGGCATATATAGTTAAGTTTGCTAGCGGCTGGTGTGTGATAATCATTTAGATATAACCTTGAGCGAATGTCCCCTCCCAATACGACGCAAAGCTTTAAACTACGAGTTTTGAAATATTGGTTCATTATCTTATCTCGAGTACGAATATTATTGAATTTGACCAGGACTGCCTTTTGATAGTTGATGTAGACACACTGTTGTATATCACTAACATTGATGTTTATATTTAAAAACTTGATAAGGGACATAACCGGTTCGTATATATCTGACATTCCAGATGGTAGACCACTTATTACCACATCGGCTCGATTAAGTCTGCGGTGAAGTACGTTGTTTGCAGTTTCAAGTTTATCATTCCTTTCAGTGACCGTCGTGTCAACAAGTTTAATTAACCCTTAACCCACTGATAATGAAATTCGATACATATCATCATGAGAATTTTGGTTCTAGGATGATTTTATGCTGGAGAACACGAATCTGTGCCCCGTTTTTTGAAAAAATGTTTCCTGAAAGCACCTGGTGAGAAAATTGAAAGACCGTCAATTGACGGTCTTAGTGGGTTAGACGAAAAAAAAAACAGAATAACATCATGCATTACTCATGTACAAAATTCGTTTTTATTTTAATATAATAATGAACTATATTGACAAACAAAGGTGAATTTTAATATACAACAATTATGCCTCTTCGTGATACTTCGTAAAACAGTTTTTTGCTTTTGAAAGACACAAATGAATGTTACATTTGGTGCAATATGTATGCGTATCAGATTTCTTGCACAATTTACACGATTTTTTAGGTCGCCATTCCGGAAAATGATTTGTTTTATCAAATCTCACACTTGCTACTGGGTGAGCTGCTTTTCTGCCAACACTGCTGGTGGTTGGCTCTTCAGCAGCTGACGGACGGCCCACGGATCGCTTTTGAATAGAAGAACAAAGTTCTTTGGCAATACTCAAGCGAAATTCATACATCGTTATATCTTTTATAATTTCATCAGAATCAAGGGTTTGATTTTTTTCCCTATTGAGTCTTCGATATAGAACGAAGGCGTTTGTCGTAGCCATATCAAGTAGGTGGTAGAAAATCCGGGTAGCCATGTCCTTAGTTTTGATTTTGAGTCCATTGCGACCCATATACGCGTCCATAAGGTCAACCCCACCCATGTGTGCATTATACTCACGGATGATCTGTGGACAGTCAATGTTATCATATGATTTTTCTTTCCTATTATAACGGGCTATTTTTGATGGTTGGGTCTCTGAATTCGTTCTTAGGAAAGGCTTTGTGCCAACGTACGTTGAACAAAGCCTGACATTCTTCGTGTCCTTCCACAAAACCGTGGTCATCTCAACACCGTAAGCCGATCCAACGAATTCCGTTGAGTAACCTCGTTGTGATTTTTTTAGTTCGTCGCTTTTGTCGGTTGGAAGTTTGCAGTTGGGAATACGATTTGCTCTCACAGTGCCAAGACTAAAAATACCACGCGCTCTAAGGTACACCATAAGAGGAAGAGAAGTGTAGAAATTATCGAAATATAATATATGATTCACAAAGTTTGGCACTGTTTGTGACAACCTGATTTGAAAAAATTAAATATATAAATATCAAAACAAATTCTCAAATGTACATATATATGTTACCTGATTACCACATTTCCAGTTATTCCAATGTTAGGAGTATCGGACAAAATTATGTCATCATTTTTGGCTCCAGTGTATATTTCGAATCTGTAAGAGTAGCCATGGCTGTCGCATAAAACAAAAAATTTAACACCCCAAGGATGCGGTTTGTCAGGTAAGTATTGGCGCAAGTGATGAGCCATTTTTGTTGAGCACATTTGTTCGTCGATACATAAACGAGCATGTTTAGGAATTGAATCAAAACGCTCAATCAAATATGTAGCAACGTTTCGGATTCGAAAAATGGGGTCATATCCAGCATGACCTTTCTTGACCCGTTGAGATTCGTCGTTGAATGATAAATATTTCTTTATCTGTTCAAATTTATTTTTTGACATGCTGTTTGGTATGTGCCGAAATCCATATTCGCTCCAGTGTGATTCAATGTTTGGGTAACGGAAAATCGACATAAACATTAAAACTCCAAGGTATCTACGAATTTCGCATTTATCAACTTTAAATTGTGTATTTGCGTTTTCTGTGATTGCAGCTCGCCTTGTTTCCAGACTAATCATCTCGATAAGATCATCGGTTAAAAAATAGGAGAAAAAATCCAACGGAGCCCGCAATTTTTTGACTTCAGACGGTAAATCGGTGTTTCCTCTAAATGCAACTTCATTCACATGTAACTGCATGCCCATCTTACGCCATAGAATACCCTTAAACTCAGCTGAATCCTTGTTGATATTTACTAAGTCTAAAAGAGGAAAATAAATGCGGTAGCTAAATAGTCAATTTAGATACGAGACTGTTTTAAAACACTAACCACCTCCAGTGAAGCCACCAGCTGAAGGTGTTACTCGTGGGCCTGATGCCTCAACTAATGGTAATGGTGATCGCGGCCTTTTTTTTGATTTTAACGACGTTGTGGTTTCTATTTTTGCTTCTGTTGTTACTCGAACTGGTCCTGTTATATTGCTTGCAGAGTCATCACGTAGCGTATCAACACATGTTGAATTTTCGTCTATAGTTGGCATTTGCTTTTGGGGATAAATTGTATTCAAACTCAATTTGCTAAAGTTCATGGACAATTTAATTGCATTTAGAAATTATAAAGAATCCATTACCTGCAAGCTATCGTTTACCATTACACTATCTTCAGCTTCGATCTCATCACAAAGATAACCTCGATCTTCAATTTTGTCATCCAAGTCCTCGAGTTCATCGTCCGATTCCATGGAATCCATCAATTTCGATATTTCTTCATCGCTCAGAATAGATAGTTTAATTTTTTTCTGCTTATCACAGTCTTTGTTTATTTCCATTCGCCATGACATTTTGAAAAATCACCTTTTTTTAACAGTTTACACGTTTAATTCCCGCAAAAACAATAAAAGGTCGACAAAACAACAAATAATAACACACATGTAAAATAACACCCAAGCCACTAACACCGTCAATTGACGGTCATCACAAAACACGTGATTTTGTCAAACAACATATTTCACAAATAACTCTAGCCACAAATTATCAATGTAAAACATCAAATTACTTACCAAAAAAATTTTCGACTGGATTGAGCTATTGGAAAGCTTGCTTTTTTAAATTTCAATTTGCACTAAAATTTCAAGTAATTTTCGCGTCTGTTTTCGCAAAAGTTTTGTAAGAACTGAGCATATCTGGCAAACTACTCAACTGAGAGTCTTCAATCTGGTACCGTTAGATGAGCACATTCAAAACAAACAAAAACCACATTGAGTGTTACAACGCGAAAGTAGAGCGTTTGTCTATTAATGCATTTTAGTGGTAACCGTCATTTGACGGTCTTAGGTGATAAAGGGTTAAATTGTTGCAGTGCGCTACGTCGGCTTTCATTTCATTTAAATGGGATGCCCACTCAGACTTAACTTCTTCAATTGTGTTTACAAACCATTGCTTGATATCCGCCATGGCCTCACGAAGTTCTTTCCGAATTAACGATATAACATCATTAGAGGACGGGGGATTCTCTGTGCACTCCTTGCACGTGAAAGAAAAGTTGCGATTCTTTAAAAGGAATCTGTGCTGCTCCGAGGAAACTTCAACGCATATAATATGAAACCAATTACCACACATTCCGCATCCAATGCATGGTTGTTGCTTGCTAAGGTTTTTTTGGCATTTTCCACACAAAAGTTTTTGGAGGCATTTTGAAGGTTAATAACTTAAAACACGCAAAAAAACAACAACTGCAGCAAAAGAAACAAGTTAAACAGAAGAAAGCAGCAACAACAAAGCAGCAACAAACGGCAGACCAGCGAACGGCAATTACAGCAACAAAATTAATTGAAATTGTTGAGATTTTTTAATTTTTGATTTAATTAAAAACTACTAGTTGAATCGTTAAAACTTTTGTACCCACGGCTTAACAAAGTTGATAATTAGAGTAATTTAATGATTTTAGAATTTTTCCAGTTATTTAGACAACAGTTTATTAAAATTTGATTGACGACTTGAAAATTCGCGTTCTACTCCAACATAGCGTTGCCAACCATTTTGAAAAATTTTAATGCAAATTTGTTTGTCAATCGTAGAAGAACAGATTTCTATTAAAAATTTTCAAAATGTTCTTAAGCTTTATCTTAAAAGTGAAAACTCACTTTTCGGAATCCGCGTGAAAAATTATTCCCGATAGGGCTGATTATATGCAAAAGGCTCTATCTATTAATTTAGAAAAAAATAACAAAATATTGTAAGCATAAAGCTCTATGTATGTATTTTATTGAGTCTTTAAAACAAACGATATTTACATAGTAAACTTTTGCCCTTATCACCGTCTGCGAATCGAATGCTTCACTCGAATCGAATCATTTGGCGAATTTTTCTTTTTGTGGTATCAATGTTTGCGAACCTACTTATTTGACTCAGATACGGTGCTGCCAAAGCAGAAAACATCAAAATTCGCTTAGAAACGTCAAAACTCAAACCTCATATTTCAATTAAGCCGCAATAAATATAAAATAAATAAAAAAATATACCAAAATGTTAAGCAGCGCGGAGCTATTCTTTGTATTAGGGATAAATCCAATCCGCTAAAGATTCCTGACGACCTGTGAGTATTTTTATATGCCCGTTTGATCTTTATTGAAATATTTAAAATCTCTTAAAGGTTTCAATCATATTTTAGGCTTAACAAGGAAGCCTTTGTCTTTGTGTTGCAGAATATTGAAGACTCCATGCAGTCAATTCGAAGTTGTGCGATTCCTCCTATTTTGAAGCTAGCTAGTAATTTACGATTTTTTGCTGAGGGAAGTTACCAAAAGAGCGTTGGAAACGATTTTGAATTGGGTCTGGCGCAATCAACGGTATCCACAGTTTTAAGCGAAGTTGGCGGGATTATTGAGCGTAATCTTTGCCTTGTATGGATAAGAGCCATTTTATGGAACTGCCGGCTGTTGGTTTTTTCATACTAAAAATAAATAAGAAATTCCTTAAAATCAAAAACAAACCACAAAAAAATACAAACAATGCAATTTACTTGCCTTTTTCTATTATTTTCCATTTTTATGTGCAAAATAAAAAGAAATCAAACGCGTTCGCCGGCTTGTCACCAAATATTTTTATTCGTCTGTTTTTGACGCTTAAGTCGAATGACGTCTGCGAAATTCGCGAACAGTGATACCATGAAGTTTTTTCATTCGCCTGTTTTTGACGTCTCAGTCGAATTAAATTTAAACATTCGCCGACGGTGATACCAACTTGGCGAATTCGACTTAATTTTTGTTCGATTCGCAGACGGTGATAGGGGCATTAAACATTTTCTTGTTCGATAACTTAGCGGCTGTAATTGTATGGCCTGCAAATACTTTCATATTATTACATATTTAATAAATCGACTGCTACTTGGCTTTAATAATAATAGTGATGAGTTTGTTCTTGCTCGCAGAACAATTTAGCTTTCTTTTATGCAGTTTGCCATGTATTTACAAAATACTTAACATATATAATACAAGGGAGAAAGAGACAACGACAGCATGTATATGGCGAACATGTACATGCGCTAAAGAAAACTATTTACAATGACTTGTTTCTTAGGTAAGATAGCCTAGTGTATAGATGGGATAACAAATAGTATCACAAATTTGTATTTTTACAATACTATAAACGAATAAACATTTAGATGTACAAATTTTTAGCCTTAAATGCTTGAAACTAAGTTACAAATTGCAATTTTTTTAGAATGAATACATTTTAGATAAACCGAAATTTAGAATAATATTAAACAGTCTTTAATACAAATGATACACAATCCTTCAGTAAGGAATTAATAAGTAGTATTGTATCACGTATTTCAAATAATCTTTTAAAACACAGGAGATCTCTAAGATTTTAAGTTGCTTTTTTCAGTCTTTTTTTTTTCTCTCATTCCCTTTCTTAACAATACTTTTCCTTAATATAAATAAAAAACATTAGGAGGCATAAAATAATAATGTGTAAATGTTAAGAAATAAAATAATAAATATAGATAAGTTTTGCCCTCCACAGACAAAAAAGAGAAAACTAAATTTATTTTATAATCAATTATCCTCTATTATGGCCTGAGATGGCTTTTATATAGTAAGGAATAGGTGATCCATCGGGTTTCAATTCCAGATTCTCAAGAACAACCCTGACCGGCGAATGATATGGAGAACTATTCCAATTAGTGCTTGCTTGAGAGAATAATATATCTTTGTCATGTTATTTACAAATTTATTCATTAAGGATAATGCATACCTCATGATAGGCACTACATTCGCATTCGAGTAAACAAATTCATTGGAGAACCTTTTGTCTCTGGCCTCATAATCTTTATCTACGCAAAGTCTTAATATTTTTCTAGCCTTTCCTAGTGAGATCGAGAACCAAGAAATGCATATAACAAAACAGGTCTTATAAAAAAGGAATTTAGTTTTTGATTGCATAGCTTTATTTCTAAAAATAATTGAGAAAATGTTTGAAACCTTTCTGGCTCTATCAATATTGCTTCTGGCATGATGGTTAAATTTGAGTAAATTGCTAAAATTTACCCCTAGATATTTAATACTTTTTTTGAAAGGTACAACAGTTCCATCAATCCTCAAGGACAGGTTACGGCTTTCACGCACCACTCCCTCTTTTCCCTTCCCACTTGCATTTCTAAAACAAATACAATCCGATTTCAACTTGATTTTTATACCCCATTTCTTGTAGTACGAACTGATTTTATTAATGTGATTTTCAAGCTTTCTAAGTGCCAGAAGAGGATATTCATCGCAGGCATAGGCAAGGGTGTCATCAGCGAAGAGAATTCCGGTCGAGATATGATTGCCATCAATTCTGTTCACATGAGGAAAATCACTCATGAAAATGTTAAAAAGTTTTGGGCCCATAACTGAGCTTTGGGCGACTCCACTCAACGTATCAAAAATGTTCGAGGTACTCTCTTGGATCTGAATAAAAAAGTTGCGATCCACTAAAAAACTATGAAAATATGTAATCAAAATATGAAATATCTGGGGTGGAAAGTCTAGTTTCAACATTTTGAAGAGCAACCCTTCTCTCCAGACATTGTCAAACGCCTTTTCAACATCTAGAGAACACGCAACAGTGCAGTTTTTCCTCTTAGCCCCATTGTTACGTCATTATGGACTTTCACCAATGCATGCACCGTTGAGTGGCTTCTCTTGAACCCAAATTGATAGTCAGATACACACTCGACCGGAATAGCCTCCGGAGACTCCACCTTCAGCATAATCACTCTTTCAAGGACTTTTCCAACATTTGAGAGAAGTGATATCGGTCGAAAATTATTAATGATAAAAATATTAGGTTTTTTTTTTGAATTGGCAAAATCCTAGGCACCTTCCACTTAAGAGGAAAATATCCATTATTAATACAGTTGTTGAATAATGTTGTTAGAAATTTAATACCGATAGGCGAAATCTTTTTTAAAGCATAGTTAGATATCTTGTCTGGTCCAACTGACTTTTTGGGCTTAAGGCTATGCACTATACCCGATAATTCGTCCTGAGAAGTGAAAAACCTGGAATCTGGAGGCCGCATAGAGGAATCAACATTGTTGAAAAAGAAAACATGTTCCGGTTTAGAGCTTCTGGCTGTTTGTACAGTAGTCCTGACTTCATTCACAAAGATCGTATCTGAAATAGGCACATTTTCTTTAAAGACGTTTTGGAAAAAACTTTCAAAGGCCGAAACCACTTCTTGTTCGTTAACAATTTTAGTATCATTCACAACAACTTTGTTACAAGAAAAAATTCTAGCCCAGGAACTATTTTCGAGATTCTATCCCTAAATTTCTTGTTAAGCCAGATTCTCACTCTATCGCTTATAATCTTTCTCAACAACATAATTCTGCCTGAAAGCTCTTTTATAGGGTTGATTGACTCTATTTAAAGAATTGTGAAAAATAATCTTCAATTTTTTTGCCACTTATGTTTAATTGAAAACAATTCCTTGATATCACTAGGGAAATTCTTATATATTTTGAAACAAATCGAAACCCTTTCAGAGAGGCTATCTAGTGTATCGATCAAAACAGAATTAAAAGAGTCAATATATTCATCAATCTCCCTATTATTAAGATTAATTGTATGGCTAGGCATACAGGTGGAGAATTTTTCATTCAAATCTTCTTCAAAAACTGTCCATTCAGTGTTTTCAAACGATTTACAAGGATCAGTGCCTATGGTCGGTATCTCAAAATCTTCAATTCCGATTTTTAACAAACCAGGGAAATGATCTGAGAAGATCGCAAGAGTTTGTACTTGATAATTTGTCGCCCCAATGCTTAAGTGTCGTATTGGGATTTTAACCTTTTTTGAGTTATGATGCAATTTATAGTAAAAAACGAGTTATCTGCCGATTGGTCCGATAAAAATTTCAATATCTCTTTTAGTTTAAAAGATATTAGTTGTTAGTTTATCGTATATGCAAAAAACACTTCAATTATTTTTGTGTTTGTTTGACGTATACGAATTAAAAATCAAGGTTTGCTTCATTTACGACAAAAACTCTTTAAAAAAGTTTAAGTAAGAAATGCATACTTATGTGTTGTACATCCCTGAAAAGTTTGACCTAGCTAGACACGTGAGACAGCAACATGTTTTGCGTAGTTTTGACAGATATTGTTTAAGGTAAGAGAAAAAGGCCGTCACTACTTTATTGAACACTCTTTAGTCGTCAGCTGTTTAAGGCAGTTCTTGTTTTGTGCCAAAAATAAAAGTGAAATGAAAATTTAAATAAATAAACAATGGATGGAATTAAAATAGAGTAAATCATTAAAATCTATTTGTTTATAGTGAATGAATGTTAAACGAATATTAATTTAGGTCGGACTCTCCTATACCGTTTATTCCACGGGAAGTTTTTCAGCAACTAGAAAATATTGTAGGAAACGATTCTGATTCAATCCAAAGTGGTGGCTTCTTTGATTTCTCAACTAAGTCTAGGTACCATATATTTCTATTAATTGTTTTTATTATAAAATAATTAAATTATTTACAGTGCGCCTTTATTTAATACTAGCATTGATGACAAAGACTTTTTATCTGACGATACGAATGCTGATCCGGACCGAGTCAGCATCAACATCTAATGTGTCCAGTTTGCCGGAAAGTTCATTATCAATGTCAAATGGTCATCAATGGTCCAGTTCACCGGAAAGTTCAACATCAGTGTCAAACAGTGGAAACACTACTAAATATCAATACATCTTCGTGTCGAAAAAGGAAGCGTCAAAAAGCCAATTGGGCAAGAACAATAAAAAATAAAGCACGCCAAAAGGGCAAACAATATTTTGACAATGACGGAAAAGTTCACCTGGCAAGAAGCGTTAAATGGAGAAGCTGTTCGTCAAACTGGAGTTTCGTTGTTCGCAATATTTTAATTCCGATGACCAGCAAAATATACACAAAAACTTTTGGACTGTTGATGACAAGTCGAAAATTCATTTTTATTCCAAGAACGTCAAGAGAATTATTGCTAAAAGAAAATCAAAAGTTCCAGGGAAAAAGGCTAGAGAATTTTCATATCAATATTATTTTGAAAAACATTGCAACAAAATTAGAGTTTGTCAGCACTTTTTCCTAACCACTCTTGATATAAGTGAGAGAAGAATATATTACGCTTACAACAAAAAAATTGTAGCCACTACTGGCGTTGCAAAGTCTCCAACTAAAGGAAATCATATTAAAAGAGTGACATCAGATGCTTGCATATAAGCAGTTAAACGGCACATTGAAAGCTTTCCACGAATTGAGCCTCATTACTGCCGTAGTACCACATCAAGACAATTTTTAGATCCGTATTTAAGTGTCCGAAAAATGTACGGTCTTTACAAGGAACAGTCAACAGACACCCAAGTGAGTGAGAGCATATACAGAAAAAATTTTTATCACGAGTATAATCTTGTCTTTCATGTTCCTAAAAAGGATTTATGCGACATTTGCTGCGAAATTGAAAAAAATTCCTTACCTTACTACTGCACAAAACCAAAAATTTAAAGAGCACAACATAAATAAAGATTTCGCCAAACTTGCTAGAGATAAAGATCGACAAGTTACAGATAAAAGGGTAGCTATAATATGCTATGACCTACAAAATGTTTTTTCACTCCCAAAGCAGAAGTTGCTATTTTTATTATAAGAGGAAATTCTCAGTTTATATGACTGGTCATTTTAATTTAAATAAAATTACTTATTGCAGCATTTGGACAGAATACCAATCCGGCAGAACAGGCACCTTGAATAAAATTTTAAATCGCATTTTAGTAGCAAATCCATCAATTGAAAAAATTATACTTTGGTCAGATTCGTGCGTGCCTCAAAATTAAAACAGTATCAATATGATGCTGTAAAATTTTTGGAAAAACACCCAACGATTGCTCAAATCGAGCATAAATACTCAACACCTGGACATTCTCAAATACAAGAAGTGGATGCAGTTCACAGCGTTATAGAACGACATCTTAGGGGAATAAATATATACAGTCCTGCTTCGCTTATATCTCAACTGCGTAAAATCCAGTATGCTAATGTCAAGTTAGAAATTATGGAACTTGAGAAAACCGATTTCTTTAACTATAGCATCTCAGCCATATCATTGGATACCATTTGCCAAAACATATCAAATGATGTACAGGGTCCGCCGTATAACGTTTTTTTTTTCAACTAGTGCTTATTTCGTGAATGGTAACACTTAGCTCATGTCTGATTTGACAGATAATTAGTTTTATCCTTCCGCTGAACGAATATGGTTGCGTATACGCTTGAACAACGCTGAGAAGTGGGCCTGCGATCGACTTACAGAAGATGCCGATTTTGCCAAAAAAATCATCTTTTCAGATGAAGCTCATTTTGATCTTGGCGGGTATGTAAACAAGCAAAATTGTCGCATTTGGGGCACAGAAAACCCGCACGCATACATTGAAAAGCCGCTGCACCCAAAACGAGTCACTGTTTGGTGCGGATTTTGGTCTAGAGGCATAATTGGGCCATTTTTCTTCGAGTGGCCGTTACAGTCAATGGCGATCGTTATCGGGCCATGTTGAATGAATTTTTGTTCACAAAAATTGAAGAGGAGGATATTGGCAACATTTGGTTTCAACAGGACGGCGCTACGTGCCACACAGCCGAAGCTACCCTCGATATTTTGCGCCCTGTTTTTGAAGATCGCATTATCAGCCGCAGAGCTGATGTCGTTTGGCCACCTCGGAGTTGCGATTTGACACCGTTGGACTATTATTTGTGGGGTGCCCTCAAAGATAAGTGTTACGTCGACAAGCCAGAGACAATTGACGCTTTAAAGGACAATATTCGTGAAGCCATTGGTGAAATACAGCTGGACACAATCGATAATGTGCTTAAAAATTGGACCGATCGTGCGGGCTACTGCATGGCCAGCCGAGGCAGCCATTTGAATAAAATTATTTTCCATTATTAACCGGAAGAATTGTACTTTCAAATAAAAAAATAAATTTGAGAAAATATTCAGTAGTTTTTTTTTATAGAATTTTCAAAAAAAAGTTATTTGGCGTACCCTGTATGAGAAAGAGGATTTACTAGCATTAAAATACAAACTCAGTCTAAAACCGTCAGAGCCTTTTATTAAAATTAAAATTTTTAATTCATGTTCTCTTCGTACCAAAACAAGAACCTTTACAGACTTGCCAGAGGTTAAAAATGTGAAAATATTTAACAATAAAATGAATAAAGATAAGGTTGCTGATCTCAAATCAATGCTAAAGTACATGGATTCTAATGACGTATGTTATTACAATTCAATTTTCCAAACAGAATAATGTGTATTAAAAGAAAGTATAAAAAAGTTCCTTTAAATAAGACTAAATTAAATTTGTTAAGTTTTTTATTTATTTTTAAAGATTTTCGCTCTTTTTTGCGAAAAAATTAATTCCATTTTTATTTAAACTAATTTCCATGTTTCAAATAAATACTTCTTTTAGAAGATAAAACATAAAAAATATAAAAATAATTCTTTATTTCTTGTATGGAAGATAAAATTATCTTGCCAACAGTTGTGATTCAGGGCACTATTCGGTGTTTAAAGGTTTTTAATATTTTTTTCTTTTTGTGTCGTGTCGTATGCATCTGAAAACAAAGTCACCTTTTGATTTATGCTTGTTTGTCGTAAACGAAATATTTGTCGTAAGAGCATTTACGACAATATCTGAAAATTTTAAAACGAAATAACTTTTTATTTATACATTTTTTTCTGATTTTTTTTTTATTGTAAAATAACATCTAATTAAACACTTTTGAGAAAAATAAAAAAAATTACATTAATACATTAGATTACATACTATTGGCATTTCCAACTTAAAATGCATTTCCCCAACAATCCAAAAATGTTGTTTACGACAAATAAGCATTCAAGCGACGAATTGTTATTTATCATATTTGTCAAGTGAGAAGTAACCTAAAATTGGTCCAGAAAAGAAGAGCTTCTCGGAAAAGAAGGAGTGTACGAAGCAATATTGACCAAAGTAGACAGGTGGTCACGTTGCCAATTCTCAAGAGTTCTATCGTTTATGTTATATGAGACCTCCCCCCATCTCGGAGTCCTGGCATTCAAATCTCCACCAACAATAGCGCCGTCAAAAAGGTTTGCCATTGCTTAAATTTTGCTCAAATCATCATAAAGTACGTTTGTTCTGCAATTAGAAGGAAAATAAATTGATCCAAATAGCAGATTCTTAAAAACGCATCTTCTTTTAACCATTATGGAGATAAAAAGGCCAGGACAACTAATATTGGGAACTTTAACAATCTCATATTTAATATTTTTCTTTATGGCAATCACAACCCCCTGTTGATGTCATTTCGCAAAAAATGGTAACCGTCGAAAAAAACTTTATGCCTGCTGCAAAGGTGAGTTTCCTGAATAAACGCTATTAAACAATTACTAGCAATAAGAATTTTTTGCAATTCCAGCAATACCCAGCAGGTCTTGTACATTTACCCCAAAAAGATCTTTGGAAAGACTAAAAAATTGACTTAAAACATTTGATTTAAATTACAGTGGAATTCACTTATAACGACTTCGGTTATAACAACATTTCTGCTATAACGTCGTATTCTTGAAGTCCGCATTTTCTAATTTCTCATTCCTTAGGAACTGCGTTCGCTTTTAACGTCGGTGGATACAACGACGAGTTCGCATATAACGACGCAGTTTTCATAAAATATAATAAATATTTTCACATATAGCGACGACGAAAGCAAGTTGAGACTAAATTTACTCACTTATGAATTTTTTTTATTTATATGTGAACAAACAATATTCATTGAACATATATGCAATTTTTGCTTTGTTTAAAGGGAAATAACCGTATAAAATTCATTGACAACAAAACTGCTTCATTTGCGCATGTGATTTTGCTCAGTATACATTTGTTCCTTCAAATACATGATTGATTTTTACTGTGTTCAAAATGCCTCCACAAACTAAACGTAACGCGTTCATTATTGAAGAAAAATCTGCAATAATCTGGCGGCTTGAAAACGGTGAGGAATTTCTTGCGTCACATTCTTCAATATCCATCTTATATATATCAAACATAGGAAAAATATAAGGATCACACCTCCTCAAAATGTAGAAAATCCAAAAATCGCGATATATACCTCTAACCGATCATATTTTACAAGAAAAAGTCAATGATTTAGTTAAAATTTTAGGTAAAACGAATTTTTCTTGTTTAGAAAGTTTGATTTACCATTTTCGATAGCGACACTGCAAGGTTTCAGGTGAAGCAGGTGATGTATCCCAAGGTGACTACAGAATTTTTCCCAAAACTTCGAGATGGCTATTAGGACTCAGAAAAAATGTATAATGCTGATGTAACAAGGTTCTTCTTTAAACTCATGCCCGATAGAATTTTAAAATTTTAAGGTAAAGAGTGTATAGGAAGAAAAGTTTTGACGGTTCGTGTTACAGTTTTGGTTGCTGCAAACATGGATGGAAGAAGAAAAAAGGAAAATATTTTTCATCAGAAAGTCAAAGAAACAAAAAAACTTATTGTATTTATTTACCCTAAGTTTATGTTTTTATTTTTACTATTGATAATAACGAAGGATCACCCTGCTGTCTAAAGTGGCTAGCATACGACACAGTAAGTGCAGGAGCTTTTAAATTAACAAACACGTTTTCTTTTTTGAAGTTCATTTTGTCTTTCAATTTTTTGAGATTTTTCTACCTTTGCACTGCATATTCCTTATATGCTTCGCAGTCACGATAGTTAGTAGGGTGATCCTTCTTGCAGTTAACACAACAAGCTCGTTAACCTGACTCCTT
The DNA here is from genome assembly GCA_963920525.1 of Dichetophora obliterata. Taxonomy (NCBI): domain Eukaryota; kingdom Metazoa; phylum Arthropoda; class Insecta; order Diptera; family Sciomyzidae; genus Dichetophora; species Dichetophora obliterata. Next base: position 136,420,740 of record OY986437.1, read on the forward strand.
GGTAACGGAACACTCCCCAGGCTGATGAAAAATATTACATTTAACACAGTTAAAATTATTGACACAATTTTTGGCCACGTGCCCAAACTTTTGGCATCTGCAACACTGCAGAGGACCTTTATTACTTTTCGGTTTCTCCCAATAAACTACCGTATCAAACAAGTTTCTTATTTCAAGAATATCCGCCGTTGATTTCCCAGCCGGAATTCTTACCAAGAAAATGTCATATTTAATGTTGTCCCTTATAGAACGGACAGTGCTTAAATTTGTTACATTCTCTACCCCGCCTGGGATTTGGTCAAGCAACTCTTCAAGTATTTCATCAACCTCATAATCAGAGGAGAGCCCTTTTAAAATTAAACTTGAAGTCATTTCCTCTTTGGGCGTAAATGAATAAGCCTGAATATAGGGGCTATCTCTAAGTATCTCTAGTAGCGCCCGATGGACTACCTTGTCTTCGACAAACAACGTAAATTTTTTTCCACTGTTTTCAACTTTAAATTTTACGGATCTTTCTCGCAAGTCCTTCACGAGTTATTATTATTATTAATAAATATCGGAGGGCAAAATTTACCTTTATTAATTCCAATAAGCCTGTCTTTTGGACTGTGAACGCCATTAATTTCCTGCCACCGTTATCATCGACGCTGATTCTAGCTGTCTGAATGCTTGCCATTTCTGGAACTTCTTGCCTCTGATTAACTATCAGATTCTGTCGCTTTTGTTTAGCAATGATAGCCATATCGTTAAAAATCTCAAACCTGTTGGTCGATGCATTCGCCGGAGCAACTTTTTCAGAGGATCCGCTGTCATTAGAAGAGCGTCTTATTCTCGCTTTCTTTGTCACTTCGATCAAATCTAGCTGCATAGCATCCGCAAGCTGTCTGCTATCGGCATCATTAATCTCGTCAGTAATTTTGGATTTCTTTCGCTGACTTGAGGCTTCACTTTTATTAAGTGTCGTTACGCCCTGGGCGCGTGCAACCAGCTGGTGCGCCGCCTCAGATTTCCTTGGACTAGACATGATCTGATTGCACGGTTTTTAGTGCTAACGTGTATGTAAACGTTTCTTGTTTTAGAATTTTTGAAAGCGTCGCATCTCATAGTTTGCCAGTTCCCAGCTTACTGTTAAGGGAAAAAAAGTTTCGCTCGTTTTTAGGTTAGGTTCGCGGCTTTTTTGCGGAACCCCATCCAGCATGAGAAGCCAATGCAGTTACCCCCAGCAATAACGTCAGCAACTGGAGTCTCGCTTGCAGCAACGATGTCAACGTAAAAAGCAGAATATTGCACAAAACCAATTTCCAAGTAGGACGCCGCCCAGCACAATGGAGATAGCAGCAGCAGCCACCACCAGCCACCATATAATACACTTATGTGCACTCTAAAAACAGCATGTAAATTTACTGTATAAAAGCTTGTAGTTTTTTGTGTAAAATTACAATTTTTCCACATATTTCCGCATTAAATGTTTGTGTTCTTGATTTACACATCAAATTATCAAAATTACAAGCATTAACTACTGATAAATACATTCTCTTGACGGAACTACACACAACGTTTGTAAATTCCCAAACAATTTTTGAATTGTTTTATTTTACGAACAATAACGTAGTAACAGCATTACGTGTTCAAACAAGCGACGCCATCACCAAGTTTATTCTTGTCGTGTGTTTGGCAGCGTTAAGAACAAATTATAAAAAATTTCTTTAATATATTCCAAAAAATAAGTATAAGTATGTTAAAATTTAGTCTTTAATTAAATTATATTTTTATTGTTTGTTTCAAAAATGTTTAAGTGTAATATTTGTGAAAGTTCCTTTACAAAAGTGAAAATTTATGAAAAGCACCTATTTATTCACAAAGAAAGAAAAAATGTTTATTTTATGTGCTTGCAACAAAATTGCTTTAAAAAATATTGAAATTATAAATCATACAAAAATCATTTATACTGGCATTGCAATGTCTCAAACAAAGAATGGACATTTCTCGATAATGGAAGCTATGAATGTTCTGCTTGCGGTGTAAAACTCGAGAGTGTCAAGAAAAATTTTTCTCATTTGTATATCCATTTACTAAATAACAATAAAATTGTTTGTCCTTTCGAAAAGTGTTCAAAAGTGTTGTCCACAAAATGTTCCTTTAAATCACATGTGTACAGACATCATAAAAGGCAAAGTGTTATATAATAAGTTGGGGATTTGCCGAAGCAGACCACAGTGGGTCCCTTTTCGTCCCCCATTGGACAAAGGGTACTACTGCTCGGAGTACTCGTATGTGAGCATGCTCCTTGTGTAAGCATCCTTTGTCACCTCAAACATATCCTTATAGGTTAGTTGACCAATCTCAGCTTCGCCAATAAATGGGCGTCCCAGAGTGGTCAATCTCTTGCTTGCCAGCGCCGGACACTGGCACAGAATGTGTGCTGCTGTTTCCGGCTCCTCTAGGCATAACCTACACGCATCGTCCTCGGTCAGAGTCATCTTCCCGAGATGGTACATGAAGGGACCGTGTCCTGTGACCAGTGCAGTAAGCCAGCTTAAAGTCCTTCGATTGTATCGGATAACTTTTGCTGCCTCACTACGAGACCACTTCACGGCCGCCTTTGATTGCCTGCAATTAACAGCTTCTTCCCACCTTTTACTGTGTTCCGAGTCCGTCCATTGTTTAATAAGGCCTGCCACCATATTGTCGCCTATGGCGATACGTGGTTCTGGTCCACAGAATTTTTCTGCTGATCCTGCTGTTGCTAAAGAATCAGCTTCTTCAATCTGTTCTATGCCAGAGTGTCCTCTCAACCACATAAGTGTGAGCTCATTCGTCTGGGCGCACCTATTGAGTTTCGTAAGACATTCTATGGCCAACCTGGAAGTGATGTCTGTCCGTTGCATACACCTAATCACAGACTGATTGTCGAGAGCGATGACAATTTTCTTGCCACTGATCCGGCCATCTATCAGGTGGTCCAGCGCATGCACTACGCCAAGCATTTCTGCCTGGTATACAGACACAAACCTCCCCAACCTCAGTACACAGGATAGGCTTAACTCTTTTGAGTACACGCCTGCCCCGGCCCGGCCATTCATCAGAGAGCCGTCTGTGAATATACTGATATCGCTACCAGCGATTTCTTCACAAACGGCTCCATCCGTTATAAGAGTTTTATAACATTTTCCAGTTATTTTTACTCTCTGCCTTCCGTCCATAGGCATAAACGCCTCCCTGACATCTCTCTGTACAATATCAAGGATGCGAATATGACCATGCAGGGCCGTTGCCCCATGCCACGTAGCATTTCGCAACATCCTGAGGGCTGACAGCGCCGCTGTTTTCTTTATTTCTAAATCCAACGGCAGCATACCTAACAGAACCTCCATTGCGCTTGTTGGAGTGGTGCGTATTGCACCTGTTATTCCAACACACGCCAGCCGTTGGACTCTCCAGTCTCTTCTTAATGGTTTTCTGGCTGACTTTTGTCCACCAAATCACCGAAGCATACGTGATGACAGGTCTATCAATCATAGTGTAAACCCATTTCATAGCCTCTGGGTTTAGCCCCCATTTGAGACCACAAACGCGTCTGCACTGGAACAGAACCCTCTTGGCTCTTTGAATCCTATCTTCTACATGCTCGTTCCAGTTCAGTTTGCTATCAAGGGTTACCCCTAGATATTTAACTTTCGTGGACATGTTGATTTCAGCTCCAAAAAGTCTGACTGGTTCTATCCTCAGGCCTACCCTCTTTCTAGTAAAGAGAATATTGTCTGACTTGCCTGCGTTTACGGTAAGGCCTTGTTCTCGACACCACTCCTCCACCATTCGGAGTGCTCCCTTCATGATGTCAGAGATGGTGTCAATGAACTTGCCGCGGACCACCAACGCAATGTCATCTGCATACCCTATCGTGTGTATGCCCGATTCATCCAGTCTAACCAGTAGTGAGTCCACAGTTATGTTCCACAGGGTTGGCGATAACACCCCGCCCTGTGGACATCTTCTACTTGCTTACCTCTAGTCTTTACTCTACCATTCTGCATGTTGACAGCCCTGTGTTTGAGCATATTGTCCACCCAATTTGCTATCATTGGGCTTACATTGCGTTCTGTCAGGGCTTGCCGCAGCCTTCCAAAGCATATTTTGTCGAAAGCACCCTCGATGTCCATAAATGTGGCCATCGCAATGCCTCCTGAAAATACCTCCTTTTCAGTCACTCTTACCAATTCGTGAAGAGCACTCTCCGTAGACCTACCTGCTCTATATGCATGTTGGCATCTACTCAGAGAATTTTGCATCAGCGAGGTGCTCTCAAGACAGTCAACCATCACTCTTTCCATCGTTTTCAAGAGAAAAGATGTTAGGCTGATCGGTCTGAACGACTTCGCCTTCGCATAATCTTTTTTCCGGGCTTCGGAAGAAAGACAACTTTCGCCTCTCTCCAGACTCTCGGAACATACCCAGTCGCTAGGCAAGTAACGAATATACCCCACAGCCTAGGTGCAATGAGATCTTCCCCCCATTGCATCATAGCAGGGAATATACCGTCCATCCCTGATGTTTTGTACGGAGCAAATGAGCGTATAGCACTCCTCACCCCGTCCATAGTGATCATCCTTTCGGCTTCCAGCCTGTCAACCCTGCGCATTCCTTTCTTCAAGGGTGTCCACGGGTCATCAGACTTAAAACTTCCAGGAAAATGCACCTCCATCAGAACTTCCATGGACTCCTCTAGGTTCTCTGCCATGGTTCCATCCTTTTTTCGGATCAGTCCCACTTTGGAGAATGGGTCTTTTGAAACCATTTTCTGAAGCCTACATGCTTCTGATATAGTTTCCATCCCAGAACAGAAGTCTCTCCACGACTGGCCTTTTCCGTTGTCGTATGAGGTACTTCAGTTCCCTTTTCCGTGCCTTGTAATTTGCCCATGTTTCTGGGGTTCCCCCTCTCATGTGCAGATAGAAGGCCTTCCTAACCTTACCTAAAGGCAAAGTGTTAGATATGTTTCAGAAAAAAGGTGCGCTCTTGGTGGCGAGGAAGAAATTGATATTTCACAAGAAGAATCATGCAGTGAAGATGATCAGAAACTGACTGATTATGCTAATGATGCAATTTCCAAAAGTTTTTCAAATTAAATGATAAAATTAAAATCCACGTATGAGGTATATGATTCAGCCCTTACATTTTTGGTTTCCGAAAACAATTGAAGTTTTAATGGGTGACAAAGATTTTTTAACTCATTTCCAAGAAACCAAACTTTGCAAGGATAATGTTTATTCGGATTATAATAATGGTTCTTTATATACAAATAAACTTTTTTCAATGGAGGCACGAAACGAATTGAATTGTTGCTCTTTCAAGACGCGTTTGAAAACTGTAATCCTTTGGGTTCCTCCAGAAAGAAGCATAAGCTCGTAGGTGTATATATGATGATTGGGCATAATCCCATATGATTTAATGAAAGTATTGAAATACTTTTGTGGTATAAATATTGTTTCGATTAATTTTTTAAATATGATTTTTTCGTCTTTTCGGAAAGAGTACAAACTATCTCTTTTCCACGTGTAGATGTTAATATGAAAAAATTACCTTGTAAAGCAGATGAAATCCGTCATTTTCTTTTATTAATGTCTTTAATATTTATACACAGAGTCTTAGATTACAGTGATCCTATTTGGAAATTTTTCACGATAGTGATTGAAATGTGTAGGATTATAAGTAGTGCGGAAATAAGTGAAAGTCAAATATGTTTGCTTTCGCACTATATATATGCCTATATGGAGTATAGAAAAGAATGTTTTCCACAATTAAATTTACGTCCAAAGCATCATTATATCTGCCATTATCCGGAGCTCATCAGACAATTTGGACCTTTAAAACATATGTGGACAATGCGATTTGAACAAAAGCATCAATATTTCAAAAGAATATCAAAAATAACAAGGAACTTTAAAAATATTACTTTAACACTCTCTGAAAAGCACCAGCAGATGCAAGCTAGTATTTACGAAAACAGATTTAAGTTAAATTTAATATGCGATAATGCTGAACGTGTTAAAAGAAATATGTTTAATTTTAACCTACCAAAAGACATTTCACTTGTTACTAAAAAAGTATCATATCATAATTCAAATTTTGAAGAAAACAATTTTATTCTAACAGATTCCGACAACGAAGGAAACATAGAAATACTCAAGATTCATTCGATACTGTTAAATAGGAATTATCAAAATATTATATTTTATGGCAATGTAATTAAAATGTGGTATAATTACAAGACTGTCTTGTATGAAAGTATAAAAAATGCCAAGACTTACTTTTTGTTTAAAAAAAATTTAGAAGAATAAAAAATATACAGTTTTTAGAAATTAAGATAGCATAAATTATTTTCTATTTTTAATGTGTAAGGAACAATGACCGAATATGTATGTAAAGTATGGAGTGCCGATAGGCTTATAAAGAAATCATTCATAGCTGCCCCATCTCTAGAGGCACTAACCTAAGAAGGTACAAATATTAAGCTCTAACTTAAAATGTAATATTCAGACTAAAAATATTTTTACAGCCCATAACTTTGGTATCCAGGGATCTAAATTAGTCCTAGAAAATGATGGGACCAAAATTTGAAGCGACCTTGTTCTCGAACACTTTCTAAAATGTAACTCAGTCTTAATGCTGTTAGAAGAAGAGGAATGGGTCGAGCGTCCTACTGCTACAACTAATGCTTCATCGAATTAAAAACATCAACAAGAAATTAATGAAACAACTTCAGTCATGGAAAACTCCACGATTTCCTTTATATCACAAGCAGAAGAAACTGGCTCTTCAAACAAATATATTTTTATGACGATCCCTTCGGATGTAACGGATGATTCTGATTGCACAACGATGACAATGTCGAGCAGTGCTCTGACATCGAGTTCGGAAACTACACCACAAGCCAAACAACTTTTCGAAAACTTTCAAATACCGTGGGGCAAAGTACCATCGGATATACTTGACATGTTTAATACTGGACAAAAATTGGGAAAGAAATTAAATACTTTTACTAATCTAGTAGTTGATGAAATGCGTACTTTTTCATTTTATATTCCTATGAGAATTCTTCGATCTGTTACACAACAAGCAGTCACAAAATATCCTGAGTCTCTACTCGAAAAAGACAGCGAAGGCAACATAATTTCCATTACAACAGCGCTGCTTTTAACAATAATGAGAAATCGAAACTATTTCTTGAATCATGCACCAAACAATAACCCAAACATTTTAAAGCCAAACATCTCTTTCAAAAAGAGGAGACAGTCAAATATACTGCAAAAAACATGCGCTAACTGGCAACCTCAAGAAACAGTAGCTCCAGATGCATTAAAATTAATGAAACACAATACATTCGATACACAATATTTTCCGAAAACTTCAAGCAGTCGCAAGATAAGTTCAAGTTATTTTTGTCAAGTTCAAGCAAAACCGCCAAGTATGCTGTAGGCTGCGAGATTCCGGAAGAGATGGAGATAGTTTCAAATTTTATAAACCATTTTGGTGAAGATGCAGACTATCTTTTTAAGAATTTCGAGGTAATTTTTTTGGAGAGAACTCTTAAAATGTTTTCTTTTTAAATGTTGTTTTCTTGTATTTTTTAGTTTGGAGCTACTTTAAAAAATATAATCAAGGAGATACCAACAAACACACCCTTTATATGTTTCACCAGTGTCTCCAAATACTTATTTCCTAGAATCCAAATACTTATTTAAATTTTTCAGAATGTGATGTACAAGGTATGAGAAACGCCTATATCTTCATTGAAAAAGTTGTCGTAGCTGAATACTCGGCAGAAAATAACTTTCTGGCAATGCTCACACAAGTCATAAATTACTATTTTACACTTAATATATTGTACCCAGACAATGGAATTTTTAGTTCGCTTTTGCTATAAGTTCTACCCAAATTGTACACGAGGTTCGAAAAAAACATAAATAATTTGCAAAAAGTTAACAGCCTCTTTTTAAAAATAATAAATATGAATATAAGCTACACTATAATAGCTACACAACAAATAAATTAAAATGTGAAAGTATGTTAGTATTTAAGTTAAGTACGAAACTTTCATATATATTTTAAATTTATATTCAATGAACAACGGTAATGGTTTTATTATTATTATTAGTATAATTTTTTTTTGTAAAACTGAAATAAGTTTAGCTAATAAATGTTTTGTCATATTAAAGGTACAATTTTTTATTTAAATATTTGGAAAATATTTATTAAAATAATTTAAAATTTTTATTATTATTAAATAATGATTCATTATGTAATAATAAATTATTGAAAATGAATCATCATCAGGGTAAACAAACTGAAAACATATATGTACATTAATTTTGAACAATTATTTTCACTTGAATTTTAACATACTTCCTATATATGTGTGCGCATTTACAACAAGAGAACAATTAGTTGAGACGATATACATTAGAAATGCTGCACATCATAAGCTTACCGGAAGAAAAGATACTGAACTTCAAAACAGACACAGACAGATGCGCACACATATATAGGAAGTATGTTAAAATTAATAGTTAAGAACCTGACGGCACAACAAGTGGATGCTTTTTTGTTAATTTTGCCAATTTGTTTATTTATCTAAGTTATTGTCAAAAATTTAAAAAACTGTGATATTAATGTTTAATGTCTTTGATGTTAAATGTTTCTCAATTGCTATAATGTTTTAATTATTTAAAATTGTGAGTTAAATTGTTGAAGTGAAAATAATTGTTCAAAATTAATGTACATATATGTTTTCAGTTTGTTTACCATGATGATGATTGCCGACGGTAGTCGAAATATTGGTTAATTAAAATTAAAAATTAAAACTATTTAAGTTTTTCATTTTTAATTTTTAAAACTATTTAAGTTTTTCATTTTTAAAAAATAAATAAATAAATAAATAAAATAAAATTTAATAATTTGGACCTTGAGCCCGCAAAATTAAGGATAAAATTTATTTCAAAAAGGTCGTTAAACAAATAAAATATTTATAAACGGAGGGCACGCCGGAACACAGCAACAAAATGAAGCTGTACAAAGAATTGAAGACAAACTATGACAGTAAAATTAACAAATCTATTCATAACTACTCAAACAGAAACAAATCTAAAGCCAATTTAAAGACATCCATTACGTTCTTAACTAAATGCAGAAAATCAGGATTAACACCGAATTTTTTAACAAACATAGCAAAAAATATAACAAAAATTTTTGAAGACAACAAAAAAGCAACAAATACTGAAAAATTACTCTCAAAACATATACACAATTTTCAAATAAAAATATTAAATCTGCTTATACAACACAAACACAAATTACTGAAATATAATCAAAAAGAAATCAACACAATCACCAAATACATTAAAGAAAATCTAACTAAAGAACATGCACAAGTGTTTTTTAAGAGCGAAAATAAATTAAATGAAACTTTGTCTAACCGCATAAGAGCGAAACAAATCAACAAATATACACAACTCAAAGAGAAACAAAAGCAAGAGATCAACCTACAAATAAACACTGATTGGTTTGTGAACAAATCGGACTACACAATACCAACGAACATACAGTGGCTACTGTCACTTGGACCAAAACACGCGCTCCCAACAACAAAAAAACAAATTCCAATATACAAATGTATAGCTGAGGGGGAAGATTGCATACAATCAATAATTAATAAAGAAGAGCAAGAAACAGCGAGATCGAGATTTACAACACTAATAGATGGACACATGAACACACTAAGACACGATGCAAGAGATAATACACTATTAGACACAACAAAGGCGACCAAAAAATTTTTAAAGGAACATGAAAATTTATTAATCCTAAATTCTGACAAGGGAAATGTGACGGTTGCAATGAACAAAGAGGAATATGACAGAAAGATGCGATTACTAGTGAGAGACATTGGAACATATAAAATTTTAAATAGAGACCCAACGCTTACACTGCAACAAAAAACAATGATTTTGCTGAATTCCTTTTAAAAAATAATGACATTACAATTAACGAAAAAAGAAAGATTTGCACGAGTACAGCTACAGCGCCGAGATTATATGGACTTCCGAAAATTCATAAGAATGACACACCACTACGACCAATTTGCTCTTTTATTGGATCACCTTCATACGGACTTAGTAAATACTTAACACACATTTTAAAAAATACAACGCAAAATTCCCAGTATAACGTAACGAATGCAATAGAGTTAAAAAACAGAATAAATAACACATATATATATGACGATGAAACAATAATATCATTTGATGTTGTATCACTATTTCCCAGCATCCCAACAGATTTGGCGATAAGAATAATAGATAAAAAATGGACAAAAATCAACAAACACACAAAAATAACGAAAGGAAAGTTTATGGAAATAATTAAATTCTGTATAAATGACAGCAGCTATTTTAAATTAAAGGACAAGATTTACAAACAATTAAGAGGAATGCCAATGGGATCGCCAGCATCGCCAGTGATTGCAGATATAATTATGGAGGAGCTATTAGACAAGACACTTGAAACACTTGAGACGAAACCTAGGCTGGTGACTAAATATGTCGATGACTTATTCGCAATAGTAAAAACAGACAAAATACAAGAAACTCTAGACGCACTAAACAAATTTCACAAAAATATTAAATTCACAAAGGAAGAAGAAAATAATGGAAAATTAACCTACCTGGACACGGTTATAATAAGAAAAGATAACAAATTAATTATTGACTGGTTTAAAAAACCCATGGCTTCCGGGCGTCTCATTAATTTTTACTCAAAACATCCCAAACGAGTAATTATAAATACAGCTAACAATTTTATTAGCAAAGTTTTGGACATAAGCAATAAGCAATTTCATCATGACAACATCAACAAAATCAGGACTATATTGCGGAAAAATGAATTCCCAAAAATGACAATAGAGAACTTAATCGACAATTATTATAAAACAAACAAGAAAAATAGAGAGGATAACAACACGAAAATATTCAAGTCTGTGACTTATATCCCAGGTCTTTCAGAGAGATTTATAAGGTCAAATATGTACAACAAAGAAAAAATAAAATTAGCTTTAAAAACAAACAATACATTACAACAATTATACAGCAACACAAAAACAAAAATCGACAAACTTGACAAATCTAATGTAATTTACAAAATTACATGCAACGGTGACGGGTCCAATGTATGTGACCATGCATATGTTGGGACAACAAAGAACAAGCTACGGACAAGAATTTCTTCGCATCGATCAGACCACAAATCTCGCAGACCTTTGGACCAGAAAACAGCACTTGCAGCCCACTGTGCGCAACATGCACACACACCTGATTTTGACGCTGTAGAAATTTTACAACAAGAGAACAATTACTTGAGACGATATACATTAGAAATGCTCCACATCATAAGCTTACCGGAAGAAAAGAGACTGAACTTCAAAACAGACACAGACAGATGCGCACACATATATAGGAAGTATGTTAAAATTAATAGTTAAGAACCTGACGGCACAACAAGTGGATGCTTTTTTGTTAATTTTGCCAATTTGTTTATTTATCTAAGTTATTGTCAAAAATTTAAAAAACTGTGATATTAATGTTTAATGTCTTTGATGTTAAATGTTTCTCAATTTCTATAATGTTTTAATTATTTAAAATTGTGAGTTAAATTGTTGAAGTGAAAATAATTGTTCAAAATTAATGTACATATATCTGTGGTCATATGGAAGAGTAGCTTAAGTCGACATAAGAGAGAATTGAGTTAGTGCGTTAGGCGCTTTATTGAAGTAAAGGCGCTTAAATGTATTTAATCCGTTTTTAAATATCTTGTTTTTTAACAATATTATGTGCGTTTACTTTTTAGCTTAAGTTTTTTGAACCAACAATGCATAGATCAAAACAACTTATGTGCACATAGTTTTGTTTACATATTCAGATCTTACATTCATCATATAACTGTATCACTTAACTTGACTTAAGCTGTATAAATGTTCACCTTAACAAAAAAAAGTAATTATTTTAAAACAACTTATGTTTGCATTAGTTTTTTTAATCAAATATAATTCTTGTATACACTTATCTTAAGTGAATGTAAGTTCTTATGACGAAATGTAATTCGAAGAAATAAACAAAAACAAACAAACAATGTAGACATAAGCTTTTCTATTAAAACGACGTTAGAAACTAACGGTACAGTATGTTTACATAAGTGTTTTTTGTTTTGCGAATTATTGTGGCAGCTTGAACATAAGCGTCAGTCGTGAAATAAATTTAGTGCGCGTTGCATCGTAAGAAAAAATGGAAGTTTCTGAAGAAGAATTGTACGGATTTGGCAGCGATGATTCTGTTTTAGATCCGAATATTAATTTAAATGAATTAGATGCAAGCGATACAGATTCTGCAGATGAAAATTGTGATGTAAGTAATAAGTTCTGGTGCAAAAAAGTGATAATACCACATAAAAATTCTAAATTTAGGAAAGCAAGTTGGAAGCAGAAGCAAATATTGGTCTTTCAACATCCAAAAATGCGCAGAAGAAACTACGCAATGAAGGTAAAACTTACATTTCAAGCAGTGGCAAAATTGTGCCTTGTCGCACGATTCGAGAGTTGCAGCCTTGCCGAAATAGATGCAAAGATAAAATTACACTAGAACAGCAACAAGAAGTTCATGAAATATACTGGCAGCTGGGATCTTACCATTTGCGACAAGCGTTTGTTTCAGGCTTAATTGAAATACATACGCCTAAAACTATGCGCATAGATAAAACTGAAACTAATGCAAGGAACCGGGCGAATTCATATAAATACTATTTGGAAATAAGCGGTCGACGAGTTTTTGTGTGTCAGAAATGTTTTAAACGGACTTTATGCGAGAGCGATCAGTTTTTAAAAACTGTAGTCAAAAAGAAAATTGAAGGACATGGTTTTTTTACCCATGGCGATCTTCGTGGAAAACACCGAAACCCAAGAAAACTGTCAGCTGCAAAGGAAATAGAAGTGATTGGCTTTATACATTCTTTTCCATCGTATGAATCGCACTATACGCGACGTGACACATCCAGGAGATATTTGCCCAGCGATTTGTCTGTGGCTGAGCTTTACAGGCTTTATTGTGAGAATCATGACCACTCTATATCAGTTTCGAAATTTTCTCAGATTTTCCAGACATTAAATCTAAAATTCAAAAAACCGAAACTAGACACTTGTCACAAATGTGACGAGTTCAAGTCCAAAATAGCAGTTGCACAAGCAGAATCGCTTGATGCCTTAAAATCCCAACAAGCAGATCACATTAACCAAGCGGAACAAGCGTATGAATCAAAACGAAATGATAAGGAAAAGGCAAGTGTTGATGTAAATTTAAAAGTATTTTGCTTTGATTTGCAACAATGCCTTCCTACTCCGTTTTTACGATCGTCAGTATCGTTTTATAAAAGGCCATTGTGGACCTTCAATCTAACTGTGCATGACTGTTCAACAAATGAACCATTCTGCTATATGTGGCACGAAGCTTTGGCTAAACGAGGTGGCAACGAGATAGCGTCATGTTTATTCCAACACTTACAAAGCCTACAGCCCCCTGTCAACCATGTAATTTTTTATAGTGATTGCTGTCCTGGCCAGAATAAAAATTCTTTTGTTGCAACAATGTTTGCCACATTCATGCAATTGACCGACACAACAGGATCAATCAGTATAATAGACCATAAGTTTATGGTTCCTGGCCACACACATATGGAATGTGATAGTGATCATGCTTTGATAGAAAGAAAGAAAAAACAAACATCAATACAAATTCACCACCCACGGGACTGGTACCAATTTATAAGGACTGTTGGAGTAAAAAGGAAGTTTAAAGTGAGTGAAATGAATAGAAACCAATTTATTGATTTTGCCAGTGCTGCTAAGGATTTCTTTTTATGGAGAAAAGTGGATGACGATGGGCAGAAATATTGTTGGGCTGATATAAAGTGGTTACGATTTACCAAAAAATTTGGAACCGTTTTCATTAAAAGTTCCTTAGATGAAAGTCAGCCTTTCAGAAAAATTAATTTAAAGAAAAGAGGCCTAAACTCAATTAATACAAATAATTTAAAACAATGCTATTTTTCACCAATTGAAATTAATCAAAAGAAGAAACAAGATTTAATTGACATGTTGCCACTTATTGACGAAATGTATAAAGACTTTTATTTGAAGTTAAATACTGCAGACATGTTGGACTTCCACCCGGATTTAACAGAGGCTGATGAAATTTTTGAATGAATATAATATTTTATACTCAACAATATATTATTATTTATTTTGGATTTTAATTATAATTTTTCTTTAAGAGCAAAAATATTGTCATGGAGGCAATAACCTTATATACTTTAATTTCTTTATAAATATTTGAATAAAATGTCTTATGTTTACTTAAAACTACACAATAAATACTTTTTATTTCAATAGAAGCGCTTAAGTTACTTAAGGTGCAGCAAAACGCAAATTTCAGTATCGAAAAAGCGTTTAAGTAGCAAAGGTGTCAAATCTTCTCTATTCGCCAATATTTTTTTAAAACTTGTACGTTTCTTCTCTAACAAACGTATTACCAATATGTTGTTTTATAGAGTATTTGCAAAAATCAAGTAGAATAAAAATTAAACAAAATCGGGAATATCTCAAAACAGCGATTTTCAACTTAAGCTACTCTTCCATATGACCACAGATATGTTTTCAGTTTGTTTACTGTGATGATGATTGCCGACGGTAGTCGAAATATTGGTTAATTAAAATTAAAAATTAAAACTATTTAAGTTTTTCATTTTTAATAATTTGGACCTTGAGCCCGCAAAATTAAGGATAAAATTTATTTCAAAAAGGTCGTTAAACAAATAATATATTATTTATAATATTAATATATCACAACCGCCACTGGTAAATCATGTAGAATTACACACATAGTGTGTAATAATATGCACAAAACTAAACATTCACTGCGTGAATTTACAAAGCTCGGTGTCTAATTATTTAAACATTTCGGTAGTAGCTTTTGAAATTTAGTTTTACTCGGTGTGTAAAAATGTACATATTAAGCGAGGCAACTTTTCTGCTTGCTTAATTATAGTAAGTTTACACGTTTTTTTCTTAGAGTGTACTTGTGTGTATTCCAATTTTAAGCGCCAGTAATTTAGTCGCAGAAAAAAATAAAAACGGCAGTACAAATATAATTTTGATGAGAACTAAACTCAAAAATTCCAATTAAAAGAAGAAAAATTAAGAGCCGGCTGACAACGGAATGACGAAGAATTTGACACTCGAATAAAACTCTAAATGCTTTATCAACACAAATTCTATTCTGTGCACAACATTTCGTCGGTTAAGCTTTCGACAGCTCGCTACGTGTTGGCTATGCCTATTCCGTTTGGGCTATTAAGATAAAAATGTTTAACCAGGTCACGCTGCACAAAACCGGTAAGCAAACAGACCTTATATTTTTGTCATAATCCAATAGATCCAAAAGATTGATGTCGTTTAAAAGGCAATTGAACTACTTTTAACGATATGTGATAGAAATCTTTTGCAAGAATGATTTAATCTTTATAAGAAATTTTATGTCCGCCACATAATCCCCAAAATTGGATTTGGGATTATGGCGTTTGAAAAAGGTCATAAGTCAAAAAAAAGAGAACATAATCTCACAAAAAATTTGGTTATAACCAGGGCTCTCAAACAAACTCTAAAGAAAAGTATTTTTCTTTTCTGTTTGTTTCTTCTGAAGAACACAACAAGTATTTTGGTTTGTTTAGTTTTTTCTCTCCGATTCAAAAAGTAGCACAAACCGAAGCAAGTAGAGATGAGAGAAAAAAATAAAATGAAATGTTTCTTTTTTCGAATAGAAAAAACTCCCTCTCACTGTTATGCATTTGAATCGCGTGCACAAAAACAATCAAAGTAAAGTATCTTTAGCGATCTCTTTTTGGTTGCTGGAAGCACCAAAATCCGATGAGAGATCTGCAATGTTTGTTCGTTTCGTTTATGATGCGACTTTTTTTGTGTTGAAAAAGTTATTGCTTGGAATTTTTCTTTGTTTTGTTTGCTTTTATTGAATTTGTTCAATATTTGAATTGAATAATTTGAATTTGAAACAATAATAGTATTTAAAAATTAACAAATTGTTAAAATTATAAATAATGCCCATTTTTTGATAGTTATTTCTCTGAAACCGAAGCAAGCTGAAAAATGCTGGAAATGCAAGAAAAACTTCCGTGGTAAAACGAACACAACATTTGTTACTTGTTGTGGCTGCGATCGTGACAACAAAATCTAAAAAAACGAGATACTTGTTGTTTTCGTAGCACACAAAACAATAGTTTTCTTTCTCTCTTAATTTTCAGTTCGCTTTGGTACGCATTTCTGTTTGTAGCAAAAATCCAAACCTAAGCAGATAGTAAAACTGTTTGCTTTCGCAGATTTAGCAGATGTAGAGTTAGTTTTTTCGTACAGTTTATTTGCAACCCCTGGTTATAACAACATTCCGTACAAGGGAAAATAATATAGTAAAAAAAAAAACCATAAAAAATTGAATTGCCCTTATTCGCAACAGTAATATTCCGTACAAATACAAGTAATTTTATCATACAAAACACCATAAAATCAATAGAAAACACCATTTTATCATGATTTTCCCTTGTACGCAATAGTGATAAAAACATTAATTGCAAGGAAAAATCATTTTCTCAAGGAATGGATTTCATTTTAGAATAATATGAACGTTTGGAAAAAATAAAAAGTTGATTAATCGATATATCGAGAATTCATTCAATGAATCTTATTTTGACCATGAGTACATCAAAACTGCATTCTCAAAATTAACGATTAATAAAAAAAAACCATATTGTACTGTTCAACCTAGTATATAAACAAAAAAGGAGAAATACAGTAACAATGGAGAAAGAAAGTTTCACACATTATACACCAAACAAAAGGACATTGTTTCAACTTTTAGTATATTATGATTTTGTTTCCTCTTAATGGCGGAATTTTTAGAGGAAATAGCGGTTTTATGCAAACAAAAATTATAATATTATATAAACCGTCTACAGCATGACCGAGTTGAAAAGAAATGATTTGTTTTATCTTTTATCACAAAAATATTTTCGAATGGTACCCGAATCATTCAGATCGGTCAATTATTAGAAAAGATATAGCCGAATTTAGCTATAACTCGATAACTATTAGTACTACAAAATTCCATTTTCTGGTCTTGGCGCCACGGAAACCGTAATCTCCCCTTTTACTTTACCCGAACTCGAATATATTTCCTTTTTTTCAAAATGTGTATTTGGAGACCCTAAATCCAAAGTCGCTCTTGAATGGTTTAGGAGGTAGAAATGTCAAAGTTTCAAAAAATTACCATTGCAATTATTTATTTTTTTATTTCTTTCAGTCTACGGATTTAACAAATCTTACACACTAATAACAATATTAAATATAATCATAAATATAATTTATCGTATAATTAGTTAAAGAGCTTGAACAGATTCAATTTTTTATACACTTACATGAAAATTAATTAAAGGAGAGAAGCTATTGCATAATTTATTACAGCAAGATATAGGTTCGTTAATGGCATAGTTAGATCTATGAAAATCTTCCAAAAACATTCTATTATTTCTTAAATCTTTAGGAGGGATATAAGCCGTGAAAAAAATTGATAATTCTACACAATTTATTCTACCGGAAAGGATATCGTAAACAAAAATAAGAGAGAAATACGTTCTTCCATCTCTTAATGACTGTAACCCAAGTAACTTACATCTGGCATCATAACTGTGTAGATCAGGCCAATGCAATTTATAAATGGCATATCGAGTGAAGTCTTTCTGAACGTTTTCAATTAAATTAATATGTTTATTATAATACGGATTCCAAACAATAGAACAGTAGTCTAATAGGCTTCTGACCAAGGACACATACAGAGCTTTTATTGTCATAGGATCTTTCAAATTTTGTGTATTCCTTTTTAATGAAACTCAACATTGCATAAGCTTTTTGTTAAGGCTGCCAATGTTACACAGTGAGGGTTATGCTAAGACTGACTTTTATTATATAACTTTGTTCCAACTTACATTGGTAGGTAGGGTTGCCATATGACTACAAATCACATACATGTCAACTCCTTACCCTTTAATTCAAAGTTATATAAAAGTACGTTTATTTAAATATATGATTTTTTTTTAAATGGAATAATAGATCTTTAATATAGATTGTTAAGCTCACTTCTGAAATAAATTACTTTGTTTAACTCAAGGATAAGTTACTTTAATTAGTTCAAATATAAATATTCTTTAATTTTGTTTTAATTTCTTCATTCTATTTCTTGTCATGATCGGAGAAGTTTCAAGTGACCTTATTCTTTTCTGACCGTTTCTTCAATAGGTTATTGGAGCATATCGTACAATCTTAGCGCCTAGTTTTCGCAATTGGTTCAGATGTATATGTTTTTGACTATTACCTACCAAGATAAGATACATGACCTCGCTATATTTCTTTAAAATTCTAGCTGGCAACCAATTAACGTAATTTGAAAAAATGTTTCAATTCACTCTTTTTCCTTGGCTTTCAGTTCACTTATTCCATCTTTTTGAAAAGTTGTTTGCTCCTTCTTTCCCTTTCCTTCAACTAAAACGTCTAACAGTGTTATCGGTTTATATTTAAAAAGAAGCTTTGCTGGTGTTTCATTTGTAACTGTTAATGGGGTGTTTCTATATTTAAGTAAGAAATTATTTATTTTAAGCTCCCATGATACATTTTTTGTCCGTTTATCTATGAGATATTTTTTCAACGCTCTCTTAATAATTTGTACTGCTCTTTCCGCACTCCCATATTGGGTGATATGAGGGAGACTTCAAAACTTCAATACCAATAGACTGACAGAATTTTATAAAATGAAGCGCCTTTGTTACCCGAATATGCTAAAAAACTCTCGCAAAGTTTTGCAAACCTCAGTTGCATCAGTTTTTCTCATAAACACTGCCTCTATCCATTTATAATAAACATCAAATATCACCAATATAGTTACACTAGCTGAAACCCGGCGCGTTGCTGTCACTCTCCCTTGTCAAACGCCCATAAAATGTTATCAGTTAAACGGCATGTCTAAATTTAGGTTGAATACTGAATTTCGTGGCTGTGCGACCTATATCCACAAAGCTATTCGATATAACAAATTTGGGTTGTATGGAAAGTGCCACGCCCTCTTGATCACCGATCATAGAATGTAATCAATTAAACTGCATGTATACATGGAGGTCGACTACCGAATTCCAAAACTGTGTGACATATAACTCCAAAATTATTCGATAGCACAAATTTGGGTTGTATGGGAGGTGCCGTTTCTATTTTCCCAACGCCCATAAAATTTTACCAATGAAACTGCATGTGTAAATTGAGGTCGAATACTGAACTCCGAGGCTGAGCTACCTATAACTCCAAAGCTATTCGATATCACAAATTTGGGTTAAGTTGGAGGTGTCACACCGCCCCTGACAAACTCGAAAAAATTTTATCAGTAAATATGCATGCGTAAATTTTGGTCGAATACTGAATTCCGACGCTGTGCGACCTTGAACTCCAAAGCTATTCGATATCACAAATTTTCGTTGTATAGGAGGTGCCCCCTTGATCAACGCTCATAAAATGTAATCAATGAAACTGCATGTGTACATTGAGGTCCAATACTGAATTCAAAAACTGTGCGACCTATAACCCCAAAGCTATTTGATATCTCTTATTTGGGTTAAATAGGAGGTTTCACGCTCCCCCTTGTCGTAAGCCCATAAAATGTAGTTAATGAAACTGCATGTATAAATTGTGGTCGAGTACTGAATTCTGACGCTGTGCGACCTATAACTTCAATGATATTCGATATCGCAAATTTACATTAAATGGAAAGTGCCACGCCCCTCTTACCAATGAACATAAAATTAAATCAACGAAACTGCATGTATACATTGAGGTCGAATACTAAATTCCGGCGTTGTGCGACCTATAACTCCAAAGCTATTCGATAGCACAAATTCGGGCTGTATTGGAGGTTCCACGTCCCCTTGCCCAACACCCAAAAAATGCTGCTAATGAAAGTGCATGTAGAAATTTGGATCGAATACTGAACTGCTAGGCTGTTGTATGTGAAGTGCTACTCCCCTTTGCTCTACGCACATTAAATGTAAGTAATGAGAGTGCATGTATAAATTTAAGTCGAATACCAAATTCTTGCGCTGTTAACCTATAACTTCAAAGCAATTCGATATCGCAAATTTGGGTTATAAGGGAGATGTCACGCCCCCCTGTCCAACGCCCATAAAATAAAATCATTGAAACTGCATGTGTAAATTGAGGTCAAAAACGCAAAATATGTACGGTCTATAAATTCAAAGCTATTCGATATCACAAATTTGGGTTATATGGGAGGTGCTCCTCCCTCTTGTCCAACTCCCATAAAATTTCATCACTGAAACGGTACGTGTAAATTGTGGTCGAATACCGAATTTCTAAGCTGTACAACCCATAACTCTAAAGCTATTCGATTACACACATTTTTATTTATTTGTGGGAGGTAAAAGGGGTGGCATTTCTTCTTAAACCATCTCGTACTCAAAGCAAAGTCAATTACAAAATTTGAGCTCAATCGGACCAATAGTTTCGAAGTATTCTGATATTTTCTTAAAAGTAGGCGTAAATTAAGTGTGACCAAGCCCGTTTTTATTAAAGTTAATGACGGTTATCATACGAACTTATTTACCAAATTTCAATTTAATACGACCAAAACCGTCTTAAATATAGCATTTTTATTGATTTGTGGGCGATAAAAGGAGGTGTGGCATTATTTTTTTTCTAAACCTTTGCGTAGCAGTTACGAACAAACCCGTAGAAGGAAGTATCCAATTTGGTCCAGCCGTTTTCAAGTTTTAAGCATTCGTACAAATCACGATTCATTTTAATATATACAGATATTGATTTGCGGGCGATGAAAGTGGCGTGAAAACATTTATGTATCGTGACTGCCTCTTGGAGCACCTACACAGCAAGTTGCAGTATAAAAATGTGTAGAACTCCGGAATTGCCATGATTTCGAAAAAGTGGGCGTATATATATTGCGACGAAAAAGTGATTTTTGTACAGTTACTGACAGGAACCATCTGAACAAAATGATAATATCTTAGTTTTTTACGATCGAAACCGTCTGATATATATCCCTTATTTGGTTTGTGGTCGATAGCGCAAATTTGGCTTGTATGGGAGGTACCACGCCCCCTCTTCCAAACGTTATCAAACCTCACAGGAACGATCTATCTCCTCGGCAAACGTTGTTCTGCCACAGACCGCCTTACTGCCATACACGAAAATGTCGGTCGAAATTCAGTATAGCTGCCGAAAGTAGCCATGTGCACTAAATAACCAAATTTTAGTCTAATACGATCAAAACGTTGCGAAATATAGCATTTTTGTTGTTTTGCAAGCGGTAAAAAGGGGTGCGGTAAAATATTTCCCTTGAGCTATCTCGTAATCGAAACAAATCGACTGCCCAAATTTCAGCTCAATTTAGGTTAAGCCTGGCGTACTTTACTTCACTGGACGCTAACCCCCCGAAAAGTGAGTTTAACTAAAGTAGGGCAGGCCTATTTTTAGTGCACTTGCCGAGAGTAACCATATGTACTGAATTACAAAATTTTTGTCTAATACGACCCAAACCGTTGAAATAAAACGTTTTCATTGGTTTGTGGGCGGTAAAAGGGGAGGCGTGGAAACAAATTTTTAGTACAGTTGCTAACAGTAACCGTACAAACTAAGCCAACATTTAAGCTCAATCGACCCAGTAGTCAATTTTGATGATTTCTTAAAAAGTGGGTGTGGCTATATAGCGATGACGCCCTTTTTTAGTACAATTGCCGAAAGTAACCATACAAACTTAGGTATCATATGTTAGTCTCATACGGCCAAAACTGCTTGAAATATAGCATTTTCACTGATTTGTGGGCGGTAAAAGGGGGCGTGGAAACGTCCATTTTTAGGACAGTTGTCGACAGTAACCGTTCATACTAAATTACAAAATTTTAGCCATATACGACCCAAACCGACTGAAATATAAAATTTTTATTGATTTGGGGGTGGTAAAAGGGGGGTGTGGCAAATTTTTTCCTCAACCATCTTGTATCTGAAACAAATCGACTGCCAAAATTTCAGGTCAATCGGTTCAGTAGTTTTGGAGTCTATAGACATCGCACAGCCAGACACACATCGTTTTGATTTTTATATATGTAGATATTGATTTGTGGGCGTTAAAAAAGGGCGTGAAAAAATGTATAAATTGTGTTCGTATCTTGGAGCACCTAAACAGCAAGTTTCACTGTAAAAATGTGCAGAACTCCGGAATTGCCATGATTTTGAAAAAGTGGGCGTATTTATATTCCGACCACGCCCATTTTTTGTACAGTTACCGACAGCAACCATCTGAACAAAATGACTAAATCTTAGTTTTTTACGATTGATATATAACCGTCTGATATATATCCTTTTTTTGGTTTGTGATCGATACCGGAAATTTGGCTTGCATGGGAGGTACCACGCCCCCTAGTCCAATCGTTACCAAACCTCACAGGAACACTCTCAAGATGTGGCTTCAGTTTCCCTGAAAATTACATAAAGATCGGTTCAGCGGTTTTGGAGTCTATACGTGATATAGCCACATACCCACATACATACATCCATTTTTATATATATAGATTCCCTACTTTGCAAAAATCAATTTTTTTTTATTTTTTTTTTATTTTATTCGCGAAGGGGGAACCTTCAAAAGGCCCCACCGTGCAGGTGGGAGTATACGATTTTTACGCACTAAACCTACATGATACCTCGCGGTATCATAACCTCCGCATTGAATCTTCGACCCTATAGGACCCCGCGGGACCGCCGTAAAGCATAACTTCGCGCGGCTTGGGAACAGCACTAGGCTGGAAACTGTTTGGCTACTGCCGGGATCTACTGTGGGATGGTCGTCGGGTCAACAACCTTTACCTCATCTATCGTGCACGCGCTCAACTCTTCGCAGCTCTTCGGTTATTTTTCTAGCCAGGGTGCTAACCATCGACCAGTTCTCTTCGCTCTTTAGCATAAGAGAAACCATATTTTGCTGTGTTAACGTTTCGCCGAGACAGACCGAGGCCTCAAGTCTGGCGTTATGGAACATGGGGCACACAAAAAGAACGTGCGCCGCGTCTTGCAGCGTGTTTCCTGTGCAATTAGTGCAGTAAGGATCGATCGCGTGTTTATACTTGTGAAGGTATGCCCTGAAGCAACCATGTCCGCTCAGTATCTGTGTAAGGTAGAATTCACTGAGCCGTGGCTTCTGCCATACCACTCGGTTAGGCTAGGGATGAGCTGGTACGTCCACCGACCCTTCTCTGAACTATCCCAGCGGTCTTGCCATTTTTGCAAGCTTCTCTCTCTAGCGAGTTTTTTATTAGCTGTTGTGCTTTCACTACCAGCTGTGAGAAGCGGTTCTTCCACGAGAAGGTCAATAGGGATCGCGCTAGCTAGAACCAGTGCTGCATCTCCGGATACCGTTCTGAAGCTGCAGCAGACCCTGAGTGCGCCAAGTCTGTAAACTGACTCTACTCCGTGTCGGTTCGTCGTGCTTGTTTGGGGCCTCTTGTGTTCGGCATTATTCTAGATAGCGCCAGACATACTTCGGATGCTTTCCTGTGTGCGTACTGCATATGTTGCTTAAATGACAGTCTGGAATCGATCATTACACCGAGATATTTAATGAACGGCTTCGATTCAATTACTGTTCCACGAATACTGATGCTAGCGGTTTCTAGTTTTTTTCGACTACTAATAAGTACCATCTCAGTCTTATGTTCAGCTAGACTAAGTCCCGCTCTTCGCAGCCAATCGCAAATCACAGCGATAGTTACACTACTGAGGGCCTCAACTTCTTCACGGTGTTTTGCTGTCGCCACAACTGCAAGGTCGTCGGCAAAGCCAACAATCTTGACGTCTGCTGGCACCTCTAGCCTGAGAACCCCATCGTACATGACGTTCCATAGCAGGGGGCCAAGAACAGACCCCTGTGGGACTCCACCGGAGACATTGTACGTCTTCGTGCCTTCTTCTGTGTCGTAGAGCAGGACTCTTTCACTGAAATAGTGTGACACGATCTTCGTGAGGTATCGTGGTACTCCAAAGTTCCTGAGGGCTGTCATAATCAGACTCCAGTTAGCTGAGTTGAAAGCGTTCTTTACGTCGAGTGTTGCCATTAAACAGTACTGCTTTGCTCCCCTCACTCCCTCAATTGCTTCCTGCGCGGTGCTTGTAACTAGCTTAATAGCGTCCGTCGTTGATTGGGCCTTTCGAAACCCAAATTGTCGAGCCGAAAGTCCTCCTCCGGCTTGGATCGCGTTTTCCAGGCGGTTGCACACCACACGCTCAAAGACTTTTCCTATTGTGTCGAGTAGGCAAATCGGCCTGTAGTCTGAGGGGGCGTCCGTGGAGCCACTGCCTTTCGGTATGAGAACTAACTTCTGGGTTTTCCACTGCGTTGGGAAAATGCCCTCTAGAAGGCACGCGTTGAAAAGCTGGGCAAACTGATGCGGCTGCGACATAATCGCAATCTTCAGTGCGCGGTTCGGAATACCATCAGGACCTGGCGCCTTGTCGTTTTTTATGTTTTTTACTACGTTAACAATCTCCTCTATAGTTACAGCCAATATGGTCCGTAGCTCGATGTGTTTCTCGACCGGCTGGGCCGCTGGCTGCTGTGGAAAGAGTGTTCTAACTATAGCACTTAGTGCCTGCGGGTCCGTAGGTGCTGGCCGCCTGAACGACTTCAGATTTTTCATAACTAATCTGTATGCAGTACCCCATGGATTGGTTTCTGCCTCATCACATAGCTGTAGGAAGCATTGGCGCTTACTCGTACGGATTGCTATTTTCAGGCCTTTCTTGAGCATTCGATAGGTTTCGCGGAGATCGTTGAAGCTGTATGAACCTCTTGCGCGGTAGTACATCCTCCTTGCTTCGAGGCATTTCCTGCGTGCTTCAGCAATTTCCGCCGTGCACCAGTAGACCGGGTCTTGCTTGCGCTTGCTAGACCGCCTCGAGATCATCGCTGCATCGCAAGCTCTTCTTGTTTGGTCCAGGGTCTGTCTTGCCATATCATTTGGCGTGCCAGACAGATGCATATCGGCCATTACTACTTTCAAAATGCCCTCGTCTAGTGTTTCGACTCTGTACGAATATTTATTTCCCGTATTTATGCTGTGTCGGCTACGCGGTCGACCATTGAGCTTATAAATGATAGCTTGGTGGTCGCTGTGCGTGTACAGATTGCTAACATGCCACTCTGCTTGCCTAGTTAACTCGCTACTGGCGAAAGTCAGGTCGATGATGGAGCTTCCGCCCGCACGGCTGAATGTTGCTTGGGATCATTATTGAGCAGCACCACGTCTAGTAGAGCAAACGCTTCAAGGAGAATAAAGCCACGTTGGTTTATTTTTTGACTTCCCCAATCAACTGCCCACGCGTTAAAGTCACCAGCGATAAGGGGTGGTTTCAGGCCTCTCGTTTCGCTGACTATCGTGTCTAGAATCTCCGTGTATTCCTGGATCGACAGACTTGGCGCTAGGTAGCAACTCACGACATGTATGCCATCTACTTCCGCGCGGACGAAACCGTTTGCACGTGTATGAAGCCTTAGATAGAAGGGAGCCCTTCCACAAGACCATAGGGCAGCTTTCCCGGTAATGTCCGAGGCCTATGCTCCTACGGTTTTATCGGCGTAAGGTTCACTCAATATAGCCAGGTCGATGGCCTGGTCTCTGACGGTTTGCCCGAGGAGGTCCTGTGCTGCGCCACAGTTGTTGAGGTTCAAGTGCAGTACTCTCATCTGCGTCTCCGTTGGCTGGCTCCTTGAACGGACTGGCATTTCAGACTTCCGGCGCGGTGGTTGGAGTCTTGGCCTTCTTTAGCTTTGCAAAGAAAGCAGCTCGCCTTTGCTTTGCAATCCTTGGCCTTATGGCCTTCTGTACCGCATTTCATACAGCATCCACTTCGGTCTGTACTTTTGCAGCTTCTTGCGATGTGCCCAAAGTCAATGCATCTGAAGCACCTGATTGGAGCTACCTTCTCGCGGGCTCTGCAAATTACCCAACCAACTTTGATTTCACTGATTTTGATCAGTTTTTTCGCCTGTGGAGCTGGTAGGCCTATGACCGCTGTTTGGGTGCCAGCGTACGCTTTGCGAAGTGACTTAACGTTAGCCACAATGGTGTCGCCAAGCACCCTCTGGATTGCGCTTCGCACCTCTTCGAATGTCGTCACCTCGTCGAGATCCTTTATCTCTATTAGAGTCTCTTCCGTGAGCGCTTTTGTCTCGGTGTGACCGGCGAACACCGAGTCGAACTTCTCTTTCCACTGTTGGGTCGTCTGTGTGGTTGAACGCTTCAGTTGGATCAACACCTCACCCTTCTCTGTTCGTCTTACTCTAGAGACGTTTTCTCCTAACTCGTCGAGTGACTTTTCCTGCTTCATCTTCAGAATGATGTCACTGTATGAAAGTTGGCCTACTTTCGCCACCACAATTGCGTCCGGTCTTAGTGGCTTCGGTGGTGTTTTTTTCCGTTTATTCCGTTTTCTTGCCTTGCTGATCACCTTGGTCCAGGGCTTATCATTACGCTTCGACTGCGATGATTGTTGATCAGCGTGGGGGGCTTCTTCAGTAGAAGAGGGGTTGGGTGTGTGTACTTGGACCGCCAACTGCTGTACTCTCTTCTTTTTTGGTGGCGTAACTCGAGAGCTTTGCTCGTTTGCCCTTTTTGAGGCTGCCTTCGGCGCCTTCGAGAACAATGGATCTGTTTGGCAATCCTTATCGACGCAAGGTGCCTGACTGAGCGGTTGTGGATCCCCCGAGTTAGCATTTAGCTCTTTAGATCCTACTTCCTTTATTTCTCTTGCGAGATCAGAGTACGCGAGTTTAGAGAGATTAATAAGCCTCTTTATCTCGTGATGAACGCTTGTTCTACTCTTTACATATTCTGCCAGGCCATCGATGTAAAGCTTCAGTTTGCCCATGCTAGAACTGACAGGATCGTCAACTCTGGGGCTTGGTGTTCCTTCCGAGGGTGATTTATCTTTACTCTCTTTCAGTTGCATCAGGGTCTTTGTGCCTCCGGGAGTGCCTTTAATAGGCGAACGCTGGATCTTTGAACTTAATGTAAAAGGGTTCTCAGCTTTTTTGTTGCTCGTAGCTTTAACTGGTGCAGCGGCCGAGTGTGCCATCGTTGCAGCAGTGTTAGGAGATGAAATGTTGGTTAGGGCCTCCAGAATCCGTGCCCCTGCCGTGATAGTGTCCACGGGTGGATTTCCACTATTGTGGTTGCCACCTGGAGTAATTTTGTTATTCTCCGACATTCCAAGTAAGTGATTTTGTTTTCAGGGATATCTACCCCAATCCTTTTATACCTACGGACAGGTTTAGATACCGCTTCGGTACAGACGCGCCTGGATTTCCTAACTGGGGTCCGCGCTGGGTTTTGATACTGCCGACCGCTACGGTACAGACACAGACCAGAAAGCCGCCCAATATGGGTCAGACGCTTCTGGATTTTTTGTAACTAGGGTCCGCGGGTTCGTAAGGCCCGAAGGATTTTATGAATCAAACTCCTCCCTTGCGGGTGCAAAAATCAATGTGCAATCGCTCAAATGCATATTGTGTTATCTGTGTTATCTTCCATGAGGTCAGAATTGGCTTTTCTGCATTTTGGACCAAAGCGCAAGCTTCACAAGTTTTAACGTAGTTCTCTATGCAACTATCAACTTGAGGCCACCAAACATATGAACGTGCAACCATCTTCATCCTAACTATACCCACGTGACCATCATACAATAACTCTAAGACTTCAGCAATTAAGTTTTTCGGAATCAAGATTCTATCTCCATAAAATATGCTACCATCTTCAATCCCCAAAGAGTCTTTTTTTTTACAAAATACGGTTTTAGTTCAGGATATATAATTTTCGGCCACTTTCCTATAAAAATACTTTAGTAGGCGTCTTTCAAAGCTTTATCCCTACCAGTTTCGCGCTTTATATCACCTAAATCTAATGGAAAACTGTTAATTTTGACATTGTTGATGCTTATTTCTTCAAACTCGGTCGGCAATGTCAGCGGTAGACGTGAAAGACCGTCGGCATGAACCATTTGGGTTCCTTTTTTATAGCAAATTTGGAAATCATACATTGCAAGAAATATTGCCCAGCGCTGCAATCGATTGGCAGCTACCGACGGCGCACATTTCTTAGTTCCAAATATAGCTCGAATTGGTTGGTGATCTGTTTGTATCGTAAATTTTAGTCCATATAAAGGGTGTTTTTTTATAGAGCGATACAACTTTGAGTTGGCATCACTGCTTTATTTGACTGACCAACCATTTAAGAGCTGATAGTTGCTTTTTGTTTAGTTTGCTTTGACATTTCATTAAGGATAGACTTACACCAGACCAACGCGTGCAAATTGTGGAAATTTTTAATCAAAATAATGGTTTTGTTCGTCAAACTTATAGTGCACTTCGTCCATTTTATGGTGTACATAATCGTCCTTCAGAGCTGCTAATTCGAAGAACAATATATCATTTTCGGACCACATTTACTGTTACTGATAATGTGCAACCCGTGAGACGCCGAACAGTGCGCACTGAACAATCTGTAGCCGCTGTACAGGAAAGCATTGAAGATGATCCTAATCAATCAATTCGTCGCCGTTCTCAACAACTGGGGTTGTGTCCTTCCACTTGATAGAAGATTTTACGAAAAGATCTTGGCTTAAAACCTTTCAAGATTCAACTTGTGCAGGAATTAAAGCCAAAACGACCATCGTATGCGCCGCCAATTCGGCGAATGGGCTGAAGCACAAATTGATATTGATTTTGAATTTTCATGGAAAATTTTTTTTTCCGATGAAGCCCATTTTTGGTTGAATGGGTACGTAAATAAACAGAATTGTCGAATTTGGAGTGAGGAGAATCCACAAGCCTTTGTCGAAACACCATTACTTCCACAGAAAATTACTGTTTGGTGCGCTTTATGGGCTGGCGGAGTCATTGGCCCATATGTCTTCAAAAACGATGATGGTCAGTATGTTACTGTCAATGGCCCAATTAATTGGCCCCCAAGATCGTGTGATTTAACCCCATTGAATTATTTTATTTGGGATTATGTAAAGTCACTTGTCTACGTCGATAAACTACAAAGAATTGAACACCTGGAAATCAACATTCGAAGAGTTATCGGCGAGATACGGCCGCAAATGCTGCGAAAAGTTTGTGAAAATTGGTGTTCCAGATTGCGCCTTGTACGCGCCAGCCGTGGCGGCCACATGGCCGAAATCATATTTAAACATTAATGTCATAAAATGTTCTATCCAATAAAGACCGTTTCATTGATATTAAAAATGTATTACTATGTTTTATTATGATTTAAACTTGTATCACTGTGGAAGTTCTTCACAGCAAATATGATAGCCAGTGCCTCCCTATGTAATTGCGAGTAATTTTTTTCAGCTTCAGAGAGCGTACTTGACACGAACATCACTGGTTTTTTTTACACCCTTAACTATATGCAAAAGAACCCCCCCCCCCCATTCCATACGGGCTCGCATCGCACGAAATTAAAATTGGTTTCAAAAGATCATAGTGTGTAAGCGTGTTAATATTTTAAATTAGGTCTTTAATTTTTTTGAAGAATTCTCTATGCTCCGATCTCCATTACCATTCTGATTCCCTGCCATTTTATTTGTACAAACAAGACAACTCTCCTGAAAATTTTCGAACACATTTATGGTAATAATTTATCATCCCTAGATACGATGCTAGTTGCGCTTTGTTTTTAGGTTCTGGCGCATCTAAAACTGCTAAAAGTTGACTTTCACACGGCTTTGTGCCGTCTTTATTTATCTTATATACCAAGTACGAAAATTCTTCTAAAAAAAAATACCTTTTTCTTCATTGACGCATACATTGTACTCTTGCAATCTGCTAAGACTTCCCTTACATTCCTTTCACATTCCGCTTTGTGCACCCCTCCTATTAAAATATCGTCGTAGAATAAACTAACTTTGTGTAACCCTTTTAAAATTTCTGTCATAATTCCATTAAATATTTGCGGTGCCGTTTTGAGCCCAAAATTAAGCCTGGTGTATTGGAATAAACCGAAGTGGGTGTTTATGGTCAATAACTCTCTTGATCGTTCCGTAACCTCTACCTGTAGGTACGCTCCCATCAAGTCCAATTTGCAAAAAAAGTTCCAACCTACCATATTTGCAAATATATCGTCAATCCTCGAAATTGGGATGTGTTAATTTACGACAAATTTGTTAACTGTGCGTTTGCAATCCACGCACAACTGAATCGAACTATTTCCTTTATTTACTATAACTAGGGGCTTGCCCATCTGCTTCTTGTTACCGGCACTATTACCCTTTCACTACAAAATCTTTTCAATTCTTCTTCATCTACCTTCCGTCTCAAGCCATATGGAACTACATTTACTTTACAATAAATTGGATATGCGTCTTCCATAAGCATAATTCCTGCTTTATATTCTTTTATATAAATTTTATTCTTTATGACCGAATTTTGCGATTTATTTAACACATCCCTAAACATTCCCTTTAACTCCGACAAACCACTTTGTAAATAACCACAGCGCATTTAATTTTTTTCCTCTTGAAGCAAATTCCGCCAAGATGGAAAAAGCACATCAAGCCAATTTCTACCCAAAAGTAAAGTAAAATCTACGAAACTGTCCAATACCGTTAACTCTAAATTAAAATTTTTATTGAAAGCTAAAACGTGTACATTTACTTTACCTAAAGTATAAAGATAATCACCTGAAATCATTTTCATTCTTACTTTAAACGCTTTAAATAGTAAGTTAGTAAAACAATTTTCAAACATTTCTGTTAATTATTGTCTCACAAGCTTCCGTATCGACTTCGAAATTCACCAAGACTCCATTAACCAGCAATAAGCATTTATGAGGATCTGCTCCTACAGTTTTCACATTATTGATTATCCACTCACGAAGTGCTCTGAACTGTCGCTGTTGTTATCAATCTCTACGCTGTTAACATTATTTCCATTCTTTTTGCAAAACCGTCTGATATGACCGTATCCACCATATGCATAGCATCGTACTCCGCGTTGTCGATTTTGTTGTTGCTGCTACTGTAGTTGATGCTGTTGTGGAAGTCGTCTTTTGTAGCTGTACGTTGACCAACTTCTGCTGCCTCTGTCGCCACGACTTTCACTTCGCCCGCTATGCTGCTTTTTGCGCTGTGACCTGTTCCATCTTGATTGTTGCGGCTTGTTACTAACTGAGTAGATCGTTCTCTCATTGTGTTTCAAAAGTTCTAAGTTGCCTTTTGTCATTTCCATGGAAGCTGCAATGCTGACTGCCCTCTCAAAAAGCTTCAACTCTGACTCATTCAATAAGCGGTTTTGTATTTTTTCATCTATCAATACACAAATGAATTGAATTATGAGTGCTTTTTTAATAAATTCACCAAAACTGCAATTCTGCGCTACCTGTTTTAATTCTACCACGTACTCATGTAACGGCTCGTGTTCTTGTTGACGTTTAAAAAATTTGAAGCACTCTGCAATCACATTTTTTTCGGCTTGAAATGCTCCGTTAGCCTTATTATGACGTCATCGTAGAGCACCGTCGAATCCATTTCAGATTTAGGGGCGATAACTGACACCAAGACCTTGTACAAGTCAGGTCCTCCTAAGCTGACCAACAATGAGATTTTAGCTGCATTGTCTACAATTTTATTTAGCGATAGCTAGTGTCCCAGTCTTTTCGCGTGCATTTGAAAATCTTCTCCCAATGTGCAGCACTCTATCGTTGTTTTGGTGAACGTTGAATGAACGTTTTTGGTTCCGCCATTTTCTTAATTAAACTGCGAACGAAAGTTTCCGACACGGTTTTCTTTAATTTAACGATAAATAATTTTATTTCCACCGTACTTATTTTATTTCCCGTGAAGTCTTTCTGTGTATGTTTAATTTTTATATTATCTTCTATTTTTTCCGCACGTTTTTTTAATTTTAACCACCATATATTTTTATGGTGTTGCTGGTGCTTTGTTGAGATCGAACATAATGATCCAATATGTGGAGAGAGTCGACGCGAGTGGAATTAGCATCATTACTGCATTTAACGTGTATGATCACACGCCTAACAAATGTTGCTGAGAGCTGATTTTGTTTTTTGTGTTTTAATGCCGCTTTAAGTAAGTATGAAGTGGTTTGCTTTTGGTAAGCTTTCGTTAAAATATATGGGAAAATCGGAATTGAAACCAGCATGTCTTAAGCGGAGAGGATTGTAGTTGCTTGCGCGTCGGAAATCGTGTATTGACTTTAGTAAGAAATTTTTGTCATACGGTGAACACAATCTTAAGATCGCTGCAGCGTCGGTTTTCGATTGAAAATTGTCTTTGATGCGAAAAATTGATTTAACGTTTGGTGGATTAATTTTTATTGTATGGCACACATTATGAAATATGTTAAGCAAGTTTACTGTGGTTTCGTAGGGGATTCCGTGCAAACGCAAATCGCAAGCAACAGTGGAATTTTCTTGCTTTTGTTGCTGGTGTTTTAAGCCATCAATCTGCATTTTAATTGTGTTTATTGCTAAAATACTGGACTCCAGGTCGTTATCGTTGTTGTTGTTGTTGCTGCTGTTATTATTGTTGATTTCTATGTGGGTGACTCTGTTGGCTATGTCTTCGAGATCGCGCTTGAAAGTTACCATATGTGCACATATGTTTTCCACGTTGCTGCTGTTATTATTGTTTTTTATGTGGCTGACTCTGTTGGCTATGTCTTCGAGATCGCGCTTGAAAGTTGCCATTTGTACATTCATGTTTTCAACGTTCTGGTTGAGCATATCGAGGATTAGCTTTTCACTCATTTGAATAGCATTGGTCAGTTTTTCGTTTAATTGTGACGTTTTGTTTTTGGATGAGCTCGTTTTGCTTAGAGAAACGCGAATCCATTATTTGGTTCAGTTTGAGCTAAAACGAGGTAGAACCATGCTAACGATTGATGGCTTTATTGGTAGATCGTGAAGCGATGAACGGCGAGCCGAAAGACAGGCGTTGCACTTAAAAAGTTTATTGTTTTTCTTTAAATAATCAACATCGGGTGTTGTTAGTTTTTTACAGTGGCAATGAAAATATACATTGCAACTAGCACATTTAATTTTTTGTCTTCGTCCAAATGACGTTCGACTCTTATTGAACAAATACAAGGCATTTTTGATATTGAAGTTTGTAATAACTCCGATAAATGAGACACGAACACTGTTTTTATGTTTTATTACAATTTTATTAAATATTAATTGTTTACAAATTAAACGCTATTTCATATAGTCTTTTCGACTATCAAAACGCAACTTTACATATTTTCAGCTACAGCGTTGCCACGCTTTTATAATAATCTCCCGGCACAGATCAGTGTTGCCACATCCCTCCTATTTTTTCAGCTTTAATTTCATCACAGGATCTACTGGATGCACTGCGTCTGCTGGTGGATCTTCCGTATGATCTGGTGACAAAGAATTGATTGACGTCGATGGCGATTCCTGTAAAGAAACAATACCCTCTGTGGTTGTATTTTCAGAGGTTGTTGATGCTGGTATCTTTTTGACATGGAAAATGTTCCTCTTAAATGTTTTCCCATTACCAGCTATTTCCACTACGTTTCCATTCCTCTCGAAAACCTCGTACTCAGTTACATCGAAATTTGTTGTCAGTTTATGTGGGAATACAACATTCTTGAGCAGTACTTTATCTCCCACAGCTATCTCTGATTCTTTTGCTTTTCGTCTCTTGTCACCTCTTTCCTTCCCCTTTTGCTTATTTATACAATATAAATCTCTAGCTGACGAGTCAATCATGTCTTCTGTTATATCCTGAATACTTGGTATCTTGTCCCGTATGACTCGGTTAAACATTAGTTCAGATGGAGGTGATCCAGTTGTGTCGTGAGGTGTTACATTATACATTAAAATGAACTTTTGTATCTCCTGCTTATAGTTATTTTTGTTGGCGCTGTTGGCAATTTTCAATCGCTTGACTAGGGACTTATTCATATTCTCGACCTCACCATTGGACTGCGGCCAATAGGGTGGCGTGGTGATATGTGTGATGTTGTTCGTCTTACAAAAACTTTTAAATTCAGAACTTATGTACTGCCGTCCATTATCTGTCCTCAAAGATTTCGGTAATCCCAGTCTACAAAATATCTCCTCCGTGGCCTGAATGATCTTCTCAGAGGATATAGTTTTCAAAAACACTACTTCCTGATATCGTGAGTAGTAGTCTATTAGTACCAAAACGTACTCATTGTTTGGCAGTGGGCCAAATAAATCCGTTGCTACACATTGCCAGGGACCATTCGGAAAAGCATGCCTCTTCATAGGCGGAGGATTTGATATTTTCGATACAAGCAAACAGTCGCGACAGTTCTTTACAAAATTTTCCGCTTCTCTATCTATTAATGGCCACCACACTTTGGCTCTTAGTCTGCGTTTCATAGCTGACTCACCCGGGTGCCCCTCATGTGCCAACTGAAGTACCCTTTCACGCAACGACTTGGGTTCTACAATGCGAGTGCCTCGTAGGAGAATATTACCAATCACCGAGAGCTCAAACCTGAATGGATAATAGTTAGTGGATTTATCCGAATCCCACGACTCCTGCTGGATATGTTTTATAATGTTGGTGATCATCTTCGGCACTTCTATTAGCTATAAGAGTGATTCCAAGAGGTAATGGAATAGATTTTGACACAATATGAAATATGTTATCCTCGCAATTTCCGTCAAATGAACTTGTCTCCGAGATTCTGCAAAGCCTAGACACAGAATCCGCTATATTCTTCTTTTCGATTCGGTAAATTACTTTAAATTTAAATGATTGTAACCGCAATAACCACCGTTCTATTCTGGCCGGAGGCTTTGATGTTGGTTTAAAAATTGCCTCTAGTGGTCTGTCACCAATTCAAATTCCAGACCTGCTAGATAGTAGTGAAATTTCTCAACTGACCACACCAGAGCTAAACTTTCCTTTTCCGTTTGGGAGTATATTTTTTCTACGTCGGATAAACTCTTACTAGCAAAAGATATTATTTTCGGATCATTATTGAAATCAAACTGGATTAAGACTGCGCCCAAAGCGACCGGACTGGCGTCCGCTACTACCCGAGTTCTCCTCTTTGGGTCAAAATACGATAAATCGGGTATTTGAGACAATTTTATCTTAAGATGTTGAAAAGCGTTCGCCTGATCTGGACCCCATACAAATTTTGTGTCTAATTTCAACAAAATTCTCAATGGTTCGGTGACATTTGCCAAATCAGGTATAAATTTACCAACGTACGTAATCACACCCAGAAAACTTCTTACCTCTTCTTTAGTGTTCGGGGCTCGAAAATCTGTAATTACCCTCTAAGAAAAACGGCACGTAAGCGTAGCGCAGGCGAAATAATTTTTTCATATAAGACTACGAAAACGAACCGATTTTGCGATACGAAAACGTGTCGTATACGTAAATTTTGGAATAAGAGAATTAGACAAAAAAAAAGTAGTCATTTGAATGTATTGGTACAACGCCAAGGCGAACCAAAAACGGTTCGGTTACGTTACACTGAAGCGGTAGGATTACGTTACGCTTAAGCGGTAAGTTCAAGTAACACCAAAATGGTGCGTTTACGCAACATTAAAATTGTGCGTTTAAATATGGCCAAAACGTTCGGTTTGCGAACTGAATTCAGGTTAGGACAATTAATTGCTCTAACTAATTTTTCCGAAGAAACAACACCAACAACATTTTCAATATGAAAAGAAAACATCACTAGCTGATTTTATTGCAATTTCTGCCCGGGATTCGATATGGGGACGTCTGCGCCGTGAGTGCACGTCTAGTGCACTGCACCAAACACTGGCGATGCGATTTCAGTACAATTTCGCAGTTTTTCTTTTCCTTCATATTGTTCTGCTGTTGTTGTTTGCAAAACTGCGAAGAAAAAATTTGTTTTCTTTATTTATATTGAAAATTATAAACTTTCTTAGACTAACTTTCTTACTAACATATGTTTTAAAAACTAAAACTCAAAATTTGCAGGATTTAACTTCCACCTGACTTTATATAAATACTTAAATAGGATTTTAAAACAAAAAATTAAAAATGGCAGGATTTCACTTCTACCTGACTGTCTAAATATTAATATATTTTAAAATTAAAGATCCAATCATGATTTTTGTGTGAGTTTTCGTTGCCGATCCTTTGCATACTGGAACCATTTTTTGGCAACAGCAATAGCATCGCAAGCTCGTGCATTTGGAAATTTCTCCATTGTGCATTCTGCATTGAAAAATTAAGTAGACTTAGTTATCGAAAACCTCATGTTAAATTTCACCTTTCTTACCTTTTATTATGTTGATAGTATGAAATGAATGGGCAGCTGTGTTTTTATTGTGCCCAAACCACGAAAAACTGCACGCTGCTTGGTCTGATAAAATGTATTTTAAGCTTGTTCGCACGTACTTTTCCAACGATAGGTCTTGCACTCCATTCAATATCCCTCTCTGAGTAAGTTGAAAAAAATTATTTATTATTATCTATTATTTATTATTATAATTTTTTATTTTTTATATTTTATTTTTCTTTTTATAATTTATTTTTTAATATAATTTATTATTATATATTATTATAAACATTTGATGCATTGGGTGCAAAAAGGGCGTTAGAAAAAAAAATGCAAAGTTTTTGAGAGCTTGTAGCTCGAGAAAATCGAATGTTAAGTTTTTGAGAGCTTGTAGCTCGTTAACTGATTTATAATCGTAGCTGATTTATAAATCGTAGCTGATTTCGTCTTTAAAATAAATTCTTAAGTTTATTTCTGTGAGTGATGAATTTATTTATGAAAGAAATATAAGTAAGTCCAAACACTTTATAGCCAACAACAATTAGGCCAAACACTATCAAATAGCTGTTAAAATTGTTCAATTATCCACGTTTTGTCACAAGCCCATATCATATAAAATCAGTTGGGAGTAAAAAGGGCGAATAGCTTGAAACAACAATGAAATTCTTCTTATCGATGTGAAATTTTGAAAGACGTTAGTTCATTATAATATAATCATTGTTTGCTATTCATGCAAACAGGCCGTGAAAGGCTCTCAATTTGCACTCATTGCATCAATTATTTAAATTTTGACCTCAAAAAAATAAAATATTCCTACCATTTCATACATACCAAAGCACTTTCGCCGTGTTCTGTTTTTACTTC
The DNA here is from genome assembly GCA_963920525.1 of Dichetophora obliterata. Taxonomy (NCBI): domain Eukaryota; kingdom Metazoa; phylum Arthropoda; class Insecta; order Diptera; family Sciomyzidae; genus Dichetophora; species Dichetophora obliterata. The sequence continues at coordinate 136,458,173 of OY986437.1, forward strand.
TTCCTCCAATTCGAAAAAGGACTCCGCTGTAGCTCGTCGAATGTTTAGTGAAAACGATGATCTAGAGTTTATTTTTCCGTTATTACTGCTCATAGTCTTCAACTCATCAAGCTCTCGACGCATACACTTTTGCTCCCGCTGTAAATATTTTAACTCTCGTAGAGAAGCTTTAAGCAAATTATTATTTTGTACTAAGAGATCATGACTGGAAACTGCCGGTTTTATTGGTGATTGAGAGTAGCGCTTTTGTCTGAGTCTGTTGATGCTTTTGCTGGGTTTTGCTGTCGTGATGTATTAGTTATTTCATTCTTGTCTACTGCTTTTAGGTATTGCTTGCTGATACTGGTTTTATTGTTATTTTGATAATAAAATTTTTTTTCAGCACACAAAAAAGTGTGCTAGTGCGCGGTTTAACATTTTGGTTAATTGTTGTAAGCTTGACATAATTTTGTGTTTCGCTGTTACCAAAGTCAAGTAGATCAGAATATTCTGAAATTAACAAGAAATGTGTTTTATTTATAATGGCTTGCAATGTTATGAAAGATTTATATTACGTAATTGCTCTTCCTCTTCACTTGCGTAGGCCATTATCTGAAATAAATAATACGATTTTATAAATGTTGCAATGGTATATACACACAAATTTCTTTTAGTTTTAATTTAACCATTTTCTTTTTAATTTCAATAATTTTTAATGTTTTTCTTCATTGCATGAAAAATTGAGAAGTTAGACGACGGCACAGGAGGATACTCAAAAAAGTTGTTTAAATTTAATACTATTTGTCCTTTTACAATATCATTACATAACTGTATGATTTTAAACACTTCATTATTTACAATTCAGTAGTTGTTTGGATACATTGAAGAAATATTGAAAATTTCGCTGTACATTTGCTCAGACTTTGCCTGTTGGAAGCAATATTTTTCTTTAAGTCTATTCTCGATTTGTTGAATGGGAAAAGATGGCTTTCTAACCATTCTTTTCATCGTTTGCATGAAGTTTTCAAACTTAAACGCACTGTATCCGTCTAAGTGCCCAAATTTCTTCACATCATCAGGTAAATGTAACAAACTGTATGTTGTAAGACATATTTTCTGTTCCATATAACTCAGAAAATTGCTGCACAAATTCCGTGATGAGCGCGGATGCACAGTTATTATTGGTGTGACAATCTTCTGGATGGCTTAGAATACGTACGGCACATACCAGTAACAAAAAGTGAACATAGTATGTTTCATACAAATTATCTTTGAGCACCAATACACCTAAGAAATTATTGAAACTTTATTGCATTTCGGATTGGAGATACAAATAAAATATATTTACATACCTGTGTAGCATAAGAACATTCTTAGCTCTGTTGCTTTCCAATGATCCATTTCTTGCAAAGTTCTTTGCTTTCTTTGAAAATCGGATGGCAGACACTTCCGGATACAGCGCAAATTAGTATTAATAGCTTCGATTGCTTCTTTTTTCAAAGAAAATTTCTGCTTCCTTTTCTTGACCAGGCACTGCAGAATTTGCTTTGTTACGCCCAACAGCACGCAATGCAATAGTCTATTGGAAAATTTGTTACGCAACCGATGTTCAAGGTTTCCAATGTAACATCAACACGAATATGATGATCCCTATGACGTTTTTCTTTGAAATCCTGGTCAGTTCTGAGACTATACTCAGTGCCCGGAAAACATACTTTATGCTTAAAATAGACCCCTCTGATGGTACACTTTGTGCAGCTATTGTACCCAGAATGGGATTTTACGCCTTAATAAAGTATATTTTCGTAATGTTTTTATATGTAAAATCAATTTTATTTTGTTTCACTTGCCTAAAATGAATGATCTCGCAGGTGCATCGCAAATGAACGATCTAATTTCAAGTCGCACAAACTTGCCTTTGTATTTAATTGGGTTGTCGGTTAGATCTTTCATTTCATCGATGAAAGGTTGGATAAAACCATTGGCACATGTTGGTTTTTTGTAGCCGTGGAAAATGGCTATTAAAAATACTTATACGGAATTATATTTCCGAGGATGGGCCATAATTGGCTGTTCGAGCTTTTGGTTAATGGAACACCATCAATTCCAACATCAAATTGAAGCACTGATTCTCTTATATTATTTGTTGCAAGAAATTGCTCTACCTTTCTTCTTAACCCAAGGTACGAATACTGTCCATTACCAATAGTCAACATATTTTTGGATTTATGATCTTCACTTGGAGTTTTTTTTTAAAGTTTTAATGTTCTGCGGCAAGTTGGGATGATATTTTTTAAGAATTTTCAGCAAGCCATTCCCAGCTGCTTCTGATATTCTAAATTCTACGCACCAAGAAGCAACATCGGAACACAAATTTGTTTCGTCTGGTTTATTGCTGCCATCACCCGTAAATTCTGACCCAACTTAATTTTCACTGATGTTAAATAGTAATTCATCCATATCCATTATATTATCTGTCGTCATGTCCATTTCATGATCATCCTCATTTCTCCTCAACTCATGAACTTTATTTTCGCTTTGATTTTCGCAAACACTTTCAATTTCGCGGCGCACTTCATAGTATCCCTTTTTATCCATATTAATTTTTAAAACAATTTTTATACTCACATAACAGATTTAGTTTAAACAAAATAAAAAGAACACAAGCTCGCAGTGCTAATCGAAAAAACTGAATTAAACAAAAGCAAACCGTTCTGTTCAAATGGCTTGCTAAGATACACCGAAAATCAAAAATCAATTGTTCGACACATTTAAATAAGTTCTTTTCCGTTACGAAAAAAAAGAGTCGCTTTCGTAACGCTTAAAGCGGCACGTTTACGAAGAGGAGTTTTACGCTGAAATAATTTCGTCTTGTTTTTATATCAAAAACTATGCAAGTGTTAGTGAAATGGCGGCACGTATACGGTACGTTTTCGTTTCGCAAAATGCGTTACGTTTATTTTTCTTAGAGGGTACCTTGATTTTTTTCCGGATCTACCGTGAAGCCCTTTTCAGAAAGAATATGTCCTAAAAATTTTAATTTCCGGGTTTTCCAAATACATTTGTCTTCATTAAGCACGAGATTATGCTGCTTCAACACGTGGATAACTTCCTTTACCGCCTTGTCATGTTCATGTTCCGTACTGCCAAATATGATCACATCATCTATATAATTAAGACAATTGCTACAGGTCGCCAGCAGCCCTTCTAGTATGCGTTGAAAAATTTCAGGCGCAGAATTTACGCCAAACATCAATCTCTTATACCTAAATAGACCCTTATGTGTAATAAAAGTAGTTATTTCCCGGCTGCTCTCATGCAGTTCAAGTTGGTGGTATGCGCTTTTAAGATCTAACCTTGAAAAGTAATTTGCTCCTCTTAATTTTGTCATGAAAGAGTCAAAAGTAGGCAGAGGATAATTTTCCCTTAAAACAGCTTTGTTTGCGCGTCGCATATCAATGCAAAGTCTCATTTCGCCATTGCCATTGAACACAATCACTACTGGTGAAATCCATGGACTTGGTCCATAAACAGGTTCGATTATGTCTAAACTAATTGCCTCCTCCAGTTTAGCTTCTACTTTTTCTTCAAGAGCAATTGGTATACGTCGAAGTGGTTGTTGCACAGGTTTAACAGAAGTATCGATAGATAATTTAACTTGTATGTTTTTTATCTTGGGAAATGGCTTTACGTTGTCAACACGATTCACATTTAAACCAATTCGAAGTACTTTAAGTTTCGTCGATGTTTCACGACCTGATAACGACTGGCTTCCATTTTCAATCACGTAAAATGTAGCAACAGTTTCTGAATCATTCATTATTGATAGCGCTCGGAGCATCAAAAACACAGATTACCTTAAGGATATGATCTGACGCATATGCTTTGAGTTGGTTTGATGAGTTTGATCGAATATTCCATGTAACCGCTTTTTTATCTTTTAATAGCTTCCAGTCATTTTCACTAACAAGATTAAATCGGGAGCCAGAATCAATCACCATTAAAAGTGACGCGGCACTCTATTATTTCATCACATTCGCAGTTGTCATCGATTTTGAAACAGTCAAATTCGCGCAATGCTTCACCGTTCTCTAAATTATTTCTCTCATCATTGTGTATACAGCGAACTTTTGCAGGTCTAGTTTTGCGCTGGCTCCCGCCACTCTCATCATACTCGGCAAATTTCCTCTTAAAATTTTTTGTTTTACACTTTAAAGCAAAATGACCAATAAGGGAGCATTTGTTGCACTTTGCATTACGTGCCGGACAAATCATGGAGTTTCCCATGTGACCACTTCGACCACACCTGAAACACTCGACATCTGAATTTTTAGGGAAGCGTTTTTTGACGAAATCTTATTTACCATCTGCTCGTCAACTCGTGTTAACATGCTTTGGGACTGTTTATTGATTTGTTCATAAACTTGGCAAGCTTCAATGACGTCATTTAGAGTCTGCTCTTTTTCCAGTAGCCTCTTTTTCAGATCAATAGGAGCCCATGAATCAATTATTTTGTCCTTAATACAAATTTCTTCTATTTCTGTTTTTGTCGATCCAAAGGAACATTTTTAAACTTGTTGTCTCAATCGCATTAATAATTTGTTAAGAGATTCTCCGTCAGAGGGTGTCAGACTTCTATAAAGATGCCTTTCAAATGTTGAATTTCTTTTAAGCGAGAAGTATTCGTCTAACTTTGTAACCAATATTTTGAATACATCTGTATCAGATTCTGAATTGATTTCAACCAGAGCACCAGGAATATTATAAATGACCTCTTGAAGTTGTGGTCCTCCCAAATGAAGCAACTTGTTTTTCTTATTAACTGGATCGATTATTTCCTCTGATGCCAGATACAGCTTAAAAGATCGGAACCACTTTTCCTATTCTACACGCAACAACGATTTACCTATAACATCGCAAGGAAAGGGTTTTATGTCGGACATTGTTTTTCTTAAAAAAAAAAAAACAATATTAAAGCATTTACCTAGAAACAAACAAAAAAAAACGTTTTTATAGATGCTACACAATTAAATGTGATTTATCAACATACCGATGGATGCACAATTTAATGTACTGTCAAATTCTCAATTAAATGCGATTTCAATTCTACAATTTAATGTGCTATCAATTTCACAATTTAATTTGTCGTCAACTTCACTATTTAACGCTCCTCCTCAACACAATTTAATGTACTGGTCAGTTTGAACCAATACGAGGCACACATCAATCACACAATTTAATGTGTTTCTTTCCAACTTTATGATCTAATTTAATGATCTCTTCGCAATTTAATGCAATCGATAAACAAGACACAATTTAATGTGATTTTACTTCACCAATTGGTTAGATTTTATGTTTTTTTTTCTCCACACGTGGTTACACTCGTCGCCAATGTAATAACTCTGATAAATGAGACACGAACACTGTTTTTATGTTTTATTACAATTTTATTAAATATTTATTGTTTACAAATTAAACGCTATTTCATACAGTCTTTTCGATTATCAAAACACAACTTTACATATTTTCAGCTACAGCGTTGCCACGCTTTTATAGTAATCTCCCGGCACAGATCAGTGTTGCCACGAAGTTGTTTTTCTTTTTAAAATTTTAACAAAAACAGGAGAGCGCAAAATAACACGTCTTGACTTCACGGCTGCACAAGAGATTTTTGAATTTAGTTTTTGTTAATTTTATTGTTGTTAATTTTATGCATAGAATCAGGCTTTGGTTATTAAAATTGCTGCCTTCTTTAATTATATTTATACACATCTTTCTAGCTGATTTGCCGAATTAAAAATGGTATCTACACACCCAGTTGGTAGGACGTTGCCTTGACAAACTTCTAGAAGGTGATCTACGTCTTGGAGAGCTATTGCGATTAAATCTTCTCGAGTTGCAGTGCGAACGATTGTTTTGTTCGTTCCTAAGCTCTTGTACCTTTTTGTGTTATATTGACTAATTCGTAGTTCGGTTTTTGTTAATTATTGAGATATCTGACTCAGTGATAACTTTCCATAAGTTATCTGCGCGTTTTCACCTGTCTTTTACTACTTTAAGCCCAGATCCAGTCAAAGCGATATTAAGGCTTTTGGGTAGTTTTTTATTTATTTATTTATTTATTTATTTATTTGATATTCAATATTAGTATTATAAGAACATGTTCTTTTAAAATACAAAGGTAGTAAACTAACAATAATATTATATTCAGATTCAACGATTATGACATTATAACATAGTCAATAAATTTTATTAATGGATTTATTATAATTAATGGATTTATTATTATTGTTTATTATTCATACTTATTCATAACAATTACATTTTTCATAAAGTTAAAAAAAAAAGAGCAATGACTCAAGATCCGCGGGTTCGTCAAACCCGACACTCCAAAAGGGAATGCCTTGCGGCATAGTTAAAAAAAAAATTTAGAAAACTTATTATTTAATAATATAGTATAATAAGAAGATAGTAAGAAATAGCATGAAATATAGTAAGAATTAAAGTAAGAAATAGATCGTAAAACGTTAATCCTGAGCTAGAAATAGAAATCTGGTTATTTTATTTTATATAAAGATAACTGCAATCAAGCAAAATGATTTAAAACGGCTTGCCTAAAGCTTCTTTCATTTCTAGTAGATTTAAGGTGACTGGGTAATGCATTCCATAATCTAATGGCACTAACGAAAAATAGTCTGGTAGAGTTCAGGGAATTAAAGTTAGGTATAATCATCATATAACTCCTGCTTGACTGACAAAATTGTAATTTATCAAAAAGATACAATGGCACTTTAAAGTGAATCAATTTATGAAGGAATATGCAATTACGAGCATTAAGATAGCTTATTATATCACAACCAAGTATGCTATTCTTGAGGTGAGATATGTGATCAAACCTATGAATATTATGGACGTATCGCGTGGCATGATTAAACGCAACTCGCAGTTTGTGCTCAGAACGTGAATCTAGTTTACTATAAATAATTTCAGAATAAGTTATTATAGGGATTATCATTTGTAACACCAATTTTCGCCTAGTATCAACAGGTGTAAACTGCGCCGACATTCTTAAATTTCGCAGGGTATAATAAATGTTTTGGACTACACTATTGATATGATTGGTACAAGTTAATGACGAATTAATATGAAAACCAAGACTCTTCACGTTGCTTACTATTTTTAGCATCCTGTTCCCTATATACAAGTCCGGAATGTCATCTAAGCAGATTTTATATTTGTCAATAGGCAACACATATGTTTTCAGCGCATTAAGTTTAAGACCATTTCTAATAGCCCATTTATGAACACTATCGAGATCTTCGTTCAACCTGTAACTTAAATCTTCTAAAAGACCCATTCTGCGGGAAATATGAAGCTGAACATCATCCGCATAGGCATGCATAGAGGAATGTTTACATACGGAAAAGATATCATTTATAAATATTGAAAACAAAAGAGGCCCAAGCACAGATCCTTGAGGCACTCCACTGCAAACATACTTGTATTGAGAGCACTTATTTGCAACATTTACTCTCTGAACTCTGCTCGATAAGTAGCTACTTACAAGAATAACAGCATTAGCACAAAACCCATAATAATTTTTTAGTTTTTGACAAAGTAAGGAATGATTTACAGTGTCAAATGCCTTAGAGAAATCAATTAAGCAGAGTAGGGTAAGAAGGCCTTCATCATAAGGTGATCGAATATCATCCAGTACCTTAAGAGTGGCAGTTGCACAACTGTGGCCACTGCGAAATCCAGATTGAAAAGGGGACAAAAAATTGCTTTGTAAGAGAAAATTCGACATTTGATCAGCCATAATAGCTTCACACACCTTTGACAAGCAGGACAAAATGCTAATAGGCCTGAAATCACTGGGCTCATTTGCTTGGGAGTTTTTGGCTACCGGTATGACCTTTGCCACTTTCCAGGAATAAGGAAAAGAGGAGGAAGTGAAACAATGATTGATAATATGCGTTAGTGGGCTAACTATGAAAGGTAAAATGAGTTTTATAAATTTAGTCGGAATTCCATCCTCACCTAGTTTGCGTAGCTAAAGTTTTCGAATGATGTCGCTATTGAAATATGGGGATGAACCTTTACAATGTAACATGTCTGAGTGTCTCAACCTGGCGAGGCCAGCATAATCTTTGTGAAATCGCCTCAAGTCGACTCAAACCTCCACGTGGTGTTTCCTGGGCAATGTCAAAACTGACAACCATTAGTTTGGTGGCTAATCTGAGCGGCAGGCCTCCCTAGGCTAAAAATAGGTTGTGCGTAGGGTTTAAAGCCCACCCGTAAAAACCCATTTCAATGAAAACTAATAAGAATAGAAGAAAGCTGATCCCCAAATCTGATGACGACTACCGCAAACGAAAAACTGATAATTATTTACGGATATGCGCCTGGAATGTCCGAACCCTTAATTGGGAAGGTGCATCTATCCAACTGACTGATGTCTTGGATAGATGCAAAGCTGATATCACTGCTATCCAAGAAATGCTATGGAAGGGACAGGGTTGCATTCGGCACCCTGTGATATCTACTACAGCGGCCATGCGGAGAAGCACGAGTTTGGATGCGGATTTGTAGTTGGCAAGAGACTACGGCCCCACTTCCTGCGATTCACACCTGTGAATAAACGACTTTCCATAATCCGCATCAAGTTTAAATTTTTTACTATAAGCCTAATATGTGCGCATGCTCCGACAGAAGACAAGGACGATGAGATCAAGGAAATTTTCTACGAGCGCTGCCCCCGCCACGCCGTAAAAATCGTGCTTGGTGACTTCAACGCTAAGATGGGCAAGGAAAATATTTTTGGTCCAACAGTCGGAAAGTTCAGCCTCCACGACAACAAATCCGATAACGGAATGAGGCTGATTGAGTTCTCCGCAGCACGATACATGGTCGTAAGTAGCACTAGATTCAAGCATCTCAATATTCATAAAGCCACCTGGATGTCCCCTTATCAAAAAACCAAAAATCAAATTGATCACGTTTTGATCGACGGAAGGCACTCTTCCAGTGTATTGGATGTTCGCACGATTCGGTGGTGCAAACATTGACTCGGATCACTATCTTGTTGCAGCCAAGATCCGTACACGTCTGTGCGCAGCTAAGAATACACGCAACCCTACACAGAGAAAGCTAGACGTCGACAAGCTGCAATCGAAACAGACAGCCGATGCTTTCGCCACTCGACTCTCACTCCTGCTTCAAAGCACTCCTCCAATCGATGATATATGCACGCAGTGGACACATATTTCCAACTCCATGCGCGCGGCTGCTAAAGAGGTGATAAGCTACCACCGCTCTCGCCGAAACCAGTGGTACGACCAGGAGTGTCGCAACGCCACTGCAGAGAAAGACGCCGCGTACAAAGCCACCCTGCAGTCGGTTGTAAAGCGCGCTGCTAAGGAGTGATACAAAGAAAAGAGGACTGAAGAGAGACGTATTTTCAGGCGGAAAAAAGAGAGGCAGAAAAGCGCGAGCAGGAGAAGATTGAGATGTATGGTGACAGGATTGAGGCCCGAAAATTTTTCGAAAAAATAAGACGCCTTGCCGATGGTTTTAAAACCGGGGCTTCTTCCTGCAAGGATGAAAACGGGAATCTAGTAACAGATGTCCAGAGTACACTGACGTTATGGAGGGAACACTTCTCTAAGCTTCTAAATCGCGACACTGACAACAGTCCCGCCAATAGAGATGATATTCCGGAAACCCCAATTTCGTATGACAGCGTCGAGGTTCCGCTGCCCGACTATGATGAAGTTCTGATAGCTATAGCTCGGCTTAAAAATAACAAAGCCTCGGGAGCTGATGTCTTACCTGCTGAGCTGTTTAAGAACGGAGGCGAAGCTCTACTTAAATGCATTCACGAGCTTCTATGCAGAATATGGTCGGAAGAATGCATTCCGAACGATTGGAATCTCAGTGTGCTCTGCCCAATCCACAAGAAAGGCGATCCCACTATTACCGTGGGCTAAGCCTTCTTAATATCGCATATAAGGTCCTGTCGAGCGTTTTATGTGAAAGATTGAAGCCCATTGTAAACGAACTGATCGGATCTTATCAGTGTCGACACCCACCATCTTTTTGTCGACTACAAAGCCGCCTTCGACAACCCAATAAGGAAGCACCTGTACTCCACCATGTCTGAATTTGGTATTCCTGCAAAACTAATACGACTTTGCAGGATGACACTGAGCCACATCAGCAGCGCAGTTAAAATCGGGAAATAGCTCTCCCCACCATTTATTACCAAACGAGGTTTCAGACAAGATGATTCCTTATCGTGCCACTTATTCAACCTTATGATGGAAAAGATCATCCGAGCTGCTGATCTGAGACGTAGCATTTTCCAGATTAGGAAGAGAGTCAAGTCGAATGGTGTCAACAAACAAACAATCCCAGGGTCTTGGAACCCACGTAACAGTTGACAATACTTTCTTCGAGGTTGTAAAGGACTTCGTTTATCTGGGATCCAGTGAGACCCTCTCTCGACGAACGAAAATCACGCTCTATAAATCGCTCATCATGCCTGTCCTACTTTATGCATCACAAACCTGTACGTTGAGCAGCTTAGATGAAAAGACTTTAGGAGCATTCGAGAGAAAGATTCTTCGTAAGATCTACGGACCAATCTGCGTCAATGGCGAGTACCGAATACGGTGGAATGATGAACTGTATGAGCTGTACGCTGACATCGACATAGTCAAGTGCATTAAAATCGAGCGGCTTCGCTGGCTTGGTCATGTTCAACGCATGAAAGACGATGCTCCAGTGAATAACACATTCGATTCGGTACCCAGCGGCGGTCAACGCAGAAGAGGACGACCGCATCTTGGTTGGCCTCTGTTGGTGTATTGCGCTAAGATGCGCCTGCACGAGGCAAGCACGGCCCGGGATCAATTCCCGCCGGCATCACAAATATTTCTGATGAAGCCTTTAGCAGGCCCGAAATTGTAATAAAATCAGTTAGTGATGTTTTCATTTTCATATTGAAATTTTTCATATTGTTTTTGTTGTCGCTGGTGTTGTTGTTGTTTGTATTGTTTCTTCTGCAGCTCTTGTTGTAAAATTTTTAACTGGGTGTGGTATCTGCGACTTCATATTGAGTGCAGCTGCTGTCTTCTGTTGTAAATTTGTAAATAAAGCTTTTTTTTTGTAGTTGCGTCTGCCCTTGGACTTGTGAGACTTTTGGTTAGGAGCTTTTGTTTGTCGTTGTTGCTATTTCCGGTAAATTTATTTCGGTGTTTGTGGTGGGCTTAGTTCTTGCTGCATGTCATGCCAAGCACAGAAAAGCTTTTGCTGCTCCGATTTCGTGGCATGTTGATAGCCAGTGTGACAGACAAGCGGAAAATGTGTTTTATTGTTTGCATCCGTTTTAGCTGTGCTCAAATACTAAATTTGTTTTTACACTCAATTTCTGTGTGGGGCTGGGTTTCTGTGGTATGTTGCTTTGCGCTGCGGGTCTCGGTCGCAGGATCGCCTGTTGTAGAGGGGAGGATGATGATGATGATCCGTTTTTTATTTATTTTAAACTATTTATTTTTGGACAGATTTTATTTTGTGATGGCTATTTAAACTGAGGAAATATTTTTGAATGTATTATTATTCAAAAATTTTTTTTGTTATAAAAAAAATTCACAATAATGAAAATAAATGTTTGAATTATTTTATAAATTAAAGTAAAGTGTATTTTCTCAAATGTGTGTGATTTGTGTGTTATTTTTTTTTATTTATTTGTGTGGTGGTAAGGCACCAAACATCAAACAAAGACTAATTAGTTTTATGATCTATGAAATTATTACATGAATTAAATTTTGAGCTTTAGATCAAGTAAGTTTTTAAGAAGGCAACAACAACAACTCTGTATAGAGTCAATCACTTAGCTGACTAGACAGTCTGTTTCGGAAATCGCTACATTTTCCTCTTCAGTAGTCTTTGAGTGATTAAGCTGTGATCAACTCACTGTTTAAACTAGTATATGAGTGCGCACATTTTGGAATTCATTCTTTTGAATTGTATGGCTGCTAATCATATGACAAAAAGACTATTTATACACCAAAATATTTGTCATTACTCTAGACAACAGCATGATTGGAAAAATAATCGTAACTGACATTTTATTTTTATGTCCCTTTTAATGAATTATTGTTCTGTTTTTTTCTTTGCCATAAAATCCAAACTACATTTTTAAGATTTTCTGATATTGGATTTTTTTTTTTGGAGTGATATCCCTATAATAATGTAAGAATTATAGCCAATTTAAAAGACATTGTTTTTTTTATTATAAAAAGGCCCGTGTTCCCGGCCAAAGGACTGAAGAGTGCGAGCGGGATTTTTTTATCAACACCATTATAATCTTAGTAAAAAATGCTTCCTTGTACTTAAAAACATTTTAAAACCCAGTTATTACATATAATTAGATTTTATCCTTTTTTTTCAACGGCAGTTGAAAGAACGGTTTTTAATATGGGCTAACAATATTTTCCATTCATTTCGCAAAAAACTTCTTATCGTGGTAGTACTTCTTGTTATTTAGAAAATATTTTTTAAAGAATACGTTTTTAGTTGAAGCAACCCTTCGACCAGTCAAGCAACAAATTTTACATACTTCGTTAATCAAGCGTGACAGCAACGTATTGTTATGAACCATAATAGTTCGAAACTGTTGCGTCTTCTTGACTATTGTGTCCTATACATGTCCATCCGACAAGTAATATGAAAATTAAATGATTTTGATCTTTCTGTCGGTCCATCCGACATGTAGTATGTGTGAATGCTCGTTCATCGGACTCGTTGCATTTTTCATTCTGCAAAAATCGTCGAGGAGTAAACACAGCTACTCGAAGCTAAAAACAAAACGAGTATTTGAATAAAGTTTCTTTTCTCCACTCCTTAACTCAAATCATATTTTTTTAATAGTTTTTTCATCTCTTCTTCCAATACTTCATAAATAATTAGAGAAGCAACTAATTATTTTGCCATTTTTATAATGCATTCTTTCTGTGCTCTGAAAAATAATTGATGCCTATCCAACATGTATGTGTGAAAACTCAACAAAAAAATGGCTTTATTTTGCCGAACTACGTGTCGGATAGACATGTAGTATTGTCTGAAACCCCCTCTTGAATGTTGTGTCGACTCGTAAGAAGACACAGTAGTTTTTTTGCTGTGAACCGTAATATGGTTATAAAACTATTTATTCCATATGTGAAAATATATTTAGATTTATGGGAGGTGAATAAAATTCTCGTCCATTTTTTTCTTTTTCTTGATCCCTTTTTTAAGTCGAATCACATCAATCTGCCAAGAGTTTTCGGTGCTTATTGAAAACAGACAAACAAAAATTATTTATTATCTAATCTTATAAACTTCTATTTTTTCAGGCACCTTTACTCAAAGGAAAATTTTGTGTGTGTCATTTATCCACTGGAGATATGCTTCGAGCTGAAATTGCCTCCGGCTCGAAGCTCGGTACTGATCTGAAAAAAGTAATGGATGATGGAAAACTTGTTTCTGATGATCTTGTTGTGGATATGATAGAAAGCAATTTAAATAAACCAGAATGTAAAAACGGATTTTTGCTTGATGGCTTTCCTAGAACTGTCGTTCAAGCTCAAAAAGTATATCTATATAAGTATAAACATATATATATATATTTACGTATATAAAAAGGGTGTGAAATTTAAACATAAGGGAATGGTCCGTAGGTTGGCCGTATTTTCAGTAGGGTCCATAAAAAGTGGAAAAAGAAACATTTTGAGAAAATGAAAATTAATTATACAAGTTAAACAGATCGGTTTCTCAAATTAGACCGATGAGCCGGAGTTCTTTTTTTAGTATGTATTTATTTGAGCTATGCTCAACTGTTAATATTATTATTATTATTTATTAACTTAAAATTTTAAATTATAAAGTTAACTTAGAAATACGAGCACTAGCTGCCAGGGCTATCAGTTCTGTAATATAAACATAAGATTGTTTTTTTTTTATATTCAATTTGGAGATTTTTGTAAATTTGTGTATTGTATCAATGTTTTCTGTGGTCGGGTTGCTAAGTAGTTCTGTTAATAATAACATCCAATTCGGAACTAAAACAATGAACTAAATTTTGCCAGCAATAAAGTCCTGAACACATTTAGCACAACAAGCGACATGTCCCCATTCTGTCGTAGAGATATGTTGAGTGAATTGATTTTAATAAACGCGGCACCAACAAACTTCAGTAGCAAATTTTTTTTTTTTGATATTTGATATTTACAATCAACTATTTTTGTGGATTTGTGCTCATTTAATATATGTACGTAATTCCATAAATTTAATTTGTAGCACTAAACAATGACAAATGTATACAATGGAAGAAATTTCCTTTTGTCGCGTGTCAAATTTGAATTAAATTGAAGCTGACGACAACGGCATTCGATGCCGCGCGACAATGTCGTCGTTAAAGTCTCCAAGTATTCTTCCCATAAGAATGACATGTAAATTATTATGTGTTCACTGCTTAATAAGTACTAATTTTACAATATGAAGAATAAAGTTATTATTAAAAACTAGACTTCTACGAATAATGCACTGAACACATTCAGGACTACACGACATTACGACTCGACATGAAGAAAGAATCAACAATATGGAAAAATTATAAAATTATTTCAGTCTTGCATACACGAACCCTTATATTTGCACTGTTGTCACCAGTCAAATTAAAAATATTTTATACCGGCAACAGCAACATTGATATGTAGCTGCGACATTTTCACCAAATTCACCTCCATAAGAAAATCATGTAAAATAATCTTGTCGCGTCGTTAAGTCGTTGCCGTCTTGAATATGTTAAGTGCATAAGTTGATGAGTTAAGATCTTGAGAAAATGTAGTGTCTGCATATAACTTCGTTAGATTGTCACGTTCAGCGCTCACATTACAGGTGGCTGGATATTGTTGTCTTTCGCTGTCGCTATTGTTGAGTCAAAGAGTAGTAAAGAGTTGTCAGTTCTGCACAGTTGCGTTTGTGCAGACATTTTCATTAAGTAAAGAATGGGCAAAAGTGGATCTCAAGGAAGGCGATAAAATAGAAATTTGTCGCCTGACTTTGATCAGCTCTGCTTAGCTGACGTTGCTTTGTGGTTGCGACGCTTAGCGAAGTATGAGCTGTATGAGTGCGAAGAAATAGAAAATAGAAAGCGTGTGATGAAGCGAAAAGAAAATAGTTTCCTATAAGAATTTTGCACTCATCTGAATGTTTACATTTTTTAGCTAGATTTTGTAAATTGAATGAATTTACCAATTTCAATCTTTTTAAATGATGAAAACATTTTTACGTCCTTTACCTATAAATGTATTTTAATTCTTGCAGGTACTATGTATTGCAGGTACGAAATTTTTTTAATTTGAAGATAAATTTTTTACCAATTTCCAGGTACTATGAATTTAGGAAATTTTTTCATTTGAAGCTAAATTTTTTCATTTGGAGCTAAATTTTTTACCAATTTCCAGGTACTATGAATTTAGGAAATTTTTCATTTGAAGCTAAACTTTTTAACTATATTGGATTTGGTAAATTAAATGAATTTACCAATTTCCAGCTTTTTAAATTATGATAAATTGATTTAAATGATTTTTAAGCTACATAGTATATACACATATATGAGATGTATAAACTTTCTTTATGTAAAAATATATAAACAAATTTCTGTCAATTGTTACAGGTATTTAGAAAATTTTTCATTTTAAACAAACTCAGAATGTTTACGAAAGCGTTTGAAATATTAAATACCATCTAAAAGTTTGAAACCTTAAAATTTAAGTATTTTGTTGTGTTTTCAAATCCAAAATATAAAACTAATTGTGTTTGTTTAATAATGAATAAATTATATTATTCAGAAATATTTTATTTCATTTTAATAACCTTCTTTAAACAGTAATTGTTATGGTGACATAAATTCCTTGCCTTTTTCTGTATTTTGATTTTATATTTAAATGTTGCCTAAAATCTATATGTTCAAGGAATTTAAAAAGTTTTTAATTTTAGCAAACAGATTTTTTAATAAATTAATAAAATTGATAAATTAATAAAGAAAGCAATAAAGTCATCTTTTATTCATTTTAAAATAAAATTATGTGTTCTATACATAAGAATTTATTTTGCAGTTTTTTTGCATAGCTATTTTCTGTGTTGCATATACTTACCTCATTTTATTCTTCTAATTCAATAAAAAATTTAATCTTATTTCATAATTTAATAATTTAATCCTAAATGAAAATCTTATTACTTAATGTACTAACTTTAAATTAAATTGAAAACTAACTTATTACATAATGTAATAAATAATCAACTAAGGCAAACAATTTGAATGAATTTAACTAACCTAAGTAATATAATAAAGTAACTATTTACAACTTATAACTTCAAAAGTAAAAGTATTAAATGTACTTGCAATATTTATAGTATTTACAATATTAACATATTTACAGACATGTAAATTACATAAAGTAATTTTATAAACGGTTATTGTAACCTCAAAAAATTTTTTTACAATATGTATATTATAAAATGTAGTTTAGTTTAAATTTACAGTAAATATTTACACAAATGTATTTACAATATTTACAATATATACAAAATGCTTTCGTTAGTCCGGGAAAAGAAAGACAAGTAAGAATTTTTTGTGTGTGAAAGAATGAAAGAATTTAATAACTTGAAATAGTAGATAGCAAATTTTGAAAATTATAAATGAGTCTAAGAAAATTATAAAAAAAGTTTGTACGCGATGCCATAAGAAAGATTTCGAAATTTTATGATCCAATTAGCCTCGCATGGTACAGCAGCGAATGCAACTTATATAAGCGGCTAGTATACAGCAAAAAATCATGGTCATGCAAAACGTGGTCAATTTACCAATAAAAGAATTGAATACTCGAAACTTTCAAAAATACTGAGTATTAAGAAAAATTCGTACTAATAATGATTTAAGCTGAGTATTAAATTTCTTTAATACACAACTGAGAAAATACACAGCTGACCCCAATATTAAGTATTTAATAGGGGTTTTTACCCGACTCGTTTTTTGACATTTTATTAATGTTTCAAAATATACAAAAATATATTTGTGTCAAAATGAAATAGAACTTCTATGCTAACATATCGCTCTGTTTTTCAATAACATCACAATTAAAAAAACTGATTTTCAGTACAAGAATTTAAGTCTTAAGCAGAAATTAAAAGAATTCACTTAAATTTACTTACAATATTTAGAATATTTAAAATATTTACATATTTACACAAATGAAAACTACATGTTATGTTGTTCTATTTCATTTTGACACAAATATATATTTTTGCAACATTTTAATAAAAAGTCAAAATACTGAAAAATTCAAGGAATTTTATGTCACCAGAGGGCGGATTCTGAAAAACGCTAAAGCTAAATCTCCACCGCTAAAGCTAAATTTATAGTTTTAAGCGATATTGCAATTCTGAAAAATTCCATCGCTTATTTACATGCTAAAAATTTAGAGACGAACGAGCTTTTAACGAAGAATAAAATTAAAGCTGTCATTGCTAAATTTTTAGCGATTAATGCAATTCTTAACTTTTTTTTAGCGATTTACAGAAACTCATTTTATTTTTAGCTATAATTTTGGAGTCCAATATTTTGTTGCAGCTAAGTTTAAAATTAGGAGATTTTTCAATTAAAATCGTAATTTTTGATATATTTATTAAGGAAAATTAATAAATATATCAAAATAATGCTTTGTATCTTTTGAATGTTTTCAAAGAAAAAAATACCAATTTAAAGCACTTTTCCGAAAACTTGCTGTTTGTATTTATCTGTTGTATTAATATTAGGGGTATTCACGATTCAGTGCACTTGCCTGTGCAGTTGAGGACTTGAGCAGTTGTACAGTTAGGTTTTCGTGAACAAACCACTATCACTTTTTCCAAGCTGTCAAATTTTTCAATGCACACAAGTGCACAACTGCTCAAATCCTCAAGTTTTAGGCTACAGTATAAAAGCACTTGTGCAGATTTTTGACGCACGTATAATTTGATTTTGTAAAGTGCACAAGTCCTCAACTATACTGGCAAGTACACTGAATCGTGAATACTCCTATTGTTATCATATAACATGCTTTTAGAAAAAGGTTTCATCTCTTAAAACATTATAAAAATGTATTAAATGAAATGGTAGCTTTATTTTTTGTGACACACTCTTATGTGATAGTTCTGTATCACGAACTAGCACACCAACAATAAGAAAGACACTTGAAGCAAAACAATTCTGTATGGAAGAAAGTATTGCTTCTCGTGTCTTTCTTATCATTGGTGTGCTTCTTCGTTATACAGAATGACGCAGTTAGTTTGCAACTTGGTCATTAATTGACAAGAAATTTTGCACCTAATTTTTAATATGTAAAATGTACTCTGAGTGTAAAATTTTGATGAATTGGATAAAACCTAAACCTCCAATAAGCCACGACTGTTTTGGTATTTAAAGTTGAACCAGTAAAAATAAATCCTTACTAGTTTTTACATAGTTTTATTCTACGACCACACGAGAATATTTAATGAAAAATCATTAAGTATTCGTGTAAATATACTTAAAAAAATAATTACAAGTTTTTAAGTATATATACTTAAGTTTATTTAAAATTTTTTCAAATAACTGAAAGTTTTTATTTTGCACAGATGGTGGTGCAGTTAGTAAACCATTTTAAAAATAAGAAACAAGTTTATTTTCATTATTATATTAATTTAATTAAGCTTCGAAAGAAACTTTAAAAATTTTTCGAAAAATTTTCACTCGCATGATGAATTTTTGACATAATTGAGGTAAGTATGATTGTCAAAACTTCATGTAGCCCAGGGGGCTAGCAGAAATTTTGACAACCGGCATAAGAGAAGATTTTTAAAAACTAGGCCAGTCTTAGGAGCTAAAGGGTTTAAAATAAATATTTATGTTAAATTTGGAAGTTCATTACTTCTGGAAGTTCTACATTGAATGCATTAAGTTTTTCTTTACTGCATTCAACTTGCAAAACTAATGCATTAAATATAGTTTTTGAATATTTATAAATATGGCCGATAAAGAGTTAATACGTGTTCAAGAATGTTTTATGGTTAGCTGATTGATTGACTGATTATAAGTCAATATTTTCTTTGGAAAATTAAATTAAATTAAATTAAATGCTCTAAATTAAAAATGTATGGCATATATAATTATATTTCCGGTATGGCAACCTTTATCTTTATCCTCGCACATAGTTTAGAACTTTTAGGTCCAGTTGACAAGAATATTTTAACACTGATACTTATTTTACTTCAGTATATTTTATAAGTGGAGTAAAATCTAAACATATAATTTAAAAACAAGTTTTCAATTTATTTCATCTGTAAGCTAATTAGGTAAAATGCATACAATTAAAATAATCATGAGTAGAAATTGTTATTTATTTACAAATTTTTAATGATAACACAAGTTTTGTTTTTATAAGTTATTTTCCTTAAAACAGTTACATTCCCTACAGCTCATAATATCATTTTGAATAAAAAAATAAGTAGTAGTGAAACGCGGCAGTCAAATGCGTCTCAAAAATTCGTTCTTTCGCTGAAAATTTGTCAAAATTTTTGGATAACATTTTCATGTTTTATTTGGCACAACAAAAAATGACAATTTAATTACAATAAATAGAAATTTTCTCCAAGTCAACATTTTCTTTCCTATAGAACCAATAGTGTAAAGTTTCCAAATGGCACACAGCCATAACCAAATAAATTTTTTGACACTAGAATCGCTAAAACAACGCTACCTGTGGCGAGTAGTAGAAGCAACATTTTTAGCTAGGCGATTTGAAACTCAGAATCGCATTTAAGCGAAATCGCTAAAGAACTGAACGAAGCATTTTTTTAGATTTTAGCGATAGAGATTTAGCTTTAGCTAAGCGATTTTCAGAATCCGGCCTCAGAACAATTACTGTTTAAAGAAGGTAATTAAAATTAATTTAATTTACCAAATCCAATTCAGCTAAATCACTTAAATCAATTTATCATAATTTAAAAAGCTGGAAATTGGTAAATTCATTTAATTTTCCAATGAAAAATTTCCTAAATTCATAGTACCTGGAAATTGGTAAAAAATTTAGCTCCAAATGAAAAAAATTTAGCTTCAAAAGAAAAAATTTCCTAAATTCATAGTACCTGAAAATTGGTAAAAAATTTAGCTTCAAATTAAAAAATTTCTTACCTGCAATACTTAGTACCTGCAAGAATTAAAATAAATGTATAGGTAAAGTGCATAAAAATGTTCTCATCATTTAAAAAGATTGAAATTGGCAAAATTCTTATAGGAAACAAAAAAAAAAAATCATAGCAAAGCGAAAAGAAACAATAGCAAACTATTTTCTTTTCGCTTCATCACACGCTTTCTATTTTATATTTCTTCGCACTCATACAGCTCATACTTCGCTAAGCATCGCAACCACAAAGCAACGTCAGCTAAGCAGAGCTGGTCAAAGTCAGGCGACAAATTTCAATTTTATCGCCTTCCTTCAGATCCACTTTTGCCCAATCTTTACTTGTTGAAAATGTCTGCACAAACGCAACTGTGCAGAACTGACAACTCTTTACTACTCTGTGGTTGAGTGTTAATACGTGGCCGTATGAACATATGTCGTTTACTTCTCTCTCTGTTAAATTCAAAACGTCCCTGTTTTGATTATAAATTCTTCTTAGAATTTCTTCAAGGTCCTGCTCTGCGTTTGCTGATAATTTCCTCTTTCTGAAGTGTTGTAACGAGGAAAGTTACTATTATGCTGATCATACCAACGGTCGTTACAAAGATCATTATTAACCAATATGTTTTTTGTACGTTTTCATTAATTGATGCGATGTGGTTTGTATTGTCTGTCTAAATGAATTTTGTGGAGATTGTAAAGTTTTATTTTGAAATTTTTGTTTTTAATTAAAAGGACCTGCCTCAAAAATTTTGCCGGCGCTTAATAACGCCACTGGCTCTAAGTTTTTATATTTTTTCTTTTAAAAACAGCCGGCATGAAAATGCACTTAGGCTTAGAAATAAAAAGATCAAGCTGATTTAAAGCTCGAGAAACTAATGATCTTTATTTTCAAATTCTTGATGCTTATAAAGACAAAAAACGGTATTTTGAAAAAGTGCATAATTTTAACATAAAAAGTGCGTGAGTGAATAATAAATATAAACTTAATGTGTAAGTGCGTAATACAAAATAAATATAACAAAATATATAAACATTAAAAGTGCGCGAGTGAAATACATAGAACATTAGCTTAGTGCGAAAGTGCGTCTTGTAAATCAAATATATAACCACGGGTCATTGTGCGTGGTGAATATAAACAAACATAAATACAGTGCAACCAAATAGTTTGTGTACGTTTGGTTGCTTAACTTGGTGCGCACTACACCCCCATCCTTAAGATAAAATTATTTGAAAAAATAATTTTTTAAAATTATACAATTCAAACTTTCTTATTATAATCTAATAAATTATTTAATCTTAAAATATATTCTTTGTTCATGCATTTCAAATATTCTTATTAGTTATAACAGGTTATATTTTATATTTTATTACAAAAATGGTTTCAAAAAAAGATATATGATATATACAAATTCAATTTTTTTTTTTTTTTATGAAAATTTATACAATGCAATTGTTTTCATTAATAAATTTTTACTTTAATTGAAAAATTTGAATTAAATCCATCTTTTTAGTAAATTATTATGGTATTCTTTGATTTTACCATCTACATCAACTTTAGAATTTACTCCATTTTTATCAACTATAATATATGGACCATGATATGGTGGTTGGTTTTTCTTTCTATTTATTTTCTTTATCATTACTTTTTCACCAATTTTTATATTTAATGGTGCAGAAGTGACATTATTTTGAATTCGTTTAATCTTTGCTATATTTATCAATTCTTTTGTTTTTTCTAATGAGTATTTTAATCTTACTCTTAATTCTTGCGCATAATTATCTGTGTTGTAACATTTTGAATTATCTAGATTATCATTTGGTAGGTTTGCTAATTTGCCAAATATAAGTTCAAAATGAGTGTAATTAGTGTCAACATGAGGTGTTGTGTTGTAAGCAAATGTGAAGTATGGGATCCAATGGTCCCATTCATCATCTTTGCAAAAATTTAATAAAAATTCGTTCAATACTCTGTGGTTTCTTTCTATTGAACCGAGGGTCTCATGATGATAAGGCGTGCTAAATATTTGTTTAATGTTAAGCTGTTTGCAGATTTCCAACATCAATTCATTGGTAAATTCAGTACCCCTATCTGATTTAAGAACTTGAAAATGACCATAGATTAAAATAACATTTTCTATTAAGGATTTGGCAACGGTTTTTGCGTCTTTGGTCTCCATTGGACAAGCAATAACATATTTCGTTAACTCACATTGCATAGTTAATATATAACGGAAATTATTTGATAATCGCAAAGGCCCTACAGTATCTATTGATATTGTTTCAAAACTAGTTCCTGGTGTGTCTGTCAAAGTTAATTCCTCTTTTGTATGTCTGGTTTGTTTGTTGATTTTACATTGTTCGTGTTAAAAAAATTAAAAGAGCACTTTGCTGACTTGTCAGTTTGCAAGTTTATTTAAGAAGAAATTCAATGTTGTACAGAAAATACAAAGGAACCAAAAAAAGTAATAATACTGTTGCATTAGAAACATGTGAGGATTATGTATGAACAAAAGGAGAAAGAGAAAAGAAAAAGAACAGGGATGCTTATTATAGTCGCATTGTTAGATTTCTAACACTCTTCCTCAATGTGACTATGTTACATTTATCAAAAATAAAACTTTAATCCAAATTTAGTGACTTTACGAAATTACAATGCTTTGCTTTTAACAAATTTTTTGTAAGAATATCAGCAATCATATTGTCTGTAGACATATATTTTAGTTCAACGTCTCCGTTCTTAATCACTTCTCTAACGAAATGGAACTTTATGTCGATGTGTTTGCTCCTGTCGTGGTAGACTGGATTTTTAGACAGTTGTTGTGCGCTTAGATTGTCGCCGTATACCACAGTTGCAGTGTCTCCATCTATGACACCAATTTCGCGCAGTATACGTCTCAAAAATATCGCCTCTTTTACAGCTGTACACAGTGCGATATATTCCGCTTCAGTACTGCTCAACGAAACGGAACTTTGCTTCTGAGACTTCCAAGATATAGGACCACCAGCCATAAAGAATACGTAGCCTGAATACGATTTGCGATCGCTCTTATCACCACCCCAGTCTGCATCGGCAAACCCCTTGAGTGGTTCGCCCGTTGATTGATAATGCAGCTTCATGTCCACGGTAGATGCCAAGTATCGCAGAAAGTGCTTGACACCAGCCATATGCTCGGTATGTGGATTTGTGTTGCGCTGCGCCAGCTTTGTAACCGAATGCAAAATATCGGGTCTTGTTGTAAGTGCTAGCCACGTTAAAGCACCTACAGCTGATTGGTACAATTTTGCATCTACAGTACCACAATTTTCTTTATTACATGCCACCTGAAAACCAGCATCCAACGGTGTTGCTGCACTTCTACAATTAACCATGCCATGCCGCTCAAGTAGCTCCCTGATGAAGGTCGACTGATCAATTCTAATGCTGCCTGTATCACCATCACGCTGCACCCTCATGCCAAGAAATAATTCGAGTGGACTATCCACGCATTCGAACCTATTTGCAATCTCATCTTTTATTTTCATCAGCTCGGATTTCGATTGGCATGCTATAATTAAATCATCAACATATACCAATATTACAGACAATTTACCTTGGTTCCGCCGGTACAAGCATGGTTCGTTGGCACATGAAAGGAAACCAAGATGTTTGAGTGACGCATCTAGCTTGACGTTCCATTCTCTTCCCGATTGCTTCAACCCATATATAGCTTTATTGAGACGAAGCACTTTATTAGGGTGGTTTCGATCGGTATAACCTTCTGGCTGCTTCATATATACCGTATCACTCAGCTCGCTATTTAGGTACGCTGTACATACGTCCATTTGATGTGTAAACATTTGCATTTCGACGGCCATAGCTATGACCATCCGTATTGTCTCAAAACGACAAACTGGTGAAAAGGTTTCAACATAATCGATGCCGAAACGCTGCGAGCACCCTTTAGCAACTAAACGAGCCTTGTAACGCTCAATATGGCCACTTGCGTCCTTTTTATGACTGAACACCCATTTGCAGCCAATAGCACGTCCATTTACTGGTAAATCGGTCAAAGTCCAAGTTGAATTATGATAAAGTGCATCGTATTCAGTCTTCATGGCCTTTTGCCACAAGTCTGCATGGTTACTCGTCACAGCCTCATCGTATGTTTGCGGGATTACATGATGCTTAATAACATTCAGGCTGTTGCATTTTTTTTTACACGATCTTTCAAGTCTAGGCCTGCCTGATTCGTTGATCACCTCTTTGCGTTCATCGGCACTTGCATAATTGTCGCTACCTTCTTGCTGCTCACTGTCTGTGGTGCTATCGGTGAACCCCTCAAAGAGAGTTTGGTTATCAACACTTTGATCAATAGCGTTGGTTTCGCCTTCTCCGCCGACATAATCATTTTCGTCGTCATCGCATTTTATGGTTTCGCTATGGCATACGCTTTCACTTCGTGATCTATTCCCAATAGATAATAAATCTTGCAAGTCCACTTCGTCTGATTGAGCTCCTCCTTGTTTTATAGGCTCTTGAAATAAAACATCACGCCGCTCGATTACTTGCTTTGTTTCTGCATCATACAGTCTATATGCCTTAGCCGTTAGGGAATAGCCCACCATGACGTACTCTTTGCCTTTTGGTTTAAACTTTTTGTGACTGGCTTTATCAAGTGCTACTGCTGTTGATCCGAAAGTACGCATATGAGCAACGCTAGGCTTTCTTTGCGTCCACGCTTCATACGGTGTCACTCCTATCAGCGATTTTGTTGGGGATCTGTTACGAATATACGCTGCTGTTGCAATGGTTTCTGCCCATAAACTTTCAGCCATGCCCGAAAATGATAACATACACCTGGCCATCTCCACAAGAGTCCTATTCGCCCGCTCTGCTACGCCGTTCTGCTGAGGCGTATATGGCACAGTCAGCTGCCGTAATATGCCATAGTTGTCGCAAAAAGAGTCGAATTCTTTGTTGACGAATTCACGACCATTGTCGCTTCTTAAACATTTTATCCTGCGACCGATTTGACATTCAACCATTTTTTTGAACGAAACAAAACATTGCAACGCTTCACTTTTGTGCTTAAGAAAGTATACGAAAATACGGCGCGACTTATCGTCGATAAATGTTAAAAAATATTTGGACCCACCAAGCGACTGTGTTGAAAACGGTCCACACACGTCAGTGTGAATTAAGTCCAGAATATTTTCTGCACGGCGCTCACTCTTCTTTGGAAATCTTAGCGTGCATATTTTGTTTTTCATGCACGTAATGCAGTCAGTGCTACTTGTTTTAGCAATCATCTCCATACCCTGCACCATATTGCTGTCGGACCGTCGCTTTAAATCGTCATAATTTAAATGACCAAAACGATTGTGCCACTTTTCTGACACATGCTGTGCTGCTAACATGCATTTGTTAAATTTTGTTTCAACTAAAAACAAGCCACTGTTTGCCTTTGCCCTCAGCACCATACCGCCATCTTCATCTCGTATCTCGGCTTCATTAGTGTTAAACTTCGCTGTAAAGCCCTTTTTAATCGCTCTGCTTAGCGAAATAAAATTAGCACGGAGATCTGGCACGTATAGCACATCATTTAGAGTTAACTTACACTCAGTTTGCAATAATACCTTGCCAATACCTTTGGCCTCAACTGAGTATTCTGCTGCAAGGTCAATTTTTTCAAAATGTTCCTCAAACGAAATAAACGAATCACGCTCGCAACACATATGAGCCGTAGCGCCGCTATCGAGACACCAATTTTCCTGTTTTAAATTGTGCGTGTCGGCAGCCGCTAGAATAGTGAAATTTTTTGAATTTTCTATTGTTGTTTCCTTTGAAAACTTTTTAGCTGACAATCGCATTTGACAATTTCGAGCAAGATGTCCGCGCTGACCGCAGCAAAAACACGTGATGTTTTTCTTGTCTCTTTTCACGTTAGTTTTTGGCGAATTGTTGTTGTTGTTCCTTACATATGCTGCCATTGCAGAAAATGCAGCATTTTCGCTATTTGTTTTAATGTTTGATGAGTCATTTCTGCGCACTCCATCTTCCAAAAGTTTGACCTTCATAACATCCAAGGAGGGCAACTCGTCACGGGTTTCCATTGCTTCCACAAATGTTTCATACTGCTTTGGTAGGCTTGAAAGCAGAATGATAACAGCCAATTCGTCATTGACTTCAATAGCAACCTCTGCTAACTGGTCAATTAGTGATGAGAACGAATTAACGTAGCTGGAAATTGATTCGCCTTCTCGCATACGTAGATTCAAAAACTGCTTATACAAAGCAACCTTTCGCACTGGACCTTTTGGTTGATGTACTTCTTTCAAACGCTGCCACGCTTCAGCAGCTGACTTACACTTCTTTATGTGGTTCAGCTGTGTTGGCTTCACACAAAGCGAAAGCGTCGCCAATGCCTTTTCGTCACTTGTTGTCCATGGAGCAATTTCATCTGATTCTGACGGCTTTACAAGCTCACCCGATGTGACCTTCCACAACTCAGCATGGATGAGCACGCTGCGCATTTGCATTGCCCATGTTTCGTAGTTCTTTTCGTCGATTGATACGATTTGATACAGTGAACCCATTTACGCAAAACTTTACTTCTTACCTTTTTGCGTTTTTTTTTTTTTTTTTTTTTTTTATTATATATTTACTTGCGTTACTTTACTTTTAATTTTTGAAAAACAGTACTTATTTTTGGTTTTTTACCCGCACGAAATGTGTCTGGGCCCATAACCTGTTAAAAAAATTAAAAGAGCACTTTGCTGACTTGTCAGTTTGCAAGTTTATTTAAGAAGAAATTCAATGTTGTACAGAAAATACAAAGGAACCAAAAAAAGTAATAATACTGTTGCATTAGAAACATGTGAGGATTATGTATGAACAAAAGGAGAAAGAGAAAAGAAAAAGAACAGGGATGCTTATTATAGTCGCATTGTTAGATTTCTAACAGTTCGCAATTAAATATATATTTCTTTATCATTTTGTTCATGTTTTTCCAAATGTATTTTTGTTTCATTTTTAAATTGGTTTTTCTAATGCCCATGTGTCCTCCATGAGCCGAATTATGATATTCTTCAATTAATTTATTTTGTATATCTTTATCAATTATTCTTGTTGGTTCATTGTATATTAAAATTTTTAAATTTTTATTATTTGTTCTTTGTAAATTATTAAACATCTCTTTAAATTTATCCATTCTTATGGTTTCAAATATTTTATCATTTTTACTTAACGCGAGCTCGTTTATATTTAACCTTTGCATTTTTGACGACAGTTTCTCCAAAGTCAGCTGTGTGATCGATGGATTATCGCTGCATCTTGCAATAACTTCTCTATTATTTATATATATTTGGGTACCCTTGTAATTTCTATCTATTACGAATTTTAATTGTATCATTTTGTTTATATCTGATTTGGATGTGCATTCCCAAGCAAAAAGTTGATCAGACTTTTTGTTAGTAATGTCACTTGTTTTGTCTGAATCTGTGTTTTGTGTATGTTTATTTGTAACCATACTTCTTGTTATAGCCAGTATTTTGCTATCATCCGTTCCTGTCGGAATCATAGCCTGCAATGAATCGCTGTTTAGTACTATACGAGATAATGCGTCAGCATTAGTATTCATGCTGCCTTTCTTGTATATAATTTCAAAATTGTAATCGCATAAGTCTAATCTAATACGTGTCATCTTTGATGACGGGTTTCTATGGGAAAACAGAGACACCAAAGGTCTGTGATCTGTTACTACTAAAAATTTGCGACCATAGAGGTATGGTCTGAAAAAATTTATGGCCCAATGTATGGCCAATAATTCTTTTTCTATTATCGGTTTGTTTAAATCGTGTTTGTTGAGAGACTTGCTCGCGTATGATATTGGTAGATCTAAGCCAATATCACCTTGTGACAAAACAGCACCTAACGCATAATTTGAGGCGTCTGTTGTCAGTACAAATTGTTTTTCAAAATTTGGGTATTGTAGTATCGGTGGGTTTAGTAATTTTATTTTTAACGTTTCGAAAGCATTTTGACAATCTTCAGTCCAATTAAATTTAACATCTTTTTTTAGTAGTGAGTTCAAAACTTTAGCAATTTCTGCAAATTTGGGTATGAACCTCCTATAATAATTGCAGAAAGCAACAAATCTTCTGACTTCATCTGTGTCTTTTGGCACAGGGTAATTTTTAATGATTTTATTTTTTGCTGGGTCAGTTTTAATGCCCTTAGCTGTTATTAGGTGTCCTAGATATACAACCTCTGGTTTCAAAAATGAGCACTTGTGTGCATTTAGTTTTAAATTAAATTTCCTCATCCTTTCAAAAACTTTTGCTAAATTTTCATTGTGATGCTCAAACTGCATCCAAACACAATAATATCGTCTACGTATAGAAATGCTTCAGCATCTAAACCACTCAATGCTATTGTTAGCATGCGCTGAAAGCTGTTGGACGATATTTTTAGTCCAAAAGGTAGGCGTTTAAATTGGTAATGTCCGTTATTTGTTGAAAAGGCAGTTAATGGTCGTGAGTCTTCGTGTAATCGTATTTGGTGGAAGGAGCTAGTCATGTCCAACGTCGAAAAGTATTTAGCTTTTCCTAATTTGTCTAGTACGTCTTCTATTTTTGTAAGGGGAGACTTGTCGTTAACAATTTTTTCGTTTAGTTTCCTGAAATCGACCACTAATCTCCATTTTTTCTCATCATTATTTGATTTTTTCGGAACAACTAATAGTGGCGAATTGTAAGGGCTAACTGAGTGTTCAATAATGTTGTCTTTTAAAAGTTTGTCTACTTGTTCGTTGATCTCTGTCATTTGTGTCTGTGGGAGTCTGTAGTTCTTTCAGAATCAGTAGTATGAATTTCTTGCGTGTAAAAATTGTTCACTGTCAATGGTTCTCCGGGGAGGTGGAAAATATCTTGGAATTGTTTTAAAATGTCAATAATTGATTTTTCTGCCTCCGGTTCGTTGCATCCAATGTCTAATGTTTTTAAAAGTTCTTGTAATCTATGTGCATTAAATTTATTAGTTTCTTTGCTTGTAAATATGTTGTAGTTTTTTAATGGTTTTGTTTCTATGTTTATATCCTCTAAATTTATTTCTTCTTCTGTCGTGTTTAAAACTTTCACGTGTGCTACGCCATTTGCAGGTATTATGCTATTTGCAATGAAGACTCCATTATTTATTTCTTTGTTAAGGATTAAACTATCTTCATTAACCCTAATATTTATGGGGATCACTGCTTCTGATCGAGCAGGTACTGTAAAGTTTTTATAATTTAAAATTATTGGTAATGTTAGTTCTTTTTCATTTATTAAAAATGTTACCGTGTACGTTTCAAAATCTATTTTAGACATGTACTTTCTCAACATGTCACGCCCTATTATGCCATCTGTTAATATTGGAAATTCATTTTCTACTATGTGGAAATTGTGTGTTATTTCCTCCGTTTCAATTAAAAAATTTAAATATGATGTGCCTATGCACTCTATACTTTCATTTGTTATACCAGTTATTGTAGAAATATTTCTTGTTTCTATTTTATTGACGCTTCTTTTCTTGCAGATAGAAATATCTGCTCCCGTGTCTATTAGGAATTTCAGATTCTCATTAGTATTTTTGCACTTTAATATAATAAAATTGGTTAAATTTTTAGTAAGTTGTAGGATCAGTTTTGGCCTCTGTGGGTAACAATTCCTGCTACCCGGCCTAATCCGTTTACCTGCTCATTGTTGCAGTTTCTAAAATTTGTATTTTTATTGAAATTATTATTTCTGTTGTTATTGTTTATAAAATTATGATTATTATTTCCGTTTTCACGGTGAAAATTATTGTTATTTTGAAAATTGTTGCTTCTGTAATTGTTATTATTTCTGTAATTGTTATTTTGATTGTTGTTTTGAAAATTATTATTGTTTCTGTAATTATTATTTGAAAAATTTTGATTTCTGTTTTGAAATGTATTATTTCTATAATTGTTATTATCTCTGTTGGAAAAATGTTGATTATTGTAATTTCTGAAATTTTGATTAAATCTATTATTTTGATTAAATCTTGAATTATTTCTGTTCTGTATATGTAAAATATTGTTTCTATCTGTTGAAAGATTTTGCTCAATATTCAAGCATCTTTCAGTTGCTTCATTAAAAGTTTTTGGCGGATTCGCCTGTAAAATAGTTTTATATTCTGTCCTGACACCTTTTGAAAATATATTAAGTGCCATACTTTCGTTGACCTTATACAGTCATGTGAAAATAAATAGGGACACCTGTATTTTTATATTTAAAGCTGCATGAATTACATACAAGGTGCAACAGATATAGCATTAATTCCCTCGGGTGGTGGTTTCTCGTGATAAGGCGAGTATAAAACTTTATGGAGTTTCCTCCCACATTGTACAACTTTCAAGATACAGGGTGTTTTACGGTTTTCGTACGTGTTTAGTATTATTGATCTAGAATCTAAACTACTCACCATAAAATAAAAAGTATTATTTTGTATTTTAGAAAAAATATCAACTTTTTCATCAGTATATCAATCATTTTCGTGTCATGTGCTGTAGCGAAGCAAAAATTTTGAGATTATCCAACGAAATATCAACAAATTTTCTATCTTTTGTTTTAGCGGAGCTGTTATTGTCCAATGTTAAAATTTAGAAAAATACTGTTGATTAAGTGTATTTTTACATGAAAAAAAGACATTTTAAATTTGGACGATTACAGCTCCGCTAAAACAAAAGATAGAAAATTTGTTGATATTTCGTTGGATAATCTCAAAATTTTTGCTTCGCTACAGCACATGACACGAAAATGATTGATATACTGATGAAAAAGTTGATTTTTTTTCTAAAATACAAAATATTATTTTTTATTTTATGGTGAGTAGTTTAGATTCTAGATCAATAATACTAGACACGTACGAAAACCGTAAAACACCCTGTATCTTGAAAGTTGTACAATGTATGAGGAAACTCCATAAAGTTTTATACTCGCCTTATCACGAGTAACCACCACCCGAGGGAATTAATGCTATATCTGTTGCACCTTGTATGTAATTCATGCAGCTTTAAATATAAAAATACAGGTGTCCCTATTTATTTTCACATGACTGTATATTGCATCTTTTGTCTCTTGACTGGGTTTCTCTAAGCTTTGTAGCTCTAAATTGCTTAATTGCTCTGATAATTCTGTTATTTTTTCTCTATATTCGGAAATTGTTAGATTATTCTGTGATATAGAACTAAATTCATTTAGCATTTGCTGTACTGTTTTTGGATTGGGATAAGATTTCACCAATAAAGATTTTAATTCAATCAATGTCGAAGGTCTGTTCAAACGTCCAAGTATACTTCTAACTTGGGTTGTTAATTTAAAATTGTAAACGTACTTAATAAAAATGGCCTTATCTTCATCTTTTATTAAATCATGAAGCAATTCTGCTTTCACTATAAAATCATCTAATTCTTCATAAATTCCTTTAAAAACTGGTAGGTTTTTACCTACTACATTTATGTCAAAGTTTGACATTTTTGGCAAATTAGTTTCTTCCTCCCAAACCGATGATAAATCTAAATTTATTTTATCTTCTTTTCGTGTTTTTAAATTTTTTATGAATTCTTGTAATTCATAATAAATTTTATTAAATTCTAAAATAAAATGTTTGCAATCTTCTAAAGTTTCATATTTGACTATTTCGTTTTTCAAATTTTCAATTTTTTGCAATTTAGCCTTTTTATATTCTTCAGTATAAGTTCGATTTTTACTTTTTCTTAAATTTTTCTTTAATTTTTCAAGAAATATTATGTTTTCTTTAATTATGTCCATAAATTTATGTCATGACATCAAAACATTAAAATATTAAATTTTTTATTTCACTTGAATCACCCTGTGATTCATAGTGCCAATAAATCATGCATGCCAACATTTAAACATGTGTCTGCAATGATTAATTGCGATTATGAGTATAAAGAAAAAGTAAAACTGACGTTTCAGTTTTATGAATGAAGAACATAATGGCGGTCGTAAAAAGTTGCGCGTAGTGTGTAAAAAAAAGAAAAACTTTGTATAAATCGTTGTATGTAATTTTTAGCAAAGTGTTTTAATTGTGCGAGTTATTTTCGTTTTTCGATAAAGATATACGTTTTTAAGTAATTTAAGTGTAGTGTATTTAGCGCAAAACCAATAAAAAGAGGCAATTCTTGTGGAACTATAATTTTTGCCAAGTGTGTGTATGTGTGCAACTAAATGGTAACTTCGTTTGAAAGTGGAAAAAAAAATGGATTTAATTTAATGCACTTTCTATTATTTATTCAAATAAAATGTTATAAAATCTAAATCGTAGTGTTACATAGGAAAACTTATTTTTTGTTTGTTATTATTTTCTGTGTTTGTCCATTTCTTCTTCCAATGCGTCAATTTGCAACCAGAGCGTGCTCGCTGTGTGCCACGGTGGTGGAGGGTCGGCGTTAACAATGCGTCGCCTAGTAGCGATGGCCTTACGGATCTTCACCAAACGACCACCTCGTCTATGTTTCGGTTTTGCCGTTGGTGGAATCGTCGTCAGCCGTGCGTCTTTCTTTTTTGTCTGACGCTGACGGTATTCTTCAATCGTAAGAGGTTTTGGCCGCTGATGCTCAATGCTCGATGGGACGTACACCGGTGCGTCGCCGGTTGAACCTTCCGGAACGTACTCTGGCACTGGTCGTTCTGCCGTTGGTATATTCTTCGTGCCGTGAACTGGCAGGATCGCCATGTAAAGTTTTATTTTGAAATTTTTGTTTTTAATTAAAAGGACCTGCCTCAAAAATTTTGCCGGCGCTTAATAACGCCACTGGCTCTAAGTTTTTATATTTTTTCTTTTAAAAACAGCCGGCATGAAAATGCACTTAGGCTTAGAAATAAAAAGATCAAGCTGATTTAAAGCTCGAGAAACTAATGATCTTTATTTTCAAATTCTTGATGCTTATAAAGACAAAAAACGGTATTTTGAAAAAGTGCATAATTTTAACATAAAAAGTGCGTGAGTGAATAATAAATATAAACTTAATGTGTAAGTGCGTAATACAAAATAAATATAACAAAATATATAAACATTAAAAGTGCGCGAGTGAAATACATAGAACATTAGCTTAGTGCGAAAGTGCGTCTTGTAAATCAAATATATAACCACGGGTCATTGTGCGTGGTGAATATAAACAAACATAAATACAGTGCAACCAAATAGTTTGTGTACGTTTGGTTGCTTAACTTGGTGCGCACTACAAGATACGGCAAGGATAATTTCAATTCGTGCTGTAAAAACTCCATGGTTTTTGGAGGATGTGGTTGTGAAAATGTAGAATTCAGTTTAGTTGTGAAGGTTGAACCGTTAATTTTTATGGATGCTGATGTAAACGTCAATAGAAATGTTCCAGAGACCGTTAGATTTTGCTGGTCAGTGATGGTAGTATTAGCGACTTCGTTCAAGATAATGATTTCTTCGTCGATTTTTTTGATCAATGGTGTGATATGCGGTCTCTTTCGGGCATGCTGCCGAGTTGTTATTCAAAAGTTGCTGCAAACACGACGTTGTCGGTGGACAAATTCGTGACTGATATGTCGGTGCAATTTTTAACTGGTCGAATTATGCCATAACAATTCGCTGTTTTACTAATATCTAACTTAGCAATAGTTCTATCATGACTTACAGGAAAAATTTTTATAAAGTCACAAAACTGAATAAGTTTAGGAATTTTCACAATATAAATAATAAGTTCATTGTTTTGTAATACTTTTACTGAAGCAACTCTTAAAATATTACTAATACTAAGGGGTACGGTTTCAGAGTTGGTTAAATGATTGATTTCAATATTGTCCAATATAAGCGGGTTATTTATGGTGTGTCTTGCAGCAACTATGGATAAGACAACATTGTTTAAATGATTAATGATGGCTGTATTTCGGTTTGCGATATAATAATATTTTCTAACAATAACTCTTCCCTATTTCGAAGAATATTGTTAGTTATATGCCCCCTTTGGAGGATATTGATTCTCTCAGTCAATTCATTGATTTTGTCTTGTACGATCGAATTAATTTTTGTTTGTCTGTTGCTGTTTTCTATTAAAAGTTGTTGTTTCGGAACTAACATATTCCAATCCTCACGACTATGAACTTTAGTGCTAGCTATTGACCTAGCAAACTGTCGATTTATACGGATTGCACTTATTATTCGATCAATTTCTTGTAGTTATAAATCTATGGTTTGCAGATATTGTAAATTGTTTTCGACTTGTGTGAGTGTGTCCTCTGTTTGTGTGATAATTCGCTGATCAGTCCGTCTGGTTTGTCTCGTGAATAAGGTAAATATATCGTCAAACACTGCTACTTTTCCCTTGGTGAGTGTTATAAAATGTGCAGGTGAGTAGTCAATTATTCGGGTTGCAGTCTGTCGCAATAAATATGTAATCCTAAGAAGAAAAAACAAAGAAGAAAACAAAAATAATAATTAAGAAAAGAGAAGAGAGGAAGAAAAAAAAACTCTCAAATTATTTTTGTGCACTTTTTCCCCATTTATTAGTACTATTGTACCCAAATCTTCTTGTATTATGGCTTTTATAAAAATTTTGTCAAATTTGTTTCCTAATCGTCTATTTCTGCGAATAAAAACTTTATCTCCAGGTTGGTAGGTTTTTTTAATACTTTTGTCGTGAGATCTGCGCACTGTGCTTTGCTGAGCCGTTATTAACTTACTCTGTATTATTTTTAGTTCGTCTTCCGTATAACTGTGAAGTTTATCTATGGTATTTTTGTCTGTAACAGAATGGATAGTGTTATAAGAATTAAGTCCACGGTTTCTGTTATGTCGTATCTCTAAGAAATGTGGATATTATGTTGGATTGGAGTGCTTTTTCGTTATCCGAAACTAGAAGTCTTGTATTTTTAAATTTCAGAAGGATTTGAAAAAGAGCTGCTTTGGTGAGTTAATGGGTATTGCTGCAGTAAATTTAGGGAACGTGTAATGAAGATGTCTATATGTAAGATTTCTCCTGGAAAATTCGGCATTGGTGTTTCTCCGATTGCTGTTTTGGGGTTTTCTCCGTTGGCTACTGTTTTTCAAAGAAATTTTACAGTTTGCAATGATGCCTTTGGCTGTGCGAATAATCGCCCAAGTTACAATCGCCCAAAAGGGCGGAAATGTACAATCGTCCAAAAAAACGGTTAACATTTTTGGGCGATTGTTCATTTTGCGTTTGGGCGATTGTTCGTTTTTTTTTTTTTGGGGCTATTGTTCATGGGAATATCGACTATACGCACATCCGTATTAGTCTGCGCGAATATTCACCCAAGCTGCAATCGCCCAAATTGTGAAATGAATAATCGCCCAAAAAAGAAACGCTAAAATTTTTGGGCGATTGTTCATTTTTAGTTTGGGCGATTGTGCGTTTTGCTTTGTGGGCGATTGTTCATAGTGAATGTTCTCCCAAATTTTGAAGAATGAATAATTGCTATAAATAAACGATTTTTACAGTGTCTTCAATAAGCCCGACATATATTTTATATTGTTCATTTCGCGTCGATTGCGCTCCACAGTGCAATTAAAGAGAGTTAACGGTTCGACTAAAGGAATTTTGAAGAAAATGTATTTTTTTATTTATTTAAATGAATTGTGCACATATAAGACTTAAAGTCTTTTGAATGCAGTAAGAATAACAAAGATAATAACAAGTTATATACAACAAATTAATTTATGAAACTTAGGGCTTAACCAATAATTAAAAATCAATTAATATCCAAAGAATTTTTATCAAATGTAAATAAATGTAAATATGACTATGAATAACAACAACACTATATTAAATACCTAAGAGAGAAAAAAAAAGAACAGAGAAAGAGATAGAATTAGGAGAAAATGTTGAAGATTTCAT
Organism: Dichetophora obliterata; assembly: GCA_963920525.1. Taxonomy (NCBI): domain Eukaryota; kingdom Metazoa; phylum Arthropoda; class Insecta; order Diptera; family Sciomyzidae; genus Dichetophora; species Dichetophora obliterata. Next base: position 136,494,294 of record OY986437.1, read on the forward strand.
GCTTAAATTCTCGTTTATTCGTTATACTTTTAACAGCTTAGGGCAGCGAATTCCATAATCTATCACGTTCACGAAAAATAATCTGCTTGAATTTAAAAAATTATGACTAGGAATAATGAGATTCATGTTTCTTGCTGATTTGACATGCAATAACAATAGAGTTCAGCTACTACAGCTTTTTCGCACTTTCTCCGCATTAGATCATCTTAAGAACCAGCCCAAATAACATTAAAACATCTCAATAAAGCCATTCACAGTTCGAATACGCTGGTCTGCCATTTGTACGATCTGCTATTTGTACGCCAATTTACGAAAGAGCATTTTTCCTTGTTGTTGTTTTGCATACAAACGCAAATATGCAGGCACGCGTAAATAAAAGCAGCCCTTGGACGTGTTTTTTGTACCTCGTATTTTTATGCTCTGTCTACAGCCGCATAATCACATACATCACAGGGTTGCACAATTTTTTTATACGACAGTCACATGGCGAGGTGCTCACAGTTTGAACAATAACAAATGCTATAAATACGATTTGTTAAAAGTACGCTCAAACTGTGAATAGCCTTAGTGATATCGATAAGAGTGGTCCAAAACAATCCAAAGTGAGAAAAATTTACCCACCATAATATGGGTTGGGCTCAGGGACAACACAAGACATAACAACTAACCATGCGTTTACATAGATCTAATCATACATTAGTTTTCAATCTACTTTTGAGTTGACCTTTCGATAAGTTAACATCAAAAAAGCTACAGTTGTTAACAAAGGTACTCATGCGATGTAAAGGAGCAGTAGCCATATAATTTGTTCTACTAAAAGGTAAGTAAATTAAATTGTTAGCATTTCTACTGCTTCTACGGTTGGTGTTAAAATTTATAAGAGTTAGGAGTTCTGGTGAATCGAATACACCAGTTATGAGTTGGCGTTCAAAGATTGCATTTTTAATAGTTTTAAACGATCCTCATAAGGAGAAAGCTTTAAAGTGTCCGTTGCACTTAAGCCCCTTAGAGCAAACCGAACAAAACGTTTTTGGATTCTCTCTATACGTTCAACATGTACATTGTAACTTGGGGACCAAACTTGACTTGCATACTCTAAGTGAGGTCGCACAATTGCATAATACAGCGTTGTAGTTGTGATCTTACTATTAAATTCTTTGGCCCAGCGTTTCATAAACGCGAGCATAGAAGATGCTTTTTTACAAATGTAATCAATATGAACGTTAAACGATAGCTTAGAATCCATGCATATACCAAGATCTTTGACAGCATCTACACGACTTAAAGCAGTATCTTTTAATCAAAAATTAAATTATTCCTTTTTCGCGAAAAGGTCATAGTTTGGCATTTATCTGGATTTAGAAACATATTATTTTTAGAACACCAAATTTCAAAGGATTTCAAATCAGACTGGAGCAGATCTGAATTGTCTTTAGTATTTATTGTTCTGTATATTTTCATGTCATCTGCATAGATAAGTAGATGAGAGTGTTTGATGATGTGGGTTACATCATTAATGGCTAAAATAAACAGAAGTGGACCAAGGTGGCTACCTTGAGGAACACCTAATTCAGCAATAAATTCAGCAGACAATACACCTCGAAATCGTATTTGATAAGATTGCTCTGTCAGATACGATTGAATCCAGCTTACAAAAAATTGTGGAAAACCCATTAAAACTTTAGTTTAAATAGAATTAAGTTGTGTGACAGTTTATCAAATGCTTTACTAAAATCAGTGTAAATACAGTCGACCTGGTTACCTGAATAAAATGAATTTAAGCAAAACGTTGTAAAATCGAGGAGATTAGACACAGTGGATCTGCCAGTAACAAATCCATGCTGACGAGTTGTCATGACCTTCCCACAGCGAATTTTCACACGATCATACACGAGTCGCTCAAAAAGTTTTGGAATCGACGAGAGTTTCGCGATAGGCCTGTAGTTGTTTATATCGTTCTTACAACCTTTTTTATAAATAGGACTTATAAAAGATTTTTTCCAAAAAAGTGGAAAAATACTTTCGCTAATTGATTTATTGAATAACATGGACAGTGGTTGACTTAGAACGGAACCACATCGTGTTAACACTGCGGCAAGAATTCCGTCAGGTCCAGCATTAAAATCCTCATCGATCAATCCAATATACTTTAAAATATCCTCTGAAGTAAAGGATATAGAATCCAACGAAACCCTGGGTGTAGAGTTCATATATTCAAAGTACTCTTCATCAGGATTGAAAGAGTCTGAACAAAAGGACTCTTTAAAGAGATTGGCAAATAGACCACAAATTACGACAGGATCGTCAGTAAATCCGTCAGAGGTTTTAAATGATGAAGGGAATCCATCAGATTTTTTTTGGTGTTTATGAAACCCCAGAATTTCTTCGGATCAGACAATATTCTCAGCTTAGTACTGTCTAAATAATTTTGATATAAGGTAGCTGAGCAATTTTCAAAATCCAGAAACAAACGCTTGTAGATTTCTAGGTCGTTCAAGTCTAAGCTACAGACATATTTTTTCCATGCCCTATTCCTGCTGTTGCGAAGAATCTTTAACTCCTTTGTGTACCAGGGGTAAGCACAATTTTTCGTAAATTTGAGGATATATGGCACGGACAGAGAAAACAGCAAAGATTTCGATATAAAAAAATTAATTGAATCATCAAGAGTGTTATTATTAACCTATTCTAAAATAACATGAAGTTTACTTTGAAGTAAATGATTCAACTTCAAAAAGTCAGCTTTTTTAAAATTGAATTCATAAACTTTATCTATTGAGTTAGACTTTACTATATTATCCCTGTCTGATTTGTACCATATGCTCAATGGTGGATGGTATTCATCAACAGCAGTCAAAACATGAGGGGCCCTCTCAACAATCACATTGTTACTATCTGTAGTTAAGACCAGGTCAAGAAGTCTTTCACGACTATTATAAATACAACTCACTTGTTGTAAGTCAGAACATATATTATCAACAAATATATGCTCTTGGCGAGTCTTCGAATTAGATGCACAAAAATATGTATCATCGTCAGAAGATTCCCATTTCAAGTCAGGCAGATTAAAATCACCTAACAATAAAATGTCGTCATTAACGTCAATTATGCTTATAACGTATTCTATGCAATCCCCAAGGCTTGCATAAACTTCTACACTGCTCTTAGGAGGAACGTATGCATTAATAAGATATACATTAGAATTGCAATGTACAACCTTAACGCATATAAGTTCGATGTTAGCAGAGCAACTAACAAAGTCTATAAACTTCAAAACTGTTATCAAACAATTCTAAGTCAGTAATGCTTCCGTTTAACCAAGTTTCAGTCAGTGCGATAATATCCTCAGAGAAATTCTGAGACATTAAAAATATGTCTCGCGTCTTAGAGCGTAATCCCCTTACATTTTGATATTAAAGGGATAACCTATTCAGTTTTTTTGGGATTGACGAGCGGCTTGAGTCGTCCCTCTAGGCTTATTCTTAGGCTGAAACTCTGTAACGAGTATATTATCAGTCCACAAATTAGAGTTTAGAACAGTTGCAAACTCTTCAGCTGGAACTGTGAGAATAAAGGAAGCATGGGAAGGTTTATTACCTATTTTTTTGCATGAGCAAAATGCATTTTGACTCAACGAGTTATTATGTTTGATAAAGGTCAATACATTTTCAACAGTTGTGAAATAAATAAAGACGTGAAATAAATAAATTTTTTTTCCTCGACACTGCCCTTATGCTTGATAGATTTCTAGGCTCAATAGGAGTCAAAACTGAACTATTAGTCAAAGAAGAAATGTTAGAAGGTGACGAGGAAGTAACTGGAGTGTTCCTGTTCAAAAGCGGTGCTGAGGGCTGCTTGGCCTGAGAAGTAGATCCAGAAGATTTTCGCTTCTTATTATTTTTTTTTTATTTTTTCTCTTTTTGAGATAATGTGGTCATCTGATGAAAGGATTGTTTGTGTCCCGGAAGAAACAGTCTGTGACAAAGAAAGCGGGATATTTTCCGAAATTGAATTTTCATCATAGACGCTGGTACTGGGTGCGGCCCTAACTTCACTAAAAAATGTTACAATTTCTCGAAAATTGTTGTTTAATGAGTTAAGACTTTCCCCAAAAAGCTTAATTTTTGAATAAAGTTCATCTGGGGAAAGTGCCCTACACGAAGCACAGTACCAGCGAAGGCCTGATCGCTGAGATTTTCAGTCGTCAAGGCATGACTTAGAAATAGCGGCACAAGATGCATGAAACATCTGCTCACATGGACCAGAACAGCTGAACATGGGGTTTAGAATGTTTTGGCTTTTGCAAAGTTCGTCCAAAGAACAAGCAACGATATTTTCTGCAGAAAAATAATCCATTTTTAATTTTTTAAAAAAATGAGCAGATGCAGAATGTGCTTTCAGGGTTACTTTATTCAGACAGTGTTTATTCAGACAGATTATATTGATTGTTTGTAAATAATTTAAGTGAATTCTTGAATTTTTTTTATTAGTCTATATAAGTTTTAGAAAAAAACAAGTTTATATTGGTATTTAATATTAATATTAAGAACAATACCCATAAATGCCCGATTCATTTATTGCTGAATTTGTAGATTTGAGGAAAATTTTATTATTATCACAAAAAGGGTGCTACAAAGCCGTCCAGTTTCAACGAACAAAATCAAAGTTCAAGAATATATTGAATTGCTCATTTCGACATACAATAATATAACTGAATATTTATCAACACGTATTGACGAAATATCAATAAACAACAAAGATTTAATTTTCGAAAAAGTTACATCCAATAGAGATCTTTTAAATAAGTGCTTTATAAAATTGAATTGTAAGATTAAATTACCAGACGCTTTGAGTTTAGCTCTAATAAAGAAAGATATTTTTAGTAAGGGTGAATCACCGGTATCATCATTAAAATTCGCGATTCCTCGGTGTTCTTCGTTACCATATTTGAATAAAAATTCACTTAATGAGGCGTCTGAATTGCCTAGTATACATTCCAGAATCCATTTAGATTTAAAGTAAAATTCTGAAATGGCATCGATTGAAGAGAAAAAGTCGTTCATAAGCATGTATGCTTCTATTATTCGCGAAAATTATAGTGGAAATCCACATGCTCTTGAATCGTTTATAGACAAAATTAATTTACTTGAGGAATTAGCTGCCGATAATTTGACAGGCACTTTTATATCTTTTCTAAAATCCAAATTTAAAGGAAAGGCTCGAGAAGCTCTGCTTGCTAATATTAACTCTATTTTAGAAATAAAAATAGCGTTACGTAGTAGAATCAAACCTGACAGCTCTAAGCTGTAGCTGGTAAACTTCCGTCACTTCAAGCAAAAAATAATAATTATTCAGAATTTTTAAATTAAGTAGTGGAGTAAGCTGATGCGCTTGAACGATCGCTGATTATCGAGAGCATGACGCAAACTAAGGCACATGAAATGGCCATTGAGCAAACGGTAAGTACGTGTAGAATTAATGCGAGATCAGATTTGGTCAAATCTATACTTACCTCGACTACGTTTAGGGATGCGAAGGACGTTGTAGCGAAATTAATTGTAGAACAGTTAAACGAATCAAAAGAAAAACAGGTTTAAGTAGAGGTAATAATAGTAATAATTTTTGCCAACAATTCAAACAATTACAGAACAAACCGAGAGTGCGATAGTATCCGTGCGATTACCGAAATATCTAACGTTTTAACGACAATCGTTCTAATATCAATCGTTTTAATGACAATCAGACTAATAACAATCGTTTTACAAGCAAACGCTCTAATAACAATCATTTCAAGAACTATAGCAATAATTTCCGCGGCAATGGGCAATTTTATAGTAATTCTCGTCGATTCCATAATTATACTAATAATCAAAATAACGATTCTGCTCCCAGACATTATAGAAACGAAAATATATATACTTTAAACGAGAAGGCCCCTCAGCAGCCGCATTTGAGGGAGGAAAACAATTAAACCAAATTAAAGCTGAGAAATCTATTTACACCCTTAACTTAAATTATGCTGATTTTATTAAAATAAACTGTGCCGCTTCCAATAAAATATGCACATTCTTGGTTGCGTAGTGTTCTAATTACATGCATACAAAAGCACACACACATACACGATTACATACATTCAAAAATATATTATAAAAAAATGTACTTTAATTTACTTTATATATTAATTAAAAAAATTGTTTTTCAAAAATGTCAATTATAATTAATCAAAAAAGTTTGTTACAAAAATTATTATTCTAAAATATTTTCTTGATCTGGATTGTTATTCAAAAATTTGCCTCAAATAAATATCACATAAAATAACATACAAAATAAAAAAAATTATTTAATTGCGCACGCAGAACCACAACTGGCGATCCTGCCTAACCAAAAAGCACAAGCTCAACTAACAAAAAGTCGGAAAACATTAAGAATAACATATCCAGCAATAACGTTCCCAACAACACGTTCTAAGCGACAGCTAGTGTCGTTCGCAGCCAAAACCACCAGAAACGAAAGCATCAACTAACGAACTCTTTAGTAACTGCGTAGCACAGCGAACACGCTCAAAAACCGTCTCACTCGAGGAGCCTAGCGCAAGTCGTTACAGCAACAGCAACTAACAGGTTAGCTTCTCACACGGTAGTAAAACGATTGGGACGTAAGAAGCCAATTGTCTTACACCGTAGGCACTCCACTGCACCTGGTTTTAAGATAGGAAACAAATAGACAAACAAATAAGAACACTTATAATTTATTTATTTTCAAAGTGAGTATACAACACACACCCCCACACATTACTCACCACGGAGAAGGTGATACACGCAAACACTTAACAAATTTAGGGACAGAGTTATTGACCAATCCTTTCAATACTTCAGCCAATACTGAAATTCATGCGACGTCGGTCAAATTACCACAATTCTAGACCAGTTGTCTAGATGCGTGATTCGCACATGCAGAAATTCAGTTTCAATCGAAAGCGATTACGGTAGACAAAACCAAGTACGAATATCTAGTGACAGCTCTTTCACAAGAAGTCATCGTCACAGTACTTAATTTTATTCAAAAACCCCCTTTGACCAATCAGTACGAATGTTTGAAAAAAGTCTTGATACACAGACACTCATTAAGCGAAAATAAATGATTCGACAAAATGTTGTCAGGTACCGAGACGGGCGACCAAAAACCATCTCAATTTTATCGATCATAATCAGCCCTATTCCAGAATCCGTCGTAGCGTAAATTTTCTTTCGGTTTCGTAATGAAGTATTCTACAATCCGAATCGAATTCGAACATTCTTACATTCATAGCATTGCAACTACACATTCCGAAAGTATCAACTTTTGACAGCTGTTTTTCGGATTTTTTCACGAAAGCCTTGCCTCGACGGATTTGTTTACGACAAAAGAAAACAATTAAATTTTTATAGAATTAGGTCGTAAAATAAAACTTATAATTAATTTTTGGTAAATAAAGTTAAATTATTTTTATTTAAAGCTGTGAATATGTTTGTTGAAATTTATTTAGTGCATTTCCTACGTTTCGTAATCCATTTCCACAGTGTTGATGGAATCTCGCAATATTCTTCGACGAATTTTCATAGATTTCTATGTGAGAAATCTTCCTTTTATTGTGCGAAAATTGCAATTGCAATGAAATCCATTAAAAATCGCAGCTAATAAATACAATGTTGATCAAAAACACTTCAGTTTTTAAATTTTTCTTTTTATTTATTTGTCTGCTGTTGCTTTCGAACTCCCGAAAGTAAGTTCGAAAAGGGGAAGTTTCCTTCGGATTTTGGATTAGTAAATTTGTCGTATTCGTAGCGTAGCTTTACGGTCGGAAATTCATTACGACGGATTCTGGAATAGGGCTGAATTACTTCTAGCTGATTCGACAGTAGATCATAATTTAGTATACAAACTATGGTTGAGAAAATTACCAAAAAGTCTAAATATTGCCCTTACCGGAGCTAGCCATAACGAAATCGAAGACCAAATGAAACTAGCAGACAACCCCCATGGGAGGTTATAGCTGGGTCAGAGATTTGCAATTGGGTTTGCAAATATCATTTTAAATTCGGTAGGGACGCTAGGAAATGTGGAACTGGAACAACCAACAACATAATACACAAAATACAACAAACTAAAACACACCATCATTGCAATGGGGTCGTCCATAAACTACGTTACCAATTTAGGGGTGGGGAGGGGTTTTGAAATGCACTACGATAAGTAACGGTAGGGGGGGGAGGTGTTTAGATATTGTAACGTTACCAAAATTTAAAAAAATCGACGAAAAACCTCTAATTAATAACACAATCATTTCAAAAATTTTTAACCTTACATGTTTATGTTTGATCGTCTAAATTGATGGTTAACTTTTGTTTCAACGATTTCTTCCACCACCTTTTCCCTCGACACAGGAACCTTTTGGTATTCCTTCACCATCTCAGCACACGTCTGAAAAATTTGGGTCTTTGCTTTTGCACAAGGCTTTGACGTTAAGGCCTGAATGTTCTTGATCAAAGGAGATACCGTATGACATGTACTGTCCTTCTCAGAAAGAAGAAATCGGTTCAAGGTCGTGTCCTACCTGCGGCTTGTATTTAGTTTTTAAAACTTCTATGAATTGCCATAAGTTTGTATTATAACGTTTACAATAAATCGGAATAAAAATACTATTTTAATAAATCAATTTTCAGAAAGCATTAACACAAAAACACAGAACTTGGTGCAGCTCGGGTGCAGCCTTTAAGGGCACTCTGTCAAAGACCAGGTGAATTTCTTTGCGTTAGAAATGAGGATTCACCTGAATGGGTCGACATAGAATCCGATGAAAAATTCTATTTTGAAGAATCCTCAACAAAGCTACCAGCTTCTTCTATCCCAGTGATTGAGAGCATCGAATCTTGGATCGCAGATGGAATAGCTTTTACAGATGATATTAATTATTGATTTTTTTCCAATTGTTCCTTTAATGTATCTAGTCATACTAGTCACTAGTACTAGTGAAAATTGTCAGAGCTAGTCAAAATATATAATCATTCGAATGAATTAATTTCATATGTCACGTTACTTTATTGGGGGGGGGGGAGGGGTTTTGAAAAGCACTACGAAAAGTAACGCAGGGGGAGGAGGGGGTAAAAAAAACCGGAAAATCAGTAACGTAGTTTATGGACGACCCCAATGGCTAATGATGGTAGTTCAATAACATTAACACGCCGTTTATTTATATTTGACAACGACAACAACCTAAATTTTTTAATTGACAGTGGTGCCGAAGCTTCCGTACTGCCATCCTCTAAATTCTAAATTTTTTAACTTTACATGAAAATTAAAGCGCCATCTAGCGGAGAAATTTTTTTTTAATAAAAAAATCCACATTTAAAACCCTTTTCAAAACTGGCTCAAGCATTAAAATCGGTTCACCCATTCTGTTTTTATAGAAATTTTTATAATAGTATTACATTACAAGTGAACCTCCACGGTCCTTCGAAGCTTAAAAATTGATTTTCTCAAAATTCTGACGTGCTACAGCAAAACGCCGAGACACGTATTTCTTTATTTTAAGCCCTTTTTATCTAACATATCTGTTAACATGCGTACCAACCACTGTCGTACTGTGTTATAGGTGCAGACTATCTTACCAAATATGGACTTTTAATAGATTTAAAACACAAGAAACTCATTGACTTCCTTACAAAATTATCCGTCAACGCAATTTCTAGATATTCCGAAACACAATTACCAAAATTATTTACACTTGACAATAAATACAGACAGTTACTCAAACAATTCCCTTCACTTTGCACAGAACCCGATTACACTACACCAATCAAACATAAAACAGTACACCACATAGTTACAGAAGGACAGTTACCATTTACACGACCACAACGTTTAGACTTACCAAAATTAAAAATCGCAAAACAAGAATTCGATTTTCTAGTTAAGTCGGGAATTTGCAGACCGTCTGACTCAAAAACCTTCTCTCCACTGCACCTTGTAGCCAAACGTGTACCAAACGACTGGAGACCATGTGGTGACTACAGACTGCTGAACGCTATGTTGTGTTTAACGTCCGGGGTCTCCGTGCTTTCCGCAAGGAGAAGAGAGACCAAAGACGGGGAGAAATTAAAACGACTGGGTTTTGTTTTTATGCTAGCGTTTAAGCTAGTCGTTTTTTTATTTAATGTTTCAAAAGGCTCGCTGTCTAGGCGACGCTGCGACCTTTGTGAAACTCGTTCAAATTAGCTCTCCTAGTTTCTGGTCGGCCAAGGAGTTTATAAAGAAAATACCTCACTTTCCAATGATGTTCTTGAATTCCAATACATAATTAAAAAAAAATGCCTTGTCAATATATGTAAACTTAAATTTACATATTGTTCCTTTACTTTCCCCTTAGCGGTACGCGATCACGCACACTTTGCATGCTAGGGTAGGTAAATGAACGGCTTTATGCTGTCGTGCAAGCTGATGCCGATGCACCCAACAGTGCAATGCCTTGCTTTTGTTGCCGCCGACGTTGTAGCCAGAAACACTTGAAAACGAAAATCAAGACATTGGTTTTGTTTGTTTGGTAATTTAAGCGTGTGCGCTGCAAGTCGCTGCATTTGTATTGACATCTGTTAGTAATATATTATGTTTTTTATTGGTTTTATTTCTTATGTGTTTTAGTTGAATTATTTTGTGGAAATCGTGTGAGGTTGGGGTGTACAAAGTGTACAGGGAAATGTTGTGGGATACAACAGATATAACTGCACCCGACCTTTACCACATATACACGACTTTTCCATCAACTTACACAACACAAATATTTACTCAAAAATTTACCTTTATAGAGCCTCATGGCTATTTTTTAACTTTACATGAAAATTAAAGCGCCATCGCATTAAAATCGGTTCACCCATTCTGTTTTTATAGAAATTTTTATAATAGTATTACATTACAAGTTAACATCCACGGTCCTTCGAAGCTTAAAAATCGATTTTCTCAAAATGGGTTGTTATTCAAAAGTTTTCCTCAAATAAATATCAAATAAAATTATATACAAAATAAAAAAGTATTTAATTGCGCACGCAGAACCACAGTTGACACTTAAGCCGACATCTCCTTGATCAAATACTCCTGTTTACATAGTTGCATAAATATAAATATAAATGTCCTCTACATTATAAGTATAACCGGCATTACAACGAATACTGTTTCAACTCTATGTACTATAACTACCAACTTAGTAATATCAAATTATTTTATCCCACACATTTTTCATGTAGTCAATGACGATATTAACGTACGAACAGATGCATTCTAGGAAAAGAATTCTTAAAGGCAAATAAATGTAATATTAGTTATGAAACTAATGTAGTTTCCTTTTTTATACACAATAAACACTTTAAATTTCCAATCTTACACGGTACCAGCACAGATTCTTGTATTATTCCACCCAGTTGCGAAGTTTTCCGATTGTTCAATATAGGACATGAAACACAGCCGTTATTCGTGGATTCACAAGAACTTTGTAGTAGTGTTTATACAGCAAAATGTATTGTTGACCCACATAATTCAATTTTACGAGTGATAAATACAACAAACGAAGTCAAACACATAAAAACGTGCAACATAAAAACTGAGAATTTAAATAATTACAACACAAATTCAGTCAATGCAGTTTCAACTGATTCCAATCGCCTAAATAAATTAACTAAAATACTTGAGAAGCAAATGCCTTGTTATGCCAAAAATAAACTTATGCCATTATGCCAGCAGTATAAAGATATTTTTGCGATAGATACCGACAAAATGACTATTAATAATTTTTATGAACAACACTTTAGGTTGAGAGATAATTCTCCAGTTTATATAAAGAACTATCGTTTACCATATTTGCAAAGCTCTGAAATAAATAAACAAGTAGAAAATTTGTTACGAAATGATTTAATAGAACCAAGCCAGTCGAACTACAATAGTCCTTTAATTTTAGTACCGAAAAAGGGCTCTTCTGGTCAAAAATCATATCGAATGTGTGTGGAGGGCTGTAAATAAAAAACTACTCGCGGATAAATTTCCATTAGCACGTGTGGACGATATTCTTAATAATCTAGGGAGAGCAAAGTATTTTACAACACTCCATCTTTTTTTGGGATTTCATCAAATCCCACTTTAAAATTTTTACCATTTGGACTTAACATTGCTCCAAACTCTTTCTCACGTATGATGTCCATTGCGTTCTCAGGTCTGTCACCAAATCAAGCCTTCCTCTACGCCAACAATCATTTGAATCACTAAAAGCTGCTCTGTTATCTCCTAAACTGCTACAATACCCTAATTTTGACAAACATTTTTTCATTACAGTTGATGCATCAAAAGTTGGGTGTGTAGCGTGACAATGCAAATCAATACATACTTCGTTCATACTACATATAAACTCATATTGCACTTATCACCCTAAGTGTAAGTGCAGTATCAAATAGCGCGGAATTTATTCAACTCCAAATTCCACAATAACTTATTAAAGTTATTGACCGCGTCATATTTCGGAATTTATTGAACTCCAAATTCCACAATAAATTATTAAAGTTAATGACCGGGTCATATTTCGTTTATTCTCATAGTTTCGCGTTTAGTCATTGAACTCAAGTATCAATGTCGAATTGCATCGATACTTGACTTTCTACTTTTGTCACGTACACCCTTCTTCGTAAGTTTCTTTTTAGATTAAGACTAGCATAAGAAGTCAGTCAAGGAGTGTAACTGTATTGAAAATGTTTGGTCACTCGCGATCTAACCGAAATAAATAAAATTAAAACTAAAATTAAATATTGTGTTTTTTTGGACTTCAATAGCAACCAAGCTATCCTAACAGGTGTGGTGCAATTTTAAGCCAAGAGCATAGTGATAGTGATTTAACAATATGTTTTGCATCAAAATCCTTTAACGTTGCGGAACAGAAAAAACCTGTAATAGAGCTAGAAGTATTGGCAATATATTTTGCCATCAAACAGTTTCGACCATATGTCTATGGAACCGAGTTTACTGTAAGGTCAGATCATGGACCGTTTGTTTATTTATTTAATATGAAGGATCATCAAAACTTCCCAGAATAAGACTCGAACTCGCAGATTATAATTTTACTATTGAATATATAAAAGGCAAATCCAACGTTGTTGCCAATGCTCTTTCACGTATTTCAATCGATGATTTAAAAAGTTCAAGAAGCACAATTGCTGTGACAACTCGCGCGATGTCTTAGCTGTCATGCGAACAAAGCGGAATGATCCCAAAGGGAACCAGCATTAGCAATGATTTGTCAATTTATGATAAATTTCCTCACGAATTTAGCACTCGTAATTTTAAAATTAGGTCTGAGAAAACAATCGAAGGAAAAAATCGAATACAGAAATTAAAAATAAATATATATAATAAATTTAAAAAAGTTTTCAATTTGAGTTTTGTTATCATTAACGAAACATTGAATTAAGATGATATGCTTTCGAGGCTACAATTAGAAGCCGGTAATCACAACATTCAATCATTAGAGCGGCCAAAATATTATGCTATATTTACGTACTGTACAGTACAAGAACTAAAAGTACATGGTATTAAAGTTTTAAAAACCCTTCAGATTATTTTAACAAATCCTATAGAAATTATTTTGGACTATAGAAAGCAAAATATAATCACAATTTATCATAACGATCCAATATCAGATGGACATTGTGGAAGAACTGTATGCAAAAATCAGGACGAAATTGCACAATTGCACAGCAAGACAAAAGTTCAAAAACAGTAGATAGAGCAATTTTCGAAAACTTTATTCTAGTGTATGGTATAATGAAGTCTATAAAAACTGATTAAGGAACCGAATTAAAAAATCAAACATTTCACGAGCTAGCTAAACTATTAAATATTGAACACAACTTTTCCACACGCAATTGCGCTGTTCACACTTATCAAATTGTTTGTCAAATCCAATATAACAAAGTGGGAGTTCCATGGAAATATCCTGTAGTAGTAGTAGTAGTATATTTATTGAGACTTTTATAAACGAAAATACAAGGTTAATACAATCAGTTTCTTTAAGGCTAAATTAGTGGCTGTAGTAGTATGGCCAATATTTTCAGTTACAATATTAATTAATTCATAGATCAAATGCCACTGGACTAATATTTTATTACAGAATATTTTACACTTGCTCAATGAGTATTTAGAGGATTGCTTAGACAGATTGTCATTAAAATCAAATTTGTACTAAAAAAAAAAAAGAGAGAAAGATAATGCACCGCCACGTGTGACAAGAAGGATTCACACTAATTAAATTTAATATATACAAAGACGTCGTTACTTACACAGTAGGGAATGCCATGAGGAAAAAAGAGAAAAATATAAAAAAACAAATAATCTTCATAAAATCTATCTTTAAAAAGACAGATACACGAACAAATGTGTATCTGACAAGCAGCGTTATAAACTTGTAAGGACCCCTTTTGACGGCTGTCAAAACCGGCCCTCACATTTAGCCTTCAGCTATGCGGCTTCACTCAACCGGCATTTATTATAAACGGCCTCATGAAAATCGGCCCTGTAACAAGCGGCCCCACCGCAACCGGCCCTCAGTGCAAGCGGCCAAAGCAGAACCGACCCTGCAACAATAAACCAGGCACGGGTCTCTACCCTCACATAGTGGCTACAAGTGGCGCCCTTGGCAGCGCCCCTGGACTATGTAAAACTCATAATAATATCACGAGCCAGCAGCTCACTACTTTGCGACAGCAAAAACCACATCTACAAAAGTTCCTACAGCACCGGACAACAGCCACGGCACGAGCCAGTGGTAAAAACAACAACGACAACAAGCTACAGCATAAGCCAACAGCTTCAAAGTGAACAACAACAACAACAGGGACTTTGCCTAAGCAAAGCCCGCATGGCAACGGGCAATAACAAAGGGACGCCCAACACAGGCAAACGCAACAGCAGCTGCATCAAACCCCTGCCGCATCACGCCACACACGGTATTTTCTATGTACATACGATTATAGTATATTTGGTTACCATCCAGGTACAGTCCCAACAAAACATAAAATAAGTTTCATAATCATTCTTTATTTTTCAATACAAACTAAGTATATTGCCTACTTAAAGCTAACAATACTTTATTTATTTAGTTTTCTCTTATTTATAAAAATATGTATAGAATATAATATAACTATATAAACTCATTTAAGTAATATTAAAACATAGCATTAACGAATTCAACACTTGAAATAATAAATTAAATACTCACCCTGTATCACCATTCTAAATAAATAAGAGAAATCACAAGATTTCCCCTTAGAATAGCAACACACACACTAACATAGCTAATAAGTTAAAACATGAATTGTTATCTTGATTTGGTTGCTCGCTCGGGCAACCGAAACATGTATTGCTATTTCAATAGCATAAGTATGTATTAGTAACATGACGCTGGTGCCGGCCACTATTTAGTCATTTTTGAGAAACTGAAATAAACATTCTTGCGAGAGGCATCGAACCAAACGGACGTGTTTGATTTTCATTAAGCAGTTGAAAGGAAACAGTAAGAAGAGTGCACGGATTAGCTGGTCGGACGGACGACGACACCACGACGGTAAGCCTATAATCCTATAATACCCAAAACCCAATCCCGCTCCCTTGAATTTAGGCACCAAACAGAGATCCTAGATTGCAACTTCGTTGCCAAATCTCTCGAGACCTCTGTTTGTACCTACGCCCAGTTCTACACGAGCACGGCAAACTTCCTCAACTTATACCTTTCCACTTGTAGGGCAGAAGACGTGAGATCCTAGATTGCAATTCGTTGCCAAATCTCTCGAGATCTCCGTTTTCACCCACGCCCAGCTTAATACAAGCACGGCACCCAAACCAAACTCGCTTTAATCCCGTATCCTTGAACTCAGGGCAGAAACACGAGATCCTAGATTGCAACTTCGTTGCCAAATCTCTCGTGATCTGTTTCCAGCCACGCCCAGTTCTACACGAGCACGGCACCCCAACCAAACCTCCTATAATCATAATTCTTATCCTAGTAGGGGCATAAACGGAGTCCTAGATTGCAACTCGTTGCCAAATCTCTCGAGACGCCGTTTATTTCCCCATTGTGACTCTCTACGAGACCATCACTACCCATCACAACCCCAAATCCCTATCCTTTAAGACCCATCAAAGCTACAGAACGAACGAGACAGAGTGACTAGACTCGACCAAAGTCATCGGCAGTTCTCTTCAACACCCAGTGGACTCGTAGCCACGCAGCACGGGTACCGCAACCTTGAGTGCTCCCGTAAAGACGGAGTGCGAGCAGGACCTACTACCGAAACCTCACCTTTCTTGGAAGAACCTCTGGACAGCCGCTGAGCATACCCTGGCTGGAAAGCGTTGTAACGCCCGAGGTTCGTTACAAGTGGCGCCCGAGCAGGGACTCTGTAAGTAAACATTACGCGAACAGAGTCCAAGAAGAAACCCAGGACCACCAGCCTTCACATCAAACGAAGGCCAAATAAGTGATCCTCATCATCTGTCTCAGACACTAAAATTCAAAAGGTTCCAGCATTCTGAGGACCAGCAGCGAGCACAACGCTCACCAACTCATCGAACTTGTGTGACACACCCATGTACAAATCATCACACAACGAATTTAAATCAACTTTAACCAAAATTAAAATAAAAGGGATGCTACAAATCATCACACAACGTTTTTAATCAACTTTAACGAAAATTGAAAATAAAAGATAGCGGGATGCTACAAATCATCACACAACGTTTTTAATCAACTTTAACAAAACTTAAAATAAAAGATAGCGGGATGCTACAAATCATCACACAACGTTTTTAATCAACTTTAACCAAAATTAAAATAAAAGATAGCGGGATGCTACAACTCATCATACATACAATTTAAAATCAGCTTTAACAACGAACGTAAAATCATCTTTAACCAAACGAACTCTAGAAGAAAAATCGGTACGCTACACTTATCATACCGGCACGCCGAACACGGGGTTCAAACAAAACGAGAACCATCTCAACACACCAAAGCATTTTTTTTCGTTTGCGATACGCAAACGCATTCATCGGACTTGTTTTACAAACGAGCACAACCATCTCTAAAGCAGCCACAGCCTCAAGGCTCACTCTCGGTCATCAACTCATTTGACCGACACCACGATTCGTCACACAAACTCATCGAACTTGTTTGACGCAAACGAACACATAGACCCGGCTAACGTTACACCGAACGTCTTACTAAATTGCTGAAGCGCAATCATCCTTACGCAGTAAACTGTCTCACCGCCATAATATGATCCGTACTTCCTGGATTCACCATCTTCGAAAGGACAAACTCAACTCTTACAACAAGGAGTTCAACCTGGACGACACCGGTACCGTCGAAGAGCAACGCAAGAAATTTGCGGCATTCGTGCACGAAGGCGCGTACCCAGACGGAGTTGTAAGCCGGCTCCAAGAACTTGAAGCCAAGCATACGCGAGCCACATCTCCCGGGATCGGGATAACCGTCGACACTCCAGCAGACACCAAACGATCGAGGACACCTGCAGCTGAGCAACTTACCATCCATGTGGCACCTCAATCTAAGGTCCGATCTACCGATCAGCCCAGCCCGCTGTTATCGGCCAGGTAAGGAAGTGGTCGCTCAAGTTTGATGGCAGTCAAGACCCCATCGGATTTGTTGAGCAGATAGAAGAACTGGCCGAAGTGTATGGCATCCAGTTACACTTCATACCACGCACAATGCCCGAGCTGTTAAGGGGCAAAGCAGCAATTTGGTACCGTAACAACAGAAAGCCATGGGACGAATGGTCACAATTCAAGACAGACTTTCTACGATTTTTCCTGCCACCACGGTACGTAGAACAATTGGAGGATGATGTGCGATGACGCTTTCAACGACCATAAGAGAAATTTAAAGACTACCTCCTAGCCGTCCAAAACATGATGCGCCATCTTGACTATACGCCAGGACAAGAGTTGGAACGAGTGTATCGAGGCATGCGTACTGAGTACCAACTCTACATACGCCGCAGAGATTTTTCGTCGCTAGAGCAACTCACCAACCTAGCCGAAGAATACGAAGGCATCAGTAATAAGCGCACTTAACAACCGGCAAGTGCTCAATCGCCAGCAAACCAACGACAGCCATATTTGTACACATCCCGACCACGAGAAGAGCAGTACCAGCCACCGAGGCAACAGCAGGACACCAGGGTCAGCGCACTCGCCTGTCGCCAGAGTGCACAAGAGGGTCATTCTTCTGACCGATGCACAAACCGAAGAGTCATGTTCAGTTGGGACTGCGGCAAGCGAAATATCCGCACCATCCAATGCTGTCGACGAAATTCGGGAAACGCTTACGGACCACACCCACAGTAGGGGCAGGCGCGGTCAACTACCCCAACAGCCCCACTCAGACAAATCATGGTAAACAAAAACCGCCTACGAGCCCAGCAACGCTACAACCAACCCAAGCTCCAGTCTTCTTCACGTCCATAAGAACGTTGCCAACACCAAAATCACCACCGACGTCAAACGGAAATTGTTCCCCACCTTTAACACAGCCATCGGAACCTACTGCGAAGGCAGCCACAGCTGTCATTCATCCAGAAACCCCAAAACAAGTTTCAGGAAACCGCATGACCCTCCTTGAGTTTCGAATGCACATGTTCGAAGAGTTACGACAGCAGATCCAACTAAAACACCAGCAGGAAGCTAAACAAGCAGCCCACAGCAAGTTACGAAAAGAGCCGGCACCACCAAAACAGCCGCCCTCTACAAGACCGACCGCTCGAAGAGCTAAGAAACCTGCTACATCGACCTCACGACAAAAACGAGCGCCGGAAAGTTGCGATTATCCACAGCTGCTCCCATCTCTCACGAAGCGGCAGCTGCCACCCTGTACCTGCTGCCTACCTAAGCCACAGCAATCCGAACCCATTTCGAAGCCACCAACACCACGAATCGAGCCTGAAGTTCCGCCACTCGACGCAAAAGCTCCCATGGACGCTTTCCACACACGAACGACGGATTTGTAAGAAGCTCGACAAGACAGGTTGAAAACCCAACAGGAAGACAAACGGATGCTCTACAGCAAACAGCAAGCAGTTAAAACAATGGTTGCTGCATCGAAACCAGCGGCCACAGTGATGCCAACCGAGCCTATCAATATAATAAAATTAACCAATCATATTTTACTTTGTATTGTCGCATTCTTTCTTCCCCTCAAAATATTAATTTCAAATAGCCAATATAATCGATGGACAAAATTCATAGCCTTGACTTTAAAAGAGTCAACGGCTAAGTTCAATTTAACGCTTGTTGTTGTTGCATTATGTTTTCGTGCAATAAGTGTGTAACTTAATGCTCGCTGTCGCGTATATGCTTATACAGCAACTAGTGGAAGAAAACGAAAAGGGGTGCTAAGTGCATTGAACATGAATTTGAGATTCTTTGGTATTAAGAATATAATTGTTTACTTTAAAATTCTATGGAAAATTTTTGGGTTTTTATTTGGCAATAAATTATTGATTTTATTGTTTTAGTTGGTGGTTTAGATTTTTGTTTTGTTTACTTATTTTGTACTTTGTTTATTAATAAGAAGGAATGAAGTTAAATAGCGACTTCTTTTAGTTGGTGGTAATAGTGACTTTTAAGAGTCTACACGAAAACTGCAAAAACAGCCTTCAATTGAGCGGAAATAAGTCTGACAGCGCATTACACATGTTCTTAATTTATCTTCAATACATAATTTTTCCGGTTAACTATATCGTTATTTTCTTCTTATGCTCTGCTTAAAGGAACATCACCTTACGAAGTGCAAAAAAAAAAAAACAACAAAAAAATCAAAACATTTACATTTAAGTGAAAAATAGAGTTTATTTAAATTATCAAATTAAAAAGAAATAAAAAGAGAACAATCACTCTGAGCAAATAGATCTGATTAAATAGATTTGTAAAGGTTGCTCTAAAAGTCTAAAAATTTTGCCGCGGAGACTTAAGTCTTGAACTAAGGCTTAAAAGAAAAGTTAAGCAAGGAAAACTTTAATATCTTCTTCTTCTTAGTTGGCGCTACAACCGTATGTCGGTCTTGGCCTCGTCTAAGAATTTGCGCCAGCCATTTGTCTTTCGCTTGCTGGCGCTAGTTGGAAATTCCAAGCTTCGTCAGGTTGTCCTCTACTTGGTCTTTCCAAGCTTCGTCAGGTTGTCCTCTACTTGGTCTTTCCAACGAAGATGCGGTTGTCCTCTTCTGCGTTGACCGCCGCTGGGTACTGAATCGAATGCAATCTTCACTGGAGCATTGTCTTTTATGCGCTGAACATGACCAAGCCAGCGAAGACGCTCGATTTTAATGTCGATGTCAGCGTACAGCTCATACAGTTCATCATTCCATCGTATTCGGTACTCGCCATTGACAAGATTGGTCCGTAGATCTTACGAATAATCTTTCTCTCGAATGCTCCTAAAGTCTTTTCATCTGAACTGCTCAGCGTTCAGGTTTGTGATGCATAAAGTAGGACGGGCATGATGAGCGATTTATAGAGCGTGATTTTCGTTCGTCGAGAGAGGGCTCTGCTTCTCAATTGCCTACTGAGCCCAAAGTAACAACTGTTGGCAAGAGTTATTCTCCGTTTGATCTCAATGCTGATGTCGTTGGTTGAGTTTATGCTGGATCCCAGATAAACGAAGTTCTTTACAACCTCGAAGAAGGTATTGTCAACTGTAACGTGGGTTCCAAGACGCTGGGGCTATTTGTTTGTTTACACCAAGTATTTCGTCTTATCTGCATTCACTGACAGACCCATTCGACTTGACTCTCTTTCTAATCTGGAAAATGCTTTGACTTCGCGCGTATTGTGGCCAATGATGTCGATGTCATCAGCATACACAAGCAGCAAAACACTTTTGTAGAATATTGTGCCACTCCGTCTCAGATCAGCAGCTCGGATGATATTTTCCAACATTAGGTTGAAAAAGTCGCACGATAAGGAATCACCTTGTCTAAAAGCTGGTTTGGTAACAAATAGTGGGCAGAGGTCCTTCCCGATTTTAACTGCACTGTTGGTGTTGCTCAGTGTCATCCTGCAAAGTCGTATTAGTTTTGCAGGAATACCAAACTCAGACATGGTGGAGTACAGGTGATTTGGCTGTCGAAGGCGGCTTTGTAGTCGACAAAAAGATGGTGGGTGTCGACTTGTCTCTTGAGTCTTCTCCAAGATTTGTCGTAGCGTGAAGATCTGGTCGATGTTGGACTTTCCAGGTCTGAAGCCACACTGATAAGGTCCGATCAGTTCGTTTACAATGGGCTTTAATATTTGTTATTGCAAACTTTTACAAAACTTTAATATAATTTATACTTAATAATAGTATTGTATTATTTAAATGAAGTCATTAAAATTAAAAATGAAAACAGCAACAATTATGTTTACAGACAGATTTAACTTGCTCTCAACTAATACACAAGGAAAGAATTGGCCAAATCTCGAAGTGTTCATTGCAACAAAATAATAAAAAACATAGGAAAAATTTAGTAAAATGGGAAAAGACTTACCAAATGTGAATAAAATTTATTATTATAGTATAGGTCAAAAGTATATAGTATAGGTCAAAAGTTTAACCCCAAGTGAAGTTTTAATTAAACTGAATTCCAGTGGTTCCAAAGGGTGACAAAACTAAACGTCAGTTCTTGTTAAGAGTGCATAATGCTTAACTAAATATTCTTGCTAGAATTAAATAATGCTTAAGCTAATTTTATAAAGTAAATAAGTAGTTCAAAGTGAACAAAAATAATGGTATTATAATAGTTATTGCAATCATAAAAAAAAGAAGAAGCATAAGTGATTTAAAATATAGAAAATAATTTTCTTTCTTCGATTTCGAAGACTTTATTTTCAGATTTTAAAATGTACAACTTTAAAATGATTTTCCCGAATGGTGCGCATCAACCGGCTGAAACATCATCACCAGGAAAACTTATTATCCCTACATATTTTTGCAGAATGTTTTGGTATGTAATAAAAATGTTATTCCACAAATAACTTATTCAAAATATTTCTTTTCACAAAAGCAAAACAAAAAAAGATAATTTGTACTGCATGTTTGTATTCAATGCAAGCACCAAAATATTGTGTTTTTTCTTGTATGCAAGTAATTTCCCTTTTCTTCTTTTTCTCAGTAGTTCTATTTTTGGAATAGCCAGTTTCTTATTGGACAGTAATTCTTTGAAGGAATTTGTTTTGCATATATTTGCTATTATCAGTTTTTTGAACATTTGGCTTACTTTCTCTCTGCATTCCTATTGTAAATGTTGTATGAAAGTTGAGCTATTTTTTGAAGATTTTTAAATAAAATGAAATTTTGTGACTATTTTGGTTGTAAGAATAAGAAACAATGCGGTATTCCAAGATTTGCCAAGCCAAAAGTCAATAGACGTGAAGTTTGGATTAAAAGTTCGGGAAATAGTTTTTCTGATAAACTAATAGAAAATTAAAACTTTTATATATGCGGTGATCATTTTGAAAAAAAGTATGTGAATATAAGTAATTTTAAATCAAGGCTTTCATCGAGTGCAGTTCCGATTCCATACAGTGACTTAAATACGTGTAGTAATAATAAAAAAACAGCGAAAGAACAAAATTTAACAAAAATTGATGAAAAATCCAATTTAACCAATATACAAAAAACAGTTGAAAAATTTTCAAATTTAAGTAAATGACCAGTTTTGGCAGACATTAATTTGAAGCAATATAGAACTAAAAAAACTCTCAATAATGCAATTTACTTAGTGTTAATATGACAGGGGAACAGTAAACTTATTTAAATATATTTAAAAATCTTGGTAGCAAAGAAACAAATGCTTGTTGTGAAGTGAACTTTCCAGATCTTGGTAATTTACTGCATCACGATATTGAATCTTATGTTGAAAAAAAAACAATAAAACTTCTTTTGATGAACTTCTAAAATCTCCAAAAAAAAAAATATAAGCGACCAAATGAGATTAATAAAATATCTCAAAATAATATAATTGATGAAATCAAAATGGAATGTTGATGAAAAGGACTTATTTTTAAAATTTCATTATAAATCTCCATCTTTTTATAAATTTTTAATGCAAGAAGGATTTGAATTACCGTCTTTAAGAACAATTGTGCGATGGCACGAGACATTACCATTTCAGAAAGGCATTTCATATGTGACATTTTAAAAATGCTTAAAAGCAAACTTGATCTGCTGCCCAATCAAGACAAAAAATGTGTGCTTGTTTTTGATAAGATGAGCATTAAAACAGAATTGGAGTACAATTCAAAGGATGACATTATATATGGATTTGAAGACTTTGATGAATTTTGAAGAAATCGAACCCTTGCAAAGCATTCACTTCTTTTAATGTTACAAGGTTTAAACTATTCATGGAAACAGGTATCTACTACTTTAATTTTTTATTGTTTTAATTAGTTAAGTTCAATAAAATGACTCAGAACAAAAGTAACGTTAATAAAATGTTGTTGTTGCTAGATAATTGGCTACTACTGTGTAAACGTGAAGGGAGATATGTTGGCGATTATTCCTAAAACTACTCTTACCGTTTTAATCCAAGAAAAATTAGAAGTGGTTGCAGTTGTGTGTGATCAAAGAGCTCCGAATAGAAGTGCATATTGCAAATTGGGTGCTACTGTTGCTACCCCATATATCACGGGCTTGTATAAAAAATCTTTTGTCTCTATCACTCCGTGCATCTTCTTAAAAGTGTACGAAATAATTTGCTTATATCCAATATTTTAATTAAAAACGAAGTAGTCTCTTGGTCAATACTCCGAAAATTATTTCATGCTGAAAGCGATTTGATTCGATCGATGCATAAACTCACAGAAGCTCATATAAACCCAGACAATTTTCAAAAAATTAATGTCATGTTGGCGACGCAAGTATTAAGCCACCATGTTTCTACTGCAATATTTGCAGCAACTTCAACAGATGTGTTTGAATAAAATGAAAAACCTATAGCATTGGCACAGCGAACTTTTTTTAAATTAAATAAGCTTTTCGACAATTTTAACAGCACAAATAAGTTTTCTAACAATCCTAACCGAAAATTTTGTTGTCTAATTTGCAAGAGTAAATTACATGGATATCATCATGCAAGCGAGAAAAAAGGGGGTCTGTACAATGTTTCAATGTCTGTTGTTTGGTTTGTGTCAAACAATTCTTGGGTTACTTCAGTTGTGGGAACATATTAAGAGCGAAAACCAACAGTATCTCATAGCATCTCACTTTAGAAACAACCGAGGATCCTATGAACGAAATCCCTCAGTATTTCATCTACATAAAAAACTTAAGCAAATGTGCTTTTATAAAATTGTTTTTCCCTTGTTTATAAGATTGTATGACAGATGTAGATAGTAAGTTTTGTTTATACTGACGTATTTTAGAATATTTTATATGCAAGCAATGATTACAGATTTTATTGATCCTGATAATTCTTATTTTGCCTTGGAAGAAATCACCCAAGATGATGAACTGCGTCCTAATATTGTGGGCTATCGCAGTGGGCAGAATCGAATGGACTGGATGTAAACCCAATAAGGACCGAACTCGTTCTGTTCACAAGAAGAAGGAAAATAGAAAGTTTGACATTACCGAAACTGAACGCAGTAACTCTGAAGCTTTCCACGGAAGCTAAATACCTTGGAATTATCCTTGATAACAAGCTGAGCTAGAAACGCAACACAGAAGAAAGAAGGAAAAAAGCACTATGCGCTCTTTATGCATGTCAGAGAGTCTTTGGCAGGAAATGGGGTCTGCGACCGCACATAGTCCACTGGATGTATACAGCAATCGTGATTCTTACCTACGGCTCTCTTGTATGGTGGACGATAGCGCACAAAAAGAGTTACCTTAGCTCCCTAACAGGAGTACAAAGGTAACCATGCATAGGAATAACTGGAGCCATGAGATCACCGCCACAGGCGGGTCTAGAAATTATGCTAAATCTTCTCACCATAGAAGAGGTTCTTAAGTGTTCGGCGACCAAAAGCGCGATTCGCCTTTTTGAGAAACAACACGGAGAAACAACACTTTCGAACATGCATCTATTCTAAATCTCTTTGGAACCGAAGTATCTAAAAGAGCAACCGATAATATCATACCCAGTGTGAGATTCGGCACATAATACACCACATCCATCCCCAACAGACAAGAATGGGAAGAAACGGCCATTCAATTGCAATCTCCAATTATATACTGATGGTTCCAAAATGGGTTCTTTTTTAAAAAACAATATAACATCAAATATTTCCAATTTAAAAAATGACAAAATTCAATTAAGTAATAGTTTCGGTAAGAAAACGTCTCTTATTATAAATCCAAAAGAACAAAAAAGTATATTTTTTGAAGAAAGCTATTTGGATAATTTTCAGGCACAGGCGACAAACAAATGAGAAATGTTGCTAGATTTATTCGAATGGTAAAAAGTTGATCCCACAAAATCTTCACAAAAGCTTCACACGTAACTGAAAAAGTTTACACTCTGAAAAATGTTCACAAAACTAATAAATTATTGTTCGACGTTGTTTCAAACAAATCTAAGAAAATTCGACCCGTGGTATGGGCTGATGCACCTGAACTGTTAGAAGCATTTTTAAAAGCTCGCAATTTAATAGACTATATGATTAAAGTAATGGCTGACAAAGGACAGGGCTTCTTTAAAATTTGCTTAACAATACTTCCAGAAAATTATTCTTCAACGTATAAATATGAAGATGAAAACTATGAGCCTTTTATTAAAAACCTATATAATAAAGAAGGCAATGTCAACAAAGAAGCAAAATTGACAAGTGTAAGACGTTTAATAATGCTGTGTATTGTCCCAAACATTGTGGAATCATACAATAATATTTCAAATTTGTTCGATTTAACTAAAATAAATTAAATACCCTTTAGATTGATTTACTGCCGAATTTAAATTAATTTTAACTGCCAATGGTTTATAAACAGCTACGGCTTCATATCCCTGCCCTTATTGTTTTGTTACCTTACAACATTTAAAAGAACGGAATCAAAAAGAACAATCCATCACACTTCGAACTTCATGTAATGCAGGGATTCGTCAATCACTTCTTTTGGGGTGGATTAGTTCCACTCCTCGGTAGACAACAGGCATTGATTTGGCCAACAAAACTTAATTTAACTCAATTTAATTATCATGGCGAGCCATTTGAAGGCAATGCCTGCCGTACCTTTTTGAAAAATGCCGATAAGTTAAATGATCCCGACATTTATAAAAACGTGGGAAATTTACGATTAGTTCCGTTCATTAATGCTCTCAAAACTATGAACAGGATCGTGAACTGCTGCTTTTCTACTCAAAATTGTGATAATCTGAAAGAGTATATTGAAGAATTAAAAAAAATATTTTTGAAGCAATAGAACTTTAAAAAATATTGAAAGTTCATGTAACACTCGAACACCTTTCATATTGTCTGGAGTACCTAAATGCAGATGGACTCGGTATCTGGCCTGAACAAGCAGGAGAATCTATTCACAGGGAATTTTTAAAATATTGGAATCGAAGAAAAGTTAATTTAATGAGTAACGCAGCATATTTACCAAAGTTGCAAGAAGCAGTTGTTGCGTTTTCATCTCTAAATATTTAAAAATGAAAATTAATATTTTTTAGAAATAAAATAATATTAAATATATAAATATATTAAATAATATATATAAATTATAATAATAATAATAATATATATAAAATGGGGTAAAAGAAATCACTGAATGCAGTGTATATTTTTTTAATTTGTGGTTTTAGTTGTAATTATTGCAAAGAGTAGCATTATTAGAGCAGTGTAAGAGAGACAAAGAAAAGAGTAGTATTAGTAAAAATTAAAAACATGTTTCGACAAAAACGATTTTAAAAAAAACGTGTGTGCTCCGGCGCTTAAAGTGAACCGATCACTTAACCGCTTATAACTTCAGAAAGAATTTATATATTTGTTTGAAACTTTGGGACATATTATTTAATTGTTTAACTACCTTTTTATTATATAAAAAAATCGATTCATCCCTTTAAAAGAGCTTGTAGGATTTTAAAAACAATGGGTTTTGCATCTATAGATGGTTCTTTAAACATCTGCATACTCAAATTGCGTCGACATTTCAGGTTGAATAAAAGTTTCTTCCTGCACACCGTGCATCGAAAAAAATCTTACCCCCACAAGGGTAGTTATTTTTGTGGATACCCAAGCGGCCATCAAAGCGCTGAATAGTAAAACGACGAAGGCTCGAACGGTACAAAACTGTAAACTGGCACTGAACAATATCTGCAATACCCACAACGTCACTCTGCTGGGTTCCCGGACATAGCAATATCGAAGGGAATGACGCAGAGGATGAACTGGCTAGGCGTGGAGTAACCGCAAGTACAAACAGAGCTAATACAGATGTGCACATTCCAATAGGCGTCGTCAAAAGGACCTTAAATAGACCTTAAAGCCAGAGATAATGCTAACACTAACTGGGCCTTCAGAGGTGACTGCAACATATCTCGAAGGCTCTGGCCGGAGCTAAATGAGAAGAAAACCGAAAGCCTTCTGCTTTTGGCCAAACGAGAAATCCTGATTCTTGTGGGAGTTCTAACAGGTCATTGCCCCATTGGGGGAATGACCAATAGAATGAACATAACAGCCCCAGACACCACCTGGAGGTTCATAAAAAGCACAGGCTGGTTTGAGGAATAATCGAAATAATTATAGTTATTATGGTACTACGATGAAAATAAAAAAGGGATTCGCAATGGACCTATAGGCCCCCGCGGAAACGCCGGTAACGGTGCACAACCCTATTTACCTAACCTAACCTAATATTGTTCCTGTTTTACAGCGTAAGAACTAACCCTAAAACTTTAAGCATATGCTTTTATTTTTCTCTCAAACCTACTTAAAATGAATCTTGATCTATTTTGTGAGAATTTTTTAAATATTTTTTAAATATTTTAGAGCTCAACCATTTTGCTAAGCCTCCAAAAATAGTTTTTATTAATATATTTATTAATTTATTGGCTGAGGTTGTAGCTAATAAATCATAAACGGTCAGAAATAATACCACTCAAAAAATTTCGAATTTTAATGAAAGTTTTTGACTTTTTTAATTTGATTTTAACTAAAATTCAAATGACTATTATTTTTTATGCCTAAAAAGCTTTTACATTCGTGGGAATTCAGGGAAAAAAAGTATTATTGTGTAAAAATGGATCGCTGATTCCAAATCCGTCGTCAAAATTTAAAAAAAAAATCTATAGCGTTGCCACCCAAAAATTTCTTAATTTGCATATTTTTAGTATGTGATTTTTTTTTATATTATTGTTTGGTATGAAATGGTATGAAATTTAAGAAATTTTGTTAAGGAATATATAGAAGAAGTCAATATCTTTCCAACGATACCTTGAAAGCTAAGTTTGCATAAAAAGTAATAAAGTTATTTGAATTTTAGTTAAAATAAAATAAAAAAAGTAAAAAATTTTCAATTAAATACGCAATATCTTTGGTCAGGCGGCAAAGATTTTAAATTTTTTGAATCAGATTGAAAGATCTTCAGTACTACTATTTCCGACCATTTCTTTATAACTAACTTCTACACCATTTAAAATTTTTACGAAAAACATGAGTTTCGGAGGTTTTTTCAAAATACTTCAGCTCACTGGCGGTTGAGGTTTTGGAGGTTTTCTCAAAATAGTTTAGCTTACTGGCGGCTATCGTTAGAGCCAAAAATGTTGTGCATTCGTCTTGGAATAGACCAAGGTTTATTTTAAGTTGGTGGCAATGACAACTTTTTTTGATGAGGCACCCTAATGTACATTAGTACATTATCGTCTACATATCGCAGAAAAATGGAACTTAGTTTTCATTCTATATAAATACATAATCTATTCTATTTTCTTTAATATAAATACAGCTGATTTCAATGTCGAAGATTGCAGCAAATGCGATATGGAATTTGACGAGGAATTCAATATTTGTGAATTTGATTGAATGACATGGCAACAAATTATTTTTCCGGATATATTGCCCAAACAATTTCGAAAAAATACGACTGCATAGCATGCAAAATATTTATGTGTGATCAAAACAAAAATTATTAAAAAATTTCAGAACTAATTGAAGTTCGAGAATTTGAAGGAACTCGAAATGGTGGTCTTACTACACCAACAGAACATTTTTCGGAGTGTATTAAAAAAATTATTAACGTTTTTGAAAAAAAAATTAAATTCATTGCTTTGAGCAAGACATTTTAAATATTTTAAAAAATATTTGTAAAACAGAAATACAAATTGCACTTAAATGCTCCGTTGCGGATCATAAAGACGAAATGATTTTGAATACGCTACGTGTACTTATACGCGCAAAAATCAAAATTATAAATTCTTAGCAAAGAGCTCAAAAATAAAAATTAAAAAATTTGATATTTTAAATCATGTGTAGCGCTTTTTTCAGTTATCTTATTAGTT
This sequence comes from Dichetophora obliterata, assembly GCA_963920525.1. Taxonomy (NCBI): domain Eukaryota; kingdom Metazoa; phylum Arthropoda; class Insecta; order Diptera; family Sciomyzidae; genus Dichetophora; species Dichetophora obliterata. The sequence goes on from OY986437.1 coordinate 136,523,848, forward strand.
CTTATAAACGATAATAACAGCCTTATTCTGGCAAATTAACAATTGTTAACCAGCGTTTTGAATATTTCTATGTGTTTGTTGCAATTGTTTGATTTCAAAACAAAATTTTAAGCTCAAAAATAATAAATTTTGATAAAAATTTTCAACCGCTTTTCAGTTATTGACAATTTCATTAAAAAACTTTGTTTTTTGTTTGTTCTGAAAAAAATTAAGAATACTGGTTAACTATCGTTAATTTTCTAGAATAGGGTTTTTAAATATGTGATATTAATATAATGCATATTAGAGCATCAAGTCCCGGGATTCCTGCTGTATTTTTCTTAGTCTCTACAATCCTAAGATTTCAAGGCCTAAAATCTCGGGATTTTTAAACTATCTGTACACAATAACACTATGTGTTAAGCACATGACAGTTCCTAACAAATACTGAAATGTGATTTTAATAATAAAAAAATAAAAATCTTTTTAACTAGCTTTACAAAATTTGACGTGGTACTACCTTAGAAATACCAAAATGTGATGTTAAAAATTTTAAAAAAAATTTCCTTTAACAAGTTGTACAAAATATCACAAAATTCTTACTTAGAAATGTGTACTAAAATTATCATACTATTTAATTTTTTTTTAAATAATTTTATGAACACGTACAAAAAATTAAATGATACCACCTAAGAAAAACTTGAATGTGATTTTAAACATTTTTAAAATTTAAACTTTTTTTAAACTAGCTGTACAAAATAACACAATGATACGATTACTTCCTTAGAAATACTGGAATGTGATTTTAAAAAAATAAAATTTATTTTTTAACTAGCTGTAAAATCATTCTTGAACAAACTGTACAAAATACTAAATTAATAAAATTAAAAAAACCATCCTTAAGCAAGAAGTACAAAATATCACAAAATTCTAACTTAGAACTACTAAAATAATTAAACTATTTTATTTTTAAATAATTTTATGAATCTTCTGATTGATCTCTTAATGATCTCATTCAAATAATTTTTTTAAAGAATTTATCCTTTTTTCAGAAACAAACAATAAATACTATCAAAATATTTAACCAAAACTGTATTTTTAATTTTTTTAAAATCTTCTGCAATAATGTAATATTTCTTCGACCTCTTAATTTATTATTTTCAGGCTCAAAATCACTTTTTAATATAAAACACTATTGTATTCGTTTTTATTATTAATTTTATTTAGTAAAATTTTCGTTGAGTGTACAACGGCGATAAAGCGTTTGTTTTGTTTTAAAGCAATATGTGTTTGTTTTGTCTTTCTGTACGTCTACCAAATTGTTAAGTTCTAAACTTTATTTATAATGTTTAATATTGTCCCTGAAGATGAACTCCGATGGAGTTCGAAATATTGGACGACATAAAATTAATTAATAAAATTAAAAAGATAACATTGAGCCCGATTATAAACCAAAGTCAATCTACTGCAATGTTTTGTGTTGTAAAACAAAGCATAACTACTTTGAAACTTCATATTACGTCTTAGAAAAAATTCGTTTTCTAAGGTTTGTCAATCTTTCGAACGTAAGAACTCTAATTTTGTAAATTTTTCGTCATTTTGCTGCTCCAACAATAAATAGAAAAAGTCATTAGCAAGAATTGCATTTTTATTTTCGATAGATTTGATAATAGATATACAAAACATCAATCTGCATAAATACAAATAAACGAAAACATGTCTACATTGTAGCAGTCAGTAACCTCAGAAACAGGTTGTACTTTTTCTTTTTATTTTGGGATTATTTTGGGATTTATATTTACTTGTGCCTGAACTGGATTTAAAATTTGCTGATTTGCCAATCGATTGCAGCGCTGTTAGAACAGGGTAGTGGTCAATTTTCGCGGTGTCCATTCTATATTATAATTATTCAATGCTTACTATTTAAATATTTACGAATACATACTACGCACTATATCTATATATTATAAAATTACATTTTACATTTATTGACCTACTTGCCTTATAATGTCATGATTTTTTCTTTTCCACAGGGGTCAACTTCGATTGTCATCTATACTTTAATCAATAAATTGTGAACATTAAAATGAATCTTTAAGATTTTATTTTTTTGGGAGATTAAATGTAGAAAGAGTTAATATAAACATGCCGTTTTGCTTTAAGGGTAATCTTAGATAAAGGTGAATGCTTAAGATTGCCACAGGTGTACTGATTTATATCAGGGGGTGGGAAGAGTGTATTAGTGTGACAAAACATCTCGTCACAACTTGAGGATGAGACTAAAATGAGTGAGGTATTTTGAATCTTATTTTATTAATGAATCTTATCGGTGATTTTATATGGCATGAAGATTTATTTTGTAATGTACCGTCGAGTCACTGTGTCCAAATATGACCTAAATGAAGTACGCAAGTAACCGAAAGAATTTTGCTTAGCCTTTTCTGAGCATATATCACCAAACCACAACAAATGCTTACCTAATGATCATGATACAAAGAACTACAGATAAAAAATTGCACATGTCCGCCATCTTTGCTGTGACGTGCAAGGTGCTCATTGGTTGCAACGTAGTCACAATTTATTCATAGGGTATAAAGATTTTAAAATGCCTACATTTTCTTATGAAAACTTGTTTTACTGAAATGAAATAAATATTGTTAAATAAAGCACATGTCCAAAATAAGGCAAATATATTTTTTAGTACTGTTTGTGAAAAAAATTGCATATTTTGTAGGGGTGCTTTTTCCCCTTTTTACCGACTTACACAAAAAGCGGCTACGTTGCTTGACAGAATTTTGACTGTTTGTTCGTTTTCATTTTGCTATCTTCGCCACTTTTCGACATTTTTTTTAATGTATTCATCAAGTGTCACATTTGACGAGCACCGATGACGAGGTGCGCAGTAAATGTTGTTCGTTGCGCCGGGAATACTTTACCTGTAGTTCTTTGTATCATGCCTAGTGATCTACTTACTAACCCAGAAAAATCGTTAAACAGGCTAATAAACTTAGAAATGAAGAAGTCGAGTGGGAGCCGTCTTTGCCACTAGCTGGCAGTCGTATGGGTTCGTGACCTTCCACTTCATCACTTAGTACATAATATTAAAATTTTTTTACAGACTCCCTGATATGTTCCACAGAAACAATTCAATGAGGAACCCAAAAAAAAGTGCCAATTTAAACATAAATGCTAAAACGTATTTGGTATCTCAAAGATGTAATTGTGATACACGCGCCGTAACCCTCTCAACCAAGATCTTACTTACGCACAAAATGTGTAAGATCCCACGACGTATTAAATATCCATATCCCTACCCTTTGCTCTTTAGAAAACCAGTTATTTTAACAATTCATAATCACAATATATTCTATTTATATAAAAGTTTAACAAAAGTTGCAAAAAACATCGCGAGAACACAATAGTTAGATTCAAAAATAATCATAATTCAAGATTCAAATCAAATTCATGAACAATTAACAAAATAACATTAGGATAAATGATTTCAAATCATTGCCTACAATGTAAGCTTTTAGCTATACAAAAAGAAAAAACTTTACGTTCAAATTCAAAACTTATATTAAGGTATCATTTGAATATGTTTAATAATCGTTTTAAACCATTTTACGAATATTAGTTCTTTTAACAAAGAAAATTATTAACATTTTTAAAATGAAGAAAAACTACATGAATAAAGTTAATACAATAACATGCAATAACAATAGAGTTCAGCTACTACAGCTTTTTCGCACTTTCTCCGCATTAGATCATCTTAAGAACCAGCCCAAATAACATTAAAACATCTCAATAAGGCCATTCACAGTTCGAATACGCTGGTCTGCCATTTGTTCGATCTGCTATTTGTTCGCCAATTTACGAAAACGTATTTTGCTTCGTTGTTGTTTTGCATACAAATGCAAATACGCAAAAACGCGTAAATAAAAGCAGCCCTTGGACGTGCTCTTTGTACCTCGTATTTTTATGCTCTGTCTACAGCCGCATAATCACATACATCACAGGGTTGCACAATCTTTTTATACGACAGTCACATGGCGAGGTACTCACAGTTTGAACAATAACAAATGCTATAAATATGATTTGTTTAAAGTACGCTCAAACCGTGAATAGCCTTAACGATATCGATAAGAGTGGTCCAAAACAATCCAAAGTGAGAAAAATTTACCCACCATAATATGGGTTGGGCTCAGGGACAACACAAGACATAACAACTAACCATGCGTTTACATAGATCTAATCATACATTAGTTTTCAATCTACTTTTGAGTTGACGAAAAAGTCGAATTGTCGAAAAAGCTACAGTTGTTAACAAAGGTACTCATACGATGTAAAGGAGCAGTAGCCATATAATTTGTTCTACTGAAAGGTAAGTAAATTAAATTGTTAGCATTTCTACTGCTTCTACGGTTAGTGTTAAAATTTATAAGAGTTAGGAGTTCTGGTGAATCGAATACACCAGTTATGAGTTGGTGTAAATAGACGATATCTGCAGACTTCCTTCTCTCATTCAAAGATTGCATTTTTAATAGTTTTAAACGATCCTCATAAGGAAGAAGGTTTAAAGTGTCAGTTGCACTTAAGCCCCTTAGAGCAAACCGAACAAAACGTTTTTGGATTCTCTCTATACGTTCAACATGTACATTGTAACTTGGGGACCAAACTTGACTTGCATACTCTAAGTGAGGTCGCACAATTGCATAATACAGTTGTAGTTGTGATCATACTATTAAATTCTTTGGCCCAGCGTTTCATAAACCCGAGCATAGAAGATGCTTTTTTACAAATGTAATCAATATGAACGTTAAACGATAGCTTAGAATCCATGCATATACCCAGATCTTTGACAGCATCTACACGACTTAAGGGGGTCCTCTGGTTTTCCGAAAAATTTTTTCGATTTTTTTTTCATATTTCTATTGCTCAGATACTCAAAAACATTTTCCCAAAAGGATTTTTCAAAATTCGAAATAGTTTAGGAGATACAGGCATTTTTGTGTAGGTATGTTTTCGTCAAAATAACGCATCAGCAAAGTTGTTTATTTGCCTGCAGTCATTAGTCGAAAATTCTGTGGAATTCTTCCAAAATATGTATTGATATTACAAAATATACACACACAGTATGTATACATGCAGTATGTATACATGCATGTTTTGATTTAGGGGTTGAAATGATTTTGAGCCCAGGTGTTCACATGAAAGAAGCAAACGAACGAGATTCAGTTTATTTTCGAACGCTGAAAGCTACGCGTGCGCGATAACTGCTGTTGTAAAATAAAAGAAAAATCGTTTTGTGTTTTTTTTTTGCTATGGATAAAAAAAGCCACCCAAACGCGCCGCGTAAGTACGCGTATCGAACAAAAAAGAGGCATTTCCGTGGAAACCAGCACTCCCAAGTAGAGGACACCGACTTTGCCAGCACATCGGCCAAAAAATTGAAGAAAACGCAAGACAATGAAGTCATCATCGAAAACAACCTCCAGTTCTGTTTCTTGGAATTTTTTTCATTTTTCCAAACGCTTGCTGCTCTGGTTATCTGCGCCCAATGTAAACAAAAAATTCGATTTGGAAAAACATGTATGCGTGGAGTCGGCTTCAAAGTGAGTCTGCAGTGCCAATGTAAAGCTACACAGTATATCAATTCTTCGCCGGTGGTCGGTAAATCTTTTGTTGTAAATCGCCGGTTGATATTTGCCATGAGATTGCTTGGAATAGGGAGAGAAGGTATTAATATGTTCTGCGGATTAATGGACATATGCCAAGGATTGTGCCTTGATGCGTACTATGGCACCTTGAAAAACATGCATGTGTCTGCTAAAGCAGTTTACAAGCAGTGCCTGTTGAATGCGGTTAAAGAAGAGCAGGAACAGCAGAAAGAAAAAAATCCTGACTGTGACTCCTCAGTGCTGACCGTTTCAGGGGATGGCACCTGGAAAAAACGGGGATTCTCGTCTCTTTTTGGTGTCACTACGCTCGTCGGTAAACATACCAAAAAAGTGGTTGACTCCGTTGTCAAATCAAGCCTTTGCCAGGCATGCAAAATGTGGGGAAAAAAAATGACTCTGCAGACTTCGAAGAATGGTACGAATCGCACCAGAAAACATGCACAAACAACCACAGTGGGAGTGCGGGCAAGATGGAGGTAGATGCCGTGAAGGAAATGTTTGCCTCATCGATCGAAAAATATGGCATAAAATATGAAAAATATATTGGCGATGGCGACAGCAAAACCTCATTTCACCACACGTACGCCCCACTTGATGGAAAGGTTCTGCAAGTAATGAAGCCCATATACGAAGCGTTATCATCCGACGATCTACTCAACCGATGCACTGGAGGTGAAACGCAAAATTGTAACGAATCGTTCAACTCGCTTTTGTAGACCTTTGCGCCGAAACATATCCACTGTGGTGCTACCACAGTCGAAATCGCAAATTTTCTGGCAACCTGCATTTTCAACGAAGGCTTCACAAGTATTTTAAAAATAATGTCAACAATGGGTATTGTCATCGGCCCACAAGCCGAGATGTATGCTGAATCTCGCGACGGAAAACGACTTCAACGCTCAGAGCTAAAAACGTACGCATCATCGAAAGAGGGTCGCACAGCCCGCAGAGCCCAAAAAGCCATGGAAAACTCGTTTTATGAGATGGAGGAAGGCACACTTTATGGGGCTGGAATTGCCGATTAATATTCGTAAGTATTGTATTAAAAATATATGTGTTAATGTCATTTGTGTGCCTCAAAATTGAAGTCAAAACTTTAAACGCGTTTTTCTCGAAACCATGTTTTTCAAAACTTTGCGCACGATAACTCAAACAGTTTTTGACCGATTTTGATATATGAGGCATGAAACGACGCAGAATTTACGCCGCTATAGCCCCTACCTCAAACTTGCCGAAAAAAAAATGTTTACTATTTTTTTTCTACACTAGACTACAAAAAAAAAGGTCGAAATTCGATTTTTCATTTTCAAAGTGGCGGCTCCCCCCCTAAAAAAATTTCAATTTTTGTTTCCGAGGTAGGGGCTATAGGGACATTCATTCTAAGTAACTGAATATTTTTTTTTTTTCAGACGATGTTTACTCTTGGAATCGTGCGCAATTTGGACCCACCTTTTTTCCGGAGAACCTCGTTACCAGGCCCAGAACTTTCTGAACGGTCCATAAATTCACTTTTTCAAAATTTTGTATTTTTTTCAATAAATTAAGCTACCCAAATCAAAAAACGGAACTAAAATATCTTTACTCGTTCTCTTTCCACAATATTTTGAAAAAAGGCTAAAATTTGGCATAGATTACCAGAGGACCCCCTTAATGCAGTATCTTTTATCTTATAATAAAAAATTAAATTCTTCCTTTTTCGCGAAAAGGTCATAGTTTGGCATTTATCTGGACTTAGAAACATATTGTTTTTAGAACAACAAATTTCAAAGGATTTCAAATCAGACTGGAGCAGATCTGAATTGTCTTTAGCATCTATTGTTCTGTATATTTTCATGTCATCTGCATAGATAAGTAGATGAGAGTGTTTGATGATGTGGGTTACATCATTACTGGCTAAAATAAACAGAAGTGGACCAAGGTGGCTACCTTGAGGAACACCTGATTCAGCAATAAATTCAGCTGACAATACGCCTCGAAATCGTATTTGATAAGATCGCTCTGTCAGATACGATTGAATCCAGCTTACAAAAAATTGTGGAAAACCCATTAACTTTAGTTTAAATAGAATTAAGTTGTGTGGCAGTTTATCAAATGCTTTACTAAAATCAGTGTAAATACAGTCGACCTGGTTACCTGAATAAAATTAATTTAAGCAAAACGTTGTAAAATCGAGGAGATTAGACACAGTGGATCTGCCAGTAACAAATCCATGCTGACGAGTTGTCATGACCTTCCCACAGTGAATTTTCACACGATCATACACGAGTCGCTCAAAAAGTTTTGGAATCGACGAGAGTTTCGCGATAGGCCTGTAGTTGTTTATATCGTTCTTACAACCTTTTTTATAGATAGGACCTATAAAAGATTTTTTCCAAAAAAGTGGAAAAATACTTTCGCTAATTGATTTATTGAATAACATGGACAGTGGTTGACTTAGAACGGAACCACATCGTGTTAACACTGCGGCAAGAATTCCGTCAGGTCCAGCATTAAAATCCTCATCGATCAATCCAATATACTTTAAAATATCCTCTGAAGTAAAGGATATAGAATCCAACGAAACCCTGGGTGTAGAGTTCATATATTCAAAGTACTCTTCATCAGGATTGAAAGAGTCTGAACAAAAGGACTCTTTAAAGAGATTGGCAAATAGACCACAAATTACGACAGGATCGTCAGTAAATCCGTCAGAGGTTTTAAATGATGAAGGGAATCCATCAGATTTTTTTTGGTGTTTATGAAACCCCAGAATTTCTTCGGATCAGACAATATTCTCAGCTTAGTACTGTCTAAATAATTTTGATATAAGGTAGCTGAGCAATTTTCAAAATCCAGAAACAAACGCTTGTAGATTTCTAGGTCGTTCAAGTCTAAGCTACAGACATATTTTTTCCATGCCCTATTCCTGCTGTTGCGAAGAATCTTTAACTCCTTTGTGTACCAGGGGTAAGCACAATTTTTCGTAAATTTGAGGATATATGGCACGGACAGAGAAAACAGCAAAGATTTCGATATAAAAAAATTAATTGAATCATCAAGAGTGTTATTATTAACCTATTCTAAAATAACATGAAGTTTACTTTGAAGTAAATGATTCAACTTCAAAAAGTCAGCTTTTTTAAAATTGAATTCATAAACTTTATCTATTGAGTTAGACTTTACTATATTATCCCTGTCTGATTTGTACCATATGCTCAATGGTGGATGGTATTCATCAACAGCAGTCAAAACATGAGGGGCCCTCTCAACAATCACATTGTTACTATCTGTAGTTAAGACCAGGTCAAGAAGTCTTTCACGACTATTATAAATACAACTCACTTGTTGTAAGTCAGAACATATATTATCAACAAATATATGCTCTTGGCGAGTCTTCGAATTAGATGCACAAAAATATGTATCATCGTCAGAAGATTCCCATTTCAAGTCAGGCAGATTAAAATCACCTAACAATAAAATGTCGTCATTAACGTCAATTATGCTTATAACGTATTCTATGCAATCCCCAAGGCTTGCATAAACTTCTACACTGCTCTTAGGAGGAACGTATGCATTAATAAGATATACATTAGAATTGCAATGTACAACCTTAACGCATATAAGTTCGATGTTAGCAGAGCAACTAACAAAGTCTATAAACTTCAAAACTGTTATCAAACAATTCTAAGTCAGTAATGCTTCCGTTTAACCAAGTTTCAGTCAGTGCGATAATATCCTCAGAGAAATTCTGAGACATTAAAAATATGTCTCGCGTCTTAGAGCGTAATCCCCTTACATTTTGATATTAAAGGGATAACCTATTCAGTTTTTTTGGGATTGACGAGCGGCTTGAGTCGTCCCTCTAGGCTTATTCTTAGGCTGAAACTCTGTAACGAGTATATTATCAGTCCACAAATTAGAGTTTAGAACAGTTGCAAACTCTTCAGCTGGAACTGTGAGAATAAAGGAAGCATGGGAAGGTTTATTACCTATTTTTTTGCATGAGCAAAATGCATTTTGACTCAACGAGTTATTATGTTTGATAAAGGTCAATACATTTTCAACAGTTGTGAAATAAATAAAGACGTGAAATAAATAAATTTTTTTTCCTCGACACTGCCCTTATGCTTGATAGATTTCTAGGCTCAATAGGAGTCAAAACTGAACTATTAGTCAAAGAAGAAATGTTAGAAGGTGACGAGGAAGTAACTGGAGTGTTCCTGTTCAAAAGCGGTGCTGAGGGCTGCTTGGCCTGAGAAGTAGATCCAGAAGATTTTCGCTTCTTATTATTTTTTTTTTATTTTTTCTCTTTTTGAGATAATGTGGTCATCTGATGAAAGGATTGTTTGTGTCCCGGAAGAAACAGTCTGTGACAAAGAAAGCGGGATATTTTCCGAAATTGAATTTTCATCATAGACGCTGGTACTGGGTGCGGCCCTAACTTCACTAAAAAATGTTACAATTTCTCGAAAATTGTTGTTTAATGAGTTAAGACTTTCCCCAAAAAGCTTAATTTTTGAATAAAGTTCATCTGGGGAAAGTGCCCTACACGAAGCACAGTACCAGCGAAGGCCTGATCGCTGAGATTTTCAGTCGTCAAGGCATGACTTAGAAATAGCGGCACAAGATGCATGAAACATCTGCTCACATGGACCAGAACAGCTGAACATGGGGTTTAGAATGTTTTGGCTTTTGCAAAGTTCGTCCAAAGAACAAGCAACGATATTTTCTGCAGAAAAATAATCCATTTTTAATTTTTTAAAAAAATGAGCAGATGCAGAATGTGCTTTCAGGGTTACTTTATTCAGACAGTGTGTGCACAGTTTAGTAGAAAACAAAAAACAACAACAACACTCACTGAACTGAAGATAAACAAATCACAGCACAAAGAAGAAACTAAAACACCGCAAGCATGCAAAAACAACGACAACACTGCATTAACTAAATAAGTTAAACAAAGTTAATATGCAAGAATTAATCTTACACAACTTAATGCCCCTATTATGGTTTACAACTTTGCTTAAAGTTGAGTTGTCAAATAAAAATCGGTATTATGATTTACAACACAACCAAACTTCTAACTGCAAAGTTGTCTTTCCAGTTGTGTATGTACACTTTTTGGCATTATGAATTACAACCGAACTTGAATGCGGTTGTGTCAAGTGTCAAAATTTTACAACGGCATTTGTGAGGTTGTCTGCTGGTTGTGTTATAAAGGAAAAGTGGCAAATAACTTGTAAGTTGCAACAATTATTAATAAAAATAATATTTAGGAAAGTAACTACCAAAAAACAATTCGATAGGATGGTTTCGTTGCTAGAGAAGTATCCAGATGTGACTAGGGTAAAAGGGCATTTTGGATCTAGCAAGCATCTGACCAATGAGCTCTGGGATAAGTTTACTGTTGAGCTCAATAGCATCGGGCCTCCAACACGCTCTCCACAGGAATGGCAAAGGGTTTGTTATAAGTAAAATAAATAAAAGAAAATTTTGCAAAAACATTATTTTATTAATAAATATTATTAAACAACTATACCAACTTGAAAAGAAATTTGGTTAACAACAAACAAAATATTTCCGCAACAGGAGGAGGTCCGTCACAAGAGATTAGTTTGACTCCACTTGAAGTGTTGCCGATTGGACTAAACTCCACAATACTTTAACACCGCCAGGCAGACCTTTCACATTTCAAATTCACATTTCAATCCTCAAATGCTGATTAAAGGGAAAATGATTATAACCACTTGAACTGCCAACTGCCCAATCAATGTGCTCAAACCACAAGCCGATCTCCACTTCTTCCCAGCCAATCTCCTGCATATCAAAGCCGATCTCCTGCGCATCCTAGCCGATCTCATGTGCATCCTAACTGATTTCCTGCGCATCCTAGCCGATCACCTGCACATCTAAGCCGTTCTCCTACATATACAAGTCCATCTCTACAGCATCACCGATCGCCTACTAATCCTAGCCAATCTTCACAACCTAGCCAAACTGTTCCAAATCCCAGCCGTGGGCGATTTACCAAAGTACACAGCATTGAGGAAGAGCGTCTCAATGCTTTTAAAACACAAACAAAGAACCAAATAGAAATTTTGAAAAATTTATTTTAAACTTTTTCTTTAAACCCTGTTCAATTGCATTAATAGATAAAACAGTGAAAATAAAAAAGCTGTTTTTGTATATATTCGGCTGTAAAAATTGCATTAAATTCTATTACAATTTTTGAAAGCATTCCATACAACTCAACTTAGAATGGTTGTAAGCCATAATACCAACAAATATTCCAGTGGTGTGCTAAGTTGAGTTGAGTTGTAGACAACCCAACTCAGTTTGGTTGTAAATCATAATAGGGCTATAAATGCACAATTATTATTTAAGCGAACAGTTTTATATTAATGTTGTTAGTATAGTAAATATGATACAGGGTCCGCCATATAACGTTTTTTTTTCAATTAGTGCTTATTTCGTGAATGGTAACATTTAGCTCATGTCTGATTTGACAAATAACTAGTTTTATCCTTCCGCTGAACGAATATGGTTGTGTATACGCTTGACCTGCGATCGACTTACAGAAGATGCCGATTTTGCCAAAAAAATCATCTTTTGAGATGAAGCTCATTTTGATCTTGGCGGGTATGTAAACAAGCAAAATTGTCGCATTTGGGGCACAGAAAACCCGCACGCATACATTGAAAAGCCGCTGCACCCAAAACGAGTCACTGTTTGGTGCAAATTTTGGTCCAGAGGCATAATGGGCCATTTTTCTTCGAAAATGAGCAAGGAGTGGCCGTTACAGTCAATGGCGATCGTTATCGGGCCATGTTGTTTACAAAAATTGAAGAGGAGGATATTGGCAACATTTGGTTTCAACAGGACGACGCTACGTGTCACACAGCCGAAGCTACACTCAATGTTTTGCGCCCTGTTTTTGAAGATCGCATTATCAGCCGCAGAGCTGATGTCGTTTGGCCACCTCGGAGCTGCGATTTGACACCGTTGGACTATTATTTGTGGGGTGCCCTCAAAGATAAGTGTTACGCAGACAAGCCAGAGACAATTGACGCTTTAAAGAACAATATTTGTGAAGCCATTGGTGAAATACAGCTGGACACAATCGATAATGTGCTTAAAAATTGGACCGATCGTGCGGGCTACTGCATGGCCAGCCGAGGCAGCTATTTGAATAAAATTATTTTCCATTATTAACCGGAAGAATTGTACTTTCAAATAAAAAAATAAATTTGAGAAAATATTTAGTAGTTTTTTTTTATAGAATTTAAAAAAAAAAAGTTATTTGGCGGACCCTGAGTTGTAGCTTATGACTTGACCTGGAATCAGGCTTACTGTATACCACCTCGGAGTATGAAATTATCGGCATTATGAGCTGGATAACTAACTTTTTTCTGGTATCACCAGGCACAAATGATGTAGTTTGTCTCAAGTTTCTAAGGATGTAATACACCTTGCAAACAACGGAATTTATATGGTCATCACAAGTGAGAGAATAGTTAATGTAGAATTCGAAATTTTTAACCTTCGTAACAAAATTTAGCCCAACACCATTAAGAATAATTGTCAGTATATTATAAAGGGGGTAGCATTGTTTCTTAATCGGCAAGACACATGACTTGAGAGGATTGAGTTCAATCATAATAGCCTTAGCCCAATCTGAAACAATGCTCAAATCTTCATTCAACTTTATACATAAGCCATTAACAAGACTAATAGGTTTCGCAATGTACAGTTGAAGGTCATCAGCATATGCATGCATGGTGACATGACGACATTTAGTGAAAATATCATTTAGAAAGATTGCAAATAAGAGGGGGCCGAGAAGAGAGCCTTGAGGCACCCCACAGGTTAAATTGCCAAAAGCGGACAGACTGTTCCCCACCCTTACTTTTTGAGACCTCCCGGTTAAGTAATTATATATCAGACGGACAGCTGAACTAGAAAATCCAAAACTGTTCACAAGTTTATGACAAAGTATTGAATGATCAACAGAGTCAAAAAAATGTATGTTTGGTGGGGGGACGTTATGTCTTATTCGGGATGGACATTATGGCCGTAAAATGATTTGTTCTTGTACGGAATTTTAAAAACAACATTCCGTACAAGGGCAAATCATTCAGAAAAATGAAATGGAGCTTGAAGCGGACATAATGTCCATGGACCTTCTGTCCATTTTCTTTTGGACATTATGGCCGTGGACATTATGTATGTCCCCCTACCGTTTTTTTATAATGAAACGATTTGCCCTTATACGAAATGTTTTTTTAACATTCTGTACAAGGGCAATAATTTTATTCAAGGGCGGAAATCATCCTAGCCCTTTTTTATTAAGTCAACTGTTTTCAAATATTAATTTATGAAATATAAATTGTTATATGTATATGCATACATTTACATCTTCTTTTATTTGGGCGTTTGTTTATAGCATTTTTGGGCAATTTATAATAATTAATAAAGATCCAATATGTTTAAGCGATTATTTATTTCACGATTTGGGTGAACGTTCGCAGTTTTAGTAATTTTGCAGTAATTTTGGGTTTGGGCGATTGCAACTTGGGCGAAAATTCGCAAAGACTAATACGACTGTGCGAATAATCCCCCAATTTAAACAAAACGAACAAGCGCCTAAACCCGAAATGAACAATCGCAAAAAATTTTTTCACAGTTTTTTGGTTTGGTTTTTTGGACGGTTCATTTTCGTACTTTTGGGCGATTGTTCGTTTTGTTTTTTTGGCGATTATTCATCGAATTTTCGGGCGATTTTACATTATGAACAAACGCCCAAATTTTTTTGGGCGATTATTCATATCACGATTTGGGCGAAAGTTCGCAGTTTTGGACGATTGTGCACTATGAACAAACGCCCAACTGTTTTTGGGTGATTGTTCATTTTTGGGTGATTTTTCATTTTTGGGTTTGGGCCATGATTCAATTATTATAAGGTTATTCGTATTTTTGACGTTTTCTCAAATTGGTATGCTTATTTGAAAATGAGAGCAGAAAAAAATCATGAGAGCAATGTCATTAGAGTTAAAAACGTACACGGTTGCCCTAATATCATACTAATTGGTACTATATTGACTACTATCAATTTTGTTCTAGTCCTTTTATTGCTCCGATTTCTTAGTGCATTAATAACTTTTTAAATTATTTTTATTTACTAACTTCAATGAGAATTATGTTAGTAAATATATAAGTAATATAAATACTTAAATAAATATAATTTTGTTCGTTTATTTTAATAAACACATTTAACCTAACTACGAAACCTAAAAAAGAGCGTTTAGTAGCTAAATAAGTTAATTGCGTAATTGTATTAAAAAGAAATTGCCATCACAAAATTATTAGGAACTTTACAGAAATTTTAAATCCATTTATGGTAAGTGCATTTATAGTTTTTTAAATTGTTAAGAAAGAAAAAAGAAACACAAATTCGTCAAAACAAAAATGAAACCACGGTCGCATAATACGCATTATACGTACTGTATACATAATGTGACCAACCGTACTCCTTTTGGGAGTGTTTTACTTCTTTTTTCTCGCTGTACTTCTTGTATCGAAGTACGCTAAAAGTACTTCTTTTTACTTGTGCTTCTTTTTGACATCATTTTGACAATTTTTTTATAAATCTATTAAAAATACACCTCTCTAACTACTGCAAAATTTTATTTAAGTTTTGTTTCTGTACTCGATTCAAGTAGCTTTATATATTTTAAGGTAGTAGCCCAGAGAAACGACCGAAATTTTGACTTTTTTCATAAATTTTTATTAATTTAATAACATTTAATAATATTTTTAAAAACTTAAATTCTATATGTTTAACTGACGAGAACCAACCACCCTGTACGGGCTTAATACAATAACGGAATAATCGAAAAATTGAACAATTAGAGTAAACAAGCAACAACAACTAACACATAGTCATGTAGGCCATACGCTGATCGCCATGACAACGACAGTATAAAAGGAAGGTACAGGCATGAAATGGGACAGTTGCTAAAGACCTGCAGAGAAGTGAACACCTCAAGTTGAGTGCTAAAAGTCATCACGTTACAGTCACAGGAAAAGTCGACAGAGGTACTAACCGCGACGTCAAGAGCCATAACAGAGACGCAGGTAGAACTAGTAACAGACGTTGGCAGAACTAGTGGCAGAGCTAGTACAGAGACGCAAGCAGAGCTCGCAGCAGAAACACCGAAGCAGGCAGAGTTCGCGGCAGAAAAACCGACAGAGACGCAGGCAGAACTAGTGGCAGAGCTAGTACAGAGACGCAAGCAGAGCTCGCAGCAGAAACACCGACAGAGACGCAATCAGAGCTCGCAGCAGAAACATCGACAGAGCACACAGCAGAATCAGAAGCAGCAGTTCGTGGCAGAGGAATATAAAACACAGTGACGTGCAGAAAGGTAAGAAAAAACAAACTATCATAGCTTGCTTCGGAAGTTAGATTATTGTTATATTGACTTTTAGTTTTCGCTTGTTTATCCATTTTCTAGTCTCTACTGGGCTAATAAAGAAGACTCCTTGGTCTTACACAGACATCCATAGAACTTTAGTTTATTTTATAATCAGTTTTAGTTTTCGCTTGTTTATCAGTTTTCTAGTCTCTACTGGGCTGATAAAGAAGACTCCTTGGTCTTATACAGACATCCATAGATCTTTTCTTTATTTTTTTATATTTAGTTTTAGAATTCGCTTGTTTATCAGTTTTCTAGTCTCTACTGGGCTGATAAAGAAGACTCCTTGGTCTTACACAGACATCCATAGAATTTTAGTTTATTTTTATAATCAGTTTTAGTTTTCGCTTGTTTATAAGTTTTCTAGTCTCTACTGGGCTGACAAAGAAGACTCCTTGATCTTACACAGACATCATATATCTTTAGTTTATTTTTATATTTAGCTTTAGTTTTCGCTTGTTTATCAGTTTTCTAGTCTCTACTGGGCTGATAAAGAAGACGTCTTATACAGACATCCATAGATCCTTAGTTTATTTTTTTTTATACAGACATCCATAGATCCTTAGTTTATTTTTTTATATTTAGTTTTAGAATTCGCTTGTTTATCAGTTTTCTAGTCTCTACTGGGCTAATAAAGAATACTCCTTGGTCTATTTGGTACTCTCTAAGAAACCATAGATAGCAATATTATTAGTTTACTACTGAATATATGAGTAAGTCACCCGTCATTTTGTTTTGACGTAACCGTAGGATACGCAGCTACAAGTTATTACAAGCACGCAGTAAACTCCAAGGATACGGTGATATCAATAGTTGTATATGTAATATATATAATATTTTAGTATTTTTATAACGTAAATCTAAATAAATAATTGTGCGACCCTGGACACAGGCTGATCTATCCCAGCTATAGATGCTGGGAAACAGGAAGTCGTTACAGTAGTCGGTAAAAATATGAATATTTCGGCGCCACTTGTACAACGGCCCTAATTGACATTTTTGATTTTGTTCAGGAGACACAAAAAACCGCATAAAAAGCGACAATGTACAAAAATCATTTTTTTTTAATGCAGTTTTCTTTTTCACACAAAAAACATCAAGATATTTATTTTTAATGAAAAATATAAATTTTAATTATTATGCCTGTTTTATGTCTATTAGGGCTTTTTGAATTTAATAATTTTTAAAAGCAGTTAACTTACAAAAATACCCAACTATTTATTTATAATGACACAAATTGATTTTTTTCGTTGATATCTATTTTATTTCAATTAGAGCTTTTATTGGTGCAATAATGGCTTTTTGCAACTGCATTGAAAACCAAAAATGTAATTCATTTAAAACAAACATTAAATTGAGTTAGAAACTGAAGAAATTAAAAATTAAAAAACCAATAATAAAGTAAAAGAAAGCTTGACAAACTTATTACTCAAGTTATAAAGAGAGAGGCAAATTATCATAGGATGGGTGGCAATTAAGCGGCAAAAGTTTTTTCAAATCTTGCAAATGGTCCCACTTTATCTTTGAAATTTTAAATGTGATAGGTAAAGGTTGATATTCATATCTAATGTCTGTTTTGTAAAATATTTGCTGAGATGGGTCATATGCCAGAGCTCTTAGCATATTTACAGTTGGATCAATAGCTTTTTTTCCTGTAAATGTAATATAAGTTGTGGACACAAATCAGCTTTTACAAAATTTATGAGCGTACCTGGTCTTATTGTTGCAAAGCGTTTAGGAATATTTTCGTAATTTAAGAAATAATCATATTTTAATTGATGAGCTTGGAGAGGTGATGATTTTCGTGCTTCGCCAATCAAGTGAATGAATTGAGATGGTAAGTTTATTTGCTTGTTCTTAATTTTTCTCTTAATAAGTGAGTGCGTTGCATCACATTCCATTTGAGTGTGACCACTTATTAAATATTTTTGTTCTATGGTTATTTTTTTTCTACGCAAAGGCTAAGTAAGGCATTGGATAGAACAACATTTAGATTTTGATAACCACAGCCATCAAAGTAAATTACAATATGATGGACGTCTGGTGTACGACTTACAAGATTGTTTATGCGCTTAACAATGCATGTCGCAAAAGTTGATGCGACAAGTTCACCGTTCATTTCATTCCACACATAATTTACTGATTCATGACTTACAACATTATAAATGGTGTAATTATTAACTTGTAGCTTCATTTTGTAGTATGAAGAGTTTGCATTCAGCTGGGGAATTAATTTTACTATCCACGCAAAGTGGATAGTATCCACAATCCTGAACAAGCGTTTTCGATAATCTTTGCGGTAATTAAGATTTTTTTACCAATAGAGGAAACCCGCTTCGACTGTTTCCTCAAGATTCTGGAATCATCAGTGTTAATTTGAGAGCCATGGATACAACTGCCTTTCATTCAGTTCCTCTCCATCATTTCCTTTGAGTCTAATGTTGTTAAAAACATTTGGCGGTATACTTGTAAACGCTAGGAATCGTGTTTAAGGAAATATTGAAGCTAAGGAGTGCGCAACGAGTTTTCAGTCGAAATCCTTTTTTGCTCACCGGATCAACTATGCCTATTACATATAACTTTTTTGCTCCCATGTCACACTTAGCGGACACGGACAAATTTGTTGTTGTTTTCGCGGGTAAAGAAAAAACTGGAAATTGAGAGAGCGTCTCTGTCATCCGAAAATTTCCAATGCCCATATTACACGATGTCCGTTTGCTCGGCGTACACTTGGCCGTACAATATGGTTGTTGTATGGATGTTGTTGTATTCTCCAAAATTTTTGAAAGTTTCGCGTTTAAGCAACAACAAAATTATTTGTACGCTGAGCAAACGGACATCGTGTAATATGGGCACAAGCAACCGACAAAATATGTTTATGGTCCAAAGCTGAGAACAGTTCGGAGAATGGTTGCATTTTTTTGATGTTTTACGTTTAGTAGTAATAAAACTGCACTGCAGTAGGAAATGTACTATTTGAATACTGATGAATGCTATGTTTATTGTTTATTATTGAATTATTACTTAAAATTATGTGAAAGCGCATTACATACAATTTGTACATATCTGCTTGTGTTGTAAGCATTAGTGTGCTTTTTGGAACGTCCAGAAGTAGCTGAATAATCGCATTAAATAAAGTTGGCATATTTGTAATATTAATGCATATCGTTTATTCTCTAGCAAAAGATATGGTTAACAAATTTAATCATATAGTTAAAAAAATTCAAGTTACAATAAATATGAAGTACTAAAACCTTACTTGTTTGACTTCTGGTTACGAAAAGAAAGTTAAAAAATTTTAGAATTCTAAGCAGGTCATAATATATAAACAACTACATAACAAATTTAACGGGTAAATTAAACTCAAACAAGAATATAAATCTTACAACGATAATAATACAATTACAATAGATAAATCTTAGAGGGATTAAAATACATAAATCATTTAGCTGCAAACGTCTCGCTCATACGATCTGCGTTGCCGACCTTCACTGACACCCTACTGGGCGCAATTACTAACATCCCCACCACCGCGAACTGACCCGCAGGGGGAGGATTCACCAGCCTTGTCTTCGACGTCTAACACCGCAAGTTTAGAAACAGCTCTCTTGTAGACTCCAGTACTTGTGCTGACCTCGACTGATTCGTCTTTGTCACAAAATAGCTGCATTATTCGGCCTCTTTTCCAGTGTGATCTTGACGTATCCACTTCGCATATCAGCACTAATGAACCAGAACTGATCGGAATTGTTGGCGCTGTCCACTTGGTGCGTCTGGTTAGTTCGGGCAGATACTCAACCATTTTCCCACGAAAGCAACCATTTTTCATATTTTGAAGTACTCGCCACTGCTTTCGTAGACATAACAAACGTGGTTCGTACTGAGCTGGAGTCTGAGTAGAATTCGTGCCCCCTTTAAGGAAATGATTTGGAGTTAGCGGTTCTGGGTCAACTGGGGTTACGGCTAAATAAGTCAAAGGCCTTGAATTGACTATGTTTTCGGCTTCAATCAGGAAGCTTTGAAAGGTTTCTAGCCGGTGCGTGCTCCTTTAACATGGAATAAAGCGATTTCTTGACGGACTGGACTAGCCTTTCCCATGCTTCTCCTTCACTAGGTTAAAATGGAGTGTTGAAAATCCACTTTATTCCAAGACAAGTTAGACCTGAAGTAACGGTGTTGTTGTCCAAAAAGTTGTTGGTACATTGCAGCTCCTTTGCAATACCCACAAAATTCGTACCGTTGTCGCTGCATGTCTGAACTGGCACCCCTCTCCTGTTGACGAAATTCCGGATACAAAGTAAGCAGGCATCACTTGAAAGATCAGATGCTATCTCCAGATGAACTGCTCGTACTGTCAGACAGGTAAATAATGCCACCCATCTCTTTTCTTTTTGACGACGGATGGTGACGTAAATTGGGCCGAAAAAATTCAATCCTGTGTAGGAAAATTGCCGAAGAAAGGGTGTTACGCGGTCAACCGGTAGTGCTCCCATAAGATGTTGCTGTGGCTTGGCCTTGCGAAATTGAAAAAGTTGACATTTTGACTGAATATTATTCAACAGACGTCTAAGCGATGGAATCCAGAATCTTTGCCTGATTTCACACATGGTCGTCGAAGTGTTTATATGACGAATTTTGCGGTGATAGTATTGAGCGACAAAACGTGTTAGCTCATGGTTTTTTGGCAAAATAATAGGCTGCCTCGCGTCCATCGTTAGACAGGCAGCTTTCACAATCCTGCTATTTACTCGGAGCAGTCCATCTGGGTCGATAAATGGATTTAGAGGTCCTAAATCGCTGCCTTCTGGTAAAACTCCACTTCGCAGCAGACAAGAGATCTCTTTTGCGTTTGCCTGCACTTGTGCCCAGTTACATAGGTTACACTCCGCAGACAATTCCTCTTCCACAGAAAGTTTACCGGTCATCAGTACCTGCGATTGACTCTTCAGATTTAAATTACACAGATATCGCTTTACCCAAGCGATTGTACACTTCATTCTGCGGTAGTTCGAAAAACGATTAGTAATTGTAATAAATTAACTTACTTGGTCACTTCTGTCTTCACTGGCGTTCATAAAACTGCTGTCAGGCCATTCGTTTTCGTTGAGTTTAAGGAATTCGTACTGGCCATTATATCTGGAACGAGTCGCTTCGTCAGCAGGATTACGATCTCCTCTATCTTACTTCTTTCCAGTATTTCTGAAACTCTGTTTGCCACATACTGCTTATACATTCGATGATCAGAATGAATCCAACAAATTACTGTATGAGAATCACTCCAGAAAGTACACCGCCGTATTTTTGTGCTGTGCCATTTAGCGATGGATTCCATAAGCCGCACGCCCATGACTGCTGCTTGCAGTTCAAGTTTTGGCATCGTATGGAAACGTGTCGGCGCGCAACTAGTCTTGCCTGTAATAAAAACAACTTATTGTGCCATTACTCACCGCTCTCCAATAACCCACAGCCGCCATCGCCTCCTCGCTCGCATCGGCAAAGACAAGTTTATCCAGTTGAACATTCTCGAATTCTTTGAAATAGCAGCGATTTACTCGAAAAAGTTCCACCTTTGGCCACTCCTCCATCCACTTTTTTAAGCGACGATGAAGTTTGTCAGGCAATGGCTCGTCCCAGTCAATACCAGATTTCCACACATTCTGCATGAACACTTTGTCAGACATCATAAAATTTGCTAGATATCCGAACGTATCGAATACTGACATCACCACACTTAACATTTCCCTTATCGTAGGTTTTCTCCTAAAATTTATTATTTCGGCCGGCACTTTCTTAAATTTCAAAACAAAAACAAACTCATCTGTTTTCGATAGCCAATGCATACTTAAAATTCTATCAGACTCTCCAATTTTTACTGACTCTCCTCTTTCCAGTGCAGCACTGCCAACAGAAACTTTTAACTTGTCCGAATTCGATACGATATTACGCATCATGAATCCGCCAGCTTGATGGATGTGTAAAACGTCTTTTACCACTTGAATATCCTCGTCTTAGGTCTGAAAGCAGTCAACATAATCATCAACGTAATGCCTTTCAGTGATGGCTTGAACAGCTCATGGAGATTCATCGGCGAATCTTTCGGCATTAATGTTCTTGACGTACTGGGCGATAGTAGGAAAGCAAGTCGATCCGCAAATTAATCGAACAATTACGTACGACTCCACCGGTTTTGAATGGTCTCCATTTCTCCACAGAAATCGTTGGCTATCTTGGTTCTCTGTTTTAATAATGGCCTGGTGAAACATTTCCTTGATATCACCACATACAGCTACTGGAGCTTGCCTGAATTTAAAAAGAATTGATAGTAAAGGCTGATTTATATCTAGTCCTGAAAGAAGATTATCATTAAGTGAAATGTTTTGAACCTTTGCCGCTGCATCAAATACCAGGCGTAAACCCTCTTTATTTGGATTTTTTACGTCAAAATGTGGAAGATAAAAAATTTTTTCGGTATGCCTCAACGTTTATGCTTGCGTAAGCTTGTTTGCGTAGCCTTTCTCCAAATAACTATTTTTGCCCGATACTCTGAAGCATATTCCTTATCGCGAGCCATCTTCCTTTCTACACTTTCCAATCTTGTCAGGGCCATTTTATAACTATCCGGAAATGGTTTGATATCATTCTTCCAAAGTAATTCTGATTCTTAACGACAACCAGTTTGGTTTGTTTTGTTTCGCAATATTTCTAAAGCACTTTTTCGTCATCCTTTGACAAAATATTTTTTGTACTCGGTTTTGTGCCAAACGTTTCAATATTGAATAATTCCTTCATCATATGGTGCATTTCAATCATTTCTGTATTATTTTTCTTACAGTGCAATACATGATGAACTGATGACATGTCTTTTTGTCCGTTTGGACCATAAGACATCCAACCCAAACGAGTTTTAGCTGCAATGGGAGTTGAGTATCCGGAGGCGTGTGGAGCTTCGATAGGCACTGTCAAGAAGGCGTGTGTCAAACTCAAAATGATTTGTGGCTTAACAATTCGATAGCTTGGAAGTGGTAAACCGACTAAATGCGGATTATTATATTTTGAACTTACATCAAAACTTTGTGTTGGCAACTTCAAGTCGTAAGTGTAGACATTTGACATTTCATATATTGCTTGGCTAATCCGCAATCCATCATCGTCACTTTCGCCCCATCGTCCACGAAGGCGTAATTTTCCAAAGTTATTCCGTTTCCATACAGTTTTATTGGTAGTATCTGAAAAATAACACATTGATTGTTGTAGCTGCTATCTACATGGCAGCTTCGATTTCATTGAGCCTTGGAGCTTCGGGTTGCGCCGCTTGCGTTGTCGTGCGAGTCTCGTTTTGTTCACGGTGTAATAATCGGTGGTGAACTTTAGTGCATCCATGTAATCCGCATTTTTTTCTTGAGAAACAGTTCGCGGCTTGGTGTCCGAATTTGAGACAAGAAAAACAAACTCTTACCTGTTTGACCTTGTTCCAACGTTTATCAGCAGACAAATTTTTAAATGAATGACAGTCACTTAGTTTGCTGCATTCCCCTTTGCTGCAGCCATTGCTCTGCCCACTGCATTTGTCTGGTCGTCGGTAATTTGGCTACCAGTTCGCTCAATTGTGTCGTGTTGGACAGGTGATGCTCACCTCTTGCACTTTTTAAAAAAGTTGCCATGTTGTTAATTTTGTTGACGAAGTCGACCAATGATTCTAAGTTGCCTCCAACTTAATCGAAGCGACGTTCATTGAACTTGCCAACAGAGACTCGACAATTTTTTTGGCTCTACCTCTCAGCGCATAATGTTGTGTAAATCGGTATAGTCGAACTCTTGTGTTGTTGATTCGAAAGCTTCAGCAAACATCGGCCACTCTTCTGGAAGACCTGAGGCCGGATTCTGAAAATCGCCTAGCTAAAGCTAAATCTCCATCGCTTAAATGCTAAAAAAAATGCTTCGTTCAATTCCTTAGCGATTTCGCTAAAATGCGATTCTGAGTTTCAAATCACCTAGCTAAAAACGTTGCTTCTACTACTTGCCACAGGAAGCGTTGTTTTAGCGAGTCTTATGTCAAAAAATCGATTTGGTTATGGCTGTGTGCCATTTAGAAACTTTTCACTATTGGTTCTATAAGAAAGAAAATGTTGAGTTGAACAAAATTTCTATCTGTTGTATTTAAATTGTAATTTTTTGCTGTGGCAAATAAAACCTGGGGCCGAATTACAGCATCCGTGATCGAGCAAAATTGTACAAGATTGATAAGCTTTTGTCTCGTCATGCCCATCGTAATTTTGCTCGATCACGGATTCTGTAATTCGGCCCCTGAAAATGTTATCCAGACATTTTGACGTCTTCTCAGTGAATGAACGAGTTTTTTAAGACGTTTTTGACTGCCACTAAAACTGCAAATAATTTTTGTATTCAAAATGATATTATGAGATACAATAAATGTAACTGTGCAAAACACTGATACTAACAATTTTTTAAGGGTAAAGCACAACACTTTTGCTTCATTAAAAAATTCTTGTGCCGGTTGTCAAAATTTCTACTAGTCTCCGGGGCTACATGAAATTTTGACAAGAAAACTCACCTCACTGATATCAAGAATTCTACTTCCGACTGTCAAAAATGCATCATCCGAGTGAAGTTTTCGAAAACTTTTTGAAGTTGCTTTCAAACCTTAATTAAATTAATATAATAATTAAAATAAGCTTGTTTCTTATTTTTAAAATGGTTTACTAACTGCACCAATATCTAAATAAAAATTGCAAAATAAAAACATTAAGTTATTTGAAAAAATTTTAAATAAACTTAAGTTAACATACTTAAAAATTTTTGGTTAATTATTTTTCAAAAATGATTTTTCATTTAATATTCTCGTGTTGTCATAGAATAAAACTATGTAAAAACTAGTAAAGATTTATTTTGACTGGTTCAACTTTTAATACCAAAACAGTCGTGGCTTATTGGAGGCTTAGGTTTCATTCAATTCTTCAAAATTTTGCACTCAGAGTACATTTTACATATTAAAAATTAGGTGCAAAATTTCTTGTCAATTAATGACTTAATTGCAAACTAACTGCATTATTCCGTATAACGTAGAAGCACACCAATGATAAGAAAGACACAAGAAGCAATACTTTCTTCCATATAGAATTGTTTTACTTCAAGTGTCTTTCTTATCGTTGGTGTGCTTCTTCGTGATACAGAATTATCACATAAGAGTGTGTCACAACAATTTTAGCTTATTTGTAAACTACTTATTCATTTAATAAATTTTTATAAAGTTTTAAGAGATGAAACCTTTTTCTAAAAGCATATATGATAACAATAGGGGTATTCACGATTCAGTGTACTTGCCAGTGCAGTTGAGGACTTCTGCACTTTACAAAATCAAAATAAAAAATCTGCACAAGTGCTTTTTTACTGCAGCCTAAAACTTGAAAATTTGAGCAGTTGTGCATTTGTGTGCATTGAAAAATTTGACAGCTTGGAATAAGTGTTAGTGGTTTGTTCACAAAAACCTAACTGCACAACTGCAGAAGTCTTCAACTGCATAGGCAAGTGCACTGAAACGTGAATACCCCCTAATATTTCAAAGCTTTTCAAAGAGAAAATGTTTTTTGCTGTTAAGAAAGTTATCTCCCCTTATCAGCATGGCTTTATGCCTGGACGCTCTACAGTTTCTAACTTAGTTTTTTTCTCGGAATATTGCTTATCTGCATTTCAGGATGGATGTCAGGTCGACGTCATTTACACTGACTTCTCTAAAGCTTTTGATAAGGTCTCTCATTCTCTTTTAATTAAAAAGCTTAAGTGGATTGGATTTCATTCGCGGTTTCTTAGTTGGTTGTCGTCATACTTATCCAATAGGCAATGTGTCGTAGCTTTTGATAATGTGAAGTCCTTCCCTTATGTAGCCACTTCTGGTGTCCCGCAAGGTAGTATTTTGGGGCCCCTATTATTTATCATTTTTATTAATGATATTACTACCATCTTTCACAAATGTAATTGCCTTTTGTATGCTGATGATTTGAAGGTTTTCCTTAGAGTTAGGAATTTGAATGATATTGTATCCCTTCAAGATGAAACTTCTAAACTTTATAACTGGTGCTCTAGGAATTATCTCTTTTTAAATCTTGATAAGTGCATCTCTATGTCATATTCTAGATCTGTCAATTTTAATCGGTCATATTATTGCATTGATGGATCTATCTTACTATCTTTGGACCAGGTTAAGGACCTTGGTGTTATCTTTGACTTCAAATTCACTTTTGTTCCGCACTTAGATTATATTGTACCTAAGGCGTATGCAATGTTAGCTTTTATACGCCGGAATGGCTCATATTTTTCTGACCCTTATACTTTTAAAGTTCTGTTTACAAGTCTAGTCCGCTCTAGGCTTGAATATGCTTCCATTGTCTGGAACCCATTTTATGAGCACCATAAGCTAAGGCTTGAGAGGATCCAAAAATCATTTACTCGCTTTGCGCTGAAGTCACTTAACTTTGAAGGTTCTATTCCATCATATAGTGCACGATGCCTATTAATTGGGCTAAAATCGCTGGAGATCAGGAGAGATATTTTGTCTCTTCTTTTTGTATTTGATGTCATATCTGGTGTTGTTGATAGTCCTGATTTGTTATCAATGATTAATTTTAATGTTCCTACTAGAACGTTGAGAAATTTAAATCCATTCTATTTGGACATGTGTCGCACTAATTATGCAGCTAATGCACCTATCTCTAGAACTTTGAATTTGTTTAATCTCATAAATTCCTATCATAATTTGGATTTTTCTATTTCCAAATCTCAGATGAAAACATTATTAAATACTTTTTTATAATTTTTGTATTTTTACTATTATCGATATTAGTCTGTAAGAATTATGTTCATAGACTAAATAAATGAAATAAATAAATAAATAATATTAATACAACTGATAAATACAAACAGCAAGTTTTCGGAAAAGTGCTTTAAATTGGTATAATTGAAAAATCTTTTAATTTTTAACTTAGCGGCAACAAAATATTGGACTCTAAAATTATAGCTAAAAATAAAATTCGAGTTTCTGTAAATCGCTAAAAAAATTTAGAATCGCAGCAATAGCTAAAAATTTAGCTATGACAGCTTTAATTTTAATCTTCGTTAAAAGCACGTTCAGTCTCTAAATTTTTAGCATGAAAATAAGCGATGGCGTTTTTCAGAATAGCAATATCGCTAAAAACTATAAATTTAGCTTTAGCGGTGGAGATTTAGCTTTAGCGTTTTTCAGAATCCACCCTCTGAAAATATAGGGAGTGGATAGATTTTTCGATAACTCGTAGGTTGATAGCGGCGGCAATCGTCGTTAGTAGATGTATTTGCTATAAACATAGGCTGTATGGAAGACGTTGGCTGTATAAATGAATTGATGAATTGATTATATGCAAGGCTGACGTTGTTTGCACTTGTGGAGCTTGTTGAAGAACATGAATTGGTTGCTGCCGGATCACGAATCTGTAATGGCTGCTGCTGTGATATCGAATATGGCAGCGATGTTGGCTTAGAAGTCGGCAGCGGCTGTTGTGACCTCAGCTGCGGCAGTGACGGCTGAGGAACCTGCCATGGTTGTGACAATGGCTGCGGTAGTGAGACGTCGGCTGGAAGATCTGCACTGGCTGTGGAGACATCTGCTGAGGCAGTGACGTCGGCTGCAAAATCTGCAGTGGCTGTTGTGACATCGGCTGCGGCAGTGACGTCGCCTGAGAAGTCCTCAGCGGCTGTTGTAACATCGGCTGCGGTAGTGACGTCGGCTGGAAGATCTGCAGTGGGTGTTGAGACATCGGCTGAGGCAGTGACGTCGGCTAGAAGATCTGCAGTGGCTGTTGAGACATCGGCTGGGGCAGTGACGTCGGCTGAAAATTCTGCAGTGGCTATTGTGACATCGGCTGCGGCAGTGACGTCGGCTGAACGACTTGTAGTGGCTGCTGGTTGTGGTCTCGAATTTCATTACGAAGGCTAAGTAAATTGCTCTGTTGACTTTTGTTGCTTGTAACGAGGAGCTCCTGTATAACGTGCATTTGTCTTTTGAACTCACTGCATATTTTCCAATTTTCGATAGAAATTTGTTCTTATTTCATCCAACTCGTTTTTTGGTTTTTCGGCAGATTTTTGGAGGCTAGCTGCATTTGTTGATTATGTGCTTACCGGAGGCGCAGCAGTCCTCTATCTGCTGTTGGACTGGATTGATTCTGCGTGGTTATAATCGGCGGTTGTGTTGGTGGCGGCTGGACGGACTGGCGTTGTGGACGTATTGGTAAGCGATCTGTTAACAGGCAACTCAAAGTCTTCAAATCGAGCTGGCGGCAGTCTTTTTGTTTGTGAGTTGGCTAGACCTAGTTGGCACTTATTGAATTTGTGGGCAAACAATTTTTGGCGGTAAGTATTAATTAACGGGCAAACAGAGAAAAAAATTGTGCTTTTTGGAATATCCAAAAGTAGCTGAATAAACGCATTAAATAAAGTTGACAGGCTTGTAATTTTAATGCATATCGTTTTTTTCTCTAGCAAAGATATGGTTAACAAATATAATTATATAGTTAAGAAAATTAAAGTTACAATAAATATGAAGTACCAAAACCTTACTTGTTTGTATGACTGCTGGACACAAAAAGACAATTCTAAACATTTTAGAATTCTAAACAGGTCATAATATATAAATAACTACATAAAAAATTTAACGGGTAAATTAAACTCAAGAATATAAATCATACAACGATAATACAATTACAATAGATAAATCTTAGCGGGATTAAAGTACATAAATCATTTAGCTGCATACGTCTCGCTCATACGATCTGCGTTGTCGACCTGCACTGACACCCCACTGGGCGCAATTATTAACAATTAGTTTTTTAGTTTAACACAATTGGAGTTAACAATTGCTGCGTTCCATTCGCTTCAAAATAATCCAGATTATTTTTTTTTACATGCAAAGCAAAAACAAAAATAATAATCCTATAACAAATAGGATTATTTTTGCTATCCATATAAAATTGTGATATAAGCTTTAAAAAATTTTAAACACAGGTGCCGCACCTGTATATTTTTATGAGCTGACATTTAATTTTTTGAATTACTTGTTTGTTTGATACAATGACTATTAGGTAGCCATGACAGCTACCTATTTTCTCACGAGCTGCGACCATCGAATGTTAAACAAAAGATAACAAAACAAGCCGCGTGTGTCACACACATTAGACGCATTCAGCGGAGCCAACAATTGCACTTAAATTATTTATATAATTGCATAATATTAATAATTAAATTAAATAATTTAAAATTTTTCTGACGTTTAGAGTATAACACATTCAGAGAAAAACATCGTTCACTAAGGTATCGCTACCATTTTTTTACACATCAGTTTTGAATGACATACATTCTCATGACACATAATAGTTACTAGCTGCCTACCATTCGCTTCAAAATAATCCAGATTATCTTTTTTTACATGCAACGCAAAAACAAAAATAATAATCCTATAACAATTCATATATAATTGTGATATAGCCTTTAAAAAATTTGAAACAGGTGCCGCACCTGCATATTTTAATGAGCTGACATTGCATTTTTTGAACTATTTGTGTGTTTGATACAATGACTATTAGGTAGCTATGACAGCTACCTATGTTCTCACGAGCTGCGACCATAGAATGTTAAACAAAAGAAAACACAACAAACCGCGTGTGTCACACACATTGGACGCATTCAGCGGAGCCAGCAATTGCACTTAAATTATTTATATAATTGCATTATATTAATAATTAAATGAAATAATTCACAATTTTTCTGACGTTTAGAGTAAAACACATTCAGATAAATATATCGTTCACTAAGGAAGGTATCGCTACCATAACAGTTACGAAATGGTAGCAAAAACGTAGTCGAACAGAAAACTATTATTATTATTATTATTATTATTATTATTATTATTATTATTATTATTATTATTATTATTATTATTATTATTATTATTATTATTATTATTATTATTATTATTATTATTATTATTATTATTATTATTATTATTATTATTATTATTATTATTATTATTATTATTATTATTATTATTATTATTATTATTATTATTATTATTATTATTATTATTATTATTATTATTATTATTATTATTATTATTATTATTATTATTATTATTATTATTATTATTATTATTATTATTATTATTATTATTATTATTATTATTATTATCATTATTATTATTATTATTATTATTATTATTATTATTATTATTATTATTATTATTATTATTATTATTATTATTATTATTATTATTATTATTAACATGCAATAACAATAGAGTTCAGCTACTACAGCTTTTTCACACTTTCTCCGCAATAGATCATTTTAAGAACCAATCCAATATCATTGAAATAACTCAAAGATATCGATAAAAGTGGTCCAATAAAAAACCAAAAGGGAGAAAAATTTACCCACCATAATATGGGTTGGGCTCAGGGACAACACAAGACATAACAACTAACCATGCGTTTACATAGATCTAATCATACATTAGTTTTCAATCTACTTTTGAGTTGACCTTTCGACAAGTTAACATCAAACACGTTACAGTTGTTGTTAACAAAGGTACTCATGCGATTTAATGGAGCAGTTAACATATAATTTGTTCTACTAAATGGTAAATAAATCAAGTTGTTAGAGTTTCTACTGCTTCTACGGTTAGTGTTAAAATTTATAAGAGAAAGAAGCTCTGGAGAGTCGAATACACCAGCAATGAGTTGGTGTAAGTAGACGATATCAGCAGATTTTCTTCTCTCACTTAAAGATTGCATTTTTAATAATTTCAAACGATCCTCATATGGAGGAAGGTTAAATGTGTCAGTTCCACTCAAGCCTCTTAGAGCAAACCGAACAAAACGTTTTTGAATTCTTTCTATACGATCAACATGCACATTGTAATGTGGGGACCATACTTGACTTGCGTACTCCAAGTGAGGACGCACGATTGAATAATACAGAGTTGTAGTTGTTATTAAGCTATCAAACTCTTTGGCCCACCGTTTTATAAAACCAAGCATAGAAGACGCTTTTTTACAAATTGTATCAATATGCATGTTAAACAACAATTTAGAATCCATGCATATACCAAGGTCTTTGACGGTAGTTACACGACTTAAAGCAGTATCTTTAATTTTGTAATCAAAAATAAAATTGTTCCTTTTACGCGAAAAGGTCATAGTTTGGCATTTATCTGGATTTAAAAACATGTAATTTTTAGAACACCAAACCTCAAAGGAGTTCAAGTCTGACTGGAGCAGGTCTGAATTGTCATTAGAATCAATTGTTCTGTATATTTTCATATCATCTGCATAAATAAGCAAATGAGAGTGTTTAATGACGTGGGTAACATCATTAATTGCCAAAATAAACAGAAGTGGGCCCAGGTGGCTTCCTTGAGGAACACCCGATTCTGCAACAAATTCAGAAGACAACACGCCTCGGAACCGTATTTGATAAGATCGTTCCATCAAATACGATTTGATCCAGTTTACAAAATATTGTGGAAATCCCATTAATTTAAGTTTAAATAAAATTAGATTATGTGGTAATTTATCAAAAGCTTTGCTAAAATCAGTGTAAATACAATCGACCTGGCTACCAGAATCAATAGATTTTAAGCAGAATGTAGTGAAATCAAGGAGATTAGACACAGTGGATCTGCCAGTAACAAAACCATGCTGACGAGTTGTCATGACTTGCCCACAGTAAATTTTCACTCGATCGTACACTATTCGCTCAAAAAGTTTAGGAATCGAAGACAATTTAGCGATAGGCCTATAATTAGTGACGTCGTTCCTGCAACCTTTTTTGTAAATAGGACTGATATAAGATTTTTTCCAAAAAAGAGGAAAATTACTTTCATTAATTGATTTATTAAAAAGTAACGAGAGAGGCTGACACAAAACGGAGCCGCATTGTTTTAACACTGCGGCAGGAATTCCATCTGGTCCAGCGCTAAAATCCTCATCGATTGATTCAATATACTTAAAAATATCCTCTGAGGTAAAAGATATATGCCCCAAAGAAACTCTGGATGCGTTGTTCATATAATCAAAATACGCTAAATCAGGATTAAAAGAATCTGAACAGAATGATTCTTTAAAAAGATTGGCAAATAAGCCACAAATAATGGTGGAATTGTCAGTAAATCCATCCTGAAATTTGAAAGAAGAAGGAAATCCATCAGTCTTCTTCTTAACATTAATAAATCCCCAAAATTTTCTTGGATCAGACAAAATACTCAGCTTCATATTATCCAAATACTCATTATATAATGCAGCTGAGCAATTCTCAAATTCCAGAAACAAACGTTTGTATGTTTCTAGGTCATTTGAGTCAAAACTACAAACATATTTCTTCCATGCCCTATTCCTATTGTTGCGAAGAGTCTTTAAATCCTTTGTGTACCAAGGGTACGCAGAATTTTTCGCAAATTTGAGACTATATGGTACAGACTGAGAAAACATGGCAAAGAGCTCCGTATAGAAATAATTTATTGAACTGTTAAGATTATTATTATTTATGTATTCTGTAATTATATTTAATTTACTATAAAGTAAATGATTCAACCCCAAAAAGTCAGCTTTTTTGAAATTGAATTCATAAACTGTGTCAACAGAGCTTGAATTTACCATATTCTCCCTATCGGATTTATACCAAATACTCAAAGGTGGATGGTAATTATCAATAGTAGTCAAAGCATGAAGTGCCTTCTGAACAATGACATTGTTACTGTCTGTAGTTAAGACTAGGTCAAGCAGCCTTTCCAGACTATTATAAATACAACTAACTTGTTGTAAGTCAGAACATATATTGTCAACAAATATATGTTCTTGGCGTGTCTTCGAATTAGATGCACAAAAATGTGTTTCATCGTCAGAAGAATGCCATTTTAAGTCAGGCAAATTAAAATCGCCCAACAATAAAATGTCGTCATTAACGTCAAGTAAATTTAATATAAATTCTATGCAATCCGCAAGGCTTGCATAGACCTCTACACTGCTCTTTGGAGGAACGTATGCATTAATAACATATACATTAGAATTGCAATGTACAACCTTAACGCATGTAAGTTCGATATTAGCAGAGCAGGGAATATCAATAAAGGAACTAACACAGGAGCTCCTTACAGCTAATAGGACACCACCACCAACTGCAGAATTGTTGTCAGCGTGTCTGTCCTTCCTATATACTTGAAAACTATTGTCAAACAGTTCTAAGTCAGTAATTCCTCCGTTCAACCAAGTTTCAGTTAACGCGATAATATCTTCAGAAAAATTCTGAGTTGACAAAAAAATGTCGCGCGTCTTTGAACGCAATCCCCTTACATTTTGATAGTAAAGGGAAAGCCTATTTAGTTTTTTTGGGTCTGACTGGTGATATTATTCGTCCTTCTAGACCTGTGTTTAGGCTTAAACTCAGAAACAAAGATATTATCAGCCCACAGATTAGAGCTCAAAACAGTTGCAAACTCTTCAGCAGCTACTGTGAGAATAAATGATGCGTGGGACGGTTTATTGCCAATTTTCTTGCATGAGCAGAAAGCAGCCTGACTTACTAATTGGTTGTGTTTAACAAACGTCAATACATTTTCACTTGTTGTGTCGGGCTGAAGACGTGAAATGAAAATCTTTTTTTTTCTCGACAAAGCTCTTAAATTTAATGAACTATTGCGCTCATTAGTCATGTCATTTCTAGCCGGGGGAGAAACAGATGGAGAAGATGGAGTAATAACTATATTATCTATTCTCACTGGCGTAAACACTGGTTTAGCCGAGATCTGCTTCGTTTCTAAAGTGGCTGGAAGCGTCATGCGCCGCTTATTACTTTTATTTTTGGAATTATTTCTCTTTTTCTTCGAATTATTTAGGTCTTTTTTAGATAAAACTATTTGAGTCTCAGAAGAAAAGGCTGGAAGAGTCTGAGACAATGCGGTCGAAATATTTACCGATGAAGACTTTTCATCATAAATGCAATTACTGGGTGAGGTGCTTACTTCATTAAAAAATGTAACAATTTCTTTAAAATTGTTATTTAAAGCGTTAAGACTATCACCGAAAAGCTTAATTTTTGAGAAAAACTCATCTGGTGAAAGAACCCTACACGAAGCACAATACCAGCGAAGACCTGATCGTGGTGAGATTAAATCATCAAGACACGACTTAGAGATCCCAGCACATGATGTATGGAACAAACGCCCACATGGGCCAGAACAACTGAACATACGGTTCAGAATGTTTTGACTTTTGCAAAGCTCGTCTAAAGAACAAGCAGCAAAATTTTCTACAGAAAAATATTCCATAGCGAATAAACAAAGTTCAATAATTTTATGTGAGCAAAAATAATGTCCACTAAGTGCTAATGGGTTAATATAATATGTTGCAGTTTAAAAGCAACTGCAACAGTTCTCTGTGCTTAGTTTATGCAAATAAACAAACAACGCACAAAGAGGAACGCAAAAAAGAGAAAGAAAAAAGTATATAAGCAGCAGCTCAGCTATCAAACTATAAACGACAATTAAAACAACACATGTATGTACTACAATAAAACATTAAAAAATTCAACCACACAGCATGAAAACACTATAGGTTTATATTGATAACAACCTTAAAAACAATTTTTAATCACAAATAAATAAAAATACAGCACATACCGAAATTAAACAAACACTGGTATAACACAAATTACAATAAAAAAAAACAACACAAGACAAACGACTGTCACCGGCCAAAAGACGAGATCAACTGATAATTATTATTATTATTATTATTATTATTATTATTATTATTATTATTATTATTATTATTATTATTATTATTATTATTATTAGTATTATTATTTATTTATTTATATTAGTACATTAAGAACTAGGTTCTTTTATAGTACAGAGCTCAAAGACATGTGTAGACAAAACAATGAGAGAGAGAGAGAGAGAAAAAATGGCGAAAATTCCAATGTTTGACAGACAAGCAGACAATGTGTGACATGCCCCAATATTTGAATTTGTTCAAATTAAAAGCTACTTTTGCCCATATTACACGATGCTCGTTTGCCCGGCGTGCACATGGCCGTGCAATATGGTTGTAGTATTCTCCATAATTTTTGACAGTTTCGCATTGGAAGCAACAAAATTCGCCGAGCAAACGAGCATCGTGTAATATGGGCATTTGAAATGAATTGCAAGTAGGGCCTTTCGACATAAAGAAAATGTTGAATGCATTTAGGGCTTTTTGATATTATCTAATAAAACTGGAATTTTTGATGTTACAGCTCCAATTTTTGGGTAAAGGTGTATTTGAGGTTTGTCTTCAAGAATATGTAAAAAGCAGATTTCGAAGAAATTGTCAATTAGGGTCGTTGTACAAGTGAGCGACGATTTGTTATTCCATCTGTTGTCAGTTCGAATGGCTTAGTATAGTCGGGGTGTGCTAAAAGAACATCTTCAGAGGCCAGGATATTTATTAAAGCAATACAGGCTTCTTCGTCCAATTCTATCTTTGGATGTTTTGTTCCAATATGACCATTTTCGCCGCAGAGGTGTTTTGTAAAAGGGGTTTAGCTATTTGAGCATAGTCCCTAATGAATCGTCTATAGTACCCTGATAATCCAAGGAATGAACGCAGCGATTTTAATGTTTTGGGTTTTTCGTAATTAACGATAGCATGAACCTTTTCGGGGCACGTTTTTATACCTTTTTCGGAGTCAACAAATCCAAGAAATTCTATTTGTGTCTGAAAAATTTGTGGGCTTTTTCGAGTTTCTGAAGTATTTACTAATGTGCTCTAAGTGTGAATTTTCATTTGGAGAGTAAATTATGATATCGTCAATGTAAACATGACGTATCTTTCCTATGTCTTCTCTTAGACTGTCGTCTATTGCTCGTTGAAAAATGCTTGGTGCATTTTTCAGTCCAAATGGCAAGCGACAAAATTCATATTTGCCGTTATTAACATTAAAGGCTGTTTTCTGTCTATCGTCTTGGGCAAATATGATTTGGTGGAAACCCGATTTTAAATCAAGAGTTGTGAAAAATTTTGGTTTGCCTAGATTAGCTAGTATGTATTCCAGAAGTGTCTGATATGGGGTATCTGTCGGGGACCGTAAGTTCGTTGATTTTTCGGAAGTCGATTACCATTCGAAATTTCTGCTTACCGTAAACGTCTGTTCCCTTTTTGTTAACTATGTGTATAGGAGAGTTGAATGGAGAATTTGATTTTCGTATAATTCCATCTCGCAGTAAGGATTTTATTTCTTCATTGACAAATTCAGGTGCTGAAATCGGGTAAGGGTAACATCTTGTGTAAATAGGATTTTCTGTTTTTGTTTTGATAGAAGCTTGCACTATAGTGCTATAAGGTAGAGCTCTATCGGGGTCTGCAAAGGCATTTGCATTTAACGAAATTATAGAATAAAGGCTATCGAGCAGCTGTGGTGGATCTGATTCCTAATCTAAGATAATTGAGTTGACTTCTTGATAGTTTTGTCGCGTCAAAAATTCTTTGCCGTTTTTGTGGTAAAGAATGCCGTTTTTTACGTCTATTATGGCTTCAATATTTTTGAGAAAATCGTAACTTAAAATTTCTTCAAAATTTTTAAGGGCGGGCAAGAGGTAAAAGGTTGCTCTTTGGTTCAAAATGTTTCTTTTACATTCCTGTTTTATAATATTCGTTCCATTTACGGAGGTCACTTTAAAGTGTTTCACGACTGCTTTAATATTGTTTAAAAAACTTTGAGGTTTGACGTAATTTTTGGATGCCCTGGTATCTATTAAAGTGCGAAGCTCTTGGCCATTTTTGTTTTGCTTTGTTATGAAGGGCAAGAGCAACGTTAGCCTAAAAAAATTATTTCTTCGGTTTCAGTGTGCTCATAATTTTTGTAGACACTTCCTTCATTTACCACCTCCTCATAAACGGAGTCTTCGGCATCAGGGTCATTTAAACTCTCTCCCAGCATGCAATTTGTTCTTGAGGAAATTTGTTCGCGTTCTCTCTTAACAGCACGATTATGGGAATCGTACTGTTGCGATTGATATTGGTATTGCTGTTGTTGTTGCTATAGCAACTGGTTGCTCGAATTATTGCTATTTTTTATGAAAACAGACGAACCTGAGTCAATTTCCATTGGTATAGGTTTATCCAATGACTGCTTAGGTCTAAGATAGGTGGGAATTGCAATTAAGGTATTTTGGGGGATTGTTTTTGTGGTCTGTTACTTTTGACCAAATTGCCGCAGCAAATGTTTTAGCAAAATCGTGCCTTTTTGATTCGTTTCTAGCTATTGAGCGGTTGCTAAAGCCGAGGGAAGATCAGCAGGCTTTGCTTAAAACAAAATATCGCACAATGGCCGTCGCAGACCAGAGATAAAAACTCGAAGGGCGATTTCTCGTGCGTTCGTTAAGCACAGTCATTTTATTTTTGACCAGTATTAAAGTCAGTTGTTGATCCACATTGTCATAATAGTAAATAAGAGAGCGGTTGCCTTGGCGAAGAATGCTAAGCTCGTTTTACAGAACATGGATTGGTCTTCTGTCCGAGTAACATTGATCTAACCTTGCTATTATGGCCTTAAAATTAAGAATGGTATTAAAAGAAGAAAGCGTTGCATGAGCAGAGACGGTTATTTTATTTCTAAATACTCCAGTTGCTATGTAATAATGTTTTGAACCTTCCTTGTAACAGTTCATGGCGAAATGAGCTGCTTCTCGCTAAGCTGGATATGCTGAAGCATTTCCGGTAAATTCTGGTATAGATTTAATAAGATCTAAAGTCGTACTCTTATTTTGTACATTTGGGGTATAATAGTAACTGGAGCATTTGGTAGGCTCAATTGGGCAATAGCGCTTGTTATGCCGGGCGGTAAGGCGACCATTCAATGCCTCCACAGCTGCATTAACTATGGTAAGCACTTGTTCCCTAGTAACGTACATTTTTTTATTTAAAACTAGCTATAACCTGGCGCGTTGCTGCCATGCCCTCGTTTCCAAACACCCATCAAATGTTATCAGTGAAACGGCATGATTAAATTATGGTCGAATACTGAATTCCAAAGCTGTGCGACCTATAACTCCAAAGCTATTCGATAAATCATAAAGTAACTTAATCATAAAAGCCATAACTTTTGATTGAAAAGAAATATTGGGTAATTTTTTCACATAAATTATTTTGGAGGCTTTAATTTTTTGTAAAACATATACAACATTTTGGAAGAAATAACTTTCGCGAAAAAATCAAAGTTTTTTTGATGACAAAAACAGTAATATAATTTTTGCGCTTAACTGGAAGAATTTTTGCAAATAAATGCTGTGTCATATGAAAGGTAGCCAGATGTGCAATTTTTAATTGATTTAATTTTTACAACAAAAACAAATTGTTGAGTTGTTTCATTTGGTCGCCGTTTTCTCATTGTTAGCTGAGCCGTTTCATTTGCCGCCTGTCTCGAAGTCGTTTTCGAAAGATTAGGTTTTCTGGGGCGCAGCATCGTGAATAACACTGAGAAATTAATGTCATAAGATAAATGTCGATAAAAGGAATTATCGATACATACATGTGCAAAAATGTCATAACATCACAAAATAAACATTTTCGTTGGCAACTAAATTTGAAAATATAATTGCACACGAAATGATCAATCGGAATAAAATAAACAGCGAATTCGTGTTGATTTTCAAAGTAGGTTAGGTTAAAGTGGCGGCCGGTCAAAGACCGGCCCACATAGAGCAGATATTTGGTCCGTTGTGATACCACAGGGGATCTACTCCTCCTCTCCTATGTACTGTCGTGAAACCACCCTGAACGTCTACCTCCTCAAGATCCCTAAGATCATAAAAAAGAGGCTTCCTAGATGCTTCTGTCTTCTGCGGGCTAAAGCGGGGCATGAACAGAAGAGATGCAATACCAACTCCTTCTCTTCCTCATCCCTGCAACTCCTGCAGAAGTCATTCGCATTCTAAGAGCATGCCTACCTATAATACAGTGTCCTGTTATAACGCCTATGAATATGGAGAGATCTTTCCTCGCCATTTGCGTAAGCTTAATCGTTCATTTTCAGTAAAACTAGGCCTCAACTGTCTAGATGTGTTAGAGGTGGTGCTATGCTTCCACCTAAAATAAGCCAGTTCTGTGGCATGTTGCCTTAGAGACAGCTAGCAAGACGCAAGTGGCATGCCTAATATTTCCATTTCCGGCAGCAGCCTTGCCGCTGGCCTAGCGAGCTCATCCGCTCTACAATTTCTCGGAATGTACCTATGCCCTGGTACCCAGACCAGATGAATGTCGAACTTATCAGCCATCTCATTAAGAGATGAGCGACATTTAAGGGCTGTTGGTGATGTTAGCAACACACCTGCAAGGGATTTAACCGCTGCTTGGCTGTCTGTAAAAATGTATATATCTTTAGTTGTTATCTCACTATTCCTCAGCCATTCCACAGCTCTATATATAGCCATTATTTCAGCTTGGAAGACGCTGCAATGATCTGGCAGTCTAAATCAGGTTCTGATGTCTAGATCCGTTAAAAAGACGCCTCCCCCAACTTTGCTGTCAAGTTTTGAGCCGTCAGTAAAAATATGCGCGCCAACTTGATTTAGCGGCAGTAACACTCCCATTCTACTCTGGTTGGGATAACTGTGTGAAAGCCGTTCTCGAATGAGGGAGTCCTGCAAGATCGATAATGGAGGAATGCCCTGTATGAGTGTAAGTCCACTGCGAGGTTGCTCTCAGGCGAATGGCTGTTTCCTGCGCCATCCTTTTTCCCATAATATCAAGGGGTATTAAGCAAAGAACCGCATTAAGCGCTTTCAATGAAGTGGACCTCCGCTGATACATACGGCCGCAGTTCTTTGTACTTTCCCTAACAATTTGCAATTAGACTGTGTTTTTAGTGCTGTCCACCACACACATACACCGTATAAAAAGAATGGCCTCACTATAGCTGTGCAAGTCCAAGTATCATCTGATTTTTTTAAGTAGCTTAGACAGCTAGGATTAGAAGCGAGGATCTACGGAATCTTGATGCTTCGGAAGATTCCTCTTATTGCTGCAGAAAAGCCTTCAGGATTTGCGCTGAGCCTTTTGAAGTGCTTTCTTAAAAAATTTTAGACTAGATTTATACTAATCCCAGCATTGAGTTCCACTCGATTTTTTAGCTTTATTAAAAATCTTCCTGCACTGAGACCTTAGATTACTTATTTCCCTTGACCACCAAGATGGTTTTTATTTGCCTCTTGGGGTGCCCTTAGAGCATGATATTTCTAAAGCCTCATTTAGAGTCTCCGTCAGCTGCTCCACAATTGAATCTAGTTCATGTGTCGTCGAAGGGGGATTATCGGAGAGAAGGGGTAACGATGGTTCCACTACCTCCCTAAATTCACAATAATTTGTTTTCTACAGATTCCTAAAGACAGCTTGGTTATTGACGTTGCCCTTTAGACCAAATGTTATGTACCTATGATCGGGAAAAATCTTTCAGAATT
The DNA here is from genome assembly GCA_963920525.1 of Dichetophora obliterata. NCBI lineage: Eukaryota > Metazoa > Arthropoda > Insecta > Diptera > Sciomyzidae > Dichetophora > Dichetophora obliterata. Next base: position 136,564,488 of record OY986437.1, read on the forward strand.
GGGCTGATAAATTACTTTTAAGTAAATATTCAAACAAGAAATTACCTCTTTCATTAACGTCTGTGCTTCCCCAGACTGTATGATGCGCATTCGCATCAGCACTGATGACCAGGTCGCGCTTCTTCTTCTTCGCCTCGGTGACCAGACGCCGCAGATTACCCGCCGGCGGTGACTCAGGATGGTCATGGGCTAGGTACGCCGATGCAATCTAGCAGCTGCTTAATCCTAGCTCGACTGACTGCCACCAAGTCTTGATCACTGAAATTAGATAATAATAAGGGTGTCCCAACAAGAGCGCAATTTTTAAATTTTAAATAAAACACAGATATTAAAAAAAAAAATCGTGAAACTTTATTATATCGTAAAGTAGACAGAATGAGGTTATGTATGGAACAATATATCGTGCGGATGGCCGCCGCGACTTTGCTGGCATACACGCGATCTTTTAATGAAATTTTCAATGACTGTTTTGCATAAATGCTGCGGTATTTCATTAATGCAGCGTCCAATTTCCTCTTTTAAGGCTTGAGTCGTCGTAGGCTTATTCGCGTAAACCATCGACTTCAAAAAACCCCAAAGAAAAAAATCTAATGGTGTTAAATCGCACGATCTAGGCGGCCAATTCTGATCTCCAAAACGCGAAATAACACAACCGGGAAATGACTGATGCAGCAATTGAATTGTTTCTCTGGCTGTATGGCATGTGGCGCCGTCTTGTTGGAACCACATGCCCTCCACATTCATTTCTTCAATTCTAGGCAAGAAAAAACTGGTTATCATTTCACGATACCGAACACCATTGACTGTTCGCGCTTGACCTGCCTCATTTTCATAAAAAAAAGGTCCAATGATTCCTCCAGACCAAAAACCACACCACACGTTGAGGATGCATTTGCTTCTCGTGAATCACTCGAGGATTTTCCTCACCCCAAATGCGAAAATTCTGCCTATTGACGAAGCCATCAAGATGGAAATGGGCCTCGTCACTGAAGATGATTTTAGCGGCAAAATCAGCATTTTCATGTTGTCTCTCCAATACCCAATTAACGAACTTCCTGAGTCAATTGAACTTTGTATGCATGAAGATGCAAATCTTTCGTCAAAATTCGCTGCATAGTGGATTTGGAGACACCAATTTGCTGAGCTCGGTGTCGAATTGAGGTGGATGGAGTTTGAGCGACATCATCACGTACAGCTGCGACATTTTCAGTCGATAGACCTGATCGAAGGCGCGTTGTTGTCTTTACATCACTAACAGACCCAGTTTCGGCAAATTTATCAATTAATCTCTTTACAGTTAACTCTTTTGGAGCATTATTGTGACCCCAAATTGATCGCAATTTGCGAACTGTAGCCGCAAAACTTTCACCATTTTGGTAAAACAATTTCACAATGAGAATGCGTTGTTCATTCGTGTAGCGCTCCATTTTTACTAACCTCGTACCTTCTACTAGCAAACAATAACAATTGTTCAAATGTCAAACAATGACACTTCGAATGGCGCCAAATTTAAAAATTGCGTTCTTGTTGAGACACCCTTTAGAAATGAGTTAATACAAGTTTTTACTAGCATACACGATCTGGGAGTACCTGTGCCACTAGCAAAGAACAGCTTATAACCGTCCATCATCGGGCCACAAACCTTGCCACTATAAGTCCAAGGCTCCTGAATCAGGACTACATCTTCACCGCCTCTACTAAGACTGGTTACTAATTCGGCGCTGTCTGCCTTCGCATGGTGTAGGTTGATGTAGGCAGCAACCGAACCAGTTCAGAGTTTACTCTCCTCGACCTCCATTATGGTATTGTCTCCAATATCCGAGTCAAATTCCAGAAGCTGCTCGGAATCCTCATCGAATATATCGACAATACCATAAACCGACGATCCTAACGACACCCGGTCGCTATCATCTACTATAGCACACTCCTTCCCTAAAAGATCCAAAGATGTGTCGTCCAAAGTAAGGAAAACCTGCCTAGCGCCATCTTTGGGGTCCTCCATTTTGGCAGTGGGGGTTGGAAGCTCTTAGATCTTCCAGAATTTTTCCTGGCTCTGTGGGCTCCAGAGGTAGCCAGTCTTCTAGGGATTTCCTCCTTTGAGATCGCTTCCAACTGTGCGCCTGGCCACACTTCACCTACTTTAGCGATAGCCGCCTTGTAAAACGTGACAGATCTGGCATCGGCTCACTTCACCAATCTAAACCCCCGTTGCCAGCCCATCGCAAAACAGTCGGGAGGAGAACCCGGCATCTCAACCATGAGCTCGAGATAATTGGCGGCAAGCTTGGGGTCCACCAACCTCCAGTTCGCGGACGAGACCCCATAGTCCTCCGCCCCCTATCTACGATAACTAGCACCCCACCACTTCTAGCAACATCGCTAAAGATTCGGCCAAAAAAGCTACCAGCAGCCTTCAGCTTTTCGCAACACCTGCTGGTTTCTCCTCCTCCTCTGTCGCTTGACCGACAGACCTTTACCGGCTCCAGACGGTGCTGCTCTACCGCTGATGACGTCTAACGCCCATTTACTGCTCTTAAGCTGCTTGTCCGATAGCACAGACTTTGCAGCGATCATCTTCTCTAATTGCGCGAGAAGCCTAGTCGCTGTGCGCAACTCCCTAGATAAGCCCTTATGGGTGGAAGAAGAGGCCTTGCCTCGAGTTGAGCTGCCGCTACCGCTCTGATCTGGCTTGGCCGGATTTTTTGCAGCAGTAGTAACTGCACTACTACAAGCCGGTTTCTGAGGAGATCCTGACTCGTTAAAGTTTTTGTCTGAACAATTATGCATTCTAGGACCCACGAGTAGCGGAGAAGGGGATGTCCATCTGTGCAGAGATCCACGTACACAGATAGGGCTAGATACATCCGGAGGTCGCCAGGTATCCGGATGGCTCCGTGAAAGACTGAACTAATTTTTTAAATGGGCCTCCAGCCTGGTCAATCCTCGGCACGGGTCGCATGACACCTTGATTCAGCCCATTACCTCACACCGATGGGAAGGACCCGCCCCAAGCAGCACTAGGACTATTGAGAATGGGAGCGCTCTGGATTGCGTCCCCCCCCCCCCCCCCTTAGCTAACCGCCGTCCCACAGAGTAGCTTAACTACCCTAAATTGAGAACACTATCAGTTATTTCGAGCCGGCACCTACTTGGAGGGTTAGGCGGAGGATTTTTGCCAGCCATTTTCAAAGTAATGCACCTAAAAATTAAATGCACAATTCGAAATTAACGTTTCGATCGATTGTTGATCCGCACGCAATCACAAAGAACATAACCATTCACAATGTGCACTTCATGAAACTCAACTCGTCTCTATGAAATCACTTTTCGCTGGTAGTTTTTACAGAAAATCGTGTTAAAAGATTCTATTAAATCAAATTGAATTTCAATAACTGTCGAAAACTCGAAAAATATTAAAATTATGTTAATTTTTAATGTGTAACAAAAAAAATCCCTAAAAAAACGTCGTCGATCATCCAGAATGCGTTGTAAAGTAGCTCCATACAAAATGTATGGGAAAATGAATGAGACCAGTTCGGATTGGTATAAATCATCAAAATCGGTGCAGCCGTTCTTGAGTTATAAGCGTAGTAACGCCGCTCTGTTTTATATATATAGATTTAATTGCGACGAAAGAGAAGAGAGAAAGAGAAAAATAAAGATAAAAAACAATTTAAACAGGTAATTAACTGTTAACAAACAAGCAAGCATTAACTGTTTATAATGCTGTAATTAATAATGTTTATAAAGATTCCATGAAAGTGAGAAAACAAAAATCCTACACTGATATTTTTCGCAGTAACCATACAAATAAAATAAACTGGAGGCGTTAAAAATACTTCAATCATTTTACAGAAAAAATTTATTGTTTACTTATATATTTTTTATATAAAGACTAATTTGTACTTACATAAAGATTATTATTTTCATCTTAATAAGTTTTGAATACAATAAGAAAAAAATTCACAAGAGATTGGTCCTCTGCTGCTTTGGGATTATGTTGATTCGCCTCTTCAAGTAGTCAATTGGTATTCCTTCGATTTTATAAGATTTCTTTAATTCAGTTGTTCTTATATTTTAACACTTTTAAGAAATTTTCAAGTTAAATTTTTTTATAAATATTTTTTAAATTTTATTTAGTAAAAATATCTGCCACTTTTTTCAAAAAGCTTCAATGCTTTTGCATTTATTTTATTTAGTCACTTTTTCAATGCTTTTTGCTTAATGAATTTGAAATAAAGTACATTAAGAATCATCAAATCATCTAGCTAGATTAAAACTACACTTATACAAAAATTTCAAAAGTAGACAAAATTAGTTATATTTATTAGCAAAAATATATTTTATGAAACATCAGGAACGAAATATCTTAAATAACTTAACTGACTAGTAGAAGAAAAAATAACAACCGCAAGAAGAATTGAATATAGTGGATGTACAAGTTTGTAAGAGATGTATAGAAAAAGAAAACGATAGATAAAAAAGATTAAAATTATTGATTAAATGATTATATATTGCACGTTTAAAGCTGGTAATTAATACTATTTGTTTTAAATAATTTGGTAGTGAATTCCAAAGTCTAATGGTGCTTATGAAAAAGAATCTACTACTGTTTAAAAAGCTGTACCTAGGAACGATTAGATTTGAGGTTCGAGAAGATTGTAAGAATCGGAGTTTCTCATATAAATGTTCAGGGCTTTGGCAGTAAATAAGTTTATGTAAAAATATAATGAAAGTTTTTGTAAAAACAAAAAGAAAATTTTTTCGTAAAGTTATCGATTTTTAGAAAAAAAAATTTTTTAATCAATCAAATATCAAAAAATATATATATAAAACGAAGCCATATTCTTATATCTGAAAGTTTTTGTAAAAACAAAAAGAAAATTTATATATTTTTTACCAATTAAAAACAGTTCCAAAATTCGTACTCGTCAACGCGCGGCTAAGGTAGTTCAGCTCTTTGCTAATCTAAAGTTTTTCGAAAACTTTTTCTCGTACATAGAAAATATTGAAGATAACGGATCTTGAAATGGATCTGAAGTTTACGTTAAACGATATTTGCAATATCGTACCGGTGTTTAACGGCAACCCAGCTGAATTAAACAAATTTATTGCTTGCGGAAACATATTGTTTTCATCCGCCAAAATTGATGCGAAACATAGTTTCATATTAGAGGTAGTAAAACGCGACTAAAAGAATCAGACTTTGAACTCATCCAATTCAAGTCCTATGCCAAATGGAATGATTTGGTATAGGAACTGGAGAAGGAGTACAGGACTCACAGGAGTTCATCGCGAACTTGCTGAGGAAAATTATGTCTGATTTTGGAATCGTTGATCGCACAATTGTCTTGAAATTTGTCGGGGTTGATATTGAAATTTGGCCACTCGTTTTTAAACCCAGCATCAATAAGTATATTTTTTCCCACCGCCGATGAATTGGGTGTGTCACGCCCGTGGATAAATACGGTTAGAAAATAAAAATTATAGATAAAAGACGCATTTTATGTTTTTTATTACGTCAATAATATATTAATTTGAAAACAATTACTTGCGATCGACAGCTGCACTTAAGCGCAGCTACTGAGAATTTCGCGACAGTAAGGCGCCAAACAGGAATGAGTGAAACTAATAAACCTGCAAAGTAATTAATATTTTCAGTAGTAATTGGATAACTAAAGTCTGCTTATCCTAGGCATTCTATTGTTTAAACTGTTTAGCATCAATTTCTTATACAATATGAATTATATATAATTTATATGCTATAGATATTTCTTAATTTTATAATATTCTATTTTTAATACACAACGCAATATAGAAATGGTGAACATGTATATTGTGTTAGTGTCATGATATATTGGGGGTTGGAATTAATTTTAAAGGTTTTTTTCGGTTTTTGAGCATTTATTTAGAAACAACGGTACAATGTATATTATTCAAAGTATTGTCCATCGTTAGCTTCAACATTTTCCCATCTTTCTGGCAGCATATGGATTCCGCGCCGGAAGAACGATTCGTCTTTTTGGTATCCTCGAACGATTTTTTGGTATCCTCGTAAGAAGTGAAGCGCTGCTCAGCCAAGCCATGCGTCATCGATCTGAATAGGTGGTAGTCGGAAGGGGCTATGTCTGGGCTATAAGGCGGGTGGGGTAGCACATCCCAATTCAGCGCCTCCAACGTTTCCTTGAAGGTTCTTGCAACATGTGGCCGTGCGTTGTCATGTTGAAAAACCACTTTGTCGTGTCTTTTGGCATATTCCGGCCATTTAACCTTTAATGCTCGGCTCAATTGCATCAATTGTTGTTGGTAGCGTTCCCCAGTGATGGTTTCGTTAGGTTTTAGCAGCTCATAGTACACGACACCCTTCTGATCCCACCAAATACACAGCATAAGCTTGGCGCCATAAATATTCGGCTTGGCCCTCGATGTTGATGCATGGCCGGGTGGTCCCCACGATTTTTTTCGCTTAGGATTATCGTAATGGATCCACTTTTCATCGCCAGTGACAATACGATGCAAAAAACTTTTCCTTTTATGCCGTTGAAGCAGTTGTTCGCACATGCAAAATCGCCGTTCAACGTCTCTCGGCTTCAACTGGTACGGCACTCAATTTCCTTGCTTTTGAATCATTCCCATGGCCTTCAAGCGTTTGCCGACCGTTGATAAGTCGACTCCCAATGATTCTGACAATTCTTGAAGGGTTTGACACGGGTCTTCATCGAGCAAAGCCTCCAATTCCTCATCTTCAAACTTTTTCGGCTGGCCCGGACGCTCTTTGTCTTCCGTATCAAAATCACCACTTTTAAACCGACGGAACCAGTACTCACAAGTAGAAATCGATGGAGCATAGTCCCCGTAAGCCTCAGTAAGCGTGCGTTGGGATTAACCGCTTTTTTCTTCAAATGGAAGCACAAAAGTAAACCTTCCCGCAAATTGCGTTTTGTTGGAACGAAAGTCGACATGTTCACAGAGAAAAAAATATATGTTGTTTACACTTCAGTGGAATGACACATACTGAAAAATGAAGCTTAGACAATGTGCTTTGAAATGAATATAGTCACAGGTGTGCCCGATGCGATCTATTGATAGTTACGCCATCTCTTAGAAAGCCTTTAAAACTAATTCCAACCCCCAATAAATAGATATAAGTAAGCTTTAATTTTTTATATTAATTCAATAATGAAATAATTTAAATAAATTACTTAAATTATATGTATTTTTGATATGGTAATACTTTTGCTTTAAGAAAATAGTTTCAGTTATATAAAAAAAATTTAATAAATTGCTATAAGCTCTTAAAAAAATCTCACTATCCTCAAAATCACTCAAACCGGTACGCATTTGATAACGGTGCATTTGCTCCCATTGCGTATAAATCAAATAAAAAGGCAACTAGAGGCGAATATAAGTCTGTTCTGCATGTCATAAAAAGACAACCAGTCGTTACAATACGGGTAAAGTCGAGGGTCAAGACCCTTTTTAGAATCATAATGAAAGATATACAAAATAAGATGCAAATAGGGGATTACAACAATTTATTAAAAAAAAACAATTTTTTAAAAAACAGCAAAAAAATTTAATTGTAGGAAAAACAATTACACAAGTTTACTGTTTTTTTACAATAAACTACATAAAACAGTCCACAATAGTGTATTACTATTTTTTGGAAAAGTTGTCGGATCTCGTCAAACGTACGGTTCAAAGTTAAAAAATCAATAAAAAAAACAAGAAAACTCTCGAATCGATAAGGGTTTTAAGGTCAAAGGTTGATTGTATAAAAAACCCTTTGACAAATTTGAGTTCAGCTAATAAACATTAATATCTCGTTTTATAGCGGCGCCTGCCTTTCCAGTTTTTTGATTTTTTAATTTTTTTTAACCACACGTGGCATCCAGGATTGAAATTCCGCCCGTGCAGAGAGGTTCTGAAATACTTATGTAAAATGAACCCATCTACTGCATATGGGCAAAACAAAAAAGGTATTTAATATATAAAACGTACAGTTGATGTAGATACGTCTTTTTGAACTGTTTTGATAATTTAAATTTTGAAAAACAAACGATAAAAAAGCGGCAACTGCAATATTTGTTCAATATAATATAATATAATAAGCAATAATATAATAAGCTATTATTATTACAATGCGCAAATGTCGTGAAATTTTCAATTTGTATCTTATTTTCGTTAAATGTTAAGAAGACCTATATAAATTCTGATCAAACGAGATTTTAAGAGCCTTATACTATAAATATTGTTATTATACTTGTGTTTTTTTATTCATTTTTGCAAAGCTCGACGAATTACTTGCAAGGAAAAAGACTGAATTAGATGCAGTCATAGAATTCTCAATTGACGATAACTTACTGATTCGGCGAATAGCAGGGCGTTTGATTCATCAACCTAGTGGTCGTTCATATCATAAAGAATTCGCACCTCCAAAAGTTAAAATGCTTGACGATGTAAGTTATTGTTTCCTTTAAACCAATACTATAGACTTTAAAAATTTCAGATAACTGGAGAAACTTTAATACGCAGAAGTGATGATAACGCTGAAGCCCTCATTAAGCGCTTAGAAGCATACCACAAACAGACGAAACCTCTTGTAGACTATTACGCAATTCGTGGAATTCATTTTAAAGTTGATGCCGCTAAAAATGCTAATGAGGTCTTTACAAGCATTGATAGAATATTTCAATGTCAACGTCAAAGCAAAGCGAAAATATGAAAACATTTCATATCCTATTTAGAATCAAATTCGGGGTTAGACTTAATAAGGAAAATTTGGTAATAAATTGATCGGATAGAAGAGTGTTTTGAATAAAATATATTGAAATTAACTAGTACATTCAAAAAGCAGAATCAAAATGTTTCATATGCTTATATACAGCGCTCAGATTTGGATAAATTATTTTCCGATTTGATGATTAACCATTTTCAATGCAAATGGTTGTAACATTAGAGCAGCTTTAATTTGTATGGGGGAAAATTAAAATCGAATTTGAGTCCAACTCGTTAGCTAAAGAGTTTCTATTTGCCCTATAAATGTGTAATGAAGCTCCCGGTCTTCCGGGTCAATAGCTGAGGTAAGCACGCCGGGACTCCGAGGTCCGTACAAAATTTATTAAAATTAAGAAGATGTGCAGGTATAGTTTGATTTCTTTATTAAGGTTTTAATTCATTGAGGCTATGATGATGGGAATAACGGGTGGCTTGGTGTTCCATAGGATCTTGGTTCTGATATAGTTCCTGAGCTGGCCGTCGCAATACGTAAAGTATGGCGTTGCTCGTTAGCGATTGCCGTGGTTCCGGGTTTGTTCTCGTTGTCACTTATGCGTCGGCACTGTTCGGTAATATTCGTACTATATGTTCATCTGAAGACCCCGATATAATTATAATACGAGAACTACCACCACATCTTAGTTGGTATCCGAAGACCCCGATATAATTATATACAAACTATTACTGTGTCTTAGCTGGTATCCGAAGACCCCGTTATAATTATATGAGTAACTATAAAAACTATCACTACTTCTTAGTTGGTATCCGAAGACCCCGTTAAATTATATGAGTAAACATAAAAAACTTTTACTTCATAATTGGTATACGAAGACCCCGTTATAATTATATGAGTAAATATAAAAAAACTTCTTAGTTGGTATCCGAAGATCCCAATATAATTATGTAAGAAAAAACTGCAAAACTATAAAACTCTCAATATACCTTAGCCGGTATCCGAAGACCCCGATATAATTATATAAAGCGAAACTACCACTACGTATAATTGTTCTTCCAGTAATACAGTCCGGTACGAGTTTCTATCCTTAATTGTCCACACTTTACTTCTGTTTCCTTTCCTTGCCAAGCTCCTCTATGTCCGTTCTGCTTCCTCTTATCGGTAGCCCTTCGATATCTTCAGCACTTCGTAGCAACTAATTTATAGGCACGTCCGCAGCGCTCGGTAGTTCAACAGCAACTAATTATAGGCACGTCCGCCATGCTCGGTAGTTCAACAGCAAATCTTTTAGGCACGTTCGTCTCGCTTGGTAGTTCAACAGCAACTAACTTTTCGTTGCCTTGCCAGCCAGCCTCTGACTATGCTGATGACTGTTTTTCTTCTTTTCTCTGCTTGCTTGACTTGCTGAGTTAACTTACACTTTCTCTTAAGTTGCTCTACCGTTTGCTCTGTCTTGGCGTCTGTTCATTGTTCATACTTCTATGGTTTCTCAGCTTTGTCGCAGTGGCCATTATTACTTACTTACTTTGTTAGCGCTTTAATCGTATGTTGGTCTTGGCCTTATCTAAGAATTTGCGCCAGCCATTTCTGTCTTTCGCTTGCTGGCGCCAGTTGGAAATTCCAAACTTTGTCAGGTTGTCCTCTACTTGGTCTTTCCAACGAAGATGCGGTCGTTATCTTCTCTCTTTTCTCGAATGCTCCTGAAGTCTTTTCATCTAAACTGCTCAGCGTCCAGGTTTGTGATGCATAAATTAGAACAGGCATGATGAGCGTGATTTTCGTTCGTCGAGAGAGGGCTCTGCTTCTCAATTGCCTACTGAGCCCAAAGTAATACCTGTTGGCAAGAGTTATTCTTCGTTTGATCTCAATGCTGATGTCGTTGGTTGAGTTTATGCTGGATCCCAGATAAACGAAGTCCTTTATAACCTCGAAGGAGGTATTGTCAACTGTAACGTGGGTTTCAAGACGCTGGGACTGTTTGTTTGTTGACACCAAGTATTTCGTCTTATCTGCATTCACTGCCAGACCTATTCGACTTGACTCTCTTCCTAATCTGGAAAATGCTGCACTGACTTCGCGCATATTATGGCCAATGATATCGATGTCATCAGCATACGCAAGCAGCATAAAACTCTGGTAGAATATTGTGCCACTACGTCTCAGATCAGCAGCTCGGATGATCTTTTCCATCATTAAGTTGAAAAAGTCGCACGATAAGGAATCACCTTGTCTGAAACCTCGTTTAATAATAAATGGTGGGGAGAGGTCCTTCCCGATTTTAACTGCGCTGCTGGTGTTGCTCAGTGTCATCCTACAAGGTCGTATTAGTTTTGCAGGAATACCAAATTCAGACATGGTGGAGTACAGGTGCTTCCTTATTGTGCTGTCGAAGGCGGCTTTGTAGTCGACAAAAAGATGGTGGGTGTCGACTTGTTTTTCTTGAGTCTTCTCCAAGATTTGTCGTAGCGTGAAAATCTGGTCGATGGTGGACTTTCCAGGTCTAAAGCCACACTGATAAGGTCCGATCAGTTCGTTTACAATGGGCTTCAATCTTTCACATAAAACGCTCGACATTAAGCCTTATATGCGATATTAAGAAGGCTTATCCCACGGTAATTGTTATTGTTAGTGGCCGTTATTGCTATTATTAAATACATATGTTAAGTTATATTTATTGTAATGCAGGGTTCTTGCTTATTATAGCAATGTCTATATTTTAAAGTAGTTTGTAGAATAAATACAATTTCAGTTCAGTAGAAGTTGTCTGTATATACAAGAAAGACTTCATTTAGTTTTAGCAAATTAATAATTCAATGTTAAATTCATTTAAATTCAGGTAAGTTTTCTTTTCTTTTTGGGTAAGCAAATTAGGAATATTAAAGCTATTTTAATTCAAATAATAAAATTACATTCATTTCAGTGAAAACAAAAACAATAAAGAAATATAAATTTTGGCTGCTTCGTTGTGTCTTGTTGTGTTACGGCAAAACTCGCTCCGGGTTTTACCCGTCACACTACCCTTTTAGTTCGCCGGGGTTTTGGGAGTAATCGTTACCCTCCCGCTGTTTGCTATATGGATCCGATATTGGATCCCGTAAACTTCTCTTCGCGTTTCAGACTGATAATTAGTGTACTTGTCATTCACGTACGTAGCCTGCGGGTAACCATTTGAGTGAGTTCTGCTGTAATCGTTCGATTATTCTCCTTACATTTAATTTTTGTTTCTGTTTGTTTGCTTAATTTTTGTTTTATCATTTTTAATCTATTTCAAGCTTTATTTTCTTATGTTATTTTCTGTTTCTTCTTTTCTAATTATTTTCTGATATTTTAAGTGTTATTTACCGATTTTGTTTTTAGTTATTTAAAGTTTAAATATATATTTCATTTTCGTTACTATTTTCAGCTTATTCACCGTTTTTGCTTTAATTTATTTTAGGTTTAATCGATATTGTTTTATTTTGTGTTTTCATTTCTTAGCATATGCTTATCTTTATTATTCTTAATTTATTTTAAGCTTCAATTTTCATTTTCTTTCCTATTCTCAGTTAAATGTACCGATTTTGTTTTCAGTTATTTTAAGTGTAATTTATCATATTATGTTTCTTCGTTTCCATTTTCAGCTTAATTACCGTTTTTGTTTTAATTTATTTTAAGTTTAATCGAGGTTTTATTTTTCGTTTTTATATCTCAGCATATTTTTTTTATTTTAAGCTTAAATTTTCATTTCCTTTTGCTTTTCTATTCTCAGCTAAATGTACCAATTTTGTTTTCAGTTATTTTAAGTCTAATTTATCATATTATGTTTCTTTGTTTCTATTTTCAGCTTATTTTTGATTGGTTATTCTTAATTTATTTTAGGCTTTAGTTTTCATTTAATTTTTGTTTTCTTTTCTATTCATGCTGATTGTGGAATCCGGCGGATAGCTTTGGAGTGAATCGGTAGCATATTTTGTTCTTTACCTGGTGCTTTGCATCTTTTCTCTGGAGATTAATTTTTCGGCTGTTCATCGGTCGGTGCTTAATGATGGTGGGAAGTTCTTAGTGGGCGGACCGCTCCTGATTTTTGTTCCTTGTACGTTTGTGATGGATTATTGTTGAGTACGCTCTCGACCGAGTAATAGGTTTTCAGTAGCTGCATTCCCAAAATGTTAACGATAAGCAATCGCTATCGCTTACAAACTACGTTTGTAGCTTGCAGTAACAAATGTCTTATTCCCAAAACTATTCTAAGCTACAACATTTGCTAAGCGTTTTGTCAAAACTGCTACCTACAAATATCGCTTACATATACTGAAAATAAGGCAGCACTGGCATTTGACAGTTTGATTCTAGCTATGTCATTAGCATTACTGTGACATTTCATTAAGAAGTAAAAAAAGTGATAGTGACAAAAACAAAATGCAGCAGCAGCAAAACAAAAAAAGATCAAGTCGGGCCACAACAGAGCAATACAAAGTCATGTTGGACTTTTTTGTGACCAACAATGGACTGGCGGAAGGCAAATTCTTGGCGCTACATGGTCGGCAAGAGGCCATCAACAAGTGGGCTGAACTGGCTGGCCAACTAAACAGTGTCGGAGGAGCTGAGAAGTCTGCGGCACAGTGGCAAGTGGTAAGTAAAATATTGCACAAGCTTATATTTGCTAAAGTGTGTTTTCTTTTCCATTATAGGCATGGCGAGACCTCAAAAGCCGCACCTCAGTGAAGGCGAGAGAACGGCGGAAAGAAATGGCCAAGACTGGTGGTAAGCCCCTTTCCAGTTCTGCCCTCACGGAGCTAGACATGCGGGTGTTGGATATTATTGGGCTACAATATGTGGAAGGGAGTAGCAACTGCGCGGATAGCATTCCGGAGGAAGAGGTAGCTATGATTGCAAATAATGTATGATATTTAAACAATGTATTGTTCTTGTAGCACTTACAAGTGGCCCTTGAGCGCGGAGAAGATGAAGTGCTGCTGGCATGTCCAATGGTGCCCTCCACTTTCCCTTACGAAGTGGGTGATCCTGTCGAAGAAGTGGATGTGGTAGATGTAGATATGGAGATGGTGGAGGTGGTGGAGGTGGTGGAGACGGCTGAAAAGAAAAAGCTCGTAGGCAGAAATGTGCGGCCGAAAAAACGAAGCGTTTTGGATTCCGCCAGGGAGCAGTTTGCAGCAATTGCCAAGCAGCAAGCGAATGCTATAATGGTAAGTGCAATCGAAAGATTTATATCGTATTCTAAGAGGTCTATTAAGCTGCATGTGCTTTCAATATTACCCAAAAAAGTTTTATGAAAAAAATTAATGTTTTCATTTCCCGCAAGGACAAAGTTGCTTTTTGAGAAAAATAGTTAAAATAACGATCTCAAAATGCTTTGATATTTGTTAGAAAAACAACATTTGTCTTAAAGCAAAAGTAAATATAAATTTTAAAAAATTATCTTGCCAAACACGATGCCACTCTCAATTTTTGCCAAGTGTCGTGTGTGTAGGATATTCGAATCTAAAAGTACACTCGAGATTGCACAGAACTTTTTTTTGTTATCTAATTGTCTAAATTATGGTAGTATTGAATTAAGTGTAAATGTTTTTCTTAAACTTGGCGAACTAATTATTTGCATATTTTTTGCATATGAATTTGCTTGATTTTGAGAGATGTATATCGATGATTCCATATGAATTCGACTAATTTTGAGCAATTAAAGAATTCGTTAAAAATAGCAGTCGTTGGAATCCCAACCTAAAATTGGGTTTTAGTCTTTAAATTTGATGCATTAACTCAACACTGCACTACAAATATAAAAAATTTGTTGCGAAGACTATGAAAAATGTGACTGAAAATTTCAGGTTAAAAAAAAACAATTTTTCATAAAAATGCTACAAAAAATTATACCACCAAAAAGACAAAGGTTTTATATCTCGACCATTGGAAGTGGTACCGAAGATAATTTTGTCAATTTAGATTCTTCAATAAAAATATAGATAAAGGTATGGTAATAATTTCTTTAAAACACTTCTTAACAACAAATTTTTAAATCAATTTTTTTGAAAAAGTTAATAAATTGCATTCAAGTGCGAAAAACATGAAAATTATTTACTCGTCAAGTTTAGAAAAAACTTTATTCAATACAACCAAAATTTAAACAGCTACAGAACAATAAAAAGTTCTGCGCTATCTCGAGTGTACCTTTAGATTTGAATATCATTCTTTATGGATACTGTTGGTAAAGACTAAAAAAAGCATCGTTTTAAGCAAAATATTGTTAGTTTAAGTCTATATTTATTTTTGCTTTATTACAAATTGTAGTTTTTTTACAAAAATCTAAGCATTTTAATATGGTTACTTTGTACCATTTTTCTCGAAAAACAACTTTGTCCTTGCGAGAAAGGAAGATATCCTTATTATTTCCTATTTTTTTTTACCACCGTAAGCAACTTTCGAGACCTCTTGGAATATAATATTTGAATATTTGATACATTCTAATTTTTGTTATGCCTTTAGATTCAAGCTGAAGCAGCGAAGCAACAAGCTGAAGCAACAATGAAACAAGCTGAAGCAACGAAGCAACAAGCTGAGGCAACGGAGCAACAGAATGAAATTGCGAAGCAACAAAATGAATTTGCGAAGCAACAAGCTGATGCAGTGGTGCTGCTAGCAGTGGCAGTTGACCGCATAGCTGCTGTCATGGAGCAGGTTTTTGGTCAGCAGGCCAGTGATTAATATTAATTTTTTTATTTTATTTATTTTTAGTATTTTTTTTTTATGTATTTTTAAGTGCCAAAGATGCCTTTCAAACCGAATGAAGTACAAATTTATTATTTATTTTTATGTGCAAATTTTATTAATAAAAACAATGAATTTTTATACGATCTCTTTTATTTCTATAAATATATTCATTTCATTGTGTAAAAATTTCTTTCAGGTTTTGTATAAATTTGTATTTTATAATTTTTCTTTAAGTTTGCGAGGTAATGATTTTGATGTTTACAAAAAGGCTTGTGAAATAAAGTGCCAGTTTTCTTAAACTTTAAAAAAACAAAATTAAGTTGTTTTTATATTATTTAAAAATGTAGTTTGTTGCCTTAGAAAAACTAATTAAAAGAATAACTTTTTTTCTTAAAACTTTTTAGTAACAACGTCACACACTGATTAAATAATTCACTTCGATAGTTACAGGTTAAGTAAATTTTTCGGATATCAAACGGTCTTGACAGCGTTTCGCGATTGATGAACGAACACCATTTGCCTCTTCTTCAATTTCTGCGGTCACCGAATTTACAGTGGCCAACAGCTCCGCCGCCATTTCAGCTCCACTTATTGATGAGAGGCTTAAGTTGTGCAGAACTGCACAGGCGTTCACAATTCTTCCAGAAAAACCGGGCTCATACATTAGCACTCTTTGCCTAGAAAGGCACCGCCACTTACTCTTCAGCACACCGAACAACCTCTCTACACAATTTCGACCTTTGCATAAAGCCTCGTTGTACCGATATTTCGGAGTACCTTCTGGCTGATTTGGAAGAGGTGTCATGAGCCATGGCTCTAGTGGATAACCAGAGTCACCTGCAAGTAAAAAGGTATAAATAAATTGGACAAAATTTATATATTAAAGACGCACCAATTAAAAACGTTCGTCGGTCACCGCGTTCATATGCTCGTTGCATAACCTGTCGAGCAGAGCAAGCGTTCCATATGTATGCATCATGACGTGCCCCGGGATACCTTGCATTCACATTCATAATCCTCAGATTAGGATCGCAAATCTTAATTAAAAGCAGTATAATATTAAATTTGTTAATTCAATATAAAACTGTATAGTTACCATTTGAACGTTAATGGAATGATAACCATGATGGTTAACGTACGCTTCCTCGTGCAGTTGTGGCCCAACGATGGCTACGTGAGAACAGTCTATCGCTCCAATGGCGCCGTCAAAAGGCTCACGAGCTGTCTTAAACACCGTGATCGCTGCCTGTCGCTCAATCTGTGTCATCGGGAAACGCACATTTAACCTAAAAATTTTTTCGTTGATGGCGTCTGTAACCTTGTGAATGGAGCGGCTGACAGATGGTTGGCTCATCGTAATGCCCGCTTGCCGTCCTACTGGCCGCTGGTAGCACCCAGTTGCGTAAAATCGAATCGCTGCAAAAATCTAGTAAAGGATTTGTGGATAAAAATAATTGCAACATTATAATGCTTTTGTTTCTCACCTGATTTTCTGCCGACAAAGCGGATATTGTTCTACGTTCTAAGCAGCTTCCAATAGACTCTATGAGATTATGAGCTATCTCCGGCGTCAAACGGTAAAGCTGCATAAATGTAGACTGATCCAAATCAAAAGGGCTGTCCACTTGGCGAAGAGCAGCCCACTCCGCTGCGCTTTCTCTCATGTCGATTTCGCTATCCAAAACAGCAGCATCCATGGCCAAATATGGGAAAGCCATTTTTAACAATTTTTTTTAAACTTTTACACCACAATTCTAATTAAACACTTATTAAATGCTTTTAGCTAAACTCATTTAATATATTAACGTTGTTATTGTTTGAGTTGTCGACGCCTAAAAATACGTAGTTAAGCTAACATCAATTATCGCTGAAGAACTGTCAAAGTAAACGATATAAATAGCTAAGGTTTGCTTTGGGAATACGAGTTAGCGAAAATTGTAGGTAAGGACAGTTAACGATAACGAAAATCGTAGTTAACATGTTTGGGAATGCAGCTACTGGTCGACTATTTGGACGTACTATAACCGGGGATATAAATGTTTCTATCTTATAAGGTCCATCGAAGCGTCGAGTCAATTTGGCCGCGAATTTGTCGATAGCTTTTGACAGGGGGTGCTGTTTCACCCATACAAGCTTTTAGTTGTATTGTCGGGCCTGTGTTTGTGCTGCTTGTTCCATGTTCCTTTTAACGATATTGAAAACACTCTTCCGTCGTTCTGCACGCTGTCTTATCGAGTGCCTATAGTTTGTTCGTCAAACAAGGCATTTGGTAGGCGGGGTTCTCGTCCTTGTACTATAAACGCGGGAATGTACCCTGTTGACTCTGACTCACTTGTGTTGTAGGCCAGGTTCAATTCCGGGAGCAGCTCGTCCCATGTGTTGTGTTGTTCTGCTGTGTACTGCGCAGTCATGGTTTTACTAGTCTTGAGGGGTATAAGGTGCCGTATATCTTTGCTGCACCCCGAGCTCTGTTAGAAAGCCATGGAATTTCTTGCTGGTGAACTGTACGCCGTTATCCGTGATCACTATTTTTGGGATCCCGAATCTTGCGAGGATTCTTTCGCGGAATGCTTTTACGAGCTGGTCGTTTTGGGGTTTTCGAAGTGGCATCATCTCCATCCATTTGGAGAACTTATCTGTGAACACAAGAAGCACGGTGAATCAATCGGAGAAGTGTCCCTACGAAATCTGCACAAACGGTTGACCAAGGTTCTTCAGCCAAGTAGGTTATCATTTCGCCTGCTAGTCGCTGTCGGCTGGCTTTATAGCGCTGGCAGATTTTGCATCCTCGCACATATTGACTTGGAACATTCCCGGCCAGAAATACTTATTTGCCACGCGAGCGATGGTCTTGCGTATACCTGGTGGCCTGCGGTTGGTGCGTCATGGTTTTCCCGCAAAATTCGCTCTTGAAGATGGTTTGGCACACATAACTTCCATGGTGTGCAATCCTCGTCGCCAACGGTCCTTGGGAAATTACGGTACAATTTGTCGTTTTCTATGGTGTATTCTGGGAACTTTTCCGGGCTCGATTCCATATTGTTGACGTATCTTTGATACCATTGTTCTACTCTCTCGTCGCACTAGCCGATGGTGCAACCACGTACCACGTCTGTTGGCTGTCTGGACAGGGCGTCAGCTATAACATTCTGTTTGCCTTTACGATAATGGACTTCGAAAGAATACTGTTGTAGTTCCTTTTTCAGAAATGCCTCAATCTCTTTGTCTCCGTTTTTCTTCTTTCATACGGTTCGCGATGCATGTGTAGCGATCATCTTGTAAGGAACAAAATTTCTGCCTAAATTTTCTCCCACATGTGTTCTTACTTCACTACTTACTTTTTCTAGACTTGCCCTCGGTTGGCGACTGGGTCGCTCACTTGGCTAGGGAGAGGGATCTCAACCCCACCGGGATCGCGACAACGAGGCGAGAACCTGATCGAAGACCTGACGGTAGAACGCCTAGAAACCATTCGCATTATTTTTTTTATTACATCCGAAAACCTTCATAAAAATATTCTTACTTAAAGTAATAATATTGAAAGGAATCCAATGTAAATATATATCATGTAAATATTTTCTTTTGTAGAATATAAGAAAGTTCCTCATAAATAATAAATATAAGAAATAATATGAACCACAAAGAACCTACTTCGACTTCTCATTCATGAAGGAACTAGTCGTGGGACATATCCTTTTGATAAGCGTTATCAAAAATAAAGAAATTAAAAACGAAACTTACGCGATAAAAGGTTAATAATGAAAACGTTATGAATAATTCTAAATAGTAGTTAAGAAATAGAAACGCTTAAGAATACTTTATATTGAGCTAGCGTAATAGCATAGGTAGGTTAGAATAGGTACCGTGCTGCAAAGGCTGTCACTTCCGCTGTAAAAGGTTAGGTATGACCAACCGCTTCCACAGGGTTACGTTGTGGGTAGGTTCCTACCGGGGTGGCTCTCTTGCTGATATTTGTTTTCTGTTTATTCTTTTCATGTACCATGGTGATAACGGGCATCATAGACACACGCCAGGCAGTTGGTGAGAGCGGAAAACACGAAATCCAAACCAACGAACGGGAACATCACGCGATATTCCAGAAGGTTCGATGCAAAGAAGAAGACAGCTGCGTATAAAAGCACAAACTCAGAGCGAATCGGGATCTGTAATTTTTTGAGCGTGCGCGTGTGAAGTTGTAGTACCGGCAGCAGTATTCGTTGGTGGCAGAAAATTCTGCCCGGCCCAACCGACGACGACGTCAACATTGATACACGGAGATAAGATCAAGCGCCGACATCACCACCAAGGAAAGTCAACAGAGGCGTCAACGTTAGTACATTTCATCAAACGTAAAACATCGACAGCATCAATGGAAAAGTCAACAGCGACGTCAACGTTAGCACATTTAAGCAAGAATAAAACGTCGACAGCATCACAACGGAAAAGTCAACAACGACGTCACCCCAAGCGATTAGGGCAGGATAAAGCGACGACAGTATAGCAGCAGAGAGCGCCAGCAGCGACCGCAAAACTACCGCAGGCAACTCTAGGAGTCATTAAAGTATCCATTTTCTGTTCTTTTATCAACAATAAGGCCAACAGGTACGTATGGGGACTCCCGAGGGGACCTAAACGTGGTAAAGATAAGTGGAACGCAGTGAAATAGTGAATATAAAGTGAAAATACTTAACGAACGAGACCGAGAACATAGCGACTCATACCCAAAGAATTCGAGTAAACGTACGGGCTAATGTGGGCAGTACCGCACCCGGACGTTTTACTCCTCTGCCCCACTTCGGGAAGATCTAACCAGGATCGAGATCGCGACATAGGCGTAGAGCTTCTTGCACTGTGGACCGAGGACGGGCTAATGTGGGCAGAACCGCACCCGTTCTAAGTCTCAGTTCATCCTTTCTCGGGATCAGGGCATTCATATAATTAACGACAAGACATTGTGAGGCTATCGGACGAGATATTACTGGGTACTTTGATCCGGCAATCGCGAATCCGAGGTCCGGGCTAATGTGGGCAGTACCGCACCCGGCCTTGGGTTTAAGGTTGAAATCCGAGAATAATACCTAGAAGACGACGAACACCAACCGGGACCTCGACCACAGCCGTTAACATTACCTAATAATACACTATAAATTATCACTAATGAGAGATATTTCCACTGCGGGATTTGAGAATACCACTCGGGAGCGCCATACCCCATACTTGCCTGGTGTTTCTTATGATTGTATTCATATTTAAGAAAATAGTTAGGGACGTTGAATCAGTTAACCGACGTCCACCTAGCACATAATATAAATATAGTTTCTTTTTTGCTCGGTTAGACTCAACGTAACCGGTTCACGTTATAGCATACTCGCCTAAATAGAAGTGGGTATATATATATATTTTTTTTCTAAACTTAAAATACACCTAAAATTCCGGTTTGCGATCAAATAGTTTCAAAGATTTTAATAAATATTAAAATATATCGGTAGGAATTTATATACAGTATTTCATAATTATTATACCTTCCTTTTACATTTTTATCAAAAGTTAAAGGATTATCGAACTAAGTGCAAAAGGAAAACCATATATAAATATATATTTTTTTTTTTGTAATTTGGGGAAACTACCCACAACTAATTGATTGCGGCCCACCTTCCGTGAGGCCAGGTAGTATTAAGAAACACTTTGTTAGTAAGTAAATGTATTCTGAATTTTGTCAATAAAAATATTGAATTCCGATACCGCTGGATTTTTATTTGGTGTCCGTTTCCAAAGGGAAACGTTTTAAAAATTTTTGTACCGAACCCTGGGTCCGGTGAGCGAATCCTCGGCCGGAAAAAGGCTCGTTACAATGGCGCCCGAGCAGGGACACCAAATTAAATTCAGTCGGGTAGCCGAATTAAAGCGCGGTTAGTGGAAATGATATTTAACTTGACAATTTCTGAATTCGTTAGGAACTAAGCCAAGTTAAAATCTACATACGGTGGAAGTTTCAAAGCGGACTGAATTTAGGAGGCAGTGCCAAGAAAATTTGGTGCGTATAAAATTAAATTGAAACAGCAACGTGTCTTGCTGATTGCGATTATTAGTAAGCACATATAAAGTTTTTGGGAAAATTAGATTTTATTTTGTTGGAATACACTAACAAAGGAAATAATATATTTATGAAATAATAAAATACGGAATATTGGTTCTAGCCAACCCTAAAGCGAGTTGAAGGAAAAGGACCTTCACCACCAGTTAAAATTTTTTTTTTTAATTTAATTGAATAAAATTGAGAAAATTTTCGGGTAATTAAGTGTTGAGCTATAGGATGGTCAACACGACTAGGAAATAAAAAAAAAAATGTAATATAATTAACCTAAATTAAAGTTTAGTCGCATACAATCGTAATCACGAAGTAGTCGTGAAGTACGAGCGACAAGAAATTACTCTCGAAGTAAACAGATTGTTTGTTAACTTAGCTGCGAAAATTTTTAAGTTAATCCCGTGTGTTTGAATATTTAAAACTAATTTCTGTGTAAACTTGTACTTTTCGGGACATTTGAGGACGTTCTCCAGTCAGGTTTTTGTAATTTTTGTTTATTTTTTCACTTAATTCTATTAAAGAAGAAAAATAAAATTTGTTTCTGACAAATTTTTTTTCTTCATAAGCTGTGGAAGCTAAGTTTTTGAGTTTTGTGTTTACATTCATATTCGCTTGTTTCTGTTGTTTGATTATTTGTCTCATTTTTACATTAGCAGTTTGTGCATCAATTGTATTTTAATTTTTGCTACTTGCTTTTGTTTATCGCTGTATACTTTTAGGCACTTTTAGTACAGGGTGGTTACAAAGCTAATTTTTCTTTTTTAATTCTTTTTATTCTTATTGATAAAATTTGTTAAAATTGTTGCTTGTCATTTAAGTGCAGTGTTGTTTTTTTGCCTTATTTTCGTCATTTTATCTGCATTATTTTAATATGATTTGTGCTAAGCCTGGCTGCTATGTAAGGGTGAATCTGAGCGGCTTTTATCATGCTGGTTATTGTTCATACCAAATGTGCAGGCGTGACAGGCAGAGTTGCGGATTGTATTGAGGAAGGTAAAGGGTTGCGTTGGTCTTGCGAGAAATGTAGATTGGCTGACATCAACTTTTACAAGCTTTTCAAGCAGACAAAGCAAGGCTTCTCTGAAATAAGTAAGGAACTTTCTTCGCTTTCTGCAAAATTTTTCAAATATCAGTCTCTTTTCGACGATTCTAAATATATTGAAGAGTCAATTCCTTCTCCCAAAAGGAAAAAAAACACATGTCTTTGGGTAGTAAGCAAAAAACGGATTTAACTCCAACTCTACATTCTTCTGTACATGACGTTACTGATGACATGGACATTGGTGGTATAACAGCCCCTCCACCTATTTTAACTTCTACTTCGAATACAGCAAACATATCGATTTCTGCTCCCTTGCCAGTGCTGGCACCTCCACCTTCATTGCCAGTCATGTCTTATGCCCAAACTGTTTCTCTTTCACCAACTTTGGTCGATTCCCAGGTTGTTCCTCTTACTACTCAGGTTTCTGTTCCACCTAAGCCAATCATTGCAATTCCACCAACTAAATCAATCTTTGTTTCTCGCTTAGCTGCGGATACAACAGAGGTTGATATAGATTTTTTCATTAAATCAAAGTTGAATTGTTCATTGCATCTTTCAGTTCATAAATTCAAATATTCAAATGTAAGATCGATTACTTCTTTTAGATTAACAGTTCCTAAAAATTTATTTAATTCCATAGTTGATGTAAACACAATTGTACGCGAATTTGAATTTAAAAGCAATCCAAGACCGGTAAATGTTGGACATTTGCTGCGTCCTCGAAATAGCCCTGAATCTCATCCAAAAAACGATTAATAAACCACAAGTCTAAATTCGAACTTGTGTATCAAAATTTCAGGGGTGTTAATTCCAAACTTTCCGATATTTTCATAAACAGTTTTGATTTTGAATATAACATTATAATTTTTACAGAGACTTGGCTTCGCTCTAATATCTTAAATTCTGAAATAATGTGCAATAAATATCAAATTTTTCGTAAAGATCGTCATGATAAGATCGGTGGTGATGTTTTGATAGCTGTTCAAAACTCGCTTGTATCGGAAGAATTGACAATTCTTGACACCAGTGACATTGAGTTCATTTGTGTTGCAGTTAAATTAAATATTAGTATTATTTCTGTTACCTGCTCTTACATTCCTCCTAAATGTGACGTAACAATGTATTTAAAACACTTACACGCCATCGAAAAAGTTCATAATTTGTTAAAAAATAAAGACGTTCTTATTGTGCTGGGTGATTTTAACCTACCTTTTGTGACTTGGAGATCGTCTGACGATTCTTCATTTCTTACTCCTGTTTCCAATAGTGATTGGATAAATGACTTCTTAGATAAGCTGTCTGATCTGTGTCTTCAACAAGTCAATGATATTTTAAATATAAACCACAGAACCCTAGATCTTGTATTTGTAGATAGATGCACTACTGTTAATCTCCATTGTTCGAATCCCGTATCTCTTCCAGAAGATGTACATCATCCAACTCTTGAAATAACAGTTTTACTCCCCCACGAAAAAGAAGATAAAGTAACTTCTGATGTGCGAAATAAAAAAGTTTATAATTTTAAGAAAACGGACTATGTAAAACTTAATTCCTTACTTTCGCAGACTAATTGGTCTCCAATTTTAATTAGCTGAACATCATATTCATATTATGACGTCGAATCTTCTGTACAGTTTTTCAATGATACTCTGCAAAGGTGTTTCTTATTGTCCGTCCCAAAAAAATGGTGTTTCTCCAATCCTTTAAATCCACCCTGGCTAACAAATGATCTAAAGGCACTTAAAAATTTAAAAAATCATTTATTTAAAAAATATAAAATATCTGGTTCTAGTTTAGACTTTGCTTCCTATTCTTCTTGTCGTTATAGATATCAACTACTAAATAAACAATGCTATTCTGCTTTTATAATTAACATAAAATCTCAATTTAAAGATGATCCAAAACTTTTCTATAGTTTTGTTAACTCAAAACGTAAAGCCTCCAGTTTTCCACCCCTTATGAAATTCAATCAGGAAGAATCATCATGTGACAATGTGATTTCTAACATGTTTGCAAACTTCTTTAAATCAACTTACTCCGATATACCATTTAATACTAGCACGGTGTATCCTTTTCTTCCGCCAGTTAACTCTTTTGAAACTCCTGTAATAGACCCAAATATTGTCATGTGTTATCTTCGACAAGTAAAATCTTCTTTTACGGCCGGCCCTGATAAAATTCTAAGCTGTATTTTAAAGCAATGTGCTACAAACCTGTGTACTCCTCTAGCAAGCATTTTTAGTATTTCCTTGCATAGTGGTTATTTTCCTATTATATGGAAGGATTCTTATATTATACCCCTTCATAAATCTGGCTCCAAGATATATGTTTCTAACTATCGAGGAATTGCAAAATTAAGTGCAATCCCTAAGTTATTTGAGAAAATCATAACTGATCAATTAACCCACTCCGTGTCTTCCACCATTTCTGTCTTTCAACATGGTTTTCTGAAGGGTAAGTCCACTACAACAAACCTCTTAGAGTTTACTACGCGTGTTATAAATGGTTTTACTTTGGGACTGCAGACTGATGTTATTTATACGGACTTTAGCAAAGCTTTCGACAGTGTTAATCATAATCTTCTTTTGAAAAAACTCCACCTTATTGGGTTTCCTGTCACATTATTAAATTGGATAAATTCGTATTTATCTAGACTCTTTTTATTTGTTCTCTTTCAAAAAGTATTTCGGTCACTTCTGGCGTTCCTCAGGGCAGTCATCTTGGACCGGTTTTATTTTTACTATTCATTAATGATCTTCCTTCGGTAATAAAACACTGTAACGTCTTAATGTACGCTGACGACGTGAAACTTTTTCTTTGTTACAAATCACCCGAAGAACGACATCTTTTACAATCTGATCTAAATAGACTTGTGGACTGGTGTAGCTTCAATATATTAAATCTCAACTTAAAAAAATGTAAGCAAATGACATTCTCGCGAAGATCTGCTAGTAACATAAATTACACTATAAATAACACTAACTTAGAAATAGTTTCCAGTTTTCTCGATCTTGGTGCTATTATGGATTCAAAACTTCGCTTCAATCTCCATGTTAGTATGGTGATAAATAAGGCAAGAAGAGTCCTTGGTTTCATTAAAAGATGGGCTAAAGAATTCAGTGATCCCTTTACTTCTAAATTATTATATACCTCTCTCGTAAGCCCAATTCTTGAATATGCATCAGTTGTATGGAACCCATAATATAATGTCTACATCGACGCCATAGAATCCGTTCAAAAAGAGTTTTTACTTTTTGCTTTACGTCATAGTCGTTGGAACCCCAATATTATGCTTCCATCGTATGAAATACGCCTTAAAATTATTTTACTACCTTCCCTAAGAAGCAGAAGAATGATGCTTAAT
The DNA here is from genome assembly GCA_963920525.1 of Dichetophora obliterata. Taxonomy (NCBI): domain Eukaryota; kingdom Metazoa; phylum Arthropoda; class Insecta; order Diptera; family Sciomyzidae; genus Dichetophora; species Dichetophora obliterata. The sequence continues at coordinate 136,590,421 of OY986437.1, forward strand.
GTCATGTTTCTGTATAAATTACTTCGTGGGAAGATTAATTCGGAATATCTCATCTCAGCTCTAAATTTCAACATCCCAAGGAGAGGAACTAGACATTTTCTGTTTTTCAAGTTGAGTCAGTGCAGTTCTAATTACGTTCTTCATGAACCTTTACGATGTATGTGCAGTGATTTCAATGATAACTTCAACATGATTAATTTTTCTGATTCGGTAGATGTCTTAAAACGGAAAATTATATTACATTTAAATAATTAAATCAATTTAACTTCATCCCATTATACCTAACGCAATTTTATAACAATGTAATATTGGCAATTGAGATTGTTCTGTTTCTCTTTTTTGTCTCGATATTATGTTTATAAAGTAAGCACCATCAAATATGAATAGTTTTTAAAACTTACTTTTTAATTATTCAATATTTTAATTTTTAATCGAATTCGGATTTACGCGCTCACGTGGTTTCCTGATTTGAAATTAGACTGAACTCACACTATCACCTGGATTGGTGTGCCAGAGTATATCTCTTTTCCATACAAGTTTATGCCTGCGTTGGCCCAAATGAATATCCAACTAATTGGGATTTTGATTTGGCGGATATGAGATTTATCTCATTTCCACGTAGGTCCTTGGGTTGGACAATGGCCGCAAACCAGTCAAAATGAGTTTAGTGTTTTTGATTGTTTTTCGGGTACCTTAAATTGATAATTACTATTATTTAATTCGATGTTGCTTATTTATATAGAATCAAGTATACTTAAATACGCGTTTATATATATTCAATTTTTAAATTCCGCTGAAAAGCCAATTAATGTGCTTAGTGGAAAATCCTAATTGCCAATAGGGGGTATGTTTTAGTACGTAGGTGCATTCTGTCTGTCCCGGCTGATTCCGGCAGATTTTAGAATGTGAATCGTGCATGCGTATAGGTCGGGTATACGTATCTTGGGAAGATTTCATACCTCCGGGCGAATAAAAAAAAAAAAGTAGGTTCACTGGTCAAGTACGTCTATCGTGATCCAGGTGGGTGATATAGAACCCCGATCAGAATTTTGGGACGTCATCGGTGAGCGAGTTAGCCGACAGCTGACTACCTATGAGAAAATTAAAAATAATAAAATAAATAATTTATGTTTGAAAATTGAATTTTATTGTTCGACCGGGGAATGGTAAAATATTCAATTAGACATTGAGCACACTTCCACGAGGAATTGTGAACATTTTGTAAAGTAAAAGTTAGCAGTGACTCATTGAATAGCGTTTGTCAACATTTACTAAGTACCAAAAACCTAAGGGATTCTGGTCAACTGCGACAAAGATTAGTCGCTTTACATGATTACAATATCCCATACATAATTAAACAATAACATTCATATATTTAAATGTAATTTAATTTCACTGAAACATTTTTCAGTCAACTCAGGCAAGTAAGTTGATTTTGATTTTTTTTTTTAATTTAAGACTGGTTACACAGAGCAACGTCTCCTTATATCCACCTCTGAGCAGAGAGGGTATACGAACCATCCGTCATCAAAAATAATATCTACAAACTAATCCGATAAGAACGCCCAACTACCCAGAACCATGGTCAAGACGTCATGGATATACTCCCTGCGTAAAGACGACTTACAAGTCTACGCTGGCGAGTTCGGGTACACCGCCGAAGGAACCGTCGAGGAGCTTCGACGACGATTCGCAGCCGCCGTAGCAGACGTGGAAGAGGATCCGTCGCTACAAAAACGCCTAACCGAATTGGAACTAAAACATGCTGAAAAACGTTCAATCTCACCACGACCTCCGACAACCACATCAATGAACGACATCATGCCTCCAGGCGAGACCATGCTGTCCTTGCCGGCCATCGAGGCCAAGTATACCGAAACGAGAATTTCACCCCCCCTATTGCCGACGACATCGGTAAACATGATCACGACACCAGTGACTATTACGACCACTCAATCTATGGTACCAGCAGCCAGTCAGCTCAACCGAAGTAGACCCCGTGACGGCTCCTATGGTTACGTTATTGACCATGTCCGACGGTGGGCAGTCCGTTTTGATTGTAACCAAGACCCCATCGGATTCATAGAGTGCATCGAAGAGCTAACCGACGCCTATGGCCTGGACAGCGAATGTTTAACCAGAACCCTGCCAGATTTGCTACAGGACAACACGCTAGTTTGGTGGCGAAACAACAGATCCCCCAGGAGTCGTGGGACGAGTTCAAAGCGAAATTTTTGAAATATTTTCTACCTGTTCGGTATTTCGAACGCCTTGAGTACCAAATTCGCGGCCGGACTCAAGCCACAAGAACGCTTTAAGGATTTCAGTCTGGACTTACTAGAAATGATGCGACATGCTAATTACACTCCAGCCCAAGGACTAGAACGGGTTTTCCGAAATTGTCGGCCCGAATATCAACTATATATCAAACGCCGCGATTTCACTACGTTCGACGAGTTGCTGTCTATGGCCGAAGACTATGAAATCCTCTGTCACGAGGGTAGCCAAAGTAAAAGCCACCGCAACCGGAAGGCGGACCATCTCGAAACGCCATCCAGAATATACCTCACCGTTGGGTGGGCTTTTATCGTTGGGCTCATCATTAGGAGCCAAATTAAGAACCCCCTGCAAACCGAAGGACTGTTTACACGAGCGTTCGATTAGCGGACGGAACCATAAAACCAGTGACAGAGAGCCTTCTCGTAGATATTACCATCGGATCAACCACCTGTGAGACGCCGTTGTTAATCCTACCGGGCGTGGCTGACGACCACCTCTTAGGAATGGATTTTTTGACAAAAGCCAACGCCAAGTTCAGTTGTGGTGGTCAAACAATCATTCTGCGGACCGAGCACACGAATGAAGTTACAGAACCCGCCTGCACAAATGTGACGATAGAATCCACAGTGGACGACTTCCTGCGCGAAGAATTGTGTAAATTTGAAAAACTACAGGGGCCGGCCAAGGTGACGCCACACAAGATCGTCATGTTAGATGATAGGCCACTGAAACAAAGATATTTTCCCCGTAATCCAGCCATGCAGGAAATCATCAATCAGGAAGTCGACGATCTTCTAGCTAAGGGGTGCATCGAACCTTCACACAGTCCGCACAGTGCTCCAATTGTACTAGTCAAAAAGAAAACGGGTACCTGGATACTTTGCGTTGACTATCGGCAGTTGAATTCCAAATCAGCCCCAGACGCCTACCCGCTACCCCGAATCCATCACATCCTCGATCGTCTACGCAACGCGCGATTCATCAGCAGCTTGGATTTAAAAAACGGCTATTGGCAGATTCCCATGGATCCCGCCAGCAAACAGTACACGGCCTTCACAGTACCTGGACGTGGCCTCTTCCAATGGCGCGTGATGACTTTCGGGTTACACTCGGCACCGGCTACATTTCAGAGGGCATTAGATAAAGTCATCGGCCCAGAATTAGAGCCATTCGCGTTTGCCTATCTGGATGACATCATTGTGACCGGTAGCACCATGGAAGAACACCTGAGGAACCTGAAGGAGGTTTTCCGGCGACTGCGAGAAGCCAACCTGCGATTAAACGTCGACAAATGTGAGTTTTTCAAGGCCGAGACGAAATACCTGGGACATGTGGTGAGTGGCGATGGTATACACACCGATCCCGATAAGATAGCCGCCATAAAAATGTTGACACCCCCTACCAGCCTCAAAGAATTAAGAAGTTACCTAGGAGTCGCGTCATGGTATCGTCGGTTCGTGCCTGATTTCGCTGCAATCACCCACCCAATGACGATGTTGTTGAAGAAGGGAAAACATTGTAGGTGGGGCCCTGAACAGCAGACGGCATTTGAGAAGCTGAAGGAGAAACTCACGGAAACACCCGTCTTGGCATGCCCAGATTTCAACCAAACTTTTGTGCTACAGTCCGGTAGCCGACGCTCTATCTAGACGACCCCTAGAAGACCTCAGTAAGATCAACACAACCGACACCGTATCACTCTGCGCATGGCTCGAAAAACGGAAAGCCGCCGTACGCGACGACCCCACCAAATACTCAGACTATTTAGAGATTGATGGTCATTTGTACAGACACATCCCGAACCAGATCGGAGATGAATAGGCCGCGCCGTGGAAGCTATGCGTCCCTACCCAACTAAGATAACGGGTCATGAAAGAGAATCATGACCAGCCAAGCGCCGGGCATTTAGGCGTCAGGAAGACTTATCAGCCGCATCACTAGCCGATACTATTGGCCCGGGCTATTTCGTGACGTCAGCCGCTATGTACGACAGTGTGAAGTATGTCAACGATACAAAGTCAGTCAACAGGCTCCTGCCGGCAAAATGCTCTCTCGCGTTGCGATGTTACCATGGGCTGTCGTTTGTGCTGATTTTGTCGGACCCCTGCCACGGTCGAAACATGGGAACACAACTCTACTAGTTCTCTTCGACAAGTTCAGCAAATGGACCGAAATAGTGCCCCTACGTAAAGCTACAAGTGATGGCCTGAAGAAAGGATTCCGCGAACGGATTCTAGCCCGGTTTGGCACACCCAAAGTATTCATCTCAGACAACGGCACTCAATTCACCAGCCGATCGTTTAAAAAGTTTCTACAAGAAATGGGAGTCAAACAACAATTTACCGCCCCGTATACTCCACAGGAGAATCCCACGGAACGCACAAACAGAACTTTGAAGACAATGATTGCCCAATTCTGTCAGGAACAACATAAAACCTGGGATGAACAACTAACAGAACTGTCACTCGCACTAAACAGCAGTATATCTGATGTGACCGGATATAGTCCCGCCTTTTTGGTACAGGGCCGCGAGCCAAGACTCCCAGGAGCCCTTTACGACGAATGCACCACCGGCACAGGCAGAGAGATCCAGACCCCATCAGCACGAGCCACCCAACTCCAAGAAATTTTTCATTTAGTTCGTCACAGCCTTAGTCAAGCCGCGCGTGACCAAGCGCGTCACTACTTGCGACGACGAGACTGGAAACCGAACGTGGGCGACCAAGTACTGGTACGACAACACCACCTTTCAAGCGCCATCAATAGCTTCGCCGCCAAACTGGCCCCAAAATTTGAGGGCCCTTACAAGGTCGTTGGGTACATTTCACCCGTCATCATCCAAGTTCGGAAGGAAGGCGAGTCCAGGGTCCGCAATGCACACGTAAGTGAACTGAAAAAGTTTTATGGCGAGACCGACACAAATATATAAATCATAAATTTCCAAAATCTTTTAGAAGGGTGGCAGCAACCACGGTAAAATACTGCGAATCGTGGCAGCAACCACGCTAAAATACTGCGAAGAGCAGCAGCAACCGCGTAAACAACTGCCAGGAGCGGCAGCAACCGCATAAATAACTGCCAGAAGCGGCAACAACCGCGTAATAAACTGTGATAGGCGGCAGCACCCGCATAAGTTCATTCTGCAGCAGGCGACAACATTCGCCATAGTTTTAAGATAACCGCGGCGGCAACCGAATAACAGCGGGCGGCAGACACCCGCCACACTAACGGCAGTGACATCAACGTGAGGAACCATCAGGTACGTGAAAAGACGAGCACCGAGAGAGCAGTACTCCACGATGTTACCATTTAAATTTAAGTCAACCGCGGTGGCAACCGCGTAAACAACAGCGGGCGGCAGCAACTCGCCACACCAACGGCAGTGACGTCAAGAAGAGGAACCATCGGGTACGCACAGGACGGACACCGAAAGAGCAGTACTCCATGACTTCACCATCTGAGGTGGCAGTAGTAAAAGATTTACCACCATCAGCCAGCCAGCCCGAGTCAGCATCACTCGAACTTCACGGGTGACAACGCCGACTCCACAATACACCTGCGCCATCAGAAATTACTATTCAGTCGCAAGGTAAAATAATCAAAATTACATCTTGATAGAGTAATAAATTTTCATAAAATAAAAGTCTGAAATGCCCCATACAATTAGAAGATGGTCGTTTTAATCTCACTCATAAGGGGAAAAGTTAAAACTTCACAGTGAGGCCCAGGCCAACCCTAAATGTTACTAAAGCAAATGTTATTTTCTCACTGACATAACCAAATAAATAACAAATCTTAACCTACAGTCGAACATCACCGGCAAGCAGTCGAACCGATTTGATGGACATCACGAGCAACATACATACAAAGAATAGCTAATGTGAACTGACCACTATTTGGGTAATACACAAAATTTATACTGATTCTGTTACATTGGCAACACTGTCTCACTTTAAATTTATATCGTTAAAATTTCAAGCGAATCAACAATTGAAATCAACAACGTAGAAAGCTAAGTGCGAATTAATTAGAATTTCAGAGTGCAAGTATTTTATTTCGTGCAGTACAGGATGCAACAAAATCAAGAGCATGGGAAAGTAGTCGAAGAATGCCGACGTGCCGAACACCTACAAGCTCCACCTGAGGAAATCGAGTGTCAACAGCCAAGCTCATCCGCGCGCTGCCCCACCGCAGCGACTAATATGCAGGCAGTATCGATGTCAACAGCTCAAACACGACACCTCACCGCTACGATTCCAGACCTGGCTATTACTACTTACCCAAAGAGACCAGTAGGTATTACCGTCCGAATCAATGATTATATGTGTTTGGAGGTGGGCCTTTTCTTCAACGATATCATCATTGACTTCTATTTGAAGTGGGTATACCAACATCAAGGAACGCAAACCAAGGCTGACACCCACATATTCAGCTCGCATTTCTACAGCCTACTCACCAGCCCGCTCACCAACACCACGGCGCAAGAACGACGACAGCGTATTCGACGATAGACACGGAAAATCCAGTTAGCTCATAAGCACTATGTCGTCTTCCCAATAAACGAGCGCTACCACTGGTACGTCGCCATCGCATGCCTTAAAAAGAAGTCTAGCCAGACGAAGCAAAGAGGACATGTATGGATATTAGATTCTTACGCTAGCGCTTCGCGAGCACACGTGGCAGCCCCGATTCGGAAATTTATCCAGGAGGAGTGGCAAATAGCGTACCCTGAAGAAGACCCAGGAGAGTGGGACCAAGAAGTGTTGCCGTGTTATGAGGTTGCGGTACCACAACAACCCAATAGTAGCGACTGTGGAGCATACCTACTACAGCTGGTAGAAGAATTCCTGAGAGACCCCACGTGTGACTTACGGCATGAAAACACTCGCGCCTGGTTCACCGCCAGTCGTGCCGCCTATAAACGCACCGAGGTAGCCCTTCTATTACAAATACAGGCCAACACCGCGGTAAGAGGCATATTGCCAAGCCTATACTTACCCCAGCTGAACGCACCGACCACCAAACACCTGTTAGTGGCAAAGGCAGCCAGCGCAAGAAGGTACAGAAGGCATCACGTCGCCTCCGACATGACGATTCGTCACCCGACGACACCGACAGTTCGTCCTGTAGCTCTACCAGCAGCTCTTGCAGTACTTCGTCCAGCTCGTCCAACAGTTCAGCCAGCAGTTCGTCGAACAGCAACACCCCAAACAACGACAACGGTACTAACCACATGCCAGCTAACTCGACGATACAGGGGTCGACAAGTGCTACTACCACACCATGCATAGTCACCGATCATCGGACAAGCGAATCCGAAGCATTCACGGCACCGGCTCGGCCCGGCGTCAAAGGCGACCAGCGACCACCGGTTGACCAGAGCCGTCAGGAATACCGTCAGGCACCAATACAACAGCAAACCGCCCCAATCCCACTAACAGTGACCATGGAGGCCGCAGCCGCGTCAAACCTAAGCCCCATCTTCAGCGACACACAAATCATGGACGCCATCGACAGCCGCTACAAAACCTGGCGGCGAGGACGACGCATGAGATTCATGGCGACCATAAATGGCTAGAGTTGCAAAGTGATGATCCAGAGAAGCGGCGCAATCACCATCACGCCATACCCCCCGAAGTGAGGAGGAGATGTAAGGAACAAAATTTTGTGTAAATTTTCTCCCACATGTGTTCTTACTTCACCGCTTACTTTCTTTTTCTAGACTTGCCCTCGGCTGGCGACTGGGTCGCTCACTTGGCCACAGAGAGAGATTGCAACCCCACCGGGATTACTGCGACAAGGCGAAAGCCTGAGCGGAGATCTGACCATCGAACATATAGAGAAAATTTGTACTTTTATAACTTTCTTATAAGAAAATATTTTATAAATTCTATAAATATTTTATGAATATTTTGATAAATATTCTCGCTAAAGCGATAGTATTAAAAGACATCAAATGTATATACATATGCTGTAAATATTTTGATATATTTCTTTTTGTTAGCATATAAGTAAGGTTAACATAAATAATGAATATAAACAATAATTGAACTACAAAGAATCTATTACGACTTCTCATTAATGAAGGCACTAGTCGTGAGACATATCCTTTGGAAAGCGTTATAAATAATTTTAAATAGTAGTTAAGAAATAGAAACGTGTAAGAATACGTTATATAGAGCTAGTTTAATTAGCATAGGTAAATTTAGAATAGACACCGGGTTGCAAAGGCTATCACTTCCGCCGTAAAAGATTAGGTATGACCAACCGCTTCCACAGGGTTACGTTGTGGGTAGGTTCCTACCGGGGTGGCTCTCTTGTTGATAATTGTTTTCTGTTTATTCTTTTCATGTACCATGATGATAACGGGCATCATAGACACACGCCAGGCAGTTGGTGAGGTAGGAAACACGAAAGCCAAGCCAACGAACGGGAACATCACGCGATAATTCAAGAAGGTTCGATGCAAAGAAGAAGACAGCTGTGTATAAAAGCACAAACTCAGAGCGAATCGAGATCTGTAATTTTTCAACCGTGCGCGTGTGAGGTGTTAGTAGCAGGAATAGTTTTCGTTGGTGGCAGAAAGTTCTGCCCGCCCCAATGGACAGCGACGTCAATGTTTATACATGGAAAAAATTTCAAGCGCCGACTGCACCACCAAGGGAAGTCAACAGCAACGTCAACGTTAAAACAAATCACACGAAAACATCGACAGCATCAGAGGAACAATCAACAGCGACGCCAACGTTCGCACATTTTTAAGCAAAGAAAAGGTATCCGCAGCACCACAACGGAAGAGCCAACGACGACGTCAACCTCTAGCGATTAGTGCAGGATAAAGCGACGGCAGTATAGCAACAAAGAACGCCAGTATCAACCGCAAAATTACCACAGGCAACCCCAGACGTCATTGAAGTATCCATTTTCTGTACTTTTATCAACCATAAGGCCAACGGGTGAGTATGGGGACTCCCGAGGGGGTCTAAACGTGGTAAAAAAAGAAGTGGAAGGCAGAGAAATAGTGATATAGTGAATCTAAAGTGAAAATATTTAACGAAACGAGACCGAGAACAGAGCGACGTATACCCAAAGAATTCGAGTAAACGTACGGGCTAATGTGGGCAGTACCGCACCCGGACGTTTTACTCCTCTGCCCCACATCGGGAAGATCTAACCGGAATCGAGATCGTGACGTAGACATAGAGTTTCTTGTATTGTGGACCGAGGACGGGCTAATGTGGGCAGAACCGCACCCGTTCTAAGTCTCAGTTCATCCTTTCTCGGGATCAGGGCATTCATATAATTAACGACAAGACATTGTGTGGCTATCGGACGAGATATTACTGGGTACTTTGATCCGGCAATCGCGAATCCGAGGTCCGGGCTAATGTGGGCAGTACCACACCCGGCCTTGAGTTTAAGGTTGAAATCCGAGAATAATACCTAGAAGTCGACGAACACTAATTGAGACCCCAACAATAGCCGTTAATATTACCTAATAATACACTATGAATTTTCACTATTAAGAGATATTTCCACTGCAGGGTTTGAGCATACCACTCAACGTTGGATAGGTTTACCCACGTCCACCTAACATACAATATAAAGATATAGAAGCGAACATATATCTATTCTTTTTCCTTTTTTTATCTAAAATCCTCCTAAAAATTTCGGATTGCGATCAAAGGATAGCAAAGAATTTTTCTTTTCAATATTAAAATAAATCGGTAGAAATATATATGTAGCAGTTCATAATTACTATATTTTCCTTTACACTTTGATTAGAAGCTAAAACGATTACCGAACTCAATGTAAACGCGGGAAAACCATATATAAATACATTTTATTTTTTTTTCATTTGGGAAAACCTACTCACAACTAGTTGATTGTGGTCCACCTTCCGTGCGACCAGGTAGCATTAAGACAACACTTTGTTAGTAAGTAAGCGCATCCTGAATTTTGTCAATAAAGAATATTAAGTTCCGATACCACAGGGTTTTTATTTGGTGTCCGTTTCCGAAAGGAAACGTCTTACAAATTTTTGTACCGAACCCTGGGTCCGGCGAGCGAATCCTCGGCCGGAAAAAAGGGTCGTTACAATCTGCATCTATCTAAAACCAGCTGCGAGAGAAGAGCGTCTGCCGTCCTACTTCTATGCATATTCGCCTGAAGTATTCTCATTTCTTCCTATTGGCTTCACACTTACGGGAGCCCGGTAGGTGTTCTACTGAAGCCCGGCCTTCATGATGGCATAAGCAGCATTTTGGAGGTATGCTGCATTCCTTTAGCTTGTGTTCTGCTTCTCCACAGCGTATACATAAGCCTTGTCCTTTCCGATCAGGTCCAGTGCAGCTTGACTGGACATGTCCAGTGCCGAAGCATCTGTAGCAGCGCTTAGTATCTTCAAGATATTTTACTCTGCAACTTGTCCAGCCGATAAGTACACGCCGCTCTTTAAGGATGACATTTGCACTTTCCGTTGGCAGCGTAACGTATGCACGTCGTTGTTCTCTGCTGTCAGTGCGCGATATAGCTACTCCCACTTCTGCTCCTGGGTTTTTGAGTGATTTTCTAATGGCGGCTACTACCTCGTCTTTGTCGGTAAAGCTATCCAGGTCGCGTACTTCAATTGTCACCGTTGGCTTAAGATCACTAACGGTTGCATCAGCTCCGTTATCAATAAATATCAAATTTTTCGTAAAGATCGTCATGATAAGATCGGTGGTGATGTTTTGATAGCTGTTCAAAACTCGCTTGTATCTGAAGAATTGACAATTCTTGACACCAGTGACATTGAGTTCATTTGTGTTGCAGTTAAATTAAATATTAGTATTATTTATGTTACCTGCTCTTACATTCCTCCTAAATGTGACGTAACAATGTATTTAAAACACTTACACGCCATCGAAAAAGTTCATAATTTGTTAAAAAATAAAGACGTTCTTATTGTGCTGGGTGATTTAACCTACCTTTTGTGACTTGGAGATCGTCTGACGATTCTTCATTTCTTACTCCTGTTTCCAATAGTGATTGGATAAATGACTTCTTAGATAAGCTGTCTGATCTGTGTCTTCAACAAGTCAATGATATTTTAAATATAAACCACAGAACCCTAGATCTTGTATTTGTAGATAGATGCACTACTGTTAATCTCCATTGTTCGAATCCCGTATCTCTTCCAGAAGATGTTCATCATCCAACTCTTGAAATAACAGTTTTACTCCCCCACGAAAAAGAAGTTAAAGTAACTTCTGATGTGCGAAATAAAAAAGTTTATAATTTTAAGAAAACGGACTATGTAAAACTTAATTCCTTACTTTCGCAGACTGATTGGTCTCCAATTTTAATTAGCTGAACATCATATTCATATTATGACGTCGAATCTTCTGTACAGTTTTTCAATGATACTCTGCAAAGGTGTTTCTTATTGTCCGTCCCAAAAAAATGGTGTTTCTCCAATCCTTTAAATCCACCCTGGCTAACAAATGATCTAAAGGCACTTAAAAATTTAAAAAATCGTTTATTTAAAAAATATAAAATATCTGGTTCTAGTTTAGACTTTGCTTCCTATTCTTCTTGTCGTTATAGATATCAACTACTAAATAAACAATGCTATTCTGCTTTTATAATTAACATAAAATCTCAATTTAAAGATGATCCAAAACTTTTCTATAGTTTTGTTAACTCAAAACGTAAAGCCTCCAGTTTTCCACCCCTTATGAAATTCAATCAGGAAGAATCATCATGTGACAATGTGATTTCTAACATGTTTGCAAACTTCTTTAAATCAACTTACTCCGATATACCATTTAATACTAGCACGGTGTATCCTTTTCTTCCGCCAGTTAACTCTTTTGAAACTCCTGTAATAGACCCAAATATTGTCATGTGTTATCTTCGACAAGTAAAATCTTCTTTTACGGCCGGCCCTGATAAAATTCCAAGCTGTATTTTAAAGCAATGTGCTACAAACCTGTGTACTCCTCTAGCAAGCATTTTTAGTATTTCCTTGCATAGTGGTTATTTTCCTATTATATGGAAGGATTCTTATATTATACCCCTTCATAAATCTGGCTCCAAGATATATGTTTCTAACTATCGAGGAATTGCAAAATTAAGTGCAATCCCTAAGTTATTTGAGAAAATCATAACTGATCAATTAACCCACTCCGTGTCTTCCACCATTTCTGTCTTTCAACATGGTTTTCTGAAGGGTAAGTCCACTACAACAAACCTCTTAGAGTTTACTACGCGTGTTATAAATGGTTTTACTTTGGGACTGCAGACTGATGTTATTTATACGGACTTTAGCAAAGCTTTCGACAGTGTTAATCATAATCTTCTTTTGAAAAAACTCCACCTTATTGGGTTTCCTGTCACATTATTAAATTAGATAAATTCGTATTTATCTAGACGTACTCAAAAGGTTTTATATAAGAATTCTCTTTCAAAAAGTATTTCGGTCACTTCTGGCGTTCCTCAGGGCAGTCATCTTGGACCGGTTTTATTTTTACAATTCATTAATGATCTTCCTTCGGTAATAAAACACTGTAACGTCTTAATGTACGCTGACGACGTGAAACTTTTTCTTTGTTACAAATCACCCGAAGAACGACATCTTTTACAATCTGATCTAAATATACTTGTGGACTGGTGTAGCTTCAATATATTAAATCTCAACTTAAAAAAATGTAAGCAAATGACATTCTCGCGAAGATCTGCTAGTAACATAAATTACACTATAAATAACACTAACTTAGAAATAGTTTCCAGTTTTCTCGATCTTGGTGCTATTATGGATTCAAAACTTCGCTTCAATCTCCACGTTAATATGGTGATAAATAAGGCAAGAAGAGTCCTTGGTTTCATTAAAAGATGGGCTAAAGAATTCAGTGATCCCTTTACTACTAAATTATTATATACCTCTCTCGTAAGCCCAATTCTTGAATATGCATCAGTTGTATGGAACCCATAATATAATGTCTACATCGACGCCATAGAATCCGTTCAAAAAGAGTTTTTACTTTTTGCTTTACGTCATAGTCGTTGGAACCCCAATATTATGCTTCCATCGTATGAAATACGCCTTAAAATTATTTTACTACCTTCCCTAAGAAGCAGATGAATGATGCTTAATGTCATGTTTCTGTATAAATTACTTCGTGGCGAGATTAATTCGGAATATCTCATCTCAGCTCTAAATTTCAACATCCCAAGGAACTAGACATTTTCTGTTTTTCAAGTTGAGTCAGTGCAGTTCTAATTACGTTCTTCATGAACCTTTACGATGTATGTGCAGTGATTGCAATGATAACTTCAACATGATTAATTTTTCTGATTCGGTAGATGTCTTAGAACGGAAAATTATATTACATTTAAATAATTAAATCAATTTAACTTCATCCCATTATACCTAACGCAATTTTATAACAATGTAATATTGGCAATTGAGATTGTTCTGTTTCTCTTTTTTGTCTCGATATTATGTTTATAAAGTAAGCACCATCAAATATGAATAGTTTTTAAAACTTACTTTTTAATTATTCAATATTTTAATTTTTAATCGAATTCGGATTTACGCGCTCACGTGGTTTCCTGATTTGAAATTAGACTGATCTCACACTATCACCTGGATTGGTGTGCCAGAGTATATCTCTTTTCCATACAAGTTTATGCCTGCGTTGGCCCAAATGCATATCCAACTAATTGGGATTTTGATTTGGCGGATATGAGATTTATCTCATTTCCACGTAGGTCCTTGGGTTGGACAATGGCCGCAAACCAGTCAAAATGAGTTTAGTGTTTTTGATTGTTTTTCGGGTACCTTAAATTGATAATTACTATTATTTAATTTTTTTTTTTTTTTTTTTTTTTTATTAATTATTATACACAATTATAAGTTTTTTTAACAAATAGTGCCTCAGCGCCACGAAGGCATTGTAGAGGCTAATGGCAACAATATAGTATACAATTTACATATGTACAATTTACAACTCTTGGAATTCAAAAATTATACAATTTCAGAAGAAAATATGTATTTTACCAAATTATAACTTCTATGATGAGAACTACTACTGTCTCACAATAATAAACAACTAATAAATCAAATCGAAATGCAAGCATCAAAAAATCAATATGTAAGCAGCATCTCAACATTTTGAAGCAAATACTTTTTTAAATTACTTTTAAAAATCGACAAAGTTTGACAATTTTTTAGATATTCTGGTAATTGATTGAACTCGTTTGGTCCAGCAAAAGAAACACGTTGTTTGGTTAGTTCCAAGCGGCATCTTACTACCTGCAAATGCATAGCTTGCCTTGTGGATCGCTGAGTAACGTACACATTCTGAGCAAATTGCAGACCTCGATACCCAATGCCACGTATGGTTTTGAAAACATACAGTAAAAGTTGTCTTTTGTAAAGACCTTTAATAGGAAGAACATCCTTAGCATAGTCTTTATACAAGTTAACTGTACTGTGCCTTGAAGGAAGGTTGAAGACAATTTTTAGGGCTTTGTTTTGAAGTACCTGTAAAGACTTGAGTAGGGCAGAGCTTTTACTACCATAAACTATGGGTAAGTACGTTAAGTGGGAGTGAATCAAGGAGTGATAGATCATCATTTTTGTTGCAATGGTTAGTTTGTATCTAAATTTATACAATATACCGATACCCGAAGCTATTTTACATTTCATTCTATTGATATGACAGTCCCATAGCAAATTACTGTTAAAATAAATTCCTAGGTACTTCACACTATCTGATTCGGCAATCGTATTACCCTCAAATTGAAATCTCATTAATTCAGATCCCCTATAATTAGATGGCTTGAACCGTACCAATTTGGTTTTATCTTTGTTTAAGATCAATTTATTTATTTTAGAAAATTTCGAAATAAATGAAGTATCACGCTCGATTTGTGTTTTAAGAATTTCTATATGATTATATTTATAAAAAAGGCAAATGTCGTCCGCAAACATAAATAGTTTCCCATTGAAGTCAATATTTTTTAAATCATTTATATATATTTTAAATAGTAGAGGCCCAAGAACACTGCCTTGGGGAACTCCACATTCCACGGATTGGAAGCTACTTTTAGATTCTTCAATTTGTACAAGTTGCTTTCTATTTCTGAAATAATCTCTAAATAAACTCAAGGTTAAAGAGGAAAATCCTAGCATACCTAGTTTAGAAAACAAAATGTCATGATCAACTAGATCAAAAGCTTTGGAATAGTCGAAAAAGACACCTGCAACTCCCTTACACCCTTCATCTAAGCCACTGCAAACAAACTCAATTACATTAAGCATGGCTTCCTCCGTACCTGCCCCTTTTCTAAAGCCATATTGCCTATCAAAGAAGAAATTATTACGTTCCAGGTATTCCGTCAGTTGTTCAAATATTATTTTCTCAAATACAATGTTAATAATTGAGAGGATAGAGATTGGGCGAAAGTTTACAATACTGTTGGATCCAACTCCTTTTGGAATCGGAATAACCTTGTGAATTTTAAGTTCATTAGGATATACGGACTCATTTATCATACAATTGAAAATGCTTGCAATAATGTTGCAGACTAAAGATTTTCTGACATATAACATCTTCAAAGTTATTTTGTCAAGACCAGGACTCTTATTCGGGTTTAATTGATTTAAAATATTATCTATTTTAGCTTCGCTGACAGGAGCAAGGTTAAAATTATCTGAAATGGGAATTAAAGTGCGAAACAGATTGAAATCATCCCTTTCCTCTTCAAAATTAAGCCTCAATTTGTGAATAACGTCGTAGAAGAAATTGTTAAACTTTTCCGCTTTACAATCATCAGTTACTATGGGGACATCATGTTCATCCACTAAATTGGAAGAAATTCTTTTCTTGTTGCCCATTTCTTTGTTAAGAAAAGCCCAAGTTTTCCTCACATCACCATTGCACTGCTCAATGTTTCGCGAATAATAATTATCCATTAATTGTTTGCTGCAAGAATGTATAACCTTGCTTATTCTTCTCAACCTTTCAGAAATAGATTTATTGCCTCTGTCTTTCCTTCTAGCATTTAATAACTTTTTCTTGTATGCAATTATGCGCAATAAGGAATCTGTCATCCATGGACTAATTTTCTGCCTAATATCAACTTCCTTAAATTCGTTATATGAGAATTTATCTGCTGCTAAAGAAAATGTATCAATGAAATTCTTACAATTAATAGATGAGTCTTTAGAAACATCGTAACAAAGTGAACCTTGATCCAAAAAACTTGCAAACTTGTTGTAATTAAAACAAACTTTTCTTTCGAGTACGCTATCATCAAAAGAAAATGTAAGATTTGGAGTACAGATAAGAATGTTATGATCCGATAGAAACGTTTCAATTGCATAAACTGGCATATCACATGTTAAATTACTGAAGATGCAGTCAATACAGGACATACTTTGAGGTCTCGTAACTAGGCTATGACATGATAATAAGTTAAACTGTGAGAACGTGTTAATTAAGTTCTGACTCATATTATTCGAGCAAAGTAAATCAATGTTAAAGTCTCCAAGACATATACAAGGCGAGCTATTCATACCTGGCAGGATATTTTCAAGATTCATATAAAAATTATGTAAAGAGCACTTTTGCGATCTATACAGTGAATGTAGTGTTAAAGGCTTACTTCCAATTTTAAAATCTAGTAAGGAAATCATGATGAGATCCAAGAAATCTTCACTTTTATTTAACAAAACTTTGTATTTCAATTTTTTATTTAAGTATATGGAGGTTCCACCAAACGAGTCTTTTCTAAAACAGTGAACAGCATTGAAACCTGATATTGAATAAATATTTGTACAATGTTCATCAAACCATGTTTCTTGAACCACAATTATAGTAGGGAAAGCAGATAATTTACACAATTCATTTTTAAACTTATTGAACTTATTAAGCGATGAGATGCTTCTTACATTAACAGAAAGTATATTGAAAAGATTCGTATTATTTTCACCTAAATTGGAATTATAAGAATCAATATTGGAAAAGTAATTCATCATCAAAAATAATTAAAGAGAAAACAAATTTATAAATAAATCAATAAAAATTATTAATAATTAAGAGATCATTGGATTTATCAGCCTAAAACCTTCATCATTAGCAACAGCTTCGACGTCAACAGCAGCACCTCTACTCCTTCTCATTGAGCCACCAACAGAATTGTACAGGAGATTGTCAACATCATCCATAGACTTGAGAAAAAATTGTCTGGAGTTAATTTCTTTTTTGGCAATGACTGTGCCATTGCGAGTGAAAATGAATTTGTAGCCAATAGCTTTTAGGGACTTCGCATGCTTAAAAATATCTGATGTCTCTTTGGAGAGAAAATCGTTGACGTACACGTTCCTAAGGCCATCTAATGTTTTAAGTTTAGGTTTTCCTTTCATAAAAGCCATTTTTGCTTTCTTATCGCTGAACTTGACAACAATAGACTTTTTGTTACCATTAGCATTGCCTTTTAATATATAAGCATCATCAATTACAGCTTCACAAACATTTGCTCCAATTTTCTTCGCTACATCAAGAACTGCATCCACAGCTTTAACTTCACCATCAAGTTCAATATTATTTATGATGCAATCATTTTGAACTCTGAAATCATTTAGTAATTTAACAGTAGATTTCAAATTTTTTACTTCCTCCCGAAGACTACAATTTTCTTTTTCTAATTTTTCAATTTTCACTGTATTCCCTTTAACTCCATGTAAGATGTCATCATATTGTGCTGACATAAAATTTATTGTCGACATTATGTCATCTAACCGAGTTAATTTCGACTTGATTTCAGCTAAATCACTTGCCGCAACATATGAGTTTTTATCAGGGCCACAGCTTAGACAATTATACTCCAACGAGTCATCATTTAAGAGCTTGTCATACTGAGTTTTGTCTAATCCAGTGCACAAAACATGAAAAGGCTTACTACAACCGTCACACTGAATAGCATTATCACTTTCAAGTACTTCAGTTTTACATTTGCCACAAAAAATTTGTTTCTTGTTATTTCTAGATGGATAACGCTTAGGCAAAGGCATCTCAAGCTTTTGTTTAGAAGTGTACTATGTTAAATAAAGGTTGCAATCAAAGAAAATAATGCGGTATACTTTTAGGCACGAAATTTAAATTTGCATGATAACAACAACAATGTTAATTGACAGCAGGCAGCTGGCGTCTTGGAAGTCTGTTCTTTATTTTTTCAATTTTTAACACTTTTATTTTTATGTTCCAAGTAGCTGTCAGCTGATTTGTGTCTGCTGCTGTGTTACACCTGCACAACTGCTCTTTGCTAAATGCTTTCACTTGTTGAATTCTTGGCGCTTTTTTTTTTTTTTCCTTTTTGCATTGACGGAGCACCCAACGGCAAGGTTAACTCACCCACCAGCAAATGTCCTTGGATGTGATGAAATTGATGAACCTTCAACTGATCCTTGAAAAAACGAGGTTTAGACTTAATAACCGATAGTAGTTGGACTTTATTTAGCGAAAATTATTACGAAAAAATTAATTTTTTGTTAGAACACAATTTGACAGCTGTTCGCTAATTGCCAGGGTTGCCATACTTATGTTAATTATCGAATTAAATTAATTCGATGTTGCTTATTTATATAGAATCAAGTATACTTAAATACGCGTTTATATATATTCAATTTTTAAATTCCGCTGAAAAGCCAATTAATGTGCTTAGTGGAAAATCCTAATTGCCAATAGGGGGTATGTTTTAGTACGTAGGTGCATTCTGTCTGTCCCGGCTGATTCCGGCAGATTTTAGAATGTGAATCGTGCATGCGTATAGGTCGGGTATACGTATCTTGGGAAGATTTCATACCTCCGGGCGAATAAAAAAAAAAAGTAGGTTCACTGGTCAAGTACGTCTATCGTGATCCAGGTGGGTGATATAGAACCCCGATCAGAATTTTGGGACGTCATCGGTGAGCGAGTTAGCCGACAGCTGACTACCTATGAGAAAATTAAAAATAATAAAATAAATAATTTATGTTTGAAAATTGAATTTTATTGTTCGACCGGGGAATGGTAAAATATTCAATTAGACATTGAGCACACTTCCACGAGGAATTGTGAACATTTTGTAAAGTAAAAGTTAGCAGTGACTCATTGAATAGCGTTTGTCAACATTTACTAAGTACCAAAAACCTAAGGGATTCTGGTCAACTGCGACAAAGATTAGTCGCTTTACATGATTACAATATCCCATACATAATTAAACAATAACATTCATATATTTAAATGTAATTTAATTTCACTGAAACATTTTTCAGTCAACTCAGACAAGTAAGTTGATTTTGATTTTTTTTTTTTAATTTAAGACTGGTTACACAGAGCAACGTCTCCTTATATCCACCTCTGAGCAGAGAGGGTAT
The DNA here is from genome assembly GCA_963920525.1 of Dichetophora obliterata. Lineage (NCBI taxonomy): Eukaryota > Metazoa > Arthropoda > Insecta > Diptera > Sciomyzidae > Dichetophora > Dichetophora obliterata. The sequence continues at coordinate 136,610,108 of OY986437.1, forward strand.
GCGAACCATCCGTCATCAAAAATAATATCTACAAACTAATCCGATAAGAACGCCCAACTACCCAGAACCATGGTCAAGACGTCATGGATATACTCCCTGCGTAAAGACGACTTACAAGTCTACGCTGGCGAGTTCGGGTACACCGCCGAAGGAACCGTCGAGGAGCTTCGACGACGATTCGCAGCCGCCGTAGCAGACGTGGAAGAGGATCCGTCGCTACAAAAACGCCTAACCGAATTGGAACTAAAACATGCTGAAAAACGTTCAATCTCACCACGACCTCCGACAACCACATCAATGAACGACATCATGCCTCCAGGCGAGACCATGCTGTCCTTGCCGGCCATCGAGGCCAAGTATACCGAAACGAGAATTTCACCCCCCCTATTGCCGACGACATCGGTAAACATGATCACGACACCAGTGACTATTACGACCACTCAATCTATGGTACCAGCAGCCAGTCAGCTCAACCGAAGTAGACCCCGTGACGGCTCCTATGGTTACGTTATTGACCATGTCCGACGGTGGGCAGTCCGTTTTGATTGTAACCAAGACCCCATCGGATTCATAGAGTGCATCGAAGAGCTAACCGACGCCTATGGCCTGGACAGCGAATGTTTAACCAGAACCCTGCCAGATTTGCTACAGGACAACGCGCTAGTTTGGTGGCGAAACAACAGATCCCCCCAGGAGTCGTGGGACGAGTTCAAAGCGAAATTTTTGAAATATTTTCTACCTGTTCGGTATTTCGAACGCCTTGAGGACCAAATTCGCGGCCGGACTCAGAAGCCACAAGAACGCTTTAAGGATTTCAGTCTGGAGTTACTAGAAATGATGCGACATGCTAATTACACTCCAGCCCAAGGACTAGAACGGGTTTTCCGAAATTGTCGGCCCGAATATCAACTATATATCAAACGCCGCGATTTCACTACGTTCGACGAGTTGCTGTCTATGGCCGAAGACTATGAAATCCTCTGTCACGAGGGTAGCCAAAGTAAAAGCCACCGCAACCGGAAGGCGGACCATCTCGAAACGCCATCCAGAATATACCTCACCGTTGGGTGGGCTTTTATCGTTGGGCTCATCATTAGGAGCCAAATTAAGAACACCCTGCAAACCGAAGGACTGTTTACACGAGCGTTCGATTAGCGGACGGAACCATAAAACCAGTGACAGAGAGCCTTCTCGTAGATATTACCATGGGATCAACCACCTGTGAGACGCCGTTGTTAATCCTACCGGGCGTGGCTGACGACCACCTCTTAGGAATGGATTTTTTGACAAAAGCCAACGCCAAGTTCAGTTGTGGTGGTCAAACAATCATTCTGCGGACCGAGCACACGAATGAAGTTACAGAACCCGCCTGCACAAATGTGACGATAGAATCCACAGTGGACGACTTCCTGCGCGAAGAATTGTGTAAATTTGAAAAACTACAGGGGCCGGCCAAGGTGACGCCACACAAGATCGTCATGTTAGATGATAGGCCACTGAAACAAAGATATTTTCCCCGTAATCCAGCCATGCAGGAAATCATCAATCAGGAAGTCGACGATCTTCTAGCTAAGGGGTGCATCGAACCTTCACACAGTCCGCACAGTGCTCCAATTGTACTAGTCAAAAAGAAAACGGGTACCTGGATACTTTGCGTTGACTATCGGCAGTTGAATTCCAAATCAGCCCCAGACGCCTACCCGCTACCCCGAATCCATCACATCCTCGATCGTCTACGCAACGCGCGATTCATCAGCAGCTTGGATTTAAAAAACGGCTATTGGCAGATTCCCATGGATCCCGCCAGCAAACAGTACACGGCCTTCACAGTACCTGGACGTGGCCTCTTCCAATGGCGCGTGATGACTTTCGGGTTACACTCGGCACCGGCTACATTTCAGAGGGCATTAGATAAAGTCATCGGCCCAGAATTAGAGCCATTCGCGTTTGCCTATCTGGATGACATCATTGTGACCGGTAGCACCATGGAAGAACACCTGAGGAACCTGAAGGAGGTTTTCCGGCGACTGCGAGAAGCCAACCTGCGATTAAACGTCGACAAATGTGAGTTTTTCAAGGCCGAGACGAAATACCTGGGACATGTGGTGAGTGGCGATGGTATACACACCGATCCCGATAAGATAGCCGCCATAAAAATGTTGACACCCCCTACCAGCCTCAAAGAATTAAGAAGTTACCTAGGAGTCGCGTCATGGTATCGTCGGTTCGTGCCTGATTTCGCTGCAATCACCCACCCAATGACGATGTTGTTGAAGAAGGGAAAACATTGTAGGTGGGGCCCTGAACAGCAGACGGCATTTGAGAAGCTGAAGGAGAAACTCACGGAAACACCCGTCTTGGCATGCCCAGATTTCAACCAAACTTTTGTGCTACAGTCCGGTAGCCGACGCTCTATCTAGACGACCCCTAGAAGACCTCAGTAAGATCAACACAACCGACACCGTATCACTCTGCGCATGGCTCGAAAAACGGAAAGCCGCCGTACGCGACGACCCCACCAAATACTCAGACTATTTAGAGATTGATGGTCATTTGTACAGACACATCCCGAACCAGATCGGAGATGAATAGGCCGCGCCGTGGAAGCTATGCGTCCCTACCCAACTAAGACAACGGGTCATGAAAGAGAATCATGACCAGCCAAGCGCCGGGCATTTAGGCGTCAGGAAGACTTATCAGCCGCATCACTAGCCGATACTATTGGCCCGGGCTATTTCGTGACGTCAGCCGCTATGTACGACAGTGTGAAGTATGTCAACGATACAAAGTCAGTCAACAGGCTCCTGCCGGCAAAATGCTCTCTCGCGTTGCGATGTTACGGCTGTCGTTTGTGCTGATTTTGTCGGACCCCTGCCACGGTCGAAACATGGGAACACAACTCTACTAGTTCTCTTCGACAAGTTCAGCAAATGGACCGAAATAGTGCCCCTACGTAAAGCTACAGGTTATGGCCTGAAGAGAGGATTCCGCGAACGGATTCTAGCCCGGTTTGGCACACCCAAAGTATTCATCTCAGACAACGGCACTCAATTCACCAGCCGATCGTTTAAAAAGTTTCTACAAGAAATGGGAGTCAAACAACAATTTACCGCCCCGTATACTCCACAGGAGAATCCCACGGAACGCACAAACAGAACTTTGAAGACAATGATTGCCCAATTCTGTCAGGAACAACATAAAACCTGGGATGAACAACTAACAGAACTGTCACTCGCACTAAACAGCAGTAAATCTGATGTGACCGGATATAGTCCCGCCTTTTTGGTACAGGGCCGCGAGCCAAGACTCCCAGGAGCCCTTTACGACGAATGCACCACCGGCACAGGCAGAGAGATCCAGACCCCATCAGCACGAGCCACCCAACTCCAAGAAATTTTTCATTTAGTTCGTCACAGCCTTAGTCAAGCCGCGCGTGACCAAGCGCGTCACTACTTGCGACGACGAGACTGGAAACCGAACGTGGGCGACCAAGTACTGGTACGACAACACCACCTTTCAAGCGCCATCAATAGCTTCGCCACCAAACTGGCCCCAAAATTTGAGGGCCCTTACAAGGTCGTAGGGTACATTTCACCCGTCATCATCCAAGTTCGGAAGGAAGGCGAGTCCAGGGTCCGCAATGCACACGTAAGTGAACTGAAAAAGTTTTATGGCGAGACCGACACAAATATATAAATCATAAATTTCCAAAATCTTTTAGAAGGGTGGCAGCAACCACGGTAAAATACTGCGAATCGTGGCAGCAACCACGCTAAAATACTGCGAAGAGCAGCAGCAACCGCGTAAACAACTGCCAGGAGCGGCAGCAACCGCATAAATAACTGCCAGAAGCGGCAACAACCGCGTAATAAACTGTGATAGGCGGCAGCACCCGCATAAGTTCATTCTGCAGCAGGCGACAACATTCGCCATAGTTTTAAGATAACCGCGGCGGCAACCGAATAACAGCGGGCGGCAGACACCCGCCACACTAACGGCAGTGACATCAACGTGAGGAACCATCAGGTACGTGAAAAGACGAGCACCGAGAGAGCAGTACTCCACGATGTTACCATTTAAATTTAAGTCAACCGCGGTGGCAACCGCGTAAACAACAGCGGGCGGCAGCAACCCGCCACACCAACGGCAGTGACGTCAAGAAGAGGAACCATCGGGTACGCACAGGACGGACACCGAAAGAGCATTACTCCATGACTTCACCATCTGAGGTGGCAGTAGTAAAAGATTTACCACCATCAGCCAGCCAGCCCGAGTCAGCATCACTCGAACTTCACGGGTGACAACGCCGACTCCACAATACACCTGCGCCATCAGAAATTACTATTCAGTCGCAAGGTAAAATAATCAAAATTACATCTTGATAGAGTAATAAATTTTCATAAAATAAAAGTCTGAAATGCCCCATACAATTAGAAGATGGTCGTTTTAATCTCACTCATAAGGGGAAAAGTTAAAACTTCACAGTGAGGCCCAGGCCAACCCTAAATGTTACTAAAGCAAATGTTATTTTCTCACTGACATAACCAAATAAATAACAAATCTTAACCTACAGTCGAACATCACCGGCAAGCAGTCGAACCGATTTGATGGACATCACGAGCAACATACATACAAAGAATAGCTAATGTGAACTGACCACTATTTGGGTAATACACAAAATTTATACTGATTCTGTTACATTGGCAACACTGTCTCACTTTAAATTTATATCGTTAAAATTTCAAGCGAATCAACAATTGAAATCAACAACGTAGAAAGCTAAGTGCGAATTAATTAGAATTTCAGAGTGCAAGTATTTTATTTCGTGCAGTACAGGATGCAACAAAATCAAGAGCATGGGAAAGTAGTCGAAGAATGCCGACGTGCCGAACACCTACAAGCTCCACCTGAGGAAATCGAGTGTCAACAGCCAAGCTCATCCGCGCGCTGCCCCACCGCAGCGACTAATATGCAGGCAGTATCGATGTCAACAGCTCAAACACGACACCTCACCGCTACGATTCCAGACCTGGCTATTACTACTTACCCAAAGAGACCAGTAGGTATTACCGTCCGAATCAATGATTATATGTGTTTGGAGGTGGGCCTTTTCTTCAACGATATCATCATTGACTTCTATTTGAAGTGGGTATACCAACATCAAGGAACGCAAACCAAGGCTGACACCCACATATTCAGCTCGCATTTCTACAGCCTACTCACCAGCCCGCTCACCAACACCACGGCGCAAGAACGACGACAGCGTATTCGACGATGGACACGGAAAATCCAGTTAGCTCATAAGCACTATGTCGTCTTCCCAATAAACGAGCGCTACCACTGGTACGTCGCCATCGCATGCCTTAAAAAGAAGTCTAGCCAGACGAAGCAAAGAGGACATGTATGGATATTAGATTCTTACGCTAGCGCTTCGCGAGCACACGTGGCAGCTCCGATTCGGAAATTTATCCAGGAGGAGTGGCAAATAGCGTACCCTGAAGAAGACCCAGGAGAGTGGGACCAAGAAGTGTTGCCGTGTTATGAGGTTGCGGTACCACAACAACCCAATAGTAGCGACTGTGGAGCATACCTACTACAGCTGGTAGAAGAATTCCTGAGAGACCCCACGTGTGACTTACGGCATGAAAACACTCGCGCCTGGTTCACCGCCAGTCGTGCCGCCTATAAACGCACCGAGGTAGCCCTTCTATTACAAATACAGGCCAACACCGCGGTAAGAGGCATATTGCCAAGCCTATACTTACCCCAGCTGAACGCACCGACCACCAAACACCTGTTAGTGGCAAAGGCAGCCAGCGCAAGAAGGTACAGAAGGCATCACGTCGCCTCCGACATGACGATTCGTCACCCGACGACACCGACAGTTCGTCCTGTAGCTCTACCAGCAGCTCTTGCAGTACTTCGTCCAGCTCGTCCAACAGTTCAGCCAGCAGTTCGTCGAACAGCAACACCCCAAACAACGACAACGGTACTAACCACATGCCAGCTAACTCGACGATACAGGGGTCGACAAGTGCTACTACCACACCATGCATAGTCACCGATCATCGGACAAGCGAATCCGAAGCATTCACGGCACCGGCTCGGCCCGGCGTCAAAGGCGACCAGCGACCACCGGTTGACCAGAGCCGTCAGGAATACCGTCAGGCACCAATACAACAGCAAACCGCCCCAATCCCACTAACAGTGACCATGGAGGCCGCAGCCGCGTCAAACCTAAGCCCCATCTTCAGCGACGCACAAATCATGGACGCCATCGACAGCCGCTACAAAACCTGGCGGCGAGGACGACGCATGAGATTCATGGCGACCATAAATGGCTAGAGTTGCAAAGTGATGATCCAGAGAAGCGGCGCAATCACCATCACGCCATACCCCCCGAAGTGAGGAGGAGATGTAAGGAACAAAATTTTGTGTAAATTTTCTCCCACATGTGTTCTTACTTCACCGCTTACTTTCTTTTTCTAGACTTGCCCTCGGCTGGCGACTGGGTCGCTCACTTGGCCACAGAGAGAGATTGCAACCCCACCGGGATTACTGCGACAAGGCGAAAGCCTGAGCGGAGATCTGACCATCGAACATATAGAGAAAATTTGTACTTTTATAACTTTCTTATAAGAAAATATTTTATAAATTCTATAAATATTTTATGAATATTTTGATAAATATTCTCGCTAAAGCGATAGTATTATTAAAAGACATCAAATGTATATATACATATGCTGTAAATATTTTGATATATTTCTTTTTGTTAGCATATAAGTAAGGTTAACATAAATAATGAATATAAACAATAATTGAACTACAAAGAATCTATTACGACTTCTCATTAATGAAGGCACTAGTCGTGAGACATATCCTTTGGAAAGCGTTATAAATAATTTTAAATAGTAGTTAAGAAATAGAAACGTGTAAGAATACGTTATATAGAGCTAGTTTAATTAGCATAGGTAAATTTAGAATAGACACCGGGTTGCAAAGGCTATCACTTCCGCCGTAAAAGATTAGGTATGACCAACCGCTTCCACAGGGTTACGTTGTGGGTAGGTTCCTACCGGGGTGGCTCTCTTGTTGATAATTATTTTCTGTTTATTCTTTTCATGTACCATGACGATAACGGGCATCATAGACACACGCCAGGCAGTTGGTGAGGTAGGAAACACGAAAGCCAAGCCAACGAACGGGAACATCACGCGATAATTCAAGAAGGTTCGATGCAAAGAAGACGACAGCTGTGTATAAAAGCACAAACTCAGAGCGAATCGAGATCTGTAATTTTTCAACCGTGCGCGTGTGAGGTGTTAGTAGCAGGAATAGTTTTCGTTGGTGGCAGAAAGTTCTGCCCGCCCCAACCGACAGCGACGTCAATGTTTATACATGGAAACAATTTCAAGCGCCGACTGCACCACCAAGGGAAGTCAACAGCAACGTCAACGTTAGAACAAATCACACGAAAACATCGACAGCATCAGAGGAACAATCAACAGCGACGCCAACGTTCGCACATTTTTAAGCAAAGAAAAGGTATCCGCAGCACCACAACGGAAGAGCCAACGACGACGTCAACCTCTAGCGATTAGTGCAGGATAAAGCGACGGCAGTATAGCAACAAAGAACGCCAGTATCAACCGCAAAATTACCACAGGCAACCCCAGACGTCATTGAAGTATCCATTTTCTGTACTTTTATCAACCATAAGGCCAACGGGTGAGTATGGGGACTCCCGAGGGGGTCTAAACGTGGTAAAAAAAGAAGTGGAACGCAGAGAAATAGTGATATAGTGAATCTAAAGTGAAAATATTTAACGAAACGAGACCGAGAACAGAGCGACGTATACCCAAAGAATTCGAGTAAACGTACGGGCTAATGTGGGCAGTACCGCACCCGGACGTTTTACTCCTCTGCCCCACATCGGGAAGATCTAACCGGAATCGAGATCGTGACGTAGACATAGAGTTTCTTGTATTGTGGACCGAGGACGGGCTAATGTGGGCAGAACCGCACCCGTTCTAAGTCTCAGTTCATCCTTTCTCGGGATCAGGGCATTCATATAATTAACGACAAGACATTGTGTGGCTATCGGACGAGATATTACTGGGTACTTTGATCCGGCAATCGCGAATCCGAGGTCCGGGCTAATGTGGGCAGTACCACACCCGGCCTTGAGTTTAAGGTTGAAATCCGAGAATAATACCTAGAAGTCGACGAACACTAATTGAGACCCCAACAATAGCCGTTAATATTACCTAATAATACACTATGAATTTTCACTATTAAGAGATATTTCCACTGCAGGGTTTGAGCATACCACTCAACGTTGGATAGGTTAACCCACGTCCACCTAACATACAATATAAAGATATAGAAGCGAACATATATCTATTCTTTTTCCTTTATTTATCTAAAATCCTCCTAAAAATTTCGGATTGCGATCAAAGGATAGCAAAGAATTTTTCTTTTCAATATTAAAATAAATCGGTAGAAATATATATGTAGCAGTTCATAATTACTATATTTTCCTTTACAATTTGATTAGAAGCTAAAACGATTACCGAACTCAATGTAAACGCGGGAAAACCATATATAAATACATTTTATTTTTTTTTCATTTGGGAAAACCTACTCACAACTAGTTGATTGTGGTCCACCTTCCGTGCGACCAGGTAGCATTAAGACAACACTTTGTTAGTAAGTAAGCGCATCCTGAATTTTGTCAATAAAGAATATTAAGTTCCGATACCACAGGGTTTTTATTTGGTGTCCGTTTCCGAAAGGAAACGTCTTACAAATTTTTGTACCGAACCCTGGGTCCGGCGAGCGAATCCTCGGCCGGAAAAAGGGTCGTTACAATCTGCATCTATCTAAAACCAGCTGCGAGAGAAGAGCGTCTGCCGTCCTACTTCTATGCATATTCGCCTGAAGTATTTTCATTTCTTCCTATTGGCTTCACACTTACGGGAGCCCGGTAGGTGATCATGAAGGCCGTCATGATGGCATAAACAGCATTTTGGAGGGTTGCTGCATTCCTTTAGCTTGTGTCCTGCTTCTCCACAGCGTATACATAAGCCTTGTCCTTTCCGATCAGGTCCAGTGCAGCTTGACTGGACATGTCCAGTGCCGAAGCATCTGTAGCAGCGCTTAGTATCTTCAAGATATTTTACTCTGCAACTTGTCCAGCCGATAAGTACACGCCGCTCTTTAAGGATGACATTTGCACTTTCCGTTGGCAGCGTAACGTATGCACGTCGTTGTTCTCTGCTGTCAGTGCGCGATATAGCTACTCCCACTTCTGCTCCTGGGTTTTTGAGTGATTTTCTAATGGCGGCTACTACCTCGTCTTTGTCGGTAAAGCTATCCAGGTCGCGTACTTCAATTGTCACCGTTGGCTTAAGATCACTAACGGTTGCATCAGCTCCGAGTGGTTTTTTGATTGCCTCTCGGAAGTCATCCTTGTTTCTGCCTTTTTCCAATTCTAAAAGAATGGCTCCAGTTTTCGTTTTCCGGATCGAGCGGATGGCAATGTCTGAGATATGCTGGTTGAACCAGAACTGCATCTGGTTTTTCTCGGGGGCGTGCTTTAATCTGCTTCCTTCCTCCTCTCTTGTTTCCATCCTTCTTCTCTTTATCGTTTTGTTGACAAGGTACCTCTGGTTTTTGTCGCAGGCGTACTTGTTTTTGTTTACCTTCTCCCTTCATTTTTTCTTTCTTGTTCTCTTTTTCGGCTTGTTGCTGTAATACTTTTGATTTTTTCTTCTTGTGTGTTACAGTCTTCCATTGTGCATCTTCTTCTGGATCTCTAATTGTTTCGTTTGTTACAACTTCCGTTTCTTTAGGCCTCTTTTTAGTCCCTTGCGCTAACGGACTTGAAGCAGCTCGTTTTGCGTTTGTCGTCATCGGTGTTAAGACTTGGGCTGACGTTTAGCAGCTTCAGCAAGCTTTCCCTCCTTCTCTGCTCCTGTCCAGTTTCTTCTGTAGCTAGCAATCACATCAAGCAATTCGTCAAGCTCTGAAACCCCATTCTTAATGTCCATGTTGACCTTTTTCTGCCTTATCATGGCCGCTTTCATCTTCCTGAGCACTTTTCTGCACTCCTGAAGCGATTCTTCCTCTGATGCTCTCATTTTTAAATTGAACTCCTGACGTGGTGAGCAATGAATGGCCGGAGCTGGTGAAGAGATTGGCGTGCTGTATCTAGTTGGGAGGGGCGCCACATCACAGCTGCTTGGAGTAATGATTGTGTTCTCTGGTTTCGATGGCATCGCTTCTTTTTGCATCAGCAGCGCTTCTGCAGTGCAACCTTTTGGCGGCGATCGCAGAGTCTTTTTGCTCCCTACAAATCAGGTTCTGCAGGTTCTTCATCAAATTGTTGTTTTGTTTGTTGTTGTGAAGTCAATGATAATAATGATAATAATGATAATAATGATAATAATGATAATAATGATAATAATGATAATAATGATAATAATGATAATAATGATAATAATGATAATAATGATAATAATGATAATAATGATAATAATGATAATAATAATAATGATAATAATGATAATAATGATAATAATGATAATAATGATAATAATGATAATAATGATAATAATGATAATAATGATAATAATGATAATAATGATAATAATGATAATAATGATAATAATGATAATAATGATAATAATGATAATAATGATAATAATGATAATAATGATAATAATGATAATAATGATAATAATGATAATAATGATAATAATGATAATAATGATAATAATGATAATAATGATAATAATGATAATAATGATAATAATGATAATAATGATAATAATGATAATAATGATAATAATGATAATAATGATAATGATAATAATGATAATAATGATAATAATGATGATAATGATGATAATGATGATAATGATGATAATGATGATAATGATGATAATGATGATAATGATGATAATGATGATAATGATGATAATGATGATGATGATAATGATGATAATGATGATAATGATGATAATGATGATAATGATGATAATGATGATAATGATGATAATGATGATAATGATGATAATGATGATAACGATGATAACGATGATAACGATGATAATGATGATAGTGATGATAATGATGATAATGATGATAATGATGATAATGATGATAATGATGATAATGATGATAATGATGATAATGATCATAATGATGATGATGATGATAATGATGATAATGATGATAATGATGATAATGATGATAATGATAATGATGATAATGATGATAATGATGATAATGATGATAATAATGATAATGATGATGATGATAATGATGATAATGATGATAATGATGATAATGATGATGATAATGATGATAATGATGATAATGATGATAATGATGATAATGATGATAATGATGATAATGATAATAATGATGATAATGATGATAATGATGATAATGATGATAATGATGATAATGATAATGATGATAATGATGATAATGATGATAATGATGATAATGATGATGGTGATGATAATGATGATAATGATGATAATGATGATAATGATGATAATGATAATGATGGCAATGATAGCAATGATAGCAATGCTAGCAATGATAGCAATGATAGCAATGATAGCAATGATGGCAATGATGGCAATGATAGCAATGATAGCAATGATAGCAATGATAGCAATGATAGCAATTAAAGCAATGATAGCAATGCTAGCAATGATAGCAATGATAGCAATGATAATGATGATAATAATGATAGCAATGATACCAATGATAATGATGATAATAATGATAGCAATGATAGCAATGATAGTAATGATAGCAATGATAGCAATGATAGTAATGATAGCAATGATAGCAATGATAGCAATGATAATGATGATAATAATGATAGCAATGATAGCAATGATAATGATGATAATAATGATAGCAATGATAGCAATGATAGCAATGATAGCAATGATAGCAATGATAGCAATGATAGCAATGATTGCAATGATAGCAATGATAGCAATGATAGCAATGATAGCAATGATAGCAATGATAGCAATGATAGCAATAATAGCAATGATAGCAATGATAGCAATGATAGCAATGATAGCAATGGTAGCAATGATAGCAATGATAGCAATGATAGCAGTGATAGCAATGATAGCAATGATAGCAATGATAGCAATAAAAATAAGGATAATAATGATAGCAATGATAGTAATGATATCAATGATAGTAATGATACCAATGATAATAATGATAGCAATGATAGTAATGATAGCAATGATAATAATGATAGCAATGATAATAATGATAGCAATGATAATAATGATGGCAATGATAATAATGATAGCAATGATAATAATGATAGCAATGATAATAATGATAATAATGATAATAATGATAATAATGATAATATTGATAATAATGATAATAATGATAATAATGATAATAATGAAAATAATGACAATAATGAAAATAATGATAATAATGATAATAATGATAATAAAAAAACTTCAAACTAACCACTACCAAATATCTTTCACATGAAAGATGCCTTGCGTTTTCACCTCTAGATCAGTAAGCACGTAATAGGCGTTGCCGAGCTTTTGTTTAACACTAGCTTTTTTTTTAGACTGAACCAACGCTCAGGGGATGCCCTGGGCATCGATGCAATGGTAAAGGGGTGGGCTTGGACAGCTGCCCGGGTGGACCTGGGAAATACGCGAGCTGGTGGCGTCAGGCCATGTATCTCCCTTGAACACTTCCCATGGTTATACCTATACAGAAGGCTTAGGCAACCAACATTGCGTTGATGCCCAAGAGAGTTAAGAGAGAATGAAATACTTTCATCCCCTATCAAATATATCGCACGACGTTGAATTCGATCCAGAAGCTCCAAATAAGATCTTGAAGCCCCTGCCCAAATGTGCGAATTGTACTCCATTTTCGGTCTAATATATGAGGTGTAGATCATGCGAAGATCAGCTGAGGTGAAATATTTTTGCACCGTTTTAAAAAACCTAGGCACTTGCCCGCTTCTTTCGACACATCGAAAATATGATCATTCCAATGAAAATCAAATCTGATCGATAAGCCCAGAACGTCAAGAGCGGCTGATTCCACAAGATCCACACCATTCATATTGAGGGGTGTTAAGGGGCAATCCATCCGCTTGTGAGTTAACAGGCAGCACTGAGTCTTGCTTGCATTGAACTCTACTCTATTAGCAAGACCCCACTCAGAGATTCTTTGTAGATCATTTAGGAGTGTGTCATTCATATTTTGCCTTTTTCTCTCAATCTCCATAGAGCTTGGGCGTTTACTAAATGAATATGAATGACAAATGCTGCTGTCGTCTGCAAACGAATGTATTAGGTTATGCGTCAACGACAGAAGGTCGTTGATAAAAACCAGAAACAAGGTTGGCGATAGAACTGAACCCTGCGGTGCTCCTGCGTTAATGGCGTGCTCCTCGGACGAAATACTGTTAACTACGACTCGAATCGTTCTGTCTTTGAGGAAACACGTGATCCATCGAGCAAAGCTCCCACCAAAATCATATGCAACAAGTTTTGACACGAGCGCTTTATGCCACAATCGGTCGATGGCTTTAGAAATATCCAGAGCAACAACCCAGCTCTCGCCGAAAAAGTGAACGCATTTATTCCATTCTTCGGTTAAGAATGCCATAAGATCACCAATAGAGCGAACCCTATGGAAACCATATTGACGGTCACTGAGCAGTTGGTTGCGCTCCAGATAGTTCACAATGTTGAAGTTTACTACGCTCTCCATAACTTTGGAAAGCGTCGAGCATATCGCAATGGGTCGGTAGTTTGCAGGGTTCGTGGCATCACCCTTTTTAGGCACCGGCTGGACATTTGCCACCTTCCAACAAGATGGAAATACTCCTGCTCTGTAGGAGATGTTGAAAAGGTTGCGCAAAGGCCGAGCCAGCGAAGAAGCACACATTTTAAGCACAATTGGCGGTATTCAGTCAGGACCAGAGGTTTTGTTTACGTTGAGATTTGTAAGGACCCTTTTAACTGCTCTCGTTCGAAAGTATATCTCCTGCATTGCAGAAGATCCATCCCCAACAAAGGGCAGTGGCTGATTGCTATCCGAGAGAGTGGAATTTTGTGCAAACAATCTAGCCAATAGGTTCGCTTTATCAGCCGAGTCAGTGAAGATTTTGTCATCTTTTAAAAGAGCTGGAATAGATGACGATTTCTGGTTCTAAACTCTTTTAACAAATGACCAAAAATTTTTGCTCCTTTTGGGGCAGAGAAGAACCTGTTCTCAAATGCGAGCTTCGTGCAGAAACTTTTCGTGTTTTAAAATTGCATTACAGTGATTCCTTGGCTCGATGCGAAGTCTATTAGTATCAGTATTCTTATTAGAACGCCAATTCTGAAAGGCTTCCTCTTTGGACCTGACTGCAATCCTGCAAGTCTCATTAAACCATGAGTGGTCTTTTGGTTTAATGCTTCTCATCTTATTGGGAATGAAAGACCGCATACCCAATAAAATAATTTCTTGTACCTTGACAGCCGCGGCATTCACATTTCTATCAGCGAAACATAATTTCCAATTGAAGCTGCGATAAAAATTATTTAACGCAGTCCAATTTGCCCTTCCATAAAACCATGCAGTCCTCTTCGGGGCTTGAGGCGTAGAGGTGCAGGGGTTAGAATATGGAAAAATGTGGAGATGGTACAATGGTCCGAGCTACAAAGAGGTGCGTTGACACTCACATCAGATTTTTCATGATGTGAAGTCAGAAAAAGGTCAAGGGTATTATGGCTATGCATATCACTTTGAGGAAAAAAAGTGGGTTCCTTCACTAGTTTAATCAATTGGTTCGATTCAGCAAATAGCTCAACATATTGTACAGCTTTAACTCCGGTTGGAGCCAATTTGGCGTTAAAATGTTTAAGTTAGTTGCTTTGGCAAAAGTTTCGTCTGGTCACTTCTTGACCAATTTCAAACGATCGACTGCGGGAATGCAAATTATAAAATTTGGCTTTAGCGTCATAGCCATCTTTTACTTTTTTATTAATTAAACTACAAATAACCTAAAACTCGTCTTCTCGTTTTAATCTCTCCGAACCCTGTGTAAGCCAGTAAAGATTTTTCAAGATTTTGTAATCTTTACCGTCTAGTTTTTTCGTGCTCTGTTGTGCAGTGCGTTGGTGCGCGCTTGCACGGGTATCACAAAGATTTATATTGAAGCCTTCAGCAGGACTGAAATTGCAATGAAATCAGCTAGTGATTTTTCCTTTTCCTATTGAAAAAAGTTGTTGTTGTTGTTTCTTTGGAAAGATTAGTAAGAACAATTAATCCCTAAACATAACGACACATACACAGCTCGAATGGGCAATCAATACCTTCAAACCATTTAAGTCACCAGAACCTGATGGTATAGCTCCCATTGAAATTCAGAAGCTGTACAGCATCATTAATGAGAGGCTTTTGTTGATCTACCAAAGCTGCCTTGACCTAAATCACATTCCCAAACGCTGGCGTAATGTGAAGGTTATCATTATACCTAAGGCAGGCAAAAGCTCACACGTAAACCCAAAGTAACTTCGACCTATTAGTCTCTCATCTTTTATTCTAAAAATCTTTGTATGTGGGCGCATACAACTTCCAACTTTACTTGGTCATAGGTCATACATGCTTAGACGGATTACAATGAAAATTAGTAAAATATCTTATTTAAGGTAGGTAAACATATTGACATAATCAAAAAAACTATTTGACAGTTCTGTTGTTCTGGACACGAAAAGTTACGTATTGGTTCTTGTGTATGCGCACGCATATAATTTTACTTGCAAAGCATTTCGTTGTGTATGCGTGCGCATACACAAGAACCAATACGTAACTTTTCATGTCCAGAACAACTGAATATTTTTTTGTACAAAACAAAAAAAAAATTAAACAAAAACAACAAAAAGCTACTCACGATTTTGTTGGTGCATTACACACATGCAATTTTTGCGATTTCTGACTCGTCACATTGTATTTGTGTATGCGTACGCATACAATGGAACCGTTTTGTCTTCAAATTTAAGGAAACCGTGAGGGTTAAAATAGAAGAAAAGCCACTGTCAGCAGCACAACATGCTTACACCAAAAGCAAATCCGTGGAAACAGCTCTCCACTCCATAGTTTCTATTATTGAAAAATACCTCCATCAGAAAGAATAATCGATGATAGCTTTTATTGATATAGAAGGAGCCTTTAATAACGTCGAAGCAAAAGCTATCACTAATGCGCTAACGGAGCTTATGGCAAATGCTAAAATAAATCAAATGCTAGTTGGCAGAACTATAAGTGCGAAATTTGGTGCGGCATCCACGTTAAGATTTGTACCAAGAGGAACCCCTCAGGAAGGTGTTCTTTCGCCTCTACCCTGGAATTTAGCATTAAATGAACTGTTAGTAAGACTGGAACTAGAGGGGTGCAGGGTAATAGCTTATGCCAATAACGTTACTATTGTTACCTCTGGAAAATACATATCTACCCTTCGAGATATGCAAAATTGCCTAAATACTATGTCAACTGGGCTATCAGCTGTGGGCTTAGCGTTAACCCAAATAAAACTGAGTTAGTGGTTTTCACCAGTAAACACAATTTACCTCTATTTAGTCCTCCTAAACTGGGAAATACAAGAATAATCTTCTCAGATCAAGCAAAATACCTGGTGCTTATACTGGATAGGAAACTAAACTGGAAGCCCAATCTGCTCGAGAGAGCCAAAAAAGCGAATATTGCCCTTTACTCCTGCAAAAAGGCGTAGCAAATGGGTAGCAAATGGTGTACAACCAAGTGTTATTCACTGGCTATATACAGCAGTTGTAAGGCCAATCTCGCTATATGGTGCTATTGTCTGGTGGCAAGCACTCAAAAAAACAGACTCACCTAAACCTTCTACGTAAAGTTCAAAGATCAGCAAAACTGTGCAGCAGTGGAGCCCTAAGAACCACTCCAACAGACGCATTAGACACAATGCTCCATCTTACACCACTTGACATCCTAGCAAAACAGATGGCCGCTTATACAGCCATCTGCCTAGAAGCCACCTCCCAGTGGAAAGAAGGTATACAAGGACATTCTTGCATTAGAAAATTTCTTCCTTCCATACCCAGGTATACTACACCACACAAAAACTATGTGATGTACTATCAAAATGTCATTGAGATCTTTACTGATGGATCAAAACTAGATGGCAAAGTAGGTGGAGGAGTCTACTCAGTAGCATTATTTTAGCCTTCAGGCTCTCTGACTATTGCAGTGTATTTCAAGCTGAAATCGTTGCTACACATGAAGCGTTAATTTGGCTTCAGGTAAATAAAATATCTTCCATGGATATTTGCATACTTTTTGACAGTCAAGCCGCTTTGAAATCCCTAGGAACTGTTGAAATAACATCTGAAACAGTTCTCAACTGCAGCAGATCTCTAAACGAGATGGCAGAGCAGCTTAAAATCCTTCTATGCTGAATTCCTGGACATAAGGATTTTCTAGGCTACTGCAGAGCAGATGAACTCGCTCATACAGGTACTACCAAACAACTATCTTTAGACAAAGCAAGCCTTGGTATGTCCTCACCACAGGTAAACTCCTTACACATGAGTTATCCTGCATCAAAACCAACAACAGATGGTCAGTAGGAAACACGTGTAATATAACACGGCAAATCTGGCCTAAACTCAATCTTAAGCGTTCAAAAGAACTCATTTCTCTCAGTAGAGACCATATAACCACCATGGTAAGGATCCTTACAGGGCACTGCCTTATTGGCAGATACGCTCAAAGATTAAACATACCCCACAACGACTTCTGTAGAGATGAGGAGGAGGAAGAATGTACAGTACATTTCCTCTGCACTTGCCCAGCGCTGGCTCAAAAACGCTTCCTCCACTTAGGCAACTGGTTCTTCAATGAACTCAAGGAACTCTCAGAATCTTCGATTTACCGAATCCTAGGCTTAGTAAACAGCTCAAACTGGTTTAAATAGAGATAGGAAGAATTAACCCTTGATGTCACAATGGGCCTCATTGGCCTAAGTGTGTCTCGTTTGAGACAGCCACACTAACCTAACCTATGATCAAGCGTTTCGGGCCTAGCCTCACGTTGGTCTTGCCTAAAGTTGGCTTGCTGTTGCGTATTGGGACGATATCGTGGTGCACCACCACCTGTTTCACGCTTTTGTTGTGGATTACTCCCTGCCACGAGTGCCTGTACGAGTGCCATACGGCAGACAGGACCAACTTTGTTGGTTTCCAGAGCATGGAAGCAATGATTGCACGAGGTCTCAACCACTTCATCCGTAGGTTGAATGGTATCATTGCACACAGCACAAATGGTATCGTTGGGAGGAGTACCACACGTAGCAGGTCTTCTGAACCTCGCGTTACAGGCATCACAAAAATAAAAAAACAATCAATCAATTATGTGTATTTATAGCCTAAATAATGTTTAAGCGGCGATAGCCGAGTGAAACCTACCGATTTCACGGACCAAAAAAAAAGCCATAAAGAAATCAATCAAGAATTTGTAAATATAGCATACAAAATTTTATGCTGTTATAGCAGAGCGTATGCGATCAATAAGCGGAACGAGAAAAAAGTCATAACAAAATCAATCAACAATTTTTAAATATAGCATAAATAATGTACGTATAGCATAATCCAGTTTATTCTATTGTCAATGAAATCAAATGATTTCACGCGAAAAAAATATAATATAACAAATATAAATGTGTGATAATGTAATAACATTCTTTGGAGATTACTCGGTAAGGCCATATCAGGACTACTACAGACTGAGGGCACAGGTGCATAGAGAACACGTACAGTTTACGAGAGAAAAAGGGGAAATAAATGTTATTTGCAAAAACCACGAGAAAAAAGAGTTGATTTAATATACTTGAATCAATCTCCGAAATTATTCAAAGATAAAAATCTCGAAAGTATATACTAGTTGATAAATTCTCGAATCCAAAAATTATTAATTAAAAAAATCAAAATTTTTAAAAATTTTTTACTCAATTCAAACGAATTGGTTGGCAGAGGTTCGGTAAGATAAAAAAAAAAATCCAGGAACTAAATCCAGAACATGCTGAATGCAAATATAAAATAAGGGGAAGAAAATATTGATGTTATGTTGGGGCAAAAGAAAAATACAGAATAACTCAGGTGTTACGAATTTAAAACTTATTCGAACTTACGAATAAGAACTGTCTATATTTTTGGCCCCATATTGGGCGCCATTTTTGTGACAAACTCAATCATTTACCTCGGCACGTTGTCATATCCGCAATCCGGATAACGAGGTGCTTTTCTGACTCAGCAGTTCTGCATACCTAGCTATGCTTCAGCTTAGCTCAAGGAAAATGGTCGGGGGCTTGCTTCGTCAGAAAGTTTTGGGATGCGATATTCACGAATAGTCAGTATGCAGTCTACAAAAGGAACCATACCCAGAAAATTTCAATTCAAATTCAAATGGGCGGAAAAAGGAAATGGAAAAGGAAATATACCCTAAAATTTGAACTTGTTCAAATCATGCTGGGCCTGAAAAAAAAAACGGATGGGAGAGAGAAGAAAAAAATATATAAACGCGAACTGAAACTGTTGCCTCTATGCACCGTACAACATGAGGGAGGAAGGTGTTCATTTCCCTCAATGTCTTTACCCGCCCTACCTGTTAATGAAGGAGAAGATTGGTTCATTAACCCTATAAATGCACCTGAGTGCAGCAGTCCACTATGTCCTTACCTTTCATCGTGCAAAAGAAATCAACACAAGTAGTTATACATGGTTTTTGGAATTGGAAGAACTTTTGGAATTTCTTAAATAAAAAAAGGAACACGAAGGGTTTCCCTAAAAATATGTTTTTTAACGAAAAAACTGCAAGTAGCACTTCAGACGTCACAAATCTTTTTGCTGATTATTTTCAATCGAATTTTTTATTAGACGACGGAGATGACGTGAACTGCCCATTTTATTATAATGACAACCCTATTATTGATATGGGTTAATTAGTTCTTTCTGATGATGATGTCTTACAAGATTTGCTCACTTTAGACATTAATAAAGGAACTGGTCCTGATAATATTCCCCCAATATTTCTAAAAAACTGCGCAGCTGTGCTAGCCCAGCCTTTAGCGCTTTTATTTAATTTATCTTTAAAGACAGGGCAGCTTTTGAATATTTGGAAAGAATCCATTATAGTCCCTATCCAAAAGTCTGGCTCTAGGCAAAATATAGCAAACTATCGACCGATATCAAAATTGCCCTTGATCCCTAAATTATTTGAGTCAATTGTCAAAAAAAACATTTATCCTAGAATTAAAAACTCTATCTCTGAATTCCAACACGGTTTTGTTAGTGGTAAATCTACTTCTACAAACCTAACAATGTTCTCTCACTTCATTAAAACTGAAATGGAAAAAGGTAATCAAATTGACGTAATTTTTACTGATTTCGCCAAAGCCTTTGATAGAGTTCAGCACTCCATTATGGTTAAAAAACTTTCCCTAATGGGGTTTCATTCCTCTTTGTTATCCTGGCTGAGAAATTACCTTTCTGATAGGTATCAAGTTGTTCGTATTGGTAACTGCTACTCAAAATCTATTGCTAACCATTCTGGTGTGCCCCAAGGAAGCCACCTTGGACCTCTATTGTTTGTCTTGTTCATCAACGATCTCCCAAACTGTTTACAGCATACTAACTGTTTGATGTACGCTGATGATGTTAAACTGTATAATTCGGTTTCTTCAACTTCCGACCATCGACTTCTTCAAATTGATTTAAACAATATGATTAAATGGTGTTCAGTTAATAGACTTTATTTAAATGTTGCCAAATGCAACATTATGTCTTTTTATATGAAAAAAGAACCAAATTTTTTTAATTACTCAATCGCAAATAGTAGTCTTTCACGTGTCGAGTCTACATCTGATCTGGGAATTCTATTTGATAGAAAAATTTCTTTTTCCAACCATTACGATTGCATAATTACTAAGGCTAATGCAATGATGGGTTTTTTGAGGCGTAATTCGAAGGAATTTAAGGATCCATATACCCTTAGAACGTTATTTTTATCTTTAGTAAGGTCTATCTTGGAATATGGATGTGTGATCTGGGATCCATATTACGAGGTAGATTCTTTGCGATTGGAAAAAATACAAAAACGTTTCACTCGTTACATAATGTTTAAATTAAATTGGAATTTTATGCCAACGTACGTATACCTTAGCCTCCAGACGTAAATTTTTTCTTGTTATTTTTGTTCGCGATATAATTATGTCACATATAGACTTTTAAACAAAATTTATTAAGAATTGTTTAAAATGAATTTATAAAAGTGTAATATTCTTTAATATAATTATGTTTACATTTTATTATTTTTATATCATATTTTTTTATAATTTATATGTTATTACTCAAACTGTTAAGCGATTGTTGATAGTTAAAATAGAAAATAGAAATAAATAAATATTCTGGTTAACCATATCAAATTGATATATATATCTACAAAGCTTAATTTCATTCCAAAAAAAGTATCATAAAATATCTTAAGTGGTAGGTTGCATAATTCATTATTTCATACGTTTGGAGTTACAGTGTACCGAAACTTTTTTTTATGTTTTTAAAATCAATTTTTATTGATATCAATCAAAATTTTATTGTTATTCAAAAGGTTAGTATAAAGCTGTTTAAATTTTTTAATTTAAGTTTATACTGAACGTAAAAAGCATAACGTAGACGTTAAATTTTGTGTAGGTCAAAAGGAAAGTATTGAAATTATTAAACTTTTAAATTTTATTTTCAGTGTATAATGAACTGAGATCATGTATCTTAAGTGTGAAAATGCTCGCAAACTCGCATTAATATCATCTCTATATGACGAGAAAGACATTTAAACTCAAAAATTTGAGTCTGTTGAAAATGAGCTTTGCTCAGTGAAAGAAAAATTATATGAAAATGATACTGCTCTTTTGTCTCTTACAAATGAGATAAAAAACGTTCGGAACACTGACATGCCAACAAATCTACTGCTCCTCATACAAGGAGAATAAATAATAGTAAAGAGATTTCAAAGGCGAATTAGTTGAATAAGGCGACAAATTATAACCATTGAGGTGCAGCTCGTGCGAAGAAATATGGCGGCGATATTGAGAGCAGAGCTGAAAGCCACTGAAATGAGTCCACCGAAAACAAATCGTACTGAGAGAATTTTGTAGTACACTCGCAGTTGGTTTGCTAATGATGAAATTTGGTGAGGATGAGCGACCGGAGGAGAGGAATGAAAACACCAGCAAAGTCAAGCAACAACGAAAACAAAACAAAAGCACAGATCATATGGCAATTGGAAACTATTGAGTATCCGAATTGACTATTATAAATGAAAATGCAAAAAATTGAATTGTCACTGTTTTTGCCGCATTTTTTTTAATGCAAGTTTTTCTATGTCGAATTGGTTTCGTTTTATCCTCAGCTGAACGTTTCTGTTGTTGTTCTTGTTGTCAACCATATTATAAGAATATTTCTAACATAGCCGATATTGTTTTGTTTTGTTCTTAGCTGTAAGTTGTCTAAGTCGAATAGATGGAACACCAAGCAAATATCACATTTTCATGATCAATTAAATTTTTGAAAATATTTTATATATATTACGAAATATATTTGCTAAAAATATTTTCCTTCTTTAAATTATATTTGATATAAAAAATATGTGATACAAATTATTGTGAAGAATTCTAAATATCTATGTATTTGAAATTTTTTTTCAAATAATTTTTAATACAAAAAATCTGTTTCAACAATTTTAAAAATTTAACATATTAAAGTCCTTACCGCATTAATCACATATATACAAAGTCAACTTTTTGGTTACATATAATCGAATCGAAGAAAGTTATACGACACACTATTTCTTTGTTTGATTTCTGTTAAACATACCTATTTTTAATTAAAAATTTTCTTCAATAACGTCACAACTCAAAAAAACTGATTTTTCAATAGAAGCATTTTAAGTATTAAACAGATATAGGAAATTGGTCCTTATCTTTCAAATTATCGCTAAAACAGAAACTATGCCCTAAGTTTTTAAATAGTTTAATCTACACACAACGGTACCGCAAAAGAATTTCAGGTATACTCGTTTTTTATGTAAATAAAATAAAAATTTATTAAGGTGATGCAATCACAAAATCGAATCTCACGCGAAGAATATGAAAGACATCGCCACCAAAATAACACATAATAAAGAACATGGTAGAACAAACGTTTCTACATAATTAACTCAATTTTTATGTTTTTTGAATTATGACGTTATTGAAGAAAATCTATTTATTCATCTCATATGTGTTTATTCATCTCTTATCTGCTTATCCATCTCTGGACAGTTCAGAAAATAATTTATCTGTATATATTTTATTTTAAGGGATTGCGAAAAAGTCCATTAAAAGAAAATTTCATGGTTTTTATACAATATTGATTTCAGTAAATTTCGTCACAGTTAGAAAAATGAATTCAAAAATTATGTGAAATGAAGATATCTTGTCTAAATGGAAAATTAACACATTTTGTTAAACATAATTTTTCTTTTTTTATATACTGTTGCGCTTTACAAGATTTCTCTTTATGTTTGTAAAAAATTTAAAAAAAAGTAACATAAAAATAAACATAGAGTAACGTAGTAGAAAGATGAATTAACATATCAGTAAATTTAAGGTTACAAAAAGTAGATATAAGCTTTTAACTTACAGAAAGAAATAGTAAAAACAGCAATATTTAAAAAAAAACTGGTCTGCGCTTCGATTTCTATTTAATAGCTACTTAAAATGAGCTATCAAAACCAAAAATCAGGTGAAAACTACCAGAGTAGTGGTATTTTACTTTTCGAAAAAAATTTAAAATTCTTTCCTGTTATAACAAACTTTTGAAAATTATAATTTTAAAAAATGCTAATAAAAATGTTGTTAAAATAATTTCTGAGACAAAACTTAAAAGAATTACAAAAAAGTTGTGTGATTGCGTTAAATAACTGATTATTATGAAATTTTTTACTGAAAGTTCAACATTTTATAAATTTTGAGTTGGAGAATTTTTACGTTATATTTTATAAAAATCGCAAAAAATCAAATTAGTCAGTATTTTAATAAAATTCAGTGCAAATATTTTCAAAAACTATGACTAATATTGACACAAGAAATGATGATATTACGTTGGATAACCTGGTCGTTTTGAAAGTTTTTCCTGGAAGTGTACCGTTTTGAAAATTTCGAGTTTGAGTATTTTTCCGAAAATAATTCCTAAAAATCCAAAAGTGCAAAATTTAAAAAAACATCACAGGTGGCTGTGGCATATTCTGCCTGTTTCTGGCATATCGAACACAAAAAAAATCTGAAAGCATATATTTCTGATTTGAAATTACTTCAATAATTTTAAAAAATAGTTCTGATTTACATTTAAAAAAAATTTTGGCTTTTGAATTTCTAAGATGTCCCTGGTTTTAGGTTAAAAAATACGAAAAATCTTAACACAGGAATATTTTTTAATTAACCTTTAAACGTATTAGATTTTTTTGTTACGTAAAAAAGTTTAGCCTCCAATGCATTACAACTAAAGATTTATGCCCTTATTTTGTATGCCTATCCGAACACTCGTTTCGTGCAAAACACTGTTCCTTAGTGGTTTTGAAATTTGCAATTCGAACAGATAACAGCTGTTGAATTGGCGAACGACGCCGTAACAGAGTAACATTTGTGCAGTTTTCATCCCTAAAGATCAATGAAATGGCGAATTCAAACGTCAAAATCACACGAATACTCAAATGCTATCGTTGTGTTGTATTCGTTGAATTAGATTGTTCAAAAATGGATAGTTCTGCAAGAAAAAGTTGCAAAAAATCTCGCAACCTGCGCCTGTGCACACTCAATTCGTGTTCACCAGCCTGCTCAAAATCAAGAAATGCTAAAGCTGCATACATTTTTTTAAACTGTAACGATGCGTTCTCACGGCTGGGGTCGGCTCGCCGGAAACGCTTCCTTTTCAGGTTTCATACCCCATTGGGTTTTAGGTGTAATTCTATGCGCATCGCATCGGTAACTGCTAAGTTCTACTTAGCTGTTATTTTAACTTATAAACTAAGACTTCATTATTCTTAAACCTAATACCTAATAATAAACTTAAACTAATTAGCCTTCTGAGCTCAGCCCTTCTCTACACATTGTAGTGTACTTACATACATGTACATACATCATGCAAATATCCACCTAAAAAGACCTTCACTTTAATGACCTACAGTTGTCTAACATACGACAACAATAATAAGAAAACATATCAACATAATATGTTGACAAATTCCCAAATTTAACTCTAAAAAAAACCTCAACCTAAACACAACTAATTGCAGCTTGAAGTGCATTCTTATGAAGTGCATTTAGCACCCCTTTGCGTTTGTGCCGCTAGATACCGCACAAGTTGAAACGTGTCAGCGGTGTTGTGTTACAAGTGCATTGCACAGAAAAACACACTACAACAACAACAGGCGATAAGTCGAACAAGTGCCTATGACACTTTAAAGTCAAGGCTATGAATTTCAAGCGAACCAATTAATGTTGAAGAAAATAATTAAATTAAGGGGAATAAAAAAAAAGGTTAACAAACTGAAAGTGATTGGTCGATTATCGATTTTAAAAATTAAATTAAAAAAATATTGGAATAAAGGGCGGAGTCTTGGAAATAGTGGTAAAATTATTTTAAGAAAAATACTTGTATTTTTAGTTTATAAGTCAAGACTTTTCTGTAATAAAATTAGAATTTAAAGACGACTAATTCTGAGCTCTTCAGCTCCATGTTTTATTTAATTCTCTAACTCGGCTCTTTAGCCAAAAATAAAGCGAGGCTCTCTAGCCAACAAAAATAGCGGATTGATGCGCTTAAACATCAATCACTTTCATCACGACAGGCTTATTCGTGATAAGTGAATTCTTTCTACTACTATCTATTCTTTTCACAATAAATTTCAACATACCCTACATGGCGATCCTGCCAACTTACTGAGACTTTCTGACTTAACAAAAATTTGATTCTAAATTTTCTAAATTTTTTTTTATAATAATCTTATTTTGAATAAATAAAACTTTAAATGACAACGAAAGAACAGATCGACGAAATTTTTAAAAAATGGGAAAATCTACTCATTCCCACTGAAGTAGAACCATATATACCAGAAGGACGTCAAGAAGATTTTCCAACATACATCCCACAAGATAAATCAGCTGGACCTAAGGCGATAACCATACAAGAATACCGAGAGCGACAGCAAAAAGCAATAACAAAGAAGGAAGATAAACCACAAACTAAAAGAAGACCCAGAGCTGGAAAAGCAGTCCGAGCAAGACAGCGGATAGCTGAATTGTATAAAATTGTTAGGATAACTAATGACATAAAACAAAAAAAAGAACTTTTAAAACAAATTAAAATAGAAAAATTAAATTATAATAAAACAAAATAATAAGAAATAAACACTTAAATTTTATTAAATATAAAATAGAAATAGATTACTTTTATGATACCAAATATTACTTCTTTGTATAACTATTTAACTATGTTTAATAGCGAGGTTAAAGAAAAAATAATTATAAACGAAAATATAGACAATAATTTAGGATCAGTTGTGACGACCAACCATATACAACAGATAGGTTGTACAGTCATAATTACTTTAGGATTAATAGCTTTATTAGCTTATATTATCTATAAAATCAACAAATATTGCAAAACATATATTAGAAAACATAATGTTAGGGCTATAGTAAATAATTAAAAGCTATTATACAAAATCAAAAAAAAAAAAAAAAAAATGACGAAAGCAACCCTATGCAAATACCAAGGCTGTTACGGTATTTTATTTAGCAAACATTGTACAGCATGTACTAAAAAAATAATTGACATTGGAAAAATAATATATTTTTCATATCAAAATAAAAATTGGCATCAACAATGTTTTAGATGCAACGTTTGTAATGTTAAATTAAGTAGATTTCATTTTAAAGAAGACTGTTCAATGCTATTTTGTAAAAATTGCTATTAGAATATAAATACATTGTAATCATTAATAAAAATAAATTTTAAATAAACACAAAAATGTATAAACATTAATGGAAGAACTAAGAGATATTTTTAATGAAGTTTTTAAAATAAAGCAGAACATAAAGAAATCAGCTAATAGAAAGTATAAAACGGATACAATCGATTTAAAAATAAAGTATTTAGATCAATATGAATTACATTTTAATAAAACAGCAGAGCCTTTAAATAAACTAGAGGCATATGAATTGAGTAATCAATTTCACAAATTATTAAGCGAAACGAAAAATCTTTTGTTAAATCACAATCCAAATAACAAACCAACAATGTCGGAATTAAATATAGAACTCATTTTGAAAACCATTCCGATTTTTAGCGGAAATTACAAAGAATTAAACGCATTCTTAACCTTAGTCGAACTCTTAGACAGCACTTACAATACTACAGAACTAAAAAAAAAATTCATAAACATTGTAGTCAATGTTAAACTAAACAATAATGTAAAAACGACCATAGGACACTCAACAAATATAGACACATTAGATAAACTTAAATTATCTCTCAACAATTCATTTAAAAGTAACTTAACAACAGCTCAAATTCACACAAAACTCTCTACACTCACACAAAGAAACAGTTCAGTGACAAATTTCAAAGACAAATTACTACACTTAATATCCGAACTTAATAACCTACAAACAACAGCGTTGACGACTGAAGCTAACGCACAGCAAAAAGATTTAATCATAAAAATGAATGAATCATACGCTTTGACAATTTTTAAAAATGGACTAAATGATGATTTAAAGAACACAATTTTTGCAGCACAACCAAAAACGTTGATTGACGCAACAAATCTAGCTTTGGAACTAGAAAAGAATGTCAACACAAATAATCAATTAATGTTTTTTAGAACAAATAACAGACGACAAAATAACAATTTTAATAATTCATACAGAGGACAACAAAATAACGTTTCAAGTAACACTTTCAATAATTCTTACAATAGACAACAATATAACAGAAACTATAATACACGACTACAAACCAACAGAAATGACAATACATTTATGCAACGAACCCATAAAAACAACACATACAGACATAACCAAAATAACAACAATCAGAATTACAATAACAATAGAAACAACTTTGTTAGAAATAGTAACCAGAGAAACAATAATGGCCAAAATGCGCAAAGACGCAATTCTGATAATAACAACACACACAGAAATTCTAACAATCAAAGATATAACAACAGAATGTACGTATTTAATAATGAAGACCAGGGAAACGACGATCGCTCGGAGATCAACAGAGAAGATCATCCGGGACAGCGCAACTAAAAATATACAAAATATCGGATTATACAACAAATTATATAATAATAACATGCAGCAATACAAAAAAACAATTGAAATTCTTAATTGATACAGGTGCAGACATACCAATCTGCAAAATAGAAAATATAAATAATGATACAGAATTGATGACAAGAGAAAATTGTAAACTAACAGGTATAACAGAAGAAGAGACTTTCACTCTAGGCTCAATAGCACTAAGACTCAATTTACAAAACTTTAATATACAACATATTTTTCAAGCCGTAGACAACGACTTCCCCATTCAAACTGACGGTATTTTAGGTAGAGACTTTTTATCAAAATATATGTGTAAAATTGACTATGAAACACATACACTCACAATAATACTAAACAACACCGACATAGTAACACCTTTATACTTAAATAAAAACGCATTTGATACTATCAGAATACCACCTAGAACAGAAATTATAGCTCCAATAAATTTAAACTTAAATCAAGATAGTGTTATTTTGAACGAAGAAATTCAAACAGGAGTATTTATAGCAAATTCTATAGTTCCATCAACAGGAATATGTCACGTAAAAATATTAAATACTACCGAAACAGAAATAAAAATTAACAAACTAACACCAAAATTCAAACCTCTATCAGAATACTCATATTTTACACGAGACACACGTCAAAATGAAACTAGATTCCAAGAAGTTATAAAAGAATTAGGCATAGAATTAAAACATCCACTCATAAATATTTTCAGAAAATATCAACATATATTCCATTTAGCAAATGAACAGCTGACGATAAACAATTTTTATACACAAAAACTAATCACAACAAATGATACTCCCATATACATAAAAAATTATAGATTACCACATGTACACAACGAAGAAATACATGAACAAGTTCAAGACCTATTAAACAACGATATAATTGAACCATCAATAAGCCCATACAATTCACCTCTCCTAATAGTACCTAAGAAAAATAATGACGATATCAAAAAATGGCGTTTAGTAGTTGATTTTAGGAAATTAAACAATAACATAGTTAGTGATAAATTCCCTTTAACAAGAATAGAAGATGTCTTAGACAAACTTGGCAGAGCAAAATACTTTTCTACACTTGACATGACAAGTTCTTTTCACCAAATACCTTTAGAAAAAAATTCAAGACCATTAACAGCTTTTTCGACCAACGATGGTCACTACCATTTCAAAAGACTACCATTTGGATTGAAAATATCCTCAAACAGTTTTCAACGAATGCTAACTTTAGCACTAACAGGTTTAAGCTCAGAAGCATTTTTATATGTAGATGACATAATAGTTTTTGGATGTAGCTTGCAACATCACAACAATAATTTAATTAAAATTTTTGATAGATTATCGAAATACAATCTTAAATTAAACGCAAACATATGCAAATTTCTACGTCCAGAAGTTGTCTATTTGGGACACCTGATAACACAAAACGGCATTAAGACCGATCCAGCAAAATATGAAACAATAAAAAATTATCCAACTCCTTTAAATGCAGACGATGTGCGTAGATTCGTTGCCTTTTGCAATTATTATAGACGATTCATAAAAGATTTTGCAACAATCGCACAATGCTTAAATGCTTTACTTAAAAAGAACAAAACTTTTGATTGGACAACACAATGCCAAACAGCGTTTGAGACACTAAAACAAAAATTAATAGAACCACCAATATTACAGTATCCAGACTTTTTAAAACCATTCATTTTAACGACTGACGCGTCAAACTACGCGTTAGGAGCCGTATTATCACAAGGTGAAATTGGAGAAGACTTACCAATATCTTATGCAAGCAAAACTTTACAAAAACATGACATAAATAAACCAATAATAGAAAAAGAACTTTTAGCAATACACTGGGGCATTAATTTTTTTAAACCATATTTATACGGACAGAAATTTATAGTAATTACGGATCACAGACCTTTAGTCTCACTTTTTGCTTATAAAAACCCATCATCAAAAATGACCAGAATCAGATTAGACTTATCTGATTATGATTTTACAATAATATTTAAACAAGGAAAAATAAATACCAATGCCGACGCGCTATCACGAATAAAAATAGATTCGGACATACTTAAAACAATGATACCAAATAATGAAACAAGCAAAGCCATGGTAATTACAAGGGGAAATAAAAAGAAGCAAGAAGAACTTGCAGACGATGATTGCACATCTCAACGGGAGCGTCATGAACTCTTTATATGGGACTGCACATCCATTACAGATATCAGAAACGTACGTAAATTAAAATTTGAATTAAGCGATAAAAATATGAATATGAATAAAAATGATACTAGGGTCCAAATTATAAATGATATTGTGCACGTGCGATGTAGCGATAAATTGACGAATCCAGATTCGACATCGATGAAGCTATCATCAAAAATTAATAAAAATAATAAAAATATGCATGCAAGATCTAATGATAACTCAGCGACTCTAGAGCCGATTCTGAAGAAATTAGTATCTAAAATGAATAAATTTAATATAAAAGAACTAGCGCTAGATGAAAAAGATAATATATTTGAAATCATACAGAAAGAAGAATTTAAAAGAATATATAACATGCTGCAGCAGAAGAACAAAATAGAAAATAAAAAAGAATCGCTAAAAATTATTATATTTCAACCCCCTAAAAGAATTACAAACAAAACCATGCAACACAAAATAATTCAAGAATACCATGACACACCACAAGGAGGACACTTAGGTATTAGAAAAACTATCCTCAAACTAAAACAACGCTATGTATGGAAACATATGCGACAGATGGTGAAAAATTACATAAATAAATGTGAATATTGCGCTCGTAACAAACAAACAAGACACATAAAAGAAAAAATGACAATTACCGACACTCCAAATACAAGTTTCGAAACAATAGCAATTGACACGGTCGGACCATTAAAAATTTCAAACGGGTATAGATACATACTGACTATGCAATGTGAACTGACAAAGTTCGTTATTGCACACCCAATAGAATCAAAAGATGCAAAAACCATAGCCCAAACACTAGTAGAACAGTTCATTTTAAAATACGGATTTTTCCAAAAATTAAAATCTGACAGAGGTACAGAGTTCGCGAATGAACTATTAAAAAACGTTTGCGACCTACTTAAAATAACACAAATTTTCTCAGCACCTTATCATCACGAAACGATAGGAGCTCTCGAAAGAAATCATAGAGTACTTAATGAATATCTTCTTTCTTTCGCTGATGATTATGAATGGGATAAATGGATTAGTTATTACACATTCGCATATAATACAACGCCACATACTGATACAGCCTACTCACCATATGAACTAATTTTTGGTAAATTACCAAACATTTCGAATGATTTAACTAAAGAAAATGAACCAGTTTACAACTTAGAAAACTATGCAAACGAATTAAAAATAAGACTTAGAAATTCCATTAATAAAGCAAAAGAATTAATAAAAACTGTAAAAGAAAAACGAAAAATTGCTTATGATAAAAATGTAAATATCTCAGAGTTCCAAGAAGGAGATCATGTATTTGTTAAATTAGAAACTAAGAAAAAATCTCAAAGTCCATACCACGGACCGTATAAAATAATCCATAGAGTCCATAATCCATAAAATAATAATATAGGTGGGACATAGGTGTAAATTCTATTATAGAAATAAATAATAAGCATAGAAAATTTCATAATAATATGTTAAAAAGGACTGTGAGCCATAATTAAAGTCTTAAGCATAAAATCTTAATCATTTAATTTAATATTTAAAATTTTATTCAATTAATATTACTCAAAAATACACATAATTACTTTTACTATACAAAATTATTTTTATAAATATAACTTTTAACCTTATATATAAGTGGCCACTCTACCAAATAAGTTAAAAGTAACGATTATCATAAAAACTCTTATTAAAGCTACAAATTTTATATAAATCTAAGAAATAGATTAATACAAATATCTTTTTAAACTGTATAAATTTTAGTATTATACACAAGCATATCCTCTTCCAAAACTCCAAACTCTTAAAAATTTATCTTTGCAAGTAAATTTTCGCTTAAGGGTGAGGGTGTAGTGTACTTACATACATGTACATACATCATGCAAATATCCACCTAAAAAGACCTTCACTTTAATGACCTACAGTTGTCTAACATACGACAACAATAATAAGAAAACATATCAACATAATATGTTGACAAATTCCCAAATTTAACTCTAAAAAAAACCTCAACGTAAACACAACTAATTGCAGCTTGAAGTGCATTCTTATGAAGTGCATTTAGCACCCCTTTGCGTTTGTGCCGCTAGATACCGCACAAGTTGAAACGTGTCAGCGGTGTTGTGTTACAAGTGCATTGCACAGAAAAACACACTACAACAACAACAGGCGATAAGTCGAACAAGTGCCTATGACACTTTAAAGTCAAGGCTATGAATTTCAAGCGAACCAATTAATGTTGAAGAAAATAATTAAATTAAGGGGAATAAAAAAAAAGGTTAACAAACTGAAAGTGATTGGTCGATTATCGATTTTAAAAATTAAATTAAAAAAATATTGGAATAAAGGGCGGAGTCTTGGAAATAGTGGTAAAATTATTTTAAGAAAAATACTTGTATTTTTAGTTTATAAGTCAAGACTTTTCTGTAATAAAATTAGAATTTAAAGACGACTAATTCTGAGCTCTTCAGCTCCATGTTTTATTTAATTCTCTAACTCGGCTCTTTAGCCAAAAATAAAGCGAGGCTCTCTAGCCAACAAAAATAGCGGATTGATGCGCTTAAACATCAATCACTTTCATCACGACAGGCTTATTCGTGATAAGTGAATTCTTTCTACTACTATCTATTCTTTTCACAATAAATTTCAACATACCCTACAACATGCCCTCGCATTCCTTTGCCTATCAGGACGTTTCCCTTCTAGTTTGCTGGCCTACAACCCAGCAGGAATATCTGAAAGAAAATAAATGTAACAATTAGATATGTAGGGCAAAACTTCGAAGAAGTTTTGGTCCCTACATCTCCCCCTCACTTCAGGGGGCGGTGGCGGAGAATCTCAGTGCCGTTCTTCTTGATGGTGAACTGAAATTGTCGCCTGCCGACGGGTACTAGGAAGCGTAGTCTGCTTCCGGCTTCTCGTTGCTGCCGTGCTCCTGCCCAGATCCTCTGGATTGGTTGCAGGTGTGGGTCGTCGTGCGCTAACGGTTGCGTCAACCATTCGTCCTGTGGATGCTGCTCGTAAAGGTTAACGTCGCTGTGACGTGTTGATGCTGTTGTCGTATGTAGTCCGGGTACCAATTCCTTCAGGAAGAGTGGATCCGGATGCCATCTTCGGCCGTGGCTAGACATACTTGTCATGTCGTGGTGTTGTTGGGACTGTGGTGCTTTCTGAGTAAGGCTAACACGATCGTGGGCGTTGGTGATTGCCCGCTCCAAGTCGAGGCACCATTTTAGTGATCGACTTCTTTGTCGCTCGACTGTGTGGAGACTTGGGGCATCGCTGCCTACGCTACAGATGATGCTGCCGCTGGCGTGTCTTTGCACGCTGCTAATGGCGGCTGGTTGCACCGCCTTGCTGCCAATGGTGACCTTTCTTGCGGCTCAGTCAGGTTCTGGGGGCGTCTCGCTGAGGCCCCGCTGACTAAGCACTTGGGAGTGTCTGGCACGTGCTGTCGTGCTGTGGGTCACTTCTGTGTGCGCCTGATAGTTTTGTGTTGCATCAATCGTGGTGCGTTCGCGTGCGGTTGTGTACCGGGCGCTGCCGGGTCCTTCGATGGAGCGGCTGATGTTTATGCCAATCGGGTCTGAAGATTGACTGTCGTGGTTGTGTGATTGAGAAGTGCGCGCTGCTACCTGAGCTGGTACTGCGCTGAAGATGATCGGCGATGAATCGCCGCTGCTTTCGTGCTCCTTCTTGCTGATGTTCCGGGCGCTTGGTTGGGCCTTTTGGCCGGTGCCGGTGTTACTATCGTCGGTGCTAGCGCTGCTGGTGCTGCTAGTGGTGCTGGTGCTACTGGACCGCGCTGTCGAGCTGCCGTCGGTGGTTGTAGAGCTTTCGATGGAGCTGTCTCGTCGCAGCCGCCGGGGTGTGCGTTGGCGCGGCCTGGCTTTCCTTTGTTGCGTTGCGACTGTGGTAGTTTTCCTGCTGGCCTGCGTATCTGCGTATTCTGTTAGGTACTGATGAGGCAATTCGGCTCTAATCGACGCTGGCACGAGGCTTTGGACTAGCTCTGCTAGTTCTCGCCGCTTGTTGGTTGCTTCTTTGGGTGGGAACCATGCCTCGCCTCCGATTGCTCGAATACCCTGGCCCACGTTGCGTAAGAGCAGGTCTGCGAAATGTAGCAGAAAGGGGCCACAGTCGGTAGAGTTTGGCTGTTGGGGCACAACGATGGCTTTGTAGGGCATAACTACCTCGTCCCAAGCTGCATGTGATGAGTTTGGATACGCAGCTAGCCATTCAGCCTGCATATATTTACGTAGCGCTGGTGCTACGTGCTCTCTGGGTGCGTCTGCAAATGAATCAAGGACCCATATCTGCCCTCGCTGCTTGGAGGGGCTTGGCTGGCGGTCCAGGTGGACAACGGCCAGGTACCAGTGGTATCGCTCATTTATGGGTACTAAAATGAGGGTCTTCTCCAAAAGTGGTACCCTTTTTGACCAACGACGTAGTCGGTCGTAGTGTGCCTGCTGGTTTTCTTGGCTGACGGCTCGATTGAGTTGAGAAAAGAAGTAGGTGCTAAATATATGCACCTGCTGTTGCACTTCATTCGCCTGCTGCGCATATAGCCACTTATGATATAGCTCGATGAGACTGTCGTCGAACAGTCGTCCACACGCAATCCTTTCGTACGCTGCGCGGTACAGGGTGATACCGCCGGGGCCGCTTGGGTAGACCAAAAGTGCTGCCTCTGGAGCTATAGCTGCTTCCCTGGTGTTGGTGAGTCTTGCCCTCTTTTCGCCGGATGCCGTCGTGACATATATGGATGCCGTGTCGTGTGATGCTATCGTCTCCATTTGCACACGTTTACACTCCTCTGTCCTTCCCGTAGAATGCTCGTCGCGTTCTCCCATACTTGCTTGCTTTTATTTTGGTTGAGTTTTGCTATAAATCATTTAAATTTATTTATATTAGTTAATATCACGATTAACGATTTTACCTCTTTTGCTGCAGTTGTTTACGATTCGAATTGTAAATAACGAGTATAAATTTGAATTTGGTAGTGTTGTCGCTTTGATAGAATTTTTGATAACTTAGGGCCATTTTGTTCACAGAGAGATAAATTTATCCCCGAGTTAATTCCATGATTTTTCCAGTTTTTCATTTGTTCACAGCGAGTTAAGCATTTAACTCTTCAAACTGGAGATAAAAATGGTGGCGAGATAGCTTAACCCCAGAAATATTTAACTCGTGAAAATTGGTGAGATAAGATTTTTAATTCGCTCTCATCACTCTCATTTTAATATTTTTTATTTACTTGGTGTCAAAATATTGAAAATACAGACTTTTAAGCATATGGAAACAGTATTGGGGGTTACTGATTTCGAATCTGATGTCAGAATTTTAAAATTTGGATAAGGTTGCCACCTTAATTTTTATTTTTACGAATTCGGGGCTGGCGCGAACTAAAGGGTAAAAATGGGTCGCTGAATCCGAATTCGTTGTCATAATTTCAAAATTCGAAAATTTTTCTACACATAGAGTTGCCACCTAAAAATGTTTTATTTTTAGAATTTTAAACATGAGGGAACAATATTGGGAGGTTACTGATATCGAATCTGAACTCAAAATTTTTAAATTCATGATGGTGGATAGGGTTGCCACCTTAATATTTTAAATTTTTACGAATTCGGGGCTGCCATAAAAAAATGGTATACCAAAAATGGGTCGCTGAATCCGAATCCGTGGCCAGAATTTCAAAATGATAAAGTTTTGAAATAATAGGGCTGCCACCTAATAATATGTATTTTTTAGAATTTTAAACATCATTTAACAGTATTAGGGAGTCACTGATTTCGAATCTGAAGTCAGAATTTTAAAATTCAAGATGGTGGATAGGGTTGCCACCTTAATTTTTTGTATTTTTATGAATTCGGGGCTGGCAAAAAAAAAATGGTACGCCAAAAATGGGTCGCTGAATACGAATTCATGGTCAGAATTTCAAAATGATAAAGTTTTGAAATAATAGGGTTGCCACCTAATAATATGTGTTTTTTAGAATTTTAAACATCATTTAACAGTATTAGGGAGTCACTGATTTCGAATCTGAAGTCAGAATTTTAAAATTCAAGGTGGTGGATAGGGTTGCCACCATAATTTTTTGTATTTTTATGAATTCGGGGCTGGCAAAAAAAATGGTACATCAAAAATGGGTCGCTGAATCCGAATCCGCGGTCAGAATATTAAAATTATAAAATTTTGAAATAATAGGGTTGCTTTTACTTTTGAATATACATATTATTAGGTGGCAGCCCTATTATTTCAAAACTTTATCATTTTGAAATTCTGACCATGAATTCGTATTCAGCGACCCATTTTTGGCGTACCATTTTTTTTTGCCAGCCCCGAATTCATAAAATTACAAAAAATTAAGGTGGCAACCCTATCCACCATCTTGAATTTTAAAATTCTGACTTCAGATTCGAAATCAGTGACTCCCTAATACTGTTAAATGATGTTTAAAATTCTAAAAAATACATATTATTAGGTGGCAACCCTATTATTTCAAAACTTTATATTTTTGAAATTCTGACCGTGGATTCGTATTCAGCGACCCATTTTTGATGTACCATTTTTTTTGCCAGCCCCGAATTCATAAAAATACAAAAAATTAAGGTGGCAACCCTATACACCATTTTGCATTTTATAGTTCTGACTTCAGATTCGAAATCAGTGGCTCCCTAATACTGTTAAATGATGTTTAATTTTCTAAAAAATACATATTATTAGGTGGCAACCCTATTATTTCAAAACTTTATCATATTGAAATTCTGGCCACGGATTCGGATTCAGCGACCCATTTTTTGGGTACCATTTTTTTTTTGCCAGCCCCGAATTCATAAAAATACAAAAAATTAAGGTGGCTACCCTATCCACCATCTTGAATTTTAAATTTCTGACTTCAGATTCGAACTCAGCGGCCCCCAATACTCTTTCCTCATGTTGAAAATTCTTAAAATAAAACATTTTTAGGTGGCACCCCTACGTGTAGAAAAATGTAGAAAAAT
This sequence comes from Dichetophora obliterata, assembly GCA_963920525.1. Lineage (NCBI taxonomy): Eukaryota > Metazoa > Arthropoda > Insecta > Diptera > Sciomyzidae > Dichetophora > Dichetophora obliterata. Next base: position 136,647,814 of record OY986437.1, read on the forward strand.
TTTCGAGTTTTGAAATTCTGACAACGGATTCGGAATCAGCGACCCAATTTTACCTAGTGTTTCTCCCAGAGAAATTTATTTTGCATAAATAAACAAGAAATTAGGTTATCCGCCATCTTGAATTTTAAAATTCTGACACCAGATTCGAAAGAAGTAACCCCCAATACTGTTTCTTCATGTTTAAAATTCTTAAAAAAATGTTTAGTTGGCAGCCCTGTGTAGAAAAATTTCAGAATTTTGAAATTCTGACATCAGATGCAAAATTAGCGATCCATTTTTACCTAGTGTTCACTCCAACCCCCAAATTCGCAAAAATAAACCAAAAATCCCCACACATTTTTTAATTAATGAGCAACACTCTAACATTCCAATGGAAATCGAGATAAACTGAGAGCGAATTTATGCTCTAAGCATAAAGCTGGGATAAAATGTGAACAAACCCACTTTTTTATCTCCCGATTTATACGCTTGGTATAAAATTAACCTAGAGATAGTTATCCCCGAATTAAATCATATTTATACCCTTTGTGAACAAAATGGCCCTTAGTGGATGTAGTTTTTATTTGGGATGTTCAGGGCTGCATGATGGGATAATGTGTTGAGCATGGTGACGTTCACATTAGATGAAAGTGTGTCATGCAGGTTCGATACAATTTACTTGCAGAACTGCCTGCAGGAGTGGAATAGATTTTTGGGTTGATCATTGGGAGGGAATTGGCAAGTGGTAATAGTTGTATATCTGATAACTACTATTCATGAAATATATCTTATCATGCATGATGGTAACTATCCAACATTACTTTGCTGACATCACATATTCGGACTTTTCGAAGTCTGGATGTCCTACCTCGCTACTTTCTACTACTATTCTCTATTTCTCGGGGCTTTCTACAAGAAGCTGCTACGCTGCTTTTGATGTTGCAGATGCTACTGCGCTACCGCGAGCTTTGTAACGTCTCCGATGGTGCTACGCCTCATTTCTTTTGAGGTTGCCGATGCTACCGCACTTCATTGCTTATGCTGTTACAGGTGTTAATGTGCTTCAGTGCTTTTGATGTTGCAAAAACTCCTGTGCGCCGGTGCTGGTACTACACGCGATGGCTTTTGATGTCGCAGATGCTACTGCGCCTTGTTGCTTTTGATGTCACAGATGCTACTGCGCTCCATTGCTTTTGATGTCGCAGATGCTACTGCGCCTCGTGGCTTTTGATGTCGCAGATGCTACTGCGCTCCATTGCTTTTGATGTCGCAGATGCTACTGCGCCTCGTGGCTTTTGATGTCGCAGATGCTACTTCGCTCCATTGCTTTTGATGTCGCAGATGCTACTGCGCCTCATTGCTTTTGATGTCGCAGATGCTACTGCGTTCCATTGCTTTTGATGTCGCAGATGCTACTGCTGGCAGTTGGTGACGCAGGTTGCTGCTGCGGTGTTTTTGTTCTTGCAGGTGCTACTGCTGGCAGTTGGTGACGCAGGTTGCTACTGCGGTGTTTTTGTTATTGCAGGTGCTACTGCTGGCAGTTGGTGACGCAGGTTGCTGCTGCGGTGCTTTTGTTATTGCAGGTGCTACTGCTGGCAGTTGGTGACGCAGGTTGCTGCTGCGGTGGCAGTTGACGCAGATGCAGCTGCGGTTTTGACCTCATTTAACGACGTTGGTCCCGTCGACTTCGGCTCTTTCTGACAGTTGTTTCTGCGGATGCGGCTGCCTGCTTGACCCCTCCTCCTGACAGTTGGTTTGGCGGTTGACGCCGCCGGTGGCAGTTGTTTCTGCGGATGCGGCCGCCTGCTTGACCCCTCTTCCTGACTGTTGGTTTGGCGGTTGTCGCCGCCGGTGTCAATTGTTTCTGCGGATGCGGCCGTCTGCTTGACCCCTCCTCCTGACAGTTGGTTTTGCGGTTGCCGCCGCGGTTGGCAGTTGTTTCTGCGGATGCTGCTGCGCACCTGACCTTGTTTACCGACGTTGGTCCCGTCGTGGGTGCTGTCGCGCACCTGACCTTTTTTACCGACGTTGGTCCCGTCGACACACTTCTTTCTCTTCACTCCGCACGCTTCATTTTCGTCGACTTCTAATGACGTTGATGTGTTCGCCGATGCGGTTGCTGCCGCCATCCTGCAGTTGTTGACGCGGTTGCTGCCGCTGTTGTGACCTTGTTTAGCGACGTTGGTCCCGTCGACTAACTTCTCCGTTGATGCAGCTTCTGCCGCCGTCCTGCAGTTGTTGACGCGGTTGCTGCCGCTGTTGGCAGTTGTTTTTGCGGATGCTGCCGCCTGCTTGCAGTTGTTGACGCGGATGCTGCCGCTGTTGTGACCTTGTTTAGCGACGTTGGTCCCGTCGATAAACTTCTCCGTTGATGCAGCTTCTGCTGCCGTCCTGCAGTTGTTGACGCGGTTGCTGCCGCTGTTGGTAGTTGTTTTTGCGGATGCTGCCGCTTTCCTGCAGTTGTTGACGCGGATGCTGCCGCTGTTGTGACGTTGTTTAGCGACGTTGGTCCCATCGACAAACTACTTTAACTCATTCACGTGAACCTTTTTTATTTTAGATTCACCCTTCTGGCGGATTTGCGCTATCACTGACGAACTATATCCAACGACGACGTATGGGCCGTCATATTTGGGAGCTAGTTTAGCTGCAACGCTGTTAATGGCGCTGGACAGCGGATGTTGTTTGGCAAGGACCATTTCGCCGATCCCTGGCTGCCAGTCGCGTCTACGCAAATTATAGTGACGTGCCTGGTCGCACGTAGCCTGACTTAACTTGCGTCTCACTATTGCAAATATTTCTTGCAACTGCTCTGCCCGCTCTGTTGGTGACTGCGTCTCTCGGCCGGTGCCTATTGTTTGCTCGTCAAAGAGTGCTCCTGGTAGGCGTGGCACGCGACCTTGCACAAAAAACGCCGGACTGAAACCCGTCACATCCGATTTGCTGCTATTTAGCGCTAAGGTGAGCTATGGAAGGCACTCGTCCCATGTCTTGTGTTGGTTGTTACTGAATTACGCGATCATCGTCTTAAGTGTTTTATTAACCCTCTCAGTCGGATTCTCTTGCGGCGTGTACGGTGCCGTAAACTGATGTTTTGTACCAATTTCCTTTAGGAATTTTCGGAATGCTCGACTTGTAAACTGCACGCCGTTGTCGCTGATGAATACTTTTGGAACGCCAAAACGGGCTAATATCCGTTCTCTGAAGCTTCTTTTCAGGCTATCGCTGGTGGCTTGGCGTAGCGGGACTGCCTCGGTCCACTTGCTAAATTTGTCGAACGGGACAAGAATCACGGTGTTGCCATGCTTTGAGCGTGGCAATGGTCCCACAAAGTCGGCACAAACTACCGACCTCGGCTCCTCGGCTATGCTGGATAACATTTTTCCTGCTGGAGCTTGTTGGCTTGGCTTATACCGCTGGCAAACTTCGCAGCTGCGTACATATCGGCTTACACTCCTGAACAAGCCTTGCCAGTAATAACGGCTTGTGATTCGGCCGATGGTTTAGCGTACTCCAAGATGGCCAGCACTTGGCTGGTCATGGTTCTCTGCCATTACTCGCTGCCGTAAATACGTTGGCACGCACAATTTCCAGGCGGCGGTGTCCTCGTCACCGATTTGGTTTGGTATATGTCTATATAATTGTCCATCTTCTTCCATGTAGTCTGCAAACTTGGCGGGATTATTGCGAACTTCCTGTTTGCGTTTGTCTAGCCAGGCGCAGCATTGAACCTCTTCTGCAGTCTCGGTGGTTTTGCACAGGTCCTCCAGTGGTTGTCGCGATAGCGCGTCAGCGACCACATTTAACTTGCCTCGTCTGTACAGAATCTCGAAGTTGTACTGCTGCAGCTCCAGCGCCCATCGTGCAACGCGACCGGACGGACTCTCTATTGAATTTAACCACTTCAACGAGAGGTGGTCCGTGATGACTTTAAATCGATACCCTTCCAGGTAACACCGCATCTTTCTGATGCCCCACACGATCGCCAGACACTCCTTCTCTGTCGGGCTATAGTTGCGCTTTGCTTGAATGAGGTGGCGACTGGTGTAAGCAATCACCCGCTCTACGCCGTCGAAGTCTTGCGTCAGCACTGCTCCTAGGCCATAATCGCTCGCGTCGGTTTGCAGCACGAAGGTCCTGTTGAAGTCAGGGCAGGCTAGTACGGGTGCCTCAGTAAGTTTTTCTTTTAGAGCTTCGAAGGCCTGCTGCTGTTCTGGTCCCCATCGCCAGTGCTTGCCTTTCTTTAAAAGTTGCGTCATTGGTTGTGAAATGGTGGCAAAGTCGGGCACAAAACGTCTGTACCACGACGCCACACCCAGGTATCGGCGTAATTCACGAAGGCTTGTTGGTGGTGCTAGATTTTAATAGCGGCGACCTTGTCCGGATCCGTGTGTATACCGCTCTCGCTAACGACGTGGCCTAAGTATTTCGTCTCAGACCGAAAGAACTCACACTTTTCTACATTTAGTTTGAGATTTGCTGTTCGCAGCCGTCGAAACACCTCTTTCAGGTTCTGCATAAGCTCTTCTCCGCCAGTGACCCGCCAGTGACAATGATGTCATCTAAATATGCAAACGCATATGGCTCTAGTTCTGGTCCGATGATAGTGTCCAGGGCTCGTTGGAACGTCGCAGGGGCTGAATGAAGCCCAAAAGGCATGACGCGCCATTGAAACAACCCTCGTCCTGGCACCGTGAATGCAGTATACTGCTTACTATCGACGTGCATCGGTATCTGCCAATATCCGTTTTTGAGGTCGAGGCTGCTGATGAATTTGGCGTTTCGCAGCCGGTCCAGAATATGGTGTATGCGCGGTAAAGGATACGCATCTGGAACCAATTTTGAGTTTAGCTGTCGATAGTCGATACATAATCTCCAGGAGCCTGTCTTCTTGCCCATTAACACGATCGGCGCGCTGTGGGAGCTATGAGATGGTTCTATAAAGCCCTTTTCTAACAGCTCATCAATTTCCTTATTGATGATGTCCTGCATCGCTGGGTTACGGGGATAGTACCGTTGTTTAAGTGGGCGGTCGTCCAACATCACGATTTTGTGTGGTGGTACGTTGGCGGTGCCTTGTAGTGACTCGAACTGGCGCAGCTCATTCTGTAAGAATTCCTCTGTTGACTCTGCTGTGATTGCTGGTACCTCGACCACGGTGATACAATCTGGCTGGTTGGCCGTATTCTTCTTTGGAGGCCGTAACGTGATTTGCTCACCCCATCCGAATGAAGCGTTGGTCTTTAGCAAGAAGTCCATGCCAAGAAGTAAGTCGTCTGTGACGCCGGGAAGGATTAGGATTGATAGCTTACATTCTTTTCGTCCTACCTTTACTTTTACGGTCAAAGTCTCTTCGACCACTTGCAGGGATCCATCGGCCATGCACACGTTCGTGGTTATCAACTCCCGATTTTCGTTGGTTCGCAGGCGATTCGCTAATTGGTGACTGGCGAAACTACTCGTCGCTCCCGTGTCGACCTCGAGCGAGCCCTCTGGCATTTCCCGCTATTGATGTGCAACATTCAAAGGTCGCACGGCCTCGTCGTCCGCATCCCTTGCAGAAATACACTCGTTCGTTGGTGCAGTCGGCTTCACGATGACCTGGTCGTCCACATCGAGCACACGCATTTTCCAAGTTGACAAATTGTGGTATTTCAGGCTAGTTTATCTCCTCACGAGCCTATCGTTCGTCCGGTGGTTGTGCTGGTACTCTTTGTTGTCCCATGTTTAGCCTAGCCGTTCTAGACTGCTCTTCTTTGCTACGCTGGGAGGGCCTTGTTGGCGTATCTGGAACTCGGATGAGCTCATAATATTCAGCCAAGGATAACAGTTCGGCAAACGTTGAGAAGTCGCGACGCCGGATATAAAGTTGGTATTCCTGGCGGCAATTCCTGAAGACCCGCTCCAGCTGTTGGACCTCAGTCCAATTAGCATGTCTCATCAGAGGGCGGATTCTGAAAAACGCTAAAGCTAAATCTCCACCGCTAAAGCTAAATTAATAGTTTTTAGCGATATTGCTATTCTGAAAAACTCCATCGCTTATTTTCATGCTAAAAATTTAGAGACTGAACGAGCTTTGAACGAAGAATAAAATTAAAGCTGTCATAGCTAAATTTTTAGCGATTGCTGCGATTCTAAACTTTTTTTAGCGATTTAATTTTTGATATATATATTAAGAAAAATTAATGCTTTGTCTCTTTTGAATGTTTTCAAAGAAAAATATACCAATTTCAAGCACTTTTCCGAAAACTTGCTGTTTGTATTTATCAGTTGTATTAATATTAGGGGTATTCACGTGTCAGTGCACTTGCCTGTGCAGTTGAGGACTTGTGCAGTAGTGCAGTTGTACAATTAGGTTTTCGTGAACAAACCACTAACACTTTTTCCAAGCTGTCAATTTTTTCAATGCACACAAGTGCACAACTGCTCAAATCTTCGAGTATTAGGCTGCAGTAGAAAAGCACTTGTGCATATTTTTGACGCACGTATATTTTGATTTTGTAAAGTGCAGAAGTCCTCAACTGCACTGGCAAGTACACTGAATCGTGAATACTCCTATTGTTATCATATAACATACTTTTAGAAAAAGGTTTCATCTCTTAAAACTTTATAATAATTTATTAAATGAATTGGTAGTTTGCAAATAAGCTAAAATTGTTGTGACACACTCTTATGTGATAATTCTGTATCACGAAGAAGCACACCAACGATAAGAAAGACACTTGAAGCAAAACAATTCTATATGGAAGAAAGTATTGCTTCTTGTGTCTTTCTTATCATTGGTATGCTTCTACGTTATACGGAATAATGCAGTTAGTTTGCAATTAAGTCATTAATTGACAAGAAATTTTGCACCTAATTTTTAATATGTAAAATGTACTCTGAGTGCAAAATTTTGACTAATTGAATGATACCTACCTAAGCCTCCAATAAGCCACGACTGTTTTGGTATTTAAAGTTGAACCAGTCAAAATAAATCCTTACTAGTTTTTACATAGTTTTATTCTATGACAACACGAGAATATTTAATGAAAAATCATAAAGTACTCGTGTAAATATACTTAAAAAATTAACCATAAATTTTTAAGTATGTTAACGTAAGTTTATTTAAAATTTTTTCAAATTAGTGAATGTTTTTATTTTGCACTTTTTATTTAGATATTGGTACAGTTAGTAAACCATTTTCAAAATAAGAAACAAGCTTATTTTAATTATTATATTAATTTAATTAAGGTTCGAAAGAAACTTTAAAAAGTTTTCGAAAACTTTTCACTCGGATGATGAATTTTTGACAGTCGGAAGTAGAATTTTTGATATCAGTGAGGTGAGTTTTATTGTCAAAACTTTATGTAGCCCCGGGCATGATTCAATTATTACAGTTTGTCCATTCGTTTGACAGCACCCGTAAATATGAAAACAAAATTATATTTTCTCTGAAATATAACTGAAAACCAGGGTTTTGTGGTCTTCTTTGAAAAAAGAAGTGTTTCAGTGTTTTGTTGCGTATTTTTTTTTAAAGTAGTTATTCTATATTTTGCTGTTAGCAGAAAAAAAAGAAATAGTGTGCATTGCGCTTATAATAATTATTGCTTTGATAATTATTATTGAAAATTGTTTTCAAATTTTGTTCCGAGGCGGTTTTTTTTCAATTAAAATATAAATCGCGACTATTAAGTTGTAATTATTAAAATAATAATGCCTTCGACGTGCGGTTTTGGCAAAACAGTTTATTTTGGTGATGAAATTCGAAAATATAATGTGCCAGTGGATCCAATAAGCCGTCACCGGTGGGAAAATATTTTCACAACAAAATATTGAAATTAGTTTTTTAAAAAGTCACTTAAATTTTCTATCAAAACAAACATGCAGTACAGAAAGTAGTTAAAATAGCAGCAGTGAACTGCATCCTTGGTTATTTAGTACTGCGAAAAAGTATGATATTCCTGCAACTGATTACTTTCATGGCATTACAAAATTACTCTTTTTCTCTCCTCTTCAATTTTACGGGTGTATATCTTCATTCTTGTGAGTAAACGTCAAATGAATGGACAACCTATAGTAATTGAACCATGGCCCCGGGGACTAATAGAAATTTTGACAACCGACACAAGAATTTTTGAGTGAAGCAAAAGGGTTGTGCTTTACCCTTACAAAATTGTTAGTATCAGTGTTTTGCTGTGTATTTTTTCTGAAAAAAAGTAGTTTTATATATGTTTCTGTATAAAAAATAGGATTGTGCTTTGCTTTTAATATTTAGAAAATATTTATTTTTAGGCTAAAAATGCAGGCTTGAGGAGCAATTAAAAAGCATGGAGTCACTTCAGTCGTCTTTAATTTATTTTAGCGTCAATAAAAATTACTACAATTAATTTTTAAGAATTTTATAACTAGGCCAGTCTTAGGAGCTTAAGAGTGTAAAATAAATATTTATGTTAAATTTGGAAGTTCATTACTTCTGATATACGCAGTGTATTAAGTTTTTTCTTTACTGCATTCAACTTGCAAAAGTAATACATTGAATACTACAACGTGTTCAAGGATGTTTTATGGTTAGCTGCTTGATCGACTGAGTATAAGTCAATATTTTCTTTCGTATTTCAGTCGATTGTGCTCAAAATTTGGCAGTAAGTGTATTTCGGGTATGGCAACCTTTAGGTATAGTGCGATTTTTATCCTCGCGTATAGTTTAGGTTAAGGATTTTTAGGTCCAGTTGACAAGAAAACTTTAACACTGATACTTTTTTACTACAGTATATTTTATAAGTTTAAAACATATTTTCAATTTATTCCATCTCTAAGCTAATTAGATAAAATACTTACAACAAAATAATCATGAATAAAAATTTTAATTTTTTTACAAATTTTTAATGTTTACACAAGTTTTGGTTTTATAAGTTATTTTACTTAAAATAGTTACATTCCTTGTAGCTCATAATATTATTTTGAATACAAAAATAATTTGTAGTAGTAGTGGCAGTCAAATGCGTCTTTAAAAACTCGTTCATTCGCTGAGAAAACGTCCAAATTTCTGGATAACATTTTCAGGTTTCATTTGCCACAGCAAAAAATGGCAATTTAAACCAAATGGCACACAGCCATAACCAAATCAATTTTTTGACATAAGAATCGCTAAAACAACGCTTCGTGGCGAGTAGTAGAAGCAACATTTTTAGCTAGGCGATTTGAAACTCAGAATCGCATTTTAGCGAAATCGCTAAGGAATTGAACGAAGCATTTTTTTAGCATTTCAGCGATAGAGACTTAGCTTAAGCTAGGCGATTTTCAGAATCCGGCCTCAGGTCAATAAGGTCCAGGCTGAATGTTTTAAACTTTTCCTGTGGCTTCTGTATTCGGCTGCGTATCTGATCCTCCAGTCGTTCAAAGAAGCGAGCTGGCAGGAAGTACGTCAGAAATCTGTACTTGAAGTTAGCCCATGCTTCTCCTTGGGTTTTATTATTCCTCCACCAGATGAGCGCTCCGTCCCTAAGCAACTCTGGCATCATTCTTGGCAGGTGGTCTTTATTCAGGCTGTATACGCATGAGAGCTCTTCTAGCCGTTCCACAAATTCTAGTGGGTCTCGGTCCTCGTCAAATTTGACCGAGCATTTTCGAACTTGGTCCATAATATTGCCATATGACGGCGTCTCCTGGAACCTCCCTCGTCCTGTCGGCATTTCAGGTACAGGTATTCGTATAGACGCTGCTACACTGGGTATGCCCGCTGAACACCCGAGGCGTGGCGATTGCGTCCTCCTATCGGTATGTTTGGTTTCGAGTTCTGCCAACCGTTTTTGTAAAGCAGGGCCTTCCTCATTGTCTGCTACCACTGCCGCAAATTTCTTACGCAGTTCCTCTACGGTTCCTTCTTCGCTTTACCCGAACTCCTGGGCGTACACTATTAGGTCGTCCTTACGAAGGTTATAAATCCACGACGTCCTGACCATTTTGAATGTTTCGTCGATGTCTTTAGGTGCTGTAACTAACGGTGCTGCTATGCTGCAGTCGACGCTGACGTTGCATCTAGCGGAGGTGTGCGCAGTTGAGGCTGACGTTGGTGGTGACTGCAGCTGTGCAGTTGACGTTGACGTTACTGTTGACTGCGGCTGCGCAGTTGATGTTGACTGCAGCTGCGCAGTTGATGCTGACGTTGATGTTGACTGCGGCTGCGAAGTTGACGTGAATGCTGCTGCTGGCTGCGCCGTTGACGTCGATGTCGCTGCTTGCTGCGACTGTGTAGAGAACGTTTCAGTTGCCGTTGCATCCTGGTGATCCTTTTATTATAACCGGTCACCAACCCACCTAAAGTTCGTTGGAAATGCAAGGGGACCTTTACCCCTGAAATTCTTACCTTCTTTCGTACCTAAATGCTTCTGAAATTTTCTGAAAAAAAAAATTTATAAGGATATTTTCCGACTTTGGTTGTCACCTGCTAGGTCTTAAGCTCAGTAACGCGGTGGTGGTTCTTTGCCACCTTCGATTCGTAATATATTAAATAAATATAACAATTAATGGGAAACAATGATTCAGTCCAGATAGGAATCTTCAACTATCTGTTTTCAAGAGCGTTAAAATTCTTAAGGAATGCGAGGGATAGGATACTTCGACTATCTACCTTTTCTTCTGCACTTCCCGAATTTTCGTTGGGTTGAGTGTCCAACGGTCCTGGTTAGCTTCGGCCAACCTTGAAGGAATTTGAGATTCTTGAGGACTTGTCGACTATTTGTGACGTGACTTTGGAATATCCAAATTACGGACCGGCTATCAAAACCGTATTTTATGTGCTCATAAACCGTATTTAAATATTGTTGCGAGGAAATAGGATTCTTCGACTACCGCTCGCTATATAAAAACGCTTTAGCAAAAACACGTGATAGCTAAATCATGAACAGTAATTTTCTTTTATTGCATTCGATATCCTTGTACTCTACGCGTGGAGTAGGAATCTTCCATCTACCACCATTTACTCGGAGTCAAGGATATTCGATGTCAAATTTCAGCTAGAAACGAGGGATTGTATGGGTTTACCCGATGGATTATATAATTACTTATTTTAGTAATTAATTCAGAAATGATTTGTCAAATTTCTAATATTTCACAAAATAAAGTTTTTAGTTTAATCAAATTTTTAGAGAATGATTTGGCGTCCCTGCTCGGGCGCCATTGTAACGATTCGCTCTAACGGCTGGGGTCGACTCGCCGGACCCAGGTATCGTTCCAAATAATTTATAATTTGGAGCGCCAAATCAAACTCGTATTTTTCCACTACGTTACAGTGAATGTTTATTGACAAATTATTTCCTACTTTACATAATACCAAAGGGATACAATTAAGGTTAATTATTAACCATTCAATTAGTTATTTAATTATCTCGCAAGTAAAATATAAATATGTAAATATTTAAATTTAAGTAGTCAATAAATATTAAAATATATGAATATTATTTTATAGAGACACGAAATATTATAATACTTATTCGATGATTTGCATTCTTATCATTGAGGCTCCTGATGTCGATAATCTGGTCATCTGGTTCTCGGTTTATTTTAGTACACTCCGCAAGGAAGGATCTCACCACAAAGAGGTAGTGAAGACCTAGGATGTGGCGCTTGGGCGGACGACTCTCATCTGTTTCCCAAGACTTGACGGGGTAGTTTTGCTACACGGTAACACGTTTGTGGGAAGTGAAACTTGGGCGGACGACTCTCATCCGTTTCCCAGTTTCCATGAGGATTTTCTTGTTACACGGTGGCAACAAATGTGGGAGGTGGAACTTGAGCGGACGACTCTCATCCGTTTCTAAAGACCAAGTAAACTCGCTGCAAGGAGCAACGAGGGTTTAAGGAAGGAACGCTTGAGCGGACGACTCTCATCCGTTTCTCAAGACGCGAAGGAACCCGTAGCACCAGCTACAAGCGTTTTGTGATGGGATTCTTGGGCGGACGACTCATCAGTTTTCCAAGATGGGAAAATTTAGGTAGGAAAGGATAGGTATTTTAAGGAGTGGGGTGCACAAAATATATTTAAAAGGATTCTTACGCTGTCTGGAACGCTGCTGAATGCAAATCGCTGGCTACCGATGTACTTGACGCTCGTTTTTATGCGTTGCTGCCACTGATAGTGGTACCGTTGGCGTCGGCGTTGCGCTGCTACTATTTGTAGCTACGCAGTTGACGTCGAGGCTCGCTGCTGCGTCGTTGACGCTGACGATTACTGCTTGGAGTTTACGTTGCTGCTTGCTGCGCAGTTGACGTTTGTGTCACTGCGTGCTGCTGGCTGCTGGTGTCCACTGATGTCGGCGTTTAGGTTGATTATATTTTCGACCGCGAGCCGTTTACTTCTTCGGCACTTAACGCTGCTACCGCACTGTTAGAAAATATACTTTGGTTCGCGACTGGAGCTCAACCGCTCTTGTTGACGGCACAATACTGAATCCCATCTTCCTCGCCATATCATCGCTTCGAACCTCCGAGTCACGCCATGAATTCTCTCTCTCTCTCTTGCCTGTGTGGCTCCGGCCACCGTCTCTATTTCACTGGAATTCTTCCGTTGTTTTTGTTCGCTCGTGGCTTGACATCATCCGATCGTCCCGTTGCACATGAAAAGAAACAAACAACAACCATTAGAGACAAATTAAATCAACATTATTTCACTGCGTAGTAACAAAATTGGCTGATGCAATATTAAACGTTATTGCTGAACCCCAGTAGGAACGCCTGCATGAATTCCTCTGACTGGTGTTAAAGCAGTACTGAAATAATGTGTATGGATTTAGTTTATTGCTTAATAGCAAATTGGCAGACGCAATACTTAATTGGTATTGCTGAACCCCCAGTAGGAACGCCTGCATGAATTCCTCTGACTGGTGATATAAGCGTTGTTGTAACAATGTATGGATTCATAAAATTACTTTATAACAAATTGGCAGACGCAATACTCGATGTGATTGCTGAACCCCAGTAGCAATGACTGCCCGCATTCCTCTGACTGGTGTTATAAGTATTCTATAATAATGCCTATAGATTTATCCGACTACCTAATAACAAATTGGAAGACGCAACACTCAATGTGGTTGCTGAACCCCAGTAGGAATGACTGCCCACATTCCTCTGACTGGTGTTATAGGCATCGTTATAATAATGTCTATAAACCAATAAACCCTTTGCTACAAAATCCCTAACCTAAATAAAACGCTTCCTTTTCAGGTTTCATACCCCATTGGGTTTTAGGTGTAATTCTATGCGCATCGCATCGGTAACTGCTAAGTTCTACTTAGCTATTATTTTAACTTATAAACTAAGACTTCATTATTCTTAAACCTAATACCTAATAATAAACTTAAACTAATTAGCCTTCTGAGCTCAGCCCTTCTCTACACATGCCCTCGCATTCCTTTGCCTATCAGGACGTTTCCCTTCTAGTTTGCCTACGACCCAGCAGGAATATCTGAAAGAAATAAATGTAACAATTAGATATGTAGGGCAAAACTTCGAAGAAGTTTTGGTCCTTACAAAACACTTAACACTTCAATGTCACTTTATTATTGAACACTTGTAGCTTAATAGTTATAGTTTATTTAAAACACAATCACAATGAAAACAAGCAAATTACTTTATTGTTCAAAATAAATTGACTGAATAAAAACAAAACAGCTGTTCACATAAATAAACCAAGCAACAGCGTTGCCAGCAAACAATAAACGAAGCAAAATTCTTGAAAAATCTTTATATTAAATAGACAAAAATAGAAAACTTCTGAAATGTTTGATCTGGCATTGCCGCATTTGACAACTGCTTCTGTATAACAGTTTGAATTACATAAGAAACGTAAGCATGTCGTAAGAGTTATCGAGTAGCTTCATTATGGAAACAAATTTCCATTGCTTATAACATCGTTCGCACAGCATTCGATTGTTGAATGCTTCGTTAGGCATACAAAATAAGACCATTAAGTTCACCAATTACACTATGTTTGAAAGCAGCAAATTCAAGCAACAACCAAAACAAAAGCATAGATCATATGGCAATTGAAAATTATTGAGTATCCGAATTGACTTTTATAAATAAAAATGCAAAAAATCAAATTGCCACAATTTTTACCGCAAGTATTCTTTTTTATGCCAAATTTTTTTCGTTTTATCCTCAGCTGAACGTTGCTGTTGTTGTTTTTGTTGTTGTTCTTTTGTTGCAGCTTAAATTTGGTGTTGTATTCTTTGGCTGCAAGAAATAAATGTCACATTTGGAATGTTTTTAACTTAGCCGAATGTGTTCTTTTTTTGCTATCTCCTTTCCTATGCCGGATCTATTTTGTATTGTCACCATCTGTACGTTGTCTTATCTGAACAGATAGAACACCATATCTCTAAGCCGACTACAAAAATAATTCAACTTTTATGAACAATATAAAATTTTTAAAACATATTTAACATTTATTACGAAATTGATTTGTTATAAATATGTAGGTATGTACTTTTTTAAATTAGAGTTAATTATGAAAAATATTTGATAATAACTATTGTGAAGAATTTCAAATATTTATTTGAAAAATCTTTTCAAATATTATAGATACTTACTAAGTTTTCAATTCAAAAAAGCATTTCATCAATTTTACAAATTTAACTCTTTCAAGTCAATACTGTATTAATAATCGTATCGAAGAAAGCAATACAACATACATATTTCTTGTTTGATTTCTCTTATACATATCTGGAGTTTTTATTTAAAATTGTACTACATATTTACATTTGTGTATTTTCTCTGCACTTATCTATTTTTTCATCTCTTATCTGTTTATTTATCTCCGAACATTTCACATAATCATTTATCTGTAAATAATACATTGTATACTGTATATGTATATTAGAGTGTCCCGGCTTTAATACTTCCACTTGCCCTTAGAAATACCCTCTGTGAAGCGTATCTCAATTGGTAAAGGTTTAGAGGTCGCGAATTCATTTTCTAATTTTCCCATACGATTTGTATGGGGTAAAATCAGTTTTGCTGGTAAATTGAATTTAGAGCCATTTGGGCCTATTCTTCCAAATCTGTTATTCTGTTATGAATTTTGTGTTATGAATCATAAAAGATGCCGACCATAAACGATCTGTTAAAATTGGTATTCTGCCTTTCGATCTTTTATGGTACTCTGTTATCAATCTTCGAAAACAAAAATCTATTACAATTCCGTTAACTTCTGTTATGAAGCAGCTGATTGCTATCAATAAACTGAAAAATAAATTAATGCAAGTTGAAGAAGTTTCGCTTTTAACGTGTAAATTGCAAATATTTTTACAAAATTAGCACTAAAGAAGTGCCGTGTATTAGCATTACAAGCTAGCATTGTTGATGTGATTAAATTGCTTGTTTTAAAAAAAATGTTGGACTGGGAGGATGGCCCAGATCAGAAGCCTAATTTTCAATAAAAGTCGTGACTGACGCAGTTATGGTGAAGGTGGAAGCTGAAGAGGCAGAGGTGAGCGTGTAGGTTACAAACATAAAGAGCAACTTGGATACGAGCATGTTGCGGTAGCCAAAACGCTATTCGAATGACAATCGTCGTGGCGGCGATAGTGGTAGGTCATCCTACCAACGACAAGATGTTGAATGCAGGAGGAAGCGAACTAGTAACTATGATGGAGGCGATGCTGAAGGTTCCTCATACAATCGACAGGATAATAGACGCAACAATGAGCGCAGTAACTATAAACGAAAACAATGACTTCTACAATAGTGCAGCATAGTAAATTCAACTGCATCTTTCGTAGCAGAAACGGTTGACGTAGTGGCGGCGGTGCTCGCTGAGATAATAATTAAACAACAAAGTTGCAGCAAAGTTTAGAATTCCATAAAGTAGAAATATAAATTCCTTTCTCAATTTAAGTTCAGCTTAACATTTATTATTATATTTTATTTCTTACACGAATAAAGGTATATTTTACTTTAGCGCCCTTTTGTAAATATTTTTTCTTATTTCTATTTAATGTATTTAGGCCTCCTTAGTCTAAAAGTGCAAAAATAAAATGTCGGTCTCGAATAGCTAAGGAGATAAAATTCGCGAAAGTTTAAAATGAATTATTTTAACTATTTTTCCTGGAACAGAAGTATTAAGAGCTTCTAATTCCAAATCTGAAAAAATGGCCACTCTCATCTAGTTTAGAAGTTACAGGGGTCGGAAGTTGAAAAAATGGAAAAAATAATTTGGACTTTCAGCTTAATATATAAAAATACGAATTTTTCGCATTTATCTCTATATTATGTATGTGTATAACTACTTCAAAAATTAAAAAAAAGCAATTTTGGCTTAAAGTAAAATACTACCAAAATGTTAAGTGTATAGAAGCTAATATCTCCTTATACGAAGTTATAGCGGCTATTTTAATACATTTTTTTAATTAATTTGTATCTTTTAAACCATAGGAGACAAACATTTTTTCACCTTTTGCATTAAGAAGACTGAAAATCATTGACAATAACCTGCATCTTGTTTTTCGTAGTAAAATACAAGAAAAACTACAATTATTTACCTGGAAAACGTAACTTTGTTGAATTTTATCTCCCAAACCATAAGAGAACGACAATTTTTTTTGCACCATTGCATTTAAGAGACCCAAATAAATATGAAAAAATACAAAAAAAAAGGGGCGTGGGCTCTAACTTGTATTATTACCAAATAAATATATGTAATTCCTAACAATTTTCATTTAGTTACTTTGTGGGAGGTTGGCGTGTTTTTATGCTATTTTGACAAATTTTAAATAATGGTGAATATTGAAGATAAAAGCTTATGTGCCAAATTTGAAGCTATTACATTAGTTTTAGTTTATAGTTTAGTTTAGTTTCATTTAAAGAGATTTCAACGATTTTATAGTCACTCTGTATGGAAGGTGGGCGTGGTTTTCATCTGATTTTGATAAATTTCAATCATATGACGAATTTTTGCGACCGATGCTTATGCATAGTCAAACAGATTACGTTCTCTTCCTTGAACACACAGAATTAAAATTAAATTCTGATAAAAGGCAGAAAAATGTATCTGTTATTCTGATTTCATAACAGATTTGTTCATGTAGAATTCCAATTCAAGAGAATTCAGACCAAAATGTTTACTTTCTAAAAATTTGTTACGATAAAAGATAGAAAAATGTATCTGTTATTGTGTTGTCTTTCATAACAGATTTCCTAGCAGATTTTGTCATGCAGAACACCAAATAAAAGATTTTTGACAGTTCGAAAAATCTGCTATGATTTATAACAGATTTCATAAAAGATTGTCGAGCAGAATACAAATTCTGGTCTCGTAACAGATTTTTTGACAGCTCAAAAATTTGTATGGGATATCATAACAGAATTTTTTCATAAAAGATTCCGCAGAATAGGCCCAATTATCTTTTAAGCAAAATGGTTTAAAAAAACACGTCTTTCCTCAAATTTTGTCTCTTATGACATAACCAAATTTCATTTTCATCGGCTTATTATTTGGTGGTTGCCCAAAATGATTAAAAAAAAAAATATAAATACAAAAAAAAAAAAAACTAATTGTTGTGACTTTTAATCCAAAAACTTATAACAACCCTATGAACTTTTTCTTCACTGTGCGTTCCAACTATCATTATCTAAAATTTAAGACTAATAACAATAATGAAAATGGAATACTTTAAGAGATATTGATTTTTAATGAAATAATTCTAAGCAAAAGTATTCATTTATATAGGTAGCTCTAAGAAGTGAGCCACAGACCACTAAATAATAATTAGAAGAAAATGAAATTTGGATATGTCATAACAGACAAAATTTGAGGGAATACGTGTTTTTTTAATTATTTTGCTTAAAAGATAATGGCTCTAAATAAAATTTACCAGCAAAGCTGATTTTTCCCCATACAAATCGTATGGAAAATTAAAAATTGAATTTGCGACCTCTAAATCTTTACCAATTGAGATGCGCTTCTTAGGTTTCTAAGGTCAAATGGAAGTTGAAAAGTCTCGGACATCAAACACGATTTTTTTTGGGACACCCTAATGAATATACAAAATTAACTATCTTTACTATATAGACTACTATTTATACTATTTAGATATTTACTTAGGTTTTTTTTTATTTGCAATATTTTTTCAAGAAATTTCGTCAGAGTACGAAAAATGTGTTAAAAAATTATGTGAAATGAAAATATTTTGTCTAAATTAAAAATGACCACATTGTGTTAAACATAACTTTGTCTATAAACTGTTGCGCTGTACAAAATTTTTTTTTATGTTTGTAAAAAATATAACAATTAAGCTTCAAAAAAATAAACATAAAGTAACGTAGTAGAAAGATAAATTGTTTCTGATATAACATATCCTAAAATATAAGGTTACAAAAAATTCGATATAAGTTTTTATCTAACAGTTACATACTAGAACTCTGCACGAGTGCGTTTTGCTAGCATTAATGAAATCAAGCGTAACAGTACAGAGAGCACTCGTCGCTTGAACAGAACAAGAACAAACAAAAACTTAAACAATGTTATGCACGATTCGACAAAGAAGAATGTAATGACTGAAAAGTTATGTAACAGCAGAACACTTGCAGTTATGCTGTGTTCTTTAGGTAGCAAGCGTATTAGGACTTTTTAGGGTTCTCTGGACTCCGTGGTTGGAAATTTTTGGGGGTAGATGATTTTGGATTTGATGTTAGAGTTTAAAAATTAAGATGCCGGATAGAGTTGCCGCCTAGATTTTTTTGTATTATTAGGAACTCTTGTAAATTTGCAATTCTGACAAATATTTGATTTCGAATCTAATGTCAGAGTTTTAAAATTTAAGATGGAGATTAGGGCTGCCACCTTATTTTACCACGGTATTGCCACCCAGCAAAATGCATTTTTAAGAGTTGTAAATATCATTTTACAGTGTTAGGGGGTCGCTGATTTCGAATCTGAAGTCAGAATTGTAAAATTAATTATGGTAAATAGGGTTGCCATCTAATTTTTTTATTTTTACGAATTCGGGGCTGGCAAAAAAATTGTAAACTAAAAATGGGTCGCTGAATCCGAGGTCAGAATTTCAAAGTTATGTAATTTTCAAATGTAAGGGTTGCCACCTAATAATATGTATTTTTAAGATTTTTAAACATCATTTATCAGTGTTAGGGAGTCGCTGATTTCGAATCTGAAGTTAGAATTTAAAAATTCAAGATGGTGGATAGGGTTGCCACCTAATTTTTTATTTTTACCATATTTAGTTTTAAAATTCTGACTTAAGATTCGAAATCAGCCCCCTAACACTGTGAAACGAGGTTTAAAACTCTTAAAATACATTTTGCTGGGTGGCAATACTGTGATAAAAATTAGGTGGCAGCCCTAACCTCTATCTTAAATTTTAAAACTTCGACATTAGATTCGAAATCAAATCCTTTGTCAGAATTTCAAAATTACAAGAGTTCGCAATAGTACAAAAAATCTAGGTGGCAACTCTATCCGTCATCTTGACTTTTAAATTCTGACATCAGATCCGAAATCATCTTCCCCCTAAAACTTCCAACCACGAATTCCATAGAACCCTTAAAAGTCCTAATACGCTACATAGAAATAATTACATCGCCAAGGTTCTGCTGCGTTAGATGTGATTGATGCATTTTTCGCTGTTATCAATTATTCTGTTTTGTTACTACGAACAACATCGTGCTATGTTAAAGCAAACGGCGAACATGGTTCTGTTTGAAGCCGACGAGTGCTCTGCAGTGCTTGTTCGTTTTCATTAAATGACTTGGGTAACGTCTGCTTGACTAACATATTTCTGTTAAGCTGTGAACTCTGCAATGTTGGTTCTACAGAACGTAGACAAAACGAGTGCATTCGTGCAGAGGACTATTATATACTCCTAACTTTAATTTTGTATTATTGCCATTTTTTAAAACGTTTAAGGAATTCGATGCTTCTGCATCATCGGAACAATTTAATAGAAAGTTAAACAGTGCTAAAAGGTCAACTAATGGATTTATTATTGAGACAGGAGAAACTAATGTGATAAAAAAATTAATAAGGCTTACTGTTACTAGAAACTTTAATTAAATCAAAAAACTTATGAATTAATTGCATATTTAGGAACTGTTCAGCATTTAATTAATACATATGAAGAGCAAACCTGCAAATCAAGTTAAATCACATTTCGAAAATTTTTGAGTAAACAATTTCAATGTATAGATTAGTGCCTTATACACTTTCCACAGTATTTTTTTTTTATCAAATATGGCATGTTTTATTTTTAAATCAAAGAAAAAATGTGTTTCGTGCAAATAAAGTTATATCCATGCAGTTGTTTGCTCCAAAACAAGGTATATCCAATGGTGTGTTATATTCGGTGTGGAATTTTGCTTAAGACAGCAATGCGATGTTGTTGTTTTATCATTATATGATATTCTAACCAAAAAAGTTATCTTGTAACTGTGAACTTAGTAACTGTTTCGTAAACATTTTTGTTTAAGTACAAGTGGATGGCATTGGCTATAGATAATAGAAAAATAATTGAGGCAAGGAAAAGAAAATTTATTAAATTTGTTTTTTAATTACTAAATTACATAATTACTGAATTTCCCAATTGAACTGCAATGCAAAATTAAGTAACGTGACGCCAATAACGTAACGCTGGATCAAAAAGCCTAATAAAAAACAAAAGATTTTTTAATGTAAGCACTAGGAAACAAACTTTTATTGTGTCAAATCCTTCTTAAAAAAGTAGTAAACAAATAGTCTTGCCCAATTCAGAGTTTTTTGCAAATTTTGTAATCTAAGTCAAAAATTACTCCCGTTTTTTGTAATGTAACGCCAGCTCATATTTTTGCTTATATCTTTTAGTCCTTAGGGTCGATTGTTGTCATTGTTTTTTCTAAGTATAGTGCTACTTAATTACTACGTACATATGCAAGAAATTTTTTAAAATTAGATTAGAATTTTTTTCGTACAAATCGTCCGTAACGCCAGTTTGGAAATGTTCATTTACAATTTTGTTATTAAATTAAAATTTTTTTCGAAAAGTAAAATACCACAACTCTGGTAGTTTTCACTTGATTTTTATGTTTGATAACTCATTTTAAATAACTAATTAATAAAAATCGAAGCGCATACAAGTTTTGTTTTTAAAAATACTTTAAGTGACTTTATCGACTTTTTGTAACCTTAAATTTAATGATATGATAATTTATCTTTCTACTACGTTACTTTATGTTCATTTTTATGTTACTTTATTTTTAATTTTTTTACAAACAAAGACAAATCGCAACATATAACAACGCGCAACTATAAAGCGCAACAGTATGTTTGACTGAAAACGTTATGTTTAACAAAATGTCTTCATTTTCCATTTAGACACGATATCTTCATTTGACGTAATTTTTGAAAACATTTTTCTAACTGTGATGAAATTTCCTGAAATCAATATTTGTAAAAAGAAATCCATGAAGTTTTTTTTAATGGACTTTTTCGCAATCCTTTAAAATATAAAATATACAGATAAATGATTTTCTGAACTGTCCAGAGATGGATAAGCAGATAAGAGATGAATAAACACATGTGAGATGAATAAATACATAAGCCCAGATAAAATACACAAATGTAAATACATACATATGACTCGTTTTCTTCAATAACGTCATAATCCAAAAAACATAAAAATTTAGTTAATTATGTAGAAACGTTTGTTCTACCATGTTCTTTATTATGTGTTATTTTGGTGGCGATGTCTTTCATATTCTTCGCGTGAGATTCGATTTTGTGATTGCATCACCTTAATAAATTTTTATTTTATTTACATAAAAAACGAGTATAACTGAAATTATTTTTGCGGTACCGTTGTGTGTAGATTAAACTATTTAAAAACTTAGGGCATAGTTTCTGTTTTAGCGATAATTTGAAAGATAAGGACCAATTTCCTATATCTGTTTAATACTTAAAATGCTTCTACTGAAAAATCAGTTTTTTTGAGTTGTGACGTTATTGAAGAAAATTTTTAATTAAAAATATGTATGTTTAACAGACATCAAACAAAGAAATAGTGTGTCGTATAAATTTCTTCGATTCGATTATATGTAACCAAAAAATTGAGTTTGTATATATGTTATTAATGCAGTAAGGACTTTAATATGTTAAATTTTTAAAATTGTTGAAATAGATTTTTTGTATTGAAAAGTATTTGAAAAAATTTCAAATGCGTAGATATTTAGAATTCTTCAGAATAATTATTTTCACATATTTTTTATATCAAATATAATTAAAAGAAGGAAAACATTTCTAGCAAATATATTTCGTAATATATGTCAAATATTTTCAAAAATTATCTATTCGTCTCACACAACTTACAGCTAAGAACAAAATAAAACAATATCGGCTAAGTTAGAAATATTCTTATAATATGGTTGACAACAAGAACAACAGAAACGTTCAGCTGAGAATAAAACGAAACCAATTCGGCATAGAAAAAGTTGCATTCAAATAAATGCGGTAAAAACAGTGACAATTCGATTTCTTGCATTTTCATTTATAATAGTCAATTTGGATACTCAATAGTTTTCAATTGCCATATGATCTGTGCTTTTGTTTTCGTTGTTGCTTGACTTTGCTGGTGTTTTCATTGCTCTCCTCCGGCCGTTCATCCTCGCCAAATGTCTTCATTAGCAAACCAGTTGGGAGTGTACTACAAAATTCTCTCATTACGATTTGTTTTCGGTCGACTCATTTCAGTGGCTTTCAGCTCTGCTCTCAATATCGCCACCATATTTCTTCGCACGGGCTGCAACTTAATGGTTATAATTTTTCGCCTTTTTCAACTAATTCGCCTTTAAATCTCTTTACTATTATTTATTTTCCTTGCCTCATACTTTTTGCGCCATCTCAAGACATGGGATTTCTCATGCAAATAAACATACTGCTACAAATGTTCTTCATGAAACTGCAACTAAAATTTTAAATTATGTTATTAAATTTTCGGATGTTGTTGCTGATCGTTTGAAGCTGCTGCTGCTGCTGGAGCAGTAGACTCAATGGGTTTTGTAAGCAAAACAAGCGCTGTTAATGCTTATATTGGTACTGATAATACTGCGGGTGCTCTTTCTGTTGCTGGTGACACTTGGTAATGCTGCTAATATTACTAACTCTATTCCTGTTGTAATAGAAGAAATTTTTGTTGTTGCTGGTGATAACCACCCAGATAATTTAGCTTGGAATGTAGTAGAAAAAAAAACCAAGAAATATTCCAAAGAAAACTTAAATTATAGTGGGTACAAATTCCAATTCTTGTGATGATATGTTGGTCAATAAGCGTCTAAAATGGTTTCATCTTTTTAGCATTCAGTCGACAACCATGACGCAAGCCATAATAACCTATGTTGCATCGAAGGCTAATATCATGGCATCCGAGATTATTTGCCTCGAAGCTTGTCAAAAAACATTTCGAACATAGAAATGTTTATTTTAAAATTGGCATTCCAGCCGAATACTCTAGCCATATTTTTAATGCAAAATTTTGGCCTACTAGAATTCGTATTAGACGGTTTGAATATCGCCCAAAAAACGCGGGTAGGCAGTCAGACTGTCGAATTCATGGTTGCTGAAGCTGATTGCTTTTATAGTATTAAAGCTCTCACAGAGACATGGCTTAATGCTAGCATATTCTCAACTGAACTATTTGATGAAAAGTTCAATGTTTTTCGCAAAAATCGTAATTATGCGGACTCTGGCCAATCACGCGGTGGTGAGGTACTCATCGCAGTTCGCACAACAGATCGCTGTACGGATGTTCCTCTGAATATCTCAATTGAGGAAATATGTGTAAAAATTGATTTTCCTGTTAATACAAGTACTTCTTATAATAGTTTGTATATATTTTTGTCGTATATCCCGCCAAACTCTAGTAGTGAGATATATGTATTCACTGCACTTTGTCAAGATTTTGAATGTAATTGAAAACTTAAATGTTCACGATTTTCCTATTATACTAGGTGATTTCAATTTAGCTAGTAATACATGCACAGTTTTCATTGACTCAATTTTGTCTCTTGGCTTAAGTCAAATTAATAACGTTAAAAATTATATTAATAGAATACTAGATTTAATATTTGTGGATACTGAGTTGAACTCGACGGCATCGGAAGCTAATTGGCTTTTGGTGGATAATTCACCATAAAGCATTAGAATTAATTTGTAATCTATCTTCTTATGACCTTATTGAACAGGATGATACGGTATTTCAGTTCAATTTCTTAGCTGCCAACTATAACGCTATTCACAATTTTTGAAATAGTGCCCAATGGAGTCTTAAATTCTTGGTCAATTTATGTGAAAATTATATAAGATTTATTTCGGTTTTAAATGAGTCATTTATAAATGTTGTACCTCTAAAAAAGGTCAAAAAAGCTAAAAATGGTAAACCTAATTGGTTTACTAAGCAATTAAAAAATTTGAAAAACGTATTCAATAAAAAATATAAAAAAGCAAAGTTAATCCTTTGTTCAGAGATGAATATTTCAGTACGTTCAAAATACAGAAACTAATATAAAAAAATAATCCGAAATCTTTTTGGAAGTTCGTCAAGCTTAGGTGTAAGACACATGGTTTTCCCAAAAATATGATTTATTGTGAAAAGGTTGCTGACAATGTAGAAGAGGTTTGTAACATGTTTGCTTCACATTTTTAGTCGAATTTTATAGTGGGTTCTGTGGGAAGCAGTTGTGAAGGGCCCATTTATAATGGAACCCCTATTACTAATTTGGGTTTTCTTGTACTTACTCAATCGAAGTAGCCAGGTCGATGTTATTTTTACAGACTTCGCTACAGCTTTTGACAGAGTGCAGCACAGTATCCTATTAATGAAATTAGAGCAAATGGGTTTCCATTCCTTACTGCTAAAGTGGTTCAAAAATTATTTGACTGACCGTCAACAGTTTGTTCAAATATGTCAAACTAAATCAAGAATAGTTTTTGATTACTCAGCTGTTCCGCAAAGGGAGTCATCTAGGTCCAATTCTACTTCTGCTATTTATTAATGATTTGCCTAGTTATCTTAAGAATTCTGCCTGCTTGATGGTTGCAGACGACGTGAAAGTTTATAAATCTGTGAAAAATGCTTCAGATTATTGCATTTTACAGAATGATCTTAATAACCTCTCCAGTTGGTGCGAATTAAATAGATTAGTTTTTAATGTCTCCAATTGTGAGGTTCTTTCTTTTGGTATGCTCACGAATATAGATGAGTTTAGCACTCAATGAATGGTAATATTCTACCTAGAGTAAAAATGAAATCTGATTTAGGGCTTTTATAAGACCAAAAGCTTAATTTTTTGGCACAGTATCATAGTATCATTTCAAAAGGAAATACTATGCTTGGATTTCTAATACGGATTTTCTAATACGAATTTCCAGACCCGTGCACTCTTAAGTCTATTTTTATGTCGTTAGTGAGGTCTATTTTGGAGTTCATACAAAATATTCTTTTAAAATCAGAGCTAAAAACACGATATCCCCGTAAAGCAATGAATGAGTCAGACAGGTCATGTCTGAACCATATTTCGGAGATTCATACAATATCCACATCCGAATTTTCAAATATTTGTCTAAGCTCATCTATCTTGCAATACAGACTTTGCGATTTGAAATGACAGATATTTAAACCCTGCTTTGTTCACCGAAGATCTTCAACATAGTTTGGGTGTTTTCACTGTAATTCCAGTTAAAATTCAGAACCATCAATTAAAATATTTAAAAAGGACCTAGCAACGGAATCGAAGGTATTAATAAACACTAAACAAAAGTTATCGACATGGCATCCCTGTACATAAATAAACATAATCTAAATAAGATAAAACTATATGATCATTACAAAAAATAGTTAAGAGCACTCTAATGGACAATATCTGGATCATGAAAAAATCGTTGCATGTTAGCATCGCTACGTAAATTATTTAACATAATAATAGTGGTCACCTTAATTGGATTATCTCCCTGTTGGCGCTTGACGATTACACAACCACGCATAGTGTATACGGCCCACAATTGCTTACTCCTCTTGAGATTAACCACAGCGTTGAGAATATGTTTTTTTTTGTTTTGGTCAAGCATTTGTTTATGTAAATAGGAGCGTTAGAGTCGAAGCCAGCGTGAGTAAGAGAGAATCCTTGTTTTGTTTTTGAAAGTTAGCCGCTGCCTTGAGGATAGCTGCTTCATCAGTTGTGCTTTGAAGTTTGACGATTATGCCAGCATCAGTTCTAACTGTGTTGGTTTTGCTCTCAAAACGAAAAAAGTTTTTTTATATTTCTGTTTCGGCAATTAATAGTGGTGCATAGTTTAGAGAATATTTCATTAACATCAAAAAGGTCGATCTGGCAACCCTGTAACAGTTGTTAACTTTTTACTTGCCTCCGTATAAATTTTGTTAAATAGTGTAATTTTTATATAATTTAACGCGAAATTAATTTCTAATACGTGTTTTCGGTAAACTTCAACATCTTCCTCGACTAAGAATCACTTTAACTTGGTCAAATACTTCAATCCTACAATTTCTTTGCACATCATCGTAGATCATCGTGCTTAACCTCAAAATCAACAATGACTTGCTGCGAAATTTGTAAATCCCAATGGAGTAATGTGGGTAAATTCATCATTTGTTCTGGTTGTACCAAACACTTTCATGATAAATGTGTCAAAATTAAAGGGCTTATTGCGGAAGCACTTCGATGTTCCGAATCAAATGGCCTTCAATGGTTTTGCACTTCATGTCGGAATTTCTCAATGAATGTGCTGCTTGCCGTGATGGAAAAGAATAAATCATCAGCTGCGAGTCGTCTTGATGAAGTTGCTCGCCTGCAGGCACTTGTATCAGACATGAACTCGTCGTTTGATCTTTCATCTACTAATATTCCTGCTGCATCAATTGAAGTAAATCCTGCTTCAATTGGCACTGTCTCATCAAGACCGAAACGAACTAAAGCTAAAAACTATAATTTGGCTCCTGTTTCTCCTAACTCCGGATCGTCTCATCCTGCTTCTGAATCAACGCTTACGATGTCAACCTCATCGATTTTGGTTTCGCCCTTGCCTCAGCATGGATCTCCTATTTGCACTGTTGATGCTGATTTAACTATCAACGCGGAGGAACGCACTGTCGATGACCAAACTATGGCTGTTGCAACAACCACCGTAGCTGTGGAACCTGCTGCTGTACCACCTGCTTATGCTACGTGTAAAACTAAAACCGTGCAACATATTGCTGCTGAGCAGCAGGCTAATGCCCCATCTCCAGTTGCCGTGCAAACCACTGCGGTTGATCAATTTACTGCTGCTACATCTACCACTGCTGTGATGCAATATTCTGCCTCTGCGTGTACTGCAAGTCTGCAAACTGCAGCTGCGGAGAAATTGTCATCTCAGGCATCATCCCATCATCTAATTCATCCTGAGATTCCTGCGATTTCGACAAACTCTCAGACAGATCATAATTTACTATCATCTTTTTCCCAAACTCTGCAATCTTCTGTTCCGCCCTCCGTATCCAATGGATTTTCCACTTCATCAGCGTCGTGTGGTCTTACGGTGGTGCCGAGAATTCAATGGAAGACAATATTTCTATCTCGCCTAGAAGAATCTACCTCTGTTGATGCTGTGTTATCATTCATATCGAGTAAGATACAGCTTGCTACCTCGTATATTAAATGTATTAAACTTAACTCGCATACTCAGAGGGAAATCTCATCGTTTAAAGTCTTCACTCCTGCAGCAATTTTCAACACTCTTATTTCTAAAGACTTTTGGCCTGAAGGGATAGTGGTCCATGAGTTCGTCCTGCGAGCTAAAATTGGCAAATCTCTTCCAAAAAACTAAATTATTTGGCACCTAGTGCTCAGTTTATATATAAATCTAACTTAAGTTATTCTTTATATTATCAAAATGTTGGAGGGCTTCGTACTAAATTGAATAATCTATTCGTATCTTCTCAATCTCTAAATTATGATATAATTGTATTTACTGAAACATGGCTTACGGAAAATCACTTGAGCTCTGAATTATTCCTTAGTTCATCCTATAATGTCTTCCGGAAAGACCGCTGTAGTAATACCTCGGGACTCTCACGGGGTGGAGGTGTGTTAATAGCCATCCGCTCTAATCTTTCGTGCTCTCAGATATCCCTACCCCATTTAAATGCAAATATTGATAATACTTTTGACGTTGATCAATTAATTGTAAAAGTAGTTTTGAGTAATAATTGTACTATCTTTGTAATGGTGAGCTATATCCCACCAAGAAGCCCTCTCGAATTATACTCTATTCATCTCGATAATATTCGTCCTTTTCTTGATAACTTAAGTCAATCTGATCATGTTATTCTGACAGGCGATTTTAACCTATGCAATGTTAGCTGGAATTATGTTTCTGATGAATTTTATCTCTTACCGTTCGATTTTCTATCGGAATTAGACGCGCGTATAATTGTCTTTTTCTTGCAATACGATCTAGTCCAGATAAATGATAAATTTAATGATCTTAATAGAATCTTAGATTTAATTTTTATTGATAAAGATTTTGTTGTTAATCTCGAATCTCCTCAAGTTGAAATTGTAAAGAAGTCACAGCACCATGTGCCCTTAATGCTTGAATTTAGTATCTATAATTATAAAAAATCATCTACTTCTGCTGTATCCTCATATGACTTTAATCGCGCTAACTTCGCCGCTATACAGGCAGGTCTTGAATCTATTCATTGGTTTAATGCTTTTTCGGTTTTTGACTTGCCTGAAATATGGGTTTTTTTGTTCCGTCCTCGGCGATCTGGTTGAAAATTTTGTCCCTAAGAAGCGCACTCGTAGATCTAATAACCCGGTTTGGTTTAATCGTAGACTAGGCCATTTAAAGAACAAATTGAATAAAGCCTATAAAAGGTTTAGATTTTCTAAGAATGACCTGCAACTCAAACAGTTTTATTTGACTTGTCTTAATGAATTTAGGATTCTGAACAAATTCCTCTTTAAATCTTATATCATATCAATAGAAGATAAACTTAAAGAGAATAGCAAATTTTTCTGGTCTTTTATAAATATGAAGAGGAAATCATCTGGTATTCCAAATTCCATGTGTTATAAAGGATCCAGTTCTGAGGATACTCTTACTATATGTAATTTTTTTGCGGAGTATTTTAAATCTGTTTACTCAGTAGCACATGACCCTTCTGCGTCGTCAGTTAGTTCTGATCGTAGTTCTTTATTGAATTTAGGTAACCTCTTCATAAGTGAATCTGAAGTTGTAAGTACTCTATTGAACATTAAGTCAACTTCTACGGCCGGTCATGATGGTATTGCTCCGATTTTACTAAAAAGGTGTGCGGCTACAATTTCTTGCCCATTGACTATTATTTTCAATAAGTCGCTTTCGAGTGGTACGTTTCTGGACGAATGGAAAGTATCTCACATTGTTCCTATCCACAAATCAGGGCCGAAGCAAGATGTCTGCAATTATAGACCTATAAGTAAAATTTTGTGTGTGCCCAAAGTCTTTGAAAAAATTGTTTACGAAAAATTATCTTTTTACGTAAAGAATATTATTTCTACAAATCAGCATGGCTTTATATCTGGAAGATCAACAGCCACAAATTTAAATATTTTTTGCTCATTCATAGTTCGTAATTTCTCAAACAGTTTACAGACTGATGTTATCTTCACGGACTTCGCAAAAGCGTTTGATAAAGTCAATCACCAAACGCTTCTCCTTAAGCTTTCTGCGCTTGGATTCCATTCAAGTCTCTTCTCATGGCTTAAATCTTATCTCCTTAATCGATGGCAAAACGTCATAATTAATGAATGTTTGTCTTCGGCTATTCAGGTCACATCGGGTGTACCTCAAGGGAGTCATCTTGGCCCTCTTTTATTTCTCCTCTTCATCAATGACCTACCTGCTGTCATCGAGCACTCGAGATGCCTTCTGTTCGCCGATGACTTAAAACTTTTTCGGTCAATCAAATCTGACAACGATTTTAGACTACTTCAACAGGACCTTAACTCGGTTGCTAATTGGTGCCTTATTAATAATCTTCCACTTAACATTTCAAAATGCCAGTGTCTTACTTTTTCTAGGTCTTCCTCACCTATCTATTGGAACTATTCCATTAATTCTACTTCTCTTGAAAGAGTGTCCTGCAAAAAAGACTTGGGTGTTCTACTGGATCCGAAACTATCTTTCAGAAATCATATCGAACTAATTATTGCTAAAGCAAACTCAATGTTAGGCTTTCTAAAAAGAAATTCAACAGATTTCTCTGATCCTTATACTCTTAAGACACTTTATTCCTCATTAGTGCGTCCGCATCTTGAATATTGCTCAACGATTTGGAACCCTTGTTACCAACTTCACTCCAACAGATTAGAATCGGTCCAACGTAATTTCACTAGATTCATGTGGCACAAATTAAATTGGAACCTACCCTCAGTGCCTCAATATAGTACCCGGTGTGCCTTAGTTGGCCTCACCCCTCTTTCTGTTCGTCGCAAGATTTTCTCTGTTATGCTTATTTGGGATCTTATAAATCATAACATTCAATGCCCCGAAATGCTTTCTCAGCTGGACTTCTATACTCCTTCTCGGTATCTTCGTAGTCAATTCCACTTCCATGAGTCGTTCCATAGTTCAAATTATTATCGTAATATGCCTATGGCACGCTGTATTCAGGAAACCAATGAATTGATTAATGTAGCTGACCTATTTTGTAATACTTCTAGAACTACTTTTAAAAATAATCTCGTACTAAGCATTATGGCTCGTGTGCCTTGATCTTCTTTTCCTTTTTTTTTTTTTTTTTTTTTTTAAATCTTTTTCAATTTATGAACTCAAATTTTGTATTTTTTACTATTTTTGTTTATTTTTCTATTTCCTCAATGTAAATAATTATATAAATATTAACATGTTCTATTTAATAAGCATTATTGTAAATTAACTCATATGTACATAATCTTCAGTAGTCTATAAGAGCTTGGACTCTGCTTGACGAAGAATAAATAAATAAATAAATAAATAAATAAATAAATAAATAAATAAATAAATAAATAAATAAACATTTTCGTTATCATTTATTGGTATGCCGCGGATAATTATGTCAGACGCAATAGCACTTTCTTCAACCTTAGACAATTGCGATTGAATTTCGCGTACCTCTTTCCGAGAAGCCTCCAGCGCGATCAATCGATCTTCTAGTTTAGAGTTTATATCAAATAATTCATTAATGGCTTCATCTTTTGATGACATATTCGCTTCCAGTGTAGATAAACGTCCGCTTACACGCTGTACTTCAGCCGATAGTCCGGAAAAATTTGCTTCCAGATCATTTAAATTCGTAAAAACTGCATCGAATTTCCCCTCAACCATGCTTGTGAATTAATTGAGGCGGGTAACACTTAAATCCAAATTGTTTGCTGGATTAGTGACAAGTTGAGGAGGTAGAGGGTTGACATCAATTTGCACTTTCGTTGGCCGTGTGCAGCCGAGAACAAATAGAGAGAGCGAGCGGATAGCTTGTGCTTTAGCTTTAGCCAGACGTGTTGATATTTTAATGTTATAGATTTTCTTTTTGCAGCCTTTTAGTTGTATTAATAAGTGTTTTGGTGGTAAAGTTATTGTTTTTGTTGTTCTTTCTAATTAGAAATTTTATTTCAAGAGAAAATTGAAATTGCTCAAAAAGTTAATTTGCACTTGATTATTTGTTTTTATGGTTTAATGCTTTTGTTTTCACGAAAAAATATTGCTTTTAATTAGTTCTTTTGAGAACAGACACCAAAGAGTATTTTAAATATTTGTTTATTTATATATTTAAAGAAAATCTCGAGCGACAAAAAAGCGGTACTCGCGACTTGACAGCTGATCAGTGCAAAAAATGTATATAGTCTTTGATATCTTGAAAATAAAATGATATTTTAAAGAACAGGCGTAAAGACCAAACAAAAATTAAACCTCTTTTATTAAAAAATATGCCTTTGTGGCTTTATTTAAATAAGAGTCTTTGCAGCTTAGCAAAAATAATCATAGCCTCGTGGCTTAAAACAAAAAAATAGCCTTTGTGGCTAGTATGCCCAAAAAGCCTTGCGGCTGAATAAAAAGGCGTGTGCGCCTCTAATACACAAGTAAACACTATTCCTGATACCACAATTAATTTCTGATGTGCATATGAATAGATTATTTGGCCGAGTTGCTTTTGTTGCTTTTAAATATTCAATGAAGTGCAACATGTAGTGCAACTGTGCGCTGCAAAGATCGAAATGAGTGACTGATTTTTTGTGATTGATTCCTTAAATTAACGCATCAGATGATGCTACAGATGGAGCTATTGTATCTACAGTTTTCGTTTTTCTTTTTTTGATGTCGTCAGGTATGTCAGCATGTTTTGGTGTTGGTTAAAGCCATGATTCTGGGCTGCCATCAGGGTTGCCAACGCATTTTATGGTTTTCCCCGCAGTGGCTCTCAAAATTCCCCGATTTTTCATCAAATTCCCCGCAAAAAAAATTTTGATGAATTACTTATTGACTTTTTAAATGGAATATTGCAATAAATAATGTAAAGATTTTATAAATTTTATGAAAAAAATTTATTTTGATTGAACACACTGTAACATAAAAACTTTAAATAGGAAAATGTGTTTTCGAGTCGCGACTTCAAACTTTGAAGCTATAAAAAGTTAATGGCCCGATTCCAAAAGTATGTTTAGTGTGGTTTTAGGCAAACAAAGCTTTGACAACTTAGTTTATTTACATCTGATTATTTTTGTACAACTATTCACAAATATGTCAAAAGCATTTGCAAATCAATCCCGCTTATAATACAGATTCTCAAGAGCCTTAACTAACCAGAGTCACTTTACATGAGTTTTTCTCGAAACATACCGCACTACTGCAAATAAACTAATCGACCGATTTAATTTTTTTTAAAATATCTATTTGTATTGTAACTCTACACATCTTTTACAAAAAAAAGCGTCTTAGGAGAATTTGTCTAGCTTTTACACGCAACCATATGGTAAGAAATATCGTACATTTTACAACTTTTTTCCACGCTTCATAATTTTCTATATTTTAAATATTTAATTCGTCTTTTTTCCAGACGATCTGGAGCCGAGCTATGGGACGCCAACAGTAAGAGAAGGCTAAAAGTATGCACTTCTTGCTCAAGCATTTGAAATCTTTATGTATTCCAGCCTATCCAAAGATACGTATACCCGTCCTATGCGCATGCACGATTTACATTCTAAAATCTACCCGAATCAGCCGGGACCGACAGAATGCACCTACGTACTAAAACATACCCCCTATTGGCAATAAGGATTTTCCACTAAGCACATTAATTGGCTTTTCAGCGGAATTTAAAAATTGAATATATATAAAACGCGTATTTAAGTATACTTGATTCTATATAAATAAGCAACATCGAATTAAATAATAGTAATTATCAATTTAAGGTACCCGAAAAACAATCAAAAACACTAAACTCATTTTAACTGGTTTGCGGCCATTGTCCAACCCAAGGACCTACTTGAAAATGAGATAAATCTCATATCCGCCAAATCAAAACCACAATTAGTTGGATATGCATTTGGGCCAACGCAGGCATAAACTTGTGTGGAAAAGAGATATATTTTGGCACACCAATCCAGGTGATAGTGTGAGTTCAGTCTAATTTCAAATCAGGAAACCACGTGAGCACGTAAATCCCAATTCGATTTAAAATTAAAATATTGAATAATTAAAAAGTAAGTTTTAAAAACGATTCATATTTGATGGTGCTTACTTTATAAAACATAATATCGAGACAAAAAAGAGAAACAGAACAATCTCAATTACCAATATTACATTGTTATAAAACTGCGTTAGGTATAATAGGATGAAGTTAAATTGGTTTAATTATTTAAATGTAATATAATTTTCCGTTTTAAGACGTCTACCGAATCGGAAAAATTAATCATGTTGAAATTATCATTGAAATCACTGCACATACATCGTAAAGGTTCATGAAGAGCGTAATTAGAACTGCACTGACTCAACTTGAAAAACAGAAAATGTCTAGTTCCTCTCCTTGGGATGTTAAAATTTAGAGCTGAGATGAGATATTCCGAATTAATCTCGCCACGAAGTAATTTATACAGAAACATGACATTAAGCATCATTCTTCTGCTTCTTAGGGAAGGTAGTAAAATAATTTTAAGGCGTATTTCATACGATGGAAGCATAATATTGGGGTTCCAACGACTATGACGTAAAGCAAAAAGTAAAAACTGTTTTTGAACGGATTCTATGGCGTCGATGTAGACATTATATTGTGGGTTCCATATAACTGATGCATATTCAAGAATTGGCCTTACGAGAGAGGTATATAATAATTTAGTAGTAAAGGGATCACTGAATTCTTTAGCCCATCTTTTAACGAAACCAAGGACTCCTCTTGCCTTATCACCATATTAACGTGGAGATTGAAGCGAAGTTTTGAATCCATAATAACACCAAGATCGAGAAAACTGGAAACTATTTCTAAGTTAGTGTTATTTATAGTGTAATTTATGTTACTAGCAGATATTCGCGAGAATGTCATTTGCTTACATTTTTTTAAGTTGAGATTTAATATATTTAAGCTACACCAGTCCACAAGTCTATTTAGATCAGATTGTAAAAGATGTCGTTCTTCGGGTAATTTGTAACAAAAAAAAAATTTCACGTCGTCAGCGTACATTAAGACATTACAGTGTTTTATTACCGAAAGAAGATCATTAATGAATAGTAAAAACAAAACCGGTTGTAACGGAACGGAGAATTGGAGTCAACATGGGTTATCAATGATAAAATTTTTTCTTTTCTTCCAGTGTTTACTGTTCAGGCCCCACGTTGGGCGCCAATTTGTAACGGAACTAAGTTTACCGGGCACGGGAAGACGTTAAAATAAAAAAACATTTTTTAAATTTCAAAATGTTAAAATTTTGTTGTGGAGCGGTGCTACCATCTCTGCGAGACGGCGGCCCTGGGTATTTAGTTAGAGGGCGCCTTATTACAGCGCCCCTGGTTCTCGATGACCAGTGTTTATAAGGCCGCTCACTCACAGAGGTGGCACCATCGCCCCGGTCCAGTGACCCGCGGACACTAGGTTGGCCACGGCTGCGCGTGCTAGTTAGCCATTGCTAGCAGTTCGGTGAGATGTGGGGTGGGGTCTTGTGGCCGTCCACGTGTACCCTTGCCGTACAAATAATCACGTGCATACGTCATCGGCACGTCGGTGATTCCAAACAAAAAAATACAAAAAAACAATTTTCTGAAACGAGAAAATATAAATCAAGAAAAAAAATATAAACAGAAAGAAAGGAAACCGTTAGGGCACCCCTGGCCCAATCATCCAACAACTACTCTTTGAGCTCTGGTGGACGAGCTCGGCCCACACTTTTCCCACCCTTCCGTGAGGGTTCAGGGGCTAAATATAAAGAAAACCCTCCCAAAAGCAAACATCTTCTACTCCCTTGACCAAATAAAAGATTAACTTTTAGCAATGCATTTTGCATTTGTTTTAATGTATTAAATAGACCATAAGAAAACTTATATAAACTTCTATATAATAGAAATGTGTATGGGCAAAATGAATAATCAAAAGGTTAGTAATAAAGGTATTATTCAAATAAAATTTTGTTTTGGTTTAACATCTTAGTATCAAAAAAAAAAAAAATTAACAAATTTAATGGTGTGCTATACATTAGCTTTATCATGAAAGTTCATTAAATGAAGATAATTAAATTTAATTTATACTTTTAGATTTAATAGATAGCATGTGTATGTATTTGATTCTCAAATGGTTTATCCTAGATATTGGGTATTTTTTTCTTTCATCCCTTGTTTACTTGGTAAATAAATGGGCTTTACAAGCTAAACTATATTCATACCGATAATTAAGGGTTTTTGTATTTTAATTTTAGAGTAATAGGTATTTTACAGTATTTGTTATTAAGTTTGGGTTTATTTATTTCGAGTTTAATATGTATTAGTTTGGTTGTAGATTTGTTTTATATTACGTTAGTTTCTATTTATTTCAATTTTAATATGTATTAGTTTGGTTGTAGATTTGTTTTATATTAAGTTAGTTTTGATTTATTTCAATTTTAATATGTATTAGTTTTGTTGTAGATTTGTTTTATATTAAGTTAGTTTTTATTTATTTCAATTTTAATATGTATTAGTTTGGTTGTAGATTTGTTTTATATTAAGTTAGTTTTTATTTATTTTAATTTTAATATGTATTAGTTTTACATCGATGAAAATTTTAAATTGAATATGTTTTAAATCGCGTTAATTATGTTTTAATATGTTTTTGTTTCCGATCAATGTAAATTTGAATTTGTTTTAAATCGTGTTAATTATGTTTTAATGTGTTTTTTTTTAAATCGATTTAAGTTTGCATTTTTTTTAAATCGAGTTAATTAAGTTTTAAATCGATTTAAATTTTAATTTGTTTTAAATCGAGTTAATTAGGTTTTAAATCGATTTAAATTTTAATATGTTTTTTTTTTCAGTTGTTCCCTAGGAAGGCCTACTTAATATATTACAAATAAAAATAAAACCTGTTGTCCCACTCGTTACATCCTCAACTGATGTTTGTGGTGTCCGTGGCTTGCTGCGATGGTGGTTGCTAGCTACTGTTGTTGTTGTAAGCTGGGTTTGGTGACGTTGACGCTGGTTACGTGACCACTGGTTGTCGTGGCCGAAGTGCCACGGATGACGTTGACGATGTTAACGTTGGTTACGTGACCACTGGTTGTCGTGGCCGAAGTGCCACGGTTGACGTTGGCGATGTTAACGTGACGTGACCACTGTTTGACAAGGACAAAGTGCCACGGTTGACGTTGGCGATGTTAACGTTGACGTGACCACTATTTGACGAGGACAAAGTGCCACGGTTGACGTTGGCGATGTTAACGTTGCCAGCGGTGTTAACGTTGACGTGACCACTGTTTGACGAGGACAAAGTGCCACGGTTGACGTTGGCGATGTTAACGTGGGTTACGTGACCACTGGTTGTCAAGGACAAAGTGCCACGGTTGACGTTGGCGATGTTAACGTTGCCAGCGGTGTTAACGTTGACGTGACCACTGTTTGACGAGAACAAAGTGCCACGGTTGACGTTGGCGATGTTAACGTGGCCAGCGGTGTTAACGTTGACGTGACCACTGTTTGACGAGGACAAAGTGCCACGGTTGACGTTGGCGATGTTAACGTGGCCAGCGGTGACGTTGACGTGGCCGAAATGCCACGGTTGACTTTGACCTGCTGACGTTGACGCTGGTTATGGCTAAAGTTATGCACGGCCTTATCGGGCGCCCAGCGAACGCTGTAGGGAAAACGTTTTATGTCTTTGTTATTCGATTCTCTTCGGTAAGAAGTTTAATGGCTTTACCTTTCCTGCTGATACGTCAACCACGACCGATTAAGAGATGTAGTTTTCCCTTGTTTTTTTTTCTGGCAAATCCTAGGGAATTGTTAAGGATCCTTGCTGCATAGAATTATGCGGTTTTTTATAATAATGATTATAAAGGATTAGTTGTATTATACTCACTTGAGATACGTGTGCCTCGCCCCAGTCGCAGTAAAAGAAAAGAAC
Source organism: Dichetophora obliterata (assembly GCA_963920525.1). Taxonomy (NCBI): domain Eukaryota; kingdom Metazoa; phylum Arthropoda; class Insecta; order Diptera; family Sciomyzidae; genus Dichetophora; species Dichetophora obliterata. The sequence continues at coordinate 136,685,412 of OY986437.1, forward strand.
AATGGCCGGAAATTTGCCAGCCATCGCTCTTTTCGCCATTTCACAACGTCCGTTTTTACTATGCAAGTCGTAGTACAACTTGCTAGCGAACTACGACACGATGTGTAACACACTGGTAGCGATTAAACTGGCAAAAAGGCACTATCTCATGACTTTCAAAACGATTTCAGCTGTCACATTTGAAAATATGTCAGCAGTCACAATTGAAAATATGTCAGCTGTCACAATTGAAAATATGTCAGCTGTCACAATTGAAAATATGTCGGCTGTCACAATTGAAAATATGTCAGCTGTCACAATTGAAAATATGTCAGCTGTCACGATTGCAAATATGTCAGCTGTCACAATTGAAAATATGTCAGCTGTCAATTGAAAATATGTCAGCTGTCACAATTGAAAATATGTCAGCTGTCACAATTGAAAATATGTCAGCTGTCACAATTACAAATATGTCAGCTGTCACATTCGAAAATATCACTGTCAAATAACACCTTGACGCATTTACGAGTTAGGGTCGTTCACGATGCTGCGCATTTGATAATACCTTGTGTATTTTGAACCAAATACAATGCGGTATCAAAGGTGTGTTCACGATACGTGGTATAGATTGAAAATTTTGTACCAAGATTTGATAACAAATACACCACATCGTGAACAACCCCAACAACGCAAAAAGTGAGATTTGGTGCCGTTACACGGTCCAAGATGACTGTCCTGAGGAACGCCAGAAGTGACCGAAATACTTTTTGAAAGAGAATTCTTATATAAAACTTTTTGAGTACGTCTAGATAAATACGAATTTATCCAATTTAATAATATGACAGGAAACCCAATAAGGTGGAGTTTTTTCAAAAGAAGATTATTATTAACACTGTCGAAAGCTTTGCTAAAGTCCGTATAAATAACATCAGTCTGCAGTCTCAAAGTAAAACCATTTATAACACGTGTAGTAAACTCTAAGAGGTTTGTTGTAGTGGACTTACCCTTCAGAAAACCATGTTGAAAGACAGAAATGGTGGAAGACACGGAGTGGGTTAATTGATCAGTTATGATTTTCTCAAATAACTTAGGGATTGCACTTATTTTTGCAATTACTCGATAGTTAGAAACATCTATCTTGGAGCCATATTTATGAAGGAGTATAATATAAGAATCCTTCCATATAATAGGAAAATTACCACTATGCAAGGAAATATTAAAAATGTTTGCTAGAGGAGTACACAGGTTTGTAGCACATTGCTTTAAAATACAGCTTGGAATTTTATCAGGGCCGGTCGTAAAAGAAGATTTTACTTATCGAAGATAACTCATGACAATATTTGGGTCTATTACAGGAGTTTCAAAAGAGTTAACTGGCGGAAGAAAAGGATACACCGTGCTAGTATTAAATGGTATATCGGAGTAAGTTGATTTAAAGAAGTTTGCAAACATGTTAGAAATCACATTGTCACATGATGATTCTTCCTGATTGAATTTCATAAGGGGTGGAAAACTGGAGGCTTTACGTTTTGAGTTAACAAAACTATAGAAAAGTTTTGGATCATCTTTAAATTGAGATTTTATGTTAATTATAAAAGCAGAATAGCATTGTTTATTTAGTAGTTGATATCTATAACGACAAGAAGAATAGGAAGCAAAGTCTAAACTAGAACCAGATATTTTATATTTTTTAAATAAACGATTTTTTAAATTTTTAAGTGCCTTTAGATCATTTGTTAGCCAGGGTGGATTTAAAGGATTGGAGAAACACCTTTTTTTTTGGGAAAGACAATAAGAAACACCTTTGCAGAGTATCATTGAAAAACTGTACAGAAGATTCGACGTCATAATATGAATATGATGTTCCGCTAATTAAAATTGGAGACCAATCAGTCTGCGAAAGTAAGGAATTAAGTTTTCCATAGTCCGTTTTCTTAAAATTATAAGCTTTTTATTTCGCGCATCAGAAGTTACTTTATCTTCTTTTTCGTGGGGGAGTAAAACTGTTATTTCAAGAGTTGGATGATGTACATCTTCTGGAAGAGATACGGGATTCGAACAATGGAGATTAAAAGTAGTGTATCTATCTACAAATACAAGGTCTAGGGTTCTTTGGTTTATATTTAAAATATCATTGACTTGTTGAAGACACAAATCAGACAGCTTATCTAAGAAATCATTTATCCAATCACTATTGGAAACAGGAGTAAGAAATGAAGAATCGTCAGACGATCTCCAAGTCACAAAAGGTAGGTTAAAATCACCCAGCACAATAAGAACGTCTTTATTTTTTTCTCTTCGTCTTTTGGAGTGTTGCTCACAAATTGTGTCGTCAATTATGGCTATTTCGTGACATATTTGATTGACAAATTCCACTTTCAGGTCGTAATATCGAGAAGATTGTCCCTCCAAGACTATAATGTTAGAGTTCATAGACTCTAGAAGAGACATTTTTTGATGGGCCTTTCCAATCAAGCCATTGGTTGGCTTCTCCATGTTGAGATGTCTTCGCCTAATGCACCTTGTAATGTTTTTGTTTTAATTTTTATGTTGTTAAATGAAAGGACCTGCCTCGAGTTTTTGCCGGCGCTTAAAAACGCCACTGGCTCTAAGTAAATTATTTTATTTAGCCGGCATAAGAATACACTTAGGCTTGAAATATTATTTTTATTCAGCCGGCATAAAAATGCGCTTAGGCTTGAAATAAATAGATGCAGCTGATTTAAAGCTTGTAGAATTAATGATCTCTATTTTTCAATTTTCGGTGCTTATAAAGCCAAACAACGGTATTTTGAAAAAGTGCATAATTTTAACATAAAAAGTGCGTGAGTGAATAATAAATATAAACTTAATGCGTAAGTGCGTAATGCAAAATAAATATAACAAAATATATAAACATTAAAAGTGTGCGAGTGAAATAAATAGAACATTAGCTTAGTGCGAAAGTGCGTCATGTAAATCTAATATATAACCACGGGTCATTGTGCGTGGTGAATATAAACAAACATAAATACAGTGCAACCAAATAGTTTGTGTACGTTTGGTTGCTTAACTTGGTGCGCACTACACCCCCATCCTTAAGATAAAAATTATTTGAAAAAGAAAAATAATTTTTAAAATTATACAATTCAAACTTTCTTATTATAATCTAATAAATTATTTAATCTTAAAATATATTATTTGTTTCATGCATTTCAAATTTTCTTATTATATTTTATATACAGGTTATATTTTATTACAAAAATGGTTTCAAAATAGATGTATGATATATGTTATTAAAAATTATACAAATTCAATTTGTTTATAAAATTTATACAATGCAATTGTTTTAATTAATAAATTTTTACTTTAATTGAAAAATTTGAATCAAATCCATCTTTTTAGTAAATTATTATGGTATTCTTTGATTTTACCATCTACATCAACTTTAGAATTTACTCCATTTTTATCAACTATAACATATGGACCATGATATGGTGGTTGGTTTTTCTTTCTATTTATTTTCTTTATCATTACTTTTTCACCAATTTTTATATTTAATGGTGCAGAAGTGACATTATTTTGAATTCGTTTAATCTTTGCTATATTTATCAATTCTTTCGTTTTTTCTAATGAGTATTTTAATCTTACTCTCAATTCTTGCGCATAATTATCTGTGTTGTAACATTTTGAATTATCTAGATTATCATTTGGTAGGTTTGCTAATTTGCCAAATATAAGTTCAAAAGGAGTGTAATTAGTGTCAACATGAGGTGTTGTATTGTAAGCAAATGTGAAGTATGGGATCCAGTGGTCCCATTCATCATCTTTGCAAAAATTTAATAAAAATTCGTTCAATACTCTGTGGTTTCTTTCTATTGAACCTAAAGTCTCATGATGATAAGGCGTGCTAAATATTTGTTTAATGTCAAGCTGTTTGCAGATTTCCGACATCAATTCATTGGTAAATTCAGTACCCCTATCTGATTTAAGAACTTTAAAATGACCATAGATTAAAATAACATTTTCTATTAAGGATTTGTCTACAGTCTTTGCGTCTTTGGTCTCCATTGGACAAGCAATGACATATTTCGTTAACTCACATTGCATAGTTAATATATAACGTAAATTATTTGATAATCGCAAAGGCCCTACAGTATCTATTGATATTGTTTCAAAACTAGTTCCTGGTGTGTCTGTCAAAGTTAATTCCTCTTTTGTATGTCTGGTTTGTTTGTTGATTTTACATTGTTCGCAATTTAATATATATTTCTTTATCATTTTGTTCATGTTTTTCCAAATGTATTTTTGTTTCATTTTTAAATTGGTTTTTCTAATGCCCATGTGTCCTCCATGAGCCGAATTATGATATTCTTCAATTAATTTATTTTGTATATCTTTATCAATTATTCTTGTAGGTTCATTATATATTAAAATTTTTAAATTTTCATTATTTTTTCTTTGTAAATTATTAAATATCTCTTTAAATTTATCCATTCTTATGGTTTCAAATATTTTATCATTTTTACTTAACGCGAGCTCGTTTATATTTAACCTTTGCATTTTTGACGACAGTTTCTCCAAAGTCAGCTGTGTGATCGATGGATTATCGCTGCATCTTGCAATAACTTCTCTATTATTTATATATATTTGGGTACCCTTGTAATTTCTATCTGTTATGAACCTTAATTTTATCATTTTGTTTATATCTGATTTGGATGTGCATTCCCAAGCAAAAAGTTGATCAGACTTCTTGTTAGTAATGTCACTTGTTTTGTCTGAATTAGTGTTTTGTGTATGTTTATTTGTAACCATACTTCTTGTTATAGCCAGTATTTTGCTATCATCCGTTCCTGTCGGAATCATAGCCTGCAATGAATCGCTGTTTAGTACTATACGAGATAATGCGTCAGCATTAGTATTCATGCTGCCTTTCTTGTATATAATTTCAAAATTGTAATCGCATAAGTCTAATCTAATACGTGTCATCTTTGATGACGGGTTTCTATGGGAAAACAGAGACACCAAAGGTCTGTGATCTGTTACTACTAAAAATTTGCGACCGTAGAGGTATGGTCTGAAAAAATTTATGGCCCAATGTATGGCCAATAACTCTTTTTCTATTATCGGTTTGTTTAAATCGTGTTTGTTGAGAGACTTGCTCGCGTATGATATTGGTAGATCTAAACCAATATCACCTTGTGACAAAACAGCACCTAACGCATAATTTGAGGCGTCTGTTGTCAGTACAAATTGTTTGTCAAAATTTGGGTATTGTAGTATCGGTGGGTTTAGTAAGTTTGTTTTTAACGTTTCGAAAGCATATTGACAATCTTCAGTCCAATTAAATTTAACATCTTTTTTTAGTAGTGAGTTCAAAACTTTAGCTATTTCTGCTAATTTGGGTATGAACCTCCTATAATAATTGCAGAAAGCAACAAATCTTCTGACTTCATCTGTGTCTTTTGGCACAGGGTAATTTTCAATGATTTTATTTTTTGCTGGGTCAGTTTTAATGCCCTTAGCAGTTATGAGGTGTCCTAGATAAACAACCTCTGGTTTCAAAAATGAGCACTTGTGTGCGTTTAGTTTTAAATTAAATTTCCTCATCCTTTCAAAAACTCTAGCTAAATTTTCATTGTGATGCCCTAAACTGCATCCAAACACAATAATATCGTCTACGTATAAAAATGCTTCAGCATCTAAACCACTCAATGCTATTGTTAGCATGCGCTGAAAGCTGTTGGATGATATTTTTAATCCAAAAGGTAGACGTTTAAATTGGTAATGTCCGTTATTTGTTGAAAAGGCAGTTAGTGGTCGTGAGTCTTCGTGTAATCGTATTTGGTGGAAGGAGCTAGTCATGTCCAACGTCGAAAAGTATTTAGCTCTTCCTAATTTGTCTAGTACGTCTTCTATTTTTGTAAGGGGAAACTTGTCGTTAACTATTTTTTCGTTTAGTTTCCTGAAATCGACCACTAATCTCCATTTTTTCTCATCATTATTTGATTTTTTTGGAACAACTAAAAGTGGCGAATTGTAAGGGCTAACCGAGTGTTCAATAATGTTGTCTTTTAAAAGCTTGTCTACTTGTTCGTTGATCTCTGTCATTTGTGTATGTGGGAGTCTGTAGTTCTTTATGTATACCGCTGATGAATCAGTAGTATGAATTTCTTGCGTGTAAAAATTGTTCACTGTCAATGGTTCTCCGGGGAGGTGGAATATATCTTGGAATTGTTTTAAAATGTCAATTATTGATTTTTCTGCCTCCGGTTCGTTGCATCCAATGTCTAATGTTTTTAGAAGTTCTTGTAATCTATGTGCATTAAATTTATTAGTTTCTTTGCTTGTAAATATGTTGTAGTTTTTTAATGGTTTTGTTTCTATGTTTATATCCTCTAAATTTATTTCTTCTTCTGTCGTGTTTAAAACTTTCACGTGTGCTACGCCATTTGCAGGTATTATGCTATTTGCAATGAAGACTCCATTATTTATTTCTTTGTTAAGGATTAAACTATCTTCATTAACCCTAATATTTATGGGGACCACTGCTTCTGATCGAGCAGGTACTGTAAAATTTTTATAATTCAAAATTATTGGTAATGTTAGTTCTTTTTCATTTATTAAAAATGTTACCGTGTACGTTTCAAAATCTATTTTAGACATGTACTTTCTCAACATGTCACGCCCTATTATGCCATCTGTTAATATTGGAAATTCATTTTCTACTATGTGGAAATTGTGTGTTATTTCCTCCGTTTCAATTAAAAAATTTAAATATGATGTGCCTATGCACTCTATACTTTCATTTGTTATACCAGTTATTGTTGAAATATTTCTTGTTTCTATTTTATTCACGCTTCTTTTCTTGCAGATAGAAATATCTGCTCCCGTGTCTATTAGGAATTTCAGATTCTCATTAGTATTTTTGCACTTTAATATAATAAAATTGGTTAAATTTTTAGTAAGTTGTAGGATCAGTTTTGGCCTCTGTGGGTAACAATTCCTGCTACCCGGCCATATCCGTTTCCCTGCGCATTGTTGCTGTTTCTAAAATTTGTATTTCTATTGAAATTATTATTTCTGTTATTATTGTTTATAAAATTATGATTATTATTTCCGTTTTCACGGTGAAAATTATTGTTATTTTGAAAATGGTTTCTTCTGTAATTGTTATTATTTCTGTAATTGTTATTTTGATTGTTGTTTTGGAAATTATTATTGTTTCTGTAATTATTATTTGAAAATTTTTGATTTCTGTTTTGAAATGTATTATTTCTATAATTGTTATTATCTCTGTTGGAAAAATGTTGATTATTGTAATTTCTGAAGTTTTGATTAAATCTATTATTTTGCTCATTATAATTTCTTGAATTATTTCTGTTCTGTATATGTAAAATATTGTTTCTATCTGTTGAAAGATTTTGCTCAATATTCAAGCATCTTTCAGTTGCTTCATTAAAAGTTTTTGGCGGATTCGCCTGTAAAATAGTTTTATATTCTGTCCTGACACCTTTTGAAAAAATATTAAGTGCCATACTTTCGTTGACCTTATATATTGCATCTTTTGTCTCTTGACTGGGTTTCTCTAAGCTTTGTAGCTCTAAATTGCTTAATTGCTCTGATAATTCTGTTATTTTTCCTCTATATTCGGAAATTGTTAGATTATTCTGTGATATAGAACTAAATTCATTTAGCATTTGCTGTACTGTTTTTGGATTGGGATAAGATTTCACCAATAAAGATTTTAATTCAATTAATGTCGAAGGTCTGTTCAAACGTCCAAGTATACTTCTCACTTGGGTTGTTAATTTAAAATTGTATACATACTTTATAAAAATGGCCTTATCTTCATCTTTTATTAAATCATGAAGCAATTCTGCTTTCACTATAAAATTATCTAATTCTTCATAAACTCCTTTAAAAACTGGTAGGTTTTTACCTACTACATTTATGTCAAAACTTGACATTTTTGGCAAATTAGTTTCTTCCTCCCAAACCGATGATAAATCCAAGTTTATTTTATCTTCTTTTCGTGTTATTAAATTCTTTATGAATTCATGTAATTCATAATAAATTTTATTAAATTCTAAAATAAAATGTTTGCAATCTTCTAAAGTTTCATATTTGACTATTTCGTTTTTCAAATTTTCAATTTTTTTGCAATTTAGCCTTTTTATATTCTTCAGTATAAGTTCGATTTTTACTTTTTCTTAAATTTTTCTTTAATTTTTCAAGAAATATTATGTTTTCTTTAATTATGTCCATAAATTTATGTCATGACATCAAAACATTAAAATATTAAATTTTTTATTTCACTTGAATCACCCTGTGATTCATAGTGCCAATAAATCATGCATGCCAACATTTAAACATGTGTCTGCAATGATTAATTGCGATTATGAGTATAAAGAAAAAGTAAAACTGACGTTTCAGTTTAATGAATGAAAAATATAATGGCGGTCGTGAGTAGTTTTCGCGTAGTGAAAAATTTTTTTTTTTATAAGTGTCGGTCGCGATTTGAGTATTATAAAAAAAGGTAATTTTAACAAAATATAAAATGAACACATTATAATCCGTGCGCGTAGTTTTTGTTTAGCATATATTCGCTAAATATATGCATTTAATTCAATTTTAAAGTGTAGTGTTTCGAGCAACAAAGCAACAAAAAAATATATAGAAAGAAACAAATGTTGTTGTTGTTGTTGGCAAAAATTTTTGTTTTGCTAAAATTTTGCCAAGTGCTTGTGTATGCGTGAAAAAAAGTGCAACAAGTTGTTATTGAAAAGAAAAAAAAGTTTCGTGTTTGCTGTTTTGTATACAAAATTCAATAATAAAGATAAAAATATGGATTTAATTCATTGAGTTTTTGTTAATTAACATTAATAATATTCAGAACAATAAATCGAAAAAATTTCAGAAAGTGTCATTAGATTCTCAGTGTTTTGCCGTCGGCATTTTACTTTTTATTATTTTCTTCATTTATGTATTGGAAAAAATTTCTTTATAATAATAATAAATATAATAATTCATATCAATAAAGTTAAATTAAAAATTCTCATTTTTGTTGTTTTTAGTTTAAACAATTTATTGGAGACAAGTATTTTTCTTCAGTCTCTGTTGCCCTCGTAGTGGCTCTTTAGTTGGAACTCCAGTTCATCGATGTTTTCTATAGTCCTGGCTGTTTTAATCTGCATATCCACGGTACATATGGTTACGCGTCGATCGTAACAATCAGGTACGTGCTCAGGCACATTCTGTTTTGCCGTCGGCAAACTCTTATTGCCGTGAGTTGGCAGGATCGCCATGTAATGTTTTTGTTTTAATTTTTATGTTGTTAAATGAAAGGACCTGCCTCGAGTTTTTGCCGGCGCTTAAAAACGCCACTGGCTCTAAGTAAATTATTTTATTTAGCCGGCATAAGAATGCACTTAGGCTTGAAATATTATTTTTATTCAGCCGGCATAAAAATGCGCTTAGGCTTGAAATAAATAGATGCAGCTGATTTAAAGCTTGTAGAATTAATGATCTTTATTTTTCAATTTTCGGTGCTTATAAAGCCAAACGACGGTATTTTGAAAAAGTGCATAATTTTAACATAAAAAGTGCGTGAGTGAATAATAAATATAAACTTAATGCGTAAGTGCGTAATGCAAAATAAATATAACAAAATATATAAACATTAAAAGTGTGCGAGTGAAATAAATAGAACATTAGCTTAGTGCGAAAGTGCGTCATGTAAATCTAATATATAACCACGGGTCATTGTGCGTGGTGAATATAAACAAACATAAATACAGTGCAACCAAATAGTTTGTGTACGTTTGGTTGCTTAACTTGGTGCGCACTACAACCTTCTTTCGGTGTCTGATTGTTGTCGTCCCCATTGATTTCGTCAATCTCTGCTTTCAACGTTTGGATCTCTTACATAAAGTGACTTAAGTAGTCCTTAGTAAAGTGATCGTGACTTCTTTCTTTGCCTTTACTGAGTTTTTCGTAGTTTACCTTAAATTTTGCATGTATGTTTGCAACTGGCTTGCCCTTAATTTGAAGTATTTTAGATCCTTCCGAACCTTTGAATCCTTCTTTGAGTTTCATATTATCCTTTCAAACTCGTCTCCAAGCTGATATTGTACAATGAATAGCTCCTCCATTACGTCGAAATTTCCAATGTGTCTATTGTTCTGATGACAGCTATAGTTGCCCGCAGTCCGATTCTGTGTTCCTGAATGCTGTTTTTGCTGTCCGCAGGCTACTTCTTTTGTCCTGATGGCTCCTTCTTTAACTTGATCCTTGTTGAATTACGTCGGGATCACCATTGAATATGCTGTCTAACTAGGTGCAAATCTATTTAGAAGTGTGCTGAGAATAAGCACTTGAACCAATACTCAACTGATGATTTGAGTTCTAAATAGGTTTGCATCTTGCTACACATCAACCACATTAAGAGAACTCAAATCATCAGCTGAGTATTGGTTCAAGTACTTATACTCAGCACAAATCTATAGGTTTGCACTTAGCACCGCATATTCATTGATCACATCGGGGTCACCAATGAATATGCGGTCTAACTAGGTGCAAACCTATTTCGATGTGTGCTGAGTATAAGTACAGGGTCCGCCATCTAACGTTTTTTTTTTCAACTAGTGCTTATTTCGTGAATGGTAACACTTAGCTCCTGTCTGATTCGACAGATAATTAGTTTTATCCTTCCGCTAAACGAATGTGGTTGTGTATACGCTTGAACAACGCTGGGAAATATTGCTACATTACTTTGAAAATCATGGTAATGTTGCAGAATGTGTGCGAAAATTGCGTACGGATTTTGGAAGAAGAGAAGCACCGTCAGCTCCGTATGTTCGTTATCTTGTGAAAAAAGTGAAAGAAACTGGCATCCTCATCGATAAAACAAAGCGTGAAAAGCCAAAAGCAGTGCGTACACCCGAGAATATTGTTGCTGTGGCAGAAAGTGTGCGTGAAGCGCCATCAACATCAATTCACCGTCGTTCTCAACAATTGAACATTTCGGAGACATCATTGAGATGAATTTTGCATAAAGACCTTGGTATGACGCCACACAAAGTCCAATTGGTTCAGGAGTTGAAGCCAACTGACCATCCAATGCGTTTTCGCTTCGCTAAGTGGGCCTGCGATCGACTTACAGAAGATACCGATTTTGCCAAAAAAAATCATCTTTTCAGATGAAGCTCATTTTGATCTTGGCGGGTATGTAAACAAGCAAAATTGTCGCATTTGGGGCACAAAAAACCCGCACGCATACATTGAAAAGCCGCTGCACCCAAAACGAGTCACTGTTTGGTGCGAATTTTGGTCCAGAGGCATAATTGGGCTATTTTTCTTCGAAAATGAGCAAGGAGTGGCCGTTACAGTCAATGGCGATCGTTATCGGGCCATGTTGAACGAATTTTTATTCACAAAAATTGAAGAGGAGGATATTGGTAACATATGGTTTCAACAGGACGGCGCTACGTGCCACACAGCCGAAGCTACACTCGATGTTTTGCGCCCTGTTTTTGAAGATCGCATTATCAGCCGCAGAGCTGATGTCGTTTGGCCACCTCGGAGCTGCGATTTGACACCGTTGGACTATTATTTGTGGGGTACCCTCAAAGATAAGTGTTACGCCGACAAGCCAGAAACATTTGACGCTTTAAAGGACAATATTCGTGAAGCCATTGGTGAAATATCCAGTAGTTTTTTTTATAGAATTTTCAAAAAAAAAAAAGTTATTTGGCGGACCCTTTACTTGAACCAATACTCAGCTGATGATTTGAGTTCTCTTAATGTGGTTGATGTCTAGCTAGGTGCAAACCTATTAAGAATTGTGATGAGTATGGATGAGTGTGGTACCGATACTCTGCTGGTTTACTGATTTAAACACTTTAAGCTCATTGCCAAGAAAAAGTCACTTTGATTAAATTAAAAACTTTATTTGAAAGTTTTAAGCACACATTAAGAAAAGACTAAACTAGTACAAGAAGTAGGAGTATTTATAAGAAATTAAAGTTAAATTTTTCTTAGACTAAAATATGACTAAAAATAAGAACAAGCTCGATGCTAGTAGATAGGCTATGACAGTTCTGGACCAAAAACGCGTGTATTTTCTTATGGGCCTCCAAATTCACAAAATTGTGGCAAACTGCGCAGTCGGCGTCGTACGATCGGTCAAGTTGGCTGATAGTAGGGTGGCTGAAGCGTGTTGTTGTTGTTGCAAATTGGCGATAAGCATGCAAGATGTACGGACGGAGGGATAGCTAGGGGGGTATGATTGGTCAAGCTAGCTGAAGTGGGAGATAAGCATGCAATATAGGCAGATGGACGGACGGACGGATAGTTGTTGTTACTATAAATCAAAACCGCAAGTTTAAGATAAGGAAACAGTGCAGAAGTAAAATATTTTTTATTTTTCCCACGCTTGTTTAATATGTTTATGAATTTAAGAACCCACAAATTTCAAGTTTAAGGTGATAAGCCAGAGCTTCATAGCAAACATTAAAAACAAGACAAAAACTACATGTTCATGATAAGGGTGCAGTGTAGTTGTTAAGCATTTCAATAAATTTAATATGAGTAACCATGACCATACTCAACTATGCTGATATAAGTAAAACAAAACGAGTTGATTTATATATGAATCATTGTTGTTCTTTTATTGATTTGTTATATTTAAAGTTTAATAATTACATGTATAAAAGCAATAATTACATACATAAAAAGATATTGATTTAAACATTCAGCTTCGAGTATAATTTTGCTCTATCTTCTTCTTCTGTTTCTGCATCTTTTTACTCCTTTACCTTTTATATTTAAATTATTCTTATGATTTCATGTGCTAGTAGAAACTTTATTATCCTTAAAAGAGTTATCTGAATATTTTTTAAGTTTTTAATATTTTTTGATGGGCCTTTCCAATCAAGCCATTGGTTGGCTTCTCCATGTTGAGATGTCTTCGCCTAATGCACCTTGTAATGTTTTTGTTTTAATTTTTATGTTGTTAAATGAAAGGACCTGCCTCGAGTTTTTGCCGGCGCTTAAAAACGCCACTGGCTCTAAGTAAATTATTTTATTTAGCCGGCATAAGAATACACTTAGGCTTGAAATATTATTTTTATTCAGCCGGCATAAAAATGCGCTTAGGCTTGAAATAAATAGATGCAGCTGATTTAAAGCTTGTAGAATTAATGATCTCTATTTTTCAATTTTCGGTGCTTATAAAGCCAAACAACGGTATTTTGAAAAAGTGCATAATTTTAACATAAAAAGTGCGTGAGTGAATAATAAATATAAACTTAATGCGTAAGTGCGTAATGCAAAATAAATATAACAAAATATATAAACATTAAAAGTGTGCGAGTGAAATAAATAGAACATTAGCTTAGTGCGAAAGTGCGTCATGTAAATCTAATATATAACCACGGGTCATTATGCGTGGTGAATATAAACAAACATAAATACAGTGCAACCAAATAGTTTGTGTACGTTTGGTTGCTTAACTTGGTGCGCACTACACCCCCATCCTTAAGATAAAAATTATTTGAAAAAGAAAAATAATTTTTAAAATTATACAATTCAAACTTTCTTATTATAATCTAATAAATTATTTAATCATAAAATATATTATTTGTTTCATGCATTTCAAATTTTCTTATTATATTTTATATACAGGTTATATTTTATTACAAAAATGGTTTCAAAATAGATGTATGATATATGTTATTAAAAATTATACAAATTCAATTTGTTTATAAAATTTATACAATGCAATTGTTTTAATTAATAAATTTTTACTTTAATTGAAAAATTTGAATCAAATCCATCTTTTTAGTAAATTATTATGGTATTCTTTGATTTTACCATCTACATCAACTTTAGAATTTACTCCATTTTTATCAACTATAACATATGGACCATGATATGGTGGTTGGTTTTTCTTTCTATTTATTTTCTTTATCATTACTTTTTCACCAATTTTTATATTTAATGGTGCAGAAGTGACATTATTTTGAATTCGTTTAATCTTTGCTATATTTATCAATTCTTTCGTTTTTTCTAATGAGTATTTTAATCTTACTCTCAATTCTTGCGCATAATTATCTGTGTTGTAACATTTTGAATTATCTAGATTATCATTTGGTAGGTTTGCTAATTTGCCAAATATAAGTTCAAAAGGAGTGTAATTAGTGTCAACATGAGGTGTTGTATTGTAAGCAAATGTGAAGTATGGGATCCAGTGGTCCCATTCATCATCTTTGCAAAAATTTAATAAAAATTCGTTCAATACTCTGTGGTTTCTTTCTATTGAACCTAAAGTCTCATGATGATAAGGCGTGCTAAATATTTGTTTAATGTCAAGCTGTTTGCAGATTTCCGACATCAATTCATTGGTAAATTCAGTACCCCTATCTGATTTAAGAACTTTAAAATGACCATAGATTAAAATAACATTTTCTATTAAGGATTTGTCTACAGTCTTTGCGTCTTTGGTCTCCATTGGACAAGCAATGACATATTTCGTTAACTCACATTGCATAGTTAATATATAACGTAAATTATTTGATAATCGCAAAGGCCCTACAGTATCTATTGATATTGTTTCAAAACTAGTTCCTGGTGTGTCTGTCAAAGTTAATTCCTCTTTTGTATGTCTGGTTTGTTTGTTGATTTTACATTGTTCGCAATTTAATATATATTTCTTTATCATTTTGTTCATGTTTTTCCAAATGTATTTTTGTTTCATTTTTAAATTGGTTTTTCTAATGCCCATGTGTCCTCCATGAGCCGAATTATGATATTCTTCAATTAATTTATTTTGTATATCTTTATCAATTATTCTTGTAGGTTCATTATATATTAAAATTTTTAAATTTTCATTATTTTTTCTTTGTAAATTATTAAATATCTCTTTAAATTTATCCATTCTTATGGTTTCAAATATTTTATCATTTTTACTTAACGCGAGCTCGTTTATATTTAACCTTTGCATTTTTGACGACAGTTTCTCCAAAGTCAGCTGTGTGATCGATGGATTATCGCTGCATCTTGCAATAACTTCTCTATTATTTATATATATTTGGGTACCCTTGTAATTTCTATCTGTTATGAACCTTAATTTTATCATTTTGTTTATATCTGATTTGGATGTGCATTCCCAAGCAAAAAGTTGATCAGACTTCTTGTTAGTAATGTCACTTGTTTTGTCTGAATTAGTGTTTTGTGTATGTTTATTTGTAACCATACTTCTTGTTATAGCCAGTATTTTGCTATCATCCGTTCCTGTCGGACTCATAGCCTGCAATGAATCGCTGTTTAGTACTATACGAGATAATGCGTCAGCATTAGTATTCATGCTGCCTTTCTTGTATATAATTTCAAAATTGTAATCGCATAAGTCTAATCTAATACGTGTCATCTTTGATGACGGGTTTCTATGGGAAAACAGAGACACCAAAGGTCTGTGATCTGTTACTACTAAAAATTTGCGACCGTAGAGGTATGGTCTGAAAAAATTTATGGCCCAATGTATGGCCAATAACTCTTTTTCTATTATCGGTTTGTTTAAATCGTGTTTGTTGAGAGACTTGCTCGCGTATGATATTGGTAGATCTAAACCAATATCACCTTGTGACAAAACAGCACCTAACGCATAATTTGAGGCGTCTGTTGTCAGTACAAATTGTTTGTCAAAATTTGGGTATTGTAGTATCGGTGGGTTTAGTAAGTTTGTTTTTAACGTTTCGAAAGCATATTGACAATCTTCAGTCCAATTAAATTTAACATCTTTTTTTAGTAGTGAGTTCAAAACTTTAGCTATTTCTGCTAATTTGGGTATGAACCTCCTATAATAATTGCAGAAAGCAACAAATCTTCTGACTTCATCTGTGTCTTTTGGCACAGGGTAATTTTCAATGATTTTATTTTTTGCTGGGTCAGTTTTAATGCCCTTAGCAGTTATGAGGTGTCCTAGATAAACAACCTCTGGTTTCAAAAATGAGCACTTGTGTGCGTTTAGTTTTAAATTAAATTTCCTCATCCTTTCAAAAACTCTAGCTAAATTTTCATTGTGATGCCCTAAACTGCATCCAAACACAATAATATCGTCTACGTATAAAAATGCTTCAGCATCTAAACCACTCAATGCTATTGTTAGCATGCGCTGAAAGCTGTTGGATGATATTTTTAATCCAAAAGGTAGACGTTTAAATTGGTAATGTCCGTTATTTGTTGAAAAGGCAGTTAGTGGTCGTGAGTCTTCGTGTAATCGTATTTGGTGGAAGGAGCTAGTCATGTCCAACGTCGAAAAGTATTTAGCTCTTCCTAATTTGTCTAGTACGTCTTCTATTTTTGTAAGGGGAAACTTGTCGTTAACTATTTTTTCGTTTAGTTTCCTGAAATCGACCACTAATCTCCATTTTTTCTCATCATTATTTGATTTTTTTGGAACAACTAAAAGTGGCGAATTGTAAGGGCTAACCGAGTGTTCAATAATGTTGTCTTTTAAAAGCTTGTCTACTTGTTCGTTGATCTCTGTCATTTGTGTATGTGGGAGTCTGTAGTTCTTTATGTATACCGCTGATGAATCAGTAGTATGAATTTCTTGCGTGTAAAAATTGTTCACTGTCAATGGTTCTCCGGGGAGGTGGAATATATCTTGGAATTGTTTTAAAATGTCAATTATTGATTTTTCTGCCTCCGGTTCGTTGCATCCAATGTCTAATGTTTTTAGAAGTTCTTGTAATCTATGTGCATTAAATTTATTAGTTTCTTTGCTTGTAAATATGTTGTAGTTTTTTAATGGTTTTGTTTCTATGTTTATATCCTCTAAATTTATTTCTTCTTCTGTCGTGTTTAAAACTTTCACGTGTGCTACGCCATTTGCAGGTATTATGCTATTTGCAATGAAGACTCCATTATTTATTTCTTTGTTAAGGATTAAACTATCTTCATTAACCCTAATATTTATGGGGACCACTGCTTCTGATCGAGCAGGTACTGTAAAATTTTTATAATTCAAAATTATTGGTAATGTTAGTTCTTTTTCATTTATTAAAAATGTTACCGTGTACGTTTCAAAATCTATTTTAGACATGTACTTTCTCAACATGTCACGCCCTATTATGCCATCTGTTAATATTGGAAATTCATTTTCTACTATGTGGAAATTGTGTGTTATTTCCTCCGTTTCAATTAAAAAATTTAAATATGATGTGCCTATGCACTCTAAACTTTCATTTGTTATACCAGTTATTGTTGAAATATTTCTTGTTTCTATTTTATTCACGCTTCTTTTCTTGCAGATAGAAATATCTGCTCCCGTGTCTATTAGGAATTTCAGATTCTCATTAGTATTTTTGCACTTTAATATAATAAAATTGGTTAAATTTTTAGTAAGTTGTAGGATCAGTTTTGGCCTCTGTGGGTAACAATTCCTGCTACCCGGCCATATCCGTTTCCCTGCGCATTGTTGCTGTTTCTAAAATTTGTATTTCTATTGAAATTATTATTTCTGCTATTATTGTTTATAAAATTATGATTATTATTTCCGTTTTCACGGTGAAAATTATTGTTATTTTGAAAATGGTTTCTTCTGTAATTGTTATTATTTCTGTAATTGTTATTTTGATTGTTGTTTTGGAAATTATTATTGTTTCTGTAATTATTATTTGAAAATTTTTGATTTCTGTTTTGAAATGTATTATTTCTATAATTGTTATTATCTCTGTTGGAAAAATGTTGATTATTGTAATTTCTGAAGTTTTGATTAAATCTATTATTTTGCTCATTATAATTTCTTGAATTATTTCTGTTCTGTATATGTAAAATATTGTTTCTATCTGTTGAAAGATTTTGCTCAATATTCAAGCATCTTTCAGTTGCTTCATTAAAAGTTTTTGGTGGATTCGCCTGTAAAATAGTTTTATATTCTGTCCTGACACCTTTTGAAAAAATATTAAGTGCCATACTTTCGTTGACCTTATATATTGCATCTTTTGTCTCTTGACTGGGTTTCTCTAAGCTTTGTAGCTCTAAATTGCTTAATTGCTCTGATAATTCTGTTATTTTTCCTCTATATTCGGAAATTGTTAGATTATTCTGTGATATAGAACTAAATTCATTTAGCATTTGCTGTACTGTTTTTGGATTGGGATAAGATTTCACCAATAAAGATTTTAATTCAATTAATGTCGAAGGTCTGTTCAAACGTCCAAGTATACTTCTCACTTGGGTTGTTAATTTAAAATTGTATACATACTTTATAAAAATGGCCTTATCTTCATCTTTTATTAAATCATGAAGCAATTCTGCTTTCACTATAAAATTATCTAATTCTTCATAAACTCCTTTAAAAACTGGTAGGTTTTTACCTACTACATTTATGTCAAAACTTGACATTTTTGGCAAATTAGTTTCTTCCTCCCAAACCGATGATAAATCCAAGTTTATTTTATCTTCTTTTCGTGTTATTAAATTCTTTATGAATTCATGTAATTCATAATAAATTTTATTAAATTCTAAAATAAAATGTTTGCAATCTTCTAAAGTTTCATATTTGACTATTTCGTTTTTCAAATTTTCAATTTTTTTGCAATTTAGCCTTTTTATATTCTTCAGTATAAGTTCGATTTTTACTTTTTCTTAAATTTTTCTTTAATTTTTCAAGAAATATTATGTTTTCTTTAATTATGTCCATAAATTTATGTCATGACATCAAAACATTAAAATATTAAATTTTTTATTTCACTTGAATCACCCTGTGATTCATAGTGCCAATAAATCATGCATGCCAACATTTAAACATGTGTCTGCAATGATTAATTGCGATTATGAGTATAAAGAAAAAGTAAAACTGACGTTTCAGTTTAATGAATGAAAAATATAATGGCGGTCGTGAGTAGTTTTCGCGTAGTGAAAAAATTTTTTTTTTATAAGTGTCGGTCGCGATTTGAGTATTATAAAAAAAGGTAATTTTAACAAAATATAAAATGAACACATTATAATCCGTGCGCGTAGTTTTTGTTTAGCATATATTCGCTAAATATATGCATTTAATTCAATTTTAAAGTGTAGTGTTTCGAGCAACAAAGCAACAAAAAAATATATAGAAAGAAACAAATGTTGTTGTTGTTGTTGGCAAAAATTTTTGTTTTGCTAAAATTTTGCCAAGTGCTTGTGTATGCGTGAAAAAAAGTGCAACAAGTTGTTATTGAAAAGAAAAAAAAGTTTCGTGTTTGCTGTTTTGTATACAAAATTCAATAATAAAGATAAAAATATGGATTTAATTCATTGAGTTTTTGTTAATTAACATTAATAATATTCAGAACAATAAATCGAAAAAATTTCAGAAAGTGTCATTAGATTCTCAGTGTTTTGCCGTCGGCATTTTACTTTTTATTATTTTCTTCATTTATGTATTGGAAAAAATTTCTTTATAATAATAATAAATATAATAATTCATATCAATAAAGTTAAATTAAAAATTCTCATTTTTGTTGTTTTTAGTTTAAACAATTTATTGGAGACAAGTATTTTTCTTCAGTCTCTGTTGCCCTCGTAGTGGCTCTTTAGTTGGAACTCCAGTTCATCGATGTTTTCTATAGTCCTGGCTGTTTTAATCTGCATATCCACGGTACATATGGTTACGCGTCGATCGTAACAATCAGGTACGTGCTCAGGCACATTCTGTTTTGCCGTCGGCAAACTCTTATTGCCGTGAGTTGGCAGGATCGCCATGTAATGTTTTTGTTTTAATTTTTATGTTGTTAAATGAAAGGACCTGCCTCGAGTTTTTGCCGGCGCTTAAAAACGCCACTGGCTCTAAGTAAATTATTTTATTTAGCCGGCATAAGAATGCACTTAGGCTTGAAATATTATTTTTATTCAGCCGGCATAAAAATGCGCTTAGGCTTGAAATAAATAGATGCAGCTGATTTAAAGCTTGTAGAATTAATGATCTTTATTTTTCAATTTTCGGTGCTTATAAAGCCAAACAACGGTATTTTGAAAAAGTGCATAATTTTAACATAAAAAGTGCGTGAGTGAATAATAAATATAAACTTAATGCGTAAGTGCGTAATGCAAAATAAATATAACAAAATATATAAACATTAAAAGTGTGCGAGTGAAATAAATAGAACATTAGCTTAGTGCGAAAGTGCGTCATGTAAATCTAATATATAACCACGGGTCATTGTGCGTGGTGAATATAAACAAACATAAATACAGTGCAACCAAATAGTTTGTGTACGTTTGGTTGCTTAACTTGGTGCGCACTACAACCTTCTTTCGGTGTCTGATTGTTGTCGTCCCCATTGATTTCGTCAATCTCTGCTTTCAACGTTTGGATCTCTTACATAAAGTGACTTAAGTAGTCCTTAGTAAAGTGATCGTGACTTCTTTCTTTGCCTTTACTGAGTTTTTCGTAGTTTACCTTAAATTTTGCATGTATGTTTGCAACTGGCTTGCCCTTAATTTGAAGTATTTTAGATCCTTCCGAACCTTTGAATCCTTCTTTGAGTTTCATATTATCCTTTCAAACTCGTCTCCAAGCTGATATTGTACAATGAATAGCTCCTCCATTACGTCGAAATTTCCAATGTGTCTATTGTTCTGATGACAGCTATAGTTGCCCGCAGTCCGATTCTGTGTTCCTGAATGCTGTTTTTGCTGTCCGCAGGCTACTTCTTTTGTCCTGATGGCTCCTTCTTTAACTTGATCCTAGTTGAATTACGTCGGGATCACCATTGAATATGCTGTCTAACTAGGTGCAAATCTATTTAGAAGTGTGCTGAGAATAAGCACTTGAACCAATACTCAACTGATGATTTGAGTTCTAAATAGGTTTGCATCTTGCTACACATCAACCACATTAAGAGAACTCAAATCATCAGCTGAGTATTGGTTCAAGTACTTATACTCAGCACACATCTATAGGTTTGCACTTAGCACCGCATATTCATTGATCACATCGGGGTCACCAATGAATATGCGGTCTAACTAGGTGCAAACCTATTTCGATGTGTGCTGAGTATAAGTACAGGGTCCGCCATCTAACGTTTTTTTTTTTCAACTAGTGCTTATTTCGTGAATGGTAACACTTAGCTCCTGTCTGATTCGACAGATAATTAGTTTTATCCTTCCGCTAAACGAATGTGGTTGTGTATACGCTTGAACAACGCTGGGAAATATTGCTACATTACTTTGAAAATCATGGTAATGTTGCAGAATGTGTGCGAAAATTGCGTACGGATTTTGGAAGAAGAGAAGCACCGTCAGCTCCGTATGTTCGTTATCTTGTGAAAAAAGTGAAAGAAACTGGCATCCTCATCGATAAAACAAAGCGTGAAAAGCCAAAAGCAGTGCGTACACCCGAGAATATTGTTGCTGTGGCAGAAAGTGTGCGTGAAGCGCCATCAACATCAATTCACCGTCGTTCTCAACAATTGAACATTTCGGAGACATCATTGAGATGAATTTTGCATAAAGACCTTGGTATGACGCCACACAAAGTCCAATTGGTTCAGGAGTTGAAGCCAACTGACCATCCAATGCGTTTTCGCTTCGCTAAGTGGGCCTGCGATCGACTTACAGAAGATACCGATTTTGCCAAAAAAAATCATCTTTTCAGATGAAGCTCATTTTGATCTTGGCGGGTATGTAAACAAGCAAAATTGTCGCATTTGGGGCACAAAAAACCCGCACGCATACATTGAAAAGCCGCTGCACCCAAAACGAGTCACTGTTTGGTGCGAATTTTGGTCCAGAGGCATAATTGGGCTATTTTTCTTCGAAAATGAGCAAGGAGTGGCCGTTACAGTCAATGGCGATCGTTATCGGGCCATGTTGAACGAATTTTTATTCACAAAAATTGAAGAGGAGGATATTGGTAACATATGGTTTCAACAGGACGGCGCTACGTGCCACACAGCCGAAGCTA
The DNA here is from genome assembly GCA_963920525.1 of Dichetophora obliterata. Taxonomy (NCBI): domain Eukaryota; kingdom Metazoa; phylum Arthropoda; class Insecta; order Diptera; family Sciomyzidae; genus Dichetophora; species Dichetophora obliterata. The sequence continues at coordinate 136,707,322 of OY986437.1, forward strand.
CACTCGATGTTTTGCGCCCTGTTTTTGAAGATCGCATTATCAGCCGCAGAGCTGATGTCGTTTGGCCACCTCGGAGCTGCGATTTGACACCGTTGGACTATTATTTGTGGGGTACCCTCAAAGATAAGTGTTACGCCGACAAGCCAGAAACATTTGACGCTTTAAAGGACAATATTCGTGAAGCCATTGGTGAAATATCCAGTAGTTTTTTTTATAGAATTTTCAAAAAAAAAAAAAGTTATTTGGCGGACCCTTTACTTGAACCAATACTCAGCTGATGATTTGAGTTCTCTTAATGTGGTTGATGTCTAGCTAGGTGCAAACCTATTAAGAATTGTGATGAGTATGGATGAGTGTGGTACCGATACTCTGCTGGTTTACTGATTTAAACACTTTAAGCTCATTGCCAAGAAAAAGTCACTTTGATTAAATTAAAAACTTTATTTGAAAGTTTTAAGCACACATTAAGAAAAGACTAAACTAGTACAAGAAGTAGGAGTATTTATAAGAAATTAAAGTTAAATTTTGCTTAGACTAAAATATGACTAAAAATAAGAACAAGCTCGATGCTAGTAGATAGGCTATGACAGTTCTGGACCAAAAACGCGTGTATTTTCTTATGGGCCTCCAAATTCACAAAATTGTGGCAAACTGCGCAGTCGGCGTCGTACGATCGGTCAAGTTGGCTGATAGTAGGGTGGCTGAAGCGTGTTGTTGTTGTTGCAAATTGGCGATAAGCATGCAAGATGTACGGACGGAGGGATAGCTAGGGGGGTATGATTGGTCAAGCTAGCTGAAGTGGGAGATAAGCATGCAATATAGGCAGATGGACGGACGGACGAATAGTTGTTGTTACTATAAATCAAAACCGCAAGTTTAAGATAAGGAAACAGTGCAGAAGTAAAATATTTTTTATTTTTCCCACGCTTGTTTAATATGTTTATGAATTTAAGAACCCACAAATTTCAAGTTTAAGGTGATAAGCCCGAGCTTCATAGCAAACATTAAAAACAAGACAAAAACTACATGTTCATGATAAGGGTGCAGTGTAGTTGTTAAGCATTTCAATAAATTTAATATGAGTAACCATGACCATACTCAACTATGCTGATATAAGTAAAACAAAACGAGTTGATTTATATATGAATCATTGTTGTTCTTTTATTGATTTGTTATATTTAAAGTTTAATAATTACATGTATAAAAGCAATAATTACATACATAAAAAGATATTGATTTAAACATTCAGCTTCGAGTATAATTTTGCTCTATCTTCTTCTTCTGTTTCTGCATCTTTTTACTCCTTTACCTTTTATATTTAAATTATTCTTATGATTTCATGTGCTAGTAGAAACTTTATTATCCTTAAAAGAGTTATCTGAATATTTTTTAAGTTTTTAATATTGTATTATTATTAGTCGATTGAAGTATTTTTTTAAATGGGTTTGTTATTGGTTTAAAAGTCTTTTCTAATAGCTTATCATTTGCAACTACTCCGAGCTGAAGACTTTTATACTTCTTTTTCAAAATATTTCGAGTCTTAATAAGATTTTTAACTAAATTTTCATCCATTTTGATAACCAAAACAGAAAAAGGTAAACAGACCAGAGTAATAAATTTAGTATAAATCAGTCTTAGCTGATAGTAATACACCGTAGTATTGAATAGTTTGGTTGTCGGCTATTTAATATGGAAGGCCAGTTTTGCAGTTAGCTGTTTAAGAGTACAGATCAGTTTAGTAAAAGTTGATATACTAATTTTAGAAAAGCAATACTGTTTCTTTTATAAACTTACAAATAAGTCAAATCCTTTCCTATAGCGACCATTATTAATGGGGTCATCCTTATTAATTACTAGAAAGCAGTATTTTTCTTTCCAACATATTGAACATAACTCGTGAAATGTATTAAAAGACATATCAGACCCAACATGATCATTATAAATGTGTTTAATATTCATTTCATCTTGTTTAAACATTATAATAATATTAGCATTATCACGAATCAGGTGTTTTGGGATACGTGTGTAAGTTTGACATAAGTAAAAACTATCAACGTCTTTATGACGCCCCATGCAGAAGTATGATCGTATATGATTTTGTTTCTCGCAAGCTACATCATCGAATATAAATATTGAGTTTGGTTGTGCTTCGTTTAGAGATATGATGTCATCATTATTGGAAAATGTTGAAAATTTTATCTCCTTAATAGGTTTTATTAGCCGCTCCAAGTATTTATATTTAGGCTGCTCTGCCGACTTTGAGTATAAGTAAATATTTTTAAATTTCAGTCCATTAGGACTTTCAATAAGACTTATCATTACATTAGTTTTTCTACAATTTAAAGGTCCAACAATAAGTCCGCGAATAGAGTTCGGTAGCAATGAACTGTGTCGTATTCCATTTGATGTATTTAACTTTGAATCAATATTCTTTACGGTAATCGATTTATGTTGTTTTAAGAATCGCATTATGAAAACTACTAAATGATAGCATATATAAACAGGGTATTTTATGGGTGATACTGATACTGATACTGCTGCAGCTACTGATACTGCTACTGATACTGCTACTGATACTGCTACTGATACTGATACTGATACTGCTACTGATACTGATACTGATACTGCTACAGCTATTGATACTGATACTGTGCAATAAACATAGCCCCCTAGCTATCGTTCCGTCCATTCATCTTGCATGCTTATCCCCAATTTGCAACAACAACAACACGCTTCAGCCACCCTACTATCAACCAACTTGACAGTTATTTAATACTAAATCGGGAAAAATATGTATAGATGCTCAGTTCATTACGAATATTAAAAAATAAAGAACACGTAATTGAATTTCATGCTACTGATACTGATACTGTTACTGATACTGATACTGCTACAGCTATTGATACTGATACTGCGCAATATTTAATAAAAATAATATATAATTTGAAAAATCAATCTATATATATCAAAAGAAAAATAAAAAGCACTGAAAATAAAAATGAAAAATTTGCGTCTACACGTTTTTCTTATAAAGAAATAGAAGAAATTTTTTTATTTTATTTTAATTTTTTATTTATGTATGTTTTAACTAAAATTATTATAAATTTGAAATTTTTGAGAATTTCAGTCCCCCCATCCTAATTCATAGATAGGAGCGGGAGGACGAAGAGTGCGGTATTCTTCACCAACTCGCCGTTCAACTTTTATTACCTCAAGGCAACACTTTTTAAGTTGCTGAGGTGTGTTGTGTCCCCGCAGTTTTTCACACTCTGCCATAAGACCTTCGTACAGGTCTTCCTCCCAGCAATTCGTTTTCAGAATAGCGATATATTCATCTAAAAATGCTTGTGGATTTGATTTCCACAATCTTTTTGAAATATCTTCCTCTGCCACAATATCATCCATTTCTTTAATATGCTTTATTGTGTTGAATTTTGCATGATTTGATCCGAAACTTAACGTTTCGGATGAAATTCCAGATGATCGTGTTGGCGAAACTAGATCATCATCTACGAACTCGTACGACATATACGATCTTGGAGCTGAAAATAAAAAAGAATAAAAATAAGTGTTACAATTAACAATAAAAAAATAAAAAATAAAATAAAAAACAATACCTCTTAAATTTTGATGGACATTGATTAGTCCTGTTTTTTTTTCTGTGGAGTCTTCTCATCCACTCCTCTCTTATACTTCTGCGCTCATTTGCACGGATTTGCAGATACTACCTTTGTGCCATCTTGATTTTTTAAATAAAGTGTCTTGTACGTACGTTGTTTCGTGGGCAAAAGAACAAATATTTCATAAAACTTTCGGTTTTGGGTCCGCTTATAATGTTTGCTATGAAGCTTGGGCTTATCACATTAAACTTGAAATTCGTAGCGACTTAAATTCATAAACATTTTATATTAAACAAGCATGAGAAAAAATAGAAAATATTTTACTTCTTCACTGTTTCCTTATCTTTAACTTGTTGTTTAGGGTCCGCTTATAAGGGGCAAACAAGTAAGCAGTAAAGTGGAATGATCGATATAAAGAGAGGGAGATAGAGTATAAGGGGAGCGAGAGGGAGAGAGATGGGTTACCCACAATTTTTGTTCCATCTAGTTAGCCGGCTGTCCATCTGTCAATCTGTCCGTCTTTCCGTCAATTAACTCAACGAAAATTTATTAAAATGCCTAACATCTACACTTATCTTAGACTTGCGGTTTTGGCTTGCTTATTATGCTTACTATGAAGTTGAAGGCTTATCACCTTAAACTTGAAATTTTTGATTTATATGTAGCAACAACATACTTCAGGCATCCTACAAATAGTTCATATGTATACATACATATACATACACATATATTCGTCCATCCGTCCGTCCATCTGCCCATATTTCATGCTTATCTCCAATTTATAACAACAACAACACGCTTCAGCTATCCTACTTCAGCTAGCTTGACCAATCATACCCCCTAGCTATCCCTCCGTCCGTACATCTTGCATGCTTATCTCCAATTTGCAACAACAACAACACGCTTCAGCCACCCTACTATCGGCCAACTTGACCGATCGTAGTGTGCACCAAACAACAACAAAATACACTACTTTCGGGCAGCGACGCCGACTGCGCAGTTTGCCACAATTTTGTGAATTTGGAGGCCCATAAGGAAATACACGCGTTTTTGGTCCAGAACTGTCATAGCCTATCTACTGATGCTAAATTAACAAACATAAAATTGCTACATTGCACCATAGGAATGAGGCTTATGACCGCAGGTTGTTGCACTGAAGTTTGTGACCTAATTTTATTTCAATTGTAATTAATGAACTTAATAATTAATTGAATGTCGGTGGCCAAGAATTATGCTGGTGTCAACTAAACCTCTGCACGAGTGCACTTGAAATGCATTTCAGAACACTGATTTGTGGAGCAAGCGTTGGTTATGTTCTGGTTTCATTAATTAAAACAAACGTAACACTTCAGAGAGCACTCGTCGCATGAGCAGAACAAAAACAAACGAAAACCGAAGCAATGTTATGCTTGAGTCGTCAGAGAAGAGCGCAGCAGAACGAAATGACTTGAAAGTTATGTGATCAACAGCAGAACGATTGGAGTTATAATGTATTGTTTAGGTTTCATAGTTTCTGCATTTCCTTGTGAGTAAAAATCATCTAAAACGCCAAAAAAAGGTATTTTCTTATTATTTATTGAAATTATAATAAGAGACTTTTTTATTTACTATGAAAATTAATTTGATTTTTTTTTTCATTTTTCACAATATTTAATTCAATAAAAGTTATTAAAGAATTAAAAATAAACATATTTTTTAAGTAGCAACAAAAAAATTAATTAAATTTTATCGTGTTGTTTATGAGGATATTTTCTTGTTGTTTTTACTTTTACTATTGGTGGTGGTTTTGTTGATTATTGTTTTTTGCATTCTTATGATGTTGGATTCTTGTTATTGTTGTTTTTTCTGTTGATTTAATTTGTAAATATGATTACTAGTAATGATGTGATTACGTTTGTTGCTGGCGTTGTTGTTTATGGTAGTATTGGTGTTGTTGTTGGTCTATTGTGATGATGTTTATGTTTTTCATTGTTATTATTTTGTGGTATATCTTAGTAAAACTGAATGATCTACTAGAAAAATGTGATTTCGGAGGGTATTTCTTCAATCATTTCAAATCTTATTTTGTAGAAATATTAAAGGTAATTGAAAAATAACGCCAGTATTTTATGCCAGGGCCGTAGTCAGGATTTTGATGAAATTTTTTCAAAATTAAAATATAGGGACAATTATTTGTTTCATTTCAATTTTACGTTAAGTTTTTTATATATTATATACAGTTGCGAAGAAAATAATAGCAGTCGTCTTATATTCAGATATGTTTGGATAAATAATACTAGTCTACAAATTTCGTATCCGGTAAACCCATTCTTATTTCTATTTGTACGTTTAACCCTGGTTTCAAATCTGTACTCAGTTTCCTCCTATATTATAACATTTTCAATTTACAGGGTGTTTTGTATGAGGTTTTTTAAAATAATTAATCCAATGAAATAAAACTAGACTTTTTTGTAATATATAAATCGAATTTATTAGTGAGTTTAATATTGGTTAACAAGATTAGCAGCAGGGCAGTTGTGTTCTTGATCTCTTCTATATGCTCAATGTCAAAGCAAATTTTCTTGCGCTTTAGTAAAACCGACAAAAAAGAAATACATAATTATTTATGTACGTAGAGAGCAGTTAATGAAAATATTAAGAGAGTAAGAGTTTTGATAATTAGGAAAGCTTAAATGTAAATAATGTTAACTGGAAAAGTGAGAATATGCAATAAAAAACCAAGTAGGAACAAAGTTTAACTTCTTTGGCTATAAAATATTAAAGTTTAGTTTTAAGTTAGGAGAGAAATGCAATGTAAAAATAAACGAATCGAAATTATTAATATTAATGAATTATGCATCAACATTCTCCCCCACGAAGAACAACTGTTCTTAAACTGATTTGGTGTACATGCTCCTATTCTGACTCGATGGAGCTATTTTGTTCTGGGTCCTGGTTGACCATGCTGTGCCTCGACTCATAGCTGCGGGTTGGTCAGAGTTAGGAAGAGTACCACAAGACACAGCTCCTTCGTTATCAGAGTTGAACTCGTCGTTTATTGGAAGAAATGCAATTTTTGATAAAGGTCGCTTGAATGTTTTTCCATTGGATAAAAGAATGACAACTCGAACGCAACAGTCTGTACCTGGATGTGTTTGTTGTATTCGTGCTAATGGCCACTGTCCTGGTGGGCAGCGCTCATCGGAAATTATAACCAAATCTCCCACTTCGATATTTTTGTTTATTTTTAACCACTTTGGTCTTGCTTGAATACGGCAGAGAAACTCGTTAGCCCATCGTCTCCAGAATTGTTGCTTTAATATCTCTACCACTTTCTTGCGGCTGAGTCTATCAATGTTGCTATCAAGCAAGTCTTCTTCGGGTATACAGAGCGTAGGTTCGCCGAACAAAAAATGAGATGGAGTGAGAGCGTTACAATCCGAAGGGTCGGTAGTGAGAGAGCAAAGAGATCTTGAGTTCAAGCAACATTCTATTTGAGCAAGAAAAGTGCTCAATTCTTCGTATGTTAAAATGCGATTTTGCATGACGCGACGCAAGTGATGTTTTGTGGATTTAACACCAGCCTCCCACAAACCACCAAAATGGGGTGAAGCGGGTGGAATAAAGTGTCACTGAGTGCCAGTACTTGCTAATACTTCTATGAGGTCTAGTGGTAGTGTTGATTTGCTGCGATTATTTAGAATCTGCAACTCTTTGTTAGCGCCGATAAAGTTCGTTCCGCAATCAGAATATAAATCGGAGCAAATTCCTCTACGAGAAATAAAGCGTTTAAAGGCAGATATAAAAGATTCCGTCGATAAGCTCGTCACCGCTTCCAGATGTAATGCTTTTGTCACCATACAAATAAAAAGGCAAATTTACCCTTTTGTTACCACCGTTTTGCGGGCAGTAGATTGTTTGATCGTAAGCGGTCCAGCGTAGTCAACACCACTATGTTTAAAAGGCCTCGTTACGTCGAGACAACCCATCCGAAGTGCGTTATCTGCAAAAATACACCATTTTCAAATTTCTTTTGTTCAGGTTGCACAATATCGCCATATATATCACCGTCGAGCAATAAATCGATTTTACCCATTTTATTAAAGCCGGGATCAGCAAGGTTGTAAGTATTCAAACACGGAAGAGAGTTTTTATTTATTGGTCGTGAGAGAAGGCATAATTAACGCACTGAATTTCAAGGAAAATACATTATTATATGAAGAAACAAGTGACAACTCAACATATGTTCGAGTAAAGTAGGGTTTATCTCCCCCAATACCGCTTATTTTGGCAAATGTATTTAATTTTAGTAAACGAAGAGTCTGAACCACATCCTCAGTAATAAGAGAAGCCTGCGCGGCTTGATCAAGAAGTGCTCTTAAATAAAAATCACCTCTCTCAGTTTAAACAATAACACGAATAGTTGCTAAGAGTACTTGAGGCATAGCCATCGTATTAAGCGTACTAAAATCGTTCGATAATCCCGTAAAAGAAGAAAGTGTCGACTGAAAAGCCTTTTTCTGCGTCGAATCGAGCACAGAAGCAGGTGCATAATTCAAAGATTGGTTGTTAAAGAAGTTTAAAAATTCGTTATGTACAATAGTATGGTGTTGTTGCTTACATATATGACAGCGCGAACTTAGCCGACAGTCTTTGTAAAAGTGACCAATGTTCAAACAGTTGAAGCAAATTTTTTTTGAGGTAATTAAATCGCATTTAGCAGCAGAGGGCAGTGAAGGAACTTAAAACATCTATAAAGCAAGTGGTGTTTTTCACAGCATGGGCAGTTAGCATCAGCAGCATTGGCTGAAGTGAGATGAATATTGTGGCGAATTGAATTTCGCGCATTATACTGGATCTTTGTTTTGGAAATCGCTCCTAAGCCACAGTTATTGTTGTTAAAATGATTAGAGTCATGAATTGTTTCTAACGTACGAAAAGTAGTTTCAAGAAACGCATACAAATCCTTTAAATTCGGAATTTCCGTAGACGCTTTTAATGATTGTTCCCATTCTTTACGCGTTTGTAAGTCGAGGTTATCGACTGTCAAGTAAATTAAGAGTGCGTCCCAGTTTTCTATTAATTTTCAGCGATGCAAGGAGGGCGAGACAATTTCGTGTAGTGTCTAGTATTTGTTGGATACTTTCCGAAGAGCCATTAGACTTTGGAATAGAAAAAAAGTTTGTGTAATAAAGTATCAACAATTTTACGTTTGTTGTGGTATCTTAAGTTCAAAGCGTTCCACGCAAGCTCGTAGCTTGCATCAGACGATGGATACTCGCTAACAAGGTCTAAAGGTGTACCAGTACAGGATCCCTTTAAAAAATAGTATTTTCCTACATTCGTTATACTTCGGTTGTTGTGTACCAAGGAAATAAACATATCTCTATAAGAAACCCATGCAAGGTAGTCGCCATGGAATGTCGGAATGTCAATTTTGGGCAGACGTGCTCCAGCAACAATATTTTCATTTCGCGTGCTAAATGGAGCGCTAAGGGTGCTTGAATGCAATGTAGGAGAGTATGGAGAATTTGATTCTGCAATAAAATCTAGTAATTTTCCCTTGGTAGAAAGAAATAGGTCATGAAAAGTATAGTAGACATCGTCTTTTAAATAAGGCACATCACTTTCTTTGATAGATTTATTACGAACAGTATCGACTAATTGAGCATGATTCATTTTAAATTCATGAAAGTTTGATTCCAAATCCTCTAAATAACCTTGCGCGAACCCACGCGTTTTGTCAGTTGCAGGCTTAAGATCAAAATTTCGAGATATGCGCTCAAGATGACGTAACAGACCACGTTGATCTTCGATGGCATTTGCAATGTCCTCCATTTTGTAACAAACTGTTCTAATATATATATATTTATATAAATTTTATACATACGATACTTGCAGACTTGAAAGATGCTATCAGTGTAAAACGATATCCAAGCTCTTTTCCAATTCGTTGCAGAAGTTGTCACTTCATGTCCAAATACAGTTCAGAGTCCAAATCGAATTCCAATGTCAGAGCAATGTCAGCAAAATCCACAAGTTATTCTATTCGAAACAGTTATCTAATCAAATTTTTGTAATATATAAATCGAATTTATTATTGAGTTTAATATTGGTTAACAAGATTAGTAGCAGGGCAGTTGTGTTCTTGATCTCTTCTATATGTTCAATGTCAAAGCAAATTTTCTTGCGCTTTAGTAAAGCCGACAAAAAAATAAATACATAATTATTTATGTACGTAGAGAGCATTTAATGAAAATATTAAGAGAGTAAGAGTTTTGATAATTAGGAAAGCTTAAATGTAAATAATGTTAACTGGAAAAGTGAGAATATGCAATATAATACCAAGTAGGAACAAAGTTTAACTTCTTTGGCTATAAAATATTAAAGTTTAGTTTTAAGTTAGGAGAGAAATGCAATGTAAAAATAAATGAATCAAAATTATTAATATTAATGAATTTTGCATTAACACAGGGTGTTTAACGTTTTTGGCACGTGTTTAATATTATTGATCTAGAATCTGAACTACTCACCATAAAATAAAAAATATCATTTTGTATTTTAGAAAAAATATCAGCTTTTTAATCCATACATCAACACTATCGTGTCATGTGCGGTTGCGGAGAAAACATTTTGAGATTATCCAACAAAATATCAACAAATTTTGTATCTTTTGTTTTAGCGGAGTTGTAATCGCCCAAATCGAATGAATGAATTATTGAATGCCATTTAGAAGGAATTTTCATGATTCGCAAAAATAACTTAACCATTTATGCTTTAAGATGCCCAGTAAAAACTTGCATTTACATGAAATTCCTAGCCCTTAATCACTTTGCCAATATTCTGCTGCGTTAGGTGTGATCGATGCTTTTCTCGCTGTTATCAATAAATTTTTTTTTATAGAACGAATAACATCGTGTTATTCGTGTTATTCGTGTTATTCATCGTAAATATGTATTTTATAATAATTTGTTCTGACGTATGTATGTTTGAACGTTCAAACACTTAGAATAAAAACAACATTAAAATAACCTTCTTGACCTAGAGAATTATTCATTATTATTTAAAATATACAAACATTCTTATTTTCACGATACATATGCTAATATATATTTAATGCTTCCGCTATTCTTTTAAAACAAACATACATACTCGACCGCACAGCACTGAAAACTTTGATTCAGCTTTGGTAATCAAAATGCCTACTTCGCGCTTAATGAGCCAAAATCCAAGAATGCAACGGCTGAATTCTTGCAAAGCAGTAGTCAAGGCGTGTTGACCAGAAACGCAGCTCGAGTAACAAGCAGCTGTTAACGGCGCTCGCATTCTGTGTCTTTTATTTATATGCTTATTTTTTATTTACATTATTTGGTCGTTCATTGACCGTGCGCTTGACTTTGCAATGAACGCTGATGAATCACTTTTTAATGAGGTAGATCAGTGTTTATTAGAATCAGACTGTTGTACGTTATTAACTATGGTTTTTGATTAATGGGACACAACAACACTGGCATCCGGCGAGTTTTCCTTTAATGCTTTTATACACCCAACTTATATGTGGTCTTTAAAAGTAGAGTATTACACATATTCCTATAACTCCATTACCGAAGTTTTACGTGTTTCCAAGATATAGCACCAAATATGTTTTAGGTGTATGGGAGGTCCAAGCCTACATACTTATCCAAAGTTCCTGAAAATATTTTTATCATTTTTATACCAAAGATATGGAAAACAACCATAAAAGTCTACAAGATAGTTTTTCCCGTTTACCTTGTATTGGGGGTTGAAATTAATTTTAAAGGTTTTTTTTCGGTTTTTGAGCATTTATTTAGAAACAACGGTACAATGTATATTATTCAAAGTATTGTCCATCGTTAGCTACAACATTTTCCCATCTTTCTGGCAGCATATGGATTCCGCGCCGGAAGAACGATTCGTCTTTTGAGGCAATCCACGAATCGACCCATTTTTTGGTGTCCTCGTAAGAAGTGAAGCGCTGCTCAGCCAAGCCATGCGTCATCGATCTGAATAGGTGGTAGTCGGAAGGGGCTATGTCTGGGCTATAAGGCGGGTGGGGTAGCACATCCCAATTCAGCGCCTCCAACGTTTCCTTGACGGTTCTTGCAACATGTGGCCGTGCGTTGTCATGTTGAAAAACCACTTTGTTGTATCTTTTGGCATATTCCGGCCGTTTAACCTTTAATGCTCGGCTCAATTGCATCAATTGTTGTTGGTAGCGTTCCCCAGTGATGGTTTCGTTAGGTTTTAGCAGCTCATAGTACACGACACCCTTCTGATCCCACCAAATACACAGCATAAGCTTGGCGCCATGAATATTCGGCTTGGCCCTCGATGTTGATGCATGGCCGGGTGGTCCCCACGATTTTTTTCGCTTAGGATTATCGTAATGGATCCACTTTTCATCGCCAGTGACAATACGATGCAAAAAACTCTTCCTTTTATGCCGTTGAAGCAGTTGTTCGCACATGCAAAATCGCCGTTCAACGTCTCTCGGCTTCAACTGTTACGGCACCCAATTTCCTTGCTTTTGAATCATTGCCATGGCCTTCAAGCGTTTGCCGACCGTTGATAAGTCGACTCCCAATGATTCTGACAATTCTTGAAGGGTTTGACACGGGTCCTCATCGAGCAAAGCCTCCAATTCCTCATCTTCAAACTTTTTCGGCTGGCCCGGACGCTCTTTGTCTTCCGTATCAAAATCACCACTTTTAAACCGACGGAACCAGTACTCACAAGTAGAAATCGATGGAGCATAGTCCCCGTAAGCCTCAGTAAGCGTGCGTTGCGCTTCAACCGCTTTTTTCTTCAAATGGAAGCACAAAAGTAAACCTTCCCGCAAATTGCGTTTTGTTGGAACGAAAGTCGACATGTTCACAGAGAAAAAAATATATGTTGTTTACACTTCAATGGAATGACACATACTGAAAAATGAAGCTTAAACAATGTGCTTTGAAATGAATATAGTCACAGGTGTGCCCGATGCGATCTATTGATAGTTACGCCATCTCTTAGAAAACCTTTAAAACTAATTCCAACCCCAATCCACAGTGTGCCCTCTGTTTACATTTTTAGACAAAAATAAACACCAGATTCGGATTCCTCATACCTTTAAACCTCCAAAATCATTTATTGGCGGTAAAATTATGAAAAATTCCTAATAAATGCCATAAAATGTATAAGTAGCTAAGACGTTCAGGTATCGAAATCTTTAAACGAAAAGTTGCAGAAGCCAAATTAACAGTACCCATATGGTTCGCTCCGTGAAAAATTAAAGCAGCTTCTAAATAAGAGTTTGCTGTTGAAAAATGCACCAATGTGCCAAATTGATTTTAAATAACGAATGATATGTACATTTAACTACTTACTTACTTACATAGTTGGCACTACAACCGTATGTCGGTCTTGGCCTCATCTCAGAATTTGCGACAGCCATTTCTATCTTTCGCTTGCTGGCGCCAGTTGGAAATTCCAAGCTTCGTCAGGTTGTCCTCTACTAGGTCTTTCGTTGACCGCCGCTGGGTACCGAATCGAATGCTTTCTTCACTGGAGCATCGTCTTTCATGGGCTGAACATGACCAAGCCAGCGTAGTGGCTCGATTTTAATGCGCTTGACTATGTCGATGTCAGCGTACAGCTCATACAGTTCATTATTCCACCGTATTCGGTACTCGCCATTGACGCAGATTGGTCCGTAGATCTTGCAAAGAATCTTTCTCTCGAATGCTCCTACAGTCTTTTCACCTGCACTGCTCAGCGTCCAGGTTTGTGATGCATAAAGTAGGACGGGCAAGATGAGCTATTTATAGAGCGTGATTTTCGTTCGTCGAGAGAGGGATCTGCTTCTCAATTGCCTACTGAGCCCAACGTAACACCTGTTGGCAAGAGTTATTCTTCATTTGATCTCAATGCTGATGTCGTTGGTTGAGTTTATGCTGGATCCCAGATAAACGAAGTCCTTCACAACCTCAAAAGAGGTATTGTCAACTGTAACGTGGGTTCCAAGACGCTGGGACTGTTTGTTTGTTGACACCAAGTATTTCGTCTTATCTTCATTCACTGCCAGACCCATTCGACTTGACTCTCTTTCTAATCTGTAAATTCTGCACTGACTTCGCGCGTATTATGGCCAATGATATCGATGTCATCAGCATACGCAAGCAGCATAACACTCTTGTAGAATATTGTGCCACTACGTCTCAGATCACTTTTTCATTTGGTTGAAAAAGCTGCACGATAAGGAATCGTTTGGTAACAAATGGTGGGGAGAGGTCCTTCCCGATTTTAGCTGCGCTGCTGATGTTGCTTAGTGTCATCCTGCAAAGTCGTATTAGTTTTGCAGGAATACGAAACTCAGACATGGTGGAGTACAGGTGCTTCCTTATTTGGCTGTCGAAGGCGGCTTTGTAGTCGACAAAAAGATGGTGGGTGTCGACTTGTTTTTCTTGAGTCTTCTCCAAGATTTGTCGTAGCGTGAAAATCAGGTCGATTGTGGACTTTCAAGGTCTGAAGATTAATTTGTGTGGAATTTTAAGAGATTTTATTATTAGGCTGTGTGTCAATCGGAAACTTTTCAGTTGGATGATCATATTTTGACAGTTGGTAGAGCAATTTTTGCCATTTGTGAGGTGAATATAATTGTCAAAATTTATGCTAGCCCCAGGGGCTACTACAAATTTTGACAATCGAAAGCGAATTTTTGACAGACTCAAAAATAAAGAAAAAAAAACAACACATCAGTTTCCGTGACGTATTTAATTCGAGTGCTTGTACTTGCAACTTATTTCGTAAAGTTGTAAAATTATAAACATAAAAAACCTAAAAAAAAAACAAAATAATAAAAACTAAAAAAAAAATAAAGTGCTTGAGCTAGTGTTTGCGTGTGTGAGGGCAAACGATATCAGGGTACATCAGCAAGTCCAGCAAAGTTAAATTGACTTTATTTGCTCACGAACGTCCTCCAAGTGCCACCACCAGCAGCACAAGCAATTGCAGTGCAAAATTTCTTGCTAGCCAACATCCTCCAAGTGCCACCATCAGCAGCACAAGCAAAAGCAGTGCAAATTTTTTGCTAGCCATCATCCTCCAAGTGCCATTACCAGCAGCACAAATGAAGCGCAAATTCTCCGCTTTCAATTTATTTAATTCACGCTGGAGTATAATATAAGAAATTTGCCTCTGCGCTTGAGACATGCTGAAATAGTGCTTCTGAAATATTGGAGAGTTGCTCGTGGCGAATCTCAGAGAACGTTGGCCAGCAAAAGAATCAGGAAATTTGCGCTCCACTTGCTTGTGCAGCTGGTGATGGCACTTGAAGGATGTTGGCTTTAACTTTGCTGCCTTGCTGATGCACCGGGAGATCGTTGGCTCACACACACACACACACACACACACACCCTTAGTGGCAAGGCATTTCAAAGTAAAGCTTCAGCCGCTAACACGGGCTTCACCTGGGCAAAATTCGATGGGATATTTTTCTTTTCGTGCTATGCGCCACCCCAAATGGACATCACCCAATTTGAGCGGTTTCTAACGGAGCTTGTTGCAGAGGCCCGAGGGAAGTCACCCATAGTGATTGCAGGCGACTTTAATGCCTGGTCGACAAGATGGGGTAGTAGGAGCACAAATCGTAGAGGCACACTCCTTATGGAATGCCTTGCAACCCTGGATGTTGAGCTTCTCAACAATGGTCACCACACATTTGAAGCTGGTAATAGACAGTCAGCAGTGGATCTCACGTTTGCGCACAATTCCATTGCGCGTAACAGCACATGGAATGTGGATGATTATTATACGCACAGTGATCATCGTGCGATCGTCATCGAACTGCAGCATTTATGTATCCCGAGAAGGATAATTAAAGCACAGACGCAGGGGTGGAAGCAACACGCTTTCGATGCTGAAGTGTTCCAGATTGTTTGGAATGAGGGAGAAACAGTGGATGAAAGAGCGACAAACATGGCGGCAAACATCCGACAGCGAATAATAACCTCATGTGACGCAGCAATGTCGAGAAGGAAAAAAGCGCCAATCAGGAAACCGGCCTACTGGTGGAATGACGAAATTGCGGAATGCAGAAGACGATGCATTGAGGCGCGAAGGAAAGTAACGCGTGCTCGAAATCGCCCAACGTGGCAATCGTTGCATGAAAACCTTAAGGAATGCCGAAAACAGCTAAAGAAGGCGATCGAAAAAAGCAAAGAGTCCAGCTTCCAAAGGCTTCGGGACATGGCGGATATTGACCCGTGGGGCAAGGCGTACAAAGTGGTGATGAGCAGACTACGTGGACCTAAAGCACCACAGCCATCGGAACCAGCTATTATGAACAGCGTGGTGTCTGAACTCTTCCCACCACAGCTAGCACAGTTACAAGGCTATAGGCTACCTGAAGACATAGGTGATATCCCTCCGGTGACACCGGAAGAAGTGCTTCTGACATTGCAGAAAATTTCCGACACCAAAACGCCTGGGCTGGATGGCATCCCTAACGTGGCGATGAAAACCGCCATACCAGCAGATCCCGGCGTGTTTGCTAGAATGTACACAGCGTGCCTTAACGAAGGAACATTCCCGTCTTTCTGGAAAGTCCAAAGATTAGTGTTGCTGCTTAAACCAGGGAAACAGCCCGATCAACCCTCTGCATACAGACCACTATGCATGCTTGACTCGCTGGGCAAAGTACTAGAGAGTATCATCGTCAGAAGACTCCAAGATACCCTTGAATCACTAGGCGGACTATCTTCCAAGGAATTTGGTTTTAGACGAGGAAAATCGACCATCGATGCTATCCAGGCAGTTCTGACTATAGCTCGCGACGCTACAAGTGGCATTAGGTGGAAATGGGGTGATAAGCAATACTGCGCAGTGGTAACACTCGACATTAAAAATGCTTTCAATTCGGCTAGCTGGCCACGCATATTGCAAGCGCTAGGCACATTCGGTATTCCCGGATATCTTCAGCGAAATATCGCCGATTACCTTAGCAACAGAATGCTGCTTTACGACACTGACGATGGCGTCAAGCGGTACAAAGTGTCCCGGGGTGTCCCACAAGGCTCAGTATTGGGACCAACCTTGTGGAACGTTATGTACGATGATATTTTCCGTATTGTTCTCCCTGAGAATACTTCATTGGTAGGCTACGCGGATGATATCGCCCTGGTTGTAGTAGCAAAGCACCTTCACACTTTAGAAGCATCATGCAGTGAAGCGATTTCAAGAATTACGACGTGGCTGCGAAGTGTTGATCTTAAGCTTGCAGCGCAAAAAACAGAGGCGGTTCTTCTGAGCTCATGTAAAGTGAGGGAGTGTTTCACCTTCAGAGCAGAAGAACATATTATAACCTCACAACCAAATTTGCGATATCTTGGTGTTATAATTGACACACGCATGTCTTTTAAAGACCACCTAATGTCCGTTAGCGAAAAGGCATCGAATGTCAATGGTGCACTCTCGCGCATCATGGCGAATATCGGTGGACCTAGATCCAGCAGAAGAAAACTCCTAGCAAATGTTACGAGCTCCATCATGCTTTCTGCAGCACCAGTATGGGCGGATGCTACGCAAAGGTCGTCCTTCATATCTGGCATTCGGGCGACTTATCGTCTCAGCGCATTGCGGGTCGCTAGTGCGTTCCGCACAGTGTCAGATGACGCTATTCGTGTAATAGCAGCTATGCCACCGATCGATATACTGGCATGTGAACTGCAGCGCTGCTACAAAGCTGGTGAAAATGCCTCAAAAGCTGACGAAAGACGGCGCAGCAATGAGTGTTGGCAACGTCGCTGGGAGCAGTCTCAAAACGGAAGATGGACCTTTTCCCTTATCCCAGACGTGGAAAAATAGGCCAATCGGAAGCACGGAGAAGTGGACTTCTATGTGACACAACTTCTTAACGGTCATGGATGTTTCAAACACTACCTCCACCGATTTAAGCATGAAGAAGACCCATTTTGCCCAAATTGTGCGGGTGAAATTGAAGATGCTCGGCATTTCTTTTTCAAATGCCCACGCTTTAACGCAGAGCGAGCTGAACTGACAGAAGCTTTTGGTGTGACCCCCACTTTAAGGAATATTGTTCACCACATGTGCGATACTCCCCAAAAATGGAAGGTGTTTCAAGCAGCAGCAGCGAAAATTATGACCGAACTTCGCCGCATCGAACGGGTAAGATATAATGAGCGCACAAACCAACGCAACGCAGGTAAAAGCAGCCATAATCCCTCTATACCAACGACGGACGACCGGACTGAGACGATCTAATGATCACCACTGACGATTGAGCAACGATTGACCACTGACGGCCTCCAGACGTAATACCCACCGGTGGTTCCTGGAGGAACCAACCGTCCGACTGAGGAGATTTTTAGCGTGTTAAAGTCGCGCACTGACTAAGGCTTTCGATGCTTTTACTCCTCGTTAAAACACACACACACACACACACACACACACACACCCGCAAGGGAGGATTTTGAAAGCGGTGTCGCCTAAGGACTCATTTCTGAAGCGGACCTTGTCCTTCCGGGAGGATAAATCATCGCAGTCGACAGACCGAAGGCGTCGCCGTCTAGGGATCATTTCCCGAAGTGTGCCTTTTCTTTTCGGAAGGAAAAGTTATTGCAGCCGGCAGACCAAATGCGTCGTCGTCTAGGGACCAATTCCCGAAGCGGACCCTTTTCTTCCGAGGTTTAAAGTGATCGCAGTCGGTAGACCATGCGTCGCCTTCTAGGGATCATTTCCCGAAGCGAGCCTTTTCCTTTCGTGAAAATTAGTGGTCGCAGTCGACAGATCAAATCAAATGCGTCGCCGCCTAGGGACTAAGCCCGGAGGCGAACCCCTTTCCTTTCAGCCAAGGGACAATCCAAAAACATACACACCCCCGCAGGGAGGTCCTGTGTCCCCCAGGACCTTCGGGCATAACGAACCCGCGGACCCCAGTTAGGAAATCCAGGTGCGTCTGACCCACATTGGGCGGCTTCCTGGTCTGCGTCTGTACCGTAGCGGTCGGCACAGGAAATCCACCCGTGGACACTACCACGGCAGGGGCACGGATTCTGGAGGCCCTAACCAACATTTCATCTCCTAACACTGCTGCAACGGTGGCACACTCGGCCGCTGCACCAGTTAAAGCTACGAGCAACAAAAAAGCTGAGAACCCTTTTACATTGAGTTCAAAGATCCAGCGTTCGCCTATTAAAGGCACTCCCGGAGGCACAAAGACCCTGATGCAACTGAAAGAGAGTAAAGATAAATCACCCTCGGAAGGAACACCAAGCCCTAGAGTTGACGATCCTGTCAGTTCTAGCATGGGCAAACTGAAGCTTTACATCGATGGCCTGGCAGAATATGTAAAGAGTAGAACAAACGTTCAACACGAGATAAAGAGGCTTATTAATCTCTCTAAACTCGCGTACTCTGATCTCGCGAGAGAAATAAAAGAAGTAGGATCTAAAGAGGTAAATGCTAACTCGGGGGATCCACAACCGCTCAGTCAGGCACCTTGCGTCGATAAGGATTGCCAAACAGATCCATTGTTCTCGAAGGCGTCGAAGGCAGCCTCAAAAAGGGCAAACGAGCAAAGCTCTCGAGCTACGCCACCAAAAAAGAAGAGAGTACAGCAGTTGGCGGTCCAAGTACACACACCCAACCCCTCTTCTACTGAAGAAGCCCCCCACGCTGATCAACAATCATCGCAGTCGAAGCGTAATGATAAGCCCTGGACCAAGGTGATCAGCAAGGCAAGAAAACGGAAGAAACGGAAAAAACCACCACCGAAGCTAGTAAGACCGGACGCAATCGTGGTGGCGAAAGTAGGCCAACTTTCATACAGTGACATCATCCTGAAGATGAAGCAGGAAAAGTCACTCGACGAGTTCGGAGAAAACGTCTCTAGAGTAAGACGAACAGAGAAGGGTGAGGTGTTGATCCAACTGAAGCGTTCAACCACACAGACGACCCAACAGTGGAAAGAGAAGTTCGACTCGGTGTTCGCCGGTCACACCGAGACAAAAGCGCTCACGGAAGAGACTCTAATAGAGATAAAGGATCTCGACGAGGTGGCGACATCCGAAGAGGTGCGAAGCGCAATCCAGAGGGTGCTTGGCGACACCATTGTGGCTAACGTTAAGTCACTTCGCAAAGCGTACGCCGGCACCCAAACAGCGGTCATAGGCCTACCAGCTCCACAGGCGAAAAAACTGATCAAAATCAGTGAAATCAAAGTTGGCTGGGTAATTTGCAGAGCCCGCGAGAAGGTAGCTCCAATCAGGTGCTTCAGATGCCTTGACTTTGGGCACACCGCAAGAAGCTGCAAAAGTACAGACCGAAGTGGATGCTGTATGAAATGCGGTACAGAAGGCCATAAGGCCAAGGATTGCGAAGCAAAGGCGAGCTGCTTTCTTTGCAAAGCTAAAGAAGGCCAAGACTCCAACCACCGCGCCGGAAGACTGAAATGCCAGTCCGTTCAAGGAGCCAGCCAACGGAGACGTAGATGAGAGTACTGCAGTTGAACCTCAACAACTGTGGCGCAGCACAGGACCTCCTCGGGCAAACCGTCAGAGACCAGGCCATCGACCTGGCTATATTGAGTGAACCTTACGCCGAAAAATCCGTAGGAGCATGGGCCTCGGACATTACTGGGAAAGCCGCCCTATGGTCTTGTGGAAGGGCTCCTTTCTATCTAAGGCTTCATACACGTGCAAACGGTTTCGTCCGCGCGGAAGTAGATGGCATACATGTCGTGAGTTGCTACCTAGCGCCAAGTCTGTCGATCCAGGAATACACGGAGTTTCTAGACACGATAGTCAGCGAAACGAGAGGCCTGAAACCACTCCTTATCGCTGGTGACTTTAACGCGTGGGCAGTTGACTGGGGAAGTCAAAAAACAAACCAACGTGGCTTTATTCTCCTTGAAGCGTTTGCTCTACTAGACGTGGTGCTGCTCAATAATGGATCCCAAGCAACTTCAGCCGTGCGGGCGGAAGCTCCATCATCGACCTGACTTTCGCCAGTAACGAGTTAACTAGGCAAGCAGAGTGGCATGTTAGCAATCTGTACACGCACAGCGACCACCAAGCTATCATTTATAAGCTCAATGGTCGACCGCGTAGCCGACACAGCATAAATACGGGAAATAAATGTTCGTACAGAGTCGAAACACTAGACGAGGACATTTTGAAAGTAATAATGGCCGATATGCATCTGTCTGGCACGCCAAATGATATGGCAAGGCAGACCCTGGACCAAACAAGAAGAGCTTGCGATGCAGCGATGATCTCGAGGCGGTCTAGCAAGCGCAAGCAAGACCCGGTCTACTGGTGGACGGTGGAAATTGCTGAAGCACGCAGGAAATGCCTCGAAGCAAGGAGGATGTACTACCGCGCAAGAGGTTCATACAGCTTCAACGATCTCCGCGAAACCTATCGAATGCTCAAGAAAGGCCTGAAAATAGCAATCCGTACGAGTAAGCGCCAATGCTTCCTACAGCTATGTGATGAGGCAGAAACCAATCCATGGGGTACTGCATACAGATTAGTTATGAAAAAACTGAAGTCGTTCAGGTGACCAGCACCTACGGACCCGCAGGTACTAAGTGCTATAGTTAGAACACTCTTTCCACAGCAGCCAGCGGCCCAGCCGGTCGAGGAACACATCGAGCTACGGACCATATTGGCTGTAACTATAGAGGAGATTGTTAATGAAGTAAAAAACATAAAAAACGACAAGGCGCCAGGTCCTGATGGTATTCCGAACCGCGCATTGAAGATTGCGATTATGTCGCAGCCGCATCAGTTTGCCCAGCTTTTCAACGCGTGCCTTCTAGAGGGCATTTTCCCAGCGCAGTGGAAAACCCAGAAGTTAGTGATCATACCGAAAGGCAGTTGCTCCACGGACGCCCCCTCAGACTACAGGCCGATTTGCCTACTCGACACAATAGGCAAAGTCTTTGAGCGTGTGGTGTGCAACCGCCTGGAAAACGCGATCCAAGCCGGAGGAGGACTTTCGGCTCGACAATTTGGGTTTCGAAAGGCCCAATCAACGACGGACGCTATTAAGCTAGTTACAAGCACCGCGCAGGAAGCAATTGAGGGAGTGAGGGGAGCAAAGCAGTACTGTTTGGTGGCAACACTCGACGTAAAGAACGCTTTCAACTCAGCTAACTGGAGTCTGATTATGACAGCCCTCAGGAACTTTGGAGTACCACGATACCTCACGAAGATCGTGTCACACTATTTCAGTGAAAGAGTCCTGCTCTACGACACAGAAGAAGGCACGAAGACGTACAATGTCTCCGGTGGAGTCCCACAGGGGTCTGTTCTTGGCCCCCTGCTATGGAACGTCATGTACGATGGGGTTCTCAGGCTAGAGGTGCCAGCAGACGTCAAGATTGTTGGCTTTGCCGACGACCTTGCAGTTGTGGCGACAGCAAAACACCGTGAAGAAGTTGAGGCATTCAGTAGTGTAACTATCGCTGTGATTTGCGATTGGCTGCGAAGAGCGGGACTTAGTCTAGCTGAACATAAGACTGAGATGGTACTTATTAGTAGTCGAAAAAAACTAGAAACCGCTAGCATCAGTATTCGTGGAGCAGTAATTGAATCGAAGCCGTTCATTAAATATCTCGGTGTAATGATCGATTCCAGACTGTCATTTAAGCAACATATGCAGTACGCACACAGGAAAGCATCCGAAGTATGTCTGGCGCTATCTAGAATAATGCCGAACACAAGAGGCCCCAAACAAGCACGACGAACACTGCTCCTCAACGTAGTGCGATCTACTATGATGTATGGTGTGACTGTATGGTACACAGCGATGAAAACGGAGTCCTACCGACACGGAGTAGAGTCAGTTTACAGGCGCACTCAGGGACTGCTGCAGCTTCAGAACGGTATCCGGAGATGCAGCACTGGTTCTAGCTAGCGCGATCCCTATTGACCTTCTCGTGGAAGAAGCGCTTCTCACAGCTGGTAGTGAAAGCACAACAGCTAATAAAAAACTCGCTAGAGAGAGAAGCTTGCAAAAATGGCAAGACCGCTGGGATAGTTCAGAGAAGGGTCGGTGGACGCACCAGCTCATTCCTAGCCTAACCGAGTGGTATGGCAGAAGCCACGGCTCAGTGAACTTCTACCTTACACAGATACTGAGCGGACATGGTTGCTTCAGGGCATACCTTCACAAGTATAAACACGCGATCGATCCTTACTGCACTAATTGCACAGGAAACACGCTGCAAGACGCGGCGCACGTTCTTTTTGTGTGCCCCATGTTCCATAACGCCAGACTTGAGGCCTCGGCCTGTCTCGGCGAAACGTTAACACAGCAAAATATGGTTTCTCTTATGCTAAACAGCGAAGAGAACTGGTCGATGGTTAGCACCCTGGCTAGAAAAATAACCGAAGAGCTGCGAAGAGGTTATGCTACCGCGAGGTATCATGTAGGTTTAGTGCGTAAAAATCGTATACTCCCACCTGCACGGTGGGGCCTTTTGAAGGTTCCCCCTTCGCGAATAAAATAAAAAAAAAAACACACACACACACACACACAAACACTTTCGTTTTGTTATTTTTATTATATTGTTATTTTTTAAGTTTTTTAAGTTAACAATATTACAAGTTTACGAAATAAGTTGCAAGTACAAGCACTCGAATTAAATGAGTGGCAAATTGAATAGAATGCAAATTAAATAAAATATTTGCGCTAAAACACGACCGAAATGTGAAACGTCAAAATTTGTAACTGTCAAAATTTCATCGTCCATTTGACACAGCAAAAAAGACAAATTTATTTCAACACACACAAATTTTATTCAACTTGATATTTTCTATCTTACCACGACTGAAATGTTTCCTTTTGACACACAGCCTTAGTGTATACTTATTAAATATAAAATCTCATATGCAAAGTTTAAAGTACATACATTAAGTTTTGTGGAGTTTAACCTTCAAACGCTTTTAGTATCATTTTTACCATATTTTTAAAAATAAAACCTTGTATCTTGTTTATTTGTGCTCAAATCCACTTGGGATATTTGCTCAGTGTAAGAATCATGCCTATATTTACCATATTTTACCAATGAAAAATTCCCAATAGAGGTCATTGTAAGCTGTACAAAAAATTTCACTCAAACAAGAAAAAAATAAAAACTATAACTGTAAATATATTGTCCGTATAAATCATGTGCAAATCTCCTCAGAACGCGATGTGATAACTGCGATTACCATGTAACGGCCTTTCTGGCGTTTTATAGCTGGGACAGCAAAGTGGCTGACCAGGGGTCGTTCCAAAATTTATCTGCTTTTTTAATTTTGGGGCACTAAATCATCTCTTTTCGAAACAATGAAAATAAAATTAATTACCGATTCTAAGTGAGCTATTCATAGGTCGGCACCAAATTATCAAAATTATATTTGCTAACACCGGTTCGGACTTTTAAAGATTTTCACGATAATTACTGGCTACCGATAAATTAAAAAAAATTTTAGAATTTTAATTTAGCGATTTTGCGGTAATTTTAATTTAGAGATTTAAGAAATTTTAGAACTTAGAGATTTTCATGGTAACTTGTTGATTAAAAACTAATTGTAGGATTTAACTTTAGAGACTTTACGGTAATTTTATAAATAATAATGGCCCATTATCATAGTCAAAATAAAAGTCGACTCTTAATTTAGTGCAAGCTTTTTGACAGCGTATTATATTAAAAAACTGTCAAAAATGCTTATACTAAATTTAGAGTCGACTTTTATTTTGACTATGATAATGGGCCAATGAATTTACGAAATTTTTGAATTTTTAATTTAGAGATTTAAGAAATTTTCGCGCTTAAAGATTTTACGGTAATTTATTGATTACTAAAAATACTTAATTACGAATCTTTTCGTAATATAAAATATAAAGAAAATAATTTAAATTGATCCAAGATCCGAGTATGGGCATAATTAGTGTTTGATTATATATTACGTTCTGTTTGGTTTGCTAGTAGCGAGCTGGTCGGTAGCGGAACGATAGAAATCGATTAAAAAATGCGAGTGCTATTTTAACGGACGCTTGATGTCGGAAAGGGAAAAGGATTATAGAATTCGCGACGTCACAGTAGATATCGATTAAAAAATACTAGTGCTATTATGACAGCCGCGACCACTGTTTAGGATAGGGAAAGGTTTTGAGGATTTGGAATTTGCAAACACTACACAATTTTTACTTTTACTTTGATTCGATTCCCCGCTCCTGGTCACTCGCTTGCCTTGGTCCTAGTTTGTGAGAATTGTTGAAGTTGATGTCCTTTTGCTCGTGGAAATATAAGTTTATGTCCTTTACATTAATTTTGCGGTCCTGATGCACAAATGTTGAGGCTCCTGGTGGCGTTTCTCCTTTCAACTAGTTGCTTTTACTTTCCTTGGGAAAACTCCTGCGCAGTGGTTAGCTTGACTTTTATGTTTGCTGGATTTTATATCCTAACAGTTGGCTGACTGTACTTATAAATTTTAAGTAGACTAACACTTTACTTAATGACTTCTTTCTTCGACTTCATGAAACTGACTGACCCAGATTTGTCTTCCCTCGGACTTTTATAATATGTCGCCATGAGTTAGCGGCTATATGAAACAATTGCCACTGTAGTTGTCGAGTTTTCTTATTTTTGTCACTTTAGCTGTTGTCGCTGATGTCTCCTTCTCGTTCGCCCTCATAGGTTTGATAGTAGCTATCTTTAATAGCGGTGTGGGGTAAAATATGGCGTGATCCATTGTGTGCGCTAGTATGTGTGTGGTTGAGTTGCTATCCCACTATGTTTAGATCGGCATGTAGAGCGACGCTCACTGATGTCGTAGTATGTGTGTGATTTGAGTTTCTATTAAGATGACATAACGTCCACGGACATAAGGTCCATAGACACTATGTCTACTTCGCAAACGGGCATAATATCCATGGATCTCATGGATCTGACTGGAAAACTGCGCGATTTTTAATACAAATTATTAAATTTTTATACATTAATTTAAAGAATTTATTAAGGTTCGATGCAGTTGTATGAATGTATGAAATTCTGTATACAAAAATCTCCATAAGCAGAAAACTGTGTTAAAAAATTCTGTATGCCAAAATTCTGCAAAATATGGACTAAGAACAACTAAGGTATACAAGCTTAAAATAACATTTTTCCGTACAAGGGAAAATAATTTAATCTTAAAACACACACCGTAATGTATCCCAAATAAAATTAAAATGCTGTAAATGGGGAGCAGACTTTTTGAAAGCAAAATTTTTAAAAAAAACAGTATATTGAAATAAAGGAAAATTAGACAAAGAGTATTTTAAAAATACTGTAAAAATTACAGCATTTTGACAATACAGACTTTTGACAAGCAGAAAACTGACCCGCTCCCAATTTATTAATTTATGATAAAAAGATTTACCCTTGTACGGAATGTTTTTTTGGTCATATAAACCTGTAGCATATGTGTATGACTTGCCTATGTGTATGACTTGCCAGTTTTTCGTTTTGGTTCCCGCCATTCGTAGATTTTTCTTTCTATATTGTTAGCAAGTAAATTCATGTATAACTTTACTCTTTTTCATTAAATACTTACCCCCGCATTCATAAACCTGTTTTAGCGATAGTTAAACAGTGAAAAACTTTATGTTATGCATAAACGTATATTAGCATCAACGTTCTAAGAGTATTTTAACGATCGTCAAAAAAATCATCCTGAACGTCGTTCCTACTCGAACAGCTAATTGCAGAGAGAATTTACAACTCCGGTGGTCCCTTTCCACCCCTTTTGTCTCCATTAACATCTTCTGCAAGCATATTTATTATTTGTCGCATACTGTCTTTGCTGAATCTGTATTTTTTCCGGAACTCCTCGTCGTTGTTTTGTTCAAAGGGGTTGATCCTTGCTCTTACATTTTTTGGCGCTTTGGAAAAGGATCCTCTTCTTCCACTAAAGCGCAGATAATCAAAATATTGAGCATGTCCATTGTTTTTATATTTTTGTTTACTTTTCACTTCACTTTTTTTTGCTTTTTTAAACTGACTTGTGAAAATCAGCTATCTGGCGACAAAAAGTCTGTTTTTCGTCAATTTCTTTCGTTAAGCTGTGAGCTGATGAAGTGTTGCTTACTGTTTTTAAAAAATTCCCATATTGCATAAAATGCTCTTAATATACGTTTATGCATAAACAGCATTTTAAGGTATAGTTTGTGTTCTAACTAAAACAGTTTTTAACGAGTGCATAACAAATGTAATGAATACGGCCGTTAAAGACTAACGAGCTGGTGTACTTTTATTTCATTTATTGTGATATAAAAGTTGGCGACGAGGTGAAAAAAGAATACATCACAATTGCTTCAATTGTAAAGAAAGAATTAATTTTCATATTTCAATTCGTACATAACCTTACAAAATGGTGGCTCAAATTCAACAACTCCTGCAAGCAATTTCTACGATAACTATAGCAATGCAGCATCAACAATGCCAACAATCAAGCAACACCAGCGTAAACATTATTCCAAACTTTGACACTTTCGATCCCAAAGTAGAGCAATTCAAGACATATAAAGAACGCTTGGAAATCCACTTTCAAATAGAGAACATCTTTGGAGACAAGGAAATGTGCGCAAAACTGCAATTGCAGTGTATAGGTTCATCTACATATTTATTACTAGCAACATTGGCAGCGCCAAAGAAAGTAAGCGAGTAGAAGTACAATGACATTGTAAAACTATTGGAGGAACATTTCTGCCCGGAAAAGAACGTTTTAGTGGAACAACTTCAAAAACAAGCAAATGAATGTAACTTTGTATGTAAATTCAATCAGTCAGTAGTAGAAATTTTTCTTCGCGCGCAATTCGTCAGAGGTGTACGGGATACCTACATTCGGGAGCAGTTGTTTCAAAAGCCAAAAGCAACTTTTAAAGAAATTGTAGCAAAAACAAAATCAGTAGAAGCAGCGAAAATAGATAACATGGTAATATCGAATAATTCTTGTTCGACTAGCGATATTCATCAAGAGCAGCAAATGTTTTATCGAAATCAAAGAGCTAGAGGTGATAATAGCAAAACAAGAAACCCTGCTTTCAAATCATTAGCTCGAGTTACTTACAGCGATTTAGGAATAGAAGGTTTGTGTCTTAGATGCGGTCGAAATAACTATCTGTCAAAAGAATGTAGAATAGACAAGAGCAAGTTGAAATGTGCGGCATCTGGCAAAGCTGGCCACATAAAGCAAGTGTTCATAACCAACAAACTAAAAAACCAAAACAAAACAAATGACATCTTATCAAATTCAGTAGCATACGTTGACGTAGAAGAAGAATATTTTGGTGTGAATCAAATCGTCAATATTTATTGTGAAAACGCTATTCATGTGAATCCATGTTCTCAAAAATTTTATACATATGTTTTAATAAACGGCAAAATGCAAACTTTCGAAGTAGATTCAGGTGCAGGATATACATTAATTCCGGAAACTGATTTCAATAAATTGAATATCAAAGTTCCAATTAATCAAACAAAAATTGCATTTTTGCATACACTGGCGATGTGTTTGTGCCACTGGGAAAAGTCAACGTGAGCGTAAAATACAAAGGTATGACATCAACAGAGGATATGTATATTGTACCAGCGAATCTTTCACCTTTATTAAGACTATTTGGATTAACCATTTGAAAATTAACCTCACGGATATAGATCAATGTAATTGTGACACATTAGAACGCAAGCAGGAGATAAATTCAATAACACGTATTGAGCAACAATATTCGAATATTTTTCAACAAAAAGTTGGATGCATACCTGAAGTGATGTGTAGCCTAAAACTCCAAAAACACGCTAAGCCGAGTAGAAAAGAAGTAGAAAATGAATTGGATAATTTGGAGCGAGACGGAATTATAAAGAAAATTAACACGAGCAATTGGGGTTCACCATTGGTGGTAATACCAAAACCAGATGGTAACGTGCGTTTATGCGTCGACTATAAAGTCGCAGTAAATCCTCAACTGGAAGCATCACATTACCCAATCAAGAGAATCGATGAAATATTTAATAGTCTGAAAAACTCCAAATACTTTTGCAGATTAGATTTGTTTAAGGCATATCTACATGTGCGTGTGGACTATGAAAGTAAAAACATTCAAACTGTTTCAAACCACAGAGGAACGTATTAAATAAATCGTCTATCGTTCGGAATAAAAACAGCTCCAAGTGAATTTAATCGAATTGTAGACCAAATTTTGCAAGGCATTGAAGGAACAATATAGTTTTTTGATGATATTATAATCCATGGTGCAACGTTAAAACAATGCGAAGATCGACTCCACAAATGCTTCGAAAGGCTGAAGAAATATCAACTGCATGTCATCAAAATCAAATGCGAATATTTCAAAACACAAATAAAGTTGCTAGGATATATGATAAGTCACAATAAAATAAGCAAATGTCCTGAAAAGGTGGAAGAAATTATCAATATGCCAAGACCGGAAGACGTGGACGAGGTGAGAAGATTTCTTGAGATGATAACGTATTATTCAAAATTTATACCACACGTATCAACTATAACGTTTTATGCTGCGCAAGCTTTTAAAGAAAATAAGAAATTTGTATGGTCCGAGCAGTGCGAAAGATCATTCAAAACTTTAAATTAAGAGATTTTAGCTGAAAAAATTTTGGTTCCTTTTAATGAAAGGTTACCTGCCACTTTAGCGTGCGACGCAAGTCCAACGGGAATCGCAGCAGTGTTATCTCATATTATATGATATGATATGATATGATAAGTCATATAATGGAGGGAGCAGAGCGACCTATTGTTTTTATTTCTCGTTCATTAACAAAAGCGGAACAAAATTATAGTCAACTTGACAGAGAAGCACTAGCCATTATTTTTGCTGTCGACAAATTCTTTATGTATCTGCATGGAAGAGAATTTACGCTTATAACAGACAATAAGCTGCTTTCAAGAATACTGCATTAAAACGCAAAAACTCCAGCTATGACATCAGCAAGACTTCTACGATATGCGTCATTTCTACAAGGATTCAATTATAAAACAGCGAAAAGCAGAAGATAACGCCAATGCCGATTGTTTGTCAAGAGCACCCATTAAATCGTCATCAAAATTTAACCATTTTTGGATGAAGAAATTCAAATCATTCAAGATTAAACAATAAACGAAATATCGACATTTTCAGTTACATCGACAGATATTGCCCGTGAAAGTGAACATGATACAGAGCTTAGAAAATTGAAACAAGAGTTAATAAAAGATGTAAATAGCGAGGTTGAATATTCAATTCAAGATGCATTATATTCAAGTCTTCGTGAAGAAATTTTAAGAGAGCTACATCGAACACACATTGGTATTGTAAAAATGAAGCAGTTAGCTTGGAAGGATTGCTTTTGGAAAGGCATTGATTAAGACATCGAATATATGGTGAGAACATGTTCCAGTTGTGCTAAAGTGAGAAAAAGCCCACCAAAAGTGATTATACATCACTGGGTAGAGCCGCAGGAAAATTTTCAAAGAGTGCACATTGATTATGCAGCCCTATTTCAAAATCATAATTTTTTTGTGCTAACGGATGCAAAGTCTAAATGGCCTGAAGTTCGAGTTATCAAGGATGCTCCAACATCTGAAAAGACAATTTTGCTTCTTCAAGATGTTTTTGCGACACACGGGCTACCACAGATAATACACGGATAGAAAAATATACTCATATTCAGTATGAATTAAGAAAATCGCGGCCATAGATAGCACTCAGCGAATATAAGCTTAAATCAAGTAAATTATTTTCTGAAATATCAAAATAAATATTGCAGTCGAAATCTACTTAAATCAAACGGATATTTGCTGAGTTATTGAAACTCACACTCCAGAAAATATAACCTAAAATTAAGCCAATATTTTCTGCGATATTAAAAAATATTCCAGTCGAAATTTTCTTAATTTCAATCTTATACTTCCTGCAATATCAAAATTAATATTCCATTAGAAAATTGCTTAAATCAAGCCGCAATATGCTTGGTATTCAGGATCAATTTTTCAGCTGAAATATAGCGTAATTTTGAAGTGGCTGAGAAATAAGCGCAAGTCTTGATTAATTACATATATAAATATTTAGCTAATAGATTTGTACGTGTGTTATAAGCATTAAATTAAATTAAAATGAAAAATTACCATTATCCGGAGACTTGAACCTCGGCCGTGTGAGTGTAAGTGCATGGGCTTGTCCATTCGACTATCGCAGTTGTTAAGTTTTCATCGCTTAATTTGCTTCATTAGGAATAAACGTACGAGCACAGAGTAAGAAAATTACCGTGTTCACTTTGAAATTAATTCAAAAGAAATTAGAAGAAATTAATGCAAAAAAATAGAACGAAATCACAAAAAAAAAACAAAACAAACTAAAAAAAATCAAAACAAAACTAAAAGCAATTAAGAAAAAAAAATTATGTCTCTGATGGGATTTAAACCCGCTACTCAAGATTCCATAAAAAATAAGAGTAAATACTGAAGCCTTAGCCAACTGAAATAATACTGAGTTGAAATAATATACATTACAACATTAACAAAATAATTTCTCAAGATTAAGCATATTTTAAATTAAGCATAAGCAATATAAGCATTCTGAAAATTTTTTTTGATAACTGAGTAAATTATTTTCTTGTGGCAAGAAACTCAAATTTCTGACTTCTACTAAAGTTAAGTAAAATTATACTTGTTGCTAGTAAAATTCAGTTGAGCTTTTTTTCTATTAATAAAAGTAAATTATTTCTATCCGTGTAGTCTCAGACAATGCAACAATTTTCCATAGTTCAACATTTACTGAGTACTGCAAACACAATGAAATAATGCAGAAATTCATAGCTCCTAGGCATCCTGCAACGAATGGATTAGCGGAAAGATACGTGCAAATCTTAAAAACAAAATTAAATTCGATGGAAGATGAATAGTTGCCACTCAATATCAAGGTACAAGAAGTTATTTTTCGTTACATGGCAACTCCGTTAGCTAATGGTAAAACCCCGTCACAGTTATATCTTGGACGAAAACTCAGGATAAAATTAGATGCCATGCGCCAGTTAAAGAACATAAACCGTGCGCTCTCAAAATTCGTCAAATAAGCGTGGGAGATAGAGTTCAAGCCCGATGGTACGAAAACAACAAACTGACATGGAAATTCGGGACGATAATATCAAAACCCGGTCAATTGCATTATCAAGTTAAACTCGACAATGTCTATGAACTGAAACGTCACATAAACCAACTGTGTTAATCAGGTGTTCTCCAAAAATAAAAATAATATGCGGCACATGACGCTTCCAGTCACTTTAGAAACGAAGCAGATCTCGGCTAAACCAGTGCTTACGCCAGTGGGAATGGATAATATAGTTATTACTCCATCTCCTCCATCTGTTTCTCCCCCGGCTAGAAATGACATAACTAATGAGCGCAATAGTTCATTAAATTTAAGAGCGTTGTCGAGAAAAAAGTTTTCATTTTACGCCTTCAGCCCGACA
The DNA here is from genome assembly GCA_963920525.1 of Dichetophora obliterata. Classification (NCBI taxonomy): domain Eukaryota; kingdom Metazoa; phylum Arthropoda; class Insecta; order Diptera; family Sciomyzidae; genus Dichetophora; species Dichetophora obliterata. Next base: position 136,739,455 of record OY986437.1, read on the forward strand.
TAACAAGTGAAAATGTATTGACGTTTGTCAAACATAACCAATTAGTAAGTCAGACTGCTTTTTGCTCATGCAAAAAATTGGCAATAAACCGTCCCACGCATCATTTATTCTCACTGTGGCTGCTGAAGAGTTTGCAACTGTTCTGAGCTCTAATCTGTGGACTGATAATATCTTTGTTTCTGAGTTTAAGCCTAAACACAGTTCTAAAAGGACGAATAATATCACCAGTCAGACCCAATAAAACTAAATAGGATTTCCCTTTACTATCAAAATGAAACGGGATTGCGTTCAAAGACGCGCGACATTTTTTTGTCAACTCAGAATTTTTCTGCAGATATTATCGCTTTAACTGAAACTTGGTTGAACGCAGGAATTACTGACTTAGAACTGTTTGACAATAGTTTTCATGTAAATAGGAAGGACAGACACGCTGACAATAATACTGCAGTTGGTGGTGGTGTCCTTTTAGCTGTAAGGAACTCCTGTGTTAGATCCTTTATTGATATTCCCTGCTCTGCTAATATCGAACTTATATGCGTTAAGGTTGTACATTGCAATTCTAATGTATATGTTATTAATGCATAGAAAACTCCCAAGAGCAGTGTAGAGGTCTATGCAAGCCTTGCGGATTGCATAGAATTTATCTTAAATTTACTTGACGTTAATGACGACATTTTATTGTTGGGCGATTTTAATTTGACTGACTTAAAATGGCATTCTTCTGACGATGAAACACATTTTTGTGCATCTGATTCGAAGACACGCCAAGAAAATATATTTGTTGACAATATATGTTTTGACTTACAACAAGTTAGTTGTATTTATAATAGTCTGGAAAGGCTGCTTGACCTAGTCTTAACTACAGACAGTAACAATGTCATTGTTCAGAAGGCACTTCATGCTTTGACAACTATTGATAATTACCATTCACCTTTGAGTAGTTGGTATAAATCCGATAGGGAGAATATGGTAAATTCAAGCTCTGTTGACACAGTTTATGAATTCAATTTAAAAAAAGCAGACTTTTTGAAGTTGAATCATTTACTTTATAGTAAATTAAATATATTTACAGAATACATAAATAATAATAGTCTTAATTGTTCAATAAATTTTTTTCTATACGGAGCTCTTTGCCATGTTTTCTCAGTCTGTACCATATAGTCTCAAAATTGCGAAAAATTCTGCGTACCCTTGGTACAGAAAGGATTTAAAGACTCTTCGCAACAATAGGAATAGGGCATGGAAGAAATATGTTTGTAGTTTTGACTCAAACATACATACAAACGTTTGTTTCTGGAATTTGAGAATCGCTCAGCTGCATTATATAATGAGTATTTGGATAATATGAAGATGAGTATTTTGTCTGATCCAAGAAAGTTTTGGGGATTTATTAATGTTAAGAAGAAGACTGATCGATTTCCTTCTTCTTTCAATTTTCAGGATGGATTTACTGACGAATCCACCATTATTTGTTGCCTATTTGCCAATCTTTTTAAAGAATCATTTTGTTCAGATTCTTTTAATCCTGATTTAGCGTATTTTGATTATATGAACAACGCACCCAAAGTTTCTTTGAGCATATATCTTTTACCTCAGAGGATATTTTTAAGTATATTGTATCAATCTATGAAGATTTTAGCACTGGACCAGATGGGATTCCTGCCGCAGTATTAAAACGAAGCGGCTCCATTTTACTACAACCACTCTCGTTGCTTTTTAATAAATCAATTAATGAAAGTAATTTTTCTCTTTTCTGGAAAAAATCTTTTATCAGTCCTATTTACAAAAAAGGTTGGAGGAATGACGTCACTTATTATAGGCCTATCGCTAAGTTGTCTTCGATTCCTAAATTTTTTGAGCGAATAGTGTACGATCGAGTGAAAATTCACTGTGGGTCGTCATGACTTGTATGGTTTTGTTACTGGCAGACCCACTGTGTCTAATATCTTCGATTTCACTACATTCTGCTTAAAATCTATTGATTCTGGTAGCGTGGTCGATTGCATTTACACCGACTTTAGCAAAACTTTTGATAAATTACCACATAATCTAATTTTATTTAAACTTAAATTAATGGGATTTTCACAATATTTTGTAAACTGGATCAAATCGTATTTGATGGAGCGATCTTATCAAATATGGTTCCGAGGCGTGTGATTGTACGTGGGATTGTACTGAGCAAAAAAGTCCACTAGACCATACGTCTACGGTGAAAATCGAGCTTCCATATTTTGACTTGCAGTTTTTTCTCAGACTTTTGTCACGTTTTTTTTTGGATATTTTGGCCTATAACAGCCAAACCATTGAGATTTTCGATCCAATACTAAGAGGTAAAATCTCAATGGTTTGGCTGTTATAGGACAAAATATCCAAAAAAAAAAACGTGGCAAAAGTCTGAGAAAAAACTGCAAGTCAAAATCTGGAAGCTCGATTTTCACCGTAGACGTATGGTCTAGTGGACTTTTTTGCTCAGTACAATCACAAGAATCAGAAACGCGAAGCGCCCATTAACACCTTTTTCCTTCTATACTAATCGCCCTACTCTAATATGCATGCATTCTAAGTTATCGTTTAACATGCATATTGATAGAATTTGTAAAAAAGAATCTTCTATGCTTGGTTTTATAAAACGGTGGGCCAAAGAGTTTGATAGTTTAATAACAACTATAACTCTGTATTATTAAATCGAGCGTCCTCACTTAGAGTACGCAAGGTAAGTATGGTCCCCACATTACAATGTGCATGTCGATCGTATAGAAAGAATCCAAAAACTATTTGTTCAGTTTGCTCTGAGAGGCTTAAGTGCAACTGACACATTTCACCTTCCTCCATATGAGGATCGTTTAAAATTATTAAAGATGCATTCTTTAAGTGAGAGAAGGAAATCTGCTGATATCGTCTACTAGCACCAACTCATAACTGGTGTATTCGATTCTCCAGAACTTCTTTCCCTTAAAAATTTTAGCACTAACCTTAGAAGCTGTAGAAACTCTAACAACTTGATTTATTTACCATTTAGTAGAACAAATTATATGTTAACTGCTCCATTAAATCGCATGAGTACCTTTGTTAACAACTAGCGTGTTTGATGTTAACTTGTCGAAAGGTCAACTCAAAAGTAGATTGAAATTTAATGTAGGATAAGATCTATGTAAACGCATGGTAGTTGTTATGTCTTGTGTTGTCCCTGAGCCCAACCCATATTATGGTGGGTAAATTGTTTTCTCCTTTTTGAGATTTTTGACCACTTTTATCGATATCTTTGAGATATTGCAATGATATTTGGGTTGATTCTTAAAATGATCTATTTGCGGAGAAAGTGTGAAAAAGCTGTAGTAGCTGAAGTCTATTGTTATTGCAGAACCGCAAAAGACAGTCACGTTTATAGAACCTCCAGTACATCAAAAGTCCAAAATCGATGAAATTCTCATCGAGCGTAGAGTTGCCAACTCATTAGTGCAGTCTGCACCGAATGTTCACTCTAGAACTGCTGAAACAGAAAAAACAGGCGTAAAACGAGCCGGCCGAGTTAGAAGACCTCCAATCCATTGTGAGGACCATGTCCGCTATTAAGCGTGGAAGACTGTAGTATATATGGCAACCATATGTGTATGACTTGTCAGTTTTCTGTTTTTGTTTCCCGCCATTCGTAGATTATTCTTTCTATATTGTTAGCACGTAAAATAACGTATAACTTAACTCTTTTTCATTAAATACTTACAGACTATTGAGCTGGCGTGCTTTTATTTCATATATTGCGATATAGCAAAAACTTATATTTTTAATGAAAAACTCGATATATATAACATGTTAAATTTGTATGGACTTTATGTCTGTTTTGATTTGGACATTATGTCCGTTTGCGAAGTAGACATAATGTCCATGGACACCACTATCCCACCATATTCAAAGCGGCATGTGGAGCGGCGCTCAATGAAACATTTTCAACTCCTCTAGCGTAAATTCCGTTTCCTCAACTTAACGTTCACAAGCATTAAACTCGCTCCCACTAGCTGTTCACAAGTTGCTATTCCCAGTAAAAAATATGCGAGTAATCAATGAAAAAAAGAACATAAAGTGAGGCATGTGCTTTGTAAGAAACTCGATCATTATTTTCTGTGAAAAATCAGCCATTGTAGTCTAGTGGAGAGTGCGCTAGACAAACAACCCAGAGGTCCCTGGTTCGACTCCGGGTTCGGGCATGGTTCTTTTCACTTTCTTTGTTCTTTGCTACATTTAAGAATTATGGAAAACTAAAAATCCACAATAAAATTATGGAAAAATATGGAATTAAAGGACAGGAACAACTAAGGGCTGAAAATGCTTGCCGAGGTTAAGGCATACCACACACTAGCCTTGGTTAAAAGCGATTGAAAGCATTGTCTTTCACGTCTGTTTCGTCTAATCAATAATTCACGTGTGGTTCTAATCAATTCCTCTAGCTAATCTATCCCTTTCCTTTCACGTCACAGACCAAACCTTGTTTGTATAAGGCGCATGTTGGTTCTTTGATCTTTTAAAAAAAAAACAAAAAAAAATATTTTAAATGTTTCTTTGCTGATCCATTTGGATCATTTATTGATCGCTCCTTTTGAGCTCCTCTGGGAATTTAAAGGGAGCGCTACCCTTCCTAGGACATGCAATGTTAAAAGAGAACACAAAATACACCTAGCTTGGATCAATAAGGAGCACTCCACTGGGATCCACTTTTCTGCTGGGTTCGTTTTTCTCTGCTTCATACACAAGCAAAGAATATGATAATATGTGTGTGCCCATCTCTGATCTATACCTAAGTAGACAGAATAATAACTAGTGAGAATTCTGTCCCAAAAGTCTGCAGGGAGACACCAATTGCCCCCTTCGTAGGACAACTACATGTTTATTTCGATAGTTGAAAGCATTGCTTGAAGATTGGCAAGGAACCAGTTCATGTCCCCTGAGAACTAGTGAAATAGGTAGTTTTGTTCTAGTACTGCGCGCTGTATGGTAAAAGGTGGGGAAAACTATGGCTCTCTTGCTCAGAGTGCTCTTGTTCATTAGTTACAACCTTTTATGGCCTTGATATGAGTTAGCTGCGTTACTTAATTTAACCAAAAGACATTTTGTTGCCTCGTTTGCCCAAAAAGTAAATACTTTATTTGGTATGTCCAGTTAATTTTTTTTTAGTTTTCTTTCAAATTTAAAGAATTTCAATTTGCTTTTCCTTGCAGTATTTTCTTGACGTTAACGAATTTTTAGTATTAAGTAATCGAATTGGTCAATTACGTATAATATTCATACTGTCTTTTGGACAAAAAATAAATAATAAATTCGATATGGTCAAATTTAAAGTTAATTTAGATAATTTTTGTGAAATAATTTACAATGTTATCTTTTCAGAAAATTTTTTACTTGGTTTTGTAAGAAATTAGAATTTTAACAACTGTATTAATTAAACCGAAAACAATTGAGTTTTCTAGCTTGACCAATAGATAAATAATTTAGTTTGAGCAAATCAAAATTTTAGTGTTATCTTTTACTTGGTTTATACGAATTGTTTTAATCACTCAATTGTGTTAATAGATTGATTGAAATAATTGTATTGTCTGGTTTGAATATCAAAAAATAATAAATTAAGGCAAGTTGGTTTTATTCAAATTCCTTTTTTTATTTTCTTTTCAAAAAATAGTAACATAAAATTCTGCATCAAATCTGAATATGTAGATATTTTAGCCTTCAAAGGTCATTTATTTGGTTGATTATTTTTTAAATACAAAAAATGTAAAAGGTTTTGGCCTCTTGGGAGGCTTGTTCGCTAACTAAAGTGTGCTATCCTAGCACCAAACTTTCCTGACGGTCGGTCATTGCGGCTTAGTTTGGGCGTTTACTCGGCTTTGGCCATTATGGGTAGTGGCTGGGCGAATTTCCAGCAGGTAGGCCATTCGTTTCACTAGTTCACAGATTTTCTGTTGATCGAACAGGCTCGAGCTAGAAATTTTGTCCTTACAATCATGTTTGTCCAATTCATCTTTTTACCCAATGTAAAAAATGTGCTCAAATTGGTGTAGTTGGTGAAAAACAATAATTTTTTTTAACATTTTATGAATTACTTTATTTTATAGTTCTAATGTGGCAAACAAATCTGGAACATTCCTTTTTGAGTTTTTATATACTTTATATGTTAATAAAACAATATAAACTGAAAAAATTGAATTTTCAGTGATACTAAACTGAAAATCTTTGGTAGTAATGCAAAAAATTAAATGCGTTTTAAAGTTTATGGATTTTATCGTTTGATAAAGTCACTTTGTATTTTTTAGGTTCTTATCCGATTTGGGACATTTTTCAACTTGATCTTTATTTTGTAGATAAAAACCTAAATTCCTAATTTTATTGCGATAGCTTCCAAATTATGCTAAGCGTATTAGCTAACGTATGGTTAGCTAACTCCTGGTTAAGAGCTAGACTAACTGAACATTAAGAAAGTGGCCCTAAATGTATATTGATGCATATATGTATCACTACTTATCCATATTTTGTTTTTATATAATAAATACTACATGAGCGACTTTTGCTTGAACAAAAGATTCTAGAAAACTATTCCCCCTATTTACCAAATAAATTTAAAAATATGAATACATAAATTACACAGCATTTTATTACTTTTCAAATTTTACTTCAAACACGGCATAAAAAGTACTCGAATCAAAGGGTTAAATTTATTTTATTTAGAAAAAATATAAACTTATATTAATAAAACTAAAAAACAGTACCAACAAGAATATATAACTTGAGTATAATTTGAAAAAGGGATTCGTCAATTATTTGAATAGTTAAATTTTAATGCCAGCCTTTTGAGCTTCATTCTTATATTTTGACAAATAAATTCCTTGTGGGTCATATTTGTTTTGCAGCTGTTTCCATTCTTCTGTCTTATTATCGATGATATAACGGATAACTTTGTCAGAATTTTGTTTCTGCTTTTCACTACATTTACTGCATTCCGTTGTAAGTGCATCTGGGAGTGTTTTTTTTAGCTCTCTTCCATCTGGAGTGCATTTTCCATTATCCATTAGGCATTTAAAATAATTGTTAAATAGTCTGTCTGATTTTAAAATCTCATCAACATCAACGTTATCATATTTTGTAGTGTATTTTTCATCTGCAAGCACTGAACAAGACAAAGACAAAACTATTGCAAGGATTACCAGCATATTGATCTGAAGTATAAAATTAGATAAATTTTAAAAAATGTATATTTTAAGTGAGCAGTAGTTTTATTATTATATATTTATAGTGTGTTTTAATAAATTATTTTACTTAATGCTTTAATCGGTTTTGATGACCCCTCTCTTTTTGTGAATCATGACTAAATTTTTTAAGGTTAAGAGGGCAGTCTACATAATAGGATTATCTTTTTTCCCTGTTCATTTCCACATCTTTACAGCCCTATTCTGGAAACTTGATAATAGTCAACCAGTATTTTTATTATTTGTTTGTGTTTGTTGTAATTTTTTATTTCAAAACAAAATTTGAAGCTCAAAAAACAACATTTTTTTATGAAATTGTCAATACCTGAAAAGCAGTTGACAATTTTTATCAACATTTATTATTTTTGAGCTTAAAATTTTGTTTTGAAATAAAAAAATTACAACAAACAAACAAATAATAAAAATACTGGTTGACTGTTATCAAGTTTCCAGAATAGGGCTGTAAGACTTTTCTTCTAGAAATGTTTGATTCTAATGAGTGTTGTATTAATTAATTAATTCTGGAATGAGTGTTGTATTTTTCTGAGTTCAGTGTTATTTTTTCCGCAATATCACTTGATAGTAAGGCAAAGTTGCTCGAACATGCGTAAATATTTCTCAATTTTTCTTTATATTTTTGTATTTTAGGTTTGTAGCGGCTATTCATTCCTTTATACATTTATTTCTAATGAATGATAAGAATATTTATTATTTAATTCTAAACATGAAGTATTATTTTAAATAGTCTCGTTATTTTCAAAATAAACTTAAATAAATAATTGCTATGCTTTTGTTAACAGAAGTAATCTATGTGCCACAACCAGGGCCGCCAAGAGTGGGGAGGTGTGTTTCCCCCGGGCCCGGAGTCTAAAAGGGGCCCGGATTTTCGGGAAAGTAAAGTAGCAAAAGGCTGATTTATTGTTGTGGGATAGAAGTTGTGTTTCTTTCCATGAAAATTATTATTTTTCATATTTCTAACCTTGATTTGTATTGACAATACCAAAAATTATAATAATGATATTCACTACATGTGTTAAATCCTGCTAACTTGCTAAATTTAACAAATTTGTTAAGTCCTGTCAAAATTTTGTATGGGAAAAGACTTAGCAGCTTGTTAGCAAGTTAACAAGTTCAATACTGTGTTTTATTTTAGCAGATACCATTTGTTAAGCTGGAAACGTCAAACTTATTCAGTCCTATCATAAATAATTTTTCACTCATAATCGGAAAAGGGAGTTTTCATTTTTAAGATAAAGCTCAAGAACAATTTTTTTAAATTTCAATTTTATTTATCAACGGTTGATCAACAAAGTTGCATTAAAAATTTCAAAAATGTTCTTGAGCATTATCTTAAAAATGAAAACTCCCTTTTCAGAGCTGGGTTGTAATGATTCCTTTTTAATTTAATTCCACCTCAATTCCAATTCCTTGGAACTTGGAATTGGTAATTGTACATCTCAATTCCTCAGGAATGTAATTGGAAAAACTTTTCAAGTACATTACAGGAACTGTAATTGATAATTGGACATCTCAATTCCTCAGGAATGGAATTGAAAAAATTATAAATTCCATTACGGGAATTGTAATTGGTAATTGATCGCCTCAATTCCTTAGGAATAGAATTGGAAAACATAGCTTTGTTAGCAGATTAATGAAATTTCTTACAGGGGTGTGGAAGTTGTGTACCAAGTACCTTGCAAAAAGTCGGCGGAACTGGACCAGGTAGCGTAGCAGCTATATATTTCATTCTAACTCAAAATGTGGTATTAGATAAAAAATTTGTTGGAATTTACATGAAGAAGCAGAAGAAACAGATGAATCTATTTGAGAAAATAAAAAAAAAATATGTATGAAAAACTTAGTTATAATACCTTTCAGGTCGTTTAAGGACACAGACGGTTGGTTAATTTGGTTTGACTTGTAGTTTCATTTAGCGCCACTATATCAGGGGAATATTTTTTCATCCAAACTTGTTTTTGTTTGGTTTTTTTTTTATTTATGAGGTCAGTTTGGACCATAAGAGTTTGATTTCGAGTTTAAAATTATTCTTCAGGTAATTCTTTATGTTTTGCTCATTGACATGAAGTCGATAAAGTTAATGAGAAAAAAGTTTTTCTACCAAAAACTGCATCATCATGTACATGACATTGAACTTTCAATTTCTCGAAAACGGGCCAAAGGATTAAAAAACTGTAAACGCCATTAAATTCAGCATCCTCGAATTATGTTGAAATGATGTGTCTTCAGCTTGTTTAATATTTAAACACGCACAGTGTAATTAATTAAAGTTTACAATACTTTATTACATTACAGTTATTATTATAAATGAGACAATTTTTTGTTTGTTTTTTATTATAAAAGGATTGCATACTTTATATCTTCAGTACACAATGTACATTCTTTAGAACTACAGAAGAAAGTATTTTTGTTTTTTTAAAGGTTTAGTACTCGTATTATAAAAATTGAAATATTTCGTTTTCTTTTCATTTATTCCACACACACACCGAATTCGTTCGGTAGTTTAATTATCAGTTTTTGGCTTCAGTACCTATAAATTTTTAATATTAATTCCAATAGAGATGATTAAATCAAAAATGATAGTATCGAACGCATAAAAGTAACCAAAATGTTTTTCGTTAACACGAGAAATCAAATTATAGACGAATTCATAATTTTTGTTTTGTACAATGAATTTTAAATATTTTTATATTTGAATTAAATTACTGATGCAAGAAGTTTTTACCAAAAGTTTCTGCCAGTTTCGGCTTTTTGGGCTCAATATGGCCGAAACTGGCAAAAAGGTCTGAAACTGGCCGTAACCGAATATTCGGTCGGACACTAATTAAAACCACTGATCTATTACTGCATTGAGGACCCGTTTTTCAATTCGAGTTTAAAGTCTAGTTAAATTAAACCGAGCTTCAATCACCAAAATTGAACGTTAAGCAAGGTTGAGGCAAAAAAGAAACACATTATATGATAATTTAAGTTAATTATACTTAAATAAACTATACTTAATTAAAAATATTATATAATTATAATAAACTTCAACGAATACTAAAATATCTAGTAAAACTGAGTTTAAACGTCCAATTTTGGAGAGTTAAGCTAGGTTTAGTTTGACTAAAGTTTAAACTTCTACTTAAAAACTGGCCCTGAAAGTTGCCAAACTAACATTTGCAAATATCCTAGAAGGTGCATTCACATCAACAGCTGCTATCTTTAATAATTTAGCAACTTAGGAGAATTTAAACGTTACTAAATACCCTTAGTGAAACTTTTTTATTGCTTGGGAACTTTTGAATTTAATAAGTTGATACCTTTGTTCTGAGGTGGATATTTCTGGATACAGTTTTGATTGGCATGTATACCTTTTTTATGTATGCCACGGCAACACTGTATATGAGTATTTTCAATCATCAGTAGAAATACCCAGTAGAAAATTTGTGTTATAGTATAGATACAACATAAAAAAGCAGTCATTTTTTAGTGCATATCTGGACAAACATTATGCTGCTATGTTATGTTATATTATGTACGTTAATAATTCTCAAAACACTCATAAGAACTGTGGAATAGTTTACAAATAATTTGTTTTAATTTTATAAGTGAAAGTTTGAAAAGGTCTAATACAACAAATAAAGTTTATTATATATAAACTATTAAAATATATAAACTATCATAAATAACTCATATCGAATTGTTGAAATTGGACAAATATAAATAACCCAAATTCATAGATTTTATGCATAAAAAATCCTTTAAAATATTTCGTTGCTATGATAATAATGTGTGTGTTAAGATATCCTTATTGGATTAAACATTCAAATCGTATGTTTACATTTTATCAATAACGGAAATGACATACATTTTGTAACGGTCCCCAATACAAAGGTTGCACCCCACTCACTACGCCACTGCTTCACTACACCACTGTACAAACAGCCAATGCATTTAGGCATACGACAACCACACAAACACATAATATGCAAAGCAGACAACGGCTAATGCATTAAAATAGGGGTGTCCAAATTCCACCTAAAGCCCACAGCAAGCAACACGGGCATATGTTGGATGAATTAGGGGGTAAAAGGAACGAGGGACATGCACGAAGAGAATGAGAAAGAGCGTAAGAAAAAGCACCATTTATATCGTGATCAGTGTTGCCAGAAAAGTGTTGAGCCTGTAACTAAAAATAACTAAAAGTAAAAAAAGTAACTAAAAAGAGCTAACCATTTTTTTTTAAGCAAAAAAAGAAAATAGTTAAAAGCAAACACAACTGCTATATTCAATCAGTTCATCAATCATATTGATTGATTTGTAAATGCAATGCATTGCTGCTTAACAAATTATTAAAAACTATCTTTATTCAATTTTATGTACACAATATTAATTGATAAAAACTGATAAAATTTTATTTATTTTAAATTGAATAAAGGTATTTTTAGTAATTTTTTTAAAATTTTCAATAACGGATATGGGAGTTTAATATTGGCCTTTATTATTAAATAAAAGTAGTAGTTAAAAATAGCTAAGCTCTAAAAGAAAAAAGCTTAAAAAAGAAGCTAGGAGCTAAAACACAATTTTTGAAAAATTAAGCTGAATCTATCTGAATCTAGCTGAGTGTAACTGGCGGCACTGATGGTGAGTTGAGAGTCTCTTTTACGAAAGTCATAATATAGCTCATTAATCATACATTAGTATGCTGGGCTACCACATTTTTATTATTAAATACTTTATAAATTAAATCTTTTAAAAGTTCTAAAAATATCTTATAACTGACAGCTAGTGTGTAAAATCAAATTGAGTTTAATACATAATATTGTGGTTTTTAAAAAGCTTTTAATATAATGTGGAGGCAAGGCTCATTATTTATCCCAAGCTGATATCAGAATTTTGACTTCTCAGACGTTAGTATATTTTGAACTGTTCAAATATTCAGATTAAAGCCTCAAACATAATAGGCTCGAGCTGGCTGTAGCTAAGTCAAAAATCAACGAAAAGCTAGCTCAAGTTCTGCAAAATACTCAATTTGACCAAAAGGACATGATCGAGCTCATCTTTAAGAAACACACACGTAATTTTCATCAATTTAACTTCAACGAATGCTAAAATATCTAGTTTAACCGAGTTTAAACGTCCAATTTTGGTGAGTTAAGCTAGGTTTAATTTTACTAAGTTAAGTTTAAACTCGTACTGAAAAACTGGCCCTGTCATTGAAAAAATTCTCAAATTTTTATAATTATTAGTTTTGTTTGGTTTGTTTGTTTAGTTTCAATTTGTGATAACAGGAATGAATCGAGAAAATAACTTGATGTTAATTTCATTTAAATTCGTTTGAAAGAAAAAACAGCTGATTCGTTATGGAAAATTCAACTTTAAGGCCCAACCAAAATAGACGTTTTGCTCCGTAACGAGTAAAAACGTAAGTGTTCGGTTAAATGCATATTGATGTTGTTACCCAAAATGAGCAAACGTAACTGAAAGAAACTAAACGAAACAGTTTGACAAGACGTATTATTCCGTAAGAACCGAACTGCTAGCGTAGCAACTCGTCAACAACAGCTGTGCAGAGTGGTTTTTATTTTATTTTCATAAATTTGTTTAAATTTCGCCATTATTTCACTCATTTTTCACAAATCTTTATTAAAAATTACAAAATGCACAATATAAATAATTAAATAATACTCGATTGCCTACTGATCAGCTGTTTCAGACAAGTTGAGCAAATCGTTTCATTTTGGGTTAAATCCGTAAACATCCGTAACGAGTGCAGACGTTCGTCAAAATGCTATTATGGGTTGTACGCATCATTTCTATGTAGTTGTATAAAATTTGACATTAGCTGCAGCCAGCTCGAGCCTATTATTTTTCGGCCTTAAGATAGCGTTTGGAGGCAAGGAAAACAATTAAAATTATGTTTTCCAAGTTAGCGGTTCCAAAAAACAAATTTTTTACTAAACGCTTTAATTGAATTGTTCATTTCATAAACTTAGATTTTTTTTTACATTAAGGTCAAATTTAAAGAAGAAGTTTTCTATAATTTTAAATCGTAATATTATAAATAATAGTATAATATTATGTTGGATAGAAGAAGTATTAATATATTAGATTAAAAATATATCATTAGTATTCTTCAAATAATAGTTGCATGGTAACCCTAGCATGAGCGCTTGCATTGCAAAATTTATAATTGCGCTCAGAGCCGCCTAAAATCAATGTTGCATCCTCAGTGATATAAAAATCGGGCGTTTTATAACTGTACCCGTAAATACTGTGCAAATTATCCAGTTACCGTATCGAGTATATATTTTGTTATAAAAAACAAAAAATTTTAGTAATATTTTTACTGTTAAAATTTTGAGAAAAAAATATTTATTTTGTTTTTTATTATTTTACGCAAAAATTAAAATTTGCCTGATATTCTGCCATGTGAGAGGTTCTAATTGTACCTGTATAAAAAAGTTTATATAATTTTATCAATATTCGCCACATAACTGATATTTTGTTATATATTTTATCTTTGAAAGTTGAGTTTTAAAGGCTGTACGTTTATCCCGAAGTTTAAACAAAAACAGACAAACAAATTTGCGCTGTAAGACGTAATTATACGCTAAAGCAACATCGCTTTTTGCAGATATGTCAAATAATTTATCCTCCCAAGTGCTGACATTAAATAATGCTGTACAAAATTGTGGTGATAAATATAACTGGCAGAATACACAATGAAAATGACGTTCTTGATGTTCTCGTGCGTAGAAAATGGTTTCATGTATCCAGATTTAAATCATCAACTACGTATCAAGATATCAAAAATTATATTGCTACTAAAGCCAATGTTGATGATTCAACAATTGCTTGTTATCGTTTAAGCAAAAGAGATGAAAATACTGCGAATTCATGTAATTTCAAAATCGCAATTTCACCTCAGCTTACCAAAATTGTATACAATTTCAATTTCCGGCCAATGGGTGTTCGTTTAAGACCCTTTAGGGATAATTCAAAAAACCTGCTAGGGCCGTCAGCTCAGACACTGCACTAAGAGCTCTGATTTCGACTCTAAATAAATTCGCTATTTACTATCAGAATGCATGAGGAATGCGCACTAAATCATCCACGTTTAATGCTGCTGTATCGGTTAGCTCGTTCGATATCATCGCCCTAACTGAAACCTGGCTGCATAAAGACATTTTTTCATAGAAGTTCTTTGACAGTCGGTATGTAGTTTTTCGCCGAGATCGTTGTCCTGTTGCTACTGGCTTTGATCGTGGTGGTGGTACATTAATAGCCGTTCGCTCATCATATTCTTGTCAAGAGGTTCCATTGTTACAAACCACAGGGACCGTGGAGCAGTATGTGTTAAAGTTGATATTCCAGTCCAATCGAATTGGGGCAAAAGCTCCAGACTAATAACTTTCTACATCTTTTGCTCATATATACCTCCTAATTCTACTAGTGATATTTACTCATTGCATTTCTTTAATATATTTAAGATTGTAGAGCGTCTTAAAGATAATGAGTATCCATTATTATTGGGTGATTTCTAATTAAGCAAAGTAAACTGGACTTAATCTAATAATTTTCCAGCTTTAACTCCAAACATACCAGCTAATGGGTCCGAAGTAGATTTCTTAGATTCTATTCTATCTATTGGGTTGTATCAAATTAACTCTATTCGAAATGCCTTAAGCAATATATTAGATTTAGTTTTTTCGGACTTAGAGTTTAATGTATACTGTTCTGAAGCAATTTGCCCTTTGTCTGATAACAGCGTCCATCACACTGCTCTTTTAGTTCAATTTGATACCCTGGCTCTAAAAAATCCACTTCATGGTGAGTGAGAGCTAATTATACTGTAATATCAGATTACTTAAGTAGTATGAATTGGTGCACAATCTTTGGTAATTGTCTGCAAGATAATTTTGATTTATTAATTAATGTCATTAATGAGACGTTTCAAAAATTTATACCGGTGAAAAAAGTCTACATGAGCAATAAACCTAGGTGAATAAAAAACATAAGAAATTTAAGAAAAAATTATATATTCCGTCATGAATATTGCCAGGCACGCACAAATTATAAGAGTCTTAAAAATTTTTTACATAGAAATTATTAACTTGCTTTAGAATCAAATATAATTCTAATCAAAAGTAATCCTAAATCATTTTGGACTTTTTTGAATAATAAAAAAAATACCTGGGGCCTTCCTAAAAATATGTTTTATCTAGATAGATGTTCGGATAACCTCCAAGATATTAGTGAGTTATTTTCTTTCTTCAATCAAATTATGTTTGTGATAATGCTTCTAACAATCATGGACGTGTTACGCCCGTCGATGTACCAATTACTGACCTTGGCTGCATCACCTTTTCGGAGTATGATGTCTTTGAAGCTTTAGTAAGTCTTCATGTTAAAAAGGGTTGTGGGCCGGATAATATTCTGCCCATATTTCTGAAAAACTGTGCTTTTATCTTGTGTAAGCCATTGACTCATATTTTCAATACGTGTCTCCGTGAATCAAGGTAAAATATTGCAAATTATCGACCGATAGCTAAATTACCACTTATTCCTAAAATTTTTGAATCTTTGGTAAAAAATAAAATTTATAACTCCATTAAAACTAGATTGTCTGAGATGCAGCATGGATTTGTGTCAGGTAAATCTACTTCTACTAATCTAACTCATTTTAAACATTTTTTGCCCAATAATATGGAACAAGGTCATAAGGAGACGTTATATTCACGGATTTCGCAAAGGCTTTCGATAGAGTTCAACACTCTGTTTTGATTAATAGGCTAAGTAGCCTCGGATTCCATTCCTCGCTACTTCTATGGTTAGAGAGCTACCTTGTGGGCCGTCAACAATACATTGACAATTATTCTGGGGTACCCCAAGGTAGCCGCCTAGGTCCTCTGTTGTTGGTTCTGTTTATCAATTATCTTCCGAATTATGTTTGCTTTTCTGAGTACCTGATGTATGCTGATGATGTAAAGATCTTTAGATGTGTGGACTCTCACGAAGACTTTCTATTGCTTCAACGTGACATGGATAGTCTCCAATTTTGGTGCGAGACAAATAAACTACATCTTAATGCGTCTAAGTGTAATGTAATGTCTTTTTCTATGAAGAAATAACTTTTCGAAGGATCATATGGTATTAATACGGTATTGGTCGAGAGAGTCGACTTGAAGAAAGACTTTTATTTGGGGTTTTATTTGAGCGAAAGGTAAGCTTTGTCAAACATTTTGATGCTATTATATCAAAAGCGAATGCGATGATGGGATTTCTATCGCGCTATACTAAAGAGTTCTCCGATCGCTTCACCGTGGGACCCTCAATATTCTATATACATTAAAAGAATTGAAAATATTCAAAGGCGTTTCACTAGGTTAGCAATTCGCAAGCTCCACTGAGATTTTATGCCTTCCTATGAAGCGCGATGTGTTCTTCTTGGACTAAAGTCTTTGGAGTTCCGGCGAAAGTATTTTCTCGCCTTATTTGCTCGGGATGTAGTGATGAATCATATTGATTGTGCACCACTTCTATCTCTTTTCAAATTTAGTGCACCTAAAAGAAATTTTAGGCAAAGGCAATTGTTCTATATACCCTACAGAAGAACAAATTATGGCAGAAGTGACCCGGCTTACAATATGACCAAAACATTCAAAACCACCTGCAGCTCGATTGAAATCAACCAAAAAAAGGGTAGCATTTAAAAACGATATCATGCTGAATTAATTTTTTAACCAACGATTAAATTATGTACTTACAGTAACTGTATAACAATAAATGTTAATAGTTGAATAAATAAATAAATAAATAATTTAATAAAAACCCTTTGAAGGAAAAATATGCAGAATGTGCAACACTGCTTTTTCATTACAGCATGTTCTCGCTCTCACGTGTTCTGTACATCTACGATCTTCATCCTCTCAAAATTTTCCGCTCCTCTTTTCGTTTCATCCCCGAATTCATCCAGCAGACGACAAAGTGCACTGCCTGACCTCTCTCGACGCACGGGCGAGAATTCTGGACGGCCCTACATTAAGGAATACGACAACCACACAAACACAGCAAATCCGAAGCAGACAACAGCCCAGGCATTAAGGCAAACAACAACCACACAAACACAGTATATCCCAGGCAAACAACAACCACGCGGTAGCGACAAAAAACAGGCGAATTTAACATCCACATGTTGAGTGGTGCTTTTCGCAAAAAGTTTTCAACCAAGGGTATATAAGAGTGCGCTATTTAGCTGACTTCGGCACGGTTCGGAAGCGTAGTGATTCTTATGATTTAATGAGTAGTAGTTTAAAACGAACTATCGAAAGTTGGGTTGTTAACGATACATTTAGTGTTGAAGTATAATAAGTATTTTAAGTTTATTGTTCGGATTACTACATCGGCTTTAGTCGGTCGTTTATTCATCGTAGTGCTAAAGCGGATTGCTACATCGGCTTCGGTTGGTCGATTATTCATCTGAAGTGCTCGGTTGGATTACTACATCGGCTCTAGTTCTGTTGATTACCCGAAGGTGTTCGTTTGATCACTACATCGGCTTTAGTCGGTCGATTATTCACTGCAGTGCTTACGAGGACTACTACACCGGTTTCGGTCGGTCGATTGTCCGTCGGAGTGCTTGGTTGAATTACTACATTGGCTATAGTTGGTTGTTCATCAATTCGAGCATAGTAATTAAGTTTTTTTTTTGTTTTGGTATACTTATGTAGCATAAAAGGGTAAATCACGCCACTTTAGAGTGTAAAATACGTAGCTAAGACTTATAATAAAATCATACCGTCTTGAAGCGTAGAAGCATTTCTTTTTTTTTCTTTTTATATGTATAAAACGTCCGTAATAACGTAGAGTTTAATTATTTGCTACACGAAAGCACCGCAGTCGGGTCCTGTCCAAGCCAAGTCATCACCGCCTTTTATTTACCGTCGCATTTTGTCAAGAATTATACTTCTTCGTCCACACTCGTCCGCACGACACAAGCAATAACAGCTCTACGTACCAGCGTATTATTATTATCGAAGTATTGTGTATTGTATAAAAATACGTAATAAATAAATATGTAGATATAAGAATTTGTAGCGCGGCACTTCCTAAATTCTATTATTGATAATTATGTACTTTACATTTATTTACTTGCTTTTAGCATAATTCTGATATTGAGTAGTCTTTGTTTTATTATATATATGAGTATTCAAATACGATTCAATAAAATTCATTACGAGCAAACCTAGCTCCAACGACTGGTGCCCAACGTAAAAAAAAATAAAAATGTTTCAAAATCTAAAAACTCAAAAAAAGAAAATTTATATAAGGAAAACTGAAAATTTTTTTCCTTAAATAAAACTTATTTTCCATCGCGCCTTGCTTGAGCATTATCTGACGGGAACAACATCATGCCAAGAACACGACGATCAACATCACCATTACCGCGCACGGAAACACCATTGGAGGCTCCATCATCCAGGGTTCAGCCTGCGCAGGTTCCTTCAATGGTGTTGTCTGATGCCCAGTTTAAAGTGCTGCTAGACTCAAGAAATTCTTCATTGGAAACATTGAGCAGTTTTCCGGAAAGATTTTATGGAGAAAAAGATCGCGATACTGTTGATTCTTTTATAATGAACCTCAACATATTTAAAGATGTGAAAAGCATATCAGATGAAATTGCTCTCAAGGAGTTACCCCTCTTACTTCGTGGATATGCAGCGCTATGGTTCACTGGAGTGCGCTTCGAAATCGATAGCTGGGCTTCCGCTATTGAGAGACTCCGTGACCACTTTGCTCCTAAAAAGCAACCATATGAAATATACAATTGCATTTTTCAGGAAAAGCAAAAGTTAAATGAGTCCACAGACATGTTTGTGGGTCGTAAAAGGGCTTTGTTCGCTGAACTTCCACCTCCACGTTTCCCTACAGTTGTCCAAATGGACATGATATATGGCTTGCTTAGGCTAGACATTCAAGAAAACGTTAAACGTATAGATGTGGAGACCTTTTCTGACCTTTCGTTCAAGACACGTATCTATGAATCCCATTTAAAAACTAAATTAGATTCAAACCTTGAACATGATGAAATGGTCAAAGGCTCGGTCGAAAGAAACGAATCTGATGACAAATCCAACCGCTGCAAATTCTGTCGTGCAAGAAATCATACCATTGAAACTTGCCGAAAGCGCTTAGTAATTCTGAGCCAGGAAAATCCTCATCGTATAAATACAAATAACTCCGAACCTGTCAAGTGTCACAAATGCGGTACATTAGGCTATTATAGATCAAATTGCCCTCATTGCTCTCAATATAGACCCAATATCGCATCTGCAACCAACTCATGCAATTTCATAAATATATCCTCTGACAATGGATTACCAAAAGGAATGATAACTTTTAGAGATTTCCATGAAATGGCTTGCATAGATACAGCTTCCAGAACCAGTCTTGCAAGTTATACATTTTATAAATATCTGAAAAGCCACGACCAAGTTTTCAATCGGGTTCAAGCCGAAGTAACTCTCGCAGATGGTGTTATACGGGTAAAAGATGTTCTTACCACAGTTGTCAACATAAAATTCGGAAACAAAGAAATAGCAACTTTTTTTATGATTCTCCCAAATGCAAAATCGAATAATACCTTGTTGGGTATTGATTTTTTGGAAAAAGCAAAAATAATTATCGATGCTGCTCAAATGGAATGGTATTATGTCGATACATCAAACACAAAACATGATTACTTTTATAATTCCGACAATAATAAAGCATTATTCAACTTGAACTCAACAAAGAATCTGTGTTCTATGAATTCCAAAAAGCGATGCCTAAATGAAAGTCAGCCATGCGATGTAACTGAGCTTTATGATTTGTGTCGTCATTCTCTTCCTCTGCATGTGGTTAGTCCACATAAACATAGCACAGCAAACGTATTTTTGAAACAAGTTCGAGGACATACTTTACAAAAGGACGACCAACTATTTGCACCTCCGTATCGAAAGCTTCACTTCAACATGATAAATGTGAAATTACGCCTTGATGAAGCTATTGAACTAAACAATTTGCAAAGAGAAAAACTGGATCATATTTTCGATGAGTATCAGCATCTCTTTGACGATGTAAGCACATCACACACCAGAATTTTCCATTCTATAAATACAACAACGAATGAGCCAATAGTTACAAGAGCGTATCGCCTTTCACCAACAAAGAAGATGGAACTTAAAAGCGAAATTTTCAAAATGAAACAAAAAGGAGTTATAGTTGAAAGCGATTCACCATGGGTATCACCAGTTATTATGGTACCAAAAAAAGATGGGAAAATTCGTGTGTGTGTTGATTATCGTCAACTTAATGCAATAACAATCCCCGATCGTTATCCTTTATCACGCATCGACGATCTTTTACACGCCGCAAAATGCACGCCGTATATGTCCACTTTGGATTTGCAAAGTGGTTATTGGCAAATAAACATAAAAGAAGAAGATGTTAATAAAACTGGTTTTATTACACCGTTTGGTACGTACTGTTTTAAACGTATGCCATTTGGATTACGCAACGCTCCCGCTACGTTTCAACGAACTATGGATAGATTTCGCAATGGCTTACCTAACATTCTTATCTTGATTTATCTAGACGATATAATTATATGCTCCGAAACATTTAACCAACACATCATGGACCTAAAAGATGTATTCCAGCGCCTTTCTAATTTTGGATTTCGTGTCAACCGAGACAAATGCAAATTTATTTGCCCTGAAGTTAAGTATCTGGGACACGCTTTAACAAAAAATGGCATTAAAGTTGATGAGATGAAAACACAAGCAATTTTAAAAATGCCTGAGCCAAAAGATATAAAACAACTTCTTTCGTTCTTACAGACTTGCTCTTGGTATCGTCGATTTATTCCAAACTTTGCAAATGTGAGTAAACCGCTAAGTCAACTAACAAAAAAGAATATTCAGTGGAAATGGAACGAAAATCAACAACAAGCTTTTGATACGCTTAAATACCTTCTTTCCACACCTCCAGTGTTAAAACAAGCTGACGAAAAGGAAACCTTTTTATTGAAGACTGATGCTAGCAGTTATGCACTCGGTGCAGTTCTTGTCCAGGGGGAGGGTGAAAATGAACATCCTGTAGAATACGCAAGTCGATTGTTAACGGAAGCTGAAAAGAACTACTCAACAATAGAGCGAGAGGCACTTGCGATAGTTTGGGCAGTTAATAAATTTCGGGGTTATTTTGAAGGATCTAAACTTGTCTTATTAACGGATCATCAACCTCTTAAATGGTTAATGAACTTAAAATCACCTACTGGTCGTTTAGCAAGATGGGCCTTGCAATTGCAATCGTTCGACATTGAAATAAAATACATTAAAGGAAGACTAAATAATGTTGCCGACCATTTATCAAGACCTCCTATTTCATCACAGCTGTTTGTGTCCGAAGTTGACATGCCAACAAAATCAGCGAAAGAATTAAGATCAGAACAACTCAAGGACACCGAGCTTGCTAAAATCATTAACAATCTTGAATCTATAAACCCCGAAAATGCAACACTGGCCAAGAAGTTTGTTTCTGTTGGTTATTTAATGAATAATGGAGTTCTTTATCGTTATGCTAACACCGAAAAAGAGATTGCACAACTAGTGGTACCCACTCACAAACGAAAGGAAATCATTGAAGAATTTCATTGTGCAGATTTTTCCGGACACTATGGTATTGAAAAAACTAAATTAAAAATAATGGAACACTTTTCATGGCCACGAATGTCAAAGGACATTGAAAAATTCGTTAAAACCTGTGAAAAATGTCAACGTTACAAACCTTCAAATGTTAAGCCAGCAGGCCTTTTACAAACAAGTCCCATAAATCAGCGTTTTGAAGTGTTAGCCATTGATCTCTTTGGACCACTGCCACCAAGCGATGAGTTTAAATACATATTTATAATTGAAGATACAGCAACTCGCTGGATAGAGATTTTTCCTTTGAAGGAAGCCACTGCAATTATTTGTGCAACAACTTTATTAAACGAAGTATTTTTACGTTATGGATTACCAAGGAAAGTCATAAGCGATAATGGACCGCAATTTATATCTGAAGTTATGCAATATTTAATAAAATCGTTAGGAATTAACCAACAATTGATTCCATTGTATCATCCTCAAGCAAATATGGTAGAACGTAAAAATTTGGATTTAAAAATACGATTATCAATATTAGTAGAAGATAAGCACAATTCTTGGAATAAATATCTACCTGCGATTCGTTTTGCAATGAACACCGTAGTCTGTAGAAATACTGGTCACACAGCAGCTTTTCTTAATTTTGGCAGAGAACTTAGAACTCCAGTAGATATTTCACACGATTTATCATCTGTTATAAACAATGAAAATTTTGTTGAAGAAATTACTCCACAACTGAAAATATTTTCTAACATATTGGAAGAATCAAAAGTTCACCAACTGAAAGAAGCCGAAAGAAATAATTATCATGCAAACAAAAAACGAAGATCGGTAATGAGTTATAAAGTTGGTGAAGCTGTTTGGATCACTACACATGTACTTAGCAACGCTTCAAAAGATATTTCAGCAAAATTTGTTCCAAGACGCGATGGACCATATTTTATTTTAAAGCAACTTGGAAATAATACCTATGAAGTAGGTAGTACGCAAGATCCTAAATCCTTGGTAGGCGTTTTCCATACTTCTGCCTTAACACGGAGCAATGTTAACGATCTTCAATCAAGTAAGCCCATATATCCTATTTGTAAAAGAGGAAGGCCACGAAAGCTCAACAGAGCATAAAGTACATCCAACGTTTTATACTTTATGAGGGGGAGTATGTAGCGCGGCACTTCCTAAATTCTATTATTGTTAATTATGTACTTTACATTTATTTACTTGCTTTTAGCATAATTCTGATATTGAGTAGTCTTTGTTTTATTATATATATGAGTATTCAAATACGATTCAATAAAATTCATTACGAGCAAACCTAGCTCCAACGACTAATTGAAATATACAAATGCAACTTTAATTACTTGATTATAAATAAAGAAAAATATTTTAATCGAGGCAACAAAACACCTAGTCTTTTTAATTATTTGGCGAAAGTTCAAAGGTCTTTCATCTGATCCTGGGGCGACTGAGGATACCTCAGCCTTAAGAAGAAAACCCCTTGCCACGGATCCTTCTCAACTAACTAAAAAAAAAAAATTGTAAATCTGCTGTTGATGGAACAATTTTTTTCAAAGTGGCAAACTATTCAAACTATTTCCAAAATTTTTCTCTTATTTTTTTTTTGATCTTATCCACCTCATCTAATAATAACTTAACTTAAAAAGACGTTTTTGTTTTGGCCTAAAAACAAAAGTCTTGCTTGTTTTATTATTGACTTCAGCTTTAAGTTTTATTAGGGTCTTAATTTTTGCTGAGTATATAATATTGCGAGTGAATATATAACAATTCAAGAAAAAAACAGATTAGTTTGAGTAAAAAAAAATTGGAAATATTCGAAAAAACAAACTAGTTAATCGTTAATTTAGAGATACTTGAAACATAGGGTTATTCGAATCGAGAATCGACGAGAGTTGTAATATTTGGGCTGTGGGGACAAAAAAATTCTCAAAAAATCAAATAAACTCGTTACAAAACCACCTTGCGTTTATTCAAAGATACGTTTTTCCTACATTTATACTACAAATATTGACATAAATTGAATTACTATATAATACATGTTATGTGATTTTGTTAACTTATTCGAAGATGTCCAATAATATTCTGGATGTTATAAAGTTTTTTGAAAAATCCATGAATAATTCTGATTGTAAAAATTTTGCTTGAGTTCCTTTGAAAGTAATGAAGATATTCATGATTATTTATAATCAGTTAACTATTTTAATGATGATAATTTACTTTCAAATTATGTTAGTCTTAATTCAACACTGTTTGTAAAAATAAATCTTTTTGTCTTTTTTTTATATATAATGAAATTCTCTTCAGCGTAAAAAGCAAGTATAAATTTATTGTTGACAAAAGAAAAACCCAATAGATGTCAAAAATTCAAAACTGCAATTATGCGGCAAATTTACCCTTTCTCTTTAAAAATTTCACTGACTATATCACTCAATATATAAAAATATTTCATTTGCGCAGACTTTTTAATATCAATAGTTTTATAAAACTCTCTAAATTCGGGTTTTTACAATGAATAAACAGAATTTAAAAAAAAATAAATAGGAAGCTATAATAATGTGAATCATCAGACTATTTTAATTTTTCGGAGTGTCACACAAAAAAATTCGTTAGGTGGAGACAACTAATACAGACAACAATGATAATAAGATATATTTAACTTGTCATGGCGCATGACTTAAAGATTACTATACACTATATATAATAACTAAAACTAAATAATAATTTTTGCATAGATCTCGTAATGGACTGGTCTAAAATTTTCTTATTGCTTTTTTTAAGTGTTTCAGGGATCCCGTATGTTGCAGCCCCCGGGCCCGAACTTGGCTCTCTACGGGCCTTTCCACAACTGTCAGAAAATTAAGTCTCACTCACTTTATTGCATTGTACTGAAGTGGCGATACTTGTATTCAATTTCTTTTTGACTTGAACTGATCAAATTTGTTATATGAATAACATGAATTATGATTATTATTATAATTTTATTATTGCAACATATAACAGTTTGCTATATTTTAATAGAAATTATTGTTACAGTAGATATCGGATATAAGAAAGTCAAAAAAAGCCAGAGATTTCTTTCTTATATGCGATTTTTTCTTATATGGAATTATCGGATATAAGAAAGTTGTTTCTTATAAGCGTACGTACGCATTTAAGAAATCTGTTTCTTATACGAATATGTAAATATATTTAAATAAAAAGTAAAAAAAACATGTTTTAAAGAAAAACATTTTATTAAACAAAACAGTTCAGTATAAAAAAAAAAAATAACTAAAATAAAATCAGTTCACAATTTGACAAAACAATTGAGTATATGTATAAAAAACTTAAATTGAAATAAACAAAAATAACAAAATAACAAAATTAAAATCAGTTCACAGTTTGACTAAAAATAGGTGCATATGTTTCCATACATATAAATAATATTCTTTCAAATAGAATAAAAAAAGTCTTTAATTTTTCTTTGGACTAGTGACTTATCACGCTGATTAAATAAAACGTTTTCAATGTTAATAATATTGTTATCGTCAGACTCCATACACTGTTTTAAAACAAATAACGCCTTAATAGCTTCTTCTCTGCTTGGCTTAGATGTTGTCTCAGGTACTAGCTCTACTTCCTCTTCGTCTGAATTTTGACCTTGTACTTCACTTATTATTTCAGTATCATTTAAGGTACCAAAGCAATCACGATTCTCTAAATCAGACATTTCTTTTAAAAAGGTGCTGTATTCATCGTCCAAGATATTTTCAGTTATCTCAGGTTCATTAGATTCGTCCGCCTTGAAAATTCCAGCCTTTTTGAAACAATTTTGTATTGTTTGTGGTGTTACAAGCCACCAACAGCGTTTTACGATATACAACGCCCTTAAAACTGAAATGCTTTTTAAGAATTTGTCCATATAATCACCTTCTATCGCTAATATTTGTTCCCGAATTAGGCATTTTCTGTATTGGGCTTTAAAGGATTGAATAATACCTTGAAATAAATTTAAATAAAACATAAAATGATCAACATTACGTTGCGTTTCAATGTGAATGAAAAATGCTGTACATATCTACATACATACATACCTTGATCTAATGGTTGAATTATGCTTGTGGTACATGGTGGTAAAAATTTAATTTCAATATTTTCTGGTGTGAAGTCAAGTTTGTGGCACGAAGCGTTATCAATCATTTTGAATGTCTTTCAATATTTTAATTTTTGTTTTAATAGAAACTGTATTTTTTTTCTTTTTATCGTCCATTACATATCGTTTTGACAACACGTGTATGTATATGTACAGAGTTACCATACCAGAGTACCAGAGTAAACATATTCAGTGTGGCCAACAATCTTAAATACTTTCTTATATGAAACCTTTTCAAACACGTTTGTCAGCTTTGGTGTTTGACAAACATTTCTTATATCAGTGTTTTTCGTATACGTGTTTTTCTTATATGAAGCAATTTTAACACTGAAAAGATGTAAAAAGGCTCGGTGTTTTTGCTAATACTTCTTATATGCGATTTTTTCTTATATGAGATGTGCTTATATCCGATATCTACTGTACACCATTTAATGCACTAATTTTTTTTTATACAAAAAGAAATTAATTTTTGCCACTAATATAAACCAGTTTAGAATAACCTAAGAATCACTTAGTTTTTCTCATTGCACTTAATGTAGTACATGATCATAAAATGAAATCTCTCCTATATTTTGTTTTGGCTTAACTCTGATTTATACAAGTATATAATAAGCTCACAAGAAATTTAGAGACTCATTCTAAACGAACTGTCGAAAAATAAAGTCATTCAAAACGTCATCTTTATTCTTTAATTCAATAATCCTACCAAATATCTTCCTTACAATTAACAAAAAAACTCACATTTAAATAACTTTAAAATTGACAAGCTAACAATTGTGGCGACATCGAAAACTAAATGCATTGTAGTTAGAAGCAGAAAAATCAACTTTATCATTATAATTGCTGTTGTAACAGGTCGTTGTTGTTCATCGCAGTTGTTGTTATTGTCTGTAAATACCGCAAGTTCCAGCGCGACAACTGTTACTAAATTAAGCATTGTTGTTGTTGCTTCTCTTGGGTTTTCACTAACTGTTTTTATAAGCTTTTATTTAACTTGCTTCGTTCGTTTGTATGTATGTATGCCCTCAAAATTTGCGAGCCATTTTTCTACAACTTATTGGTATCCCATTTAGCTAAAATTTTGCATACATATGTAAGTCCGGTGACAATGCAATATTATAATTAAATTTTTTGCCACACCCTTTTTTACCGCCCACAAATCAATAAAAATGCTATATCTCTAAAACTACTGGGCCGATTCAGCTGAAATTTTGGCAGTAAATTTCCTTCGAGTAAAGGATAATTATGGAACCTTTTTTTCACTCCCCTTTTAAACGCCCACAAATTCATAAAAATGCTATATCTCTTAAGCTACTCGGCCGATTCAGCTGAAATTTTGGCACTAAATTTCCTTCGAGTAGAGGATGATTACGGAAAATTTTTGCCACTCCCCCTTTTACCGCCCACAAATCCATAAAATGCTATATCTTTAAAACTACGGGGCTGATTTAAACAGTAAAGTTTCATCAAATAAAGCATGGGGTTTCTGAAAACATTTAGCCAATCCTCCTTTTACCGCCCACAAATAAATAAAAATCCTATATATTCAAAAGTACGGGGCTGATTATAACTTGCTTCGTTCCTATATATGTATGTTTATATGTATGCATGTATGTCCGTCCAAATTGGCAAACCATTTTTCGCAATTTTGCAAACTTGTTTTGATATCCGATTTAGCTGAAATTCAACATGCATATGTAAGTCCGGTGACAATGCAATATTTTAATAAAATTTCATGCCACACCCCCTTTTACCGCCCACAAATCAATAAAAATGCTATATCTCCTTAAGTTTTGAAAATAAAAGATGTTAATAATAAACCTTTAAGACTAAAAAGTAGAAAATAAATAAAAAGTACAATTTTTTTAAATAACCTTTTATTTAAAAAAGATGTGAACTAAAAAGAAAGAAAATTTAAGTAACATTTGTCATATATGTATATAGTAGGTATATTCTAGGTGCAGAAGAACCCCTCTCTTGGTTACTCGTCATCATAGTATAAGCGTACGTAAATTGGTAAGTTCTAAGGACTTATATAAATTTAGAATTTTTCAAATACATTTATATTTAAAAGCTTAAGGCACTGATATTGGGTAGTAAACCTGTATAATGGATCGCAGTTTATATACAGGTAAGCTTACTAAAAGATTCAATGCCACTGATAACACAAGGCGCCACCCATTTTGTGATCCACATGCCACTAATTTTTTCTTATGGACTTTGGCCCTCTAAACACGAATGTCACAATAAAAAAAATTTATATGAATAAGTTTTTGAGATATGATTTTTTGAAAAAATTTCCCCTTTTTCCAGGATGCAGTGTCATAAATAGCAACCTATCTCGAAAACGAATTAACCAATTAAAAAAAAATAAATCAAGACAATTAAATTACCTACAAATAATTAGAACAATTTTTGTCATTTGGCTCAGTAAATTTGACGGAATTAGAAGAAATTCGACGAATTTTTTAAAAAAAAAAAATCAAATTGAATAATGTTTCAACAATCTAAGAAAAAAATCTAAATCTCAAAAAAATCTCAGCTTATAATTTTGTACGTAAAGACAGTTCTTTGAAGAAAAAAACACACTGTCTTTGAGGGAAATTCATGGTAGAATAATGAATTTATAAACCATTGAGTAAAGGTACCGAAATTTTACTTTTTTGTGATTTTTTCATTTAATGCCGGTTAATTTAATAAAAAAACACATGAAATTAATTTTTAGTTAAAAGCTTTTATTTTTAACGAAATATTAAATATCTACAAAAATCCTTAAAAAGTACAGAATAAAAAGAATACAAAAAAAAAATATTGACTTAAATAGGAAAGGAAATAAGATACAGATGTTGAATTGGAAAGCGATAAAATAAGTTCAGAAAAGTATTCGAAAATTAAATTGTTTGGCAATGGTTTAAAAATTATTTTGTCCCTTTTTTGTCGATTGTATTCATATATATATATATATATAAGTATAAGATAAAATAAGTTCAGAAAAGTATTCGAAAATTAAATTGTTTGGCAATGGTTTAAAAATTATTTTGTCCCTTTTTTGTCGATTGTATTCATATATATATATTAGGGCGGGTCAAATTCTGGCTCAGCGAAATTCGTAAAATACATGTAATTTCAAGACTTTTTCTCCACTACAGCATATACAAATTCTGAAAAAAAGCTGTGCGGACTTTCGTAAATAGATTCATACACATACATTCATGCATTCATATTTTATAATTGAGAACAAAATCTATTTACGAAAGTCCGCACAGCTTTTTTTCAGAATTTGTATATGCTGTAGTGGAGAAAAAGTCTTGAAATTACATGTATTTTACGAATTTCGCTGAGCCAGACCTCCAAAAAATTCGTCCATACAAATTGACCCGCCCTAATATATATATATATATCGGCCCTCCAAAGTCAAATGAAAAATCCCTCTTTGACCCATTTAGAGCGCCCCAATCGAGTCCAAATGTATGACCGACCCCTTCTAATTTTGGAGGGCCGATCCACCCATGCCACTGGCACACCCCCTGGAGATTCCACATAAAAACATTTGTTTGTATATATATATATATATTTAAAAATCGCTCATTGCTCAGTGAAAATCGTATTCTAGTGATCAAAATAAGAGACTTTACCCGAGAAACTATAACTCTAAAACAAATTTTGATGCCCCTAAAACGAATTCTAATGCGATTTTTAAATCGACCCGCCCTAATATATATATATATATATCGGCCCTCCAAAGTTAGTGGGGGTCGGTCATACATTTAGACTCGATTGGGGCACTCTAAAAAAGAGGGATTTTTCAAAATTTGACCCTACGGGACAAAAGTCAAAAGTTGGGGCATTAGAATTCGTTTTAGAGGTAATGTTCCTCGGGCAAAGTTTCTTATTTTGATCCCTAGAATACAATTTTCACTAAGCAATGGGCGATTTTTTTCCTCCCTAAAAATCGACCCGGCCTAATATATATATATATATAAAAAGAGGTCTTATTCGCTTCCACTCAAGCCTTTATCTCAGAGTTAGATATACGAAAAAGAGTACGCTACAAGCAGGTAAAGCTAAAAATTCAGTATGTGTTTGCTAGATTCGCTTGACACGCTAGATTTTCCCTGTTCTTTTGTCGCTGACGTAAAACAGGTCAAACCGGTTTTCTTTTGTATTTTCTTTTAATTTTTTTAGTTGCTTAAAGCGTACCTTTTTCGCATACCTGCTTTTGAGTGAAAGGCTTGAGTGGAAGCTAATAGGAGCTCTTTTTATTTACTTTCCTTGTGCATGGGCTGTACTTTTTAGAAATAAAAATTGCGCAACATGCTTGGTTGGCGACTCTAGAAGGTTACTTCCTGGAATTTTGTAACAATTCGCAAAAGGCCACAAAAGTGCTACTGCCTTCAGTTCTCTATTTCATATCACTATAAGTGCATCTTTTGTAAGCACGTACGTTGTAAGCTATATACATGGCCTAATTAAATTTTTTTAAATCTTGATGATGAAAACTGATGAAATGATCAAGAGAGCGAGATTATTTTTATGCGATAACCTGACTCTTATTACAATTTAAATGGCTTTAATATCTTTCGTAATGGTGGGTGTGGTAGACGGGGTGGTGGTGTTGCTGTATTTTGTAGGTCCAATTTTAATGTTAAATATGTCAATAAATGTATGTCTGATGATGCCTCTGAGTTTCTAAATGTTGAAATCTTTGATCAAAATTGAAAAAAACAGTATCATGTGTCTACAATCCTCATCGTTGTTATAGTACAGAGCTATTTTTTACTGATTTAGCTAGTAAATTAATCGATTATGACTTCTTTTTTTTTGTGGTGACTTTCAATGTAAATTTGTTGCATAACGACTCTGTTAGTGGTAACTTTCATTACCTTTCCTCTGTGTGGACTTAAAATCACAAATAATTGCATTCCTACTCGTTTTATGCATGGTTGTGAACCAAGTCTTCTTGATGTTTGCCTAGTTTCTAATTTTTCTTTACACCTTTTGTATGATCAAATAACTTTCTTGTCTGATCATGACTTACTTTTTTGTTGCCTTGATATTAATCTTGGAAGAACTTTTCCTGCTAGTTTCTCGTATTACGACTATAAATCCATTGACTTTTTTGCCTTATTTCAAAGCTTATCTGCCGTGCAATGGAATGACTGTTGGTTTTTTGAGTCGGTAAACGACAAACTTAAGGTTTTCATGTTAGATGTTTTATTTGTTAGTCATGTTCCGTTACGTTCTGTTCAAGTCTCTAATAGGAGTTGTCCCTGGTTTACGAATCCTGTAATAGTTGCCATTAGGTTAAGGAATAAGCTTCACTCTAAATGGAAAAATAATCCTTCAATTACCAGCTGGGAAAACTTTATAAGAGCTAGAAATAATGCTACTGTCGTGGTCAGGCAAGCTAAGATAAATTTTTTTAACTCTAAGCTGAACCCCAACTTAAATTATAAACTGCTATGGCAGAATATTAAAAGATAAATAGTTTTTACTTAAAATTCTAGTGAGTGCAATTTAGATCCTGAAGAGTTAAATAACTTCTTCCTAGCTAGCGGAAACCATATGCCGGAAAGTAGTGCTGAGCTGCCAGTGGTGATAAGTGGCAATGTGTTCCCTTCCTTTGAATTTAATTCAGTAGGTGAGGATTATGTGGCTAAGTGCATAGTGAAAATTGACTCAAATGCTATAGGGGCTGATGGAATGCCTATAAAGTTTATTAAATTAGTTTTGCCGTTTATTATATCACCTTTCACGCACTTAATAAATCATTGTTTGACAAGTTCCCAATTCCCTAATATATGGAAAGCTGCCATGGTCCTGCCTGTAATAAAATCTTCTTCTGTTTTCTGTACCCAATGACAACAGACCTATTGTCTGCATTAGGTAAGGTCCTTGAACGTATCATGACTGACCAAATTTCGGAGCACCTTAATTTAAATAATTTGCTTTCACCGTTTCAGTCAGGTTTCAGGACTGGCCACAGCTGTTTTACCGCTGCAGTTAAAATCCTTGATGACATCAGAATTGCTTATGATGAGAACTTTCTTACTCTGCTGTGCCTTGTTGATTTCTCTAAAGCTTTCGATTCTGTCAATCATTCACTTCTTTGCAATAAACTATGTAACTAATTTAAATTTAGTCGTAGTGCTGTTAATATAATATACAACTACTTGAAAGGTAGAATGAAAAGGGTTAAAAAGGGTAACGTTTATTCGCCT
Organism: Dichetophora obliterata; assembly: GCA_963920525.1. Taxonomy (NCBI): domain Eukaryota; kingdom Metazoa; phylum Arthropoda; class Insecta; order Diptera; family Sciomyzidae; genus Dichetophora; species Dichetophora obliterata. The sequence goes on from OY986437.1 coordinate 136,771,742, forward strand.
CTTAGACCAGTTGAGACTGGAGTTCCTCAAGGTTCTATCCTGGGCCCACTTTTTTCTCTATTTTTATAAATGATATTTTTTTTTCAGTTTGTAAATACGCTTCTGTACACGCTTACGCTGATGACATCCAACTGTATATCTCTCGACCTACTGGACTCTAAGAAGACTTGACCTATAGATTGAACTATGACTAAGCCTCGCTAAATAACTGGGCTATTACGAACATACTTCTTATTAATCCCTTAAATTCTAAGGTTTTGCCCATTGCTAGGACTGGCTCATACTTTGTTGATATCCTTCCTTTATATATTGGAGCTCAGCAACTCGAATTTGTGTTAAAGGCAAAAAACTTAGGATTTATAATCAACACTAAGCTGACCTGTACTGACCATATAAACAACACAATAGGGAAAATTTACGGGACTTTACGTTACTTACGCACGTCCTCTAACTTCACGCCTCTTGAAACTCGGCGCAGACTAGTCGGACAATTAATAATGCCTCATATTAATTTCTTTGATGTTGTCTGTAGTCAGCTAGATTCACAATCCCAGCATAAACTTCTAGTTGCATTCAATAGTGCGGTATGCATATGGGGTCAGTCGATTTGAACATATCTCTCAAAGGAGTAAAGGCATTCTGGGATGTGGTTTACTTGAGTATATGAACATCCGCAACATTTTATTCCTGTACAATCTTAAGGCCGCTTTACATTATCCTACTATGTGTTAACACATGTCAAAATTTTCATGTGTGATAGAATGTGAGATGGTGTAAACAACGGAAAGCAATGTGTGTTGGAGTCTGTTTTTATTTTTTTGGCATGTCGTACCACATTTAATTTTTTGGTTTATTTCTAATTTCATCACACATTCTATCCCACCAGAGATGCATTTTACCATAAACTTACATGAAATTTATTATTTAAGTGAGAAAATTTTAAACTCGTAATGTATTTTCAAATGGAATAACAGAAGGAAGCAGTTTTACAGCTTATTGAACTTTGTAGAGGCTTTAAATGCACTAAAAACCAATTCATTACTCAAATTTTCACGTTTTTGTATAGTGTCAAGTAAAAAATGTGGTGCGAATCTGTGAGACAGTCTAAAAGCGAAAAATTAATTTCTTCATACAAAAATTAATAATAACAGCATGATGAAATTCAATAATACTTTCTATCTCACATGTGGTAGCACACAGTAGGACAATGTAAAGCGGCCTTTATCTGTGCTCAAATCCTAGCTTTCTTTCTCTCTCTCTCTCTCTCTCTCTCTCTATAAAATACCTCCTCCTAGTTGCGTTCTATAGTAATATATAGCCACTAAGATCATTATATACAATCGATTAACTATTTTATTTAATTTAATTTGTTTAAATCCTTGCAAGTCTTTTAATATCGTTTTCATATCATAATAGATTTATTGTTGTTTTAAACAGTTTTTATCTGATGTTAGTTTTAAGCTACTTTTTAAATATCATTGTCCTCATCTTATGTAGTACTAAAAAAGACCAAGTCTTAATGTACACCATTATAAATAAATAAATAAAATAAATAAAAAAAACGATCCTGACAGTTTTTGTTACGTGTGTGGTAGATATGTTTTTAATAAAAATAAACATAACTTCACGGATTCGCTACAAAAAAAGTATGGCCAGTATTTTGCAATGACACCTGAAACTTTAAATCAGTATTGGACACCAAGTTTTATATGCCATGTGTGTCAATCAATTTTTACCTCCAAGTAAGTATTTGTTTTAGAATGCTAAGGATATAAAGGGTGGACCATCGGTAAGGTGTCCCTTATATGACCAAATTTAAAATATTTATGCCACAAGTATTTATAAAATTGAGAAAAAATTAAAATAGGAGAAAACTATATTTTCTAAAAAAAATTTAGTTTTACGGCCCTGATTACAATAATTTATTTTTCCCACAGACGAAACATGAAATTCGTCAAGCCAATGATTTGGAGAGAGACTCAGTGTCATGTCACTGAATGCTATTTTTACTTATGCAAACAGAGTGGCTTCGGGAAAACTATGCGATGGAATTACCCGAAAAATTCAGCTGCTGGGTTTACGCTTCCAGTTCTACATTCAGATGGAATACAGTATCCGAAATTTCACATTGAAAGAGCTATGTCAGAAGAAACAAGCATATCACAGGAAAGCTGGCGAGACAAAGAAATGCAAGTGGAAGAAAGGCCAAAAGTAATGACGCAGCCGGAATTAAACGATTGGGTTAGAGATCTGCATCATAAAAGAGAAAATGCACAATTATTTGCATCGCGCATGAAAGAACGACACTTCTTGGCTAAAGATGTCAGTTCACCATACTACCGCGACCGGCATGACCCTTATGCAAAATATTATAGGATGGAAGACAACATATGCTTTTGTCACGATATATCCGTGTTGTTTGTGGAGCTACATCAACCGTATGACGCAAAAGAGTGGAGGTTGTTTATCGAGAGCAACAAAGACAGTTTAAAAGCTGTTTTATTAAGCAATGGAAACCACAATCCGTCCATACCCATCGCACATGCTGTCACTATTAAGGAATCATATGAGGCAATTAACAAATTGGTGAAATATATTAAATACGAAGAGCATAACTGGAAAGTTTGCTGTGACTTAAAAGTTGTAGCCATGTTGCGTAGATTACAAAGTGGTTACACTAAAAATTGCTGTTTTCTCTGTCTTCGGGACAGTCTAGCTCGTGCCGAGCATTACATCAAAAAGGACTGGCCTAAAAGAGAGGACGAAACAGTGGGCACGCATAACGTCAAATATACAGCTCTTGTTGACATGGAAAACATAATTTTGCCACTTTTGCACATCAAACTCGGACTGATAAAAAACTTCATCAAAACCCTGGATACAGATGGTCAAGCGTTTACTTATTTAATAACAATTTTTCAAGGAAGGCCAATAACAAGATTAAGGAAGGCATGTTTGATGGCACTCAAATAAAAAAATGGCTAAGAAATCAACAATTTGAGAGCTTGTTGTCATCCGATGAGAATGCTGCATGGAATTCGTTTCGGTTGATTGTATCTGATTTTTTGGGTAACAATATGATCCAGAATACGGAACAATTGTTCAGGATTTACTTAAGAATTATGCAAAAATTGGCATGCATTCTCTAAATAAATTTAACTATAGTACCTATTCTAATGCAGGTTTCCCTTATCATTCTTGCAACAGGAGCTAACATGTCCTTGAAGATCCACTTCCTACATTCTCACTTAAATTTTTTTCCCCCAAACCTTGGTGACGTCAGTGACGAACACGGTGAACGTTTTCATTAACAAATTAAATCCATGGATAGACGCTATCAGGGATCCTGGAATTCAAATAAAGGGTCCGCCAAATAACTTTTTTTTTTTTGAAAAAAACGCATTGGGTGGTCAGTTGGCTTCAACTCCTGAACCAATTGGACTTTGTATGGCGTCATACCAAGGTCTTTATGCAAAATTCGTCTCAATGATGTCTCCGAAATGTTCAATTGTTTAGAACGACTGTGAATTGATGTTGATGGCGCTTCACGCACAATTTCTGCCACAGCAGCAATATTCTCGGGTGTACGCACTGTTTTTGGCTTTTCACTCTTTGGTTTAACGATGAGGATGCCAGTTTCTTTCACTTTTTTCACAAGATAACGAACATACGGAGCTGACGGTGCTTCTCTTCTTCCAAAATCCATACGCAATTTTCGCAAACATTCTGCAACATTCCCATGATTTTCAAAGTAATGTCGCAATATTTCCCAGAGTTGTATTTATATCAGCGGAAGTATAAAACTAATTATCTGTCAAATCAGACATGAGCTAAGTGTTACCATTCACGAAATAAGCACTAGTTGAAAAAAAAAAACGTTAGATGGCGGACCCTTTATGATGTGCGATTATATTTGGTTTCTCATTAGAGAAACTGATTCTGAATATAATAAAAAAAGGGAAAAAATCATTTTTAAAGTTTGCCATTGCCGAACAATTTAATTTTCGAATACTTTTCTGAATTTATTTTATCGCTTTCCAATTCAACATCTGTATCTTATTTCCTTTCCTATTTAAGTCAATATTTTTTTTTGTATTCTTTTTATTTTGTACTTTTTAAGGATTTTTGTAGATATTTAATATTTCGTTAAAAATAAAAGTTTTTAATTAAAAATTAATTTCAGATGTGTTTATATTAAATTAACCGGCAATAAATGAAAAAATCATAAAAAAGTAGAATTTCGGTACCTTCACTAAATGGTTTATAAATTTATTATTCTACCATGAATTTTCATCACAGATAGTGTGTTTTTTTCTTCAAAGAACTGTCTTTACGTACAAAATGATATGCTGAGATTTTTTTGAAATTTTGATTTTTTTTTAGAATATTGAAACATTATTCGATTTGATTTTTAAAAAAAAATTCGACGAATTTCTTCTAATTCCTTCAAATTTACTGAGCCAAATGGCAAAGTTTTTTAACTTAATTTTCTTGATTTATTTTATTTTTTTTTTTTTTTAAATTGGTTAGTTCGTTTTTGAGATAGGTTGCTATTTATGACACTGCATCCTGGAAAAAGGGGAAATTTTTTCAAAAAATCATATCTCAAAAACTTATCCATAGAAAGTTTTTTATTGTGATATTCGTGTTTAGAAGGCCAAAGTCTGTAAGAAAAAATTAGTGGCATGTGGATCACAAAATGGGTGTCGCCTTGTGTTATCAGTGGCATTGAATCTTTTAGTAAGCTTACCTGTATATAAACTACGATCCATTATACAGGTTTACTACCCAATATCAGAGCCTTAAGCTTTTAAATATAAATGTATTTGAAAAATTCTAAATTTATATAAGTCTTTAGAACTTACCAATTTACGTACGCTTATACTATGATGACGAGTAACCAAGAGAGGGGTTCTTCTGCACCTAAAATATGCTTACTATATACATATATGACAAATGTCACTTAAATTAATTTTTTTCTTCTTAGTTCACATCTTTTTTAAATAAAATATTATTTTTTAATCTATTTAGCGACGTTGCCGTTGTTGTTGAGGGAATATTGCAGAAAATGTTTTTTAAATTTGCTCTTGCTAAAAACTTGATTTTTTATTTTGATTTTAAAGTCGAGCAATTTAAAAGCGTAAGAAAAGCGTGCCATTTCTGTAGGCTATTTATTAAATGTATTATTTTATTGTACATATAATAAGTCCTCTACTCAATGAACAGCAACATGGTTTCCGTAAAGGTAGATCAGCCACAACAAATCTAATGACTATGATATTTTAAGTAAAATGGAAAAAGGACATCAAGTGGAGGCAATATACACCGACTTTATCAAAGATTTTGATCGTGTCGATCATGATATCTTGGCTTCCAGATTGGAAAAGATTGGTATCTCAGGATCTTTGCTCAATTGGCTGAAGTTCTATCTCCACGACAGGTCCCAATTCGTAAAATTTCAAGGTACCTTTTCCAAACAGATTTTAGTTACATCCGGCGTACTACAAGGTAGTCACCTTGGTCTACTTGTCTTTAATATTTTTATCTCAGACCTATCTAATATTCTTTGCGATATCCCATCTTGGTCTATTTGTCTTTAATATTTTTATCTCAGACCTATCTAATATTCTTTGCGATATTCCACATCTAATGTACACAGACGACCTAAAAATGTACCATGTTATTAAATCGGAAACAAATGTAATTCACTTACAGTCGAAATTGTTATCTCTTCACACTGGTGCAATCAAAATAAACTTTATCTTAATGCTAAGAAATGCTGCGTGATAACTTTATCCCGTAAAAATTTAGTAACAAATGACAGTTACTTCCTCAATAGCATTGAACTTGAAAGAGTCAACCATATTGTTGATCTTGATGTAGTCTTGGACAACAATTTGCGTTTCAACTTACATTATGATAAAATTGTATCTAGAGCCAGCAAACAACTTGGTTTTATAAAACGACGTGCAAAAGATTGCAAAAATGTTTGGGTCACGAAGGCATTATACTGTGCGTTCTTCTTGAATATGGATGCATTATTGGAATCCTGCTATTCAAAAGCTATTTCTGCTTTTTGCGCTTAGGGACACGTATAACCCCCGTGAGTACAATATATTGCCACCTTATGATTATAGGCTTAGCCTTCTGAATTTAATGCCCCTTTGAACAAGAAGGACTTTCCCAGCAGCGGATTTGCCAGTGGCTACCATAGAACTAATACAGAATAAATTACCAGGTAAGGAAGCATGACTTTTTTCAAAAAGTAATGCGTCTGCATATAGTAGAAGTAATTAACTCATACCTCAATACCTGTAATGTAGCATACAAGGAAAAGTAATGCAGTGATTTTGCAAATATCAAATCAAATCAAATTGTCGTGATGAAAAGAAAAAGTATTATTGAAAGAATAAAAAAATAGCGCCTTACTCTTTGTACTCTTCAAAATATGTTTCTTTATAAATAAGCTTATTCTTTATATTTACTTTAGAAGCCAGTAAGAGGAAGGATATGACGAAATGCGTTTCATTAAAGAGGTGCGTCATTCATTTAAGTTGTTCAAAAGCGCACATTTCAAAAAAGTTTGCATCACAAACAAAGCTAAGCGCCAGTCCATGAAGTTGGAAAAACCCTGAAAGCAACAAATTGAATCAAACATTTTAAGATACATTTGTAAATGTAAAAAAACATTTGTATTAGTATAACATATGTAACATACATATTTATAAACAAACATTCACAAACATAAATAAATGAAATTCAAATTTAAAATGTCTTAAGCGGAATTTACATATCACCTTCAGAAAGTTTTCTGCAAAAATTTAAATTATTCTAGTCCAATCAAAGAGCATGTAGCAATTTTTTGTTACTCTCTCATTGAGTGTAGAGAGGGATAAAGCTCAAAAACTTACAATAAAATACTTATAGAACTTGCTGAACGTGGTCAGTTATTCCGCCTTTACACTTTCCTTTCAATGAGATACAAATAAAGTGATTTCCTGCTTTCTGCAATACCAAGAAGTGCTCAAATAATTCATTACTTGTAATGTGCTAAGAATCAGATGCTTTAAACTTGTTACGTGGCTATTTTTTTCATAACAAAGCAATTTATTATTAACTGAAAAATAAAACAAATTTCTGAATTCATTACTTGTAGTGCCTTGCAGAAATGGTTTTTTCTTTCTCATTGCTAATTGCTGTTTCTAGTAATTCATTCCATAGTTGCTTCCAAAGAGCACATTCGAATAACTTAATACAAGTAGTGTGTTACTCCATAACTTCTAGGTAATGCTGAAGGGAGGCGATCACTTACCTCCTATCTCATTCAATGTTAAATGTACGGCCTTTTATGCATAGTAAGGTAATATAGTCGGAATTAGTGGTCATTACAAGGTAATTGATGCTTCATATATTCAGAATATATTCCATCCGCTACTGGGTTACTTAGTTCATGTTTTACCTTCGATATCATTAACGGTGTTGTTGATAGCGAGTATATGGTAAGATACGATTTAGTACCCGATTAGGCGTACACGGCAAGGATAAGGTACCGCAACAACAACCAGCACTGGGTTACGTGGGAATCTTTTAAACATGATTTCTTAAAATTTTTCCTACCAGCTTGGTACTTCGAGGACGTTGACGACGAAATCCGGCGTAGGCACCAGCAGTCCAAAGAAAAAATTAAGGACTACGTGCTTGTGATGCAAAATATGATGAGACATGTCAACTATACTGACCCACAAATACTGGACAGGATTTTTCGAAATCTACAAACGAATTACCAGTGGTACATATGGCGGAAGGATTTCTAAACCCAAACGGAGCTGATAGAGTTAGCTGAGGATTTCGAAAACCTCAGAGTCAAAGAGACCCCCGTCGCACAGTAACTCAACTACCTACTGAACATCATTGAATGGTGTCTCAATATCAAGAAACCCACATCAATACGATTACGGTGTATAGCAATTTCGGCGTAAAAGGTCTCCTTGACCGAACATGTTGTAGAGGACCAGCAACTTTTTGCCGAAGATGTGGGCGCCGAGGGGTACGCTCTAGCGTTTGCTGTCCTTTTCAGCCAAGAAACGACCCCGGGGTTCGCTACTCTGAATTCAAATGCTCACAACAACAAAACTACTTTTCCGATATTTTTTATCAAGCATTTGTTTCTTTGTTATTGTGTTTTCTTTAAAATGAGTTCATGGTGAGAGCAATCTAAAAAGCCATTATTTTTTATTATTTAATAAGTACAAAAAGTGTGTGTGGTCAATTTTTTGTGTTTAATTATTTTACATCAGTAAATGTAGTTAACAGCAAGCAAGGGGAGAATTGTTAAAAAATTTTTAGTATTGTGAATATTTTGGAGCTGGTAAGTAAACTTTAAACAGTTTTTATAAATTTTTAATAAATTTTATATAATTTTTTAAGACAAAAAATGATTCGTCCGTTGACAAAGAATATTGTGGAATGCACTCACCAGCTTCTAATGGAAGGTAAAAGATGTTGTGCAATAGCAGCAAAACTCGACGACAGCAAAAGCGTCCTTATAAAAATGCGCATAAATATGGCCACACCGCCTCCAATTTGTGCAAGTGGACCGAACAAAATCTTGAGCCCAGAACCAGAGCGGTGTATTCTTTGAGAACTGTTCCAGTACAAAGTGGAGACGGCAATGCGAATCTACAAAAATGTAATTCGATATGATCATTTGTGCTTGTAAGCAGCGACAGTTAAAAATACATTGCATTCTGGTAGTTTGCGAGGTCGAGCAAAAGTAAAGAAACCTCTACTCACAAAACGTCATCAAAAGCTTCGCCTTAATTTAGCTTGAGACTACTCACGTTGGACTATGGAGGACTAGAAGAAGGTCATATTGTCGGATTAAACCAACATTAATTGAATGGGATCAGATGAAAGGTAGTGGACTTGGCGAAAACTAGGAAGCACTCTAAAGGCACGGCACGTTTGAAGTTTGGTGGCGGTAGTGTTATGTGGTGGGGATGTATGATGGCGGGGGGAGCTGGCACTGTACGGCAAATAGCTGGCAAGATGACTGCCAAGTATTACGTTTACATTTTGTCATCGAACCGCACGCTACTTGACAAAATGTTTCAACACGGCAATAATCCCAATCACACTGCGAAAATAATTTAAAAAAGGCTTAAAGAAATCGCATTTAAAGTGCTTTCCTGGCCCCTCCAGTCTGCTGATCTCAATCTGATTGAACACCTTTGGGATGAGCTGAAAACGAATGTGGTATGTGTTCCAAGTTCGTTGGTTGAATTGTGGGGCATGTCGTGAGAGCTTGGGAGTGACCCATTGACCCTAGCACCATGTGTGTGCCAAAACCTGGTCGAAAGTAAACCACGAAGAATTGACGCTGTTCTAGCTGCCAACGGTGAATACACAACATATTAATTAAAACTATTTAAGACATTTTTTATGTTTTACTTAAACACAAACAATTGAAAACATGCACTTTTTGCACCTATTTGAGAATAAGAAGATACAAGTTTTTAAAATGGCTTAACCAATGCATTCATTTTAAAGAAAACACAATAACAAAAAACAAGAGCTTATACATGCAATAACAATAGAGTTCAGCTACTACAGCTTTTTCGCACTTTCTCCGCATTAGATCATCTTAAGAACCAGCCCAAACAACATTACAACATCTCAATAAGGCCATTCACAGTTCGAATACGCTGGTCCGCCATTTGTACGATCCGCTATTTGTATGCCAATTTACGAAAGCGCATTTTGCCTTGCTTTTGCTTTGCATACAAACGCAAATACGCAGGCACGCTGAAATAAAAGCAGCCCTTAGACGTGTTTTTTGTACCTCGTATTTTTATGATCTGTCAACAGCCGCATAATGACATACATCACAGGGCTGCACAATTTTTTAATACGACGGTCACATGGCGAGGTGCTCACAGTTTGAACAATAACAAATGCTATAAATACGATTTGTTAAAAGTACGCTCAAACCGTGAATAGCCCTAATGATATCGATAAGAGTGGTCCAAAACAATCTAAAGTGAGAAAAATTTACCCACCATAATATGGGTTGGGCTCAGGGACAACACAAGACATAACAACTAACCATGCGTTAATATAGATCTAATCATACATTAGTTTTCAATCTACTTTTGAGTTGACCTTTCGATAAGTTAACATCAAAAAAGCTACAGTTGTTAACAAAGGTACTCATGCGATTTAAAGGAGCAGTAGCCATATAATTTGTGTTACTAAAAGGTAAGTAAATTAAATTGTTAGCGTTTCTACTGCTTCTACGGTTAGTGTTAAAATTTATAAGAGTTAGGAGTTCCGGTGAATCGAACCCACCAGTTATGAGTTGGTGTAAGTAGACGATATCAGCAGACTTCCTTCTCTCATTTAAAGATTGCATTTTTAATAGTTTTAAACGATCCTCATAAGGAGGAAGATTAAAAGTGTCAGTTCCGCTTAAGCCCCTTAGAGCAAACCGAACAAAACGTTTTTGAATTCTTTCTATTCGTTCAACATGTACATTGTAACTTGGCGACCAAACTTGACTTGCATACTCCAAGTGAGGACGGACAATTGAATAATACAGCGTTGTAGTTGTTATCATACTATTAAATTCTTTGGCCCAGCGTTTTATAAAACCGAGCATAGAAGACGCTTTTTTACAAATGGTATCAATATGAACGCTAAACGATAGCTTAGAATCCATGCATATACCAAGATCTTTGACAGAATCTACACGATTTAAAGCTGTATCTTTTATCTTATAATCAAAAATTAAATTATTCCTTTTTCGCGAAAAGGTCATAGTTTGGCATTTATCTGGATTAAGAAACATATTATTTTTAGAACACCAAACTTCAAAGGATTTTAAATCAGACTGGAGTAGAACTGAATTGTCTTTAGAATCTACTGTTCTGTATATTTTCATATCATCTGCATAAATGAGCAGATGAGAGTATTTGATGATGTGGGTTACATCATTAATGGCTAAAATAAACAGAAGTGGACCAAGGTGGCTACCTTGAGGAACACCTGATGCAGCAATAAATTCACCAGACAACACACCTCGAAATCGTATTTGATAAGATCGCTCTGTCAGATACGATTGAATCCAGCTTACAAAAAATTGTGGAAAACCCATTAACTTTAGTTTAAATACAATTAATTTGTGTGGTAGTTTATCAAATGCTTTACTAAAATCAGTGTAAATACAATCGACCTGGTTACCTGAATAAACTGAATTTAAGCAGAATGTTGTAAAATCGAGGAGATTAGACACAGTGGATCTGCCAGTAACAAATCCATGCTGACGAGTTGTTATGACCCTCGCACAATGAATCTTCACACGATCATACACAAGCCGCTCGAAAAGTTTTGGAATCGATGAGAGTTTAGCGATAGGCCTATAGTTGTTTACATCATTCCTACAACCTTTTTTATAAATAGGACTTATAAAAGATTTTTTCCAAAAAAGTGGAAAATTACATTCCCTAATTGATTTATTGAATAATATGGAGAGTGGTTGGCTTAGAACGGAACCACATTGCGTTAACACTGCGGCAGGAATTCCGTCAGGTCCAGCATTGAAATCTTCTTCGATCGATCCAATATACTTTAAAATATCCTCTGAGTTAAAAGATATAGGGCCCAACGAAACCCTGGGTGTAGAGTTCATATATTCAAAATAAACTTCATCAGGACTAAAAGAGTCTGAACAGAATGACTCTTTAAAGAGAGTGGCAAATAGGCCACAAATTATAACGGGATCGTCAGTAAATCCGTCAGAAGTCTTAAATGATGAAGGGAATCCATCAGATTTTTTTTTGGTGTTTATGAAACCCCAGAATTTCTTTGGATCAGACAATATTCTCAGCTTAATATTGTCTAAATAATTTTGATATAAGGTAGCTGAGCAACTTTCAAAATCCAGAAACAAACGCTTGTAGGTTTCTAGGTCATTTAAGTCTAAGCTACAGACATATTTCTTCCATGCCCTATTCCTGTTGTTGCGAAGAGTCTTTAATTCCCTTGTGTACCAAGGGTAAGCACAATTTTTCGCAAATTTTAGGCTATACGGCACGGACTCAGAAAACATAGTAAAGATTTCCATATAAAAAAAATTAATTGAATCTTCAAGATTATTACCATTAAAATATTCTAAAATTACATTAAGTTTATTATGAAGTAAATGATTCAACCTCAGAAAGTCAGCTTTTTTGAAATTGAATTCATAAACTTTATCTATTGAATTGGAATTCACCATATTTTCCCTGTCGGACTTGTACCATATGCTCAGTGGTGGATGGTAGTCATCAACAGAAGTTAGAGCATGAAGGGCCCTCTTAACAATCACGTTGTTACAGTCTGTAGTTAAGACCAGGTCAAGAAGTCTTTCACGACTATTATAAATACAACTTACTTGTTGTAAGTCAGAACATATATTATCAACAAATATATGCTCTTGGCGTGTCTTCGAATTAGATGCACAAAAATATGTATCATCGTCTGAAGATTCCCATTTCAAGTCAGGCAGATTAAAATCACCCAACAATAAAATGTCGTCACTAACGTCAAGAATATTTATAACGTATTCTATGCAATCCGCAAGGCTTGCATAAACTTCCACACTGCTCTTTGGAGGAACATAAGCATTAACTACATATACATAAGAATTACAATGTACAATCTTAATGCATATAAGTTCGATATTAGAAGAGCAGGGAATATCGATAATGGAACTAACGAAGGAGTTCCTAACAGCTAATAAGACACCACCACCGACAGCAGAAGTATTGCCAGCGTATCTGTCTTTTCTATATACTTCAAAGCTATTATCAAACAATTCCAAGTCAGTAATGCTTCCATTTAACCACGTTTCAGTCAATGCGATAATATCTTCAGACAAATTTTGAGACATTAAAAATATGTCTCGCGTCTTAGAGCGTAATCCCCTTACATTTTGATAGTAAAGGGATAGCCTATTCAGTTTTTTTGAGTTTGACGAACAGGTTGAGTCGTCCTTCTAGACTTATTCTTAGGCAGAAACTCTGAAACGAATATATTATCGGTCCACAAATTAGAATTTAAAACATTTGCAAACTCTTCAGCTGGAACTGTGAGAATGAAGGAAGCGTGGGAAGGTTTATTCCCTATTTTTTTACATGAAAAAAAGTCGTTTTGACTCAACAAGTTGTTATGTTTGATAAACGTCAATACGTTTTCAACAGTTGTGTCAGGCTGAAGACGTGAAATAAATAAATTTTTCCTCCTTGACACTGCCCTTAAATTTAAATGATTTGTGGATTCAATAGGAGGTAAAACTGGACTATTAGCTTGATGAACAACATCGGATAAGTAGTTTTGTTGTTATAAGCATTTGTAAATAGAGTAATTAAACACGTGGTCAGTTGTTTGAGTCACTGTAAATACATCTGCAACCTTCGACACGGAAGCCACAAAAAGTTTCATCAGTAAGGGATTCGCTTACCAATTAAGGCAGCAGTGTCGCAAAATAAATATAGATGCCGATGTCACTCTAGCCGACGGGTCCGTGAGACCTCCTACGCATGAAGTAGAAACAAAGATACGCTAAGGTAATATAAATCACAGCTTCAAGTTCCTTGTCATGCTATTTGCTACCGAGGATGTTCTTTTGAGCTTAAATTTCTGCATTCAAAGAGGAGTAAAATTTAGCTCTGGAGGAAGGACAATCCAGCTCAGACCCAAAATAACCCTGCCGCATAGTGCTGAAAATTTGGAGGGTTCAGTGAAGAAAATTACCATAAAATATTATAGCAGGAAATGGAAAGCAGCAGCATCTGCGTCATCAACTGTCACCACAGCCGCACCTGCGCCATTAGCTGTCGATAAAACGGAAGCTAGAATACGAGCATCAAAGCAGCTCCGTCGCCGACGCCGATGCCGGGAAAAACCATATGTTCAAGGGGCTCAGATCAAAGATTTTGTAGCAGCAGTAGAAATTCCCCTCACGAATAGAGAAAAGGCCAAAACAACGGAGAAAAATCAATGGAGCAACGAGAACGAGTCAATGACAACGATTTTTAGATTTTGAATTTGGACAGTTTGGAAGCATTCACGGGGTGATGGAACATAAAATCGTGATATCCGACGACCAGCCTATTAACCATAGGTGCTTCCCATGGAACCCAGCGATGCAGAGCATCATTGACGAGAAGGTCAACAAACTGCTGTCAAAGGGATGTATCGATCCATCGCGACTCTGTATAGACTACCGACAGCTAAATAGCAAGTCAGTACCCGATGCTTACCCGCATCCACGTATTAATCACATCTTGAATCATCTGCTTAACGCCAAATATGTAAGCAGTCTAGATCTAAAGGACGGCTACTGGCAGATTCCAATGGCGACTGAAAGTAAAAAGTACTCCGCATTCACCGCATCCGGCAGTGGTTTGTATCAAGGGCGCGTCATGCCATTCGGCCTTCACTCAGCACCAGCAACATTCCAGCGAGTCCTCGATAGAGTCATAAGCCCAGAACTGGAACTCTTCGCGTTTGCTTATCTAGATGATATCGTGGTAACAGGGGCGACGTTTGACGAACATATACAGAATCTGCGGGAAGTGTTTCGACGCCTACGAGAAGCTAACCTAAAAATCAACGCCGAAAAATTCGAATTTCTTAAAACGAAGATTAAATACTTGGGTCATGTGGTGATCGGGGATGGTTGAAAGTAGCAGCCATCAGAGATCTGGAACCGCCGCAGAACGTGAAAGGAGTGCGACGATACTTGAAAATTGCGTCATGGTACGGATGGCTGGCTCATTCCGGCCTTCGCAGCGATATCGTAACCGTTGATAGCATTACTCAAAAAGGGAAAGCACTGTAAGTGGGCAGAAGCCCAACATAAAGCATTCGAGGGAGCTCACCGAAGCTCCGGTATTGGCATGTCCGGACTTTAGCCAAACGTTTACGCTCCAAACCGATGTCAGTGAGAGCGGTTTGGGTGCAGTACTTACGCAAGGAATCGAAGGATCCGATCGAGTCATATCCTATGCTAGCAGACACCTGAATAACGCGAAAATCATTCGCCCCCACCGAAAAGGAGTGTTTGGCAATCGTGTGGGATATCCGGAAGATGAGGCCATATCTTTAAGGGTACGAGTTTGTAGTTATTACAGACCACTTATCGCTAAAGTGGTTAAATTCGATTGAAAGTCCCTCAGGTCGAATCGCTAGATGGGAACTCGAGTTACAACAGTTTAACTTCACGATCAAAACGTGGCAACACGATGTTATTTCTTTTTTATCGATTTTTGAAGTGGACCAAACAGATCCCGCTCCGAACCGCAACAACAGATGGGTTACTCAAGGCTTTTCGCGAATGAATCTTGGGTAGATATGGAGTACCCAAAGTCCTCATTACCGATAATGGTACCCAGTTCACAAGCCGCTTATTTAAACACTACATATAAGCCCTAGGAGTACAGCAGCAATTCACCCCAACGTATACGCCGCAAGAAAACCCAACCGAGCGTGCAAATCGCACCGTGAAGATAGCCAGATAACCAATGACAAACAGCGGGTCTGGGATGAGAGCCTATCGGAGATTTTACTTGCTATAAACACCAGTATATCAGAGACGACCGGTTACAGCCCAGCGTTCTGGACATAAGGAAGGGAACCGCTGTTGCCCTCACTCATTGTACGATGAAGTTACCCCAGGCACAGGAACTGAGAGCATCGAACCCACAAAGCGAGTATCCCGACTGAAGAAGATTTTACGATCGTGCAACACAACATGTCCCGAGCAGCCGCGGATCAGGAAAGGCATTATAATCTCCCTCGATGACCATGGAAACCGACCATTGGAGACGAAGTACTCGTCAAGCAGCACTCGCTGTCAAAACCGATAGACAGTTTGCCGCCAAGCTAGGACCAAAGTATGCTGGTCCTTATACCTCTGTGAGCTTAATGTCACAGTCATAGGTCGACTCGAACAGAAGGGAGACAATCGCACTCGAACAGCACACCTGAGCAAAATTAAACCCTTTGTTCGTTCGCGATGCTTAAACGAAACAACAGTAAACCACATAAGTCAACAAGAACGCCCAAAATATATGTTTGAAACTCACGAAAAGTCTTTTAATTTACAGTCCGGGGAAACGACGAGCCTGGACCATCCAAAAGACACATCCTCGCTCCTGCGGAAGGTTTTCGGGGGGCAAGCGAGGTTGCCGGACCGCCAAAGCGACGGGGCATCGCTGCATAGTTCCCCGCGACCAAAGACGCCTGAAGTGTCCACAGACGAAGAAGCTGGAGTAGCCTGTCCTGACAGTGGTCCTGTTCTGGGAACTACGGACGAAACCGAAGAGGAGCAACTCGACTACACTCTGTCAGACACGCGTAAGGTTCTGAGATACCTCTACTCCAGTCGCAGCCCGGCGAATGAAGATGACGAAAGGCAACTAGAAGTCAGGGTACCAACTCCACCTTCCCCACTAACGTCTTTGAGCTCGTCAGAAGATACGAGCGAATATGAAAACATCCGGCCACCAAAACCCAAGAGCATCTATGGATGGTATCGCCACTACGACCGCACCGAAACAATCCGTGGTGTGGGCTTCACCAAAATTATACGAACCATCCGTATGGAATGCACCGTATAGAATGCA
The DNA here is from genome assembly GCA_963920525.1 of Dichetophora obliterata. NCBI lineage: Eukaryota > Metazoa > Arthropoda > Insecta > Diptera > Sciomyzidae > Dichetophora > Dichetophora obliterata. Next base: position 136,788,409 of record OY986437.1, read on the forward strand.
GCACCACCAGAAGGGCAATCCCCAGATGCTGTATACCAGCCCGTGGGACGACGACCGCTAGGGCACGCAGCCACCAAAGGGTGTCATCGCAGATCAGGGTTTTGACCACGGAAAAGACGTATACCAGACGAGTCCGGTAGATAGCACGGTCGTTTCTATCCACTCAGCGGACGCAACACCAAGCGTGGTCAACGACAACGACGTCGCTATCGCAGCAGAACAACCACAAGGCCCCGGCTCAGACACCTCTGATACCTCCGATAGTTATCAGACTGTCAAAAGACAGTTCGAGCAAAGAAGACAAGAACGAAGATGAAGACTGCAGAAACAGCTCGCCGTACCAAAGCGGCTCAGAGTCCGAAGGGTCTGAAGCCAAACCGAAAAGAAACCCAGACTCGATATCGCACATCCAACGTCCCCTCGATACATCGAAGGCCGAACACCTCCCCGATCGAGGCTCCCCGAGGAGGAAGATGTCCCCAACATATGGTCGAGGTACGACGAAGAGATGGTACGCAGGCTCCAAGCAGCAATTCGCGCTGCATTACCCAAGCGACGGAAGATGGCTCGCATGACATTCAAAACCACCGTCCAAAGGAAGGTGTTCCAGATAACTATTGCCCGGTCAGGTCGACAAAGCGTCCAAAACGTCCTCCTCCCCCCTCGAAGTAGGTGGGACGTGTGAACACAAAATAACGCAGTATTTTGGTCACACAGTGGCTACCCAGCTAGCGACACAACAACGCAGTAAGCGATACAACAACGCAGCAAGCGACGCAACAACGCAGTGTAGTGTGCTCTCGTTATACACACTGCCGACCCTAAGTTTCGTTGTTATAAACAGCAACATATTGAGTGACTAATTAGTTATTGAGTGACTTTAATTATCCATGGATGTAGCATAAATCACCACAACCAAAATCTAATAAAAGTATTAGAAAGACTTCAAAGACATAATTTGAAATTAAATGCGGCCAAATGTTGTTTTTTACGTCCTGAAGTAGTATATTTAGGACATCTTATTACAAGTGAAGGAGTCAGAACCGACCCAGCTAAATACGATACTGTAAAAAATTATCCAACTCCGAAAAACGCAGATGACGTTAGGCGATTCGTTGCATTCTGCAACTATTATAGAAAATTTATTCAAAATTTTGCAGACATTGCAAAAAGTTTAAATGCATTATTAAATAAGTCTTGTAAATTTGTTTGGTCTGAAGAATGTCAAATTGCTTTCGATACACTGAAAGAAAAATTAATAACTCCACCTTTATTACAATACCCAGATTTTGACAAGCCGTTCATTCTAACGACTGATGCTTCAAATTATGCTTTGGGTGCAGTATTATCGCAAGGCGAAATAGGTAAAGATTTACCAATATCTTATGCCAGCAAATCTTTGCAAAAGTATGACTTAAATAAACCAGTTATTGAGAAGGAATTATTAGCTATTCATTGGGGAATAAACTTTTTCAAGCCATACCTTTACGGCAGAAAATTTACAGTTATAACTGACCACAGACCACTAATCTCGTTATTCACTCACAAAAACCCTTCCTCAAAAATGACTAGGATTCGACTAGATCTATGTGACTATGACTATGACATAATATACAAAAAAGGTAGTATGAACACTAACGCTGACGCACTCTCAAGAATCCAACTAGACTCTGAAACTTTAAAAGAAATGATACCACAAGAAAATGATGAAAAGATAAAAAGAACGTTAATTATTAAAAGAGGCATGGCAAATAAAGAAGCCATTAAAAATAATGAGGCAAATTATAATAGCAATGAAAAAATCTTTGTAGATGGTGACAATAACCAGAAGTCTGATCAACTTCTGATATGGGATTGTACATCAATTACTGACGTAAAGAATATGAAGAATTTAAAATTTTATACGGCCAAAAATAATGAAAATAAAATATATATTGAAAGTAATATAGTGCACGGAGCGATTAGCGATAATCCATCGAAACCAGTTTCGTTTTCGGAGAAGCTAAGATCTAAACATAATAATTTAAAAATGCATGCGGGATACAGCGATAATTCAACGAACCTAGATTCGATTTTGAAGAAACTGATATCTAAAATGAAAAATAAGAATATTGAAGAACTAGCGCTAGCCAACAATGATAAAATATTCAAATTGTATACAAATAAAGAATTTAAAGAAGCTTATACAAAGATACAACAAAATATTCAAAAAGGAAAGAATCCTCAAAGTCCTCAATTAAAAATACTAATTTATAACCCACCAAAAAGGGTACAAGATGACCTTACGAAATTTAAACTAATCAACGATTACCATAACACAGGCCACCTAGGTGTTAGAAAAACATTAATAAAATTAAAACAAAGATATGTTTGGAAAAACATGGGTAAGATGGTAAAGAACTTTGTGTCACGCTGTGATATATGTGCAAAAAGTAAACAAACACTTCACACAAAAGAACCACTCACGCTAACAGACCCCTAGCAATAGTTTTCAGACATTGTCAATTGACACTGTAGGACCATTACGAATTTCAAACGAGTACCGCTACATACTGACAATACAATGCGAACTGACAAAATTTGTAATTGCACACCCAATGTCGACAAAAGACGCAGACACTGTTGCAAGAACATTGGTTGAGCAAGTAATTCTAAAATATGGCCACTTTCAAGTGTTGAAATCAGACAACGGCACTGAATTCAAAAATGAAGTAATGCGCAAAATATGCAAGCTTTTGAAGATCGAACAAATATTTTCGACACCATACCATCACCAGACAATAGGCTCTCTCGAAAGAAACCACAGGGTGCTAAACGAATTTTTGTTGACAACAGCTACTGACCACGAATGGGACAAGTGGATCCCATACTTCACATTTACGTACAACACGACCCCACACATAGACACAGGATACGCACCACATGAATTAGTGTACGGAAAACTAGCGTCATTACCAAATGACATTTACAATTCACAAACAAGGTTTTATGATTTCGAAAGTTACCTGAGCGAGATGCGTACTAGGTTGAATTTTGCTCTAAATAAGGCAAAAGAAATGCTCATACGAGCTAAACAAAAGCGTACTAATGAGAATTTGGACTACACAAATACACTAAGAGCAGAAATAGGAGATTTAGTTTTACTTAAAATAGAAGATAGGAATAAACAACAATTACCGTATAAGGGCTCATTTAGAATATTAGATAGATTAGGAGTTAATACTGTGATAGATTATAATGGAGTACATAAGAAAGTACAAAATAACCAACTAAAACCATATAAGGCAATAATTTAATACTTTAGCAAGATAATTAGTCAAATACATTGAAACAAAAAAATATTATATTACTCTATATCATATATATATATATTTATCATATTTTAATACTATTTTATTACATATATTTTGAGAATAGATGACGCGTTTAAGAAAAATTATTGTAACCCCTAATTTTTCTCTTAAGGATGAGGGTGTAGTGTGCTCTCGTTATACACACTGCCGACCCTAAGTTTCGTTGTTATAAACAGCAACATATTGAGTGACTAATAAGTTAGCACTGCATTATCGGCGTGTGCTGCACTCAGTGCATGCGAATATTTTGATTACTCACTCAATATTGTTGACCGTGCCAAATTATCATTCGTCAAACCAAAAATATGTAATTTGAATCCTTTCGATGATTCAAATTCAATATGCAAGAACGAAACGCAACATAGGTTATAATTATATTAATTAACTAGAGAAGTATGACCATAGATTAAGACTACTAAGTAAGTTTTGTAAAAATGTTATAAAAGAGCCGAGATGGCCAACAATAAATCAGACTTTAATTAACTACACAAGTTGGCAGATCTCTGCCTTGTTCAGTTTATTTTAAACGTCTCTGTTTGCCTTGGACATAGTTCAAGTCGGCAAACACTGTAGCCTATAGCGAAGGCAAACTCTGCCGCTATAACACAATAATACGACCCTTAATATATCTTAAATAAAACGATATTAAATAAAATATAACTTGGCGATCCTAAAAACTATATAACATGGCGATCCTAAAAAGTATATAACAGCAGCACAATTTATTTTATTATTCTCTTATTTAATTATTTTTGCTAATTTACTATACTTATAATTATTGATACAAATTAATTTAACTCCCTTAGTTTTGCTTATATGCTTTGCTGGTATTATTAATACAAACCCAAATTAAGATTTAAGACTAATATTTAATTCACAGGCTAAGACTAAGATTATTTAATTATTTATTTATTTACTTGATTGCTAAACCTTAACAGGTTTTATAGCAAATTTAAAATTATAAAATAAGATATTCAATACAATTCAAAAATATAAAGTATGATTTTGATTAAAATCATGTATTATTAACAAACTAAAAAGTTTTAATAAATTGCTTAAAGTATATAATTTTATTAAAGTATAAAAAATAACAAAGAAAAAAGTTAAGTCAAATCGAATGATATCAGACAGCAAAGCAGGGTTGCGTTTTCAAGACTAACAAGGTCAAGTTAGCAACAATTTTTGTATACGGCGGAGTCGTGTGACAAACAAGGTCTCATACCCAATAAAACACCACTCCAATAGGTATATTTATAATATATATCGTTCTGTCTTCCTGAAGCCGGTGAGATCCTGGCTTGACAGGGTGGTTACTCTACAAACTAGGTCAACTTCACCAAACCAATTTTCATAAAATAAAGAAAACCAGTTGCGAACGCAGGCACCAAGACAAACTAGGTCTTATCGGCCACTCATATTAATATATTACAAATCGATCTAACGTAGTGTTTCAAGAGGTAAAAAGACACCAAGACACCACGGTACCGTCGACAAATGTAGTCACAATCATCATGAAGATAAGAGGCAATTGAAGATCCCAGGTTTAGGATGTTTATACACCAAAATTTTCCATTTTACGCTTAGGTCCATTTATCCATTTAGATTGTTATATTAATGATAATGTGTTTACAAATCACAGTTTGAAAGAACTTTACATAATCAACGACGGTACTGCAGGTAATCTTTAATTTTATGTTTGATTGAGTCCATGGATTCACTTAAGGATATAACATCAGATACAAAATTAAAATCACCGCAAGCGCTTCTAAGAGGTTCATTTTGCAAATAATTAGTTCTACAAAAGTTCATGTGGAGTAACTCAAAAGATCTTCTAGGACGAAGAGGAATATTAAAATTTATTTTACTCAATAAATATGGACTGTTTACATAACCATGTAAAAGTTTTATAATCCAACAAGCATTTATCATAATTTTCCGATTTTTAAAAAAAGGAAGATTTAAGAGTTGTAGCCGATATTCATAAGGTGGTAAGTGAAAATCAGTATTACAATAAAGATAGCTTAAGCAAAACAAAAGAAATTGTTTCTGCACTGATTCAATGTCGTCTATGTAACAACCGTATCGTGGGCACCAAACAACTGAAGCGTATTTGAAGATAGGCCGCACTAGGGAAGTAAATAAGGCTTTTGTTATGAATGGATCATTAAACTCTTTTGCCCAACGTTTAAAAAATCCTAAAGTACTATTTGCTTTATTTATTCTTTTATTTACATGAATATTAAAGCTTAGTTTAGGATCCATTGTAACTCCAAGATCATTGAAAATATCTAAGGACTCCAATGGATAACCACAAATTTTGAAGGTATATTAGCTGACTTGTCGTATAAATCATTGTAATAAGCTAATAAGACGAAAATAAACGCCATCTAGTGGAAACTAGTTAGTTTAGACTAGGTAAATACCATATTGTGAACCGACGGCGCAAACCACCGGAAGCACGCAACCAGCTGTTCATTAGCATAGAAAAGTTAAAAGCATCCGATCAGCTGTTGTGCCAGCCAATCAGAAAACGAGAAAAGAACTTTAAAGTTAGAATAACTCTGCGACTGTCCTATATAAGGCAGAACCATTCTTGAGTTAAGGCAGTTCTGCTCGGGCCGTAACCAGGGTAAGTCCTATAGTAGCAGTAGAAGTAGAGGTAGATGCAGTTAGCAGACCTAAATCAAAGATGCCCAGTAGTGGCTGATATCAGCAAATTAAACTCACACGTATACTTACGCTCTTTTGTTTGATCGTCAATCAACCAATAGAAAATCAGCATGTTGAGTGGGAGAGACAAACTGCACTTGCAGAACTTCTGTGTCTTATTTTACATTTTAATTGTCATCGAGACTGCTGTCAGTGAACACATAAATTGAAATGATTGCGATACATTAATGATGTCAGCCGAAAAGTATTTTATGTTACAAAATGTTTTTGATGACATGCAATGTCTTATTTGTCATAAGACATTTAAAAAATTAAGAAATATAATTTTAAAAACATTTTGAAGATGTTCACAAAGACATGAATTATTTGCAGGGGGAAGAAAAAGAAAAACAATTTAAAATTTATAAAAAAATTTTTATTGAAAAGTTAAAGGAATGGGTATATAGGAATCTAAAGAAAATGATGAAGATATGGTGGAGGAGAATTTAAAAATGGTTTATCTAACTTAATAAGTTTAGATATTGTAAAAAAGGGAAGGCCATTTTCAGATGGGCCATTTGTCAAAAATATATTGAGTAAAGTTTTTGCTAAACTTCATTATAAAACTAATTTTATTGGAAAATTACCTTTGTCCCGCAATAGTATAACCCGGCGTTCTCCTTATTTGGGTGCTATTGTGGAATCAGCATTAAGGGCAAAAATTAAAAAATTGCGAATTTTTTTCATTCTGTATTGATGAGAGCACCGATATTAATGACCTTTGTCAACTTGTAATCTGCATTCGATGCGTTGATTCAGATTACAATGTTTCCGAGTCAATATATTCTGTTGAAACATATTATGGAAATGTAACCGGCAAATTATTGTTCGATGTCGTCAACGAAAAACTTCTTTCCGATGTTGATTCTAACAAATTAGCCGGAGTTTGTACGGATGGTAAGAACACTATGACAGGCAAACGTGATGGATTTGTAGGCCAGATGGAAAAAAATTAAATTGAGGTTTATACCTTGCATTGTATAATACACAGGGCTGATCTTGCTTCTAAATTAATATCTGAGCATCCGGTCATGAAGGCTACTGAGCGGATAATTAATAGGATAAGGAGCGGCCATAACTCACTGACTCATAGAAAATTTGTGACATTTCTAAAAAAATCAAATGCTTCTCACCACAATCTATTAATGTTTACTGAGGTACGTTGGTTAAGCCGAGGTAACAGTATTAATAGATTGTTTGAGCTTAGAAATGAAGTATTTGAATTTTTAGAAGCTGAAAATATCGAAATAACCGAAAAAGAATATTAAAAGATTATCAATTTATTTTAGACATGGCGTTTTTAACAGACATTTGTAACATTTTGTATGAGTTGAATTTGAAGCTGCAGGGAAAAGATAATAATATTTCTGATATGTTTAAAACTCTTTCAGATTTTAAAAGTCAGCTATTTTTACTTGCAGCTCAAATTGATTCTGAAGACTTTTCGGACTTTCCGAAAACTTCTGTTATTTACGACAAGGAGAAAATCTTGAAAAAGTTTGAACTTTTGGAAATATTAGAAACGCTTTTTAATAACTTTAATGACAGGTTTAAGGATTTTGAAAATATTCAGCATTTACTGGATATTTTTCAAAACCCTTTTAAATGCGATATATTAAAGTACGAATTTCCAATCCAAATAGAACTTATTATACTTCGAAGTGAATTAGATTTCCCGGATAATTTTATCAATATATAATACTGGAAAAATCTGGATGGTACAATATATCCTGAAATAAAGAAGATTTCATTGAAGTGTTTATCTTTATTTCCCTCAACATAGCTTTGCGAACAAATATTTTCAGATTTGAATTATATTTGCTCAAAAAAACGCAATAAGCTGAATTGCTTATTGCGTTTAAAAACGTATAAAAACAGCTGTTATTTCGTCACTCTCACCAATACTACTACCTTGGGCATCTATGACCTAAAGTTACACTCTTACTGTTGGGGCTGCTCATTATATTAGAGAAGGTAGGATTCGTTCTTTAGAGAGTAAGAGTCGGCAAACCTAGAGTTCTAAAGAGTTCTTCACATTTCTTCCAGTTAGAAATTAACCGAAAAAGTTGTGTTGAAAATTTGCTAAGTTATAGAGCTATGGTCAGATCACATAGATATGTTCACAAGAGTTGTGTAATTTTTTTTCGGCTACAATTTTGTTAAAGGTAGTATAGAAAAAATTGGGAATCCCTTCAAGTTATGACCACTAACTATTTTTGGCCTAATAATGACGTGACGATTTTCTTTCATTTTTATGGCCAAAATTATGATTTTAAGTTGACTCAATTTTTTGTTTTACTATTAAACATTTAAGTTGGTAAAAGATTAAAGTTCAGGCTCAAATTTAATATCAACTTATAAATTATAACTTATTTAAAATTATAAAAGAACTGTTTATACTGTATAACACTGATCTACCGAGCAGCGCTGCAGTTGAAGGGCTGTTCAGCTTTGAGAAACTAACGCTGTCCCCTATACGATGCAGCTAACTCGACAAGAATTTTGAGATTCAGTTGTTATTATGTAAATATAATAAATAAAAAGGTAGAGATTTTTAAAAAAACAGAGACAGCAAACTTGTGTTTTCATTGCATTTGTTAAAGTATCATGTTTTATTTGGATTAAAAAGAATTTCTTTAAAAGTGAGCGCGGCCATTTATTTTGTAAAGTTAAGCACGCTCATTTTCCGAGCAAAAGTGAGCGAAATTAACAGCCTTGCATTTTTCCGTTATTTTGGGTATGTAGCTCTTTCCGGTTGTCTAGTCCAGAGGTGTCGTGCAGGGTTCATATTTGCTCATGAAGCTTCATGAGTGAATTTTTTATTTAAAAAAAACTGCTAATATTCATTTTCGTGAAAAGCTGAGCAGATATTTTTTGTTCATGAACTGAAGAGAAAACCAGTTTGTAAACAAGAATATTTTTTACTCTTGTGAAGAAACTGTTGCTATTCATCTCTTCTTCAATGCTTCACTTGTCGTTTGTTGGTCCTTCATTTATTCATTAATTTTTCACGAAGTGGTGTAGGCAACGAAATATACTCTTGTTCGTTTCGTATCATTTTGTTTTTTATACATACACGACGTTTGCATGCTATTTTGTATTGAAGTATGGCATAAAAATATCTTGAATGTTTGTGTGTATATATGTTAAGCAGCGTGGCAACAATAACGAAGCGTTCTGTGATTCTATGGAAAGTTTAATAAACAGCGACATCTTTGTTTTTGATACGCATGCACAGCAGCTAATATGAGGGTTGTCAGCAATACAAATTAGTTAAACGTAAATTAATTAAACGTTAAAAGCAGTGTGGTGAATTTTTTTTCAGAAATAATTTCTTAGAAAATCTCAAATTTTTAACAATTTTAGAAAAAGAAATTAAATGGGTTTAAGTGCATGTTATATGCGCATATTCTCGATTTTTTTGTTCATGAGATTTCTAGTCCTATTTATAACTTCTTTAAAAGTATTTAACTGAAAATTTGAAATTTATATTTTGTTATGAATTTGTATAATTTATTTTATATAATTTATTTAATAAATTTTCTTACTTTTAGTTTTTATTAACTTTTTTACTTTACTTATTATATATTTTGTTTAAAACCAATATGTGATTTTATGAATTAAATACTCCGAATAACATTATTTAGTTTTATTTTATTATTCTTGAAACAAATATGAAGTTTAAAACAAATGTTGATTTGCTACGATTTAAATAAAAATTCTAATAGTTTAAATCATACTTGATTTTAAATACAAATTCTAGTTGTATGATTGTTTAAAATCGTTTATTGAGCTTTAGGTCAGGTTAGAACAATTAATTGCTCTAACGATTTTTTTTCAAAGAAACAACAACAACAAATTTATCAATATGAAAAGGAAAACATTACTAGCTGATTTTATTGCAATTTCGGCCCTGCTAAAGGCTTCATCATCTAAACTCATTTCATTTAAACTCAATCATCTAAACGATCAAACATTTAGAATTTGTATTTAAATCATAGTAAATCAACATAATAAGTAACAAGCTACCAAAACTACCAAAAAAAAACACACTGAAACAGCCTGAAGATTTGTCAGCAAATCTATAGAAACAACTTCAGTAAGCATGCTTTGTCAGTGGTGAATTCCTACAAACTGTTGGACTCCATATAATAACATAAGCATAAACTAAAGTAAAACAAATTAAAGCAACAACAAGAAAATTTAGAAAAACTGAGAAATTGTCACTGAAATCTCATCGCCTCTGTTGGCGTATTGCGCTAAGATGCGCTTGCACGAGGCAAGGCCCGGGATCGATTTTCGCCGGCATCACAAAGATTTCTGATGAAGCCTTTAGCAGGGCCGAAATTGCAATAAAATCAGCTGGTGATGTTTTCCTTTTCATATTGAAAATGTTGTTGTTGTTGTTTCTTTTTGAAAAAAATTTGTTAGAGCAATTAATTGTTCTAACCTGACCTAAAGCTCAATAAACGATTTTAAACTATCAAACAACTAGAATTTGTATTTAAAATCAAGCATGATGTAAACTATCAAACATTTAAAATTTGTAAATCATAGTAAATCAACATAATAAATAACAAGGTCATATAGAAAACTTTAATCAAATGGTAGTTTAAAACAAATTTTTATTTTTAATTTTCTTTCAGCTTCATATTTAAAAACAGCTCAAAATTTAAAATAACATTTTTGATGAATTTTTTGTACTTTGTATAAACAAATGAATTTATATTTAAGCTGGATCAAAATTTTTTTCAGAATCCGCAACTTTACTAATAACTCTATTGATAGTTTAATTGGCTATTTTAGCTTTGTCAATGTTTGCACAAATTAACTAAAGACTATGACATAGCCAACCGTGAAGTTAATTTATTAAATTTTATGTGTGGATTTTTAGGGATTTTAGGTTTTATATGTAATTTTTGTTTCTGTTGGAAATTCCAAAACAGGCACTTTGAAGATTTAAAAAAAAGTTAAGTTTCAACAGCTATAACCTTTTTATACGAATTTTAGTTTTTGTAATTTTTTGCACAAAAAAGCTTTAGATTTCGCTATAGCCACCCAACCCAATATGCCGTTTTTTTAATATTGCATTTTTTGATTTTTGCGAATTTTTTTCGTAAAAACGTACCAAATGTAATACTTGTGATTAAAAATGTCATAACGACCAAATTATTTAACGTTATACCACCAAATTTTTTTATTTGTAATAAATGTTGTTTCAGAAAATATTTCAATATTTCATTGCAATTTTTAAACATTTCGATTTTTAAGAATTTTTTTTATTAAAAAAGGAATAAATAATTTTATTTTGATAAGTAAATTTTCACAACATTGGTACTTTTCATCCAATTTTTATGTTTGATAGGTCATTTTACAACAGTAAAAAACGATGTGCACACTAGTTTAAATATAAATAAATAAATATAGCGTTGATTTATTACTTCTTCAATTAAAAAATAAGAGAAACTCTTGTAAAACTCTGCTTAAACTATCATTAGCATGAAACTTTATAGATTTTAGTTTTATATAAAATCGAATATTTTTTTTTCTTAATTGTTGGAGCTACGGCCGTAGCAATCAAACAAAAATTCTTTTGAATTTGTTTATGTTTTTATTTTCGATATTTCGACTTAATTTTTAAGTCATCATCAGGATCTGAAGGAAAGTACCAATATTAAACAAAAATACACTATTTAAAACACATTACATAAAATTATAAACTGCGTCACAGATAAGTGTTGTCAGTCGGATTTGAAGTTAAGTCGTTTGTATGGTGGAGTGTTTATAATATGAAGCATTTCAATTGTACATCATCTGGTGTAATTTTTCTCATGTTGTAAAATTTTGTCTTTTCAAAAACTGGACGGTGACCATTTTGAATGCAGTGAGCTGCAAGTGCTGTTTGTTTTCGTTGTTTGATTTTAAGTCCTATTTATGTGCAGCTAATCTTGTCCTTAGTTTTGATTTTGTCGTACCAACATATATTTGTTCGCATATGCTGGCACCGTCTCCTTTGCATGCGGTTTGGTGAACGACATTCGCCTTGTCCATGTTTTCCAATTTACTTTTTGTTTGGCTATAGATGGTTTTTAGTGTGTTGTTAGTTTTAGAAGCTAGTACAGGGTTGTCAATATTCGAAGCGCCCATCTGGCAACACTGTAACTTTCCGCAGTGATGCCAAATCGACTAATGATAAATGTTGATGAAACTGATGATGAAAACATGAAAACATGAAACATTGATGAAAACTCAACTCAATGAGCGATGAAGCTCATTTTCAGTTGAACGGAACGGTAAACAAACAAAATTGCCGTATTTATGCCACTGAAAATCCACAAGAGATTCAAGAGGTACCTCTTCACGATGCAAAAGTCACTGTTTGGTGCGGCGTTTGTGCTAAAATGCTCATTGGGCCGTTCTTTTTCGAAGATGATAATGGCCACAGAGTTACTGTCAATCAGGAGCGTTATCGCGATATGATAAACAATTTTTTCATGCCAATCGTTCGTCAAAAGCGTATCAGGCACTACTGGTTTCAACAAGACGGCGCGCCACCACACACAAGCCGCACTACAATCGATTTTTTGAAGCAATTGTTCCCTGGCCGTTTGATGTCAAAAAATGGTGATTTCGATTGGCCGCCAAGATCACCAGATTTAACGCCTCCAGACTTCTTTTTGTGGGGTTATTTGAAATCAAAGGTTTACGTCAACAAGCCAAAGACCCTAGAAGAGCTGAAAAACAACATCCGTCAAGAAATAACCGCCATTCCCATCGAAATGTTGAAGAAAACCATGGAAAATGTTGCAAAACGGGCACAATATGTCGTAGAGGCCAATGGCGACCATTTACGAGATATCATATTCAAGAAATAATGTAAGCAAATCTACTTGAACCCAATTAAATGATATTCATGACGAACAGACAAAAAATTGTGGTTTCTTTGATTTATTTAAAAATAAAATGGGCGCTTCGAATATTGGTAACCCTGTACATATTTGTTTTTGTCGTACGTGTCATTTTTTTTTAATTTTTCTGTAAAGCCGTGTATGTATGTTACTCCTTTGTAAATTTTTGGCAGTGAAATTCGTGTTATGTCGACTCGTGACTTCTCTTATTAGGCGGTTAGCTGTTTTTTCCGGAAAACTGTTCCTGGCTTGCATTTGTGAAAAACTCTATCACTGATGCTGAATACTCCACGAATAAAATTTTTGGCAGTATTAATAATAGTCTTTTTTTGATGCTTTGAGTAGAAATTTATCAATCTCCCTGACAACATAGGCTTTTGGTACCAGTCTATCTTTATGATAATATTTTTCCTCATAACCAGAGCATCTAAATATGGTAGTGTTTCTTCGTTTTCTTCTTCTTTTGTAAATTTTGTCTGTGCATGTGGGTGCCATCTTAGTATATATGTATAAAATATAATATAAGCTTTTTTTTTAAATTAACATAACTACTTTACTTTTCAAGTTTCTTGATTTTATCTTTTGCTTTGACATTTGCCGTCAACCATTATTTTTTATATTCTTATTTTTTAATAAAAAAACGAATTTTGTTATATTTAGAATATATTATTTTGATTCTGTTAGGCATGATACAACTAAACAATAGGCATAAGGCAATATACCAGGGGTGGGCATGAGTGAGACCAATAAGAGCCACATTAAGATTTTCAATACCTTTAAAAAAGCCACACAGTACTTCAAATAAAGAAAAAAAACCTACACAAATTTTAATAAACTCAGCAAAAAAAAAGGGAGCAGAAAATTTTGTAATATTTTTAGTTATTTTTGAAAAGCTGTAACTCCATAACAAATTATCCTGACGGGATTTAAAAAAAAATTATTTGAAAGCTTGAAGTTTCTAGTTTGACAGTCTTTTAACCAAATAATCTCATCAGCTACGATTATGGCACAATCATAAGAAAAATCACGGAACAAAGATAGTTAGCTTCTTAATTTAGCTTAAATTTGGTTTATTTTTTATTTTTCTAAGTCAATTTTTTGCTGAGATATCCAACTTTGAATCGAAACGGATAAATTTGCCTTTGATCATCGATATCTTCGCAACTTATGATTGCATAGAAAATTAAAGTACGGTTCTGAATACCGAAGTAAATTTCCTACTAAAGCTATTCATTGGTTTTTGATTTTTCATTTTTAAATCCTTGATTTCAGTTTGGAAAAAGTGCAAAAAATAATTTGTCGGGTGTTTTAGAAAACCAACCCTTATTTTGGAATTATTGCCTAAAAGTCTTATTTTTTCTATGTTTTTTTTAGCTTTTTCCACACCCTAAAAGCCCTGACTAGTTTTAGTCCGGATAGGCTTAGCTGTTTTTTCGGTCTGAATCGTCAAACTTTGAACTAGGAGCACGCGTATTGCTTCTTAAACAACAATTATTTATGATTGAAGAAAAAAAATTTTATTTATATATTATGAAATGAGAAATTTAAAAATTTTATCGTTTTTAAACTAGAAACTTCAAGCTTTAAAAGGCTTTATTAAAAATGTCGATAAGAAGCTTTTTCAAGAAGCGCCTTTCAAAGATCACTATAAAAACTAGAAACTATTCATAGTGACTATCTCCATCGACTATAAAAATTTTGTACACATCTTCTTTCTCTTTAATAATAAAAAAAAATATAGTTTTGTCTCTTTGTTTTGTGTGGAGTCCCTTGAAAAACAGAATTGTTTTGTTTCTCCTAAAATTTAAAGTTTGGTCTCTTTTGTTTATAGGATGCGATATGCACCCATCTTTTTATCACACAATAATAACAAAAAAAAGTCATTAATTTCAATTTTTTTAACGTACAACAAAACAAAAACGATATTTAAACAAATCTTTGGCCAATATTTGAAAACTTGGTTCTGTATTGGTTAAAGTGGTTCGCAACAGAAACAACTAGAAAAACTACAACTAAAACAGCTGACTTTGACATCTAGCTCAACTTTTGTGTGATTTCTCTCCAATCTGAGCTTACCTTGCAATTGAATCATGAAGAAAAAGTACAACATAATTAAAGAGAACGTCCGGTAAAAAAACACGGTTCACATTATCAAATTTTTCTTTAAATCGTTGGTCCAAGAACGATAGTACAACATGAAATTACATGGAATTTGACAGAAATAAAAAATTTAATTTTTTTATATATATTTTTTAATATCAAAATAAAAAAAGACTCACTTTACTCAACAAAGAGCCACATTTGCAACATACCTTAAACACGAAATTATTAAATGTCTTAAGATCTCTGCAATTGATGTCAGCCAAATTTATTCTAGTAGGAGAGATAATGGAGCTAACATCGTAAAAGTGAGTAAGATATTAAAATAAATTTAAGAAGAGCAACTATACGAAGAGTTCAACGATATTGATAATTCATCGTATGAAGACGACGATGAGAATATTCAGTCATCCCTTGCATCAGTATTGACAGTTGTCAGATGCGATGCTCACACTATTCAACTAGCAGCCTATGATGTCTTAAAACAATCATCACCACAAACAAACGAGTGCAGAATTCTTGTAACAAAAGTTAGAGAATGCCTGTTCCCGATAAGGCTATTAGGGAATTTGTATTAGATACAGTGTACTTAAACACAAATTACATTGAAATTGGTTGGGACTTTGTCACTGAATGTGTGGCAGCATTAATTCCATTGGCGAAGTGTACTAAAAAGCATCAAACTCAGCATTATATCATTGGAGACTTTTATAGAGACTGGCTCAATTGCGAAATTGAACTAGTAGACCTCTTTTGACTACACCAAATGCCTCACTATTGCATGAAGCTATGCAAAATGGGAAAAAAGTTATTGCTCGAAAACTATGCGTTCCTAGCAGCTTTGTATCTATAGTGTGTCTGTAGACACACTTTGTTAAAACATTTGAAATAATTAAACGACTTGATAGCTCCCGTGATGAAATTGAAAACTCCTCTGATTCTTTAAACAATGCGTTGAATTAGAACATAGAAGCACCTACCAATTCCAGATCGGCATATGCGAAATTGGCACAGTACATCAACAACATGTCAGCCAATACGACAGGGGCTGATGGAACTCACCGCACTTTTAAGCAGAAACTACTTTTTTTGGAAAACAGCAAAATATGTTCGCTCGACACTGACGTTCTTAAATATTGGCACTCTTACTTTCACCTTGATATTTTAAAAGTTGTTGACGTAGCATTGGCTGTTTCAGCCACCCAAGTAAAGGGTCCGCCAAATAACGTTTTTTTTTTTAAAAACGCATTGGGTAGTCAGTTGGCTTCAACTCCTGAACCAATTGGACTTTGTATGGCGTCATACCAAGGTCTTTATGCAAAATTCGTCTCAATGATGTCTCCGAAATGTTCAATTGTTAAGAACGACGGTGAATTGATGTTGATGGCGCTTGACGCACACTTTCTGCCACAGCAGCAATATTCTCGGGTGTACGCACTGGTTTTGGCTTTTCACGCTTTGGTTTATCGATGAGGATGCCAGTTTCTTTTACTTTTTTCACAAGATAACGAACATACGGAGCTGACGGTGCTTCTCTTCTTCCAAAATCCATACGCAATTTTCGCACACATTCTGCAACATTAACATGATTTTCAAAATAATGTCGCAATATTTCCCAGCGTTGCACTTATATCAGCGGAAGGATAAAACTAATTATCTGTCAAATCAGACATGAGCTAAGTGATTATTAGACATGAGCTTATTCACGAAATAAGCACTAGTTGATGGCGGACCCTGTATCTGTTGAAAGAGCTTTCAGTGCTTTGTTCTTAATTTTAACAAAATTAAGATCCAAATTAAATAGCAGTACAATAAATAATTTGCTACTGACAAAACTAAATTTCTTGGAAATTAGTCCAGATAATGTTCAATTAGAATATATTGAAAATCTTATTGAGCAATAAACTCTATTTCTATCTTTTCTCTATTTTTAAAATTTTCAAATTAAAAAAAAATATAACTACATGAATAATAAGCTAAAATTATTTTTAAATTAGAATGTAAATCATTATTTCTTCTCACTTTAATAAAAAAAAAATTAAAAATTAAAAATTGAGTTAAAAAATAACCAAAAATGTACGAAATTCATTGAAAATTCATCAATCATTATGTTCGTTATCTTCTTACCGTCTAGACGTGTTTTTTGCGAGCTCTTACTTTTAAAGATATCTTTAACCAAAAGTTCCAAATTAATATATATAAATAAAAATAAACAGCTTTGATCGGCGTGCTCATACATCTTGAAGCGTGATAACGTGGATTACATCCTTTTAAAATACTTGTTATTTAATTTAATTTTCAATATAAATATATATATATATATGTATATTTGTTTATAATTTGCTTCTTTCCTTCTTCCTGTTTTGTTTTTAGCGCAAACAGGTTTCTATAGAGCAAATTATCGTATTTTCTTTTTACATCTGTTTTAACGCTACTGCAAAAACTCTAGTGCTTATTAAACTTTCGATTTGTTGGTTCTACAAAATCAGGGCTGCAAAGTTTCTACATTACAGTGTCTTTAAACAAAATAAACTGTTTTTCATTAAAAGCATTTAAGTTCATTTTTCTCCTTTTACTTTCATATATATTGCAAAACTTACTATTAAACTGAAAATGATCTGCAATTTCCGAAACTGCGCTGTAAAAGGTGAATCAGACCGGCTGGTTACTTGCTGGTTGTGTGATTCATTTTTTCATATCAAGTGTGCAGCGTTGACTGCGAGGATCTTCGATGCACTCAACGAAAGTAAGGGACTTCGTTGGTCATGTGAAGATTGCAGGTTCACAAACGTTGAGATCTTTAAACTTATTAGACAATCTCGGAAAGGTTTTTTGGAGGTGGCTAAGGATCTAAAGGTAGCACAAGATAGACTGAGTGAATACGAAGATTTGTTTAAAAAGTTTAAAATTATGGACGAAGCTTACAATTCTCCAAAACGTAAACGTTCAAACAAAAATCTTCGTAGTTCAGCTAAAACTACTGATATAGCCATGCCATCGTCCAATAATAATACTGTTCTACCTTCTACTTTAACTGTTTTCCCTAATGTGAACATACAGCTTGAAGATCAATCAATTGGAGCTGTCAATACTGATCAAATTACTGATAATATCGCACCAACTAAGGTCGCTTCGTCAGCTGATCAGATTTCTCTTTCTGTTGAAGCAATACCAATCATAGAGGAAAATGCTGATTCTCCTCGCGTTTCTGCCACAAAAAAAAATTACGCTGAAACTTGTCTTGCCTCAAATGTGGTCCCTGCACCTTCTCAAATTACTTCGGTTTCTACAGGAGCGATACCGAAACAAATATCGAACAGCGGTATCAAAGCCCCTGTTCATAAAGAACTTGTGATTATTGAGCCTGCAAAATCTATATTTGTTTCTCGTTTTGCAGCTGATTCATCTGGTGAAGACGTCTTATTCTATATAAACTCTAAGCTGAATATTGTAAATAAAAATATCTCTGTTTACAAATTCAATTTTTCATACGAGCGTATTACGTCCTCTTTTAAAATATCTTTGCCTGGTGATCTTTTTCACAAGGTATTGGATCAAAAGTTTTGGCCTGACAATACGATGGTGCATGAATTTATTTATAGACATCGGCCTACAACTTCCTTGGCTACTTTTCCGGTTTTTAACAAGAATCAAAAAAACTAGATTGTTGCTTTCAGTTCCTTATCCTTTACGAAAACGTTCGTGACATTAACACAAAACTAAATAATATATTAATTTTGAGTCACAACCTTCACTTTAATATAATTGCTTTTAGTGAGACTTGGCTGAAACCTAACACTCTAAATACTGAAATTCTGTGCAACAAATTTAGCATATACCGCAAAGATAGAAACTCCATTCCTGGTATTTGCTCTAAAGGTGGGGGTGTGTTGATTGCAGTCAAAGCGACACATTTCTCTGAAGAGTTATTAATTCCAGAATCCTTGGACATTGAATTCTGTTGTGTTCATGTTAAGTTTGGTTCCTTGAGCCTTTTTATTACATGCTCATATATTCCTTCCCTTTCTACCTTAGAAGTTTATAGCAAACATTTGGCTTCTATTAGTAAAGTTTGCTCAAAACTGCAATCAAATGATCATATTTTAATAACTGGAGATTTTAACCTGCAAAACGTTTTTTGGACTGCTGTTCTGAAATTCCTGAAATATTTTTACCTTCGTCTGAAAGTTCATCCGATAATTACTTTTTAAACGAGCTCTCAATCCAAGGGCTATTCCAACTTAACTGCATTTTTAACAAAAATAATCGTTTGCTTGATCTGGTGTTTTTTGATGACAGCAATATCGCTTCTGTGTCTAAATCAGATCCTGTGGTTACACCCGAAGATTCTCATCATCCAACATTAGAAATTATTTTAAATTTTCCAAAACCATCTGCGCAGTATTCTGATTCTTAACCACCTATTGAGTTTAACTTTAAAAAAACAAACTACGTGATTTTGAAGAATAACTTGTCTAATATAAACTGGAATTCTATTCTAAATATTAATACAAATAGTTTATCTTCTCAGAGTCTTGATGATGCGGTATATGCGTTTAATAGAACGCTCAATGATTGTTTTCTTAAAGCTGTTCCGCAAAGGAAAGCCTCCTTGACATCGGGTCCGGTATGGTATACAAATGAATTAAGAAAAATGAGGAATTTGAAATCTAAATACTATAAAAATATCAAAAACACATAACATATGTGATTTTGGATGCTATACCTCGATTAAATACAGTTATCAACAGTTATGCAAACAATCCTATAATACCTACTTAACAAAAGTAAAATTAAACATCAAATCTGATGCTAAATCCTTCTGGAACTTTGTTAACACAAAACGCAAGATTGATTCCTATCCTTCTTTTATGAAGTATAATTCGGTTGAGTCTGATAATGATAATAGTATTTGCAATGTTTTTGCTGACTTTTTCAAGACGACTTATTCATCATCGTCCTATGATTATTTAAGTTATCCTTTCAATATTCAATCTGGGCATATATATTTCCCAATAATTGACACAAACACAGTCTTATCATTTTTAAAAAATATTAAAACATCATATAAAAGTGGTCCTGATAACATACCTTCATGTATATTAAAATACTGCTGTGAAGAATTAGTAACTCCAATATCTTTACTATTTACTTCATCATTAAAATCCTGCTATTTTCCTGCAGCCTGGAAGCATTCATTTATTATTCCGCTGCATAAATCCGGAAATAGGTCTTTAATTGATAACTACCGTGGCATCGCAAAATTGAGCGCTTTGCCTAAACTTTTGGAGGCAATTGTTACATCACGACTATCGCATAGCGTTAAATCTTTAATGTCTCCTTTCCAACATGGATTCCTTTCTGGAAAATCCACTGTTACTAACCTTCTCGAATTTACATCAAAAACTATAGAAAACTTTGGAAAAGGCATGCAGACTGATGTTATTTACACGGATTTTAGCAAAGCTTTTGACGTTGTAAATCACAAACTATTGATCTTAAAATTACATCTTGTTGGATTTCCTATACCGTTGGTAAAGTGGATTGAATCTTACTTAAGCAATAGAACACAATCTGTTCTTTTTAAGCTCAAGAAATCACACGAGTTTCCTGTTACTTCAGGAGTACCTCAAGGAAGTCATCTTGGGCCTCTTCTGTTTCTACTTTTTATAAACGATTTGCCATCTGTCATAATGCATTCCAGCATCTTAATGTTTGCTGACGACGTCAAACTCTTCCTTTCTTTTAAAAATGATAATGACGCTGTATTTTTGCAAGCCGACATTGATCATCTTCATAACTGGTGCAAAACGAACCGTATGAACCTCAACATGAAGAAATGCAAGCATATGTCTTTCTCGCGCAAACCACCAATTAAATGTACCTTCAAAATTTGTGGTTATCCATTGGAGTCCTTAGATAGTTTCAATGATCTTGGAGTTATAATGGATCCTAAACTACGCTTTAATATTCATGTAAATAAAATAATAAATAGAGCAAATAGTACTTTAGGATTTATTAAACGTTGGGCAAAAGAGTTTAATGATCCTTTCATAACGAAAACCTTATTCACTTCCCTAGTGCGGCCTATCTTAGAATACGCTTCAGTTGTTTGGTGCCCATGATACGGTTATTACATAGACGACATTGAATC
Organism: Dichetophora obliterata; assembly: GCA_963920525.1. Classification (NCBI taxonomy): domain Eukaryota; kingdom Metazoa; phylum Arthropoda; class Insecta; order Diptera; family Sciomyzidae; genus Dichetophora; species Dichetophora obliterata. The sequence goes on from OY986437.1 coordinate 136,809,633, forward strand.
AGTGCAGAAACAATTTCTTTTGTTTTGCTTAAGCTATCTTTATTGTAATACTGATTTTCTCTTACCACCTTATGAATATCGGTTACAACTCTTAAATCTTCCTTCTTTAAAAAATCGGAAAATTATGATAAATGCTTGTTGGATTATAAAACTTTTACATAGCTATGTAAACAGTCCATATTTATTGAGTAAAATATATTTTAATATTCCTCTTCGTCCTAGAAGATCTTTTGAGTTACTCCACATGAACTTTTGTAGAACTAATTATTTGCAAAATGAACCTCTTAGAAGCGCTTGCGGTGATTTTAATTTTGTATCTGATGTTTTATCCTTAAGTGAATCCATGGACTCAATCAAACATAAAATTAAAGATTACCTGCAGTACCGTCGTTGATTATGTAAAGTTCTTTCAAACTGTGATTTGTAAACACATTATCATTAATATAACAATCTAAATGGATAAATGGACCTAAGCATAAAATGGAAAATTTTGGTGTATAAACATCCTAAACCTGGGATCTTCAATTCCCTCTTATCTTCATGATGATTGTGACTACATTTGTCGACGGTACCGTGGTGTCTTGGTGTCTTTTTACCTCTTGAAACACTACGTTAGATCGATTTGTAATATATTAATATGAGTGGCCGATAAGACCTAGTTTGTCTTGGTGCCTGCGTTCGCAACTGGTTTTCTTTATTTTATGCAAATTGGTTTGGTGAAGTTGACCTAGTTTGTAGAGTAACCACCCTGTCAAGCCAGGATCTCACCGGCTTCAGGAAGACAGAACGATATATATTATAAATATACCTATTGGAGTGGTGTTTTATTGGGTATGAGACCTTGTTTGTCACACGACTCCGCCGTATACAAACATTGTTGCTAACTTGACCTTGTTTGTCTTGAATACGCAACCCTGCTATGCTGTCTGATTTTATCGATTTTGACTTAATTTTTTTTCTATTATTTTTTATACTTTAATAAAATTATATACTTTAAGCAATTTACTAAAACTTTTTAGTTTGTTAAAAATACATTATTTCATTCAAAATCATACTTTATATTTTTGAATTGTATTAAATATCTTATTTTATAATTTTAAATTTGCTATAAAACCTGTTAAGGTTTAGCAATCAAGTAAATAAATAAATAAATAAATAAATACAATGTTGTTAATTTGATATCCAATAACTAAAGTAGAACGTGCTTTGCTAGCCGGGAATCGCTTGATTCAGCGATATTTTTAATGAATTTCGTACATTTTTGGTTATTTTTAAAATTTACATTAAAATTAAAGCACCATCTTGCAGAGAAAAAAATTGTTTTTTTAATAAAAAAAAATACAAATTAAATTCTCTTTTCAAAACTGGCTCAAGCATTAAAATCGGTTCACCCATTCTGTTTTTATAGAACTTTTTATAATAGTATTACATTACAAGTGAACCTCCACGGTCCTTCGAAGCTTAAAAATCGATTTTCTCAAAATTCTGACGTGCTACAGCAAAACGCTGAGACACGTATTTCCTTATTTTAAGCCTTTTTTCATATTATATTAACATTTCTCATGTTTACTCAAAAAAATTTGATTTTGTCGGACTGTGTTATTAGTAAAAAAAAAATTATACTACCAATTTTCTGCAAACCTATTATGGCTTGGTTTTATTTTGAATGCAAATTTAACTTTTTCTAAATAATATGTTTTATTGAAACAAAACCTACCAATATAATGTGATTTGTTTCTCTAAGTGTTACACGCAGCCAGTAAATAAAAAAATAAAATGATTCCAGACAAGTGATATTGAAAATGTCACAAAAAAAACTCGCCTCCACTTTGAGTGTGAGCTACGAGAAAATGCACACAGCAGTAATGTATAATTGCTTTCGAGGGTAGCAAAAAACAACAATGCCAAGTACATTGGCAAAAAGTCAATTCTTCGAATTACAACACACACGGAAATATTGAAGTTGTGAGCTAAAAGAGCTAAAAGACCTATGGGATTTGCAACTCTGGTATAGTCTCCTGTGTGATTGACTCTATACAGAGTTGTTTTTGTTGTTGTTGCCTTCTTCAAACTTACTTGATCTAAATAGCTCACAATTAAAAATTCAAAGAATAGATCACAATTAATTAACAAAATAATTTATATAACTCAACAACAATCTATAACGACTTGAAGTTTTTTCAGTGTCTAGATTTGAACGCCGTATGTTTATTTTTTAAATTCGATATGGCTGTCACAATACACAGTTTCAAAGGTAAAAACTACCCAAAAATCATTAGGAGTATTCACGATTCAGTGCACTTAGGTTGACAGTTGTGCAGTTAGGTTGTCGTGAACACACCACCATCATTCACCACCATCAGCTGTCAAATTTTTAAATGCACACAAGTGCACAAATGCGTCAGGTGTGCAATAAGTTCTTCTTTGCTTTGGAAATTCGGAAATGATTTCATTACTGATTTAAGAATAAGCATTTCCATTCAAACTGAAAAATTACCTTGAATTGTCCAATCTGAGAAAATTTTGTGTTGTTCGATCTCAAAGACGAGTTAATAACCTTTACGTTCCATATTTTCGCACTACTACCTATCGCAACAGCTTTCCTATTGTTTCATGTCGATTGTTTAACAAGCTGCCTAATCACCTCAAATGTTTGAAATATAAACATACGTTTTTGAGTCAAGTAAAATTGTGGCTTTTTAATTATGATTTCTCTGAAATTAATTGCCTAGTCAATGCACTTATATAATGATACTCAAAGTTTAATTCTCTTCTGGTTTCTTGTCTTTTATTTTCTTATTTATAGTCGCTACCACCCCTATATCTGTTTTTCTTTCTATTTATTTTTATATACTTAATCTCCCTTCTTTCTTTCTTATATTGTAACTGTCTTGACCCCGCCCTGTTTCCCTTTTCCAAAACTTAGTTATAAATGTGGCTATTTAACACAGTAATTAATTTTACTTTCAAATGACACTACCTTTTCTCCATTCCTTGTCATTTGTAATACTTATTGAACATCATTCAGTTATAAGTTTATCTTTTTAATATATTTTGATAATGTTTAAAAAATTGTTTGATTCTTCAATTAAATTAATGTATATCATAATCCTAAGCTATTTTGCACTTATTGGAGAATTGTGAATAAAAATACAATACAATACAGATCGGAAGATGCCCCTGAGATTAGAAGCGAAGGTGTAATGCTGCCAAACATTTACGAGTGCTTTTAGTTTGCCCAAGACTGAATTTGCTTCGTATTCGTATCTAAGCGACGGTTGATATTAAAAGCGAAGTCGTAATGCCACCAAATAACTTTGGGAAATTCAAATCAAAGTCTAACAATACTATAAAACTTCTCATTCTATTTATTATAGATTTATAAACGATTCTTAAAAATTGAAAAAAGTGAGAGTGTTAAAAAATGTTTAAATACATATTTCTATGCAAAGGTTATAAAGGGAAAAAATAATGTATATAAATATTTTATTATATATATATATATATATATTAGGGCGGGTCAAATTCTGGCTCAGCGAAATTCGTAAAATACATGTAATTTCAAGACTTTTTCTCCACTACAGCATATACAAATTCTGAAAAAAAGCTGTGCGGACTTTCGTAAATAGATTCATACACATACATTCATACATTCATATTTTATAATTGAGAACAAAATCTATTTACGAAAGTCCGCACAGCTTTTTTTCAGAATTTGTATATGCTGTAGTGGAGAAAAAGTCTTGAAATTACATGTATTTTACGAATTTCGCTGAGCCAGACCTCCAAAAAATTCGTCCATACAAATTGACCCGCCCTAATATATATATATGTATAATAGATAACCCTATATAACCTTATATGATATTATTAAATAAAAATAGAATATTCACTCCAGAGTTTTCACCTCCTGATAGAAGGTCTGATTTTTTAGCGTTCCCTAAGGCCTGAATTTTTGGAGGAATATTCTTGGGAGTTTACGCTTGGGGGCGTGGCACCTCCTATACAATCCAAATTTGCGGTGTCGAATAGCTAGGTGGCAATTTTAAAAAAAATCTGTACGCGAGTTGGTCGCATTCATTATGAAATTTTTTTTTGGACAAGTTGGTGTACTTTTTTTTATAAGTTATTTAAAAAATACTTCTGCTTACGTCAATGATTATTTTTAGCCTATATTTTGTAATATAATAATATAATTTTTTTTTTGAAACTTCTTACTATTTTAATTACACTTTATCTGCCTGTACCACCAAGTAAACTGCGCGACAGACGGTATTTGTAATTGAAGCTATTGTACTGAATTTCAGAAAACTTACTAAAGTTATTCAAAACTGGCAACAATTGAAAACATATAAGCTCTGAAAAATTACATAGAAAACGCAAGAGCCAAAATTGCTCCCGCACTAATAAAAATAATTTGTGTTTTACGTGAATTTGATTGCGAGCTTTAGATCAAGTAAATTTTTGAAGAAGGCAGCAACAACAACAACAACAACTCTATTTAGTTTAGTTCAGTTTATTTGTTTACGTCTATGGACAAAATTCCTTACAGACTAAGCAACTTAAAAAATAATTAAGTACACAGTTTTTTAAACACCATTTAGTAAAAAAGTTATTGTATTTTTAAAAGCCAGTTTAGGCATAGAAAAATCTAACAAATTGTTATTGTACAAACTATTAATAGCTATAAGGACTCTATTTATTGGCTCATTAATGGCATAATTAGTTCTATGACAGTTAATATAAAAATAATTAGAGTTGCGTAACGATTTTTGTGGAATATTAAACGATATTAGTTCGAGTAATTTCTCACAGATAATGTAACCATTAATTAAGTCATAAATAATCATAATACTATGCAGTAGTCGTCTATCTTCAAGATAAGATAGACCAATAAGCAATCGACGCGTCCTGTATGACGGCAGAGGATCAGAAAAACTTAAAGAGTGCAAAGCAAATTTCAAAAATCGTTTTTGGACTTGTTCCAATCTTTTTATATGAACTGAGTAAAAAGGGCTCCAAATAAAAGATGCATATTCAAGGCTTGATCTTACAAGGGACGAATATAATGTTTTAAATGTGTATGGGTCAGCGAACCCAGCACTATTGCGTCTAACAAACACTAAAAGAGAGTAGGCTTTGGGGATGATACGATTTAAATGAGAACTAAAGTTAAGACCGGAGTCAAAAATTACGCCTAAGTCACGGATTTCGGATAATCTAACTAAAGCCGAATTATCAAGAGTATAATCAATTAGAATCGGAGAATTAAGTTTATAATAAGAAACGACAAAGCATTTTCTTAGGTTTAGTGATAACTGGTTTAATTTAAACCAAGAAAAGACATTATTTAAATCATTTTGAAGATGAATTGCATCCGACAGACTTTTTACTTTATGAAATACTTTAAGATCGTCGGCATAAAGTAAAAATTGGGCAGTATTGAAGCATGTGGAAACATCATTTATAAAAATAACAAAAAGTAAGGGTCCAAGAATACTACCTTGGGGAACTCCAGACGTTGCTAAAAATGAAGACGATTTGACATTGTCAATGGCAACGTATGAAACTCTGTTAGAGAGGTATGATCCCAACCAAGAGAGAAAAACTGAATGAAAGCCAATCTTAGCTAGCTTTAGTAACAAAATATCGTGTGACAATTTGTCAAAAGCCTTAGATATGTCGGAATAAATTACATCAAGTTGAGAGCGTTCTTCAAAGGTGGTGATGCAGTAGTTTGTGAAAACACTAATGTTAGTAGTAGTTGACCTACCAGAGACAAACCCATGTTGATTTGGACTTATTAAATTTTTTAATGCAAAGTACATTTTATCTTTAACGATTTTTTCAAAAAGCTTAGAAGTATTGGTTAGCTTAGAGATGGGTCTGTAGTTTAAAATATCATGTTTGTTGCCGGCTTTAAAAACTGGTGTTATAAGCGAAGCTTTCCATTTATCGATAAAAACTCCCGAAGTGAGTGATTTATTGAAAATAAAACAGAGAGGTGAGGACAAAGAGTGAGCACATTTTTTTAACAAAAAAGCGGGAAGACTATCTAGATCACATTTGATCGAGTTTTTCAGGCTATTTATAGCAGTTTCAACATCAGAGAGTGTAACCAGCATACTACCAAAATTAATTCTAGTGTTTACGTTATCAGCCACACAGGAGTTGACTTGATCCGGATTATTTACAAAATTAGATTTAAAATAATTTGCAAACAATTCAACTGTATCATTTACGGAGTAAGAAAATGCACCATTATAAAACATAGATGAGGGAATATTCGAAGAACCCTTTTTAGATTGTATAAAGGTCCAAAAAGATTTAGCATCGGTTTGAATCCGGTTTTCAATGCTTAAAACATACTGTTTATAAAGAAATTTATTTAAAAAATTAAATTCGCGTGAATAGTGAACATATTTAGATTTAAAATCAGGGTTTCCAGAAATTTTAAACTCATTGAAAAATTTGTTACGCAAATTTTTCAGTTTTTTTAATCCCTTAGTGTACCAGGGAAGCTTATGGATTAATTTCTTTAAAGGAATATTACAAGCCAGTATATTGGATAAGTTGCTTAGAAATATATCAAAGCATAACGAGACGTCCAAATTATCAAAAAGCGATTTCCAATTTATTTCATTAATGAGCCGATTTATAGTTTCAAAATTGCAATTTTTAAAATCATGAAAATGTTGTGAGGAACTAGTTATATTAAAATATTCATAAAATTCTATATTAAAAGTAAGCGCAGAGTGATGAATGCTTGATTCAGAAATAGAAAATGGACATTCATATAATTCATAATTTAGCGATTTGGTTATAAAAATTAAATCAAGTAATTTGGATAACTTATTAAAAATAGAATTAATTTGAATCAAATCAATATTAAGAAAACTATCGATTAGATGAATCTCGTGTGCCTGGTTAACATTTGTTGGCACAAAAATTTTGTCATCAGATTAAAAGTTCCAGTTTACTTTACTAAGATTAAAGTCACCTGCGACGCAGATATTTTCACCACCATCAATTGCAGACAATGATAATATATTATTAACATGAGCGTTATAAATTTCATAAGAGCTGTTAGGCGGAATGTAGGAAGCACAGACAAACATTTTTCCTTTTGGAAGATGGATAGAAATGCAAACCTGGTCTATTAATCCGTCCAGGGAATCTAGAGTGCACAGCGAAGAGCATAATTTTTTTCGAACAATAATAATAACTCCCCCACCTCTAGAGCATCCAGTTTGAGCAACAGATCGATCTTTCCGATATACTTGGAAAATAGAGGGATCAGCAATCTCCTCATCCAAAAAAATCATTATTCAGCCAAGTTTCAACAAGTATTAATACATCATAGTCATTTTCAGTGCAAAAAGAATGAGTAGTATTTAATTTTGTACGCATCCCTGATAAGTTTTGAAAATAAAATTTGATGCAATTATTACTGGAAGCAAAGTTGGCATTGATTTGTTTTGTTGTATTTGCTTTTGAGGCGTGAATTTTGGATCTAAAAAAGAGAACGGGCGAACACGAACACCCATAGGCCAAAGCTCTGGATTTAGAATTTAATCGTAGAAGCATGCAGGAATGCTGAGCTTAAAGTTGACTCTTTTAATATTTTTTTCATCGGTATCTCTTTTCACCAGACGAAAGCAATTTATATGATGTTTATCAATATTAGCATGAGATGCAACATAATCAATCACATTAGTATATGTGACCGATGGCTTAAATGAAGAGAGATGAAGAAGTTTAATCGGCATCGCAACTCCAAGTTCAGTATTTGAGCTTCTTCCAACAATACTCAAAGGCTTGTTTTGCATATTATTACGTTGTTTGTGGTGGGTTTTATTTAGCCCAAGCTGCAAATCAGCTGATGACAGCGCGCCAATATTAGGAGAGCGAGGAAACGATTCGGGAACAACAACAGCAGAGCCACATGAAACTGAAGATTCATTAGAGACAGGCAGCGGCGATGATACAGCGGGCGACAAAGGCAGGGGGTTAGTCAAAGTCTTATTGTGATTTTTATTTTGTTGTTTGTTTTGTGTTTTCTTTTGCTCATGCAGAATTACAGCTGATGACGACGCGCCCTTATTATGAGAGCGAAGAAGAGACTCAGCAACAGTATCAGCAGAACAACAAGCAACTAAAATATTATTCGATGCAGTTTGTGGTGTTGAAACAGCGGGCAGCAGAGGTAGCGGGTTAGCAGCAGCCCCAGCAGGCGTATTAACAACAACAGCAGCAGCATTAGAAGTAACGGAGAGGCAAGTGTCGCTTGGAAAACACGACAATTTGTTTGAAGCATTCTTAGCGACCGCACCAGTCGAAGCTTTTTTAGTTTCGAAGAGCTTAATTTTTAAAGCATTAGCTGGTAGTAGCAGTGGATCAGCGGGCAACGGGGCAGCGGTGACTACAGCTGGCGAAGTTACAACAACAGCAGTTCTAGTTGATGCAGAGAGGCTTGAATCACTTGAAGCGCTCGGCAATGCGTTGAGATTTTTTGCAGCAACAGCTGTGCCGAAACCAGTCGTTGAACTTATTTGCAAATTAGAGAGCGTTTGTTTTATGTCAGCCACATCATTCGTTAATTTAGAAATTAACTCAATTAAATTGAATGATATTGATAGACAGTTCGAGCAATTAAAAACAATATTTGGCACCGCGTTTATGCAATCGTAAACTTTATCATTAATGTTAGTACACGATTTATGGTAAATTAGATTGCAAATTTTACACGAGATAATAGAATCTTTGGCGATAATAACAGATTTAGTGCACAAAGCACAGCGATTTCTTAATTGCGATAACATAGTCAACCGTCGGAGAACGCAGTCAGAAGAAGACTGAAAGAGCAGTAGTCGGCAAAATTATAAGTGAGACTGTATTGGTGAGAAAAGAGAAACTGCACTGAAAAAAATAATTAACTTCAAATCGGTTGCAGAAAAGAATTAGCAGAAAAGTTAAAATATGTTTTTGATTTTTTTTTTTAATTTTTCGGTCATATAAAAACAAAAAAGAAAGTAGCTTTTAGTTATTAAAGTTCAATGTTGACTATATATTTATCGATATTGAAGATTTATGAGCAGTTTCTTATTAATATTATACTTATACTTATACTAAAAATTTTTGCTTATCCTATTACGTTTTGGAGAACAGGTAAAATTCAAAACAGAAAAAATTTGCCCATATAAATAATACGAAGGGAAAAACGATAGCAATTGTTGAGAAATTTTTTTTAATTCAAGATAAAGTAACTGGTCTAAGTTTTTCCAGAACTCAGAAATGTTGATTTTATCCTGAATGTTTACTACTTCGCTTCGAAGTATTAATTCTGATTGAATAATAAACTCATGTTTACTCGCGTCGCATTTGAAAGTGTTTTCAACAATATCGATCAACGAGATAATTTTTTCAAAATCATTAAACCTGTCTTCTAAATTATTTAGTAAAGTAAATATTACATTAGAATATTCAGAATTTTTAGTAGTTTTATCAGTATAATCAGTATAAATGAGTGCAGTATTTGGAAAATCGTTGGATTCAATTTCGCATGAAAGTAAAAATAACGTTGTTTTAAAATTTTTAATATTTTTAAATGAACCACAAAGAGTTCAGTTCTTTCCTTGAAGTTCTAAGTTTACTTCATTTATATATTGGGTTATATCGGTAAGAAAGGCTAAATCTAAAATAAATTCATTTTCCGTTAAAGCCTTCACTAGAAACTCACATTCTTTGGAATTCTCAGCATTAAAATCTGAAGTATCTCTTTAGGGAGGTGAAATAATCTCTTAACCCATTAAACGCCGGCGTTGCTTTAAAGCGCAAAAATGAACGCATTGATCTCTTGACTTGAGTTTTAGGTGAGACTTAAAGTAACCTATTTAGGTGAGGTTAAAGTAACCTATTGACTTTCAAGGCAGCTAATAAACGTTCGAATTTCTTAAGGGGGAGAGGTACCTTTGGAGTTACTGAAAAAAATCACTTTTTTTAGACATTTTTTTGAACAGTTTATGAAACTTAAACAAAGCTGCTATTTAGCAAATTGTGACTGAAATATAAAGCCAAAAAATTAAACTAAAGTTCAACAAATAAAAGCTCCACTTCAAGTGATTTTTTAACCTTTTAAATGTTTAGATATTTTTTTAAATGGTGTTGCTTTAAAATCACCTGATATGAGAACCGCTTCAATACATTTTGTTTAGTCTTTGTTTAAGTAAAAGTTAACTGTTTTCTCTGAAAATACTAATCTGTTTCATTGCACTGTGTGCAAAAAAGGTGAGAGAGAAAAAAATGGTGTTTCAAATGATCAAATTTATTTATTAAATTTTTAAAGATATATATTAAATTTAGTTATTTTAAAAAGTCGTGTCATGTGTTTTTGTTCTGGAATACCAGAATTTTGGTTTTTTTAAACTCAGGATTTGTGATCTAGGGAACAAAATAAGCAATTCACAAGAGAATCACCACGGCTTAGCCATCGAACTTCAGAGTACATTTTGGTCGCAAAAATCAGCGTTATTGAATTTTAAAAAATTCACAAGTTTTCTATGGGTAAGTGAGTTATGACCCCCTCTTATTTCATTTATAATGAGCACTGCAGTTTTCATTGCTGGATGATAATTTAAATATTTGGACGCAAGTGCAAGCTGGTGAATAACCAAAGAGTAGTAAAGAGTTGTCAGTTCTGCACAGTTGCGTTTGTGCAGCTATTTCTGGTCAGCGGACATTGGGCGAAAGTGGATGTGAAGGAAGGCGATAAGAATGAAATTTGTTGCCTGACTTTGCTCAGCTCTGCTTAGCTGACGTAGCTTTGTGGTTCCGACGCTTAGCGAAGAATGAGCTGTATGAGTGCGAAGAAATAGAAAATAGAAAGCGTGTGATGAAGCGAAAAGAAAATAGTTTGCTATTGTTTCTTTTCGCTTTGGTATGACTTTTTTTGTTTCCTATAAGAATCTTGCACTCATATGAATAATTAAATTTTTTAGCTAGATTGGATTTGGTAAACTGAATGAATTTACCGATTTCAATCTTTTTAAATTATGAGAACATTTTTATGCCCCCCTTTAGCTATAAATTTATTTTAATTCTTGCAGGTAAGAAATTTTTTAATTTTAAGCTACATTTTTTACCAATTTCCAGGTACTATAAATTCAGCAAATTTTTTTCATTTGAAGCTAAATTTTTTACCAATTTCCAGGTACTATGAATTTAGGAATTTTTGTAATTTGAAGCAAAATTTTTTACCTAGATTGGATTTGGTAAATTAAATGACATTACCAATTTCCAGCTATTTAAATTATGATAATATTTTTATATGACCTATAAATTTCTTTTAGTTCTTGCAGGTACAATGTATTTAAGAAATTTTTTAATTTAAAGCTACATTTTTTAGCTACATTGCATTTGGTAAATTAAATGAATTTACCAATTTACAGCTATTTAAATTATGATAAATTGATTTACATTATTTCAATTTCAATTTTTAGCTACATTGGATTTAGTAAATTAAATGAATTTACCAATTTCCCTCTTTTCAAATTATTATAAATTGATTTAAATGATTTTTAAGCTACATAGTATACACACATATATGAGATGTATATACCTACTTTCTTTATGTATAAATATAGATACAAATTTCTGTCAATGCGCCATTATAATAGTTAATATGCCATTTTCGTAATATTCAATCAATTTGGAGTCACATATTAGAAACAAATTGATTTAAGGCCGCTTTACATTGTCCTACTGTGTGTTACCACATGTGAGATAGAAAGTATAATTGAATTTCATCATGCTGTCATTTTTAATTTTTGTATGAAGAAATTAATTTTTCGCTTTTAGACTATCTCACAGAGTCGCACCGCATTTTTATACTTTACACTATACTAAAACGTGAAAATTTGAGTAATGAATCGGTTTTTAATCAATTTAAAGCCCCTACAAAGTTCAATAAGCTGTAAAACTGCTTCCTTCTGTTATTCCATTTGAAAATACATTACGAGCTTAAAATTTTCTCACCTAAATAATAAATTTCAAGTAAGTTTATGGTAAAATGCATCTCTGGTGGGATAGAATGTGTGATGAAATTAGAAACAAACCAAAAAATAAAATGTGGTACGACATGCCAAAAAAATCAGAACACACATTGCTTTCCGTTGTTTACACCATCTCACTTTCTATCACACATGAAAATTTTGACATGTGTTAACACACAGTGGGATAATGTAAAGCGGCCTTTAGCGATAAAATTGGTTTTATTTAAATTCCCGCAGATTGCCAAAAGCACACACTGTGCGCTGTGTTGCGATAGCCACCTTCAATTGAAAAAGGAGATACACTGCATTTAAAATTCAACAGAATTTCAACAAAATTTTTAAGCACATACAGATTATTTTATGATCTTTAAACTTTAGACAGGTATTTTGTTACAGCCATCTTGATTTAGGAAAAGGACACACTAACTCTGAATTTAATGATATTTTTGGGTAGACTTTTCGTTAAAGACGTCATATTCTGACAGCCATGTTAAATTGGAAAAAGAAACACACATTATTCAAAAGGTGACACTTCTTCAACAATTTTGAACATCTAAAATTATTTTTAAGCTTAATTTTTCTCATTTAACAAACTATTAAAAATTAAATAAATCTATGGGTTTATTGATTTTTTTTAATCGTTTCGTTTAAGTCACATAGAAACGCATAGAAATTGAAAGTAAACACTTTACGAACGTTTTAAAGCGCCTAGAATTATTTAAACTTAAAAAAGGAAATTTGAATGCACCATGAAGTTTTTATTTATTACGTTTCGAATATTTTTAACATTAAAATATTTGGCATAACTGAACCCAAACTTAACTCAAACTTAAATTCTTTGAACTGAACTCAAACTTAAATTTTTTATTTAATTATATGTTTTAATACCTCCTAGGTTCAAATTGCGGGCCTCTCTCAGATCGTTTAGAAGTTATAGGGGTCCAAATTTGTAAAAATTGCCCAAAAAATTTTGTGATTTTTTTTTAATTTTCACACAAAACTTATTATGTTCACATTAAAAAGTGAATTATATCCAGAAGTTCTGTAGACAGCAAAGTCGCTGTTGGACTTGAGGAGGGTTGTAATCTCTAAACAGAGGCCGAAGGCCGCTTTAAAAAAGATAAAACTAAATACATTTAGTTTTTTTCTCATTAAATTTGGACTTCCGGCTTCATATACATAAATACGAATTGAACATTTTTTTGTTAAATTACATTTATTCTTTTTCTTTAAATTTGGACTTTCAGCTACATATACATAAACAAATTTTCGCATTTGAAGCCACGATTTATTCTTCGTATTTCTCAAAAGTATACAAAGGATTTTATTTGTTGATATCTCATTTAAAAGTTCACATTTCATTTTTGTTAGAGCTTCTATCACATACAAAAAATTTGGTCATTTTCATAACTTGAAATGATAATTTTTGCAATTTGGACCACCTATAACTTCTTAACCACTTGAAAGCGGCCTGGAATTGGACTGAAAAGGCCTTAATACATATGATTAAAAAAAAAATTTTAACTTAAGTTTCCCTTCATTTTTAATTGTTCTTAATATTATTTAAATATAACAAAGGCCGGTAAATTTAATAAACACACTCATTTAAATTTCATTTCAATTGTATATATTAGCATTTATGCTTTTTATTCTTTATACTACTTATTATTAACAAATAAAATAATATTTATTTAACTTTATGTTATAATATCCAGGTAATCCTTATTCAACTTACTTTATAGCACAATTGTTTTGTATTAAGCTATGAAAACTAAATGTGACTGAACAATATATTAATACCTTTACTTATATAGTGAAATCAAGTCATATAGTTTTAAAAAATTCAGTTAAATAACATCTCATTTCTATTATACCTACAAACCAAAACAGTCTCCACCTTACACTTACACTCTTCGCTTTATGTGAGTTAAAAATATTTATAACGATTAACAACTACGTATGTATTCGTTTGTATAGTTTTTATTATAAGCTAATAAAATTTGGTTTGGACTTTACATCTCAAAACATAGTTCACATGTGATAATTGGTGTAAAACCAACCGAAGTATATCATTATATAAAGATGTGTAGTAAACATAAACTTGTTATTTCACAACCTTAACAATGGATACTTAAGCTCCTCGTATTAATATTAGAGTTGGATTTGGTATGTGAACAAACAGAGGTAGTTCATTGAAAGAAAAAACAAAATAGAAATAATGAAGCTATAATTATTATAAAAAAGTTAATAATATTTCCAACTGACTGAAAATACGTATATAGCGTATATATAATTATTAAAAAAAAATATACAAAACAAAATAATACAGTTATTATAATTAAAGAAAAATATAATTTACTATTTTATTTTTTAATTCTAAAACAACTAAAATTTATTTATTCCAAAAAAGTATATGTTTAAAAATATAATTATAACCCCATATCACATCAAAAATTAGTCTGATTTAAATTATCATATTTTGATATAAGACAAGAAATTTAACTTTAAACACAATGTTTTCCGTTGCATTGTCATGAATAATGAGATGCAAAATATTTTAATACCAGCAGAAGAACCGATGTTCCTTGGGATGGCCTCTACCGATGCTGCGGCTCCATGTTGATGACTCCCAAATTTTCTTTCAACATAATTATGATATCCAACTTATTACTCTAAATGTAATGGTCTTATTATGTTCGCGTAACGCCACGCAACGTGGCCGTACCAAATGTCATTTGAATTTCTGTTATATGGACTTTGTGTGTATCTGGTTATGCACCACGTTACATAGCTTAGAAAAATATAGATAAAAAGATAATCTTATCTTACAACTTTAAGATACACGTAGAACAAATAAAAAGTTCAATTTCATCTTGAACTCTACGATTTTGTGACAGCTGCATTTCTATAGCAACAGGTTATGTGCGGTAAATTTGCTGATAAATTGTGACTTTTAATGCACAGATCTTCTTTCTTTTGTTTTTAGTGCGGTAAATTTGCTAAAAATATAATTTTCCGACAATTATAAATTTTTACTTGTTTAAATTACAAACTGGCGTCTGCCAATTGGTACAGCCACTTTGCTTAGTTGCGAATCTAATCAGACATTATTGTCACGGAGTGCGGTAAATGCAACAAGTGCTTAAAAACAATAGATTAAATCATTGAGTGCAAGTTTTGTACCAATAGCTGCGATCCTTTCGCCTTAATATAATCGCGATAAAAAATTTTCTCAAAGGAACGGCAAGAAAAACGACTCGTAGAGGGCATTACCGTTGCAGTCAAAATTAAATTCAAACAAACAATCATGATACAATAGCTATTAGGTGTCATGGGAGCGTGTGTCGTTCAAAACTGTTGTGAACTGTTATGGTAGCGATACCTTAGTGAGCGATGTTTTTTTTCTGAATGTGTTTTGCTCTAAACGTCAGAAAAATTGTAAATTAATTAATTTAATTATTAATATTATGCAATTATATAAATAATTTAAGTGCAATTGTTGGCTCCGCCGAATGCGTTCAATGTGTGTGACACACGCGGTTTGTTTTGTTTTCTTTTGTTTAACATTCGATGGTCGCAGCTCGTGAGAAAACAGATAGCTGTCATGGGTACCTAATAGTCATTGGCCGCATTCAGCGCAGACAACAGTTGGCAACTGTTGTGTAAAAATTCGCTGAATGGTACAAATTTGGTAGCGCTAATTAAAACTGATAAAGTAGCGAACGCCTTTTAATCGAGCGAACAAATTATATGCTACATGAACACAACTGTTTGCTTAACTGTCAGATGCTGTTACTGACGCTGTTAAATTAATAAACGCAGAAATAACGCAGCAAATTTAAGTGAGGAACCTTTGCAATTGAATTAAATTTACATAAAAATTAAATTGAATCTAACTTCTGACGTGTAGAGTAGCAACACATTCAGAGAAAAACATCGTGAACTAAGGTAGCGCTACCATTACAGTTCACAACAGTTGTCTGCGCTGAATGCGGCCATTGTATCAAACAAATAAAATATTCAAAAAATGAAATGACAGCTCAGAGAAATATACAGGTGCGACACCTATGTTTCAAATTTTTTTAAGGCTATATCACAATTTTATATGGATAGCAAAAATAATCCAATTTGTTTTAGGATTATTATTTTTGTTTTTGCTTTGGATGTAAAAAAAAAATAATCTGGATTATTTTGAAGCGAACGGAACGCAGCTAATATATATCACAAGTTATGTGTTAATTTAAATAAATCACAATGTGAAATTATTGAAAGTCACTTAAACATTTTGTTTATTTGTGATCTATGTGTGATTGAAAGTTCTAACTTTTTATTAACTATGAATAAGTTAATAAATGATGTTATTGATATAAAAACTCTGCTAATGCAGTCGCTCGGCACTAAGGTTGATGACCCTGTCTCTTCATCACCTTCTAATTCTAATGCTGCCACTCTAAATTTGCCTCGTCTCCGCGCCCGTAAACCAATGGGACCAATAGGTAATAGTGCAGTCATATTGAGTGGCGCAACTCAAACATGCTCACGGCAGCGAAAACCGGTTTTTGCTGGGAATGCATTGCCAGTGACCACTATGAACGACTCTTCTGGTGTCTCTCCTGCTATTGTTGTTGATGTTGTTGATGATGATGATGATGATGTTGTTGTTGTTTCTGCTGAAATTTCACCCACAAGGGCTTTGGCTACTGATAACTCTGCGCTCTCTACGATAACTGATATTGCGGATATGCAGTTTGCTGATATTATTGGTGTTGTAGCGCCTAAATCTTCTTTGATTGCTGCTTCTAGTAATTCTGCTGATGCTGTTGCTAATGTTATTGTTATGCCTGCTGGAAATACTCCCACTGTTAACTCTGAGCTCTCTAAGCAAGGTGTTTTTGCGGATATTGAGGCTGCTGATGTTGTTGGTGTTCGAGCTCCGAATTTTTCTTTGACTCTGCTTCCATTAATTCGAAATCATTCCCTGATGTTGTTGCTGGTAACTCTCAAGAACGTAATGATGAGGAATGGCATTTAGTACAGAATAAGAAATCTTCTCAGCGTACTAAATATGTCGTTGGTCAGAATGTTAACTATGAACTTAATGTTATACCAAAAATGGCGTATGTGCATATTGGTGCATTTAATCCAAATGTATCTGAACAAGATATAATCGACTATGTTGTAAGACACTCATCTATTGAGAAAAAATACTTAAGCTGTTTTAAATTAATAAAAAAGATGTTCTCATTGAAAATTTAAAAAGAGTCACATTTAAACTAGGAGTTGTCGAGCAGTATATTGATGTTATTTTTAATCCATCGCTCTGACAGGAGAATACTAAGGTGTCAATGTTCACAAATTTTCAGAGAACCAGATTAAAAAGCCATTAAAGTAACTCGCACAATCCAATCAGTGCGCACGTTATATAAAAATTTAAAATGCTATTTCCAGAATATGTCTGGTATCAGAACTAAGTCAGAATCTAGATATAATTTTACATCTCACGAAGATTATGAGATATGTCTTAATTGAGACTTGGTTAAATTCCGAGTTTTACGATGGTGAATTTTTTGATTTGAATATCTTTAATGTGTACCGGAAGGATAGAGATCCAATTAAAACTGGGCTAACTCGTGGTGGTGGAGTACTCATCGCCATTAAGAGGATTCATTACTCTTCTCATCAGCCGCTGATTGATTCCAATTCATTGTTCGACCAGATTTGTGTTCGATTGATTACTAGAACTGGCTCTCTTTATATCTGCGCATCATACATACCACCTAATAGTGATGATCTAATTTACACGGCACATCTCGATAACATCTTGGTTATAAATTCCTCAATGGATTATAACTCTCATCTTTGTGTCATGGGTGATTTTAACCTTTCTAAAATTAACTGGACTTATATCGCCGGTGAATTAACCCCAACTAATGTTAACCAGATTATTGAAATACATTTTATTGATAGTCTGTGTAGCATGGGTTTGTATCAAATTAATCATATTTTCAATAATTTAAATAAATTGCTTGATCTTATTTACATATCTCCTAATATTAAACATTATATATCTGAATGTTTCTATCCTATATCTTATTCAAGTATGCACCATAAAACACTCTTAGTGTCATGTTTCCTTACCGTAATTGCGGTCGAGGCGCCATGCGGCAAGGTAGCCCTTGTTACGCCTCACTGTCGTCCCTCTGGCAGCGCTGGTACGCTGGCATATTGCGCGGCTAAGGCTCGCCGGATGGGGTGGTGTTCTTGCCAGCCCGGACTGACATACGGAAACTACACACGAATAAAAATCGTACCAGCTGAAAAGAAAAATTACCGCCTGGTAAAAAAAACCCGAAAAAACCATAAACAAGTAAAAATCTCAACCGAAGATTAAAAAACCGATTATTTTACGCGAAAGTGCTGAAATTGAAGAATGAAGGGCTGAAAATCCGTAAGGAAACTGAGCCGGTTGCTCGCTGTTGCCACGCTGGCACGTCTCGTGGGTCGATCTCAGATGTTATCTGATCGCCCTTGG
This sequence comes from Dichetophora obliterata, assembly GCA_963920525.1. Lineage (NCBI taxonomy): Eukaryota > Metazoa > Arthropoda > Insecta > Diptera > Sciomyzidae > Dichetophora > Dichetophora obliterata. Next base: position 136,828,215 of record OY986437.1, read on the forward strand.
CTAACCCGCCCCTTCTGGCCACAAAAGACCAGCCATGGTGACCCTGCGCCTGGGTCTAGGTCACCCCAAAAACTTCCATACTTACGCACACCCTGTCTCATCTACGCCACCTGTTCCTTGAAAACCTAAGTACTCATTATTTTTCCTTTTGTATTGGACAGATTTTTATATTTTATTATAAGAACACAAATGTAAGCTTAGTATAATAACATTCGTGGATAAGATAAATACTTAGTATATTTGGCTTAGGCCAACCAACGATCTATAGTAAATTCTGACTTAAGTTCTACTTCGTTCTCATTTATATTGTTTTTTTTTTTATATTAAGCTAGTTTTTTTTATACGGTTCTTAATTTAAATTAGTTTGCATTTCTCTTAAGTTTTGTTTAAATTAGTTCTCATTAATATTTATTTTATTCGAATTATTTCTCTTTAATTTTAGTTCAATGTTAAGTTAGTTTTTAGTTTATATTAGCTTTATTGTAAATTCGTTTTATTTGCCATTAATTTTCTTTTAAATCCGTTTCTGTTATGTTCGTATTATTTCGAATTCGTTTTTGTCTAAATTGATTTTTATTTAAATTAGTTTTCATTTATATTTGTTTTATTCGGATTAGTTCACATTAATTTCAGTTGAATTTTAAGTAAGTTTTTAGTTTATATTAGCTTTATTATTAAATTCGTTTTATTTAAATTAGTTTTCATTAATATCTATTTTTATTCGAATTTTAGTTCAATTTTAATTTAGTTTTTAGTTAATATTAGCTTTATTATTAAATTCGTTTTATTTAAATTAGTTTTCATTAATATTTATTATATTCGAATTATTTCTCATTAATTTTAGTTTAATTTTAAGTTAGTTTTTAGTTTATATTAGCTTTATTATTAAATTCGTTTTGCTCAAATTAGTTTTCATTAATATTTTTTTTATTCGAATTATTTCTCATTAATTTTAGTTTAATTTTAAGTTAGTTTTTAGTTTATATTAGCTTTATTATTAAATTCGTTTTATTTAAATTAGTTTTCATTAATATCTATTTTTATTCGAATTTTAGTTCAATGTTAATTTAGTTTTTAGTTAATATTAGCTTTATTATTAAATTCGTTTTATTTAAATTAGTTTTCATTAATATCTATTTTTATTCGAATTTTAGTTCAATGTTAATTTAGTTTTTAGTTAATATTAGCTTTATTATTAAATTCGTTTTATTTAAATTAGTTTTCATTTATATCTATTTTTATTCGAATTTTAGTTCAATGTTAATTTAGGTTTTAGTTAATATTAGCTTTATTCTTGTTAAGTTTAATTTTAAATTTGTTTGGTTTCCGAATAGTTCTAGTTGAAAAAAAAATGTTAATCTTAGTTGCCTTTAGTTTCGCTTTGAATCCGCGCTAATTCGATTTAAGGTTGAATTTGTTTGATTTTTAATGCGTTTGTTATGAAAAAAATACTTGATCGATTTAGCTTAGCTTTTTGTACAAATTTTATTTAACTTCGGCTTTGTTTAGTTCAGTTAAATTCGAAGATTAATATTTTGTAGAAAAATTACGCGTCTACAAGAGTGTGCCTTTCTTTATAGTATTTGTAACAAAACAAAACAAATGCAATTTCTTAATGTTAACAAAATAAAAATCCTTTTCTTTAATTGAATTTCAACAATCATATTTATCGGGGGCCTTCTTGCAAAAAAAAAAAAAAAAATATACCGCCAAAAAATAAGCATAACGAAACTTGTCAATAAATGTAGCGTGTGTATGGATGAATGCGGCGCAATTCGACGTCTGCATTTTGATCTACTTTCGTTACTTGGCGTAAAATTTTATTTCTTTTTATATAAATCACTTTGTTTAGTATATGTATGCAAATTCCATTTGTTTCTCCTTAAATATTAAATTGAATGTATCAAAGATTTAATTTCTTAATATTTTTCTTTGTTTGGCCTTTTCTAATATTTATAATATACTTGTTATTCACTTTAAATCATGTTACTTCATTTATAGGTGTTAGAGTAAGTATGTTTGTAACAACAAAAAACCAATCATCAATATCAGTAAATCAACTAACTTAAATGGATAATATAATATAATGAAGTTATGCAATAGTAATAATTATCATAATATTTTAAGCGTAATCAGCGGTTTCTGTAGCGATAACTATAATTTTTTTTTCTTTTTGTGTTCCGCTTCCGGATATGTATACGCTTGCTTATATGTACATATAATTATGTATATGGCATAGGTATATATAAGCCTACCCCAAAAAATTTTAATAATAAGCTCTTTAAAAGGTTAGACTAATTTAAACATACAGGAAAACTATATTTTTTTTCTTTTGCGCTGGATAATGTATGTTTTGCAAAACTCTAGCATCAACCAACCCAACGTGTTACATATGCAATTATTTAAAGCTAATCTGATACACGCTTACCAAGCCCAGGTAACATGTCTCAAACCTGGCCGTGCTGACCGTGTACGCTGCCGTTGTTGGCGAAGGTGGTGTAGGTGTTGCGTTGTCCGAGTGTTGATGCTGAGTGGGGTGCCAGGTGGTTTTGCTGGGTGTTGATGTGGGTGGGTGATACAGTGGTGGTGCTGATGTAGGTGGTGTAAGTTTTGTTGGTGCGGTTGGTGGTTCTCGGTAGCGGCTGCCAGGCCGCGAAGCGTTGGCCACTTCTTGGTGAGTGCTACTGCCTTCACGATGTTGATGGCCGGGCTGTCTGTCGGTCTGCTGAAGGCGGAATTATTAGTGGAGTACACTTTAAATACCTCGTGCCATTTGGACACCTGCTTACCTGTTTACTGTTGGTTATGGGCGATGGGGCTGGTGGTGTGTTAGACTGCCGGATTATACTGGACTGTTGACGATTATACTGGTGACCTGCAGCGTGACGACTACGATGGTTGTGACGATGCTGTATCGTTAGCGATGCCGATGGTTGAGACAGTGAGGGAGTTGACGGGCCGCTGCTCGGGTAGCACTTGTGTGGGCGATGACGGTGATCAATCGCTCGACTTGGAGGTGACGATGAGTTCTTCTTCGTTTGCTGTAGCAACAGTGAAGTCTGAGTTTAGGCGACGATATTGTACAACTACCTCTTGCCGACTATTTATAACATTTATGTCTTTGCGTTGCAGAGTCTGGTATGAACGGGTTGGGCCGTTGTTGTAAGAATACCAATTTTCACCTATTTTCCGTAACCAATACAAAGCAGAGTTGCTACCTTGATCCTTTGACTCACCAGTAATGAAGTAGATGTGTTTCCGATTCTACTTCATGCGTGAAACATAGTCGCCCAATGCACAGTAGTCATCACCGGAGACAGAGGTGTGGAAACGCAAAAAGTCAGCCAACTTGGCGCGATTGTTGCTGTCCTCATGTACACCCAACTTCAGATTCTTGCTGAGCTGAGCGTATAACCTTTTGTAGTTCTCCGTCTCTTCAGTCAATTCCTTAATCAATTCCAAAGTTTTCTTGACCAAATTCTTACGTATGACCTTCAACACCTTGTTGTGCGGTAATGTTTCACTAGAGATATTCAAATTATTAACTTATGCTCACATTTTTCGTGGTATTCCTATTGCCGCTCGTGCAGTGATGTCTATAGCTTGCTTGCTGACTGTTACTGCTGCTTCCTTGCTTTGCCCACGTTTACTCTCTCGTTCTTTACTACATTTTGATCACATATACTTAAATTCTTGAATTATATTACTTTTACTTTATTTACGGCATTTCTTTTTTCTTTCTTTTTGTCAAAGTTTAATTATTTTCACGAGCGCGATCTCTTCACATACCATTCACTCCACCATTTGCTGTCATTTTTTCTAATGTCGATTCTCTGCTACAGCAACGTCTAACTAGGGTTACATTTTCGTCTAATTCAATGATTTTACGTACTTTGGCAGAGTTGCCACATGTCATCGGTTAAGGTGAGTACGCATGCCTTTTTGAGGCATTCAGACGAGCCAACTACCGATGTTTTTCTAACTTCGCTCCTTTTTCGGTGGAATCGACCATAACCGAGGGGAGTAGGTAATGGTTGGTTTAGACTTTGGGATGACACGTCGACAAATGGCCGTTAACCGACGCTTGTTTTGGTATTCTCATTGGCTACCGATTCAAGCGCGTGTCGGATCACGCCATTTTTCAGACCGGTTTATTCGCGCCGAAACTAATTTGGCCATTGTTGTTGGTGTTTATCCACCTCAAGCATGTTTATCGCCATTTCGTTCGCCCGAACGTTCTCGAACCTCACCGAGATGCCACATCTAAATGTAAAAAAAAATTGTGTGCACTGCCACGCTAGAGGGCGCTAGTGGAAATACCATGGGTACTCACAAAAGGTATTATTCCCTCTATGCAGGTGCCCATGACAAACCCAGGGACTCTCGACAAGCTTCTCGGCTTAAGAGATAAATGGGAAAAGATGGCACCATTTGCTCTCTCAACCTACATTCGAACTCGGTTATTGTTTTAAGTATTTCGCGTGAAAAATTCCTATCGTCTTGCCGCTTAAATCTTCTAACTCATACAGACTATTCCCTACTGCCTTCACTATTCGACACTTTAGAAAACGCTTTGAAAGTTTGGCGCTAATTTGCTTAGAGAAGTCACTAAGCTGAAAGTTTCGTCGGTAGACCTCCTGTCCAGGCTGAAATTTAATTTTTCGACTTTTCAAGTTGTACCTCTTAACATTCTGTTCGTGACTCTTATGGAGCTGTTCGCGGATTTTATTGCGAATCAAGTCGTGCCGGACTGGCTTCGGTATCTTTAACGTCTCAGGATCGCTAAGCACACCTAGTTTCTTTGCTACTTTATAGGCGCTTGCATGCGTGATCATGTTGTGACCGAAGAGAGCAAAATAAGGAGTCATTCCTATCGAGGAGTGTACCGACGAACGCAAGGCACATTTAATGTCTGATAAATGTTGGTCCCAGTTAGTTTGATCTTGGTCGAGATATGACCGAATCACCGCGAGAATGGACTGGTTGACCCTCTCCGAAGCGTTGGCTTGAGGGGCGTAATTTGCGGTCCATACATGTCTTAATCTGAAGTTATCGATCATTTCCGGCAAATTCTTTACTTAAAAATTGCACGCCATTGTCAGACATGATTATTTCTGGGGTACAAAATTTATGAAAAACTTCTGAAAATAGAAACTGGATTACATTTCGCGCGGTCGCTTTCGTCATTGCTTTCAACAGGGTGAATTTTGTGAAATAGTCTAAGACTATGAAGATATAGGTATTTTTCTTTTTAGAACGAACGTATGGACCGAGGAAATAGACGTAAATTTTTTGAAAAGGCCGTACTATTTGCGACTCTTGCCCCATAGGTGGTCTTAGAACCATTTGAGCTGGTTTGCATTCTTTGCAGACTTGACAATCATTAACGAAATTGAGGACCTGTTGGTTCATATTTGGCCAGTAGAAATATTCTTTTATGCGCTTAAGAGTTTTGGTGAAACCACCATGAGCTACTTGAGGAGGTTGGTGTGCATTAGCAATGATCGACTGAGTCAAAGACTCTGGAATCCACAGTTTACATGCAAAGTATTCACCATCGGGTGTACCATCATATGGAACCGTACGCTTATAAGCAAAACCATCGATAACCTTGAGGTCGGGCAATTGTGTGTGATTTTTGGTTATGGTACTTAACAAATCCGTATACTCTTCGCTTTGAAACTCCGGTGACTCAAGGTCAATCAATGCCTTTACCTCACCACTTATTTCGTCCATGTCGTAGCGTGATAATGTGTCGGGAACGACGTTCTGAGCCCCTTTCCGATGAGCTATTTCGAAACTAAAACTTTGCAAATACAAACTCCACCTTGCCAATCGACTGGTTAAGTCTTTATGCGACATTAGCCATTTTAGGCTGGAGTGATCCGTTATCACCGTGAAAGGCATTAGCTCAATATAGGCTCTGAACTTCGTTATCCCCATTACCACAGCTAGACATTCGCGCTCGGTTACCGAATAATTTTTCTATGCCGGCGTGAGTTTCTTTGAATAGTAGGCGATAGGATGTTCACCACCTTCTTCGTCTTTTTGAAACAAAACGCCGCCAATTCCAATGTTAGATGCGTCGGTTTGAACATAAAAGTGTTTCGAAAAATCTGGATGTACTAGGACTGGACTAGAAATAAGAGCTGTTTTTAATTTGCCGAAGGCGCTTTTTGCCTCATCACCGAACTCAAAAGTTTTCGCTTTTTTCAGCGTGTCGAAAATAGGTGCTGCTATAGTAGCATAATCGCGAATAAAGCGACGGTACCATCCCGTGGCTCCCATAAAACTTCGTACCTGCTTCGGAGTTTTTGGATAGGTATATCGGTCAATGGCATGAACCTTGTCGGGGTCTGGTCTTAATTTACCCTCGCCTACAATATAACCTAGATACCTTAGCTCGCTACAACAAAATTTTGACTTGGCCACATTTATGGTTAGGTTGGCCGCACTTAACAACTGCGCTACCTGCTCTAACTTTTTGAGGTGACTATCGAAATCGGAAGACACAACCAGAAGATCATCCAAGTAAATGAAAACGCTTTCACGAAGATTGGCTGGCACGACTTTGTCCATCAACCGACATAACCTTTGGGCTGCATTACATAGCCCAAACGGCATGACGGTAAATTGACAAAGCGGACGACCTGGCACGGTAAACGCGGTTTTCTCCCTACTACTGACGGCAAGTGGAATTTGCCAGAAGGCGTCCTTAAGATCCACACTTGAGATAAAGTGTGTGTCGCCGAGACGACTGAGCAACCCCTCTATGTGTGGAAGTGGGTAGACGTCCTTCACTGTGAGTGCATTGAGCTTGCGAGCGTCCAGGCACAGTCGACATTTCTCGCCTTTTCGCACGAAGGCCACTCGAATGTTCCATGGACTTTCGCTTGGCTCAATGACTCCCAGTGAAAGCATTCTATCCAGCTCCGCAAACATGAGACCCTGGACAGCCGATGAGACTGGGTAGTGCTTATCTTTCACGGGCACTGCGTCGCCGGTATCAATGTAGTGCTCTTCTAAAGACGTCTTGCCGAGACCTTTCTTCGTGAAACAGGGAAATTTTGCTATAACTGCATTAAGCTTGTGTTGTTGCTGCGCTGTCAACACTTTCATTTTCGGTGTTGCGTGACTTTGGACCTCTTCCTCCAAAGCAATGTTGTTGGTCGTTATGCTATCAACTTTAAGCTGCATTAGATTGAATTTCTTAATAAAATCTACACCTAGAAACAATTCTCGTTTTAGAGAAGGTGTTAAATAAAAAACAATCTCCTGCTCCTGGTTATCGAATTTAATTTTGGCTTTAACCCGACCTATGATTGAATGCATCCGCCCCTCGGCAGTTTTGACGAAAGAGTTAAATTTAAAAATTGGCAACTTGCACTTTTCTACAAAACTTAAGCAGTTATTCCCTAAACACGACACTGTTGCTCCACTGTCTAATAATCCCTCAATTCGCTGTCCATTGATTTCGATGTTCGTATAAAACCTACTGTCTTCGCCCTCATAAAGTTCTGATGCTGCAATTTCTTTATAATTATTTTTCCTCAAACGATATCTAACCCTAGCTTTTTCAATTTTAGTTGGCTGCTCTGAAAATATTCTTCTTCTGACTTCCTCATAGTTCTTGAGTCTCACATGAAATGGCTTAATTTCTTTTAACTTTACCTCCACGGTATTTACGGCTTGATCGCAACTACTTTTATTACTATGGTTACTAGATGATAAAACTACTACTCTCTTTTCTATTTCGGTCTGTGTGGCTGACGTTAGTCATTCTGTCGTTTCTTGAGTCTGAGTTTGAGTCTGCGTTTGAGCTGATCTAGACTCCACCTGAACATTTCTATTTGGTCTAGCGGTTCCTTGACATTTCGGACACTTTGGGGTAACTACGCCCTCCGTTCCGCATCTATAACAAAAGATTCGCCTTACGGCTGCAGTACACTCAACAAAGTTGTGACCGGGCTGCTTGCAATTCCAACATGGAAAAGTTCGAGAGGAATTAATAGCATCTATTTCAAAAGCTTGAGTGGAAAATTCCTGCTCTACATTTAACTCGTGCACTTGCGCAGTGCGAGGTACATATTGACGCGGAGGCGGTTGATACGCCTGGCGTTGATAGTTTATATTCGTCTCAGCCTTTTTGCAGGCTTTGCAAAACTCAGTCAAACCCTCTATGCGCATGGCGAATAGTAGCTGTGACATCTCTTTTCGCAGGTTACTCCTCATTATTTCTACTAAATCCTGTTCTGCCAGTGGATTACGCTGTTGATTCCTCAGTGTCAAAACCGATTGATAAAAATCGTCGAAAGCTTCATCCCGTTGTTGTCTTCGATCCATAATCTGTCTTTGGATCTCGAAGTCACTTTCGTGTCGCTTGAACTGAGTCACAAGCGCTTCTCGAAGTGCGTACCAACTTGGTATTCGGTTTAAGCGGCGAAATCCCCAGAACCATTGAGCTGCGTTTCCTGTTAGCAAACTGTGGAAATTCCTAATTACTTCCGGCCATGGATATCTGAAGTCATTACACAAGGTCTCGACTCGAAAAACAAACTCATCCACGCTGATCGATTTATTTGTACCATCGAACTTAAATCCCCATTTGTACATCTCCACATGTCGCGGCTGTTCTGGTGGTGGGTAAGGCGCAAAAGGCGCTTGTGCCGGCCCTGTATAGGCAAAGGCACTGGGCTGACGTACTGATGGTCCAGCTCGTTGCTCTTGGTGTCGATTCCTGTTCTCGACTTGGTACGTATGTGAATGTGCAGATATCTGCGGCTGCGGCACATTTGTCGGTTGCGGCCTATGCGGTGGTGGTTGTGAAAAATCTGGGAAGGGTTGCGAGATGCTCCTGGTGTCCTGTGATCCAATTTGTTGGTGCTGCTCCATATTTCGATCTGGCCACGCCTGTGAATTGATAGACGGAGGTGGTGGAGGTGGTGGTTGTAAAGTCACCAACTTCGTAACCGCTGGTCGGCTCTCTGAATACTGGGGCGTCATTGACCCTAAACTTTCGGCTATTAATTGTGGGACTAACACCCGCAAACGCTCCTCCATTCCCGACATCAGATCCACTTGGGCTAAACCTACCGCTGACTTGACGTAATCCCTTATATTGATGCTAGAGTTGACCACACCCTGAGACGCTGGTGCTCTTCCTGACGACCTGTCTCTTGCGCTCCCCATCTGCGAATGTTGCTGGAATTGCTTGCGCACGTTTAGAGCGGTTAGGCTGCTAAACTCTGGAGACGTGATGCTGCTATTAGAGAAGTTAATCTCTTCCGAGGTACGTCTAGGTGCTGGTTGTAGTGCACTCTGCATCGCCATAGGTGTTGTAATAGTCGTCGTTGCTGTCGTAAAAATCGGTATGGTGGTTCTCATCGGGCCTGTTTTTGGAATTGCCCCTGTACTAGTGGTTGTTGTGAGTACTAGACTTCCACATTCGGCTGCATTCGGATTGGTTTCACTATTATCCATTTTGCTTTGTTGCCTAGTGTGAACCATGCCCCAAGGAATCGTTATTAAAAAAATCAAAAAATATCAGGAAAATTGAAAATGCTTCGAACACCTAGGTTGCTCAAATCGACCAACGAGAGTTCGCTGAATTAAAAGTAGCGTCCGTTAGAACCTGAGAACCAACTTATTCAAAAACGAGAAACTTTAATTATTATGTTAGAACCGATGGTTTCAATGCGCCACAGTTTACTAAACTGTTGTTCGCCAAATGCCAAAACGAAAGAAAAAAAAAAATCGCAAAATTCAAGATCAAACTAAATGTCCTGTAAGAACAGTGGTTGCAAAACTTAGCAAAAAAAAATTTTAATAATAATAGTAATATAAGAAATGGTAATAATAATTATAGAAATAATAGGTGAAGGAAATAAATATAATATTCGAAAAGTTGATAAGATGTAAGCATATTAATTAATGGTAAGCATAATAATAAATGAACTCCTTAGAGGTCAAAGAAATTTTGTCGTAGTATGTAGTAATATAGAAATGTAGGAACGTGATATAAAAAAAAAAAATTTGTAACTATTTTAGAGTAGTCTAAAATTTCGCAACTTATCAAAAAAATCAAAAGTTTAGGTTTATTTTTATCTGAATATATATAAAGATATGTTTAGATGAAAATAAAGGGAAATATTCGAAAAAGGTTTGTATAAAAAATTTTTGCTAACTAAAGCTTATACATGAAAGTGAATTTAAATAATTTTTTTTTAAGGTATTTTGTTTATAAGGATATATTAAATAAAGAGGAAATAATTTGGATAATCAAAAGAACTTGGCTATCGCTTCAAAAAAATGTATACGTAAAATAAAAAAGGAAGACTAACTTCGGTGAAGTTGAATAGTCTAAACAAAAAAGAAAATTATAATCCCGAAACCCAATAATCAAAATACTTAAATAGCTGATAATAATAAATCAAAAAAATTTTAAAATATAAAGGCAATAAATTTGGATGGTGGCGTAAAACAAACAAGAGTGGCGTAAAACTAACTTCGACGAGACCAGCGAAAGCAACCTTCTTCATTGTGCAATAATTGCACCCTCCAAATCGAGGTTCTTAAACGAAACTTCCCACAATAATTTCCTATGATGAGGTCGCTCAGGCATATTCGCTTCACCTAATGGTGTTGTGGTAGTTCATCCTGAGTTGGAGTATTTATTCAAAACAAAAAATTTTTTATTTATATTTGTCCCTACTCAAGAGTGCTTTGCAACTCTATACCCCCCTTATAGCAGCGCCTAACTCCAAATCGAGGTATTTTTTTTAACTAAGCTAGCCTGTCACCTTGTTGACCCCACTGATCTGAGGTCCTTCTCTGCAACGCGACGCGAAAAGCAAATGCGATTCGAAAACAAAATCACACCATGTAAAAACATGGCTTAAGATTTCTAAACGGCAGTAAATTCTACCTCTGCTTTAAAATTCCGTTTTTGTCGGCATTGAATTTGAACCCATCAAAAATTTGTCAAAAAACATGTAAATCCATGGCACGATCCTGCTCTCGTACCGCACCCGCACCCCGAATCGTACTACAGAGCAAGGCCCCTGGCTGCTCTTCCCGATAAGGAGCGATTTCCAAAAACAAAACAATTCAATTTTAATTTAACCTTCCTCTAAGCCCGCACGCAGTGAAGCATATGAGCCACACTGTGCGCAAAAACCAAAACTGCAAAATAAACACTTGCGAAGAAACGAAATGCACTCGATGTTCGCGGTTGCACTCATAAGCAAAACGCCTTGCTCACAGTCTAGCTCATATGCTTCACTGTGTGCGCTGCCTAAGAGTGCCGCTACCCCCCTTTTTGTACACTAGGTGCACCCTCCGAGTCGAGGTATTTTTGCTCTTAGCTAGCCTGTCCCGTTTATGACCCCTCTGGTCAGGCTGCTCTTCTCGGTCTGGAGTATTTTACAAAACGAGATTTTTTTATTTTATTTATAGGTTTCCATGCATCAAACCCCCTGCATGTTAGGGTTTTTTGTCACCATACGGTGTTAAAACAGCCGCCCAATCTGGGAACAGACGCTGGCCACCACGCCGCCCAATCTGGGTACAGACGCGTGTTGGGCTCGCTGGGGTATGCGGGTGCGCTACTCCCGTCATCCTACATATTCCACGCAGGATGCCCCTGTGGGTTTGAATATCTAAAATAAAAAATTATAAGAAATAAAAAAATTAATTAACACTCATCGGCCTCCAGTATCCGTCGCAACTGCAGTCGCGGTTCAAAGACCTTCACGCTACAGGACTTACGGAAACTGCAAACGCGATGTGAACAACAAAAAGAAATCCTCAAATTATTTCTAACTATTAGCCCTAGCAGTAAAAATCCTACCGAAAAGAACCACGTCGCAACTGCAGTCGAGGCGCTGTGGCCTAAACGCTGCAGGACTTACGTGTTCTTAACTAAGAGGACCTGCTTTGGGTCTAACAAAAACTATACCAAAAAAATACTTATTATTTATTTTCACCCTAGCAGTAAAAATCCCACTGTCAAGAACCACGTCGCAACTGCAGTCGAGGTGCTATGGCCTAAACGCTGCAGGACTTACGGGTTCTTAACCTACCAGGACCTGCTTCAGGTTTAACAGCAACTATACCAAAACTTACTCTAAGGCCCGAAACGAGATACTTCATTGTTTCCTTTCGCCTTAACCCACGACGCAACTGCAGTCAAGGTTCAAAGACCCAAACGCTGCAGGACTTACTTGGCCAGACGCCAGGAGACCAAACCAAAAAAAAAACAATCAAAATCCTAACTCCGATCGTGCCCCACGTTGGGCGCCAATTCTGTCATGTTTCCTTACCGTAATTGCGGTCGAGGCGCCATGCGGCAAGGTAGCCCTTTTTACGCCTCACTGTCGTCCCTCTGGCAGCGCTGGTACGCTGGCATATTGCGCGGCTAAGGCTCGCCGGATGGGGTGGTGTCCTTGCCAGCCCGGACTGACATACGGAAACTACACACGAATAAAAATCGTACCAGCTGAAAAGAAAAATTACCGCCTGGTAAAAAAAACCCGAAAAAACCATAAACAAGTAAAAATCTCAACCGAAGATTAAAAAAACCGATTATTTTATGCGAAAGTGCTGAAATTGAAGAATGAAGGGCTGAAAATCCGTAAGGAAACTGAGCCGGTTGCTCGCTGTTGCCACGCTGGCACGTCTCGTGGGTCGATCTCAGATGTTATCTGATCGCCCTTGGCTAACCCGCCCCTTCTGGCCACAAAAGACCAGCCATGGTGACCCTGCGCCTGGGTCTAGGTCACCCTAAAAACTTCCATACTTACGCATACCCTGTCTCATCTACGCCACCTGTTCCTTGAAAACCTAAGTACTCATTATTTTCCCTTTTGTATTGGACAGATTTTTATATTTTATTATAAGAACACAAATGTAAGCTTAGTATAATAACATTCGTAGATAAGATAAATACTTAGTATGTTTGGCTTAGGCCAACCAACGATCTATAGTAAATTCTGACTTAAGTTCTACTTCGTTCTCATTTATATTGTTTTTTTTTTTTATATTAAGCTAGTTTTTTTTATACGGTTCTTAATTTAAATTAGTTTGCATTTCTCTTAAGTTTTGTTTAAATTAGTTCTCATTAATATTTATTTTATTCGAATTATTTCTCTTTAATTTTAGTTCAATGTTAAGTTAGTTTTTAGTTTATATTAGCTTTATTGTAAATTCGTTTTATTTGCCATTAATTTTCTTTTAAATCCGTTTCTGTTATGTTCGTATTATTTCGAATTCGTTTTTGTCTAAATTGATTTTTATTTAAATTAGTTTTCATTTTTATTTGTTTTATTCGGATTAGTTCACATTAATTTTAGTTGAATTTACAGTTAGTTTTTAGTTTATATTAGCTTTATTATTAAATTCGTTTTATTTAAATTAGTTTTCATTAATATCTATTTTTATTCGAATTTTAGTTCAATGTTAATTTAGTTTTTAGTTAATATTAGCTTTATTATTAAATTCGTTTTATTTAAATTAGTTTTCATTAATATCTATTTTTATTCGAATTTTAGTTCAATGTTAATTTAGTTTTTAGTTAATATTAGCTTTATTATTAAATTCGTTTTATTTAAATTAGTTTTCATTAATATCTATTTTTATTCGAATTTTAGTTCAATGTAAATTTAGTTTTTAGTTAATATTAGCTTTATTATTAAATTCGTTTTATTTAAATTAGTTTTCATTTATATCTATTTTTATTCGAATTTTAGTTCAATGTCAATTTAGTTTTTAGTTAATATTAGCTTTATTCTTGTTAAGTTTAATTTTAAATTTGTTTGGATTCCGAATAGTTTTAGTTGAAAAAAAAAATTTTAATCTTAGTTGCCTTTAGTTTCGATTTGAATCCGCGCTAATTCGATTTAAGGTTGAATTTGTTTGATTTTTAATGCGTTTGTTATGAAAAAAATACTTGATCGATTTAGTTTAGCTTTTTGTACAAATTTTATTTAACTTCGGCTTTGTTTAGTTCAGTTAAATTCGAAGATTAATATTTTGTAGAAAAATTACGCGTCTACAAGAGTGTGCCTTTCTTTATAGTATTTGTAAAAAAACAAAACAAATGCAATTTCTTAATGTTAACAAAATAAAAATCCTTTACTTTAATTGAATTTCAACAATCATATTTATCGGGGGCCTTCTTGCAAAAAAAAAAAAATATACCGCCAAAAAATAAACATAACGAAACTTGTCAATAAATGTAGCGTGTGTATGGATGAATGCGGCGCAATGCGACGTCTGCATTTTGATCTACTTTCGTTACTTGGCGTAAAATTTTATTTCTTTTTATATAAATCACTTTGTTTAGTATATGTATGCAAATTCCATTTGTTTCTCCTTAAATATTAAATTGAATTTATCGAAGATTTAATTTCTTAATATTTTTCTTTGTTTGGCCTTTTCTAATATTTATAATATACTTGTTATTCACTTTAAATCATGTTACTTCATTTATAGGTGTTAGAGTAAGTATGTTTGTAACAACAAAAAACCAATCATCAATATCAGTAAATCAACTAACTTAAATGGGTAATATAATATAATGAAGTTATGCAATAGTAATAATTATCATAATATTTTAAGCGTAATCAGCGGTTTCTGTAGCGATAACTATAATTTTTTTTTTCTTTTTGTGTTCCGCTTCCGGATATGTATACGCTTGCTTATATGTACATATAATTATGTATATGGCATAGGTATATATAAGCCTACCCCAAAAAATTTTAATAATAAGCTCTTTAAAAGGTTAGACTAATTTAAACATACAAGAAAACTATATTTTTTTTCTTTTGCGCTGGATAATGTAGCACTGATTTTTCTTCTCTCCCTAACTTTGTATTCTAACACACTTTCAACAATATTGCTGACCACTGACGCCAAAATGCACCCTGCATGTTTTGCAAAACTCTAGCATCAACCAACCCAACGTGTTACATATGCAATTATTTAAAGCTAATCTGATACACGCTTACCAAGCCCAGGTAACATGTCTCAAACCTGGCCGTGCTGACCGTGTACGCTGCCGTTGTTGGCGAAGGTGGTGTAGGTGTTGCGTTGTCCGAGTGTTGATGCTGAGTGGGGTGCCAGGTGGTTTGCTGGGTGTTGATGTGGGTGGGTGATACAGTGGTGGTGCTGATGTAGGTGGTGTAAGTTTTGTTGGTGCGGTTGGTGGTTCTCGGTAGCGGCTGCCAGGCCGCGAAGCGTTGGCCACTTCTTGGTGAGTGCTACTGCCTTCACGATGTTGATGGCCGGGCTGTCTGTCGGTCTGCTGAAGGCGGAATTATTAGTGGAGTACACTTTAAATACCTCGTGCCATTTGGACACCTGCTTACCTGTTTACTGTTGGTTATGGGCGATGGGGCTGGTGGTGTGTTAGACTGCCGGATTATACTGGACTGTTGACGATTATACTGGTGACCTGCAGCGTGATGACGACGATGGTTGTGACGATGCTGTATCGTTAGCGATGCCGATAGTTGAGACAGTGAGGGAGTTGACGGGGCCGCTGCTCGGGTAGCACTTGTGTGGGCGATGACGGTGATCAATCGCTCGACTTGGAGGTGACGATGAGTTCTTCGTCGTTTGCTGTAGCAACAGTGAAGTCTGAGTTTAGGCGACGATATTGTACAACTACCTCTTGCCGACTATTTATAACATTTATGTCTTTGCGTTGCAGAGTCTGGTATGAACGAGTTGGGCCGTTGTTGTAAGAATACCAATTTTCACCTATTTTCCGTAACCAATACAAAGCAGAGTTGCTACCTGGATCCTTTGACTCACCAGTAATGAAGTAGATGTGTTTCCGATTCTACTTCATGCGTGAAACATAGTCGCCCAATGCACAGTAGTCATCACCGGAGACAGAGGTGTGGAAACGCAAAAAGTCAGCCAACTTGGCGCGATTGTTGCTGTCCTCATGTACACCCAACTTCAGATTCTTGCTGAGCTGAGCGTATAACCTTTTGTAGTTCTCCGTCTCTTCAGTCAATTCCTTAATCAATTCCAAAGTTTTCTTGACCAAATTCTTACGTATGACCTTCAACACCTTGTTGTGCGGTAATGTTTCACTAGAGATATTCAAATTATTAACTTATGCTCACCTTTTTCGTGGTATTCCTATTGCCGCTCGTGCAGTGATGTCTATAGCTTGCTTGCTGGCTGTTACTGCTGCTTCCTTGCTTTGCCCACGTTTACTCTCTCGTTCTTTACTACATTTTGATCACATATACTTAAATTCTTGAATTATATTACTTTTACTTTATTTACGGCATTTCTTTTTTCTTTCTTTTTGTCAAAGTTTAATTATTTTCACGAGCGCGATCTCTTCACATACCATTCACTCCACCATTTGCTGTCATTTTTTCTAATGTCGATTCTCTGCTACAGCAACGTCTATCTAGGGTTGCATTTTCGTCTAATTCAATGATTTTACGTACTTTGGCAGAGTTGCCACATGTCATCGGTTAAGGTGAGTACGCATGCCTTTTTGAGGCATTCAGACGAGCCAACTACCGATGTTTTTCTAACTTCGCTCCTTTTTCGGTGGAATCGACCATAACCGAGGGGAGTAGGTAATGGTTGGTTTAGACTTTGGGATGACACGTCGACAAATGGCCGTTAACCGACGCTTGTTTTGGTATTCTCATTGGCTACCGATTCAAGCGCGTGTCGGATCACGCCATTTTTCAGACCGGTTTATTCGCGCCGAAACTAATTTGGCCATTGTTGTTGGTGTTTATCCACCTCAAGCATGTTTATCGCCATTTCGTTCGCCCGAACGTTCTCGAACCTCACCGAGATGCCACATCTAAATGTAAAAAAAAATTGTGTGCACTGCCACGCTAGAGGGCGCTAGTGGAAATACCATGGGTACTCACAAAAGGTATTATTCCCTCTATGCAGGTGCCCATGACATTAGTTAATATTGAATATTACGAATTTTATGAGAGTATGTTTAATTTTAATAATTGTAATTTTATTGATTTAAGTAGTTTATTATTTAATATTAATTGGAATGATTTATTTTGTGGTAATAATGCAGCGATAAGTTTTAATCTATTTAAGACTAAAGTCTTAACTATTTGCAATACTTGTGTTCCGGGTTCAACTAAAACCAATCATAAACTTCCCTTGCACACTAAGGGTTTTAAGAAGCTTAAAAATCAGCGTAATAAGTTTTTAAAATTGTTTAAGACCACTAATGCGATATGAAACTAATATTAAATCAAACCCTAAATCATTTGGAATTTTATACAGTCTAAAAGAGGTGGCTTGCAGATTCCTACTTCAATGTTTTATATTGGAAAGTGTTCGGTGAATATTGCTGATACTGTTAACATGTTTGCTGACTTCTTTAAGTCCAACTTTACTGTTGAAGATGATTTACCCATTAATGCCTTGAACACTGTTGATGTCTTTACTAATATTGGATCTTTTTCAGTATCAATTAATGATGTCATGGAATCCATTAGGGATATGAAAATTTCTTTTAAAGAAGATATTGATGGGTTTGCATCAATTATTATTATAACATGCTCACATACTTTAGCCGTTCCTCTGTGTGCTATTTTTAATAAGTCTCAATCTGAAGTAACATTTTTAAATTGTTGGAAAATTTCTTCCATTACTCCTGTTTTTAAATCGGGTGAAAAAAATAATGTCGCAAACTATAGGCTAATCTCAAAACTATCCAATATTTCTAAACTCTTTGAAAGAATAATAAAAGTAAAGCTTAGCTTTTTAACAAAACGCAATATTTGCCCTGAACAACATGGTTTTGTAGCTGGGCGCTCTACTCTTTCAAATCTAGATTTTTTTCTGAGTATTGTGCATCTTCCTTCGTGCAGGCATACCAAGTAGATGTAATATACGGAGATTTCTCCAAAGCATTTGATAGAGTATCACATAATTTACTACTTTGGAAACTATCACATATGGGAATTCATTCAACTTTTTTGAGCTGGATTAAGTCTTATCTGCCGGATAGAACCTCTTTTGTTTGCTTAAATAATAATAATTGATACGAATTTGTTGCTTCCTCGGGTGTCCGTCAAGGTAGTATCCTTGGACCTTTGCTTTTTATTCTTTTCATGAATGATATTTCTTAACACATTTTTAACTCTCACTTTCTACTTTATGCTGATGATGTTAAACTTTTTAAAAAAAAATATCATCTTCTTCAGATATAGATGACTTACAAGATGACGTTGACAGAATTTTGCCTTGGAGTGTTTCAAATGGCCTTCCTTTAAACTTTTCTAAATGCTTTCATCTTACTCTATCCAAACTTTCTCTTAATACCTTGTCTAACTCTTATTCTCTTTCTGGCTCAAAAATTCAAACTGTGTCTTCATATCGAGACCTCGGTGTAATTTTTGATGCAAAGTTTTCATTTCATGACCATGTCAACTTCCTTATTCCTAATTCCTAATTCCTAACTCTCTACTTGCGTTTGCCCGAAAAATTGCAATGACTTTTCTGATCCACATACTCTAATAATGTTATTTAAAGCGTTTGTGAGATCTAGATTGGAGTATGCATCCATTGTTTGGAGCCCGTATTATATGTCTACCTCTTTTAGACTGGAAAAAATACAAAAAAATTTCACGAGGTTTGCCCTGAGGTCAATTATCTTTTGTGACCCTTTGCCACCCTATAACTCTCGTTTAATGCTCTTAGGACTTAAATCGCTTGATTCCAGGTGGAAAATTCCATCATTGATGTTTATATATGATATTATATCTGGATTAATTGACTGTCAATCTCTCTTGGAACTTATACCTTTTCATATTCCATTAAGAAATCTAAGAATTTCCAAATTTTTTATGTAAAATATTGTAGAACTAACTATGCCTTAAATGAGCCAATTACAAGAGGTTTGTTACTGTGTAATGAATTAACCAGTGATGACTTTGATCTCTTTGTTCCGAAACAAAAAATTAAGAATTTTGTTAATAGTATTTACCTAACCTAGTCTTAAGAGTATATTTTTAATATAAATTATTAATTTTAGTTTTTCTCTAAATTTATATTATCTGTAAGAATTTTTGTGTTCAAAGACTTCCAAATAAACTAAACTAAACTAAACTAAACTAAACTCTGCGTCGCGTTACGCGAACATAATTGGACCATTATGCTATGTTCACACTAATGCCGAAAAGCCGCTTTTCGAACATTAATGGCTTTTCAGCTGAAAAGCTGCATAATATTAAGTTTTTCGCCATAGAAGAAATGTCAAATGAAAAGCTGCTTATTGTTTGCTTTTCAGCGAAAAACTCGGCAAAGATAAAAAACAACCCTGATTATGGTTGTTGAACAGACTGTTCGTTGAGGTAAAGTTATAATCTGTTACTAAAATCCAAGATGGCGCTTGTATTTGACATTTCATCTGGCTGTTGATATTAACCGCATTCAGCGAAGTCAACAGTTGCCAATATTGTATTAAAATTCAATGAATGATAAAATTATAAGAGCGCTCATTAAATCTGATCACGATGCAGGCGCCATTTAAGCGAGCGAAACAATTATATGCTACATGAAAAAAAAAATGTTAATGTTCAACTGGTAGATGCTGCTACTGACGCTGTTAAAATTATAAGCACAGAAATAACGCAGCAAATTAGAGTGGAAAACCTTTGCAATTATATTATTTACAGAATTCAGTAATTATAATAACTAAATTAAATAGTTTACAACTTTTCTGGTGTTTAGAGTAACAACACGTTCATAGAAAAACATCGCTCACTAAGGTATCGCTACCAAAACTCCACTGAATGTGGGCATTTTTTATTTACCAATTGACTGTCAAATGAAAAGCGACTTTTTCAGTGTGAACACCTTTTTTGAAAAGAATTTTTTTCAACTAAAAAGCGAATTTTCGGTCTGTGTGTGAACATAGTATAAAGCGATCTAAATTCTTAGTTTATTTAAATCAGGGAATGGAAATAAACTTTAGCGAACGTTTCGTTTTTTTATCTTTGCTTTGAAAATTATTTGCTTTGTTCGGATTTCTTCTCGCGTCGCACAGTGTAATATAAGCGGCCATAAGGAAAAAAAAGTTCCAAATTCTTAAAAACGAATACATAGATCGATGAAGAAAATCCTCAACTAAGAGAAATCAATAATCATTTTGGAATTATGTAGAATTTTAAATGAACAGCATGTACGGAAACTTGAAGTTTTATTCTTAAAATGTACAATTTTAGTTTTATGCAATTCACTAGGGGTATTCAGGTTGTTGCGAATTGCAAGAGTGTGAAAAATCAAGATGTTTTGCGCACTAACGCGTGAACATCAATATTGCAACTTAATTATGCGATACAATTAAATGTCGAATGAACAGAAAATATATTGCCACCTTATTTCAAAATCATAAAAAGTTATTTAAATCTACGTACAAACATAACCTTTTTAAAGTTTTACCCAGGTGGCAACTACGTTCGAAAACAACCAAAACATAAATCATCTGTTTAGCATCACTGCTTGTGTGTTCTCGCAATTAGTTTGAGCAGTGCGTAATTCAAGTAGAGTTGCAAAATTGCTTCCAATGTGTTTGTTGTTGGAATGATGCAAAAGTTCGCAATCATGCATTTTTGCATCGTCGCAACTGCGTTTTGCATCAACCCGTGAATACCCCTACCATCTCAAGTTTAGCTGTTATTATCTCCACAACTAATCAGCCAATTTACAAATAATATGCACATTTTTAAAAATATTTTCTAAATTTAGTTTTTTTTCTAAAAATAATATTTTTGAGAACATTGAAGAATTAGTTTGGCTTCAAGGTCAGTTATAAGAAAACTTCCTTAGGAAAAAAACTTTGCAAAAATTGGCAAAGCTTAGCAGCGAGAAGCAAAAACATATTCTTCAATTTTGCTTAAACTTCTGTGTAATAATAATACATTCAATACAAATAGATGATAAATATTAAGATATGCACTTTATACCACTTTTTCGCAGAAAAATATCTAAAACCGAAATATGCAAATGGAATGAATTATGCAAATGCTTGGTGAATATTTTTGGATATTTGTTTCCACTGATGAAGGTCATGTTATATATTTTTTAAAAATATGAAAAAGAAGTTTTCCAAATCTGTAAAGATTGCTTAATTTTGTTGAATTGTTTAAAAGCAGTTGTGCATTTAAAAACATGTTCAGATGTTCTTAATACATAGTAAAGTGAGTAAAACTGGAAATGTTTCCTAACTTTAAGTGTGAATAGCAAAAAAACATAGGCCCATAACCATAGTCAAAATAAAAGTCGACTCTAAATTTAGTATAAGCATTTATGACAGTTTTTTAATATAATATGTTGTCAAAAAGCTTGCACTAAATTTAGAGTTGACTTTTATTTTGACTATGGTTATGGGCCATAGTCTTTATTTTTGCTTAAACTTCCGTATACTGATTATACGTTCAATACAAATAGGTGACAAAAGAATTGTAATGAGCCAAGCCATATTGGGTGTGCAGCACTTTAGGCGGTTGGGGCGGTTGGGGCGGTTGGGGCGGTTCTTGCCATCATGTGCACACCACAAAGGAAATTTAAGAAAATATTGACCACTATTAAAAAGACACATTAAAAGAAGTAAGAAGATATAAGAAAAGAAACCCCGAAATTAATAAACAATTACAACCCTAAGTCTCCGTCTGTCAGGTGGAGTCATCCCACCCAGTACCTGCCCTGTATGATTAGCAGCCGTGAGCCACATAAGTATTTTTATATGTAGTTCCCTAACGCTGACTCCGTCAAAAGTCCGTCCGTACCCAATGCCCCGTCTGGACACCATAGCTACATGCACTTGCCTAGGACCTACGCAGGTTCCACACCAGCCAGCCAACAGTTTAACACTTCATAATTTTTCAGCTATACTCGTAGAGGAAAAGCAAACGTATTCGCAAGCACAAAAATATCAATGCCTTTTTTTAATTAGTTATTCAAGCCATTATTTATATTTATTAACACAAATTTTTAATTAATCCTAATTCAATACAAGTGTTTGTAAATAAATATATAGATAGATATTTTTAATTTCTACTTCAGATTCAGTTTTGCTGCAATTTTTAAATATTTAATTTATATTGACTAATTTAAACTCTTAAACTTTTTTAATTTTAACTCGGTAATGTTTATTTTCATATTTAAAAGAAATTAAACTGTTCTTTTTTTTTCTTTCGAGGAAATTATTAAATAATGTAGAAAAGAATTTTGTTAAGAAAACAAATCAAAAAAATTAAACAGTTCCCCTCCTTTTCATATACAGTAAAAATCAAAGTTTTTTTTCTAAATTAATTGAATGCAAAATCTAAAGCAAAATGCAAAAAAAATCTCGATAAACTATAATTCAATTAGAATAATTGGATAATCAAAAGAGCTATTAATTTATATAAAAGTTAACCATAACATCCAAAGAGAAGAGAAAAATATAATAGAACTGAAAAAGCTAAAATTCAAACTGCCTTAAAGCAAAAAAACTTAAATTTCACTTTCATTAATTTGCTACCCTTAATTCTATTAATTTAATTTGAATGCAACAACAAAAAATTCAAATCAAATCACTTCAGCCCTACAGTAGAAAACCCTGTATTCTTCTTGCTATGAACACTTCACATATATATATACGCTGAGGTCGTTGAACCGCTTTGTTATGTCCACTCGTATATGCACGCAGTCGATCGGCTGTGTGTTGGCTCTCTGCTGCACATACGTCAGTTGTGGTCACTGACCTGTCCAGAATGTAGACACTTTTTCCAGAGTCAATCACCTGTTCTTTTGGCTGCTGCTGTCTCTGAACGTTTGAGTTAATTTATTTAGCAGGATCTACACCTCTCGGCCGAAACGTTTATTTTCAATTTTCAATTTCTGGCCATATCTTAACTTGCAGATTGAAGCCTTTTTAAAATGTTTCACACTGCATTAATTTTTCTAAAAAATTCGTAGGCCCTAAAACAGCACTCCTGTTTTGCCAGGACCTAATACACAAAAATTTCAAATTAAAAGCGACATACACTAATACACATTAACTTCATTACGCACCTACGAGATTATGTGGCATTTATATGCACATACAAATATATATGTGTCTATATAAATGTACCGAAACGGGAGCTCGAAATCATCTTTTTAGCCAGAACAACGGATCAGTGACCTAACATTTAAATTTAACATTTATTAAAATATTTTTCTCTACACTCGCTTGCACAGCACAAAAATACTCACTTTAAAAATTTTTTATTCTTTCAGCATATAGTCAAAAATTTGATATGAATTAGAAAAACTGAAGAACACTGGTTAAAGTCACTTGGCCGTCGACCACTTTATCTAATGATGTCTTCTGATTTTGTATTTAATTTTCCTATAAGTCTAATATTAAGATAGTTGGTCGTTCGTATACCAACATACAGTAAAGTTTGGCTTAGTAAGTCGTTTTTTACTGCTTGCTTTACTCAACCGATTTGAGTCAAAATAAACATAGAACCTTTATTTATTATAGACAACAACCTCTTATAAAAAAAATATACACAATTAACCACTCAAAACCAACGTATCAAAACGATATTTAGACACAAACTACAAAAATGGTTTTACTCCAGGCTAACTTATAAGAAAAACTCAACATTTAACTAGACTAAACATCTATTGTGAACGAGTCATCCAGTCATTCCAACCAGCCGCTCACTCATTCTTCATTCTCATCTAAGTGCTCATTCATCATTTTATATTAAATCTTAACAAATAAAATGCAATAAATAAACTAAAACAAATAAAATTAAACAAAACTAGAATAAAAAACTCAAAGGACAAATTCGGATGTAAACTCGGTGCAATTGGTAGGTATAATTTTGCTACAGCATTAAAACTTTTTTTCCTTTTTTCTCTCATATAAATTTATTCTGTAACGTGACACACAGGCTCACGTGACACACAGGCTCACGTTACAGAATAAATTTATATGTACAAAATTTAATAATTACTTATAGCACTTTTCTGAAGAAAATTGCCTTAAATAACCACATAAAAACTGTTAAATCGCTTTAAATTCTACTAAAATGAATTGAATGACGCTTGAAATTCACATATAATTTGATTTTAGTTGAGCATTCTCACTTTTTACCCGACTTCAAAAAGGAGGAGGTTCTCAAGTTGGTTGATTTCTTTGTTTTTTTTTTGTTTTTTTTAATGTACGTACTTCGATAACTCCTAAAGTACTTGCCCAATTGCCACAATTTTTAGTCAACAGATAGAGACATTGAGCGCGGAGGTGTCCACCTACAAAAGTGTTCAGTATTCGACAAAGGGGCGTGGCAATATTAGAAAAACTCTGTATATCGAATAATATTGAGGCTAGGATACTGAAATTTAGTACAGGGGTAGGAGCAGTTATTACAAATTATTGTCAAAAAAGTATGCGTTATTTGATAAAGGGGGTAAAATATTTAAAAAACGCTTCAACTCGAATAATATTGACAATAGGATACTGAGATTAAGTACGGGGGTAAGCATAATTATGAAAATGTACGGTCAAGAAAGTGGGCATTATTGGACAAAAGGGCGTGGCAATAAAAGAAAAATACTGTATCTCAGTTAATATTGGCACTACTGGAAATTGGTACAGGAGTAGCAACAATTATTACAAATTATGGTCAAGAAAGTGGGTGTTATTCGACAAAGGCGTGGCAATATGTATTAGAAAAACGCTATAGCTCCAATAATATTGACACTAGGATGCTGAAATTAGGTACAGGGGTAAGCATAGTTATGAAAATTTGCGATCAAGAAAGTACTCGTTATTGGACAAAAGTGGGCAGTAAAAGACAAATGGCGTGCCATTTCTAGAAAAACACTGTATATCTGTTAATATTGACACTAGGGTATTGAAATTTAGTACAGGGGTAGGCACTGTGAGGATCCAATTTTGTAGTGCAAATGTGGCCTACATATTTTCATTCAAAATTGTAAATTTTTCTTTTAGAGCGAGCCGAGTTGTTAATACAAACCAAGAGAAAAGCGAGAACTCCAATTACAACACCTGCTGGGAATTTTACACCGACCTGAAAAGGTCCGACACCAAAATCACCTGTAATTAAGGCCGAGCAATGGGCCATCAGGACCAGTTGGTGCGAAGGCGCGTCAAACCGAAAACGCCAGACGTGCGCAGGGTAAAATACATCCACAGCCAGACGGAAATCGTGTAGTGCACATATGGCTACTACTTACCTACCTCAACCTGTTTGTCATATCGTGACACACAATGCTACAAACGTTCTACGTTGGGTTCACTGCATGCTTGCAGCGAACCAAAGCGTAAACCGTAAACAGAAACAAATTCAAGTACTACTAGAGGCATGGTTAATGTTATGCATTGTGTAAATAGATCGCTGCCAAAAGTAAGTCACTGGAGTGTGTAACCTGTAAGTGGGTTGTGATGGATACGATTACAAACAATTTTTTGTAAAATAAATATTAATAGTAAGCAAATGTGTAATAGTTGTATTTAAATTTAATTTAAGCTATTTGGTATATGTCAAGAATAAAAAATATTATATTCGAGAGAAAATAAAATATTGTTAGTTTTCACTCAATACTTTTGAATAAAGCCTTGCGGCTGAATTAAAAAGAACTTCTGACCAAATCCCCTCTGACTGATTATAGAGATAGCGAAAACAAGAAATAGTTAATTTCGTTTATATATGGCGATCAATCATCATCACATGGCGATCCTGCGACCGATTTTCTAGAACGATCTGAAAACAATCCTTTGACCATTACGTTAATCCTTATACCGGAAAAATTCAACGAATTGTTCGAGAAGTGCCTTGCAAACGCAGCAAAACATACTACAGAGAAAAATACACGCTTGCATCACTACAAAGTCATCAAGTGCCAGCATACATTTCAACACCAATACCTGGTCCAAAGAAAATTACTATTCAGGAATACAGGAACAAAGTTTCAGCAAAAAAACAAATTTTTTGAAAAGCAGAAACAATCAAAAAGGTCTCGTGCTGGAAGACAAGTAAAACAGCGACGAGAGCTTAACAACAAATACAAACTAATAACAATCACGAATTGTCCGGAGAAATATAAATTCATCAGGCAGATACAAGACTTTTTTTTTTTTGGATTCGCCCGGAGGTATGAAATCTTCCAAAGATACGTATACCCGTCCTATACGCATGCACGATTTACATTCTAGAATCTGCCAAAATCAGCCGGGACAAGACAGAATGCACCTACGTACTAAAACATACCCCCTATTAGCAATTAGGATTTTCCACTAAGCACATTAAATGGCTTTTCAGCGGAATTTAAAAATTGAATATATATAAAACGCGTATTTAAGTACATGGTTGCCAATATTCGAAGCGCCCATCTGGCAACACTGTAACTTTCCGCAGTGATGCCAAATCGACTAATGACATACCGCGTTTGAAGCGTCATTCCAAGCAAATGTTTACAATGGAACAGTACACGCCACGCGAACGCTCTAAAATTCAGCCAAAGAGTCATCGAAATGGCTGAAGAAGACGAGCAATTTTGGCATAAAATTATCATGAGCGATGAAGCTCATTTTCAGTTGAACGGAACGGTAAACAAACAAAATTGCCGTATTTATGCCATTGAAAATCCACAGGAGATTCAAGAGGTACCTCTTCACGATGCAAAAGTCACTGTTTGGTGCGGCGTTTGTGCTAAAATGCTCATTGGGCCGTTCTTTTTCGAAGATGATAATGGCCACAGAGTTACTGTCAATCAGGAGCGTTATCGCGATATGATAAACAATTTTTTCATGCCAATCGTTCGTCGAAAGCGTATCAGGCACTACTGGTTTCAACAAGACGGCGCGCCACCACACACAAGCCGCACTACAATCGATTTTTTGAAGCAATTGTTCCCTGGCCGTTTGATGTCAAAAAATGGTGATTTCGATTGGCCGCCAAGATCACCAGATTTAACGCCTCCAGACTTCTTTTTGTGGGGTTATTTGAAATCAAAGGTTTACGTCAACAAGCCAAAGACCCTAGAAGAGCTGAAAACCAACATCCGTCAAGAAATAACCGCTATTCCCATCGAAATGTTGAAGAAAACCATGGAAAATGCTGCAAAACGGGCACAATATGTCGTAGAGGCCAATGGCGACCATTTACGAGATATCATATTCAAGAAATAATGTAAGCAAATCTATTTGAACCCAATTAAATGAAATTCATGACGAACAGACAAAAAATTGCGGTTTCTTTGATTTATTTAAAAATAAAATGGGCGCTTCGAATATTGGCAATCCTGTATACTTGATTCTATATAAATAAGCAACATCGATTTAAATAATAGTAATTATGAATTTAAGGTACCCGAAAAACAATCCAAAACACTAAACTCATTTTAACTGGTTTGCGGCCATTGTCCAACCCAAGGACCTACGTGGAAATGAGATAAATCTCACATCCGCCAAATCAAAATCCCAATTAGTTGGATATGCATTTGGGCCAACGCAGGCATAAACTTGTGTGGAAAAGAGATATACTCTGGCACACCAATCCAGGTGATAGTGTGAGTTCAGTCTAATTTCAAATCAGGAAACCACGTGAGCACGTAAATCCCAATTCGATTAAAAATTAAAATATTGAATAATTAAAAAATAAGTTTTAAAAACGATTCATATTTGATGGTGCTTACTTTATAAAACATAATATCGAGACAAAAAAGAGAAACAGAACAATCTCAATTACCAATATTAGATTGTTATAAAACTGCGTTAGGTATAATAGGATGAAGTTAAATTGATTTAATTATTTAAATGTAATATAATTTTCCGTTTTAAGACGTCTACCGAATCAGAAAAATTAATCATGTTGAAGTTATCATTGAAATCACTGCACATACATCGTAAAGGTTCATGAAGAGCGTAATTAGAACTGCACTGACTCAACTTGAAAAACAGGAAATGTCTAGTTCCTTTCCTTGGGATGTTAAAATTTAGAGCTGAGATGAGATATTCCGAATTAATCTCGCCACGAAGTAATTTATACAGAAACATGACATTAAGCATCATTCTTCTGCTTCTTAGGGAACATAGTAAAATAATTTTAAGGCGTATTTTATACGATGGAAGCATAATATTGGGGTTCCAACGACTATGACGTAAAGCAAAAAGTAAAAACTGTTTTTGAACGGATTCTATGGCGTCGATGTAGACATTATATTGTGGGTTCCATACAACTGATGCCTATTCAAGAATTGGGCTTACGAGAGAGGTATATAATAATTTAGTAGTAAAGGGATCACTGAATTCTTTAGCCCATCTTTAAATGAAACCAAGGACTCCTCTTGCCTTATTTATCACCATATTAACGTGGAGATTGAAGCGAAGTTTTGAATCCATAATAACACCAAGATCGAGAAAACTGGAAACTATTTCTAAGTTAGTGTTATTTATAGTGTAATTTATGTTACCAGCAGATATTCGCGAGAATGTCATTTGCTTACATTTTTTTAAGTTGAGATTTAATATATTTAAGCTACACCAGTCCACAAGTCTATTTAGATCAGATTGTAAAAGATGTCGTTCTTCGGGTAATTTGTAACAAAGAAAAAGTTTCACGTCGTCAGCGTACATTAAGACGTTACAGTGTTTTATTACCGAAGGAAGATCATTAATGAATAGTAAAAACAAAACCGGTCCAAGATGACTGCCCTGCGGAACGCCAGAAGTGACCGAAATACTTTTTGAAAGAGAATTCTTATATAAAACCTTTTGAGTACGTCTAGATAAAAACGAATTTATCCAATTTAATAATGTGACAGGAAACCCAATAAGGTGGAGTTTTTTCAAAAGAAGATTATGATTAACACTGTCGGAAGCTTTGCTAAAGTCCGTATAAATAACATCAGTCTGCAGTCCCAAAGTAAAACCATTTATAACACGCGTAGTAAACTCTAAGAGGTTTGTTGTAGTGGACTTACCCTTCAGAAAACCATGTTGAAAGACAGAAATGGTGGAAGACACGAATTGGGTTAATTGATCAGTTATGATTTTCTCAAATAACTTAGGGATTGCACTTATTTTTGCAATTACTCGATAGTTAGAAACATCTATCTTGGAGCCATATTTATGAAGGGGTATAATATAAGAATCCTTCCATATAATAGGAAAATAACCGATATGCAAGGAAATATTAAAAATATTTGCTAGAGGAGTACACAGGTTTGTAGCACATTGCTTTAAAATACAGCTTGGAATTTTATCAGGGCCAGTCGTAAAAGAAGATTTTACTTGTCGAAGATAACACATAACAATATTTGGGTCTATTACAGGAGTTTCAAAAGAGTTAACTGGCGGGAGAAAAGGATACACCGTGCTAGTATTAAATGGTATATCGGAGTAAGTTGATTTAAAGAAGTTTGCAAACATGTTAGAAATCACATTGTCACAAGATGATTCTTCCTGATTGAATTTCATAAGGGGTGGAAAACTGGAGGCTTTACGTTTTGAGTTAACAAAACTATAGAAAAGTTTTGGATCATCTTTAAATTGAGATTTTATGTTATTTATATAAGCAGAATAGCATTGTTTAATTAATAGTTGATATCTATAACGACAAGAAGAATAGGAGGCAAATCTTAACTAGTACCAGATATTTTATATTTTTTAAATAAACGATTTTTTAAATTTTAAAGTGCCTTTAGACTATTTGTTGGCCAGGGTGGATTTAAAGGATTGGAGAAACACCTTTTTTTGGGACGGACAATAAGAAACACCTTTGCAGAGTATCATTCAAAAACTGTACAGAAGATTCGACGTCATAATATGAATATGATGTTCCGCTAGTTAAAATTGGAGACAATCAGTCTGCGAAAGTAAGGAATTAAGTTTTACATAGTCCGTTTTCTTAAAATTATAAACTTTTTATTTCGCGCATCAGCAGTTAATTTATCTTCTTTTTCGTGGGGGAGTAAAACTGTTATTTCAAAAGTTGGATGATGTACATCTTCTGGAAGAGATACGGTATTCGAACAATGGAGATTAACAGTAGTGCATCTATCTACAAATATAAGGTCTAGGGTTCTGTGGTTTATATTTAAAATATCATTGACTTGTTGAAGACACAGATCAGACAGCTTACCTAAGAAATCATTTATCCAATCACTATTGGAAACAGGAGTAAGAAATGAAGAATTGTCAGACGATCTCCAAGTCACAAAAGGTAGGTTAAAATCACCCAGCACAATAAGAACGTCTTTATTTTTTAACAAATTATGAACTTTTTCGATGGCGTGTAAATGTTTTAAATACATCGTTAATTCACATTTAGGAGGAATGTAAGAACATGTAACATAAATAATAATAGTATTTAATTTAACTGCAACACAAATGAACTCAATGTCACTGGTGTCAAGAATTGTCAATTCTTCAGATACAAGCGAGTTTTGAACAGCTATCAAAACACCACCACCGATCTTATCATGATGATCTTTACGAAAAATTTTATATTTATTGCACATTATTTCAGAATTTAAGATATTAGAGCGAAGCCAAGTCTCTGTAAAAATTATAATGTTATATTCAAAATCAAAACTTTTTATGAAAATATCGGAAAGTTTGGAGTTAAGACCCCTGACATTCTGATACACAAGCTCTCATTTAGACTTGCGGTTTATTAATCGTTTTTTGGATGAGATTCAGGACTATTTCGGGGACGCGGCAAATGTCCAACATTTACCGGTCTTGGATTGCTTTTAAATTCAAATTCGCGCACAATTGTGTTAGGCGGCCAAAAGTTTACATCAACTATAGAATTAAATAAATTTTCAGGAACTGTTAATCTAAAAGAAGTAATCGATCTTACATTTGAATATTTGAATTTATGAACCGAAAGATGCAAGGAACAATTCAACTTTGATTTAATGAAAAAATCTATATCAACCCCTGTTGTATCCGCAGCTTAGCGAGAAACAAAGATTGATTTAGTTGGTGGAATTGCAATGACTGGCTTAGGTGGAACAGAAACCTGAGAAGTAAGAGGAACAACCTGGGAATCGACCAAAGTTAAGAACACACATATTGTTTTATATGTGAAAACAAAATTAATGTAAAATACTTTTGAAATCATTTAAAATTACATAAAAACATTTTCAAAAATATTAATAAGAATATGAATAAAGTAAATCATTGATAAAATAAAAAATAAATGAAAGATATTCCATATTTGTACGTAAATATACTAATTTAAAAGATACAATGGTTGCAATACGACAAGAAACAAAAATTACGGAAAATATTGCCATAAATGGGAATATCACTTCAAAACAGGTAATGTGCATAGTATATTTGCGGGAATTGCATTTCTAATATATATTTTCAAAAACTCAATGAATATTATAAAAAATATGTCATAAAAAGAATTACTAATGCACAAGTCTAAATAGATACATTATTAGAATCATTAAAGAAATTAAAAGACAGTATCTTTAAAGTACCATCAAGAAAATTTAAACAAAAATTTTTACACGATAAGCAGGAAGAGTGCAATAATCTAGAGTTGGAATTAAACAAATTTATAAATAGTCCGCAACCAAATTATGAAACAATTGTAAAATGTAATAAACTAATAAAAATAATAAAAGAATTGTTACAACATAGATTAACTGAATATTACACAGATCAGAATAGTGATAGTGATAGAACTAGTGATAGTGAAAGTTTACCAGATGTAACAACAATGGTCAATTTTGAAATTATTGTCGCATCAAAAATAGTCGATGAGTTTGATGGAGACAGCAAGAAACTATCAACATTCTTAGGCACAATTTAATTCTATACATTAACTCTTAAAGATGATGCACAGAAAAGTCAATTATTAAAATTTATTCTAGCAGTAAAAGTAACAGAAAAAGTAAAAAACCGATTGCTACCAGTTGCAATCCCAGGTAAAATTCAAGAGTTAAAAGAAATACTCACAAAAAATTACAAATTGAATAAAAATCCTTTAAAATTGCAGAATGAACTGCATCAAATAAAACAAGGATCGATGAATGTTACAACTTTTGCTACTAAAATAGAAACAATAATAGCAGCTCTAAATGAAGTTCAGATAGCAACTCTAGGAGAAAATAATAAATAAATAATCGTAAAATTAAATGACCAATTAACGGGCAATTTAAAACAGGTTTAAATGAGCTTTTCAGAAGCATAGTTCTAGCAGCTCAACCAAATACTTTTTCTAAAGCTTTGTAAATAGCGACAGAGGAAATAGTCAAACAAATACAAATTATAATGTCATGGCATTCAGAAATAGGAGCAATTTTAATAATAGAAATGGGAATTACAATAGGAATAATAACTATCGATAGCAATACACAATACAAATAGCAATAATTATAATAATAATAACGACATTGGAAATAACAATGGTTAAAGGAATAACAACAAAAATAGAAATAGTAGCAATACTAGCTATAGATACAACAATAATAATACAGCTAGGAATAATAATAATTTTAATAGACACCATCAAAATTCGGGAAACGTATCAGCCCCCAGCAATCGGGGTTAACACAGTCAAAAATAATAAAAAGATATAATATAAGCTGTATTAACAAAACATTTGATACAAACATTATAAAAGATAGATCATGCCTTGCTAATAGGAGATAAATTTAGAATAATAACTTTACTCTTTGATACTGGAGCAGATATATCAATAATAAAAAATGAGAAAATTAATCAAAATGAAATAATATCATCAAATAAAATCCAAATCACAGGTAAGACGATAACCATTCCAGAGAAAGCGAATATAAGAATCAAATTAAACAACGGAGAGATTTCACACCGATTCTATTTAATAAATGAAGACATAGACATACAAACAGATGGAATACTTGGAAGAGATTTTTTAATGAAATATACTTGCAAAATAGATTATGAAACATGTGTTCTATCCGTTCATGCAATAGAAGCAGAAGAAAAAATTTCAATATACATAACAATGCCTACCATGATATCAAATATTAATATACCAACTTGAAGGAAGACAGTATAGTACATGCAGCAGAAATAAGAAAAGGAATATTTATAGCAAATGCAATCATACCAGCAGATGGAATCAAGCATGTGAAATTGCTGAATACAACAAATTATGATAAATATTTAGATAATTGTGGTTTAAATATAGCACCACTGAAAAATTTTAATATATTAAAATACATTGCTTCAGAAGAATATTATGAAAATCTTGAAATACATATTGATGGAAGAGATGAACGAGCTAAACAAGAACTACTAAATTTATGTTACAAATATAAAAACGTTTTCCATAATGAAGGAGATAAACTAACAACAAACAATTTTTATAAACAACAAGTAGATTTGATTGACAACTCAAAGATAAAGGTATAAAGAACTACAGACTTCCGCAAACACAGCTTCAAGAAATAGAAGATCAAGTACAAAAATTACTAGAAGAAGACATCATTGAACCATCATTCAGCCCATATAACTCACCACTTTAAGTAGTACCAAAAATATCAACAGATGGAACAGCAAAATGGAGACTAGTAATAGATTTTAGGGCACTAAACAAGAAGATAATCAATGATAAATTCCCACTAACAAGACTAGAAGATGCACTAGACAAGCTCGGAAATGCGAAATACTTTTCCACATTGAATATGATAAGATATTTTCATCAGATACCACTCACCAAAAATTCAAGAAATATGACAGCATTCTCAACCAATTCAGGGCATTATCATTTCAAACGCTTACCATTTAGACTAAAAATTGCAACAAATCGTTTTCAACGCATGCTTTCAATTGCATTAAGTGGACTACAAAAATCAGCATTTCTTTATGTAAACATAATTGTTTTTGAATCCAATATAAAACATCATAACAGAAACTTGGAAAAAGTCTTACAAAAATTACAGAGATACAATTTAAAGCTAAACCTTAAGAAATGTGAATTTTTAAAGACTGAAGTTGTATACTTAGGACATCTAATAACGTCCAAAGGAATAACAACTGATCCAGCCAAACATCAAGTTATAAAAGGCTACCCAATACCAAGCAATGCTGATGACACCAGAAAATTGGTAGCATTCTGGAATTATTATTAGAAAATTCATTTCTGAATTTGCAGAAATAGCACGACCACTAAATCAATTACTAAAAAACGAACAATTTTTTATTGGACAGAAGCATGTGAAGCAGCATTCAACACATTAAGAGAAAAGCTAATATCTCCTCAAGTATTAGCATATCCAGATTTTAATAAACCTTCCATACTGACTACAGATGCATCACAATTTGCTTTAGGAGCAGTACTATCAAGAGGTAAGCCAGGACAAAATAGACCAATTGCCTATGCCAGCAAAACATTAAATAAGCATTAAGTAAACAAGGCAATAATAGAAAAAGTGTTATTAGGAATTCACTGGGGAATCAGCTACTTTAGACCATATCTTTATGGAGAAAGTTCACTGTATATACGGACCATAGACCATTAGTCAGTCTATTCACGCATAAAAATCCATTTTCAAAATTGACAAGAATACGCTTAGATTTAACGGATTATAATTTTGATATCATCTTTAGTATTCATCAAGGCATGATGAATACTAACGCAGATGCACTATCTAGAATAAAATTAGATAGCAAACAATTAATAGAAATGATACCTAACAAAGCAAGTATACAAGTAATAACACGGGCGGAAGTAATAACACGGGCGGCAAAGAAAAAGATAGAAACCGGTTTACAAAATGTCAATAATGAAAATAGTGCGCATAAAAATAACCTGAATAATAATGATAGATCTCAGCGAGTGGAGCCTGATCAACTTCATATATGAGAAGCTACATCATTTTCAGAAGTAAGACGTCTAACAAATTTGAGATTTATATATAATAAAATGGCCAATAAGAATGAAAATATTAAAAGAGCTAAGAAGATGCCTAACGAAAAATCTTTACCAGAGTTAAAATTGGTTCAGAGGAAGTTGACATCAAAGATACAAAAACATCAAGAGGAAAATATAATGATAGCTCCAAAACAAGTTTATGCGATACTTAATGAAAAATCTTTACCAGAGTTAAAATTGGCTCTGCGGAAATTAGTGTCAAAGCAATAGAACAAGATATAAAGATATTAGCGCTAAAAAAAGAATGATATAATTAATATAATAAAGGTGCAATTGAAAGATATATTTGAAGAAATACAGAAAAGTAATAAAGAAAAATTGAAAATCATATTGTATCAGCCCCCGAAAACAATAATAAATAAATCTGAGCAGCTGCAGCTAATTAAAGATGATTACGACTCAATTTTAGGAGGACATATAGGTATTAGAAGATGCATTGCGAAATTTAAACAATAATATATTTGGAAAAATTTATCGAAAATGGTTCAAAACTACATAAATAATTGCAATATATGCAATGAAGTAAAGATAACAAGATATACTAAAGAGAAAATGTGTGTGACGAATACACCAACAACATCATTTGAAACAATAACAATGGATACAGTTGGACCAATGATACCATTAAATGGATTTCGTTATATTCTAACGATACAGTGTGAATTAACCAAATATTTAGTAGCAATACCTTTAGAAAACAAAACAGCAATTACAGTAGCTAAAGCAATTGAATACTGAAAACAGATAAAGCAACCGAATTTACAAATGAATTACTACAAAATATCTGTAAAGAATTGCACATAGAAAAAGAACATCAACACCGTATCACCACGAAACTGTAGGAACAGTTGAAAGAAATCATAGAGTACTAAATGAGTATTTAAGAGGAATGCAAGAAAATGATAATTGGTCGACTTTACTACCATACTACACATATTGTTACAACACGAATCCACACTCAACAACATATTCTCCATTTGAATTAGTAAATGGAAAAATTTGTAAGCTACCTGGTAAAATTTGGAACAATAACAAGAAATTATATGATATTGATGATTATTTGACAGAATTAAAAATAAAATTGAAATATGCTCATAATAAAACTAAGGAATATTTAAAACAACATAAAATAGCTATATCAGACAAAGAAAATAAGATAACAAAGCATAAATTTAATAAAAGAGATTTAGTATATTTAAAGGTAGGTAATAAAAGAAAATTCGATAGATCATTTAAGGGACCATATGAAATAGTCGAAAGAAAAGGTCCAAATAGCATAATAAAATTAAATGACAAAACATCAGAAGTTCATAACAATAACATAATACTATCAAGAACATTAAGCAAGAATTAAAAATACACATCTTTTAAATTGTAAAAAACAAAAAAAAAAAAATTTAATACTTACTATTTGTATTAAGAAATAATAAAAACACATCAAATTTCACAATAATCTTTATTCATATTCAAGAATTATAAATAAACTTCATTCATTTTCAAAAAGGGAAGGATGTAGTGCACATATGGCTACTAAAGGGTGTTTTTTATAGAGTGATACAAGTTTAAATCATAATAAAACATAATAATATATTTTAAATATCAATGAAACGAGCTTAATAGGATAGAAAATTTTATGACATTAATGTATAAATATGATTTTGGCCATGTGGCCGCTACGGCTGGCGCGTACAAGGCGCAATCTGGAACACCTATTTTCACAAACTTTGCGCAGCATTTGCGGCCGTATCTCGCCGATAACTCTTCGAATGTTGATTTCCAGGTGTTCAATAGTTTGTGGTTTATCGACGTAGATAAGTGACTTTACATTACCCCAAAGAAAATAATCCAATGGGGTTAAATCACACGATCTTGGGGGCCAATTAATTGGGCCATTTCGTAAAATTATTTTTTCGTCAAAAGTTTCCTTGAGTAAATCAATTGTAGCGCCCGCTGTGTGGCATGTGGCTCTGTCCTGTTGGAACCACATATCAGCAAGATTAATGCCAGCTAATTGAGGTACGAAAAAACTTCGAATTATGTTCCTATACCGTTCACCATTGACAGTAACATTCTGACCATCATCGTTTTTGAAGAAATATGGGCCAATGACTCCGCCAGCCCATAAAGCGTACCAAATAGTAATTTTCTGTGGATGTAATGGTGTTTCAACAAAAGCTTGGGGTTTCTCCTTACTCCAAATACGACAACTCTGTTTATTTACGTACCTATTCAACCAAAAATGGGCTTCATCGGAAAATAAAATTTTCCATGGAAATTCAAAATCAATATCAATTTGTGCTTTAGCCCATTCGCCGAATTGGCGGCGCATACGATGGTCGTTTGGCTTCAATACCTGTACAACTTGAATCTTGAAAGGTTTTAAGCCAAATTCTTTTAGTAAAATCTTCCATAAAGTGGAAGGACACAACCCCAGTTGCTGAGAACGGCGACGAATTGATTGATTAGGATCATCTTCAATGCTTTCCTGTACAGCGGCTACAGATTTTTCAGTGCGCACTGTTCGACGTCTCACGGGATGCACATTATCAGTAACAGTAAACGTGGTCTGAAAACGATCTATTGTTCTTCGAATTAGCAGCTCTGAAGAACGATTATGTACACCATAAAATGGACGAAGTATACGATAAGTTTGACGAACAGAGCCGTTATTTTGATTAAAAATTTGCAGAATTTGCACGCGTTGCTCTGGTGTAAGTCGATCCATAATAAAATGTCAAAGCAAACTAAACAAAAAGCAACAAAAACAAAAGCAAACTGTTAAATGGGTGGTCAAATAAAGCAGTGATGCCAACTCAAAGTTGTTGTACTCTATAAAAAACACCCTTTACTTACCTGCATGCTTACAGCGAACCAAAGCGTAAACCGTAAACAGAAACAAACTCAAGTACTACTAGCGGCATGGTTAATGTTATGCATTGTGTAAACAGATCGCTGCCAAAAGAAAGTCACTGGAGTGTGTAACCTGTAAGTGGGTTGTGATGGATACGATTACAAACAAATTTTTGTAAAATAAATATTAATAGCAAGCAAATGTGTAATAGAATAAGAAATATTATATTTGAGTGAAAATAAAATATTGTTACTTTTCACTCAATATTTTCGTGTATGAAAACCCGCGTAGAAAATAAAGAATAAGATTGATCAGTTTGAACTAAACAAGCCAACAACATCTTCCATACTCGGTAGCCTTGTGGCTCGACTAAAAGTTACAAATCCTGTCTTAAGGCAGCAAATGAATAAAGCCTTGCGGCCTTTATAGATTATAGGGATTATAGAGATAGGGAAAACACGAAATAGGACAGTTCAGATATTATATGGCGATCAATCATCATCACAATATCCAGAAGCAAGGTTAGAGACCAAGCCATCAGGGAAAGGCTATGCCAAAACTCTAACAAAATTAGGAATTTTTTCAAGTCATAAATATTTGTGATTATCCTAACACTGAATAAATGTTCGAATAAAAACTATAAATCATGTATGAAATTATTTTATAAAAAATAGTATGGCCAGATTGGTTAATAAGCTAACCAACAGCTAAACTATGGCCAACAAACGTTGTTCAGGCTAAAATCCAAAATAACAGAAAAAATTAAATAAAATTTTATAAATCGAATTTTAAAACACAATTGTCAGAAAACATTATAGTCAACCGAGTAACATTTTAACACCAAAATAAAAGCTACAAATATTGTATTTAGCTGAAAACTTCAATTTCAAAATAACACCTAAGAAATACACAAAAGTATTAATCAAACGATATTGATCGAAAACATAATCGTAAAAATTGCTTAGCATAAAACACCTAAAATATTTAATATTGGCTAATAAACTTGTTCTCAGAACGAGTTCGTACAATAAAACCCAATTAACTTAGAAGGTCACATCTAAAATTAGTATTTACCAACTTCGACTAAAGAGCTACAACGATTTAAGAAATCGGCAGATTTCATTCCTAAATCGCCTTTGACATGGTCAATTTGACCCACAACGTTGGACAATATAGAATGATTTGCAGGAATTAAAAAGTGCTAAAAGATTAGAAATAATCTAAAATAGGCTAAAACATAGGTAAAAATCGGTCATATGGATTTAAATATTACGTTAAGTATTAAAACCCCAAAACACGCCAGTGACCGTAATAGGGGTTAAAAATGTAAGAATGGCTCGTAAAAGGGTTAAATTTGGAAATAAACCTTTAACAAACACATTAACACACAAACACGCGATATTCACGAACATTCTTTTACTTCCATATAGACTTAGTATGGAGACATAAGCCAACGGGAGAATCACGTTAAGCTGGCTGATATATAGTTCCATAGGAAAAGACCATCGGGCAAACTCATGCTTACATACATAGACACCATGAGCGCCAAAAAAAACGGCATACTCAGAGCGAGAACAGAGAACGTGACAAAATTTATACCACAGAAGCAAATGGGCGGAGCCATTTCTTCGTCAACCAGATTTGCACACCCAATTACCAATGGGTGTACCCAGTCAACATATATCGCCTAGAGCAGCATAAAACATCACTCTCTGAGCGACGAGCATGGTACCATTAATTGAAGTACTTATAAATTCATACACCCTATTATCAGTGGGATGTCCAATCAACATACGTCATCTGCAGAGTACCACATAAATACTCGCACTTTGAATAAAAAAATCATCAGTCGAGCGACATACCAAATTAGCAGTGGGTAACCTCAATCTACACCCATACATCGACACGATTGAGCAACACTCAAAACATCGCTCTGAGAGCCATGGTATAATTATTTAACAAGGTAGCCGTGACAGTTTTTTGGCGATTGGTAGTTGTCAAAAATAGCTAAAGAATGTTGTAGTTTGCTGCTGTTGACTAGCTATGTGCTTATTTTTAACTTATCTTTGATTCATTAATTTTATTAGAGAAGTTGATTGAAATGTTTTTATTTTGTTGCGGTTGACTCGCTTATTTTTTCTCTTTTCTTTGATAAATTGCATAAACAGCTAATTTTGACAACTACCCATCGCCGCTCGTGAGAAAAAACAAAGAGATAAACAAGAGTCGTGAGTTCTGCAAACTACGCTTTGGCTGCAATTCAGTACTCGAGAACTAGGAAAATATGAATGTGAAGAAAGGCGATAAAATTCAGACATTGAAATTGAAATTAAATTGAACATTGAAAGCCAACGTAGCTTTGTCGTCGCGACGCGTAGACCGATGTAAGTGCGAGGAATAAAGAAATGATAACCGTGTGAAGAAGCGAGTCGGAAATAGTTTGTTTATGTCGAAATATTTGTTTTTTTTTCGTTTCACTAGAATGTTTTCATTTTTTGCACAGATTTGGTTTTTGCAAGCAAACAGATTTAATTGAATTAACCAATTTTCTATTTTTTTTGAGCACACAATTTTGTAAAAATTAATTTATTTTACGTTCGTTCCAACGTAACGCCGTCGCAACGCGTAGCCGATGTAAGTGATGTAAGTGCGAAAAATAAAAAAAAATTAAAACCGTGTGCACAAGCGAGTCCGAAATTGTTTGCTGCTCTCCAAGTATTTGTTTTTGATCGCTTTGTAGTTTTAATTCTCAAATCGAATTGGAATATTTATTTACATTTTTTGCAAACATTTGCTATATGAGCAAATGAACAATTTTGGAAAAATTAATATTCAATTTTTTTGCGCCAAATACCAAATGATTACTATGACTACTTTTTACCTATCAATTTATTTTCATTTTTTCAGGTGTTTATTAAACAAAATTTGCTAGATGAGCAAATGAACAATTTTGGAAAAATTAATATTCAATTTTTTTGCGCCAAATACCAAATGATTACTATGACTACTTTTTACCTATCAATTTATTTTCATTTTTTCAGGTGTTTATTAAACAACATTTTAGAATTTCAAAATTTTATATTTTAGGTATAAAGCAATTGTGCTTTAAGATCACAAATATTTATAAGGTATTTAAAATTAATTCTAAAAGAGTAATTTTGCTATTATAGGTATATTATATACGTATTTAAGATATTTAAAAAACTTAAAAATTATTATTTTAAATAAATTTTAACAATGGTGATACTTCAACGTCAATTATCACCATTATAATTGTTGATCAAATTAATCAAAGCAGCACTTTATTGCTATTTGTAGTTTTTCTTTAGAATTCTTGGTGTTTCAAAACATCTCAAAAGATGCAATTCGCAATATCAATTGCAGGTGCCTGTACTTTTTGTGGTAAAAGCACTGTCATTGATCTTGCGAATGCCGATTAGTGCTGATTGTTCTCCGTGTGTGATTTATCTATTTTCTTGATTTATACGAATATTGATTTTATTGATTTGATTGATATCGATCGAAAGTACCACTTTTATTTGATTAACAAGTGCATAATATTTTTATTTTTACATTTTACAAAAATTTTGGAAATGTCTGTATTAAAGTGCGCTATTAAAAGTTGTGAGGGTGTGTTGGACCCCGTTAGCACAAGATTATTTAGATTTCCGGAAAAGGAACCGGAGTTATTAAATAAATGGTGCAATAATTTGGGTCTGGAGAAAAAAAATGAATGTGTGCAAACGACTTCTTCGGATGAGCAATTAGCTTCGGGAGGGTTAGAGGAGGAAGCAATTGCTGAATTCGAAGAAGATGATGTAGATGAGGAAGTAACGCCATTAACCGACATAGAAACGGCCGTTGGACGTTACTTTGTCGGTTATGGCTTGAGAGAAAAGTTGATGCGTAAAATAAAATGCGAAAAATGCAAATTGCACCTGATCAAACTTGACCAGATGCAATTTGACAATGAATATTTTATTTCAGTAAAAAATCGCAGTGACAATGCATTGTTGCTCAAAAATCCGTCAGATAAATTTTTCGAAATATGTGAGCAACATTTGACCATATACAAATATATATTTCAAAAGACGTGCCACCTTCCTAAACTAAAAGAAAGGATTGTGAAGGCTTGTTATGATCAAACACAAATTTCTCATCCCGATTGGTTTGATGTTTACAGTGAATGCTTTGATCATAGAATGTGTATTCTAGAATTTCTTGTTCTAGTTTTAATAAGAAAAAATTCTATAT
Source organism: Dichetophora obliterata (assembly GCA_963920525.1). Lineage (NCBI taxonomy): Eukaryota > Metazoa > Arthropoda > Insecta > Diptera > Sciomyzidae > Dichetophora > Dichetophora obliterata. Next base: position 136,870,275 of record OY986437.1, read on the forward strand.
GGTTATGCAAAAAAATGATTCTTGAAGAAGCTGGACGTTTAAAGAATAAAAGAATTTTAAAAGAACCTAACAAAACTAACGAGGGAAACAAAGTTAGAAAATTTTTGCTTTAATTATTTTAATTTTTTTTTACAAATTTTTTTTAATCAAAATTTTTTCGTTTAGATTTTACACTTTCAGTTGAATATTTTTTTCCCCACAATATATGATCAAAGCAATCATCTCAAAATTTTTTCCAAATCAATCTTTTGTAATATATTTTTTTCAAAATTTCGTTTACTGCTATTTTTTTCCGAAAACCTCTCAGTATGCATGTATGTATGTATGTCTGTCTCTCAGTATGCATGTATGTATATATGAATGTATGTCTGTCTGTATGTATGTGTGTATGCTTCTATGTATGTACGTCTGCCTGTATGTGCGTATGCCTGTCTCTATGAGTCTTTCTTTCCTATTTGAACTTAGTTGAAATATATTGTATTTACCTATCTGATAAACTTACAATAACCATTGATGTGAAAATAATTATGAAATATTTTTCAATTGATATTGGCAATGTTCAATCATAGCATTTAAGTTCGGTCTTTTAGCCATTTTCTAGCAAATATAGCATTCGTTTGTTCAATGTAAGTAGCAACGCGGTAAAGCGTTGCGGAGTTCTTAAATTGGTCAGGACCCCTATTAAGTCTCTTGTTTTTTTTTATTAGATGTCTTGTTTTAGGATGTTTGTTACTTTTATTGTCATTGTGTGTTAGTGTCACAACATTGAGGCCTTCATTGGATGTTTGACATCCGCTACGTCCGAATGTCCGTCCGTGAGGTTGCCCGATGTTCGTCGCCAACTAACCAACTAACATACTAACCAACTAACCAACTAACCGCCAATTAACCGCATTTCAGTCTAGAGGCATGTACGTATGATTGAATGAACGGAAGAATAAATGAATGTTAGCATGAATGTATGTAAAGTATTCCTAATACTCTTACTGTGTGCTCTTACCCTGCATTTATTGATGTTCGGGCAAATGCACAAATGCTATTTACACCGCCTTAACATACAAGATGGCGGCCAATGTTTGTTCGCGATCGATGGTTGCGCGGTCTAAACAATACTCCGAACGAATAATTTATTGCAATAAATTGTTCGCGATGAATTTTTCGTTCGTTCAGTCATTTAACATTGCCTGGCCTTTAGAATTTCTCACCTTCGCCTTTTCCACATTTAACTGTGACCTCAATTTCTTTAGTTTTTTTCTTGGAGTTTCGATACTTTTTTGAAACTACCACTTCTTCCAAAAGTTCTTCTAAGGCCGCGTTCATAGTAAGCGCTTTTTTGCTGAGCTTAGAGGTTTTGCTGAAAAAACTTTGGTTTTTGTTTTCTGTTGTCAAATTGTTTATATTGCAAGAGACAAAAAAAATGTTTGATTCCATTGTTTATGTCTGATTAAATATCTTTGTTTTATTGTCAAAGATAATAAATTTCAGACTATTAAGCCCGTATGAGACTTCATTGTTTTGTCCAATTTTGCAAATGAAATGAAATTAGAGCAGTTGAAATAGCTTATACGCATATATTACGAATTGGAGAAAAAAAATGTTCGACAGGCAGCATTTTTAATGCATTGTTCTTGACGTTTCTCTCAATTTGTCATTCAATTCATCCTTTTCTTACATTATATATCTGTGTAGCCCACGCGCCACTTGTTTTCATATTTTGAAATTGGACACACAAATTGTCATATAGGCTTTAGTTATACGTTTCGAAAAATCTTTAGTTGAAAACCCTTTATGATTCAGCTTCGGTCAAAGCGTCAAAGCGGAAAGCGCACATTATAAACACCAAGCGCAGCGTTCACTATGATCAAAAAAATCTCGACAAAGCTGCTTTTTTGAATAAACTTCAGCCAAAGCGTCTACTATGAACGCGGCCTAGCATTTTGAAAGCTTTCTTGTGACATTTCTTACAAACTTCTTTTTTTTTATAATATGACCGTTTTCAACTTTGGACTCATAACACTCATTTATATTTTTCAAATTTTTCTATCTTTTATTTAAGGTTATTAAATTCTTTCATAGCAAAATTACACTTCTCTTAATTTTTCTGGGCCAACAAAAGCTTTTTGTAAATACTGTAAATATTAAAAATACATTTATACAATAATGAACCATTATTCCTTGTGGAACTATTTACAATTTTGTAAATAATGTAATTTGTGCTCTTACTGTAAATAATGTAAATATTTAAAATTAATTTTTGTAAATAATGTACATATTGTATGTACTGTAAATAATGTAAATATTAAAAAAATTTTAAGTTAGTATAAAATTTTAGAATTTTATTTGTATAGTTTTCAAAACTTTACTGAATAATAAATATTCTTGTCGAATAATTTAAATTTTTGTAAATACTGTAAACACTGTACATTGTTTGAAGTACATTTTTTAAGCAAATTTTTTTCATCATTAATGGTATTTGCATAACTTTTAAAACTTTAATAGATAAATAAATGTAAATAATATAATTTGTGTGTAGTTTTAAGTTGTTAACTTTTAATTTATTATATCTGTGTCGATACACAGCGATAAAAGCTTAAGTCTGATTTCAAAGTTTCGAGAAATCTTGCTTCAAAGTTTTCAATCGCCATATGAGTTATATGAAAGGGTCTTTTGTTTTGTGTCACAACTTTGGTTTGGGTCTTGCTAGAAGCTCCAGATTTTGTGTGTTTATAAAGATATATTCATGGAACACATTTACATCAATAACTCAGTTATCACAGATAATTATTATCATTATTGCTTGTTAACACAGATAATATATAAATTAGAACAAAATTGATTCAAATTGTTTGTCCACTTTTTACTTTGTAAGTTATTATATTATATAATAAGATATCATTTTAGTTGGTAATTTATTACATTATGTAATAAGATTTAAATTTAGTTTTAATTTATTATATTAAATAATAAGAACTCATTCTAGTTTGCAACATATTATATTATATAATAAGCACAGTATTATATTAAATAATAAGAGCAAGGTTTTAAAATTTGGAATTTTTAATTGAATTAATAGAAAAAATTAGGTAAGTAAATTTAATAGAGAAAATGGTTGCGCTCATTAAGCACAACTGCTTTCAATTAAAAAGTTTAGAAGTTAAATAGCAAAAAATAAAATAAAAACAAACAAATTCATAATAAGAAGGCAATGCAGGAACTCAAATGGTAAAAGTATATAAAGCAATATATGGAATATGTTGTTATGTATGTAGTTAAAATTTTGTTTAATAAACACCTGAAAAAATGAAAATAAATTGATAGGTAAAAAGTAGTCATAGTAATCATTTGGTATTTGGCTCAAAAAAATTGAATATTAATTTTTCCAAAATTGTTCATTTGCTCATCTAGCAAATGTTTGCAAAAAATGTAAATAAATATTCCAATTCGATTTGAGAATTAAAACTACAAAGCGATCAAAAACAAATACTTGGAGAGCAGCAAACAATTTCGGACTCGCTTGTGCACACGGTTTTAATTTTTTTCCTTTTTCGCACTTACATCAGTCTACGCGTTGCGACGGCAAAGCTACGTTCGTTCGTTGGTGGCAAAATTATGTTTTCATTATTAAATATCTTGTAAAATAAATTAGTTTTTACAAAATTGTGTGCTCAAAAAAAAAATAGAAAATTGGTTAATTCAATTAAATCTGTTTGCTTGCAAAAACCAAATCTGTGCAAAAAATGAAAACATTCTAGTGAAACGAAAAAAAAAACAAATATTTCACACGGTTATCATTTCTTTATTCCTCGCACTTACATCGGTCTACGCGTCGCGACGACAAAGCTACGTTGGCTTTCAATGTTCAATTCAATTTCAATTTCAATGTCTGAATTTTATCGCCTTTTTTCGCATTCATATTTTCCTAGTCCTCGAGTACTGAATTTGGCTGCACAAAGCGTAGTTTGCAGAACTGACGACTCTTGTTTATCTCTTTGGAAAAAAGCCAGTCTACGCTACTACCTTGTCAGTAATTGTGCCATGCTGAGAGCCAACTTCAGAAGAGCTTTTCACGGCATGAACATCACACATATATATGCACGTGTGAGCGGAAAATAACTACAGGCTCAGAGCTGGGGAAAAATATCAAATAGGAACTGGGTAAACGAGTGAAGGAGGGAACGAGACAGCGATAACCAACTGCAGTACATAGCCAAGAATGATAGAATACAAAGATTGCGCCGAAGACAAGAAAATGAGTACAACAAAATTGTCGTTCTGCGCATGTACGTCATAATATCAATGCTGTTTTGGAGAGCATTCACTTTGCATACAATTTCTACACAGAAATGAAAATTGCATACATTTTAGTTTGTATAATTAAAATAAAAGAAGTAAGAAGCAATTTATTGGAATGAGAAGAAGGTAAATTAATTAAGTACTCCTTTGCAAACATTATTTTTACTATTATTTTATTACAGCCAGTAAGCAGCTTAGTCAAAAAAAAAATTTGTCTGAGGAACCAATTACTGAGAGTGAGAATTATTTTTCGACTTGGATTTTATAAAAATGTTTATTAAGAGTTTAATTGATGTAGTTTAAACATTCCCAAATATTTTATTTCCATTAATTTACCTGTGAATTGAAAGGACAAATAAATGATAGTTCCAAGTTTTTAAATAATGAAACAAATTTTGTTAAGTTAATATATTTTTGTATTTTTGTTTTCGTTTGTGTGCGTTTTTTACAATTTTTGGCTTAATTTTTGTATTTATTGCAAACATCAAGTTTCTGAAAACTATTTGTTTGCTACTGTTACCACAATTAGAAGCTGCACACTTCCTTTTTTAAATTTTAAGTTGAAAACTCGCAAATATACTTCGATATATACACAATTAAATAAAACACAACCGATCGCAGTACGTTTCTCAAAGAAATATAATATTGTGACGTAGTCAACTGAACAGCTGGTTGTCAAACTCGATTAGCAGAAGTAACGGTCCTGCACAAAGCGTAATCTCTTGTTCTATCATTCTTGGTACATTTATTCACAAACTATTCACAAACTTAAAAGCATAGCGGAAAGTTAATCAGGCCATTTTGTGTAGTCAGCAACATCAGGCTACTGCCTATAAAAGGCAGAGAGAAAGACAAATCTTCTCTTCTTCAGTCTTAAAACCAGTGAACAGTCAGAAAGTAAATTCATCAGTTGAAGGTACAGCCATCATCCAACATCAAACTGCATCAAGTCATTGAGCAATATAAGTAAAGCTGTGACGTGGGACTTTGTCACCATCAGGACCGCAGCACCACTTCGTTCAGTGACCATCAATGGAACAACCTTTTATTTAACCAGGATCTGGAAAACGTACAAAAATTAATAGAATTTCTGGGCACTAAGTGCACTAACGAATCGAACATAGCCAACCCTTTGAATTCGATTCATTACCAGCTACAGAGTATAGAGAACACCAGGTTTGGGATACTTCCTCAATCCTTTCATTCACACGGTCCCGGACTTTCGTCGGACGGTTCGTCGATGTTTGTCTACTCGACTTACTGAGCTCCGAACCCTGAGCAGCTTTACCTATATTCCCAAATAACCCCAAACTTTTCACGTCTTCGGACTTTTCTATTCGGTTTAATGCAGTTTGCCTACTCGCCTTACTGATCGCCGAAACCCTGAAAACTCCCACAACTACTCTAGCTTTGACCTGGCAATTCCACTCATAAATACGTTGTCGAACACTCACAGAACTAAACCCATTGCCGCAACCGAAAAATTGCCCTACTAACTTTGTCGATTGTCGGCAATTTTATAAATGCAATTGCCACAATCGCCAATTTCCCAATTGAGCTAATTGCGTCATTCCGTTGCGAGAACGGAACTGCAGACAAGCTTTTCAACCATTCGGTTGTGAACAACGAACTGTTTATCGCGCTTACCAGATGTCAGTTATATGAACCGAGTCTTCCCATCGTTTCGACTTACGAGTGTGAAAAATAAACGATGAAAATAAACATGCTTTGTTGATGCTAATTTTGCAAATTTGCATATTTTTAAGAAAAAATAAATTAGATTTATTTCAACTGCACAAGTTTTATTTATTAAAAATTGAATCACTTCACTTTGAACACTTAACTAACCACTTGCAGCGAGAATACCGACCGAACCATAAACAAAGGCGCGACGAGCAACATAGCGAGTGTAAAAATCAAACGACGGAAACAAGGATTGTTTTGTTGTTGTTTTTTATTGTACATTTGCAGTTATTTAAGAAGAAATTAATTTAATAAATACAGACTGCACAAGTTGTATATATTATATATTAGATAAAATATATTTTTTAATTAATTCCTTTACCTAAAAACACTTCAACAACTTGCACCGAGAGCACACACTAGAAATCAACCGAATACTGAACAAAAGAGGAACGAGCAATACAGCGAGCGTGAAAAAAGCGACGGTTGTGGTTAATGTGACCACATGTAAGTTATTTTTATTGACTATTCGTCTGTTGCAATTGACTTTGGTGGCGGTGCAACTGAATATTGAAACATCGTTGCAATTCGGTGGTAACGCAAGAAAAATTCTATTGACAGAATTAACAATGCGGATATTTCAACTACTCCTTTTATCCGTAAATCTGTAATTGTACTGGTCAGTTGTTTTGGATAAATTGAGATTGCTTAGACGGGAAGTAAGTTGAAATGACAAATTCCATTCAGTTCTTGCAACTTAAGCATAAATATTGAATGTTAACCGAATTGTTATTTAGGCATGAAGTTACAATAATAAAATAAGCATTTACGTCAGCCGAAAGTCGATTATGCTTATATAATTACAGTTAAATAAATAGAGTTTTAATTGAAACAAACACTTTATGAGTACCCCACTTAAAATGTATTTACTATAACCTAACGCCAACAAATTATTTTTGTGTGTGAAGAATAAAGCGCACGCTAGATTCATGCACTGACCAGGACGCATTAAGGCCGAAATAAAACGATAGTAACATCAATCAAGCTACCTAAAAAGGATTCGGTGACATCCATTTTATTTATTTATTATCCTTATATATTTTCTCTATTATTTTATATTTTTGCAATATATTTAAATTACATATTATTTAACCCTAAAGCCATTATTGACCATTGTAATAAAAAAGAAAGACGAACTGTTTTTCTTCAATGTCAATTAGTGACTGGCTTTATTTTAAAAAACATAAAATCTAAAAGCTTATAATACATAATATATGAAATCTTAAAGCTAAGCAAATATTATAAAGCTTTCTTATTAAATATAAAAAAACTAAAGCTAAGCAAATTTGACGGTAAGGGAAAATACACCGCTTAATGTATCATATTATTCTGTTCTACACTCACAGAACTAAACCCATTGCCAGAACCGAATAATTGCCCTACTTACTTTGTCGATTGTAGGCAATTTTGTAAATGCAATTGCCATAATCGCCAATTTCCCATTTGAGCTAATTACGTCATTCCGTTGCGAGAATGGAACTGCAGACAAGTTTTTGAGCCATTCGGTTGTGCACAACGAACTGCTTATCGCGTTTATCAGAACTCGGTTATATGAACCGAGTCTTGCCATCTCGAGAATACCGACCGAATCATGAAAAAAGCCCGCGATGAGCAACATAGCGAGTGTGAAAAACAAACGACGGAAATAAGAATTGCTTAGTTGTTTCTTATTGCACATTTGCAGTTATTTACGAAGAAATGAATTTAATTTATGTAAACTGCACAAGTTTTATTAATTAAATATTCGATATATAAATTTTTTAAATAATATCTTTACCTTAAAACACTTAACTTGCAGCAAGAAAACCGACTAGAAATCGACCGAATATTGAACAAAGGAGGAACGAGCAACACAGCGAAGGTGAAAAAAGCGACGGTTGTGGTTAAGGTGACCACATGGAAGCTATTTTTATTGACTATTCGTCTGTTGACTTTGATGGCGGTGCAACTGAATATTTAAACATCGTTAAAATTCGGTGGTAACGTAAGAACAATTCTTTTGACAGAATAAATAATGCAGATGTTTCAACTACTCCTTTTATCCGTAAATCTGTAATTGTACTGGTCAGTTGTTTTGGATAAATTGAGATTGCTTAGACGGAAAGTAAGTTGAATGACAAATTCCATTTAGTTCATGCAATTAAAGCATAAATATTGAATTTTAACCGAACTGTTATTTGGGCATGAAGTTACAATAATAAAATAAGCATTTACGTCAACCGAAAGTCGATTATGCTTATTTAATTTCAGTTAAATAAACAGAGTTTTAATTGAAACAATTACTTTATGAGTACCCCAGTAAAAATGTATTTACTGTAACCTAGCGCCAACAAATTATTTTTGTGAGTGTACTTTTATTGAAAAGTATTGCTTGAAACTTTTGCAATATCCTAGCAAAGGTTATTGAATTCAGTTAATCACGCAATTGAATTACAGAATATCATTGCAAAGGTTATTGACTTCAGTTAATCACATAATTGAATTACACATTCAGTTGTATGTCATATCAATAGTTTAATAGCATTTGTATATTTTCACTGCACCTCCCCTTTTAAAGAGAAAGTTTTAATAAAGATCGTTGATCAGACGATTTCGATAAAAGCTTTCCTTAATTTTTACATTAATATTAACTAAAAATAAAAACGTATTCAAACAGATTTTTTTTATGTAGTTTATATAATTGAAATAATAATTGATTTAACAGTACCATATCATCGAAATTGTTTTGAAGTAAATTTAAGGTTGTTACCAAAATGAATTTTATTAACTAAATTAATTTTATGTATTCAAAACTAATCTATGTATTATCTTTAGATATATATATATATAAATAACGATATAATGATAATTTTTGTGTTTAGAGTTATTAGTATAGCTAGTGGTAAATTTGTTTTTGTTTTTGTTTTTGTTTTTTTAGAGATATTGGCCGACATAGCTTATATGTAAATTCTAGTGGTTAAACTCTATTTTTACTAATTTACAATTTATTTCCCACGCCAATTGATTTTCTACATATTCTACAAAAAAATTTTTTTTGTAACTATGAAATTTGAATTACATTAATTTTAATCTATTTTTATGAACTGTTTTAATCTTTTGCTGTGTGTCGATTTAGCAATTTCCTAAATGGTCAATTTCCAGTACTTTATATGGATCTTTAAAAAGACTATCCAGTTTGTGGCCGGTTTCGTCTTTTAAGTAAACCATATCGTTTTGTTTAATAATTTGTGGTTTTGCCTTCTTGTCATAGTTTTCTTTCATTTTCACATTTGCTTTTTCTAACAGTTCGTTTTTGGGCTGTTTGTAGTTTAAATTTGAGTTCTGTAACGTAATTATCTATATTGTATATTGAATCTACTATTCCGCTTAACATAAAGTCGTAAGGTGCAACGGATTTTCCGTACACTAACTCAAAGGGTGTGTAGCTATGTGTTGTGGATGGAGTTGTATTGTAGCAATACTTAAAATATTTAAGCCAATGAGCCCAATCTAATTTATTTGATGATATATATGACCTTATGTATTCGTTAAAAGTTCTATGAGAGCGTTCTACAGTGCCTAAAGTTTCGTGATGATAAGGAGTTGATATTATGTTTTCTATTTTAAGAAGTCTGCATACTTCATCAAATACTTGATTTTTATATTCGGTGCCCATATCTGTAAGGATTTGTTGTATGGGCCCATGGACTAGTATGCAATTTTCTACTATTGATTTGGCAACTATGTTAGCTGATTTGCTTGGAATAGCTATTGTTATAAGGAATTTTGTTAAATCGCAAATTATTGTAAGTGCGTATTCGTTTCCGTTGAATGACTTCGGAAACGGACCTATCGTATCAATTTTCACGGCTGCAAAAGCTCTAGTTGGAGTAGGTGTTTTAATTAAAGGATCTATATGATTTACCCCAGATTTATTTTGTTTATATTTTTCGCAATTTTTTACATAAGATTTCACGTCTGAAATCATATTTTGACAAAAATATTGTCGTTTTAGTTTGATAGTAATCATGTGACTCCTGGGTGACCTCCAAATGCAGGGTCATCATGGTACTTTTGTAATATTTCAGTCTTCTGTGTGGGAAGTAATTTCAGTGATTTTTGGTTTTATTGCAAGAGTTACCTTTTTTAATTTCTTGTTGCCTATCTTTTTGAATTCGTCAACGTCAACGTATTTAAATAATTTATCGTTGATTGCGATTTTTACATTCTTAAAGTTTTCATTGCCAACTACTGTTTCAAGTTTGGGAAACAATTGATCTAGTTCAATCTTCCCATAAACAATAAAATCTTTAGCATTTATTTCACATACCTTCTTTTTTCCATGGAATAAAATTAGATAAGAATAATCATTTAAATTTTCAATATTTTTATTTTTGGTGCACCTTTTTGTTATAAGTTTGAGACATGGTATCTTTTTTACTTCGTGTGTCGTTATAGTGGTATAGACTTTTTGATTTAAAATATTTTCTTTGGGTTTAGTATTGGTATGGAGGGGTGTACTTTTAGATTTGAATCTTGTTACTACTTGGATGATAGCAGATTTTTCTTGTTTAAGTCGTTTGATTTGTCTAAAATCAATCCGAGATAAAGCGTCTGTGCCACAATTATGTTTTCCCTTGATATATTCAACTTCAAAGTTAAATTCCTCAAGGTCAAGTCTCATTCGTGTGAGTTTAGAGTAAGGATTTTTCATGGCAAAGAGGTAAGTTAGTGGTTTATGATCACTTTTTATTAGAAATTTTGTACCATAAATGTAGGGTTTGAAAAAATTTATTGCCCAGTGAATGGCAGTAAATTCTTGCTCTATTACTTGTTGCTTTCACCTTCCGTAAAGGTTCTGGATGCATACGCTATGGGTAGTTGTGTTCCATTTTGATTTTGACTCAGAACAGCACTGCATGCGATTTTGCTTGCATCTGTAGTAATGCAGAAAGGTTTTTCGAAGTCAGGATATTTTAATATTTTTGGGGAAAGTAGAGAATTCTTTAAATATTGAAATGCGTTTTCACATTCGGGGGTCCAGATGAATGATGTTTTCTTTCGTGTTAGTCTAGTCAAATGTATTGCATGCTGTGAAAAATTTTGTATGAATCTTCTATAATAGCTTACGAATGCTACGAATCGTTTGCACTCGTCAGCGTTTGTTGGTTTTGGATATGATAAAATTTGTTCATATTTTGATTCGTCTGGTTAAATGCCTTGATCTGTGCATTTGTGTCCTAAGAAAGTTACTTGTGAATTGAAGAATTTACACTTATCTGGATGAAGTTTTCAACATCGAGTATTTGAAAATTGTGATGGATTTCTGCATTGAAAAGCGTTGCCGTAACAAAACCTAGAGTTTTAATAGTACCTTCTCCTATACCTTTTAAATTATATGCCTGATTTTTGCTTATTTTAATATTATTATGTGAATATGTTTTGAAAATACTTATTTCTGATCCTGTGTCTAATAAAAATGTTACTGAGTAATTTAGCGATGATCTGATAGTAATAAAATTACTTAATGACAAATTTATGTGCAATATTTTAGCATCGTTTAATTTGGTATTCTCCCCAGTTGGGCGGACTGAGGATTTACTGAGTTTTCCGACACTTCTGTATATCGGACCATTCTATTGGAGTTATTGCGACCCCTATAGTTGTTGTTGTAATTGTTAAAATTACCGACATTTTTATTGCTGTAAGAATTTTGGTTGCATCTTTGATTACTATTGTTTCTGTTCCAGCCATTTCTGTTACCTCGAATTGCATTATTCCCTCTATGAAAGTTGTTTCCTCCGTGAAACTTATTTCCCTGGCCTCTGTTTCCTCTAAAGTTATTTGCTCCCGTAGGTTCCTGAACTCTCAGCGCCTTACTCTATGCATTTTGTTATCGCTCCCTCTACTGAGGTGAACTGACCTGCCCTCAGAAGCATTTTTACTTCATCGTTTTTCGCATTTGTTTTAATCGCTTTTACTGCTGACTGTGTGGAGTAGCTTTTTGCCAGAGTAGGCGACATGCCGTCTGCTATATATGCTTGCTCTAGTTGTATTGTAAGCGATTCTATTTCTTTTGCAAAATCGTTATCGTTTTTATTTTGTTGCTTCACATTAAGAAGTTTTGCTGTAATATTTTGTGGAGATTCATATTTCACGTTTGCTATAATTGTGGTTTTGATGGACTGAACTGTATTCTCGTTAGTCAGCAGTCTACTTACTGTTTGAGTCAGTTTTGTTTTGATCAGAGTATAGCTTTTGATTCATGGCTGTCTTTTATTGTATCAAGTAGGTCTAATGCGTTAATGAATTTGTTTAAATTTTCGACTTTGCCGTCGAATTCAGGCAACAATTTTGTTGCAATACTTATGAATTCGATAGGTGTCATCGGTACCATTTTTTGTTGTTTTGAAAATTCGTCAACGTCAACGTCGGAACTTTCGCTATCAGTAAAGTTTTGAAATGTTATGTTTGGGAACTTATTTATTTCTTTTGGTATTTCTTGTTGGACTTCTAGTCGTCTAAATAAAAATTCTAAACGTGTTTTTATTTGCGTAAAATATGTGATAAATTCTGCTTTATGGTTTGATGTTAGTAATGGAAATATTGTCATACTCAAACCCGTTATTGTGCTGTGTTGGCCTACCAGGAAACTGAGGTGTTTGAAACGTGTTGTTTGTTTAGGTATTGGAGTCTGGTTCAGACATCTGTATGATTTATCAAACTCAGTTTTAATGTCCTTTAGTTTGTTTGAAAGGTTTTCCTAGGTAACTGGACCAGACATACCTCATTTTGTCAGTCAGTTAGAAAAAAAAATTGATTGCACAATCGACATTCACAAAAAAAAAATATATGTAAATGCACATAGGTAGATATATATTATTATTATAATTATTTACTTTTCATTGTATGTATATAAAAATTATTATAATGTACTTCACCTTGCAATAATGTAAATATAATTAGTGATATAAGATGGTATATATAATACGTTCCAATTGCAGACCGATGTTATATCCTTTCTTCGCGTGCAAGCCATTTACGCTCTTCTTTATCACTGCATTTTGATGATATATATAATTCCTATGGTTATTACTATTATTATAAGGAGTGTTTCCACAAGGGTTATTTCGTCCGTTTTTATTGCTTTGTTTTCATTGTTTTTTTTCCGTTTTCGTATTTGACGAGTCGGTCCGTGCCTCTTTCTTCTGCCGCTTTGCCCACCTCATATCCGGCAAAGATGAGTGGGATTGTGGAGAGAATTTTTTTCCACCACGATATGTTTAAGTTTTTTTTTCAATGTGTTTTTTTCTCGATTTTTTTTTTTGAGTAAAACTTTTACTAACTTCTTTTTTCAGAGTGCAATATCTTTTATTTGATTGCATCACATTTTTTCATATTACATTTGCTTGTTTTTCCTTATTTTAATACAATATTTATTAAACTGTTCACATATCTTGTTACTGTAGCTGCTGTATTTTTTTTTTTTTTTTTTAAGCGAAGCTTTTACGCCTCGTTTTGTGATTTGCTGGAGTGAAATCTGAAAAACGACACTTGTTTTGCGTCTATTACAACAAGAGATATAAAATTAAAAGCATCTCTTCCGATTTAGAGGTCTACACACTAACCACTACTCCAAACCAACTCTTTCTGATAAGATGTGATTCATTCAATATTAACTGAAGCTATGTTGCAGTAGATGACAGGAAATGATTAAAGGGATTGTTCATTAGCTGCCCTACATATTCTATTGTGAATGCGTGAAGCTATAATGCAGCAGATCACAATTATCGATCAAATACTACGTTCCCATGGCGAGTTAATTCGAGGTTGACTCGGGATTAACTTCCCATGGAAACGCGAGTTGAGTTGAATTTCGTTAAATCCAAAAAACGCCACGAAACTTGTCAGATTTAACTGAGTTTGATTGGATGCGTTCAGAATATGAAACAGTTGCTCAACTGTTGAGTGAGGTTTTATTGATTATTTGATATTTTATTTTATTTCTGTCACTGCGCTGACATAAAATGTAACAAACCGTTCAGCACGCACACAAAGTAGCGGAAACTAATATTGATCAAAGACTCAATCGAAAATTTAAGGTATTTTATAGGATTTTTTAAAACAGTTAAAATATTGAACAACGATATTTAAACTTTTAAGGTGTATTTTAACTCTCACTCATCATAAACAAATATTTTTTTAATTTATAAAATTGTTGATCTTGTTCAAAATTTCGGTTAATGAGACGCTCTGAAGGAAATGGGGCTTGGGCGATGTTGTAGATTTTGACTGTTCTATTTATCTGAAAAATGAAAGTCTAGAATATTATTAATCAATATAAGTGCAGCTATGGCTGAGACTAGAAAAAAAGATATGAAAAATTGACAGAATGACGCGCTTTTCAAAATTTAGTTCTTCAAACAGCTTGTGAATAGCATTTTTAAATTTCAGATGATTCGGCTGAATAGTTTTTGTATTTTCTACAACACCATGCCGTAAAAAGTAGTTTCTAGATAAATGAGTGTAAAGAGAATGAATGTAGACGAAACACTGTGGCTCGACACCTACTAAAACGGTTGTAGAAGTGAAAATACAATGTTCAGTTCTTTTTTGACAAGACGTAATGTTAAGTAACGTAGAAATCTAAAATCCAACGTAACGTTACGTTTATTAAAACCACTTGTAAAGGGTGTTTTTTTTAGAGGTATAGAACTTCGAATTTAAATAAAACAAAAGAAAATCGTTTTAATGTCCATCAATTTGGCTTTATTGGAAGGATAATTTTATGCCATTAATGTTTAAATATGATTTCGGGCATGTGGCCGCCACGGCTGGCTCGAATAAAGCCAATTCTACAGGTCCAATTTTCAACCACTTTTTCGAGCATATGGGGCCGTATGTCGGCAATAACGCCACGAATGTTAGCTTCCAAGTCCCCTAACATTTCTGGTTTGTTGGCGTAGACGAGCGACTTCACATATCCGCAAAGAAAATAATCCAATGGTGTCAAATCACACGATCTTGGTGGCCAATTGACAGGTCCATTCCGCGAAATTATGCGCTCATCGAATGTTTCCTTCAATAAATCGATTGTGACGTGCGCTGTGTGGCATGTAGCGCCGTCTTGTTAGAACCACAACTCATCCACATTCATGCCATCCAATTCGGGAACAAAATACTCGGTTATCATGGCTCTATACCGGTCTCCATTAACGGTAACTGACTCTCCAGCATTATTTCGGAAGAAGTATGGCCCAATGACTCCACCAGCCCATAGAGCACACCAAACAGTCAGTTTTTGTGGATGTAATGGCGTCTCAAGGGTCTCATGTGGATTCTCTTCACTCCAAATGCGGCAATTTTGCTTGTTGACGTAGCCATTCAACCAAAAATGAGCCTCATCACTGAACAAAATTTTGCGATGAAAATCAGCATCGAGATCAATCTCATTTTCGGCCCATACACCAAAATCACGACGCATTGCATGGTCTCGCGGCTTTAATTCTTGCACAAGCTGGATCTTGTAAGGTCGCAAGCCAAGATCTTTGCGCAAAATCTTCCATAAAGTTGATAGACAAAGCTCCAATTGCTGTGCACGGTGGCGAATCGATTCATTCGGGTCCTCTTCAACATTTTGGTCTACAACGGCAATTTTTTCTTCGGTGCGCACTGTTCGACGCCTCTGCGGATGCGTATTATCACATAGTGTAAACGTAGTGCGAAAACGACCCATAGTTAACCGAATTAATTGCTCTGATGGACGATTATGTCGACCATAAAATGGACGGAGCTTGCGGTAAACTTCGCGAACTGAACCATTATTTTCGAAATAAATTTGCACGATTTGCAAGCGTTGTTCTTTTGTCAACCTGTTCATGATGACCAAACTGAACATAAATGACATTAGAGTTGCCAGATTTGACCACAAAATGCCAGTTTTATCTCTATTCGAAAAACAAACCTCTAAAAAAAACACCCTTTATAAGAAAGCATTGTTTCAAACAATAAATGAAAGAACGCACTGCTCAACTAACATTAGATACTTCTATTATAATTGGACATTAACGTCAGAAAGACTATACTTTTGAAATATAAAAAAATCAGTTTCATAAAAATTCTTAGCCTTAAAAAAATGCTGTTTCGATATATTGCACAAATATTTACACAACAAGATTAGGACAACTATTGCTAGAAATATCGATGACATTACATCTATATAATATACGTTTGATATTTTAGATATTAAAACCCAATAATTTCATTAACATTTACAAAAATAATTCAAATTAATGTAAAATAATAATGTAAAGTAATAAATTATACTGGTGGGAAATTTGTTTAGTTAACATTAGGTATTCAAATTTTTCCAATTTAAAAATTTTTTTATTAAAAAAACCATTTAATAATGAAGCGTATAAAACTGCGAAAAAGCTTCGCTTCTCTCGTGTGTCCCGCGACACATCTGTTTTTTTACTTTAGGTTAATTACATAAATGAACTGTTTGCACTTTCGTTCTCTTTTTGCACATCAATTTGTGTTCGGCACAAGGTTTGTTTTTTTTTTCATTTTTAAAATGAAAATGAAATTCACTTCCGAATAAAAATGCCGAGGATGGAAAAATCGCCATGTAATAAAAAAGAAAGACGTCGAACTGTTTTTGTTCAATGTCAATTAGTGACTGGCTTTATTTTAAAAAACATAAAATCTAAAAGCTTATAATACATAATATATGAAATCTTAAAGCTAAGCAAATATTATAAAGCTTTCTTTTAAAATATTAAATGTTAAAGCTAAGCAAATTTGACGGTAAGGGAAAATACACCGCTTAATGTATCACATTATTCTGTTCTACTTTTATTGAAAAGTATTGCTTGAAACTTTTGCAATATCATAGCAAAGGTTATTGAATTCAGTGAATCACGCAATTGAATTACAGAATATCCTTGCAAAGGTTATTGACTTCAGTGAATCACATAATTGAAGTACACATTCAGTTGTATGTCACATCAATAGTTTAATAGCATTTGTGTATTTTCACTACACCATCTTAATAAATTTACTCATGGTCAATCTTAAATTTCCAATTGGAAAAGATTTAATCAACGTTAGCAATAGTACTAAAGTGAAAGGAATTTAATTAAAATTTTACAAAGTGCAAAGCAAATTTAATTAAAATTTGTGAATCCTACCAAAAAGGAAATAAGCTTAGTTAATAAATTAGCGAATCAGACGGCTCTTAAATAAAAATTAATTAACATTTCGAATTTGTCAAATTTTATTAAAGTAAATTACACCGCTTCTCGGTAATTTAATAATTTGTAAACATCGGTCAGACAAACGTGCGTGTAATTAATTTCGATCAGTTTTGTTTTAAACGTTAATTCCATAAAACGTTCAATTAGGTAAAATAAAATGCCACCGCTTCTCGGTATACAAATTTATCGTGCAACACTAGTGATTTTCATTAAATTTAATTAAAGTAAAGTAAACAAATTGATTAAATTAAAGTTCATTAAATATTAGTTATTGTGCAACTTTTGCGGATAAAGTTTAACGAAGTATTTTATTTTGCATTATTAAATAATTACAAGGATAATATAATAAAACGATAAATTCAAATAGTGCAATTATAGATTAAGGGGGTCCTCTGGTAATCTATGCCAAATTTTAGCCTTTTTTCAAAATATTGTGGAAAGAGAACGAGTAAAGATATTTTAGTTCCGTTTTTTGATTTGGGTAGCTTAATTTATTGAAAAAAATACAAAATTTTGAAAAAGTGAATTTATGGACCGTTCAGAAAGTTCTCGGCCTGGTAACGAGGTTCTCCGGAAAAAAGGTGGGTCCAAATTGCGCACGATTCCAAGAGTAAACATCGTCTGAAAAAAAAAAAATATTCAGTTACTTAGAATGAATGTCCCTATAGCCCCTACCTCGGAAACAAAAATCGAAATTTTTTTAGGGGGGGAGCCGCCACTTTGAAAATGAAAAATCGAATTTCGACCTTTTTTTTTGTAGTCTAGTGTAGAAAAAAATAGTAAACATTATTTTTTCGGCAAGTTTGAGGTAGGGGCTATAGCGGCGTAAATTCTGCGTCGTTTCATGCCTCATATATCAAAATCGGTCAAAAACTGTTTGAGTTATCGTGCGAAAAGTTTTGAAAAACATGGTTTCGAGAAAAACGCGTTTAAAGTTTTGACTTCAATTTTGAGGCACACAAATGACATTAGCACATATTTTTTTAATACAATACTTACGAATATTAATCGGCAATTTCAGCCCCATAAAGTGTGCCTTCCTCCATCTCATAAAACGAGTTTTCCATGGCTTTTTGGGCTCTGCGGGCTGTGCGACCCTCTTTCGATGATGCGTACGTTTTTAGCTCTGAGCGTTGAAGTTGTTTTCCGTCGCGAGATTCAGCATACATCTCGGCTTGTGGGCCGATGACAATACCCATTGTTGACATTATTTTTAAAATACTTGTGAAGCCTTCGTTGAAAATGCAGGTTGCCAGAAAATTTGCGATTTCGACTGTGGTAGCACCACAGTGGATATGTTTCGGCGCAAAGGTCCACAAAAGCGAGTTGAACGATTCGTTACAATTTTGCGTTTCACCTCCAGTGCATCGGTTGAGTAGATCGTCGGATGATAACGCTTCGTATATGGGCTTCACGCATACATGTTTTTCCAAATCGAATTTTTTGTTTACATTGGGCGCAGATAACCAGAGCAGCAAGCGTTTGGAAAAATGAAAAAAATTCCAAGAAACAGAACTGGAGGTTGTTTTCGATGATGACTTCATTGTCTTGCGTTTTCTTCAATTTTTTGGCCGATGTGCTGGCAAAGTCGGTGTCCTCTACTTGGGAGTGCTGGTTTCCACGGAAATGCATCTTTTTTGTTCGATACGCGTACTTACGCGGCGCGTTTGGGTGGCTTTTTTTATCCATAGCAAAAAAAAAACACAAAACGATTTTTCTTTTATTTTACAACAGCAGTTATCGCGCACGCGTAGCTTTCAGCGTTCGAAAATAAACTGAATCTCGTTCGTTTGCTTCTTTCATGTGAACACCTGGGCTCAAAATCATTTCAACCCCTAAATCAAAACATGCATGTATACATACTGCATGTATACATACTGTGTGTGTATATTTTGTAATATCAATACATATTTTGGAAGAATTCCACAAAATTTTCGACTAATGACTGCAGGCAAATAAACAACTTTGCTGATGCGTTATTTTGACGAAAACATACCTACACAAAAATGCCTGTATCTCCTAAACTATTTCGAATTTTGAAAAATCCTTTTGGGAAAATGTTTTTGAGTATCTGAGCAATAGAAATATGATAGGGATTAACTTCCCATGGAAACGCGAGTTGAGTTGAATTTCGTTAAATCCAAAAAACTCCACGAAACTTGTCAGATTTAACTGAGTTTGATTGGATGCGTTCAGAATATGAAACAGTTGCTCAACTGTTGAGTGAGGTTTTATTGATTATTTGATATTTTATTTTATTTCTGTCACTGCGCTGACATAAAATGTAACAAACCGTTCAGCACGCACACAAAGTAGCGGAAACTAATATTGATCAAAGACTCAATCGAAAATTTAAGGTATTTTATAGGATTTTTTAAAACAGTTAAAATATTGAACAACGATATTTAAACTTTTAAGGTGTATTTTAACTCTCACTCATCATAAACAAATATTTTTTTAATTTATAAAATTGTTGATCTTGTTCAAAATTTCGGTTAATGAGACGCTCTGAAGGAAATGGGGCTTGGGCGATGTTGTAGATTTTGACTGTTCTATTTATCTGAAAAATGAAAGTCTAGAATATTATTAATCAATATAAGTGCAGCTATGGCTGAGACTAGAAAAAAAGATATGAAAAATTGACAGAATGACGCGCTTTTCAAAATTTAGTTCTTCAAACAGCTTGTGAATAGCATTTTTAAATTTCAGATGATTCGGCTGAATAGTTTTTGTATTTTCTACAACACCATGCCGTAAAAAGTAGTTTCTAGATAAATGAGTGTAAAGAGAATGAATGTAGACGAAACACTGTGGCTCGACACCTACTAAAACGGTTGTAGAAGTGAAAATACAATGTTCAGTTCTTTTTTGACAAGACGTAATGTTAAGTAACGTAGAAATCTAAAATCCAACGTAACGTTACGTTTATTAAAACCACTTGTAAAGGGTGTTTTTTTTAGAGGTATAGAACTTCGAATTTAAATAAAACAAAAGAAAATCGTTTTAATGTCCATCAATTTGGCTTTATTGGAAGGATAATTTTATGCCATTAATGTTTAAATATGATTTCGGGCATGTGGCCGCCACGGCTGGCTCGAATAAAGCCAATTCTACAGGTCCAATTTTCAACCACTTTTTCGAGCATATGGGGCCGTATGTCGGCAATAACGCCACGAATGTTAGCTTCCAAGTCCCCTAACATTTCTGGTTTGTTGGCGTAGACGAGCGACTTCACATATCCGCAAAGAAAATAATCCAATGGTGTCAAATCACACGATCTTGGTGGCCAATTGACAGGTCCATTCCGCGAAATTATGCGCTCATCGAATGTTTCCTTCAATAAATCGATTGTGACGTGCGCTGTGTGGCATGTAGCGCCGTCTTGTTAGAACCACAACTCATCCACATTCATGCCATCCAATTCGGGAACAAAATACTCGGTTATCATGGCTCTATACCGGTCTCCATTAACGGTAACTGACTCTCCAGCATTATTTCGGAAGAAGTATGGCCCAATGACTCCACCAGCCCATAGAGCACACCAAACAGTCAGTTTTTGTGGATGTAATGGCGTCTCAAGGGTCTCATGTGGATTCTCTTCACTCCAAATGCGGCAATTTTGCTTGTTGACGTAGCCATTCAACCAAAAATGAGCCTCATCACTGAACAAAATTTTGCGATGAAAATCAGCATCGAGATCAATCTCATTTTCGGCCCATACACCAAAATCACGACGCATTGCATGGTCTCGCGGCTTTAATTCTTGCACAAGCTGGATCTTGTAAGGTCGCAAGCCAAGATCTTTGCGCAAAATCTTCCATAAAGTTGATAGACAAAGCTCCAATTGCTGTGCACGGTGGCGAATCGATTCATTCGGGTCCTCTTCAACATTTTGGTCTACAACGGCAATTTTTTCTTCGGTGCGCACTGTTCGACGCCTCTGCGGATGCGTATTATCACATAGTGTAAACGTAGTGCGAAAACGACCCATAGTTAACCGAATTAATTGCTCTGATGGACGATTATGTCGACCATAAAATGGACGGAGCTTGCGGTAAACTTCGCGAACTGAACCATTATTTTCGAAATAAATTTGCACGATTTGCAAGCGTTGTTCTTTTGTCAACCTGTTCATGATGACCAAACTGAACATAAATGACATTAGAGTTGCCAGATTTGACCACAAAATGCCAGTTTTATCTCTATTCGAAAAACAAACCTCTAAAAAAAACACCCTTTATAAGAAAGCATTGTTTCAAACAATAAATGAAAGAACGCACTGCTCAACTAACATTAGATACTTCTATTATAATTGGACATTAACGTCAGAAAGACTATACTTTTGAAATATAAAAAAATCAGTTTCATAAAAATTCTTAGCCTTAAAAAAATGCTGTTTCGATATATTGCACAAATATTTACACAACAAGATTAGGACAACTATTGCTAGAAATATCGATGACATTACATCTATATAATATACGTTTGATATTTTAGATATTAAAACCCAATAATTTCATTAACATTTACAAAAATAATTCAAATTAATGTAAAATAATAATGTAAAGTAATAAATTATACTGGTGGGAAATTTGTTTAGTTAACATTAGGTATTCAAATTTTTCCAATTTAAAAATTTTTTTATTAAAAAAACCATTTAATAATGAAGCGTATAAAACTGCGAAAAAGCTTCGCTTCTCTCGTGTGTCCCGCGACACATCTGTTTTTTTACTTTAGGTTAATTACATAAATGAACTGTTTGCACTTTCGTTCTCTTTTTGCACATCAATTTGTGTTCGGCACAAGGTTTGTTTTTTTTTTCATTTTTAAAATGAAAATGAAATTCACTTCCGAATAAAAATGCCGAGGATGGAAAAATCGCCATGTAATAAAAAAGAAAGACGTCGAACTGTTTTTGTTCAATGTCAATTAGTGACTGGCTTTATTTTAAAAAACATAAAATCTAAAAGCTTATAATACATAATATATGAAATCTTAAAGCTAAGCAAATATTATAAAGCTTTCTTTTAAAATATTAAATGTTAAAGCTAAGCAAATTTGACGGTAAGGGAAAATACACCGCTTAATGTATCACATTATTCTGTTCTACTTTTATTGAAAAGTATTGCTTGAAACTTTTGCAATATCATAGCAAAGGTTATTGAATTCAGTGAATCACGCAATTGAATTACAGAATATCCTTGCAAAGGTTATTGACTTCAGTGAATCACATAATTGAAGTACACATTCAGTTGTATGTCACATCAATAGTTTAATAGCATTTGTGTATTTTCACTACACCATCTTAATAAATTTACTCATGGTCAATCTTAAATTTCCAATTGGAAAAGATTTAATCAACGTTAGCAATAGTACTAAAGTGAAAGGAATTTAATTAAAATTTTACAAAGTGCAAAGCAAATTTAATTAAAATTTGTGAATCCTACCAAAAAGGAAATAAGCTTAGTTAATAAATTAGCGAATCAGACGGCTCTTAAATAAAAATTAATTAACATTTCGAATTTGTCAAATTTTATTAAAGTAAATTACACCGCTTCTCGGTAATTTAATAATTTGTAAACATCGGTCAGACAAACGTGCGTGTAATTAATTTCGATCAGTTTTGTTTTAAACGTTAATTCCATAAAACGTTC
Source organism: Dichetophora obliterata (assembly GCA_963920525.1). Classification (NCBI taxonomy): domain Eukaryota; kingdom Metazoa; phylum Arthropoda; class Insecta; order Diptera; family Sciomyzidae; genus Dichetophora; species Dichetophora obliterata. The sequence continues at coordinate 136,893,202 of OY986437.1, forward strand.
AATTAGGTAAAATAAAATGCCACCGCTTCTCGGTATACAAATTTATCGTGCAACACTAGTGATTTTCATTAAATTTAATTAAAGTAAAGTAAACAAATTGATTAAATTAAAGTTCATTAAATATTAGTTATTGTGCAACTTTTGCGGATAAAGTTTAACGAAGTATTTTATTTTGCATTATTAAATAATTACAAGGATAATATAATAAAACGATAAATTCAAATAGTGCAATTATAGATTAAGGGGGTCCTCTGGTAATCTATGCCAAATTTTAGCCTTTTTTCAAAATATTGTGGAAAGAGAACGAGTAAAGATATTTTAGTTCCGTTTTTTGATTTGGGTAGCTTAATTTATTGAAAAAAATACAAAATTTTGAAAAAGTGAATTTATGGACCGTTCAGAAAGTTCTCGGCCTGGTAACGAGGTTCTCCGGAAAAAAGGTGGGTCCAAATTGCGCACGATTCCAAGAGTAAACATCGTCTGAAAAAAAAAAAATATTCAGTTACTTAGAATGAATGTCCCTATAGCCCCTACCTCGGAAACAAAAATCGAAATTTTTTTAGGGGGGGAGCCGCCACTTTGAAAATGAAAAATCGAATTTCGACCTTTTTTTTTGTAGTCTAGTGTAGAAAAAAATAGTAAACATTATTTTTTCGGCAAGTTTGAGGTAGGGGCTATAGCGGCGTAAATTCTGCGTCGTTTCATGCCTCATATATCAAAATCGGTCAAAAACTGTTTGAGTTATCGTGCGAAAAGTTTTGAAAAACATGGTTTCGAGAAAAACGCGTTTAAAGTTTTGACTTCAATTTTGAGGCACACAAATGACATTAGCACATATTTTTTTAATACAATACTTACGAATATTAATCGGCAATTTCAGCCCCATAAAGTGTGCCTTCCTCCATCTCATAAAACGAGTTTTCCATGGCTTTTTGGGCTCTGCGGGCTGTGCGACCCTCTTTCGATGATGCGTACGTTTTTAGCTCTGAGCGTTGAAGTTGTTTTCCGTCGCGAGATTCAGCATACATCTCGGCTTGTGGGCCGATGACAATACCCATTGTTGACATTATTTTTAAAATACTTGCGAAGCCTTCGTTGAAAATGCAGGTTGGCAGAAAATTTGCGATTTCGACTGTGGTAGCACCACAGTGGATATGTTTCGGCGCAAAGGTCCACAAAAGCGAGTTGAACGATTCGTTACAATTTTGCGTTTCACCTCCAGTGCATCGGTTGAGTAGATCGTCGGATGATAACGCTTCGTATATGGGCTTCACGCATACATGTTTTTCCAAATCGAATTTTTTGTTTACATTGGGCGCAGATAACCAGAGCAGCAAGCGTTTGGAAAAATGAAAAAAATTCCAAGAAACAGAACTGGAGGTTGTTTTCGATGATGACTTCATTGTCTTGCGTTTTCTTCAATTTTTTGGCCGATGTGCTGGCAAAGTCGGTGTCCTCTACTTGGGAGTGCTGGTTTCCACGGAAATGCATCTTTTTTGTTCGATACGCGTACTTACGCGGCGCGTTTGGGTGGCTTTTTTTATCCATAGCAAAAAAAAAAACACAAAACGATTTTTCTTTTATTTTACAACAGCAGTTATCGCGCACGCGTAGCTTTCAGCGTTCGAAAATAAACTGAATCTCGTTCGTTTGCTTCTTTCATGTGAACACCTGGGCTCAAAATCATTTCAACCCCTAAATCAAAACATGCATGTATACATACTGCATGTATACATACTGTGTGTGTATATTTTGTAATATCAATACATATTTTGGAAGAATTCCACAGAATTTTCGACTAATGACTGCAGGCAAATAAACAACTTTGCTGATGCGTTATTTTGACGAAAACATACCTACACAAAAATGCCTGTATCTCCTAAACTATTTCGAATTTTGAAAAATCCTTTTGGGAAAATGTTTTTGAGTATCTGAGCAATAGAAATATGAAAAAAAAAATTTTTCGGATTACCAGAGGACCCCCTTAACAACCATTGCTCGAACCATAGTCCGTTTTTAAAATCAATTATCACCGCTTCTCGGTAAAATAATAAATTGTACAAATTATTCTAGCACTAGTGGTCATCAATAAACGTAACCAGACACTGTTATCCCGTCAACCACCCTTAAGGGAAAGTTACCAAAATATTTCAATTCCGTAAATTAAAGTAAATTATCACCGCTTGTCGGTAGCTAAATTATTGTCAGATTTTGTTCTAACGATTACCACATATTGTACAAAGCCTTTGTTATGAGCCATTATTATATTAATAATAATTCGTTCAAATATTCGCAACGATTTAATTGAATAATCATAGATTGTAAATCCATTGTAGTAGCTATTAAGTGATACCCTGTAAGAATAATAACGTCAATTAATGGCTGGAAAAAAAATTTTAACTTTTAACTAAAAATGAAAGCGTCTGATTTTGGTGTCCCAAATTAGTAAAGTATAAATTTTGGAACGACTTTAAACGCCGAAAAGGTGGATACAGGGACACTTAATCTAAATCGAATGATTTTTAGTAAAACTTTATATGAATTTGGGTTCTGGTTGTCACGAGCAACTAACGCAAGCAATCCGTTCTTACTAGTATACCACTGAATAGCGATTTAGAGTTTTGAGATACGCGACTTACAAAAACTCTTTCTGAAAATAACCATTTTTATTTAGCACTGATATTTTATTGAAAATTTTCAGCAGGTAGAGCCAGGTAAGGCTACCTTAATTCAAACCATTGCTTGTGCGGTATTTAGGTTAAATATTTCAACCAACAAAGGTGTCTTGTGTTAACAACAGAAGCTTATAAAAAAAAATTAATAAATAAACAGCTACTAAAGAACCCAAAAACATAGAAAATATATAAAAAAAATAATAAATAGAAAAAGAGAGAAGGAAAAAAATAAGCAAAAAATTGTGGCTAAAATTCAACATTGAAAAGGATTGTCATTCAAAAATTTAGTATTTTACTACACTCATAAAAATTACATTCATTTTTAAAACTGTTATCGAATAGCAATACAAACAATTTATTAATAAAATTACATTTTTTAAGATAGCAAGCAGATTGCGTTAATGCATCTTTTGCATGCATTCGCGCCGCTAAATATTGTAATGATCAATATTAGTAAAAGTGAATCTGTTCGCTAAAAATCAACAATTTTGGACTCACAAAAAGCAGTTGTAAAATTTTTCCACGATCCAACAGAATTAGATAGCGCAAAAAGAAAGCATCCATATATCGGCAACAAAGGTCTTCTGCAAGACGCAGACTCAATTTTTGTAGTTTGGGACTCTATTAAATTATTTTTTAATTTATTTGCACAAGCGTTAATTACTTTGTTGAAAATGTATTTGGTTTTTAATATAAAAAGTTCAATATAACCAAAAACCTTTTTTTTTGTTATTACGAAGAGTTCTTTTAAATTTAATTTTGCCCGATGAGAAAATAAATAATTCCATTATTTCTGTTATAAGCTTTATTATTACTAATTAATATTTTAAGTAATTATTTTTGTTCCATTTTGTTATATATCAATATATTTTTTATATTATTTACTCTTTCCGTTTCATATGAATACACCATTATAAAAATAAAAATAGAAAAATGGAAGAACAACAATGTTTCATTTCAGTATACAGGATTTTTTGGTGTAAAAATTTCTTCATATGTAGTAAAAATAAGTTTAAATTACTGCACCAAAATTTCATATTCAGCATTACGATTAAATACATCTAACATTTACATTAAAATTAAATGTTTTTTCATTTATGTATTAAAAAACTGCAAAACATTTTTTGTCTCAGTTTTACTAAGACTGTAGTAAATTTTTACTGTAGTAAAAGTAGTTTTACTAAAACTGTACTAAAATTTACAACAGTAAATTGTAGTAAATTTAATATAATTTACTACAGTAAATTGTAGTAAATTTAATAAAACTACTTTTACTACAGTCTTAGTGAATGATTTGATGATTGACTAGGTACAAACCTATTCAATCGTGCACAGATTTCAAGTACTTTAACCTGTAATCTGTTGTTGAGTTTAGGATTGATTTGTTTGTTTGTAAACTAAAACACTGATTTTCTTTATCTACAAAACAATACTAATTTTATTGATCAAAATTACAAAATATTTATATACAAAATTGGCTTACATTAACAATAAAATTACAACTAAACAAAACTGCACAAAAATGCACATAAGAACATTTTACAAAATAACAAAAAATGCTAAAGTGCTAAACTGCACATAAGAATGAGGTTCATGACCGTAGGTTGTTGACTTAAATTTGCCCTACTTTTGTTTTGTGTATATTTGAGCTGTTTTGATAATCTCGATAGCAATACTGAATTATATGTTGTTGTCTTGAAATTATGCTTATGTTGACAAACTTCATTCTTACGTGCAGTTTAAAACAAAACAAAAATTATTTTGTTTATATTTATATGAAGATATGTTTCTTTGTATAAACATTCTCCCCCCCCCCCCCCCCCGTTGAATGTTTGACACAACTTAAGTTGTTTCTATTTCAAATGATTTATGCTGACGTGGCCTCGGTTGAGGAGATGCGGTTGTCTTTGTTGAAGATTTTTGATGGTAGTGTTTCTTCATTTTCCAAACGATGCAAGCTGCGATGAACAATACGGACAACACTAAAACAAGATAGCTGACCACATGATGATGAGTGCTGATTGTCTTAAGTTGATATGGTAAATTGTCAAATTCTTCTCTTGATAATTTCGTTTGAAGATCGGTGAGTTGTTCCAATTTTGTTTCAAATTGCTCGAAGTTTGGTTTTAATAAAACCTTTAATGCGCTAGGTTGGCTGATGGATGAGATGTTTCCAATAGCAGCAAATGATATGAATACACGACTGGATGATTCAACATAACCTTGGATTTGAATGTCATCATTTTTTAAGCTGCAGTGTTGGTCAATCGTGAGTATTCCTGACCCTGTAAGTGTTAGTTGGATGGTTTTGTGATTACACACTTCTGTTATTTCGGTCGGAATTGTAGACGCGTAAATCCACTTGTTAGCATGATGTAGTGATGTGAAGGTTAACTGATCAGGGCACTTGGTTAGGTCGCAGCTTTGAGGCGTCTTGTTGTTAAAGAGTTGAATTTCGCAAGCCAGTTTCTTTGATTGTTTACCAATGGTAGCTTGCTGTCTTCTTAATAAATAAATGTCATCACTAGTCATAATTGGTTCTTTAATTTCGGCTTGGCTTACTGCAATGTATTGATCCCGATGACCGCTAATTGCTATTATCAGAATCGGGTGTATGATAAATAGGTCTAATTTTTTGTGATCAACTAGTGGTAGGTCTAATTCAAAGATGACGATGACTTGGGTTTTGGTATATCTTCATGTTGATGTGAATTTTTCCGCTTTTGATTCTTTGTCAGTGTATTTGTTGAAGGCTCCATTTTTCCTGTCTCTTCTTCGGTGAATAATGGAGCTAGTTCATGTATAGGTCGTTTCGATATGCTTGAAGCTGTTTTGACATCAACGACCCGAATAAAACCGTCATCTCCTTTATAGGTTCGAACAATTCGTCCCAATGGCCATTTGTGGACTGGAACGTTGTCCTTTTTGATGATGACTATTGTGCCTTCCTTTACATTTAGTGTTGGATGCTTCCATTTAGACCTTTGCTGAAGCTCATGCAGGTATTCGTGATGCCATCGAGTCCAGAATTGATATTTTATATCTGATACATGTTTCCGATTTGTTGTTAATGACCTTCTGTTCTCTGAGGCCCTTGAGTCAACTGGTGTGGTGAGTGGGTCTCCTATGGTGAAATGGCCTGGTGTTAATGCTCCAACATCATTTGAATCTGAGGACAATGGTGTGAGAGACCTAGAGTTTAGAATTGCCTCTATTTCCACTACGACGGTCTCTAACTCTTCATACGTTAGAGAAGCGGTTGAGACACTTCGATATAAATGATACTTAGCCGATTTGGCTGCTGCTTCCCAGAGGCCACCAAAATGTGGAGCCTTAGGCGGAATGAATTTAAATTCAATGCCTTTGTCACTGCATGATTTGATGATCTTTTCTTGAGCAGAGTTAGAAAAAATAGCTTGATGCAATTCAGTTAATTGATTTTTTGTACCGATGAAATTTGTTGCATTCTCGGAGTATGATTTTTGACACCTTCCACGGCGGCTGGTGAACCGTTTAAGTGCTCCAATGAATGCTTCAGTAGTTAGATCTGAAACAACTTCCATGTGTACCGCCTTTGTAGTAAAACAGCAAAATACTGCAATGTATGTCTTTTGCGGTCTTTTCCCGCGAATCTTGGAATGAATCCATATTGGCCCACAATAAACCACACCCGATATTAATAATGGGCGTGATTCTGTCACTCTATCTGTTGATAAGTTGCCCATTATTTGATTGTATAGCTTTGGTTTCGCTCTGACACAGCGCACACAGTTTTTTACAATATTGCGTGCCATAGTTTTTCCTTTCAAAATCCAAAATTTTTGCCTTGAGGTTGCCAATAGGGTCTTAGGACCACAATGTTTATTGTCTTCATGCACCATCTTAAGTAGCAGCTTTACTATTGAGTGATTGTATGGTAACAGAATTGGATGTTTGGCATCAAAGAGTAATGACGATGCTTTTAAATGACCTCCCACACGCATTATATTTTTATCGTCTAGGAATGGATATAGGCTTGTAAGTTGATTTAATTTGCTAACTTGCTTGTATTTTTTAAAATCTTTAATTTCGGTTTTGAAATCAGCCATTGGAATAGTCCTGATTATAACTACCAAGGACTTGTTCATTTCCGATGCACATATGGATAGATGATTTGGGCGAGCTGATGTTGGTCCTTTTAAATGTTCAATAAAGCGCAATACATAGGCAAGTGTGCACTGCAAAAAGCGGAAAGAGTTTTTGTGGTTGATTCCATAAATTAAAATCTCAGATGATGCTGATGATGGAGCTGATGTTGGAGCTATTGTTGCTACAGTGGTAATTTTTCTTCTTTCGATATCATTGGGTGTGTCAACAGGTTTTGGTGTTGGTTTGAGCCATGATTCTTGACTTTTATATAGAAATAATGGTCCAGAAAACCACATGGAACACCAGCCGAATTTTTGAAGACTTGAAATTATGTCTGCTGGATTATTCTTTGATGAGACATGATGCCATTGATCGGTGTGTGACATCTCTTGAATCTTGCTGACTCGGTTGGCGACAAATGTGTGTAGAGAGGTTGCTGATGATTTAATCCATGATAGGACTATTTCTGAGTCTGACCAAAAAAATGTAGGTACATACATCCTGATACTTAAGATCCTGTTTCACTTTTTCTGTAAGCTCGACTCCTAAAACGGCCGCACACAATTCCAATCGAGGAAGCGTTTGTAGTTTTAAGAGTGCTACCCTTGATTTTGCGCAAAGCATGTTCGATGTTATGGTTCTATCTTTGTACATTGATCTCACATAAATGGCTGATCCGTACGCTCGTTCTGAGGCATCGGCAAAAGTGTGTAGTTGAACCCTTACTTGGAATTTTGAATGAAAGATGTGTCGAGGTACCTTTAACTTATTGAGTTCCAGTATATTTTCTCTGAATTGCTACCATTCTTGTTGCGTTTGATGTGGTAACTTTTCATCCCATTCATAATCTTGCTTCCATAGTTCTTGCATGAATATTTTTGCGAAAACGATTACAGATCCAAATATTCCAAATGGGTCGAATATTCGTGCTAAGTCTGAAGCTATTACTCGCTTAGTAATCGGTTGAACTGGTGATAAGTGTGCTCGTCCGCACAATTGATCAGATTTTGGTAGCCAAATGACACCTAATGTTTTTGTAGCCTTATCATCCAGATCCAGATTAACTTCTTGATTCTCTACCGGTATATTTGCAAGCAAACTTGAGTTGTTAGAACACCACTTGCGAAATTTAAAGCCAGCTTCTTGAAGCATTTGTGTAAGTTGTTTCTGAGATTCCAGAGCTGTTGCGATATCATTGGCACCACTGAGACAGTCGTCCACGAAGATATCTTCAAGCAAAGTTTGTGCACCTTGTGGGAATTTACTCACGTTTTGTTTTGCTAGATATTGAAGACATTTTGTAGCAAGATATGGTGCTGATGTAGTTCCGTAAGTCACTGTTTTAAGACGATAGTATTGAACGACTTGACTCGGGTCTTTCCGCCATACAATTAGCTGTTGAGCTGTGTCCTCCTCATGCATGCCAATCTGTCGATACATCTTTTCAATGTCTGCCGTGAGCACATATCTATATGTTCTAAAACGCAACAGCATTGAAAATAGATCACTTTGGACTGTAGGACCCTTATGCAATATATCGTTTAAAGCCTGGTCACTCGACATTTTTGCTGATGCGTCAAATACGACTCTGAGCTTTGTGGTACTGCTATCTGGTTTTAAAACGTAGTGATGAGGTATAAAGTAATAAACATCGGGAACATCCTTTTGCCATATTTTTTCATATAATTCAAAGATTCATACTCGTCCATGAATTTTATGTATTGAGCTTGCAATGTAGAATCTCTTTGCAACCTTTTTTCGAGGGAGAGAAATCTGTGAATAGCCATGTCCTTTGATTTTCCAAGAGCCATCGAACTTTCAGCAAAGAGTAGGCGTGTTATGAACCGGCCATCATTATCTCTTCTAATGTTATTAACGAAATGATTTTCACACCATTTTTCAACTGGGGTCTTATTGGTATTGTTGAAATCGTCGATTCGCCAAAATTCTTCAAGAATGGCGTTTAAGTTCTCATCTCTCATAGTGGCTACGGCGCAAGATGCAGTTGCTACTGTTGACACTTCAGTTTTCCCAATGACAATCCATCCAAAGACCGTGTTTTGTAAGAGTGGTAGGTTTCCTAATAATGTTTGCTGCTCTGGATGAAGTAGGCTATGATAAAGTTCAGCACCAATAAGCATGTCAATTCTTCCAGACTTGAAAAACTCGGGATCTGCTAAGCGTAAATGACCTGGGATGTTCCAATTTGTTACTTCTAGGTCCCTTGTCGGTTGTGACGAAATAAGTTTTGGCATAACGTAGGCTTCTATTCTAGTTGAAAAGTCTTCAGTTCTTGAATGAATTGCAACGTTGACTCTTGAAGTTGAGATTCCAGTTTGTTGACCGATTTCTTCAATGGATAGTTGGGATTTTGTAGTGGCTAGTGATAATTTGTTGATGAGTTGCTGTGTCACCATGTTGATCTGTGAGCCAGAATCAAGTATTGCACGTACTTCGCAGACCTGACCATTGTTTGCCACAACTCGAATTTTTGCAGTTGCCAAAAGTACATATTTGTTGTTTTTAATTGCATGATTAGTTGTTGCCACAGTCGCAGGCAAAACTTCTTTTACCTCATTTCTTGTTTCAAGTGATGATTCTTGTTGCTTGAGATGAAGTAATGAATTGTGTTTTTTCGAACACATTGGACAGTGTCACCTTGCACATTCTCCGGCTGCATGACCTGACTTTAGACAATTCAGGCATAGTCTGTGTTTTTGCACAAATTTTATGCGATCCTGCACCTTGAGTTTTATAAAATTGCCGCATGCGAATAGCGGATGAGATTTCTTTTCACATGACACAAAGAGTTTGATACAGCTGTTGATGTGAAAACCTTTAGTGATGCCTTTGGTTTTTCTCGTTGCCCAATAGTTTCCATTGTTTGAAATTGTAATTCTAAAAAAGACAACAGTTCTGATATTTTAGGCACTTCCTTTGGCCTTACAATCGATTGCTCATATTGAATGTATGTGCTTCGATCCATTTTTTTTGATGAAAATGTGAATCAGCAATAGATCCCATGAGTCAGTTTCGATGCCTAAATTGTTTCAAGCAAGCAGGCATTCGCGTGTTGTGTCATGCAGGTGTTTAACTGCTGCTATACTTGAAGTTCCGGATGATTGGTCTACCAATTTCTTTATAAGTGTTGATGTCAATACTCTTTTGTTGTTGTAGCGCTCTTCGAGTAGCCTCCATGCGGTGACATAGTTTTCATCAGTGGTAGCCAGGTGACTTACAAAATTTGATGCTTCTCCTATAAGCTGTGTTTTTAAATGCCACATTTTTTCTACGTTTGACAATGGTTGCTTGTGAATTAGTTCAATGAACAAGTCGTGGAATTGGCTCCACTTTAAGTAGTCTCCATCAAATGTCGGAATTTTTACCTTTGGAATTGGTAAAGTGCTTCTTGTTGGATGTAACTCATGTTGGTGAACTGGTTGGTTGAGCATTAAAGTGATTTCTGTTATTTTCAAATGAACTTCTTGCTCAAGTTCCTAAATTTATCTGCATTATAGCCTAATGCAACTGGATCAGAGTATTGCTCCCATATTTGGTCGTCAATTATGGCTATGTCGTGCCATAATTGATTCACAAATTCTACTTTCAGGTAGTAATATCGTGAAGATTGTCCTTCCAAGACTCTAATGTTCGAGAGCCTTGACTCTAGGAGGGACATTTTCCGATGGGCCTTTCTAATCAGGCCATTATCCAACATTTTCTGGAATTCGAATGTTGTCATCATCACAGCCTTCTTCACTGTTTGTTTAAAACGTTTGGATTTCTTGTTGAAACTGCTTCATGTATTTTTCGCAAAGCACTATCAGCTGCGTGTAGTAGTCCTTAATAAAGTAATCGTGACTGCGATCTTTGCATTTACTAAGCTCTACATTGTTTGCTTTGAATTTAGCATGTATGGTTTGCAACTGGCTTAACCGTAAATTGTAATATGTCAAATCTTTCCGAACTTCTGGGTCCTTTTTGAAGTTTCGAATGATTCTTTCAATCTCGTCTCCAAGCTGAGATTGTGCGATGAATAAATGTTCCATTATCCCTTTTATTGTGTTGTATAAAACTGTCGTAAACTTCTAATCCTCAATGCTGTTTGCCGTGAATTTCTGATCCTGCACAGAAGATCACGTCGGGGTCACCAATGAATTTTGATGATTGACTAGGTACAAACCTATTCAATCACCTATCAACCACACATAAGAATGAGGTTCATGACCATAGGTTGTTGACTTAAATTTGCCCTACTTTTGTTTTGTGTATATTTAAGCTGTTTTGATAATTTCGATAGCAATACTGAATTATATGTTGTTGGCTTGAAATTATACTTATGTTGACAAACTTCATTCTTACGTGCAGTTTAAAACAAAACAAAAATTATTTTGTTTATATTTATATGAAGATATGTTTGTTTGTATAAACACTTAGTAAAACTTATTAGTAAATTTTAGTACAGTTTTAGTAAAACTACTTTTACTACAGTAAAAATTTACTACAGTCTTAGTAAAACTGAGGCAGAAAACGTTTTGCAGTTTTTTAATAAATAAATGAAAAAACATTTAATTTTAATGTAAACGTATTTATTTTCTGTAGTTAAAATATATGTAGTAAAGGTAAATAATTGGAATTAGTAAAAATAATTAAATTTTAATTTGGATGGTGAGTTACTAATTTACATTTGTTTTAAATACATTTTGATTTATTTTTACTACAGGATTTCTTTAGGCTTTCATGGCTTAAATTTAAGACCGTTTTCAATGTTGTGCGCTATAAAATGCTTGTGCATGGTTTTGCTTACACACGTTTATGAATGACTAACAATGCTACAATGGGTCAATGGGTACATTTATAGTAGATATAAGTACACTACAAATGATTTAAGCAAAAATTGTAATCAATTGTTGAGAAATTCTACGATATTGAAGAAAATTTTGTTTTAATCTGTTTAAAACAATTAAAGAAGTTTTTTATGGATAATAATTTCGAGAGAAGTTTAATTAATAATTATTTCAATAAATAATCAATAATTCCATCTAAAAATGTGTTTATAGGCCAATAAAAAGAAACAATAATAATATATATATTTTCTTTTTGCAACAAATTAGCTGAATCACAATTTAATTAAAAATAAATTTAACAAGAAAACAAAATTTATGGTATTTTCTTTAAAAAATACAGTTTAAATTTATGATCTGATTTAACCCTGTGCAGCAGATTAGAGTTTTTGTTTTAAATCTGTTTAAAATAGTTAAAAATAATTGAATTAATAAAAAAAAATATGATGATAACATTTAAAAAATACTTACAATGATTTTGAAAAAATTTTCCAAGCAATCAATAGAGACAGTTTGCTTATTTATAAAGGTCATCTAAAGAAACACACTGATCCAATATTGAGTGTGATATTATAGTGTTGTATTTAACGTACTTTGTCTCCGTGCTTTCACAAGAAGAAGAGAGAGGACAGACGGGAGCCGAGTGAAACAAAGATATTTTTTTTGTTTAAATAGTAAATTTATTTATAACTTTAGTTTTTCTAAAGCTAGCTAGCTAGTTTCTGATCGACTGCGAGGTTTATAAAAGAAAGTCCTCACTTTCCAATGATGACTTGAAGTTCCAACAATTCCAATAAGTGGAAATTATTGCCAATACATAATTAAAGAAAATGCCTAGTCAATAATATGTAAATGTTAATTTACTTATTAATTGACGTTTTACTTCCCATTAGCGGTACGCGATCTTGTACATTTTTCATGCTTCATAGTTGCAGGCAATGCACTATGCAAGCAGCGTTGCAGCTAGGGTAAGTAAATGAACGACGTTATGCTGACCGTGCAAGCCAATGCCGACGCACCCAACAGTTCCTTGCTTTGCTTTTGCTGCCGCAAATGTCGGGCATAAGTCGGAAACACTTGACAACTAAAAACAAAGCATTGGTTTTGTTTGTTTGGTAATTCAAACGTCTGCGCTTAAATTAGGTAAGTCTTTGTTTACTATCTTATTTTCATGAATGCCGGCAATTTAAGTCACTGTACTCAAATTGGGTCTGGGTCATTCATGGAATGAATATTTGTTTATGTCGAAATGCAATCGCTGCATTTGTATTTACATATGTTAATAATATTATATATTTTTTTATTGGGTTGGATTTTTGTAATTTTTTTACTAATTTAAATGGTTCTTTGGAATTTGTTGCAGCTCGGAGTGTACAGGGATAATAAAAATAACAAGGTCATTTAGAAAAAATTTTAATCAAATGGTAGAGCACGACCAAACAGAAACAAGCTGAAAATATATCAGCAAAAATCTAAAAACGACTTCAGTAACCATGCTTTGTTAGTGGAAGACTTTCAGCAGACTGTTGGACTCTATAATAATAATATAACCATAAAGACTAAAGTAAAGCGAAAATACAACAACAAATGTGAAAATATGAAATGGGAAAAAAACTGAGAAATTGACACCTCAAATCTCATCGCCTCTGTGGTGCAGTGCGCTAGTGTGCGCTTGCACGGGTATCACAAAGATTTCTGATGAAACCTTTAGAATGGCCGAAATTGCAATAAAATCAGCTAGTGATTTTTTCTTTTTTGATTGAAATTGAAAAAACGTTGTTGTTGTTTCTTTGGAAAGATTCGTTAGAACAATTAATTGTGCTAACTTTGACCTAAAGCTCAATAAACGATTTTAAACTACTATTTCAAACAACTAGAATTTGTATTTAAAATCAAGTATGATTTAAACTATCAAACATTTAGAATTTGTATTTAAATAATATAAAATCAACATAGTAAATTGAATAACATTGTGAATTAATAAATAATATTACAAAATCATTTTTATAATTTTAATAAATATAACTTGTTGCTTCATGAACTTATTTGGCATTAAGTTCAAATATAATTCTAAAAAATTAAACTATTTTGTAATAAAACTATTAAAATAATTTAGTAATTAACATATGCCATAATTAATTATTGAATAAAAAAATTTATTATTTTAAAATCACAAAGAAAAGTCTCGCATCTTATAAAGAAGCACGCAGTGAATGTAAGGAATTGCGCTGGATAACATCATGTTCTCTCTCTTTTGCGGAACGCGTAAACTCGTTTCCATCATTCTTTGTACGAGAAGAGGCTTTTCGGAAAAGTTTTGAAGAAAATTAAAAAAATAGATGCTTATTTCTTTTGTAAAAATTGGACAATTGTTGGACCACAAAAATAAATCGGCTTCAGTTAATTGCATTTCACCAAATGTACTTGGCAAACAATAAATTTTGACATTTCTCTACATTTTTTCTTTTTTATTGGCTAGTACTCTATTTTCACATAAGTCGTCAAAATTTGTGAAACAGAAAATAGCAACATTTGACAAGGACTAGATTACTCATTTTCGCTTTTATGCGAATTTTTTCGGGTACGAGAACAGGAAACATCAGAAAATAGCAGGAATTCGTACGAATGTTTAAGTACGGAAACAGACTTATTGAATTGCATTTAAGTGAACATTTTCGTCTTCACTCGTTACGTAGTGACTCGGCTATTTTGGTTAGGCCTTTAGAAAAAATTGCCGAAATGACATTGCTCAACATTGACAAACAAAGAAGCACAAATACGCTGAAATTACTGCTTCTTCTAGCAATACGGCGACATTTGTTTGTAGTAAAACATTCGACGAAGAGCAAAAAAATTTGACGGTCATAGAATGTACATATCACGCAATTCAACACAATTATTCCTTTCGATCTAATGACTGCTCCTCGAAAATTTTTAAAAAATTCATTAATGAGAAATATAGCTGTGCTAGTACAAAATGTGAAGCTATTGTAATGAACGCTTTTAGTTCAATGTCAATCGCGAAAATTGAGAAAGATTTACGTGAAATTAATTTTACTACAATATATTTTGACTGTAGTAATAACGGATGCGTTAAAATCTGTCCAATACTGGGAAGATACTTTATGGCAACCTCAGGAGTATATATTTAACTTCTTGGTTTAAAATCACTTCCAGGAGAAACATCTGATATTATATCGACATACATATATTAAAGAAGCTTTAGAGCATTACGAAATAAAAAGTAATTATTGCTATTTCTGCAGATAATACTAACTGCAAATTTGGAGGTGCAGGTAGGAAAGTACAAAATAATGCGTATCGAAAATTAGAAGATACGACAAAAAATTAATTAATTGGAGTAAATTGTACTGCGCATATCTTAAATAATTGTATTCAAACTGCAACGGAGTGCCTTCCTATTGACATTGAGTTGTTGTTGTTAAAATGTATTCCTACTTTTATATTTATAGTGTTAGGGTTCAACAATTTAAAGAAATATGTGAAAATGTTGGGGTAGAGTACCACAAACTTCTAGGATTCAGTAAAATCAGATGGTTAAGTTTGACGCCAGCATTGTAAAGAATTCTTAAATTATTCAAACCCCAAAAAACATATTTTTTAACACAAGAAAAATGTCCAACAATTATAACTTTTTGTTATAAATTGTTAGTGACCCATTTTCTGAGCCGTGGCTTTTTTTTTTCAAAGCTAAGCATCAACATTTCATGACTGTACTTTATAAATTGAGAGTCAAAAAATTTCAATGACTAGTTTTAGTCATTAATTTTAAAAGATCACAGATGAAAATTCAAACGCGCAACGATGAAATAGTTTTACCATTATTCGTTAGAAGATATTTACTTGATTTCAGAAATACGGAAATTAATGAATTTATAAATCGAGTCAAAATATTTTATGCAATGGAACTTTTCCTTTCAGGAAGTTGAAGTTCTTGAATGGACATTGCTTGTAAAGATTCCAACGAGGAGAGAAGTAGAAAACTCTGTAATTTTTATTTTTGAATTTAGAAAACACTTGGTTATTATTGACAATGAACTTTTCGATGTAGTCATTTGTGTAGATAGTTTTGTTACTTCAGAAAAAATAAAGCAATGGAGATGCACAAACATAATGGCCGATCAAAAATGGTTTGAAATATATAAGCACTTTACGGAAAAATTATATCTTTTAAAAATTATCGAGTTTGCTTTTTGCCTCAAATGCACCTACCGAAAGATTATTTTCAATTATTAATAATATTTGGACAACTGAGAAATCGCAACCAAATTTTGAAACGCTTAAAGCAATATTAATTACAAAATTTAAAAATATTTTTTATATTATTTATAGGCTTTTTGATCATATGTTTATATGCAATTAAAAACACAGTTTTAACTTCTTTTTTCCCCGACGTTTCGTTGGCTATTTTCCAACATTTTTAAGGGATTTTTTATTAAATTTCTAAAACAAAAACAAAGAACACTGGATTAATATATATATGAATTTACATAAAGTGACATAGTAGAACATTTGAATAATTATTTTTTTGAAAATTTTTTAAAAAGACATGAACTTAAAAAATTATGTGTGTGGCATATATCGTTATTTGTAACTTTTTAAGAAAAATATAAAAACTTTTGACAAATTTACAGGACTTTTGCAAAAACTAAGGAAAAAACGATGTAAACACAATAAACAGATTTGTTACACTAATTTTTGTCTAAGGCAACAGCATAAATTAAGTTTATGTTGTCTTTGTCTTATTTGTAGTTCATCGTTGTTTGATTTTTGTTGTATTCTTAGGTTTTCTAAAGTGTAGCGTGTGTTTATTCTTTTCTTTGCCTTATGTTCCGTCATTCTTGTTTTTAGTTGTCGCTTTGTTGTGCCTATGTAGATTTTGTTGCAGTTTTCTTCTTCGTTTCCATTGCATGTGATTTCATATACGACATTGTTTTGTTCTTGTTTTTCAATTGGTGTTTTTGTTTTCGTGAATAGTTTGTTGAGAGTGTTGTTAGACTTGTGAGCAAAAGTTATTGTGTTTTGTTTTGTTATAGTTCTTAGTTGGCTGTTGTCTGTTAAATTTGGTATATATGTAATACTTATGATGTTTGTATTAGGGTGACCAGGTTGATTTTCTGGTGGTTTGGGTTTTTGTTTAGTTTTTTGAATTTGTTTTGTAATTGAATTGTTAATTAGTTTATTGGGGTAGTTGTTGTTTAAAAGTATTGTTTTTATTTTGTTTAAATTTTTGTCAATGTATTGTGTGTCGCTGATGTTGATGACTTTATTGATTAGGTTGGTTGCGGTGTTTGTTTTGTATTTTATCGGTTGGGTTGAGTGGAAATTAATCATTCTGCCTGAAGCTGTGGGTTTTGTGTACCAATCTGTAGTAATTTTGTTGTTTTTCCTGTGCACTCTGACGTCCTAAGTATGGTAAGCTATTATTTTGTTCAACTTCAATTGTAAATTGTAATTTATTGTGGTATTTGTTAAGTGTGCTGAGGATATATTCCATTTCATTTTTCTTTACAACTGCTAAAATGTCGTCTACGTATTTGGTGATGAATTTGATTATAATGTTTTCTTTTCTAAGTTAGTCTAAAGTTTCATCAAGTAAGGTATCTAATATAATGTCCGCTATTGTTGATGATAGTGGGTTTCCCATCGGCATTCCATAAGTTTGATTGTATATTTTGTCGTCGTATTTAAAATAGTTGTTGTCTTCGAGACAAAATTGTAAGATTTTAAAAAAGTGTTTTTTTGGTATTTTTGTGTAATTTGTTATTGTCATACAAAATTTAATTTTGATATGACTTGTACTGAATTCCACGCATTTTTTAAAAATCAAACTTACCTCTTAAAAAAAATACACTCAAGTGAGAAATATAGTAACTAAGGATTTATTTCAGTTAATAATAGACTGTTTTATAATAAGGGCTCTCATCTAAGCATGTAACTGACCCGTAAGCATTGTAAACCTTGTGAACTTACATGCGCGTAAACTATCTGTCAAAATTTGTATGGGCGTTAGTTTACATCATTTCCGAGCCTATTTTGTAGTGTAAATTAGCATTTAAATCTACGTGTGTGAATGAGAGTTGCCTTTGGCGCTAATCATTACATATTTAGGGTCGTTTTCTCAATGTCCAGTTAAGCACTAATCGAAACTTTAACTGGCGGTTAGCAAAAAAGCATTTTCTCAATATTCGGTTAGGTCTTAAGTGCCGGTTAAGTTAACGGCAAGTTGAGGTTCCGGTTAGTTGCTAATCGGAAGAACAGCTGTGTAGTGTAAAAAATTATTATATATTTTATAATTAAAAATGGATAGAATTTCGAGGATTTAGTTTTTTTCTAACTTGAATTCGATCTAAAATAGAAAAAGGACATTTGCGCATAGGAGTGATTACGTGGAAGAGTAATGCACTTTCTTCATATGCAATGAAGTTCGGCACTCTGTTGCGTTTTTAAATTATTTATTTATAAACCTTTGTTAGATATTTACAATTTTCACTCCAAAAATAAAATAACAAACATGCGTAAACAGTTGATATGCAGTTTAGCGTATTCACAATTCAAAAAATTCACAATTAATGACTTAACCGACAGTTACTTAACCGACACTTGGTGAAAACGAAACCGTTTTTTTAGTTATTGTACGGTTAGCTAACTCCCGGTTAAGAGCTTTGCTAACCGGACATTGAGAAAACGGCCCTTAAAGTAGTTGAAGTAAATATGAACACGTTTTATTTATTTTTCTATGTTAATGAAGGTTTTTAAAAGGTTTAAGTTTTAAAAAAGTCATAATGTCGCAGCTTTAGCCGCCATTTTGTTAACATTAACGCTATTTACACTTTATCGCTCATCAAAAGTTTAAATGCAATACATGTTTACATGCTTAGATTAGAACCCTCAATATAATAATACTAAATAATACTAAATACTACAACATAAAATAATAAATCTTCTAGTCAAAAATAATTTGATACATATATATTTTTTATTGTTATTTTTTTAATGTATGTTTTTGTGTTCTTTTTTTTTTTTGTATCTTTTTTATGTATTTTAAATTTTTGTATACATGAAAAAATAATACAACTGAAATATATGATTAAATGGTTTTATATTGAAGTTGTTTGCAGAAGCATTAGTTACTTACAAAAAATGATTTATTGTAAAGGCTGTATGTTAGGTTAGGTTAAGATAGATCATAGATCAGATATTTGGTCCGTTGTGGCACCACAGGGGATCTACTCCTCCTCTTCTAATTGCTGTCATATAACCACCCTGAACTAATAATAAATAGCAGTATACGCTTAACGTCTACCTCCTCAAGATCCCTAACATCATAAAAAAAGAGGCTTCCTAGATGCTTCTGTCTTCTGAAGGCTAAAGCGGGGCATGAAGAGAGGAGATGCGATACATCTAGCTGTGATACACATCTGTCTAGCTGTGCTAGAGGTGGTGCTATGCTTCCACATGAAATTAGCCAATTCTGTGGCATGTTGTCTTAGAGCCAGCTTGCAAGACGCAAGTGGCATGTCTAATGTTTCCATGTCAGGTAGTAGCGTTGCCGCTGTACCATCCCTAGCGAGGTCATCCGCTCTACAATTCTCCGGGATGTCCGTATGCCCTGGTACCTGGTACCAGATGGATGTCGAACTTATCAGCCATCTCATTAAGAGAAGAGCGACACTTATTTAGTTAAGATTAAGGGATTTAATCATTGCTTGGATGTCTGTAAAAATGTAGATATCTTTAGTTGATATCTCACTTTACCTCAGCCATTCCACAGCTCTATAGATAGCCATTATTTCAGCTTGGAAGACGCTGCAATGATCTGGCAGTCTAAATGAGGTTCTGATGACCAGAAAGTCTGGAGTGAAAATTGTTGGAAATAAAAAGGTCCCGTATTTTGTTCCGTGAATTCTGGTCACCGTAGTTATATGGGTCTTTTATTTTTGTGTCATAACATTGGCTAAGGTCATAACAATAGAGTTAAGCCACTACATCTTTTGCGCACTTTCTCCGCGTTAGATCATATTAAGAACCAACCATAATATCATTAAAATATCTCAACGATATAGAAAAAAGGGGTCAAAAATAATCGTAAGTGAGAAAAATTTACCCACCATAATATGGGTTTTGTTCAGGGACAACACAAGACATAATAACTAACCATGCGTTTACACAAACCTAATCATACATTAATTTTCAATCTATTTTTGAGTTGACCTTTCGATAAGTTAACATTAAAAAAAACGACAGTAGTAGTGTAGCTATGGGAGTTCTGGCACACATTTCCCGGTTCGAGTCTTTGCTAATTTGGGGGCGGCCTAAGAGTATGCAATGAAAAATTGTTATAAAAATACGTTGCTTAAAAGAATTGTGTCTCGGGTTTCTGAGCTTTGTAGCTTGTAACGGCCTAAGAGTATGCAATGAAAAATTGTTATAAAAATACGTTGCTTAAAAGTTTTGTGTCTCGGGTTTCTGAGAAGATAAAAACTGTAGTAGTCACTTTGAAGTAATGTGAATCATCACGCATTGCTTGCTGAGTTGAATTAATCTTGAACTTGAGAATACAAACCATGTTCTTGACCTTACTCAACTATGTCGATATGAATAAAAATAAAAACAAAAAAGGGTTGATTTATACATGAATCTTTTAATATATAAATACATTCTTATTCAAGTTTAAGGTGATAAGCCCAAGCTTCATTGTATATGCAGGGGTTCTCATGCAGCAATTCTGTTTTGCTGGAGTCCATAGAGTATGAAAAAACTTATACTTTTTCTCAGTCACTTCGTTAAGTAATTTTTTTCATAACAAATGTAGTGATATAACGATATTCCCAAAATTACAAGTTCAAAAAATCATAATTTTACTCTGCATTTACCGATTTTCAAAATTTTGCTTTTATTTTATAGATCTGATTTGTACCTTTTAATAAAAAAAAACATTTTGGCAATCAGTTCAAAAATGGCTCAGTTACGGTCGATAAAGTAAAAAAAAAAAAAAATTAAAAAATTTTCATTTTCATCTCGCTCTTAATTGACCGTTAGGCAGAAAATTCTGCTTTTTTAAATTTTATTGACAATCATATTAAAGTAGGTTTCTAAAACAGGTAAGATCATAAAAATCGGTTACAAAATGAATCAGTTACGCCAAGTTTTGTGATAACATGTTTTTTGCTTTTTTTTGTGTTTTCTTAGAAATGCTTGCGTTTCATTTGTTTTTTTTAAAGATCGCTGCTAGTTTCTCGCTTTATAGACCAGCAGTAGTTAGACAGCATACTGACTTTACTTTTTCCAACATACCGCTGTTCAATTCTTGAAATGTCCTGGTGAAATCGTTCACCTTGTTCATCACTCATCTGCCCTAAGTTTGATGGGAACATATTCAAATGAGCATGGAGATGGTGCAATTTGATAGACATTTTGCAGCCCATTGCATGGTAGGCAGACAGCATTTCGTGTACTATTTCCTCATAATTTACACTTCTTGTGTTTCTATGAAAAATCTATAAAAAAAAACTACTAGATATTTTTTAAAATTTCTTTTTTTATTTCAAACTACAATCCTTCCGGTTAATAATGGAAAATAATTTCATCAAATGGCTGCCTCGGCTGGCCATACAGTAGCCTACACGATCGGTCCAATTTTTAAGCGCATTATCGACTGTGTGCAGCTGTATTTCACCAATGGCTTCACGAATATTGTCCTTTAAAGCGTCAATTGTCTCTGGCTTGTCGGCGTAACACTAATCTTTGAGGGCAACCCACAAATAATAGACCAACGGTGTCAAATTGCAGCTCCGAGGTGGCCAAACGACATCAGCTCTGCGGCTGATAATGCGATCTTCGAAAACAGGGCGCAAAACATCGAGTGTAGCTTCGGCTGTGTGGCACGTAGCGCCGTCCTGTTGATGATTTCTGATGATTTTTTTTGGCAAAATCGGCATCTTCTGCATCAAAGTAATGTCGCAATATTTCCCAGCGTTGTTCAAGCGTACACACAACCATATTCGTTCAGCGGAAGGATAAAACTAATTATCTGTGAAATCAGACATGAGCTAAGTGTTACCATTCACGAAATAAGCACTAGTTGAAAAAAAACGTTATATGGCGGACCCTGTACTGTCAATAATTCAGCACTAGTGCGGTTGTGAGTAGGAAAGGAAAAAACAAAAATCGTGTTTGTTGTGATGCAAAATGTCATCCACGCAAAAGACGTGAAAGGGGAGAAAGGGGAGAAACGCATGTAAACATGTGGATAATGACTCCAATTAGTGCGAAATGTAAACAAGCGTTAGCTGAGACAAACAGTGTAACAATCATCCAACTATGATTTTGTATATTAGGCGTTTTCTTATTTTATTACCTGAAAAATATTTACATTTCTAAGAAAACACAAAAAAAGCAAAAAACATGTTATCACAAAACTTGGCGTAACTGATTCATTTTGTAACCGATTTTTATGACCCTACCTGTTTTAGAAACCTACTTTAATATGATTGTCAATAAAATTTAAAAAAGCAGAATTTTCTGCCTAACGGTCAATTTAGAGCGAGATGAAAATGAACATTTTTTAATTTTTTTTTTTTTTTAATTTATCGACCGTAACTGAGCCATTTTTGAACTGATTGCCAAAATGTTTTTTTTTTATTAAAAGGTACAAATCAGATCTGTAAAATAAAAGCAAAATTTTGAAAATCGGTTAATGCAGAGTAAAATTATGATTTTTTGAACTAGTAATTTTGGGAATATCGTTATATCACTACATTTGTTATAAAAAAACTTACTTAACGAAGTGACTGAGAAAAAGTAGAGGTTTTTTCGTACTCTATGGACTTCAGAAAAACAGAATTGCTGCATGAGAACCCCTGCATATTTCTTTTTTTCACTTTTGTATCACTGTGTAATCGGACCCAAAACCGCAAGTTTAAGATAAGGCAGTTGTTAAGCAGTTTAATAAATTTAATATGAGTTGGTTGACTAATGTAAAGACATAGTATGAAAGCAGCAAAGGCGGTTGCGACGGCGGCTGGGGTTAATGATAAATTAAGCTAGCGATTGAAAGCATCATCTTAACCATGACCATACTCAACTATGCTGATATAAATAAAACAAATCGATTTGATTTATATATGAATTTTTATTGTTATTTTATTGATTTATTATATATAAATTGTGAAAAAAAAATTGATTTTGTATTTAAATTATTCTTATGATTTCATTTGTTAGAAGCGTGTATTCAATTAAACGATCATGGATTACCAAACTGACCAAGCTGACGTTTTATCTGGAATCGGTTTGTTTGCTTCGGTGTAAAATTCAATTCGTACATCAATAGGTCCCGTTTTAACTGCTTCATTTTAACATCAACAACTGTTACATCAACAACAATAAGCGGCGCAATTGCCTTATATTAAGCAACATTTAGCGGATGTTGAGGAGTTTATAGCATAAATGATCAGTATTTTTACTCTGGCTTAAAGTGAAGTCTTATAGAAATTTTTTCTCCCCGAAAATTAATAAGGTCACCTTCTTGATTTAAGACTTTTATCATTATGTTGTTTATTTGTTGGCAGTTGACGGGTAAGTAAATGACATTTCTAGGTTTTTCATTTATTTTATATCCTGGTGAGACATCGAGAGGAAATTCGTGAATAGTATGAACTGATGTGTAGTTAATATATGATCCGGTTGTCAAGTTGCATTCAATTCGTATTGTGTTTATATTTGTAATATTTAAAGGTAAATCAGATTCTAACTTTTTTCTAGTTTATATGTAGTTTATATGTAGTTTTTGTAGTCTATATGTATATATTCCGTTTTTTTATCTCTGACGGATCTATAGGAACCACTTCGATAAATTCCTCATACGCCAACTCATTTACTATCAACTTTCTTTTACTGAATCCCAGCACTTGTCCTATACTGCTTGGTTTTGAAAAATCTATGTCCACGGAGGATACAATTTTAATTTTAAGAGTGTTGTTGTTCGATTTAATTTCCAGGAAAATTGAATCATCAATGTCTCTTACAGCTGATTTCAGGAAAAACTCAATATCCTCAAATTCATCAAATTTAAACCAACTGGTATTGTAATAGTATGCGGTCCGATATGAAATAAATTGTTGTGGACATCTACATTGGGTATAGAATTAAATGTTACAAAGTCTACAAGTCCGCAAACATATTTTGCTGCCAATTCAATTGGTGGAAAATATTTTCCAATAAGAGTTGACGTTGTTCCGCTTAAAGAGATTGTTATAGACATTATGAGTAATTGTAATGAACTGAGCATCTTTACATTTTTTTCCTCGATTTAAGTATTAAATAACGACTAAAATAGTTTACAATTTTCTTTACTCATATTCAAATTAAATTTTGCTCAAAACATGAAGATACTGACACTGATAGTGATATTGATACTGATACTTATCTGATATTGATGCTGATACTGATCAGATGCTAATACTTATCTGATACTGATCTGATACTGATCTAATACTGAACAGATACTGATCTGATACTGATACTGTTCTGACGCTCATCTGATACTGATCTTATACTGTACTAAACAGTTTTACAGTTAGATGTAGCAAGTCGTTAACAATTATTAATAACTAGTTGTCATTTACTAATTTGGTCATATCAACATTTTCGATTATTCGAAAACATTGAATGATTTAAAAAACGATAAATTGATTCTATTTTTATATGTGTGTTTTATTAGGGAGTTTGTTACATAGAATAAAAATATAATTCAAATAGTATTTCCATTAAGTCCTACATCAACTCGCGATAAAGGACATATAAAAAAGAATCTGTTGTCAACATTAAACATAAAAATTTTTAAGTTCTTGGGATTTCAGCTTTAATCATGAACGAAATATTAAATGTCCTTCAAAAACCAATACATGATGAGAGTATTATAAAGAGGGATTACCATAGCTACTCTCTATATTTAAAATCATTTAACAATAACGATGAGATTCGTATACCAATTCAGAATCAGGATCTTTTTGTCCTACCAAGTGAGAGTATGATTTACATTCATGGCTTTATAGTAAAACGTGAAGGTGGAAAAGATGTGGCAACAACAGGTGTGAAATTTAAAAATAACTTTGTTTCATATCTGTTTAAGGAAATTCGATATGAAATTAATGGTTTTGAAGTTGATCGTACGCGCAGTCTTGGAACTTCATCCACCATGAAAAATTTTGTATCATTGTATAAAGCTGAAAGTGATGCATTAAAAAACGCTGGTTGGTGCCCTGATGAAAGTTTAACTCTGGAAAAAAATCACTTTAGTTGCTGTATACCGCTAAAAAAGTTGATGGCATTTGCCGAATATTAAATTCGAAGCATGAGCTTATCCTTCAACGTTCTTCGTCTAATGATAAATCATATCATCCTACTAATGCCGCAGATCAATTAAAATTGACAATACTGGATATAACATGGAAAATGCCTCACATACAACTATCGGACTTTTCTAAATTGTAAATGTACAAGATAATTAACAATGAAAACCCTATTTTAATGGCTTTCAAAGTTGGGACTGTCATGTAAATCCTAGGATTTCAGAAAGTAAAAGTACAAAGGTTTTATGGAATGTCAGCAAAATGTATGGAGTCAGCAAAATGAAAGACCTAGATTTCTTATCATTGGCCTACAAAATGAGAGGAGTAAAGAAAAAGGAAATACATTCGATCATTGTAATATAACTTATTTAAAAGTTCATTTAAACTCTGATTTATATCCCTATGATATTCAAATACGCGCTTTGAAATGGGACAGTATGCTATTCTATATGATATGTATGCAAAATATCAACAAAGTTATTATTATATGCGCGAACCTCAGCCATTGCTCAATGTTGCTAAATATAAGGCAATTGCGCCGCTTATTGTTGTTGATGTAACACTTTAAAATGAAGCAGTTAAAACGGGACCTATTGATGTACGAATTGAATTTTACACCGAAGCAAACAAACCGATTCCAAATAAAACGTCAGCTTACTGTTTGGTAATCCATTATCGTTTAATTGAATACACGCCTCTAAAAAATGAAATCATAAGAATAATTTAAATACAAAATCAATTTTTTTCACAATTTATATATAATAAATCAATAGAATAACAATAAAGATTCATATATAAATCAAATCGTTTTGTTTTATTTATATCAGCATATTTGAGTATGGTCATGGTTAAGATGATGCTTTCAATCGCTAGCTTAATTTATCATTAACCCCAGCCGCCGTCGCAACCACCTTTGCTGCTTTCATACTTTGTCTTTACATTAGTCAACCAACTCATATTAAATTTATTAAAATGCTTAATAGCTGCCTTATCTTAAACTTGCGGTTTTGGGTCCGATTATTATACTTACTATGAAGCTTGGGCTTATCACCTTAAACTTGAATAAGAATGTTTTTATATATTAAAAGATTCATGTATAAATCAACCCTTTTTTGTTTTTATTTTTATTCATATCGACATAGTTGAGTAAGGTCAAGAACATGGTTTGTATTCTCAAGTTCAAGATTAATTCAACTCAGCAAGCAATGCGTGATGATTCACATTACTTCAAAGTGCATACTACAGTTTTTATCTTCTCAGAAACCCGACAAAACTTTTAAGCAACGTATTTTTATAACAATTTTTCATTGCATACTCTTAGGCCGTTACAAGCTACAAAACTCAGAAACCTGAGACACAATTCTTTTAAGCAACGTATTTTTATAACAATTTTTCATTGCATACTCTTAGGCCGCCCCCCAAATTAGCAAAGACTCGAACCGGGAAATGTGTGCCAGAACTCCCATAGCTACACTACTGACAGTTGTTAACAAAGGTACTCATGCGATTTAAAGGGACAGTAGCCATATAATTTGTTCTACTAAAAAGTAAGTAAATTAACTTGTTAGCGTTTCTACTGCTTCTACGGTTGGTGTTTAAATTTATAAGAGTTAGGAGTTCTGGTGAATCGAACACACCAGTTATGAGTTTGTAAATAAACGATATCAGCAGACTTCATTCTCTTATTTAAAGATTGCATTTTTAATAGTATTAAACGATCCTCATAAGGAGGAAAGTTTAAAGTGTCAGTTCCACTTAAGCCCCTTAGAGCAATCTGAACAAAACGTTATTGAATTCTTTCTATTCATTCAACATGTACATTGTAACTTGGGGACCAAACATGATTTGCATACTCCAAGTGAGGACGCACAATAGGATAATACAGCGTTGTAGTTGTAATCATACTATTAAATTCTTTGGCCCAGCGGTTTATAAAACCGTTTTATGCACAATAGATCCTATAGATCGCGGTGCACATGGGCTCACTATAAACCCTAAAACCGAGCATATAAGATGATTTTTTACAAATGTTATCAATATGAACGCTAAACGATAGCTTAGAATCCATGCATATATCAAGATCTTTGACAGAATCTACACGATTTAAAGCAGTATCTTTTATCTTATAATCAAAAATTAAATTATTCCTTTTTTGCGAAAAGGTCAAAGTTTGGCAGTTATCTGGATTTAGAAAAATATTATTTATAGAACACCAAACTTCAAAGGATTTTAGGTCAAACTGGAGTAGATCTGAATTGTCTTTAGCACCTACTGTTTTGTATATTTTTATAACATTTGCATAAATGAGCAGATGAGAGAGTTTGATGATGTGGGTTACATCATTAATGGCTGATATAAGCTGAAGTGGGCCAAGGTGGCTACCTTGAGGAACACCTGATGCAGAAATAAATTCAGCAGACAATGCACCTCGAAATCGTATTTGATAAGAACGCTCTGTCAGATTCTATTGGATCCAGCTTACAAAGAATTGTGGAAAAACCATTAACTTTAGTTTAAATACAATTAATTTGTGTGGTAGTTTCTCAAATATTTTACTAAAATGAATTAACTGAATTTAAGCAAAATGTTATAAAATCGAGGAGATTAGACACAGTGGACCTGCTAGTAACAAATCCATGCTGACGAGTTGTTATGACCTTCCCACAATGAATCTTTACAAGATCATACACGAGCCGCTCAAAAAATTTTGGAATCGACGAGAGTTTAGCGATATGCCTATAGTTGTCTATATCACCGATGCCCACGAAAATTATTTGAAGAGTGCAAAAACAACAACAACAAAAAGCAACATAAAAAATTTTTAAATCTGGCTGCAATGACGAGAAAACAACACGATTGCTGAGAGTCCGCAAATTCTTTTTTTGCCATTTTAATTTATTCTGATGCAATATAAAAACGTACCAACCTGCAAATATTCAATTAATTTTTCTCAATGTGTATTCGCACAACGAAAAATATAAAGAATACGACGCATGTTAACGTCTACAATGCTATTGCCAAAAACAGTGCAAAACAGCTGCGATCGCTGTTGCCACAGAACAAAAACAACAAAATGCAAACGCAAAACAGCTTTCGATGGTTCGAAAGAACAAAAACAATTACATTAAGAAGCGAGGCTGAAATTGCAAACTAAATTCGGCGAATTACAATAATCATGAAAATATTGAAGTTGTTGTAAATGAGTTGAAAGAGTGGAAACAGTAAGGCGATGGGCATCGCTGGTCTATATCATTTCTACAACCTTTTTTATAAATAGGATTTATAAAAGATTTTTTCCAAAAAAGTGGAAAATAACATGCCCTTATTGATTTATTGAATAACATGTACAGTAGACTGTCCCACTTTTTGACTTTTTCGAAAAGTTCACGGGACACGTTGATTTCTAATTCTACTCTTAAAAACATTAATTTCGGTATATAATCCTTTAATGTTAATTAAAGGTAAATGGTCGCGCAAAAAGCTTGAAGGGTTTTTGGCTAAAAACTCAAATCGAAAAATAAAGAAACTACCCTTGACATCGAAAATTGTAAATGATGGTAGAAACTTCATTTTTATTTTTTTTTAATATCTAAAAAAATATCAGGTTTTTTAAATTCATATTTTATCTTTAATACGTATAAATTTTAAATACGTTTAAATTCTAGGAATGAATACAAGCACTCAAAGCCTTTCCAACGATATCTTAAAAGTGCGGATCTTATTAGAAATAATTAAGTTATTTCATTTTAAGTGAAAATAAATTCAAAAAATTTAAAAAAGGCATTATCTTGAATGCTATTGAAAAACTTTAAAAAAATGTTATGCATATTAGAGCTTTCCGGCTTTAAATATCTGACAGTTTATTTTTTTACAACTATTCTATTTGCAAAATATTTCAACTCACTGGTGGATATCGTAACAGACAAAGTATTTTTGGAATCATAAAATAGACCAAGGTTATTTTTTAGAGGGGTACACATGGAAAGTTTTTCTAATGGAAGTCGACGTACCTTAATATATTTACTTGCATATGATGAATTTCATGTAAAAATCGAGATGTATTGAACCCGACCCCCTCAGATATCGATCAAATTTTGTTCATAGCTAAATTTGATTAATACAAACAAACTCTCATTTTTAGAAATGACTGTTTTGCGATTTTTTGGGCGTGGCACAGTGGGAAAGTTTTCGAAAAAACGCGAAAATGGTCAAAAAGAGCTCCATTTAAACTACAATAACTCAGAATCGGCTGAACCGATTTCCATGATCTTGGTATCATTAAAAAGATATTTTAACAGGCTTTATGACACGTTTTATGACACAAAAAAAATTATACTGTAAAAAATTTATAAAAAAAGAAAATTTTAACTAACGAAAAATCCAAAAAGATCAAGGGTTTTTTTACAGTATATTACTTTTTTAGAAAGGTTTATCCTTCACCTATACCATATCAAAAAATAAAAATGGGTTCTTTTTTAGTTTTTTTTATATAATTTTTTAAGTAGTGTCACTTCTAGTAATTGCCCTTATATTTTATATTTACAGGTTAAATAAATAAACATAAACCTAGGAAAATTATGAATATGTTTTAACCCCAATTTTTTAAGTAGTGTCACTTCTAGTAATACGTACCGAAACTTTTCGAAATAATTCGAATAACAGCGAAAATATCAGGTCACATTCTTACACATTTACAAAATAGTTCAACAATTATAACATTTTTTAAATGTTTGCAAATAAAAAACCATCAACAATTGTTTATATTATTTGCCATGTTTTTATTAATTTGTGTTTTATTTTATTTACATTTTTTTTAAGTTAATTATTTGCAAGAAATTTTGCGCTGCCCAAATTTGGCACAGTCAGAATATCTGCGCACGTGTACAAAAGTTTCATTTATCGGAATGAATGAAAGCCTTGAGTTCCTGTTATAGTTTGAGCTTCTTTATATCTTGAAAATAGCTTTTCCTTAACGTTGTTGTATTCGTCAGCATCTGCGTAAGCAACTTGTATGGTGGTCTTATATGTTTCTGATGCCCAGTGACAGAGTTGCCTCGTTGACTGGATTTCATTTTTATTTGCAATACTATAATTTCGAGCACCTCTCTTCAATGTTCCTCCGATTCCATCACATGCAGATTTTCCGTGACTGGTAGCATAAAAGTGCCATTCAGCGTCAATACCAAAATCAGATTTGTGATGGCATAAATTAATAAAGTTATATTTATTTTATATTGTGCTCCTGCACCATCTGATACGTAAATGATTTTATTAATATTGTTGGTTATATTGGCCTTCACGAACTGTATCATTTTTGAAATAAATAGATGAACTGCTATACTATCATGGGTATTGCAATCAGATATTATGGCGAAGCTTTTATGAGTTAATTTATCGTTATATGAAAATAAACAAACAAAGGAAAAAAACAAACAAATAAAAAATATTAAATATTTAGATGAGTGTGGATGAATGTGTTTACTAATACCAAAATATTAAAATAATTACCTTTGTAATAAATAACGAACGGATGTATTGTAGCCTGATCATTATTCCAATGGTATCCTTGCACGGCATCTTGTACAAGAAATGCATAATTTTCAGCAAAGTCCATTTGAATTAACATTTCTCCTGATAACAGCGCCGCTCTTTTATTGCTGATAAATTCAGATTCGATGTTTTACTTTGATGTGTTTAGTAAAATCGCTGACAAATGATTCTGGGTTGGTGGTTGATGTTTCCAGAACACATCTAATCGTTGTATTCCACTTTTTGTATATTATTTCTTCAGTTTGGTTATTTTCAAAATGTTTTAGCATATGCGTTTTTAGATTATTTAAATTTTTGAAGCAGTGACCACACATTGAAACGCAACACTCGCTTTTTTCTATGTCACCATCACAAACAACGAATTTGAGAACATCTTTGTAGTCGGTAAATGTGCATTCTCTTTCAATACAAATTGATTTTAAGCCACTTTTTTCAAACATCAATTTCATATTCTGATGCAATGTGCATACACAGATATTTTGCTGATTTCCAACTCCAAGTTTCATACAATTTTTTGTCCTTAACATTGTAAATTTTGTAAAACCCACTTTGGCCAAGGGATGTTTTTTTTTAAATTCGTGGTAAGATTCGCGTAGTGAAGATAACATCAGTCTTTTTTGAACTTTTTCACGTAAGTTTCCTTGTTTAACAGTAATTGAATCTTGCGATCCTGGCATCATTCGGCTAATTTCATCATCTTCATAAAATAACTTGACTATGCTTAGAGTTTCGGTTGGTAAACTACGTGTGCTCATTTTTAAAAGATTGATATCTGCAAACTTCGTTTTATTCCTTTGGATATCTTTACTTTTTTTGATACAATCGTGAGATATATCATCCCCAAAACGATCTTTAATTTCTGCGTGACTCATATTGATTGGTAAGAGAGATAAAAGTTTTTGCTTTTCCAAAAGATTTGAGCTGTTCTCTATTTGATATTTGATGTTTTGCAAAATTTCTTCGTAAATGGCTTTGACGTTTTCAAGTTGCGCTGACAAATCAGACAATGGATCAGCTCCAAGTGAATCTGCTACATTTTCCAAAATTTGCAGTGATTTTCTATTTCTGTAAGCATCTCGTTTGATATATTTCCTCTCAAGAGGCGACATTTGGTTTGGTAGATGAGGAATAATATGATCATTTATATTTTCAATGAGTTCGTTGCTTTCGATGT
Organism: Dichetophora obliterata; assembly: GCA_963920525.1. Classification (NCBI taxonomy): domain Eukaryota; kingdom Metazoa; phylum Arthropoda; class Insecta; order Diptera; family Sciomyzidae; genus Dichetophora; species Dichetophora obliterata. The sequence continues at coordinate 136,924,946 of OY986437.1, forward strand.
TTGCATTACGGCTGGTACAAGTTGGAAGTTCATTCAATTCTTCGCTAATTTCATCGCTGGGCGTTGTTGGTAAATAATTTGAGACTTCATTCTGCTCCACGTTGGATTCATTACGACTGCGCGCTTTTCTCAGTGTATTCCGGCAAGTTTCGCAAATACGGCTACAATGAATGCTGGCGACAGCTGGAAAATATTCAATTATATTTGCAGCCTCGTTTTCACTTATTTTACGAAGCGAAGCGCAACACTTATTAGATATTTTTATGCATTTGTACTTATTGTTTGAATTCATATACACTCAAATTTTTAAAATATACGCGTAAAAATTGTAATGGGATATCTTGGCTTCTCGAAACTGTTGATAATTATGAATTTCGGTACGTTCATCAGGTGCATTTATATAGCAATTTTTAAGGCAAGCAAGAACTTTTTGGGGTTAAAACATATTCATAATTTTCCTGGGACAATGTTTATTTACACAGTACAACATTTTTCAGTTCATTGATTGCCAACTCAATTCTGAGAACTGTATGTAAAATTAGACCCAAAAAGAAGAATTTCTGCATCATTCGTTTTGTCTTCTTACCTGCCAAAATATTTTTAATATCGATTTGAAGTTAGTAACTATCGTATAGGGGAATTTTTCACGTTTTATGCACAACAATATTTGGAGAAAACATTGACACCTTTTTTATGATTCTGAGAATTAAAAAAAAAGGGATAAACAAAATAATAAATAAACCCACATTTAAGGGTGCTGATTATTTGGAAAGTTTTGCACAATTTGAAACGTACAAGTGCTGAATCAGGTATATAGCCAGCCACCCTTAAAATATGCGCCCATTTATAAGTACCTGGCCGTAAAATATTGAAAAATACGTAGTATTTATAGGTGTGCATTGATCGATTTTTGTCATTCAGGCAGTGCCGACGAACGCGAACAGTGAAAGTGATTTTTCTCCAGTTTTTTAAAAGTGAATAACAACAAAACATGAAATATAACAAGTGCCCAAATTTGGATGAATTTTGTTACGTTTGTGGTCATATCGTCCGAAAAATACAGAAAAAAGATCGAAAAAATTTGTTTACTGAGCAATTCAAAATTTTTTTATTTTAAGGGTGGTGGCGATAACTGATTTTTGAAATTCATACCTTTACTCAATTGCGAATAAAACTCGTGCATCGATTTTCATGATCTTTGTCTCATTTTGCTCATAGGTTATGTGACTTTGCGAAAAAGTAACTAGACTTGAAACTTATTTCCGTTTTGAATTTTTTATGAATTTAAAAAAAAAATATTTTTTTTCTTCATGCGCTTATTTTTAACTTGGAAACTGTGGCTTTTATAGGAAAACAATATATGAACAGATTAAGGAAATTGTAATTTTTAATTTTTAAAAATTTATTATAACTAAATCGGGCTAGTGGTTGTCAAGCTATGTCAAACAACAGGGCCTAAAACGTGATAAATTCCCCAATACGATAGTACTAACTTTAAATCGATATTAAAAATATTTTGGCAGGTAAGAAGACAAAACGAATGATGCAGAAATTCTTCTTTTTGGGTCTAATTTCACATACAGTTCTCAGAATTGAGTTGGCAAATCATGTGTTGTACTGTGTTATTTTACCTGTAAATATAAAATATAAGGGCAATTACTAGAAGTGACACTACTTAAAAAATTATATAAAAAAAACTAAAAAAGAACCCATTTTTATTTTTTGATATGGTATAGGTGAAGGATAAACCTTTCTAAAAAAGTAATACACTGTAAAAAACCCTTGATCTTTTTGGATTTTTCGTTAGTTAAAATTTTCTTTTTTTTATAAATTTTTTACAGTGTAATTTTTTTTGTGTCATAAAACGTGTCATAAAGCCTGTTAAAATATCTTTTTAATGATACCAAGATCGGTTCAGCCGATTCTGAGTTATTGTAGTTTAAATGGAGTTCTTTTTGACCATTTTCGCGTTTTTTCGAAAACTTTCCCACTGTGCCACGCCCAAAAAATCGCAAAACAGTCATTTCTAAAAATGAGAGTTTGTTTGTATTGATCAAATTTAGCTATGAACAAAATTTCATCGATATCTGAGGTGGTCGGGTTCAAAATTTCAGTTTTATCTCGATTTTTAAATGAAATTCATCATATGTCATATATAAAAAACTTAACTTGAGAATGAAATGAAACAAAAACTTATATATTTTAATTTTGAATAAAAAAATGGGTAGATCCTGGCTACAGTCTTGGTTTTACGTATTATTATATAAATGTTACACATTTTTTTTAGACATCGTTATCTTTCATAAAATAATTAATTCGCTCTTATTTGTTACGGTGAAGCCGCATAATGGAATACTGCAGAGAATTATTTGCCGATTAAGACTGCATCAGAAAAAAAAATATTATAACTTTTTTTTATGTAAAACGAGTTTAAAGTGAAAAAAAGAAGATAAAAAACATGTCTTAAATTGTCTTAAATTATTCCACGGTTAAAAATATCAAAAAAATTAAACAGATATTATTTAATTAATTAAAAATCTTTAAAAAACCGTTTCAAAGAGTTTCCTATCTGAAATACTTTTTAAGTTATTGCATTAAAACTGATGACACCTATGAATGCCATTTTTTGCTATACTTCTGCTTATAGCTTGAAACATGGGGATAATGGACCCAATGTTTCAAGCTATAATTTTGTTTTGACCCAATGAATCAACCAGCGCCGGATTGAAACGTTGATATGGGACACCCTGTATGACACCCAGACTAGGGAGTCCAATCCCGGAAGCTTTTCTCGATCCCGGGATTATCGGGGTTGAAAATCTGAATACAGGGATTCCGGTATTCGTTCGAGATTAAAAATATTAAGAAGTAAATAATTCAAAACATTTTTAATACAATTTTTAGTTAATTATTACTTGAAAATAGAAAATGTAAATTAATTCATTTATAAAGCAACAAAAAAACAAAACACATTAAGGGTATTCAAAATTGCGTTTTTTTCAGTGTAGTGAAAATACCCTGTGGTATTGATACCACACTTTACCGAGCGGTTATTATATTTTTTCTTGTTTTACATGAAATCGCTAAAAACCAAAACTGCGGTAATTTTAAGTAGCCCAATGATTAGTTTAACGAACGGGGTTTATAAAGTTCAATAAACAACTGATTGGTTGTCAGTTCTTTTGTAATTGCAAAAATGAAAGAAACTCAAAATGCAAGTTAAACTGTTTTATGCCATATATTAACAAAATACATCAAATTGGATAGTTAATTTATTTGCATAGGTACAAAGCTATAGTAGGTTGAAGCTATAGGAGGTTCCCAACCACAACTTCTATTTTAAAGGATGCTCATAATTGTGATTTTCAACTATGGCAAAAAAAAAACACAATACCACTATAACACACAATTGTGAATAAACACAAAAAACTTAAATAATATTAATGACTAGCACATTGTCTTAATTTAACCCTTTCAGTTGACTTGCCCAATATATTGGACACGTCAGAAAGTCATTTTTATATGTATTTATTTTGCAAAGTTTTTTTTTAAATCAAATCGTTTGGTTCTATGAAAAAAAGATGAACCAACATAATAAAAATAAATTGAGGGATATTTGACATAAAAGTCAGTTGGATTTTTGATTTTGTGCCGAAGAAAAGCAAAAAAAAAATATTCGCCCTTTTTTATAAGAAAAAAATTAACAGGACAAAAATCAAATGTATGTTTTTTATCTTTTTATGGCTTTAGTGATAAGAATATTAACAGGTCTTTAAAAACAAAGATTTAAAGGGTTGAAAACCCTTTAATACCCTTTAATTAAAAAAATACTTTGTGCTAAACAGGAGCAAAACAATTTTTTCTTTGTACATGCTTTGTAGGGATGATCAAGTGTCAAATATTCGTTTGACATATAGAAAAAGTGTTGGTTTGTGAACCAACTTCAATAAAAATATCACTTTCAGAACGCATCCTTGATTTTGACAGCTAAGGCGACAGTTGTTTCCATGCTCAGGCTTGAATTTAAATTCAAGTTCGAGCTGACACAGGAAACAGAACAAACTGCTCAATCGGTAAAGCATTTTTTCCCCGTTGTTCAAACTCGAATTTGAATTCGAATTCAAGCATGAGCAGGGATGTGTGGTGTTGGAAGTTGGATGTAAAGAAAATTTGTTGTGTAAGATTGTATTAAAGGCGCATACGCCTTTTTATTCAGCCGCAAGGCTTTTTTTATTTGGGCATACAAGCCACAAAGGCTATTCTCATTAAGCTATTCTCATAGCAAAGGCTATATTGATTTCAAGCCACAAAGGCTAATTTTTAACTCAAGCCACAAAGACTAATAAAAAAGATTTAAATTTTTCTTAGGTGTGCTTCTCGCCTGTTCACCAAAATCTCTCTCTTTTATTTTTAAATATTTTTAATTTATATACAATTTTTACCAGTATTATTCTTAAACTAATTTTACTACTATTTCCAAGACTCCTCCTTTAATTCCAATGATTTTTAAATTTACTGTGAAAGATCAATAATTGACCAATCACTTTTAGTTTATTAACCTTTCCAAATTTCCCCCTTTAATTAATATTTTAAGCATCATTTATTGGTTCGCTCAAATTCTTGGCTTTGACTTTAAAGTGTCATCGGCACTTATTCAACTTATCGCTTGTTGTTGTTGCGTTGTGTTTTTCTGTACAATGCACTTGTAACACGAGTCCCGCTGTCGCTGTCGCATTTCAGCTTGTGCGGTATCTAGCGGCACAAGCGTAAAAGGGTGCTAAATGCACTTCATGAGAATTCGAGCTACAATTAGTTGTGTTTACTTTGAGGTTTTTTTATTCGGTTAAATTTGGAAATTTTGTCAACATTATGTTGATATGTTTATTGTTATCATATGCTAGACAGTTGAAGTGAAGATCTTTTGGTGGTTGTTTGTCTTGAATGTGTGTACGTATGTAAGTACACTACAGATGTAAAACTCCTACGAGGTTAAATTTGTTTTCATTTTTTTATAAATTTAAAAAAAAATTAAAAAGTTCCTGCCATTGGTGTCTGCGTCAGAATGTTGTTGAGTATTGCTACCATTGCATGGCTATACAACCACGCTTTGGTTTGATGTTGTGTTCACCAGTTTAATATTGGCTATTCACGATGTGGGGTTCGGGTGTGAAGTTTTGTGCGAATTTTGCACTGTTTACCACATATCATGAACGAACCTACATTAAAGTTTGGCATTGGTTCTTTGTTTTCAGGCAGAGCAATTCAATTGCACGGTGTAAACGGTATCGTTATCTGATTTCTTCAAAATTAATTTGAAAGATTCAGATTTCTCCATAATTACACAGCAACATGTCAATTACACAACATCGTGAATACCCTAATACTTAAGCGCTTAAATGTGGTTTTCTGGTTGTGGTTGGTGTCCAATTCCATCCAATGAACAGGGATTTTCTTAAAATATGACTACAAGATCTTGACTGAAGTTGTACACCGCACGGCAACTTGACGACATTTTGCCACATTTTAGGAGTCGTTTACAGCTAAATCATGGAAAAATCCCATATGTCTACTAGTTTGACCGTGTCAACAGGCCAGCAAACGACAACGGCTACCACGCCAGCGCCGGCCACAGCGCTATAATAACAGCAACACACACAAGCGCAAAACAGTTTGCGAATCCCGTGCAGCTCGGTGTCACTCGCCATCACATGTGCCAGCCACGTACACGGAAGCCAGCACAACTACCAGCACGCTAAATGCACCCACAGCTCCGCCAATAAAAGCTACAACCGTGCCACACCACCGCCAACGGATTGGTTGACAACAGCTTGACCACATGGCTATAAAAATACCCGACCACCCCAACAGCAGATGCAACAACACCAACCGCAGCTACAACATTAACCAACAGCAGCCTAAAAGATACCACCTCAGCATGCCACCACCAAGCGTCGCAGAATCACGCTATCCACGGTAACCGTCGACCAAGACAATGGACAGAAGCACCAGCGAGGTAACCACCACCTGTACTTTCTGGTAAGCAGGGCATGGATCTGAACATTTTTTAATAAATTTATATTTTTATTTGGAAATCCTATTCTAAACAAAACAGAAAAAAAATATTTACCATAACTTAACCCAGGATAACCAATCATATTTCTAACACGTTATAGCCAATGTTAGTCGATTCGAACAACACGCTCCAAAACTCGTTATAGAGGAGCTGTTGGTACATAAAATACATTAAAAGCTCTTGAAAATGGAAAAACTATATATATTTTACTCGAAATCAAAAAATAATAATATTGGTCTTTGTTTTTTTTTTATTTTTTACATATTTTCATAAGCTACTTATTTCATCAGTTCGAGATATATCACATAAGATTATTAAAAAAAAAATAGTAAATAAATATAAAAAAATAAAAAGACTCTTCTATCATTAAACAAATAAAGCATTATTTATTATTATTAAAATAAAAAAGAGACACAATTCGTTGCACTACTATAACAAACTTAAAACCAAAACACTTTATTCCTACAACAAAGGAATTAACTTCGACTCTACCGTCAATGTTGTATAATTTTGATGACCCCACTTTTATAGGGCGTGGTTTTTATCCAATTATATAAAATTTGGAACTCAGAGTTTATCCTAATTATCAAAGCTTATGCGTAAAATATCAAGTTTAAACCATCATTTTGTTGAATTTATGAAGGTTTTGTATCATAATGACGCCACTTTGTGTGTGTGGTGGGCATGGTTTTCATCCAATTTTGACAAATTTCAAATATGTGGTGACTATTTTACTCCAAAGCTAATGTGCAAAATTCCAAGTTCATATATCAATTTTTGTGGCATTTTAAGAGAAACTGTTTTGATACAGTCACTTCGTATGGGAGGTAGGCGTCGTGTACATCCGATTTTGCTCATTCCCGAATTTTATCTTCGTTTTTTTGAATATAAGCATACATTTTTGATTTCATTACTATAGCTTACAAATTGTGGCTCTAATAGTATCGACAGACAGACATACGGACAGACGGACATAGCTAAATCGACTCAGGAAGTTATGCTGATCAAAAATATATACACTATTCTATACCTACCACGCCTCCTTATTAGCGTTACGAACGGAGTGACAAAGTTAATATATCCCTTACGCAGTACGCGTGAGGGTATAATAAGTTACGTTAAGACCAATGTTAGTTCGACGTACACTACATTTATAAAAAGATTCACACCATCCAATTAAAAAGCCAAACACATCCGAACACAACGAGTGCAGCTTAACAACTATTGTGGTTATTACAATATTAATGAGAGAAAAAAAGTTGTAAGCAAAAAAGTGAGCAGTTTTAGTCGAAACGACTAAAATTGGTTATCCAGGACAAACAATCGCATTTTAATGAAATAAGAAAATGTTTGAAAAATATTCTAAACTAAAGTAAACTTAAATTAAATTAATCTAAATATAAAAAAAATTAACAATCTAAATATAACTTAAAATTGATCGGCATTTAAATACAGATAATTTAAATTGGACTAAAAGATTTATTTTTACATATTCTCAGCTAAAATAAACTCATCTCAAATTAGTCAAAAATATATGGTAATCATAATCAGAACGGAAATCAAAAGAATTTAAATGAAATAATAACCTTAGAAAATACGAAAAAAACGCTACGGTAACCTTGATCAGTAGCGGAATTCCCAAAATCTTAACGTGCTTCAATCGCTAACGTTAACTAACAACGTTTATAGCTTGCAGTAACGTTTGCCGTATTCTCATTTCGAGGCTTAGCTACAACAATAGCTAAGAGTTGCATTAGAAAAGTTAGCGTAAATATTGTTAAAAATTCTTTAAAATATAACAGCACTGGCGTTTGACAGCAAAATTTTGGGAAAGGGTTGAAACAAGGTATATTGAGTATGGTAGTGTCGTCACAGAGAGGTGGGTACCGTAGCTGTCAAACATAAGAAGACCGTTAAAGACAATAAATAAAAGCTGAGAAAAAACTGTCAAATGTGTATATTATGAGTATGTGAAATTAATATAGGTTTCAATTTTGTGCGTGCTGAAAGTTTTTTATTTTTCGGCAAGCTATAACTAATTAACTGTTGCGAAATATTTTAAACTGTTCGCAAGTATTTTAATGGCTTTTCTTTTCGATTTTATTTGCTCCATTTGCCGTGTGTCATCAATTTTTACAAAAATCTTCTTGCCAAGAACCACGCTTCTGTGTAGTTGAGTATCGTCGATGTTGATGCAGAAACAGGCCGCATGACCGTTGGTTCCAAGACCTATGCCATCAGCGGCGAAATCAGAGGTATGGGCCATTGTGCGTTTGGCCAAGAAGGACGGATTAGCAACAACTTCTAAAGTTGTTAACAATAAAGTTGCTAAAATCAATTTAAATAAATCAATTTAAAAGACAACATAATTCTATTTATTGACAAGTTATTGACAAATTTTGTTATTTGATTTGCTTTTGTTCGTAAACAACTGATTTTAACAGCTCAGGTACCCACAACAAGAGAGAATTATATCTACTAACACTACCTTCTTATATGTACCTTGGGTTGAAAGAAAAATATTAGATTAGAAAGAAAAATCGAAAAATACGTTCGTTGATGGCATCTGTTATCCGATGGATGGCGCGGCTCACAGATGACTGGCTCATCAAGATGCCCTTCTGCTGCCATAGAACCGAAGCGCTGCCATCACCTAGTCAAATATAACGAATATAACGTTAACCAATATAACGAACTTTCTTCATACTTGGCTTTCTGCTGATAACTCTGAGATTCTTCTGCGGTTGAAACAATCTCTAAGGGCGACTCTATGGGCCATTTTGTTCACAAAGGGCATAAATATGATTTAATTCGGGGATAACTATCTCTAGGTTAATTTTATACCAAGCGTATAAATCGGGAGGTAAAAAAGTGGTTTTGTTCACATTTTATCCCAGCTTTATGATTAGAGCATAAATTCGCTCTCATCTTATATCGATCCATTGGAGTGTTAGAGTGTTGCTCATTAATTAAAAAATGTGTGGGGATTTTTGGTTTATTTTTGCAAATTTGCAAACACTAGGAAAAAATGGATCGCTGATTTTGCATCTGATGTCAGAATTTCAAAATTCTAAAATTTTTCTACACAGGGCTGCCAACTAAACATTTTTTTAAGAATTTTAAACATGAAGAAACAGTATTGGGGGTTACTTCTTTCGAATCTGGTGTCAGAATTTTAAAATTCAAGATGGCGGATAGAGTTGCCACCTAATTTCTTGTTTATTTATGTGAATTTAACTCTGGGAGAAACACTAGGTAAAATTGGATCGCTGATTCCGAATCCGTTGTCAGAATTTCAAAACTCGAAAATTTTTCTACACATAGGGCTGCCACCTAAAAATGTTTTATTTTAAGATTTTTAAACATGAGGAAATAGTATTGAAAGGTCGCTAATTTCGAATCTGAAGTCAGAATGTTAAAATTCAAGATGGTGGATAGGGTTGCCACCTTAATTATTTGTATTTTTATGAGTTCGGGGCTGGCAAAAAAATGGTACACCAAAAAAGGGCCGCTGAATACGAATCCATGGTCAAAATTTCAAAATTATAAAGTTTTGAAATAATAGGGTTTCCACCTAATAATATGTATTTTTAAGAATTTTAACATTATTTAACAGTGTTAGGAAGTCACTGATTTCGAATCTGAGGTCAGAATTTTAAAATTCAAAATTGAGGATAGGGTTGCCACCTTAATTTTTTGTATTTTTATGAACTCGGGGCTGGAAAAAAATGGTATGGCTAAAATGGGTCGCTGAATCCAAATCCGTCAGTATTTCAAAATTATAAAATTTTTAAATAATAGGGTTGCTTTTACTTTTGAACATACATATTATTAAGTGGCAGCCCTATTATTATAAAATTTTATCATCTTGAAATTTTGACTACGGATTCGGATTCAGCGACCCATTTTTACCCTTCAGTTCGCGCCAGCCCTGAATTCGTAAAAATAATGCAACATCTTGAATTTTAAAATTCTGACACCAGATTCGAAATTAGTAACCCCCAATACTGTTTTCCTATGTTTAAAAATCTTTATTTTCAATATTTTGACACCAAGTAAATAAAAAATATTAAAATGAGAGTGGTGAGAGCGAATTAAAAATCTTAACTCACCAATTTTCACGAGTTAAATATTTCTGGGGTTAAGCTATCTCGCCACCATTTTTATCTCCAGCCTGATGAGTTAAATGCTTAACTCACTGTGAACAAATGAAAAACTGGAAAAATCATGGAATTAACTCGGGGATAAATTGATCTCTCTGTGAACAAAATGGCCCTATGAGGCTGTGAGCTGTCTCGGGTGTCACGCGGTAAAGCTTTATAAATTTGGATTGCTCCAAATCAAAGGGGCTGTCCATTTGGCGAAGATCAGCACAGTCCCTTGCGCTGTCGTGCATTTCAATTTCGCTCTCCAACACAGCTGCATCCATTGCCAAATATTGAAATGCCATTAAATATATTTATTTTATTAAAAAACCACTCAAATTTACGAATAAAGTAAAAAATATGGCACTAAACTTCTTAACGTTGTTATTTTTATAGTTAACAAATGCCAAAAATTCGTCGTTAAGCGAGCAACAGATATTGTTAAATAACTGTCAAAGTTATCGTCAAAAATAGCTTAGGCTTAGTTTGGGAATACGAGTTAACGATAATTGTAGCTTAGACCAGTTAACGTAAATAACGTTAACATGTTTGGGAATCCCGCTACAGAACGAAAAATCTACAGAGTTTCAATGAATCAAAACACGGTTTTAAATTATTCTAAACAAAACTTACTTAAATGAAAACAATCAAAAATATAATTTAAAATTAAACCGAACTAAACGAAACGTAAACTTAACCCAAAATGTTCTAAACGTAGAGGGAAAAAATTAATATAAAATAAACAAAAATCGGTACTAAACGTATTCAGAACTAAAAAAATTGAACATAAACTAAACAAAATACGAATTAAACGTAATCGAAACCAAAATAAATTGAACCTAAATTCAACGCATTATGATTGAAACTTAAACTAACCCTAAAAATTTTTAAAAATGCTTTCGAATTAAAATACGCTTCAATTGCACCCACAAATTCTGAAGTTTTTCAGAATTAATATAACCTTTAGAATAGTAAGTAAAATTGCCATACATTGACATCATACGAATGTCAGATATGAATAATATTCCAGATGTAAATTTAATAGTGAGTTAACACATTCAAAGTAACCAAGCGTACACTGGAAACAAAAAATTTTTGGATTTAAAATAGCAACAAAAGATTTAAATAGCATTTAGATGCAAATTTGATAGTGACTAGACAATTTCAAATTAAACAAACTTACGCTGACAAAAAATTTTATATGAACTTTGAACTAATCAAAATCAAGATTTAATTATGATTTAAATTTATATTTGATAATGATTGATAGTTGAAATGTATAATGAAAATTTATTATTGGTTGAAAATAATAACAAAAGATTTAAATAACATTTAGATACACATTTGATAGTGAGTAGACACTTTCAAATTAAACAAACTTACGCTGAGAAAAATTTTATATGGATTTTAAAATAATTGAACTCAAGGTTTCATAAGGATTTAAGTTTATATTTGATAAAAACTCGACAATGTCGATGAATAAGGCATACAATGAAGGAAAAATTTTTATTATTGATTAAAAATAACAACAAGAAGAGTTAAATAACATGTAGATGCAAACTTGATAGTGAGTTAACACTTTCAAAGTAACCAAGCGCACATTGAAAAGAAAAGTTTTTTATTGATTTAAAAGATGTAAAAATGCCTACACTGATAAATAATTTTTAGATTCATTCAAATTAACTTAACACAATATTTAAACAACATTTCAATTTTAAAGAGATAAGAGCTTTGGAACTTTCAAAGTAAAAATACCTATACTGAAAAGTTTATATTACTTTAAAACTTGAACAATTTTTTATCTTTTGTTTGTATTTAAACTTTTATTGATATACAATATATACCCATTGGAGTTGGATAACATATTTAGTAACTAACTGGTTTTTAATTCTTTTGGACGATACAAGGTAAGATCATGTAGGGAAAGCTGCACTTAGGTGCATTTTTAGGGTTAATGAAGTAAACTTCTCCGTTCATTAAGAGGTAGGGTGGGTAGAGACAATGAGGGGGTTAACACCTTACTCCCTCATATATCTCAGTGCATAGAGACAACTGGTTGGTTCGCGTTTTTGGCTTACCCATCCTTTTTCTTTTTCAGGCCCAGCTCAATGTGAACTAGGTACATTTCCGGGTACATTTCCGTTTCCTTTTCCCACAAATCAGAATTTGAAATCAAATTCTCCGGGTTTAATTCCTTGTCCGTGTCCTTTAACCGTCTGCATACTAACGACTTGTGTAGATCGCATCCCACGACTTCCTGATGAAGCAACCCCACGACCGTTTTCCCTGAGCTAAGCTGAAGCATAGCTAGGTATGCAGACCCGCTAAGTCAGGAAATGCCTCGTTATCCAGTTTGCGGATACCACGACGCGACGAGGTGGATGTTCGCTTTTGTCACAAAAATGGCAGCGTGGGGTCCAAACATATCAACTGACCTTATTCCTAAGGTTTTACAAATTTTAAATTCATAACACCTGAATTATTCGGTATTTTTGTTTCGTCTCAACATAACTTCAAAAAATTTTTTCTCTTTCGCTTTTTATATTTGCATACGGCATGTTCTGGACTTAGTTCCTGAATTTTTTTTGGGATCTTACCGAACCTCTGCCAACTCATTCTTTTCAATTGAGTTAAACTTTTTTTGAAATTTCGATTTTTGTTAAATATGACCTTTTAGATTTTTACATAACATATCCGTTTTGTTAACCAAAGGTTTCATTTACATTTTATTTGGGAATTTATCAACAACCATATACTTTTGAGATTTTTATCTTTGGATAATTTCGAAAATTTACTCAAGTATATTGAAACTCATCTCTTTTCTCGTGGGTTTTGCAAATACAATTTATTTCCCCTTTCCTATCCCGTTAACCAAACGTTTTCTCTATGCACCTGTGCCCTAAGTCTGTAGTTTTCCTGCTATGGCCTTACCGAGTAATCTCCAAAGAATTTTATTACATCATTACACATTTTTATTTGTTATATTATATATTTTCTCTCCCGTGTAATCATTTGATTTAATTTCTACACAAGAGCATTAACTTGTTTATGCTATATACACCTAATATCGATTTAGATCGGAATTTTTTTGCAACGGTTGCTCTCTCGCGAAATCCCTTCGGTTTCACTTCTCTTTTAAAATTTTTTTTCTCTCGTGAAAACCTTTGGGTCATCCCTTTTCAACATCATAAAATTTTTGATGCGTTACTCTTAATATTAATTGACTCCTTTTGATTTTGCATTATTGTTTTCTAGTGAAAACATTTCGGTTTCACGTCTCCACAACAGCATAAAGTTGTTAATGCTCTGTCTAAAAATTTGCGATTGATTTTATCTAACTTTTTCTGGTATTGATTAGTTAAATCATCGGGTTTCACTCATCTTAAACCACATTGAACATTTCTGCTAACTAATTCACCACTTATTAATTTGGTTTTAACATTTGTTCAAATATTCCTCACGATCCGCCAGATCAGTAGGTGGTTTCTCTCGGCTATAACAGCATACAAATTATTTATTCTATAAATAAATATTATTGATTGATTATTTTTATTTTTCTTAATTTTGCAATGCCTGTAAAGCGAAGTACAAAAGATCTACTAGGGGTGGGTAATCCTCCCAACGATACCATATGTGCCGTGAGAAATGAGACCATTCAACCTACGGATGAAGTGGTTGAGACCTCGTGCAATTATTGCTTCTGTGCTTGCAGAGGTGGCTTGAAACCAACAAAGTGTGGGGGTGAAAACTCTCAAGCGTCAAATGGTCGTTTGACAGATAGTAGTTGCGTTGGCTGGCGAACCACCCTTCATAAAAATGTCACTTTCAAAACACCTCCCCAATTTTGACAGCTAAGGCGACAGTTGTTTCCATTCTCAACGGTAAACCGTTCTGTTGCGCCCTTGTTCGGTCGGGAGTTTGAATTCAAATTCAAACCTGAGCTGAGAATTCAACTCTGAAGCGGTTAAATTAATTTGAAGTTTGTTTGTTTCTGCTTGCCTTGGGTGTCTGGGTCAGCCTGTTGTTAATGATTGCCTCCATTGCAATACTTTTCAATTTTGCCAGCTGATTCCGTTTTTTTTTTATTTCTGAGTTAAGTGCTTGTTAAAGTCTTGTCATGGTATATACTCCCAGTTTGATTACAACCCTTGCTTGGTTTACAACCACGCTTTGGTTTGATGTTGTGTTCACCAATGTATTAAGGGGCCTTTCAAGTTGTAGGGTTCGGGTGTGAAGTTTAGTGGGAATTTTACCACACATCGTGAACGAACCTGCAATAAAGTTTGGTAGTGGTTTTTTTTTTTGGGCAGAGCTGGAGCATTGTACAGTGCAAACGGTACCTATCGTTTTCTGACTTATTAAAAACTCATAACAAATAATCAGGTTTATTCATAAGTACACGGCACCATGGCAAATGCACAACATCGTGAATGACCCTAATATTATCGGGCATGTTGGTCTTTTCTACTATGAACGCCATCTGGGGCCCCCATGCGAAATAATCACGATTTCCTTTTCTTTTGTCCGTCTTGTTTGGACATCCGCCAATCGCAAGCTGATACGTGTCATCGACTCGGCGTGGGACATAAGCGACGTTGGTGACATCTGGAAATGGGTGACCGACTTACGACAAGAACAGGCAACCAAAATTGCTGAAACGGCAACTTGTCATGTAAACACCGTAAACGCAGTGTTAACTCACCCTACGAGCTGAAAAAAAAAATAAAAATTTATTTTATCAAAAGGTAAAATACTCTTTGCAGGAGCTGCAATTTTATTTGGCGTGTAGTGATTTTGGTGACGAGTGGTAACAAGAGCGTGAATCTTCTTTGTGGGGCAGGATTTTGTGTCTACAGCGTTGAGCAGCGTGAGCAGTAAAAGCTTCCGCTGTCAGCAACCACCGCACCACTCGGTGCTTCATCAGCTTTTTATTTGTGTTCAATAGTGCTCTGCGGCGACTGGATCTCCGTAGGAAATGCAATATACACTTCAAGTGCCACCACCACCATTCGCTCTGGTACCAGCAGCACAACAGCACGCAACTACCACGTTTACCAACTACCACAGCCACCGCCACCATTCGCTCAGATACCAGCAGCACAACAGCACGCAACTACCACGTCTACCAACTACCACAGCCACCACCACCATTCGCTCAGGTACCAGCAGCACAACAGCACGCAACTACCATACGCACCACTCCAACTATGCGAACCTAGTGCACGGCCTACCAACCGCGAACATCCACCAGTAAAGAGTGCACGGCAGCGTAACAAAAGCTAACGCGTCGTTGGTCCCGTCATTGCCAGCGTACCCAGCTGGCGCCTCCAAACACCTTCAGACCCAGTCCACTACCACTTGCTGCAAACGAGTACTCCGCTGGTCAGCAGCGGTGCTACCCAACCGGCACTCCACTGTGCCCGAACATGATAGTAGTGGCATAAACTCGCAACTGTCACCACCAACCTCATTAACAGCCATTGCAACAACAATAGCAACCATTCTCTACATCAACAACAGCGCTAGCCTCAACAACCACAGCAAGCAACAGACACCATCACCACCACCACCGCTAAAACCAACTAAAGATCAACCTATGGGACACCAGGTTTTTTTGTTCATTTTTATTTTACGATATTAGTACTAGCGACTATATTAATTGAAATCTAATATTATGTATGTTTTTTTTTGTAACTAAAAATTTACTATTTTTAAAATCTAACTCTAAGCTGATATAAAAGAAAACCAAAATCACGACCTTAGCCTAAAATTAAAATAATATTTATTTTCTTCCTTTGGTGTTGTAAAAGCTTGGTTACAACTTCTCATAATGTCCAATAAAACATTTGTATTACTACCAAAAATATAAATCGAAAACTAGAAGAGGAGACACCAATTAGAAAATCGAAAACTAGAAGAGTAGAGACAAAGTAGAAAATCGAAAACTAGAAGAGTAGAGACAATGTAGAAGAGTAGAAACTAAAAGAGTAGAGACAAAGTATAAAATTGAAAACTAGAAGAGTAGAGACAAAGTATAAAAAATTGAAAACTAGAAGAGTAGCAGCTTAACCATATGAGACCAATAATTTAAGTCCTTTAATCACATGTAAACCAACCAGCACTAATCACCGATGAATAGGCGTCGGTTACCTTTTTTTTCATTTAGCGATGGTACTTAAACCAAGGTATTTATAACGATAACGAAACAAAACAAATACTAAACTTTCAAGAAATTACAACACCTATAAAAAAATTTTTTTCTTTAAAGAAAAATACAAGAACACAGATGATCTTAAACTAAACTAAAACGTGATCGAAAACAAGTAAATAAACTGATAATATAAGCGATGAACTGAAGCTTAGATATGACGAGCTATCAAGAGAGTTCTCTATCAAGTCAGAAGAAGCGTACAAGTTGTACACGAACATCATCGGAGAAAAAATTGTCCAAGAGCCGAGAAAATTCTTTGACTTTGTTAACATGAAGCGCAAATCTAGCGGCTATCTATCGTCTATGTTTAAAGGTAATGTCACTTCGTCCAATTCTCTTGAAATAAGCAACTTGTATGGCGATCACTTTAAGGAGGTCTTTTGTCTTCCTACCACCTTATCTGAAACTTCTCCTAGCTCAACTATTATAGTTGATAGTTTATATTTAACCCAGGAAGAGATTTCTAATGCAATAAAAGAACTGGATATATTAAAGGGACCAGGACCAGACTTAATACCTACAAGCTTTTTGGTGCGATGTTTAGACCAACTGCTATTGCCATTACACATAATATTTAACGAATCACTGGTTTGTGGGACATTTCCTTCATATTGGAAATCATCCCATCTTACGCCAATTTACAAGAATGGTGATAAAAGATCAGTTGAAAATTATAGAGGCATAGCAATCTTGTCAGCCATTCCAAAACTTTTTGAAAAACTTATTTGTGAAAAGCTAACAAGTTTCATTAACCCACGTCTAAATGAGCAACACGGGTTCCGAAAAGGGCGATCTACCACCACTAATCTCATGATTATGGTATCAGATGTTTTAGTCAAAATGGAAAAAGGGCACCAAATAGATGCTGTTTATACTGACTTCAGTAAAGCTTTTGATCGAGTTGATCACAACATTCTTATATATAAGTTAAAAAAATTTGGTGTTGCGGGGTCCATACTAAGTTGGCTAAAATCATATTTAAACGGCAGATCCCAGTTTGTTAAATTCCAGGGAGTTCTATCGAAAAAATTGCAGTCTCCTCGGGAGTTCCGCAAGGTAGTCATCTTGGTCCTCTTCTTTTCAACATATTCATATCCGATCTGTCAGAAGTTCTTGACGATATCCCACATCTTATGTATGCAGATGATTTAAAAATGTACTATTCAATTCAATCAGATGTAGATGTAAATTTTTTGCAATCAAAATTGTTGTCTCTTGTGCAATGGTGTTTTCAAAATAAACTACATCTTAATGTCAATAAATGCAATGTTATTAGCTTTTCTCGTAAAAACAACGTAACATTACATACCTACCACCTCAATAGTACCGAACTAAAAAGGGTCAACCATATAGTGGATCTTGGAGTTGTCTTAGATTGCAAGATGCGCTTTAATCTGCACTATGATAAAATTGTGTCCAGGGCCAGCAAACAGCTCGGTTTTATAAAAAGACGTACAAATGAATTCAAGAATATATGGGTCACTACATCCTTGTACCGTGCATTAGTGCGCCCAATACTTGAATATGCATGAATAATTTGGAATCCATCTTTCGATTCCCATAGAGAAAGAATTGAGTCTATTCAAAAGCAGTTCTTACTATACGCGCTTAGAGATATGTACAACCCCCATGATTATTGTAGCCTTCCATCATATGAACATAGACTCAGCCTTTTAAATTTGATCGTTATTGGGCTCATGCTTCACATTTGATGTAATTAATGGTGCTATTCACAGCGAATATATTTCTAATATGATTTCCTTTAACGATCCAATTAGGCGCACTAGGCATACTCGATTGTTAACTGAATATCAGCACCAAACTACATATGCAAATAATGAACCCATCAATCGTTGTTGCAGAGAATTTAATAATATCTCTATATACTACTCACCTTCTACGTCCAAATCCTCTTTCAAGCAAACCCTATATAAATCACTCAGTAATCAGAATTAACCCAGGCCTCAGATAAACTACATACATGTATGGATTTATATGTATAAGCATTTAGTTTAATAAATCAAAATTCTTTAACATCCCTCTCCAAATCTCCCATTTACGTCCTTTTGTCCTTATAGTCTTTAAGAATAATATATATACATCTTATCTTAAGTGTGTATATAGTCTCTCTTGTTTTCCCTCCTCTTCTCTTAGTTTTGACATGGTTTTTGAAATCATGTCAATCCGGTGGGCGGAGTATGCCCACTAAGAGCACCAAATAAAAAATAAAATAAAAAGGAAAGGGGAGAAGAAAAACAAAAAAATTAGTAATCTAAACATAGTAATAAGTAAACAAAACCTGTTAGAATAAGTTAGAATAAGTAAATTGCATTGCCTTGTTTGGCCAATAAATAAATAAATAAATATATAAAACTAGAATATAAATAAACTTAAACTAAACCAAAATTCTCATGAGGTAAAAATAGAAATAGAACTAAAATGAACCTATACTAAATTAAAAATTGATTCAGGTTAAACTCGATTTTGATTCGAAATTGAAATCCATTCGAATTGAATAAATATGGAAGCCAGTTTAAATTGGAAATAAATCAATTTAATTTTGAATCGAATGGAAGGGAATTTGAATTTCAAATCAAAGTTAAATGAATTTACATTGAAACTGAAAGCAAAATCAAGCTAAGTTAACATAAAGAAATTTATATCCAAAGTAAATAAAAACCAATTTAAATTGAAATTCAAATTCGAACTCAATGTAAATTAATATTAAAATAAACAATTTAAATCAGTTTTAAACAAAAACTTAAAACGTAAAATACACTGGAGAAAAAAACGTAATGAAAGACGTATATTAAACTAAAAAATATCTGAAACAATTTCATTTGAAATTGAAGCGATTTTAATGGAAAGAAGACAGTACACTAAATTTAAGATTGAATTAAAATAAGCAAAAAATAAAAAAATGTAAGCAATATTTCAAAAACATTTATTAATATATTGAAATATGAAAAGTAAAATTTCTGCACTGGAAAAAGAAATTAATTCTTACTTGTTGATTACTATGAAAAATTAATTACTTTTTTCAGTACACTGAAAAATGAATACCATATAAAACAAGTTATTATATAAAACAATTAATTGCCTTTATCAGTACATGGAAAAAAATTAATACTTACCATTTGATAACAATGAAAAATTAATTACTTTTTTTAGTTCACTGAATAATGAATATTTGCAGTTTAGATTATATCAAAAACAACAAACTTATTACTTACTTTTTAGGTGCCCTAAAAATTTAATACTCACTTTTGTTAGCAATGAAAAATTAACTTCATTTTCAGTACACTGAGAAAAAAATTAATACTTACCTGTTTATTTACAATGAAAAATTAACTTCACTTTCAGTGCACTGAAAAAAATTTAATACTTACTTTTGATAACAATGAGAAATTAACTTCATTTTCAATACACTGAAAAAATAGTTAATACTTTTGGTGCGAGTGTGCGCAATGAAATGCTTTTTTATTTTATATACAAATTTTATTTAATATTTATTTGGAGAAAACTTTTTCTTGAGCAACAATTCAGATTAAATATTTTTTTACAACTGAAATTTTCAAAATGAAAATTTCTGAAAATATAATAAATGAATATAATAAAATTCAAAATGTTTTTTTATAACAAGTACTTTATAGACAAGTGTAAGAATTTTCAATAATTGCTAAAATGATATGATACGTTATTAATGATAAATCAAGGTAAGTGAAATGTAAGTTAAGATAAAAATCAACTACAGGAGAGGTAAGTATTAATGTAACTAAAGGTAAGTATCAATGTAACGAAAAGGTAAGTATTAATGTAACAAAACGTAAAATAGGATGTAGAGATTTACTCTATGTGGTGATGTAACAGAGTACCACATTATTCCCCCTCTTCAAATGAATCTTGTTGTATTTCTGAGTAAGTTAAAATGTACCTTTCTTTTAGATTGTGTTGTAGTTGTTGTGTCTGTATTAATTGATGCTGGTTTTAAACGGTCTAAACAAACTGTATTATGTGTGTTATTTTTGAGTATTGTGAAGTATTTTGGGTTTCGGTTGATTACTTCGAAAGATCTATCATAGGGTTCCTTGAGCTTGCTGTGTATGGTGTCGTTTCTAACGAAGACAAATTTACAAGTGTTGAGTTCCTTAGGAACGTGTTGTTGGAATTTTGTGTTATGGTGTGAAATGTGTGATTGTTTGTTTTCGACTACTTTTTTTATTTTTGAAAGCATCTCTGAAGGGTTTAAAGTTTCATTGTTGCGAATTACTATTTGTTTCGATAATCTGAGCGGCTGGCCAAAGACCATCTCAGCTGGCGACGCTTTGATGTCTTCTTTGACAGAGGATCTAAGGCCCAGAAGATTTAGTGGCAACTCTGTGAACCAATTTGTCTGGTTGTTTGTCGCGGTAAGGGAAACCTTTAACTGGCGGTGGAAACGCTCTACCATGCCGTTGGCTTGTGGGTGGTAAGCCGAAGTAGTTATATGTTGGCAACCGAGATTTTTGAGAAATGTGTTAAAGGTCGCGGAAGTGAATTGTGCTCCTTGATCAGAGGTAACCTTCAATGGAACTCCAAAACGTGAAATAAACTCTCTTTGAAGAGTGTCGACTATCGTGTCGGTGTTTGTGTCTTTCAGCGGATATGCTTCTGGCCAACGAGTGGTCCTGTCGACTACGGTAAGTAGGTATCTATACCCTTTTGGAATTGGCAAAGGACCGACTATATCAACGTGGATATGTTCGAAACGGCCGTGTGGTATGCTGATTTTGTGTGGTGTTGTCTTCGTGTGCTTGTGTATTTTTGAGCGTTGACATCTAACGCATTCTTGTGCCCATTTGTTAACGTGTGTATTCATATTCGGCCAGAAATATCTTTGTGTAAGTAGTCGCCGTGTAGCTCGTGTACCAGGATTTGCTATGTTGTGTAGTTGTTCGAATACTTGTTTTTGTAAAATCTGTGGTATGTAAGCTTCTTTTTCAGCTCGTGAAAGTGCATCTGCTACAGTGTTTTCTGAACCTTTAATGTGTTTAATGTCATGTGTGAATTGTGCAATGTATTCCAAGTGTCTGTTTGTCTGGGACTGCGTTCTGTTTGTGAATGTATAGCGTTAATCAGTGGTTTGTGATCTGTGTATACCGTAAAATTGTTTCCTTCTAGGTAGTGTCTAAAGTGTTTGATGTTTAAGTATATGGCTAGTAATTCTCTGTCGAATGTACTGTACTTCGTTTCTGACTTTGATAATTTTTTTGAGAAAAAGGCTAATGGTTCTAGTGTACCGTTATTCTGTTGTCGTAAAACGCCACCAATGGCTGTGTTTGATGCGTCTACGGCAATCGATAATTTTGCATTACTACTGATGTGATTGAGTAGTGTTTCCTTTGCAAAACTATCTTTGATTGTTGTAAATGCCTGTAGTGTGTTCTCTGTCCAGTGTAACTGTTTGTTTTTTGTTTTTGATGCTACGGTGACCATGTCATAAATTGGGCCTAGTATGTGTGCGAGTTTTGGGATACAACGGTGGTAGTAATTTGTCATGCCTATGAATTTTTGCATTTGTTTGACTGTGGTTGGTTGTGGGTAGTCTCGTATGCACTGTTTACGTTCTTCTGAAGGTCGGATACCTTGTTTAGAAATGTTATAACTGAGGAAGTTTATGCCTGATGCTCCAAAAGTGCATTTGTTAGGTTTAATGTTTAAGCCGTATTCTGAAAGTCTTTGGAAAACTTGTGTTAAGTGTTTTATGTGTTCTGTCTCGGTCTCACTAGCTATAAGTATGTCGTCTAAATAAACATAAATGAAATCTAATCCCTGTAAGACTTCGTGTATAAATCTTTGGAATGTCTGTGCTGAATTTCTCAAGCCGAAAGGCATTCGGATAAATTCGAACATTCCGAAAGGTGTTGTTATGGCTGTTTTGTGGATGTCGCTAGGAGCCATCGGTATCTGGTGATAGGCTCTGACCAGGTCAATTTTTGAATAAAAGTTTGTGTTGTGTAAGTTGATGGAAAAGTCGTGTATATGTGGTAAAGGGTAACGGTCAGGTACAGTAATAGCGTTCAGTCGTCTGTAGTCGCCACATGGTCTCCAGTCATTTGGTTCGCGTTTGGCTACAAGGTGTAGTGAAGAAGAGGTTTTCGAGTCGGACGGTCTACAAATTCCTGACTTGACTAGAAAGTCGAATTCTTGTTTTGCGATTTTTAATTTTGATAGGTCTAAACGTCGTGGTCGTGTGAATGGTAACTGTCCTTCTGTAACTATGTGGTGTACTATTTTGTGTTTGATTGGTGCAGTGTAATCTGGTTCTGTGAAGAGTGAAGGTAATTGTTTGATTAACTGTGTGTATTTATCGTCGAGTGTAAATAGTTTTGGTAATTGTGTTTCGGAATATCTCGAAATTGCGTTGACGGATAACTTTGTAAGGGGGTCAATGAGTTTTCTGTGTTTTAGATCTATTAGAAGTCCATATTTGCTAAGAAAGTCTGCGCCAATGATAGGTCTTGTAATATCTGCTAATATGAAAGTGAAAGGGAATTCTCGTCTGAGTTTTAAATTTACGTTTAACAATTTTTTTCCGTAAGTCGATATTGCTGTGCCGTTAGCAGCTTGGAGTGTCAAATCAGATTTTTTATAAATTTTGAATTTGGAGAATGGCAATACGGAAACTTCAGCGCCACTGTCGATTAAGAAATTTAAGTTATTGTCCTTGTCAAATATGAATAAACGGCGTGTTAGTATTATAAAACTCCCTTCATTAGCGTTGCAATGATGGTGTTTCTTAGTTTAATGTGTTTGGTGTATTGTGGTTTGGTGTGGATGCCGTTTGAACATACGTGCATGGTTGTTCGCATCGTCTGGCCGCTCTGCCAAATTTGTAGTGGTACCTACAAACCCAGTTGGCCGGTCTTTGTTGTGATACTTCTCTTCTAGATGAACGACGTCTGGAGTACCTTTGGAATTTTGAGCTTTGTGATCGAGAACGTTCACTTCTCAGTTCTTGTACCTCCAGTGTCAACTTATTAAAGTTTTCTAAAATTTTGGACGTGGTCTCCGTGAAACGTTGGGTAATTGCCATTACTTCTTCTGAGCCGGAAGCTGGCTTTTTAAACATGGTAGAAATTTCACTGCCAGTCATGACTTCCCATAAATCGTCTGCTAGTTTTAAGAGTACCTCTAGTTCTCTGTGTCCGGACCCGGTCAAGGCGATATTTAAACTTTTTGGCAACTTGCGTAGCCTTAATTTGTAAATTAAATCGCCACTAACTGTTGATCCAGCTAGTAGAAGAAGTGACGGATAGAACTGAGATCTCAGAATCCGAAAGGATTTTATCAAATCGCTTGTTTTCGCTCAGTGAAAATCTATCGAGCAATGTCTTTTTAAGCCC
Organism: Dichetophora obliterata; assembly: GCA_963920525.1. Lineage (NCBI taxonomy): Eukaryota > Metazoa > Arthropoda > Insecta > Diptera > Sciomyzidae > Dichetophora > Dichetophora obliterata. Next base: position 136,948,760 of record OY986437.1, read on the forward strand.
TTCGTATGTGTTTTGTGTTTTTTGTGTTTTCGGTTTTTGGATAAAGTCTAGCACAGTGACTGTGACTTTTTGTGGTAACGATGTTACCAGGAATTCGTATTTAGTCTTGTCAACTGTGATTCCTTTCGCTTGGAATTGTATTTCCGCATGTGCGAACCAAGCGTCTGGACAACTCGTCCAGAATGTAGGTAATTTTACCGCAACCGTGTTATTTGTGTTGGCGGTGTGAGAGGGTTAGTCTCAAAGTCTATGAATGGTGTGTTATCTCCCTCTCCGGTGTGTGGAGTAAGGGGTGTGTGTAGGGGTGTTCGTAGCATTCTTCCCTCTAGATTTGCTTCTACTATTTTTTTTTAGTGTACCTATGTCCCTAATGTAGTGTAGTGCCTACGAAAGTGAGACGATAGGTTTCTTACGACCCTATCGTCTAAAATCCGTTTTAGAAGCTACGTTGTGTGCCTCGTGGTAATCTGAAATGATACGCAACCTGAAAAAACATTTTATTAATGTCAAAAAAATTTTTTATATAGAAAAAAATTGTTGCTGCCAACGTAATTGTTGTTGCTGTTGCAAATGTTGCTGTTGTTGTTGATCTTATTGCTGCTGTTGTTTGGCAGTGACCGATAGATTTTCAGTTGTGGCTCTGCATGATAAATTTAAAATTGTTGTTGGTGTTGCTGCTGTTGACGTCACTGCTGCTATTAGCGCCGGTGTTGGCGTTGACGTCGCTGCCGTTGTTGTACGCGGTGTCCGTGTCTGCTGTGCTTTGGTTGTTGTTGGAGCGTTGCTGGCTGTTGATGTTGTTGCAAATGTTATTTTTATGACCATTGATGGTGATGAAATGCGCATCCAATGAATTTGCATCAAAATAAGTTGGAGACGTTGTTGTTAATGTGTCTGTTGACATGGTTACTGCTATTGTTGTTGTTGTAAATGTTTTGTTATTATTATTGGTAGCGGTTCGGCCGTAGGAGCGTCTTAATTAGTGATGCAGGATCGTTGGTTACGTTGTGTTGCGGTGCATGGGAGTGTGTTGGTCGACGCCAGTGAAACGGATGGTTTGTGAATGCAGATATGGCACTGCTTCTTTTTATGTGGATCGTCTTCGCTAGTCACTTCGACATTCGATTCAGCGTTGTTGTAGTTTAATGAAAATTGCTGATATTTATTCGGTAGGATCGCCAGTTTTGGTACGAGTGTGCGCAATGAAATGCTTTTTTTATTTTATATACAAATTTTATTTAATATTTATTTGGAGAAAACTTTTTCTTGAGCAACAATTCAGATTAAATATTTTTTTACAACTGAAATTTTCTGAAAATATAATAAATGAATACAATTCAAAATGTTTTTTATAACAAGTATTTTATAGACAAGTTTAAGTATTTTCAATAATTGCTAAAATGTGTAAGAGCCATATTTTGCGGGCAAAATATGCCCTTACAATTAGGCCAAAGGCCTCACCATACCAGCTAAAACAAAACACACTCGGCCAGAACAACACACCCAGACAGAACCATACATCACCAAACCTGCAAGTATTTTTATTACTATTTTTATAACATATATATTTATAGTTATTAACTATACTACTAACAATATAATTAGCGTAATATACACTAGCTTTCGAAATAATTTTAATTCAGTTTACTATTTTATTTTAAATTTAATAATAATGGAATTTACTATTTAAGTAATTAACATAAGACAAAGTTACTTAAATATTCAATGATAAATACAATTATTACTAAGTTTTACTTTGGCCCTAAGCCTGTCACCATATTTAATATAACCAATATTAAACAAACGGTGGCGCAAAACAAATATCGTCAATTGAATATTTAACTAAATATGTCCGAATGAAATACCAAGGTTAAACAAATAATAATACTACATTAAACAAATAATAAATACTACATGTACATATAAAGACATACAATAGTATTTCTAAAACTAAATAATAAGTTACTTTTATGCATTTATACTAACCAAAATAACTCTGGGTATCCAAAGTAACACAACAGAAAACCACTCAAACGAACAAATATTTTCATAACATAAATAAAAGCTTTCGATCGAACGGACCGAGATTCACTCAAACGAATAGAACATTCTCGACCAACGAACAAAAGCTTTCAATTACATTAAAACGAACAAACATACCGAACATATAAATAAAAGCTTTCGATGCAACAACAAGTATGCACACACGAAAGCTATCACTCAAAACATGAGCTTCATGCGCTCATATTAAATGACTTAATAGTCAGTTGTTTTCCTACTCTCGAACCAGAAGGTTCAGTTGTTTGCCTACTCTCGAACCAGAAGGTTCAGTTGTTTTTCTACTCTCGAACCAGACAGTGAGATGGTTTCCAGCTCCTGAACGTGGCAGTTCAGCCATTGTGTAGCTCCCGAACAAGGTGGTTGAATACTTGCCGACTGTTAGACGAAGCAGTCCACCATTTTGTGAAGCTCTGAACGAGGAGGTTCAGCTCGTACCAGCACCTGGAAACAATAAGGATTCTCTACTAAGGCTCTTAGACGAACAGAGTCGCCGATAAATCCTGCAAATAAGAAGTAAAACGATTTTTCATTTTAAAAACTATACGAAAGGTAAGCCGCTAAAACGCCAGCGCAATTGCATCAGATCGCCTGTGGCCATTCGACACGCTAAGAGACAGAACAGCCCACATAGCGGCACATCACACTCACACAGCAACGAAGGCACAGACAGCGGTGGCAATCATCAAGGCTAAAATAGAGAAAAGCATCAGATAATACACCAGAACAACCCCAACGGTATAAACCAGTGAATCCTACATTCCTAACCTAAATCCTCGAATTCCATAACACTTTTCGTGTCTTGCACAAAGCATAGGCATCTCTCACCTCCTCCTCCGCTCGTGCTATAACATTGGCCACAGAGTGACACTCGAATCCATGTTATAACACCATTAAAACCCTCACAATAACGGTATCTTCGCATCGCCAGTTGGAAAATCTAAGTCAAAACTCGGGAGTGACACTCAAAAGGAATTAGATTTCCCCCTCTGGCGACGTCGAAAATCCCAACTAGTCAAAAAGAAAACCCTACACACCTTCCTTTCCACCGCTTCCCCTTTCCTAAGGTGTTACGTAAAGCGCCCCGCACAAATACATGCACAGTCCACCAAACGGTACCAGCAGCCACGCCATCATCGAGGAATGGAAATGTACCGTACGCTATTTACTCGAATCACTTAGCATTTCGTCACAAAGTCAAAGTGACTACCATTTAGCAACGAGACTGTACATCGCGAGCCAATACGACCACCAACAACAATAATAATCGCACCTACGATACACACGAGTGCACGCATACATACGTGTCTAAATAACTTTAGCTACCCAGAGCTAGTATGCATAAGTTAACAATATCGCAAATTGTTAAGCGTAATACATTAAGAATTAAAAGAATACGAATAAAACAAATATTTAATCAAATAACCTCCTACAAATTTCTTGCTTTCGAACCCTGGACAGCCGCTGAGGATACCTCAGCTGAGAAAAGTTGTAACGCCCCCAGGAGGTTCGTTACAAATGATAAAATACGTTATTAATGATAAATCAAGGTTAGTGAAATAAAAGTTAAGATAAAAATCAACTACAGGAGAGTTAAGTATTAATGTAACTAAAGGTAAGTATCAATGTTACGAAAAGCTAAGTATTAATGTAACAAAAGGTAAAATAGGATGTAGAGATTTACTCTATGTGGAGATGTAACAGAGCACCACAAACTTACCTGTTTATTTACAAGGAAAATTTAACTTCATTTTCAGTACACTGAAAAAATTTATACGTACCTGTTTATTTACAATGAAGAATTAACTTCGTTTTCAGTACCCTGGAAAAATTTAATACTGTACGTTCAGTATACACTGAAATTAAATTAAAAAACTTTAAAGTTTTTATAAGTACACAATAAAAATTTAAAGTCTACGTTATGACGTTTACGTTCAATACACTGAAAAATTTTAATAATTATTTTTCCCCCCTGTAAATTTTGATACATACTTTGTAATATAAACGACAAATTTTTTTTTATCCTCTTTATTGAAAAGTTATAAGTTAACCAATTGTATACATATACTATCATAATTTTATAATTTGGTGTTAATATATAAATCCCGATGTTATGGGTAACATAATGAACTACTAAATTGGTCAAAATTTATTTGGAAGAATGAAAGGTTAGCAATAGTAAGAGCCTGCTGCACTTAGGCGCACTTGCAGGGTTAATGAAGTACATTTCTCCGTTCATTAACAGGCAGGGCGGGTATAGACTATGAGGGGAATTAACACCTCCCTCCCTCATACTATACGGTGCATAGAGGCTACGAGTCGGTTCGCGTTTTTTCTCTTTTTTCACTCTCTCCCATCCGGTTCCTGTTTCCGCCATTTGCATTTTAATTTAAATGTTCCTTGTCCGTTTCCCTATATCGTCTGCATACATATGACTTGTGCAGATTGCATCCCACAGCTTCCTGACGAAGCAACCCCACGACCATTTTCCCTGAGCTAAGCTGAAGCATAGCTAGGTATGCAGACGCCGGCTATGTCAGGAAGTGCCTCGTTATCCGGTTTGCGGATATCACGACGCGACGAGGTGGATGATCGGTTCTGTCACAAAAATGGCGCCCAACGTGGGGCCCACGAAAATATGGATAGTCCTTACTCGTAAGGTTAAATTAGTCCTTAACTTCTGAACACCTGAAGTATTCAGTATTTTCGTTCTGCCTCAACATAACTTCAATTTTTTTCGCTTTTTAATGTTTGTATACGGCATGTTCTGGATTTAGTTCCTGGATTTTTTTTTGGGATCTTACCGAACCTCTGCCAACCAATTCTTTTGAATTGAGTTAAACTTTTTTTTTTTAATTTTGATTTTTGTTAATTATGACCTTTTGATCTTTTTATAACATTATAGTTTTGTTAACCAAAGGTTTTATTTACATTTTAATTGGGAATTTATCAACAACTATATACTTTTGAGATTTTTATCTCTGGATAATTTCAAAGATTTACTCAAGTATATTGAATATAATCTCTTTTCTCGTGGTTTTTGCAAATAAAATTTTGTTTTTTTTTTTCTTTTCTCTCCCGTTAACCGAACGTTTTCTCTATGCACCTGTGCCCTAAGTCTTGAGCAGTCCTGCTATGGCCCTACCGAGTAATCTCCAAAGAATTTTTATTATATCCTTACACATTTATATTTGTTTATAATATTTATTAATCATTGGATTTTAGTACTCATCACAGCATAAACTGGTTTATGCTATATTTACTTAATATCGACTAACTTTTAGTTCTATTTCCTTGTTGGAAAATTGTTTTTCTTCCTCGCAAAATCCTTTGGTTTTCGCTTCTTCGTAACATCACAAAAGTATCAATACATTACTTATAATTCATTAATTGTTTTTCGGTATATTTTTTTTCCTCAATTGTTCTTCGCCCTCGTGAAATCCTTTCGGGTTCACTTCTCCTTGACAGCATAAATTGGTAATGCACTACTGATAATTTATCGGTTGACTTCGTTATTGTAAAATATTTTTTCTCGTGAAAACCTTTGGGCTTTCATTCCTTTCAACATCATAAACTTTTTAATGCTTTACTATAAAATATTAATTGATTTCTTTCTATTTCGCATTTTTATGCTCTCGTGATATCTGTTGGTTACATTTTCTACACCATAGGGTGTAGAACACACTTGTGTATGCTATACGTACCTAATTTTGATTGAAATTTTTGTTTCTAATTCCTTTTTGGAAATTTTTCTCGCGAAATCTTTCGGTTTCACGTCTCTGTAACAGCACTTATTGTATTTATCGATTGAATTCGTATTTAAAATTTTTTCTTTTGTGAAAACATTTGGGTTTTCCTTCCTCTTAAACAGCATTAAATTGCTTATGCTCTACGTAGCAATTATTTGGTTTCTTATTATTTTTACAACCGTTTCTCTCGTTCCGCTAACTTGTCGCTTTCACTCTGCTGTAATAGTATAAGATTATTTATGCTATATTTACCAATTGTTGACTGATTTTTTTTTTTTGACTTGATTTTCACGTTTTGCCAGATCGGTAGGTTTTTCTCGGCTACAACAGCATATAAATTATTTATGGTACACATAAATATTATTGATAGTATTTATTTTTTTTTCTTGCGATGCCTGTAACGCGAAGTACAGAAGACCTGCTAGGGGTGGGTATTCCTCCCAACGATGTCATTTGTGCCGTGTGCAATGAGACTATTCCATCTACGGATGAAGTGGTTGAGTCCTCGTGCAATCATTGCTTCCATGCTCTGTGTTTGCAGACGTGGCTAGAAACCAACAAGGCATGTCCAGTTTGTCGGTTGGCATTGATTCCGGCAGTTTTAGGTCCCTCTCCGGCGGCGAATCTTCTCGAAGTTGCTGGTAGTATTCCACAACCAAAGCGGGGAAGAGGTGGTGGTGCACCACGGTATCGCCCCAACACGTTACAACAAGCAAACTTTAGATCAGACCATCGTGATAGTTGGCCTGAACAGCTGGACAATGCCATCTTACCGAACCTAGTTTCTGAAACCAAAGTACACCAAATCGTCGCCGACTCGTTAGGCCAACACCGAATGGAGATAAGCTCGATAATTTTGACTGAGCTATCTCATGACGACGATCCTCCTATGCACGAAGTCGAGCTCGAAACTAGCGAGCCTGAGATTAATGCGCTTGACTTGAGTAAGCTAAAGTGCTGGAATTTCAACGAGGTTGGACATAGATACCAAGATTGCCTCAAAACTATTCGAATCTTTTGTTACGGCTGTGTAGCTGTTGACACTTACAAACCAAGTTGTCAAAAGTGTGGCGTGAAGGCAGAAAGCTTCAAACCGGATTTTTGTCGCGAGTCGAGCAGACCCCAATTAAATCGTCCTCGGATATAATTCCAACTAAACTTTTAGTGAAATCCGGTATTTCAACCTCCTTGTCTGCCTCGACTAAAACTTTGAAAGACGTTCCGGTTGATTCTCCACCTCTACCACCAAACCGTACCATGTTCGACTAATTGAATATCGCAAAATCCGCGATAAAATTTTTGGAACTTCCGCGGTCAGACGTGCTTCAGTTCGTTCTTCGGAACGTATTCGCTCGTTTTGGAAACGAATAAAACTCTTACGCAAGTGTGTTGTCTCAGCCATAGTCTTATCAAGACTCAGATGTTCGGCCTTATGCCAATCTGCTTATTGAGAAAAATAAATACCTTTCTCTTTTGGATAGTGGTGCTACGAAGAGTTGCATTGGTGGAAGTCTTGCTCAAGTACTTATCTGTGACACTACAAAAAAACTGATTAAATTAAGATGCAATGTTCGAACCGCTGACGGTCAACAACAACAGGTCGTGGGTTCGATTAGTCTTCCGATTACTTTCCATAACCAAACAAAAACTTTAAATTTCTTGATTGTTCCTCCTATCGTCCAAGACGTGATTTGCGGAATGGATTTCTGGAATTTGTTTGAGCTAAAAATTCAAATAGTTCCTACAGTGAGTGAACCCGCTGCGTTGGAGTTAGAAAAGCTTCTGTGTCAGGAAATTGACCGAATGCTCGAACTAGGTGTCTTCGAAGAAGCAGTAAGTTCACCCTGGTCTTCTCCAGGTGTTTTAATTGTGCCTGGAAAGGTTCGTTTTTGTATTGATTCGAGAAAACTCAATGAGCTGGCGGTTAAGGATGCTTATCCTATACCAATCATTGACGGATTGCTTTCTCGTTTGCCTTGCACATCATTTCAAAAATCGACCTTAGAGATGCCTTTTGGCAAATCAAATTATCAGAAATTCTTATCCAAAAACGGCGTTTATGATACCCAATCGACCATTGTATCAGTTCAAGCACATGACTTTCGGCTTGTGCAATGCACCGCAAACAATATGTCGATTGATGGACAAGGTGATTCCTTACAATCTCAAAACTCGCGTCTTTGTGTATTTGGACGACCTGTTGGTCGTATCGCAGTCACTGGAAGAACACATAGTGCACTTGTCAGAAGTTTCTTCTTGCCTTAGAAAAGCCAGTTTGACAATTAATGTCAATAAAAGTCAGTTTGGTCTCAATAAGGTCAAGTATCTTTGGTTTATAGTGGGAAATGGTTCGCTTACCCCGACAAAGTGAAATCCATAACAGAATATCCCATCCCTAGAACAGTTCGTCAAATTCGCCAATTCCTAGGAATGACTGGGTAGTACCGGCGATTTGTGTCCGATTATGCAACTATTACTTTTCACCTTACCAAACTCCTAACGAAAAAGAAAACTTTCACGTGGAAACTTTCAAAGCTAAAATGACCACAGCTCCTTTCCTCGTGCATCCTGACTACACTAGGCCGTTTATCGTGTAGTGCGACGCCAGCTAGTGCGGTGTTGGTGGTCTTTTAGCGCAAGTTGATGAGAATGGGGACGAAAGGCCCATAGCTTTTATGTCTAATAAACTCAACAAAGCGCAAAGAAACTATACCGTCACTGAGTTGAAATGTTAATCCAAGGGTTTAATTTTACGATTGAACACCGAAAAGGTAGCGAGAAAGTTGTAGCGGATGCTTTGACTCGGTCTTTTGAACCTGGTGACCTTGAAGCTGTCGTGGCTGCACTTGAAATAGAAACTTTGCCTGAAATAGATCTTGAGTCTTTGCACTTCAATTCAGACGAATACCGAAAGTTCAGAGAAAAGTTGGCTATATCGCCTTTGCCAGATTATAAAATCATGGATGATTATGTTTACCGTCGTTTGGAATTTGATTCTGATGCAACCGATCCATCACTTTCGTGGAAATTGCTTATACCGGCCGAGTTGCGAGAAAGTGTAATCTATGCCTCTCACGATCCATCTTCTGCTCATGGTGGCATAGCCAAGACGCGTCAGAAATTACATGTTGAGCTGTGAATTATGCAAAACCTCGAAGTCACTTACACATATCCTTCGTCCATCTATGGGTCAGATGGCTGAGTCTGAACGCCCCTTTCAAAGACTCTATGTCGATCTAATTGAACCATTCCCACATTCCAAGAGAGGTAACATTGGAATGTTAATAGTCTAAGACCACTTTTCGAAATTCACTTTTCTGAAACCTCTTACGAAATTCACCACGAAACTTATTACGGATTTTATGAGAGAAAATGTGTTTGACACATTTGGTGTTCCCGAGACAGTTGTGTCCGATAACGGCAGCCAGTTCAAGAGTAAAGACTTTGAACTTTCCCTGACTAAATACGACATAAATCATGTTTGCACCGCCGTTTACGCTCCCCAATTCAATGCGTCTGATCGAGTCAATCGTTCGATCAACGAAGTGACCTTGTTGACACCTTTTCTGGTGTGCCTGCACTCCTCGATCTCCCGATTGAGCTCTTGTGGGACATACTCCACCCTGTGTTTTTGCGGCTTGGTCATTTGCCACCAGTTTGCCGATGTCGAGGAGGCTGTCGGTAGCGAAGGACAAATAATTGGTCCAGTCATCGACCTGGTGGGGTACTTCAATAGTCGGCGCCTCGGAACTGGCGTCATTGTCCACTTCCTATGGAGAAAGTAGGACTCCTTAGTCCAGGCAGTCTTCGGTTTCGAACGCGGGGACAGTAGCATCCGTATCTAAAGCATCGGGGATTGCCCGGGGTCTATCCTGGCCAACATGTACGCTGTGGTTGACTAGACCTGGCAGTTGTTGTGATTGTGTGACACTGTCGATGTGGACGTAGTGTTACTGTGGTTGCTTGCCGCTGTCGCTGTGGACAGAGAGATATTTAGCGCCACTATCGTTGTGGACGTAGAGGTGTGGTTGAGCGTCGCTGTCGCTGTGGACGGAGAGGTGTTGTTGATCGCCGCTGTCGCTGTGGACGTTTGGTAGCATTTCCAGGCATAGTGAATGGATTACCTTGGCAATCTTTTTTCACTTATCCTTAGCGGCCGACAGAGGATACCACTGGGTATGATCCTTGGTAAAATTGTGCTGCGGCTCTTGTAGGAACTTGTCTGCGCTGTGGAGGAGGAAAACTCCACAATGGATGGTGTTGTCCTGCTGTGGTACCATGACGCAAAGTGTGGGGCAGCTGTGTTCGTCAAGAACAAGACGCGAGTGGAACAGCTCGCATCCGAGGTAACGGTGCAAGTGGTTGGCCGCATGCATGCTTGAAGCGTAGGCCAGTGAGTCGAAAATTAAAATTTCCATACCTGTGATCCGGGCGCCTTCTCTTCTCATTTGGACTGCTGTCAGGTACCAGTGCTGGTCTTCGCAGATTGGGATAATTATCAAAGCCTTTTCGGCCCAAGCTACTCTCTTACCTTACTTATGCACTCGGGCATGCTGCTCTTGCGGTGTCTCTGTCTTCTCACCTCGACTTAGCTGCTCAAAAAAGTGGTCAGCGAAGATGTGTGTGCTGGTGCGCTGATCTTTGGAGCATTGGTGGATCAGCCACTGTAAGTAAAAGTCAACCACGACGTCGTTGAGATACTGTTTCGGCTGAAGACATTCGATATCTTCCATCCTTACGCTGATGGCACTGCGTCCCGGCGGATAAGTAAGCATTACCGTCGACTGTCCATCACCATCCTCTTCGTCGCTAATAATAAGTACCTCCTCGACTTGGATACGCCCCACCTTAATATCTCCTTCCTTTGTTACGTCACCACTGTCGCACTCCTTGCGTTTTTAGTTTGCAGCTTGCATTTTTTTTCTTTCTCTCTCTTCCCCGTTACTACTATTATTTGGTTATTTGGTTATAGGTTGGTGTGTTTTTTTTCTTTCTTATAAGTTTACTATTTACCGATTCACTAGCTGCACTCGCGATTTAAGTCAGGCTCGGTTGGCGTCTGCTGATCAACTGACTAGGTTAGCGTGCCACGGGCAATGAATAAGTGCGGTCGGTCTCTCCTTGATCTAGCCTATGAGTACTTGCATAGTGGTCGTTGTTAAGAGTATCTCTCTCTCTCTCTCTCTGGTGTATTGAGGGAGTACGGTCGCCTCTTCGTCACTATAGAACGGCTTGGTCTCACTGATGTGTGCTGTGCATGTTTGTACTGAGTCTAGTTTATGAAGCTCCACTATGACGGGGGATTTGAAGGAGATAATTTTATATGGGCCGTTGTACTTCGGAGCCAGCTTAGCCGCGAACTTGTCGATGGCGCTCGATAAAGGATGTTGCTTTACCCATGCAAACTGGCTAATCTCAGGGGCCCACTGCCGACGTCGTAAATTATAATATCTTGCCTGGTCCTGGGCTGCTCGCACCATACGCCTTCGGACAATCTCATGGACTTCTTGAAGCTTTTCCTCTCTGCCGGTGGGTGTCTGTGGCTCATCACCTGTTCCAAAAGTTAATTGATAGAAAAGATTACCTGGTAGTCTCAATTCACGGCATTGAGAAAGAAATGCTGGGCTGTATCCCGTGGTATCTAATTTTGCCGAGTTGATTGCTAATGAAAGTTCAGGTAGGAGGTCATCCCAAGTTTGATGGCTGTCTCCGACGAATTGGGCTATCATGGTCTTCAGTGTACGATTCGATCTCTCTGTGGGGTTTTCCTGGGGTTTGTACAAAGCCGTGAATTGCTGCTTGGTACCAATATCTTTGAGGGATCTTTTGAACTTGTGGCTAGTAAATAGGGTACCGTTGTCGGTGGTTAAAATCTTCGGAGCGCCAAATCGAGCAAGTATGCGTTCTCGAAACGCTTTGATGAGACTATCGCTAGTTGCCTTGCGTAATGGGATAGCTTCGACCCATTTGGAAAATTTGTCTAACATGACCAAAATCATGATGTTGCCATGCTTGGAGCGCGGAAGTGGTCCCACAAAATCAGCGCTTACCAGTGACCATGGCTCTTCGGCTATTTGAGACAACATTTTGCCTACGGGGGCTTGTTGAGAGACTTTAAATCTCTGACAGGACTCACATCGACGGACGTAATGTTAATGTTGTGTGGTGGAGATGCGTACTGTGACCTAGATCAGATCTATTGTACCTCCTTCTCAAAGCTCCGCTAGGTTTGCGGATTACAGAATTTCATCCAGCCCTATTTCTCTAATGAATTTGAGAATATTCTTAGGTTCAAGGGATGAAACCTGCTCTAGACTCAGCTCATAGTTCCCCAGTGCTAGTTTACGTCTGCGAGCCACGGCGTCGCAGTTTGTGAGTAGGTGTATTGGAGTCTCCTCTGCTTCTTCACAGAAACGGCAGTTACTATCTGTCTCTATGCCCAATTTCATCAGGTGGCATTTTACTTTACAGTGTCCTGTAAGGAACCCCGTTAGAATCCTGAGATTCGGTTTGCCTAAGCTTATGCACAATTTTGCTCTTCGAGTGTTAAAATCTCTGACTAGCAATTTGGATTGTCTTAGCTTTGGGAGGCTTTTTCAAAGGTTTGAACGTTTATGCCTCTCCTCCCTTCTTAGTTCTTCTTTTATAGAATGTTTGCCCAATCCGCAGAATATTTCTGGTCCTATAAATTTTGTGGCTGCACCCTGTCGCGCTAGACCATCGGCTTCTTCGTTACCCTGTATTCCTTTGTGTCCTGGGACCTAAAGTATAGTAACAGTGTTATTCCTGCCTAGTTCGTTGAGCTTTGTTATGCATTCCCATGTTATTCTCGATGATATCTCACAGGAAACTAATGCTTTGATTGCTGCTTGGCTGTCTGACATCACAACTATATCCTGACCTTTGTATTTGCGGTCTTGATTGAATTGTGCACACAGCTGTATTGCTAGGATTTCCGCTTGGAAGATACTGGGTGTTGTCCCCATAGATTCAAAGTGCTTGGTTCTTGGCCCGTACACCCCTGCGCCTATATCTTCCAATGTCTTGGACCCACCTGTATACCATGCTATACTTATACTGTGTGGTTTCTTGACTTGCGATATCATCTCGCTGTCTCACTCTATCTTGGTACTAAGCTTAATTCCGAAGTGTTTTTCGAAGTTATACCTTTTTACTATATCGTCTCTTGGTAGATCGATGTAGGGAGTGTACTTTGCAATGTCCTCCTTCTCTCTACTGCTGATAGTTTTACATAAACCTGTCCCCTCTTTTGCAATTCACAACAGAGTTCGCTTGGCTACTCCCTCTATGACAAGGTGTAAGGGTGTTAGGTCCAGAATTACTTCTAGTGCTGCTGTAGGGCATGTCCTCATGGCCCCTGTGATGCATACACAGGCCAGTCTCTGCACCTTTGTTAGCATATTTCTCATTGTGGTTTGCTTGGTTCTCTCAGCCCATGCTATTGCACCATAGGTGAGGATGGGTCTCACCATCATGGTATACATCCAGCGGAGAATTCTTGGGTTACAACCCCAGCTTTTCCCCCCTAGGCTCCTACATACCATGAGTGCGCGCGTTGCTTTGTTTATAGTTACCTCTGCATGTCTTCTCCAAAGAAGCTTTGAATCTAGTGTAAGTCCCAGTTGCTTTACTTCTCCTTTGAAAGGAATTTCAGTGCCGTCCATTCTCATTGTTCGGAAGTTTGGCAGGCTTCTTTTGTTAGTAAAATCGACGGACGTAATGGAAAGCATCGCGGGACATACCTGGCCAGTAGTAACGGCTTTCGATCCTAGCGATCGTCTTACGTATCCCAAAGTGACCCGAGCTCGGGTGGTCATGGCATTCGTGGAGGACTTGGCTTCGCAAAAATGAGGGCACTTATAGCTTCCAGGGTATGAATTCTTCGCCTCCTGCGCGCTGTGGGATGTGCCGATAAAGTTGACCGCCTTCCTCAGCATAGTCAGGAAACTTTTCGGGATTTTTAAGGATTTTAACAGTTGTTATTATACTTATATTGAATGTATTTATGTTGTGCTATAAAAGAACTTAGTTCTTACTTCACTAATGCTTTTGTTAATAATAATAATTTCGGCTCTTTTTTTTTTCTCTAACCACCGGCATGTTTGTACTTCAGGCGGGTTCAGCGTGGTTCCACATATCGTCGGTATTGGACGTCAAACTGGTGTTGTTGAAGTTCCAGGGCCCACCTTGCGATCCGGCCCGAGGGACTCTCAATTGAGTTTAGCCATTTTAGAGCGAGATGATCTGTCAGGAGTGTAAACTCGTAACCTTCGAGGTATGGACGCATTTTCCAAATGCCCAAACAATCGCCAAGCATTCTTTCTCCGTCGCCGAGTAGTTTCTTTCCGCATTATTAAGGCTCCGGCTAGCGTAGGCTATTACCTTTTTGGCACCATCCACCTCCTGGGTCAGAACGGCTCCCAACCCGTAATCGCTGGCGTCTGTCTGAAGAGTAAATCTTTAAGAGAAATCCGGGCAGGCTAATATTGGTGCTTTAGTAAACCGGACCTTAAGGATATCGAAGGCCTCTTGCTGCTCGTGGTTCCATTTACAGTGGCGTCCTTTCCTCAACAGGATTTTCAGTGGTTGCACGATGGATGAGAATTCCGGCACAAATCGACGATACCAAGACGCGATTCCTAGGCAGCGTCGTAGCTCTCGGACATTGTTGGGTGGTAGTAAGGTTTCGATGGCTGCCACCTTATCCGGGTCGGTTTTAATCCCTTGGTCGCTGACGACATGACCCAAGCATTTTATTTCGCTTTTGAAAAATTCACATTTAGCCGGGTTAATTTTTAAATTTGCTGCTCGAAGTCTTTCAAACACTTTGGATAGGTTATCCAGGTGCTCCTTCTTTGTTTTACCCGTCACGACAATATCGTCAAGATATGCGAAGGCAAATGGCTCCATCTCAGGTCCAATCACCTTATCCAGGGCTCGTTGAAAAGTGGCGGGTGCCGAGTGCAAACCGAAAGGCATAGCCTTCCACTGAAAATTTGTAACTAAAGACCCTTTCGCTTTGTTCTCTTTAACATTTCCTTAGTTTATTCACAATTCAAAATTGGCGTTACTCTAATGGCAAAAAAAATAAAGTCAAACAGTGCAGTCGTGTTTTTGATATCTTCTTCTGAATTAAATCTTTTAAAGCCAATTTAGTTGTTGGTTTCGCTATAAAACATTTCAAACATTTATTGTGTATAATTGAATAACAAAAGAAATAACAAGTGTATAAAACAAGTATTGGGAATAGCTTATCAGCTAATCTATAAAAAGTTGTAACATTTGAATAACCATTTTGAACATTTCGTGAATGTTTTGCATTTGATAAACATATATTTTTGCAGTTTTGGAAAAAAACAATAACGAAAAAAAAAGAAAAATACACTCATTGCTAAGTGAGAAATAAACACAAACTTAACACAAAACTTATTATAACTATCTAACTGAACAATACCCCGCCGAATATTGGTAGAAACTAATCGAAAGGTTAATCAAATTAAAACAATTGTATACAAAAAAGAAAACTAATAATAAAAATACTTAGCAATAACTATGGCAATGTCCACAAGAACAAAAGTAGCGGTAAAACCGGTTTCATCCCCCTTCACATCTCAAAAAGCGCAAACAGTAAACCAAAGCGTTGAATTGAATATGAACAGCAACATGCAGCTACAACGAGAAATGGAGAAACAGAAGGAGTGTTTAATCGAAGAGATGCGGTCTGCAGTAAAAACTTCGGAAGAGCGAGTTATGGAGAAACTTGGTGAAACGACTGCAGAAATAATGAATTTAAAAAGAACGCTGTTATCATTTGAAAAAAGAGTTGCAGTGCTCGAAAATTTGTGATCTGATTTAAGTGTGCTCCCACAACGAGTAACTCTACTAGAATAAGCTGTGCCTAACCTCAGTGCTCTGCAGGCGGAAATAAAATCTTTAAAATCCCAGCAGGAAAAACAAGAAAATCTTGCTGTTGCCTCGGAAATTCGTATTAATGGTATTCCACATATCGACAATAAATATTTATTTGAGATTTTTGATGTTATTTGTAACTCAATAAATATTCCACTGCCAAAAATTAATAACATTATTCGTTTTCGTCGAAATAATGAATCGCCTTCTAATGTTGATTCAACAATTATTATGGAGCTGGATTCTATACATGATAAAGTTTCATTTAAAAATACAACAACGACTTATTTCGCCTATGCCATGCTGGATTTGACTCTACTGCTCCATTTTATGTGAATGAAAATCTTACAAAATCTAACTACCTGATTATGCAGTCAGCCATACGACTCAAAAAACAGCGAAAATTATGTGCGGCTTTTTCTCTACGCGGACTTGTCTATATTAAAAGAGACAAGAATGATGCACCCATTCGCATTGAATGTCTAAGTGCGTTAGAGCAAATTGGTAATCGAATTTTTCATAGCGATGGGGTACACACTCAGATAGTAGTAAAGATGGGGTACACACTCAGATAACAATAGTAAAGATGTTAAAATTAAGTGTAGATAATGTTATTAAGATGATGTTAAAAAAAATAGCGATCTTAAAAATATAAAATTGTATTAAGAAAAAGTTAACTTTAAGCATTAAAATATAGATAGATAATATATTGACGAAGATTTGGAGATTTTTATAGTTATAGCTATCATGAGTTATAGCTATAACTATAAAAATCTCCAAATCTTTGTCAATATATTTTCTATCTATATTTTAATGCTTAAAGTTAACTTTTTCTTAATACAATTTTATATTTTTAAGATCGCTATTTTTTTTTAATATCATCTTAATAACATTATCTACACTTAATTTTAACATCTTTACTATTGTTTGCAAATCGCACTCTTTTAAACTTCAGGAAAAATTTATTAGCTTCCGCGTTACTAAGTTAATCATTGTTTGGATGTGTTGCCAGATTGTAGCAATTTCTTATATCAATGAGTTTACAGCATAATTTGCTGGGAGGTGCCAAAGACTTCACTTATGCAATGATACGTGTTCTGTCGCGGCAAAGGACTGGTATTAAAATCTGTCATATTAATGCGCAAAGT
Source organism: Dichetophora obliterata (assembly GCA_963920525.1). Taxonomy (NCBI): domain Eukaryota; kingdom Metazoa; phylum Arthropoda; class Insecta; order Diptera; family Sciomyzidae; genus Dichetophora; species Dichetophora obliterata. The sequence continues at coordinate 136,965,645 of OY986437.1, forward strand.
CTGGTGAATAAAATAGACGAATTTAGATACTTGTTTGAATCATCAGATATTGATATTGTGTGTGTATCTGAAACGTGGTTTCTTCCAAACATGTCAAACGTCTTATTTGGTATGAGCGGTTATAATTTGTTTAGAACTGATAGGGTCACTCATGCGGGTGGCGTAGCCATCTTTGTAAAGAATTGCTTTATATGCAAAATAGTGCATCAATCTGAATCTGGCAGCCAGTGTGAAGTACTTTTGTTAAACATTTTAATAGGAGTTAGCAATGTTCTTGTCGGAATCGTGTACAGGCCGAATAAAAATGTCGACTTCAGTCCTATTATCCAAACAATTCAAAACGTAACTTTGTCGTAAGAGCTTACTATTATTGCCGGAGATTTTAATAGTGACTTACTTACTGAAACACATTTGATTCATAATCTGCAGACACTTGGTCTTTTTCCTGGTAATCGGGATGTTCCAACTCACTTTACAAAAACAACATATACACTACTTGATTTAATTATTGTCAATAATATTTCAAAAGTCTTGCTCTACGACCAAGTCACTGCTTCAAATTTCTCAAAACACGATCTTATATATCTTACTTATGATCTACAAACAAGCTTTGCACCAGAAACATTTACTTATCGTGGTTTTAAAAATATTAAATATTATCTATTGAGGGAGGATGTAGCATATACCAATTGGAGGTTGATCTACGCTATGCCGTGCATAAATGACTAATTATTTTTTCTTAATTCCAATGTTAGACTTTTGTATGACAAATTTGTTCCTGTTATAACTAAAAGCTCACTTCCAACAAAACGTCCATGGTTTAACAGTGAAATTAAGGCTATGATCAGGAACAGAAATAATGCCTATAATTGATGGAAGCGTTATAAAATTGGAGGTTTTTAAATTAAATTCAAAGAAATTAGAAAAAATGTGAATGCCATGATTAAGAAAGCAAAAACTAAATTCTATGAATCTAAATTCAGCAATGCGGTTAATTGCAAACAAAACTGGAAAGTTATTAGAGAAATTGGTATAACTAAAAATAATGGTGTGTGTCTTGATACAGGCATAGCTGATGAACTAAACAACAAATTTATCACTAATAATACTCCACCAGCTGACATCGAAATTTTTCGTCATAATAGAATTTCCTCAAACTCTCGATCCTTTAGTTTTGCTTGTGTGGATCAGTTAGAAGTTTTACGCTGTTTTCTATCAATAAAGTCCAATGCAACAGGCTTTGATGAAATGCATCCTGTTTTTATAAAAGCTCTATTACCTATGCTGCTACCATATATAACACACATTTTTAATTGCCTGATTACTTGCTCCACTTTTCCCACTTGTTGGAAAACTGCAAAAATTATTCCCTTGCGAAAGGACCGGGATGAGTATCGTTCTATTGCTATATTGCCGTTTACTTCAAAAGTTTTCGAAAAAATTCTTTATACTAAAATGAGTTGTTTTCTTAATGAAAACTCAATGATAACTGAAAAGCAGTCGGGCTTCAGACCCAAAAGAGGATGTGTGACAGCTCTTTTTCAGGTGACAGAAGATATTCGCAAAGCCGTAGACAATAACAATGCTACATTTCTTACGCTTCTAGATCATTCAAAGGCATTTGATACGGTTGACCACGCGCAACTGTGCATGAAACTAAGTAACTTTTTAATTTTTCTAATTCTGTTGCAAAACTTATTAAGTCTTACCTGTTTGATAGGAGTCAGGCTGTATGCGTTAAGGAAGTGGTGTCACTCCTAGCATCTGTTTCTAAAGGTGTGCCACAAGTTTCAATATTGGGACCATTACTTTTTTCTTTGTATGTCAATGATATTGTCAATGTCCCAAGGCATTACAGCATGCATCTGTATGCAGACGATGTTCAATTATACATTCACTCTAAACCTTCAGAAATCATAGAGTGCGTTGATAAGCTATCCTCTGATCTCAAGCTCATATTTAATTGGGCGTCCAGCAATGGATTATATCTTAATCCATCCAAGTCCAAATGTATTGTTATCAACAAAAATCGATTGGATCTAAGCTCAATTCCAAGTATTAAACTGAATGATTCTGAAATTAATTATGTTTAATGTGCAAAAAATTTAGGTATAACTTTTAATCGTTTTCTAACATGGAATAACCATATAAACATAGCTGTTGGGAAAGTTCAATTTTTTACACCGTTTAAAATAAGATTACTATTAGCAAAAACATACTTAATTCCAACCCTACTGTATGGATGTGAAATTTTTGGCAACTGTGATATCATCAGCAAAGCTAAACTAAACGTTGTCTTTAACAATATTGCAAGATATATATATGGACTTAGCAGAACTGATCACGTTTCACGTTATTCTCGGCAAATTTTTCAAATGCCCTTAAATAATTTTATAGATTTTAGAACAATCTTGCTTCTTCACAAGATTGTACGTACAAAAATTCCGTCACAATTGTTTGACATCCTGAGTTTTTCACGTTCTGAAAGGAACAATAACATTTTACCTATACGGCATTCTGGTCTTTTTTCTGAACGACAGTTCTTTGTTCACGCGATAAGGCTTTGGAATTCATTTCCCAGAAGTATTCAGTCAATCAGCAACGCATCACAATTTAAAAACAAACTCTCTAACCATCTTACCTAATAAATTTCTTTTAATATTCAAGTAAAGTAAACTGTCACTTGTTGAATAATGTTGTCTAGTGAACGTAGTGTTGTTAACCTATTTTTAAATTAATGTTAAGTTTTGAATTTTTAATTGTCATGTTTATTTAGTTCACTTACTTTAATTAAATTTAATCACTCTTGTTTTATGTTTTTAACTTCATGTTGCTAGTGCTTTAGGTTTGCAACTCTTTCACCTAACTTACTAGAAGGAAGCTTAACTAACGTAATATGTCTACGGCTGTGTTTACGGCTATGTTTACGACGCTAAGAGTGAAGCAAAATATTAACGTTAGAAGGAGGCTTGACCTACGTAATATGTCTCCAGCTATGTTTTCGGCGCTAAGAGTGAAGCAAAATATTAACGTTAGAAGGAGGCTTGACCAACGTAATATGTCTACAGCTATGTTTTCGGCGCTAAGAGTGAATCAAAATATTGACGTTAGAAGGAGGTTTGACCAACGTAATATGTTTAGGGCTATGTTCACGGTACTAAGTAAATCAAAATATTAACTTTAGAAGGAGGCTTGACCAACGTAATATGTCTACAGCTATGTTTACGGTACTAAAAGTAAATCAAAATATTAACGTTAGAAGGAGGCTTGACCAACGTTATATGTCTACGGCTTTGTTAACGGTACTAAGGGTAAATCAAAATATTAACGTTAGAAGGAGGCTTGACCAATGAAATATGTCTACGGTAAATCAAATAGACACTAATTCCACCAGGTAACATTCACCACTTCCCAGACACGTTTGTTGAACGTCCGATTCCTTTGACTGCACGATGATTAATCCGGTGTTACGGCTTGTGTATATCCAACCACTTTGACTGCACGATGAATACTGTGATTTCTATAGGTCCAACCACTTTGACTGCACGATGACTTCTGCTCGTACTGCACGTCCGATGCTTTCAACTTCACGCTGAACAAGAGACTGAGTTCATGCAGCGACTCGCCTTTTATTGCCTTGCTCGTAGCTGCTTGCCGCACTATGACGTTAAAAACCTGTTCTCGCTCTCACTGTTTCGTCTTGTTGTGTATGTATTGTCTTGCTGGTAGTTGCATGTGGCGTGATGTTAAAACCTGTTGGGCTGCTTCTAGTTTTGTGTTGCTATGCCAGAGTGATCTCGGTATCAATTGCATGTGGCGTGATGATGCTAAAACTTTGATGCTAAAAAGTTCCCTGTAGGAGTTCCCGGAATGATTGCGTGGGTATAGGCTCATCATAGGGAAAGAAAAGGAAGAAATCCTTAGTTTCTTGGGCCCCAGCTCCAGGCTGACCACAGAGAGGTCCCCGTGACTAAACTGAGGGAGAATAAAGCAATTCAAGTTAACTTTCACTAAAATACAAGTTCGAGTTTTACCTTTGTTAGACACATAGTAAATTTTATAGTTTGGTGTATTCAGGCCAAGGATTTTGTTGTTGTTCATCCAAGGTTCCTGAATCAGCACCAAGTCGACATCGCCCGTTGCCAGGTGACGCTGGAGAGCAGCCGAAGCTGCTTTGCAGTGATGCAAGTTAATTTGGAGTACCCGGAATATCCTTAGGTACTCCAACAACCGTGGTGTCAGCCTCTTCGTCGCTGAGGGGCTCCTCTGACGGAGCCTGCTCCTTTAGGAGATTTGTCATCGCCGTCGCTAGTTCGAATGCGGATGATAACTCATCCTCGCTTCCAGAAACAAACTCGTCGATGTCGCTAGGATTCTCAATCTTGGCACTACAGACCGCACGATTTACGAGAGACACCGTGTCCGTTTTATAGATTCTTGGGTGAATCTTGCTAAACCCATAGTTTAGGGTACATTTGTCCTTGTTTAGTTGATCAAGACATTCATTGTTAAGGATCAACAAAACCTCCATCTTGGATTTCTTGGGATCGGTTTTAGCATCCTCAGCTTTAGGTTCCAACTTCACCACCTTCCAGTTTTAAGTTGATATGGCTGAGTTGAAGACCTTCAGCATTTCCAGAATTTCCTCAGGTTCAGATGGAGTGACTGGAACCCGGACTCTGGCTCTTGGTCTTGACGGAATTTCGTTCCAATTTACAGCTTTTAGACGAGCGCCTGGGTAGACCTCACCAACTTTTCCAATCGCCGCTTTAAATAGCTCAGCGGATCTTTCATTTTCACAGGCCATCAGCTTGACATTGCCCTGAAACCATCCTGCATCCGTGCATGACGGAGGTGGTCCAGGGTTCAGGACCTGCAAGGCGACCTTAGCGAGCGAAGCTTCTATCCAGCTCCATTGGTGCTTGGGTATCTTACCATCCTCGCTGTTCTGGTCTATCACCCTTACAATTGTGCTGTTCTTAGCAACCTCTGCAAAGGATCTTGACCCTACACCATGAGCTTTAGCCGTCTTGGCGGTCGGGTTCTGGGTAGGTTCCTCCACATAAGTCCGGTAAGACCTTTTTTGCCCACTCAATATCCTCCTTAATTTTTTGTATGTCGCTCTTCGAGACCTGATCCTCCTTAATAAGGTCAGTGGCCAGACGTCGAAGAATTCGGGATGCCTTTTTGCGGTCTGCGTAACCTGCTTTAAAAGGATCCCTTCTTTCATAATCGGCCGCCCTAGCACTGACCATTGGGATTACCTTAGCCCCTGATCCACTAGATGAACCCGCGTTTCCGCGTCGATTACCACCGATGCACAGGCTTTCGATGTGCTTGCTGTTGTTGAGAGGGGTCGATGATTTGATGGTATCACCATCATCGACTGACTCTTATTTGTGATTGAGGAGCCTGGAGGTACCACAGCTCTTTCATCGGAACATGAAGTCCCTACCGGGTTTTTTGTTAGGGTTCCGGATCCCCTTTTGGGTGTTGAAGTTTTTGTTGTTTGATTTATGTTTTCCATATTAGATCCCACGAGTGGCGGAGAGAGGAAGGTCGACCCAGGCAGAGATCCGCAGTACCTGGGTAAGGCTGATTAGAACCGGAGGACGCCAGGTATCCGGAGCACACCGTTCAAGACCGGGCAATTATTTTAAACTGGGTCCCCGGCCAGGCTGATCCTCGGCACGGTACGTGTGACACCTTGATCCGACCCAGGGGGAAGAGAAGGGATACTAGGGGGAAAAGGATGCAGTCGTGGTTGTTCTCACAGAATTTGTAGGGTAACACAACCCTGTGAAGAAGGTAAGCCCCCACACCCAGCGATTGGATGGACCACTTACGTCAAGGTGCTGCCAGAGTCGTGAGGGTCAAGCCTCCTTCTAAAGTTAATATTTTGATTTACTTAGTACCGTGAACATAGTCCTAAACATATTACGTTGGTCAAGCCTCTTTCTAAGGTTAATATTTTGATTTACTCTTAGTACCGTGAACATAGCTGTAGACATATTACGCTGGTCAAGCCTCCTTCTAACGTTAATATTTTGCTTCACTCTTAGCGCCGTAAACAGAGCCGTAAACATATTACGTTGGTTAAGCCTCCTTCTAACGTTAATATTTTGCTTCACTCTTAGCGTCGTAAACATAGCCGTAAACACAGCCGTAAACACAGCCGTAGACATATTACGTTAGTTAAGCTACCTTCTAGTAAGTTAGGTGAAAGAGTTGCAAACCATATTAGATCCACTCCACGGACATTATCCCAGTCTACACGCAAGATACACGTTCCACCATCCGATCGTAACAAACGCCCTACATGTGACCACTTGCCACTCAACATCGACAAGTCCCACTATGACATAATCCCAGAAAATACCACGCAACGTCGACAACTCCTACCACGCAGGAAGCACCAGGGAGCGCGCTAACGTCGTCTATCTCTACCACGCTACAGCCCCAGGAAACACGCTAGCGTCGCTCGTCTTCATCGCATCGCTTTCTCCAGAACTACGTACATCGTCACAAGGACAAGTCTCCGTCACGTCATCTTCTCAAGGGCATCAGACATCGAAATAAGATCCAGGTTAAAACATCGGTGCATTACTGAGTGTGTGTAAGGTCCTATACCATTAAGCCATTAGAGTAACGCCAATTTTGAATTGTGAATAAACTTAGGAAATATTAAAGAGAACAAAACGAAAAGGTCTTTATTTACAAATTTTCTGCAACGAACGCTGGACACCGGCGAGTATACCCCAGCTGTAAAAATCCGGAAAACGGATGTTCGTTACAACTGTTTGTTGCGCAAAGTGTCCATCAGTCAATTGGACAAGCACTATATTATGTTGTCTTTGGCCAGCACATGATGACTCATTATGTAAAGATTACATAATCCTGAAAAATCTTAACTTGCTTTAAGAGGGTTCAGAGGGGTTAAAACGAGAAGACGAGTTTTCGGTAATACGAAGTTTAATTCATAAAAAAATGAAAGATTTATGTGACCTTAATACCCGATCATATAATTTGCATTCTCGCCGTCGTACGTTTGAAATTGGTCAAGAAGTGACCAGACGTAATTTTTGCCAAAGGAATTTACTTAAACATTTTAACGCCAAATTGGCTCCAACAGGAGTTAAAGCCATTGTTAAACAAAAGCTTGGTAATGCATATTACGTGCTGACTGATTTAGAGGGGAAAACGCAAGGCACATATCATGCGAAACATATTTGGTAGCGGTTAGTTGGAATCCTTCTTTTTATGTTGTTCTCGAAGTTTGGGTACGATTGGGATAAACGTGTAGGTAACAAAAAGTTGTTGTGCCAAGTTCACTACAAATAGACTGCTCGCACTCCTGATTTTTTTCTGTCTTAACGACCTTGGGTAAACTGAACTAAGTTGGAAATCTAAAAGTTAGCTACACTTTTCTGACATTTGCCTGCAGCTGGCTTTTGTCAAGAATCTGTTTTGTTGGGGTGAAAACTCTCAAGCGTCAAATGGTCGTTTGACAGATAGTACAGGGTCCGCCATCTAACGTTTTTTTTCAACTAATGCTTATTTCGTGAATGGTAACACTTAGCTCATGTCTGATTTGACACATAATTAGTTTTATCCTTCCGCTGAGCAATAATGGTTGTGTATACGCTTGAACAACGCTGGAAAATATTGCGACATACTTTGAAAATCATGATGGCGATTTTGCCAAAAAAAAAATCATATTTTCAGATGAAGCTCATTTTGATCTTGGCGGGTATGTAAACAAGCAAAATTGTCGCATTTGGGGCACAGAAAACTCGCACGCATACATTGAAAAGCCGCTGCATCCAAAACGAGGCACTGTTTGGTGCGGATTTTGGTCCAGAGGCATAATTGGGCTATTTTTCTTCGAAAATGAGCAAGGAGTGGCCGTTACAGTCAATGGCGATCATTAGCGGGCCATGTTGAAGAATTTTTGTTCACAAAAATTTAAGAGGAGGATATTGGCAACATTTGGTTTAAAGAGGAGGGGCGCTACGTGCCACACAGCCGAAGCTACACTCGATGTTTTGCGCCCTGTTTTTGAAGATCGCATTATCAGCCGCAGAGCTGTTGCCGTTTGGCCACCTCGGAGCTGCGATTTGACACCGTTAGACTATTTTTTGTGGAGTGCCCTCAAAGATAAAGATAAAGAAAGAGTGCCTCCCCAATTGTGACAGGTAAGGCGACAGTTGTTTCCATGCTCGGACAGAGGAAACAGTACGACCTGCTCAACCGGAAGAGTTTTTTCTCATCGGCTCAACCGGTAAAACCATTGTGTTGTGCCGTTGTTCGGTCGGGAGTTTGAATTCAAATTCAAACCTGAGCTGGGTGTTCAACTCTGAAGCGATTAAATTTATTTGAAGTTTGTTTGTTTTTGCTTGCCTTGGGTGTCTGGGTCAGCCCGTTGTTAATGATTGCCTCCATTGCGATACTTGTAAAATTTTTCAGTTTTTTTTTATTTCTGAGTTAAGTACTTGTTAAAGTCTTGTCATGGTATATACTCCCAGTTTGATTGCAACCCTTGCTTGGCTATACAACCACGCTTTGGTTTGATGTTGTGTTCACCAGTGTATTATGGAGCCTATCACGATGTAGGGTTCGGGTGTGAAGTTTAGTGGGAATTTTACCCTGTTTACCACATATCAAGAACGGACCTGCAATAAAATTTGGTAGTCGTTTTTTTGGGGCAGAGCTAGAGTATTGTACAGTGCAAACGGTGCCTATCGTTTTCTGACTTATTAAAAACTCATAACAAATAAGCAGGTTTATCTATAAGTACACGACACCATGGCAAATGCACAACATCGTGAATGACCCTAATATTATCGGGCATCTAGGTCTTTTCTACCATGAACGCCATCTGGGGCCCCCATGCGAAATAATCACGATTTCCTTTTCTTTTGTCCGTCTTGTAACATGTGCTTGTTTGGACATCCGCCAACGCAAGCTGATAGGTGTCATCGACTGGGCGTGGGACATAAGCGACGTTGGTGACATCTGGAAATGGGTGACCGACTTACGACAAGAACAGGCAACCAAAATCGCTGAAACGGCAACTTGCCCATGTAAACACCGTAAACGCAGTGTTAACTCACCCTACGAGCTGAAGACATATGAACCAACACCAGAGGACAGCTCTGGTGACAAATAGATCAGCATCGTTGCTTTCTTTTCGTTAGATAACGCTACCGCATTTTTTCACTTTACTCTACGTGCTGCGCAAAAAGGTTGGAAGCTTTTCTGCTAACCGAAAACTAGTAAGGTATATTTTCTGATTATATAATAAAAAAAATAAAAATTTATTTAATCAAAAGGTAAAATACTCTTTGCATCGGTAGGAGCTGCAATTTTATTTGGCGTGTAGTGATTTTGGTGACGAGTGGTAACAAGAGCGTGAATCTTCTTTGTGGGTTAGGATTTTGTGTCTACAGCGTTGAGCAGCGTGAGCAGTAAAAGCTTCCACCGCACCACTCGGTGCTTCATCAGCGTTTTATTTGTGTTCAATAGTGCTCTGCGGCGACTGGAGCTCCGTAGGAAATGCAATATACACTTCAAGTGCCACCACCACCATTCGCTCAGGTACCAGCAGCACAACAGCACGCAACTACCACGTTTACCAACTACCACAGCCACCGCCACCATTCGCTCAGATACCAGCAGCACAACAGCACGCAACTACCACGTCTACCAACTACCACAGCCACCACCACCATTCGCTCAGGTACCAGCAGCACAACAGCACGCAACTACCACGTCTACTTACTACCACACGCACCAACTATGCGAACCTAGTGCACGGCCTACCAACCGCGAACATTCACCATTAAAGAGTGCACGGCAGCGTAACAAAAGCTAACGCGTCGTTGGTCCCGTCATTGCCAGCGTACCCAGCTGGCGCCTCCAAACACCATCAGACCCAGTCCACTACCACTTGCTCCGAATGAGTACTCCGCTGGTCACGCTGTGCCAATACTCAATACCCCGACCATAGCTACCACGTCATCTAAATCAGCAGCGGTGCTACCCAACCCCGGCACTCCACTGTGCCCAAACATGATAGTAGTGGCATAAGCTCGCAACTGTCACCACCAACCTCATTAACAGCCATTGCAACAACAATAGCAACCATTCTCTACATCAACAACAGCGCTAGCCTCAACAACCACAGCAAGCAACAGACACCGCCAACACCAGCTAAGAATCAACCTATGGGACACCAGGTTTTTTGTTCATTTTTATTTTACGATATTAGTACTTGCGACAATATTAATTGAAATCTAAAATTATATATGTCTTTTTTTGTAACTAAAAATTGACTATTTTTAAAATCTAACTCTAAGCTGATATAAAAGAAAACCAAAATCACGACCTTAGCCTAAAATTAAAATAATATTTATTTTCTTCCTTTGGTGTTGTATAAGCTTGGTTACAACTTCTCATAATGTCCAATAAAACATTTGTATTACTACCAAAAATATAAATCGAAAACTAGAAGAGGATATACCAATTAAGAAATCGAAAACTAGAAGAGGAGATACCAATTAGAAAATCGAAAACTAGAAGAGTAGAGACAAAGTAGAAAATCGAAAACTAGAAGAGTAGAGACAATGTAGAAAATCGAAAACTAAAAGAGTAGAGACAAAGTATAAAATTGAAAACTAGAAGAGTAGAGACAAAGTATAAAAAATTTAAAACTAGAAGAGTAGCAGCTTAACCATATGAGACCAATAATTTAAGTCCTTTAATCACATGTAAACCAACAAGCACTAATCACCGATGAATAGGCGTCGGTTACCTTTTTTTTCATTTAGCGATGGTACTTAAACCAAGGTATTTATAACGATAACGAAACAAAACAGATACTAAACTTTGAAGAAATTACAACACCTAAAAAAAAAATTTTTTTCTTTAAAGAAAAATACAAGAACACAGATGATCTTAAACTAAACTAAAACGAGATCGAAAACAAGTAAATAAATAAAACTAGAATATAAATAAACTTAAACTAAACCAAAATTCTCATGAGGTAAAAATAGAAATAAAACTAAAATGAACCTTTACTAAATTAAAAATTGATTCAGGTTAAACTCGATTTTGATTCGAAATTGAAATCTATTCGAATTGAATAAATATGGAAGCCAGTTTAAATTGGAAATAAATCAATTTAATTTTGAATCGAATGGAAGGGAATTTGAATTTCAAATCAAAGTTAAATGAATTTACATTGAAACTGAAAGCAAAATCAAGCTAAGTTAACATAAAGAAATTTATATCCAAAGTAAATAAAAACCAATTTAAATTGAAATTCAAATTCGAAATCAATGTAAATTAATATTAAAGTAATAATTTAAATCAGTTTTTAACAAAAACTTAAAACGTAAAATACAATGGGGAAAAAAACGTAATGAAAGACGTATATTAAACCAAAAGATATCTAAAACAATTTCATTTGAAATTGAAGCGATTTTAATGGAAAGAAGACAGTACACTAAGTTTAAGATTGAATTAAAATAATCAAAAAATAAAAAAATGTAAGCAATATTTCAAAAACATTTAAATTTATTAATGTATTGAAATATGAAAAGTAAAGTTTCTGCACTGGAAAAAGAAATTAATTCTTACTTGTTGATTACTATGAAAAATTAATTACTTTTTTCAGTACACTGAAAAATGAATACCATATAAAACAAGTTATTATATAAAACAATTAATTGCCTTTATCAGCACATGGAAAAAAATTAATACTTACCGTTTGATAACAATGAAAAATTAATTACTTTTTTTAGTTCACTGAATAATGAATATTTGCAGTTTAGATTATATCAAAAACCACAAACTTATTACTTACTTTTTAGGTGCCCTGAAAATTTAATACTCACTTTTGTTAGCAATGTAAAATTAACTTCATTTTCAGTACACTGAGAAAAAAATTAATACTTACCTGTTTATTTACAAAGAAAAATTAACTTCATTCTCAGTACACTGTAAAAAATTTAATACTTACTTTTGATAACAATAAAAAATTTGCTTTATTTTCAGAACACAGAAAAAATTAATACTTACCAGTTTATTTACAATGAAAAGTTAACTTAATTTCCAGTACACTGAAAAAAAGTTAATACTTACCTGTTTATTTACAAGGAAAATTTGACCTTATTTTCAGTACACCGAAAAAAATTTATACTTGCCTGTTTATTTACAATGAAGAATTAACTTCGTTTTCAGTACCCTGGAAAAATTTAATACTTTACGTTCAGTATATACAGAAATTAATTTAAAAAACTTTAAAATTTTTATACGTACCTTTAGTACACAACAAAAATTTTAAGTCTACGTTATGACGTTTACGTTCAGTACTCTGAAAAATTGTAATAATTAATTTTTTCCCCTGAAAATTTTGATACATACTTTGTAATTTATATTACAAATTTTTTTTGTCCTCTATATTGAAAAGTTATAAGTTACTATGCCAGTGTATGCATGTTCTATCATAATTTTATAATTTGGTGTTAATATATAAATCTCGATGTTATGGTTAACATATGTAACGAACCTCCGGCGCTACAACACTTTCCAGCCAGGGTAATGCTCAGCGGCTGTCCGGGGTTCTTTCCAAGAATTAGGGTTGGAGGTTTTGGTGATGGTCCGCTCGCACTCCTTTTTTAAGGGAGCACTATTCGGCGCGCGGATCGTAGGTGTGGGCTCTGGTTCCCTTGGTGACTGGCGACGATGCTTGTGGTCGGTCCGGTCACGTTGAATTGTCCTCGTCCGATTTGGTCAAAGGAGAGGAGTTCGGTGGTGGGGTTGGCGAGAGTGCAGTTTGCACAGGGATTCGAGTGAGGTATTCTCGTATAGAGATGGGATGGTGCGTGCCAGAATTCGCAGAGATTCGCAGGACGCAACCTTCAAGTTCGAAGTTCTGGTCAGCGCAATGGGTAGGATTAGGATTGAGGAGGTGTGTGTGAAACAAAGTTCGCAGAGATTTGCAGGACGCAACCTTCAAAATCGAAGCTTTGTTCCAGCGCACGGGCTAGGGTTAGGTTTAGGTGTGTGTGTGTGTGAAACAAAGTTCGCAGAGGTTTGCAGGACGCAACCTTCAAATTCGAAGCTTTGTTTCAGCGCACGGGCTAGGATTTGGATATGGTGGGTTTATGTGTGTGACAGAGTTCGCAGAGGTTTGCAGGACGCAACCTTCAAATTCGAAGTTCTGCTACAACACGAAGGTCAAGTTGGGATATCTTACGGAGTGGCTTCGTAGAGAGCTGGATGTGTGCGTGACAGAAATCGCAGAGGTTTGCAGGACGCAACCTTCAAATTCGATGTTCTGGTCAGCGCAATAGTCAGGATTAGGATTGGGAATGATGGGATACCTTACCGTCTTGGTGTTGGTTGTCCGTCCGACCTGTTTCCTGTATAGTTAAACTAATACTTCACTATGTCCAGCGCTAATTAAAAAGACGTCTGCTCCGCTTGATGTCTCTCACAAGAATCTTTTATTTCAGAATTCAAAAATGACTAACTAGTGGCCGGCACCAGCGTCGTGTTACAAATACATATGTATTCTTATTGAGATAGCAATACATGTTTCCGTTGCCCGAGCGAGCAACTAAATAAAAATAATAATTCATGTTTTCGCTTATTATCTATGTTAGTGTGTGTGTTGCTATTTTAAGGGGAAACCTTCTGTTTCGCTTATATACTTAGAGTTTGTAATACAGGGTGAGTATGTTAATTCGTTACTTAAGTGTTAAATACTTTAATGCTATATTTTAGCTTATAATATGTGTTGATAATTTCTGTATATTATAATGTATATTTAGTTTAAGATAAAGAAGATGATTTACAAATGTTAGTTTTTAGCATCTTAGTGTTAGAAATAATAAAAATAACTTGATGTATGTTTTGTTTAAGCTGTACCTACGTAGCAGCTAAACTTTGAATATTTTCTTATATATAAAATCAAATACCGTGCATGGCGTGATGCGGCAGGGCTTGTTGTAGTTGTTTGGTGTGTTTGCCTGTATTGGGGCGTCTCTTCGTTATCGCCGGTTGCCATGTAGATTATGACGACTTGTGCTGTAACTTGTTGTTGTTGTGGCTACTGGCTCGTGCCGTAGCTGTTGTCTTGAGTAGAAGACGCTGTGGTTGATGTTGATGTTGTTGTTGTTGTTGTCGTTATTACTAGCTCGTGCCGTAGCTGTTGACTTATGTAGTAGGCGCTGTAGTTGATGTTGATATTAATGTTGTTGTTGTTGTTATAGCTGTTGTCTACTGTTGCTTGTTAAACGGCCGGTTCTCTTGCCGCCGCTTATGTTAAGGGCCGGTTGCGGTGGGCCGTTTGTTGCAAGGCCGATTTCAGTGGGGCCGTTCATGGTGAGGGCCGGTTGCGTGGGCCGCGTATAGTGAAAGCCTCATTGTGAGGGCCGGTTTTGACCGTCGTCAAAAGGGGTCCTTACACCCCCCTGTTAGTCCCGGGGAGAAAGCGCTATTGCTCTACCGGATCGTCCTAAACGGATCCGATAGCGGACGTTCTCGATGAGCGTGCTGATGACCTTCCTGGTCCCAGGCTTATGCCGTGCTTGAGCGTTGCGAATTCGCTGTTGCAGTTTGGCTGGCCAAGCTGGGTTGATTCCGTGGTGGCTTTCGATTTGGAGTGTTGGTACTTTTCCGACATCTTGTATGTCGGTGGGCTCTGTGGTGCTAAATGTGGCCACGGTCGCGTGTTCGACCTGCGATGGGTCTCCGGTTGGGAGAGCGGGCTCTTCAGGCTGGATGAGCCAACCAATGCAGGATCCAGGGCGGCTTTCGTCGTCCGTGTCGTGGTAGCGACCTGAATCGTCGTTGAATAGTTGGGCCGCTGGCTCGACGAAGTATGGAGCCGGTTCTAAATCCCAGCCGGCGTAGTATGTTGGCTGTAGGCTGTGCATTTCGTCGTCTGGCTGTTCGCGCGGGTTGACGCATAGTTGCTCCAGGATGCTGATCGTTTGCTGGATGTCTGGGTTTGGCATGAATGATGATACCATGTGTTTGTCGTCGAGTTGATCAGATGGCCAGAGGCTGGCTGCTGTCTTGACGTCTGTTGGCGAAGAGCCTGTGTCTGCGAGCTGCATGGGTACTACCTCGAAGGCGGCTATGTCGTCGTCCATGGGTGACGGCATATTCGTGGCGTCTGGCGAGGTGTAGTGGAGTTGTGGCGACGTCCAGAATTCCTGCTGGGCTGTGGTCGCGTTGATGTCGCAGTTTTTCTCGTTGTATGAAATAAGAGAAGGGGTGTTTCCAACGATGCTGTTGTGTTTGACGCTGATTGACGGTTTGATGGGTAATTATCACCTGTTGACCATATTTTAACTGTGAGGTCGTCTGTAGCGGTTGACCTTTGCTGAACGTTTGTGGCCAATTTGAGTTTGGCGTTTGCTGTGTAGTGGGCGTTGTTTGTTGCGTCATTTTTTGGTTGATGAATTTTTGTGACGGTCGCATTTTGGTGTAGCGATCGTGATTTACGGCATTTGATGCTTACTGCAGGTGTGCCCTGTAGGTGGCTGGCGTTGCTTCTGGGCACTTGATGGCCAGTTGAAGAGTGGCAAAATCTTGACTTGTGCCACTTGAAGATTTTCTCTTTTGATGGCCATGCGGTTGGCATGATTGTAACCATATCTTGTTGACGGCAGGGACATGTGGTGTGATGGCCTAGTGTGATGAACCGTGACGTCACACTTCCTGCTGTGCTGTGACATCTTGATGGCACTGTGCGTGGCCATGATGATGGGGTTTTCCGTATTTGTAGTAAATTGCCTTGTGTGTTTGGTGTTACTACGTTGCCTTTCGTATGATGCTTTATGGTGACCTGGCTGCAGGTGCACGTAGCTGTCGTTGCAGGTAGTTGGGGTAGTTTTTAGTGCAGATACGTGCTGCAGGTCCTAGTTGGTATCGCAGATGGTGCTGCGGGTCCCTTTTGATGTCGCAGGCGGTGCTGCGGTGGCACTTGATGATGCAGGGTCTGTGTAGCGATGCAGCTTGGGTGCAGTCGTTGTTGTGTAATAACCAATTGATGACGCAGTTGGGTTGCGGGCTTCCAGTTGTTTTGACGCGGTTAGGGCCGCGATTGTTTCCAGTTGTTGACGCGGGTTAGGGCCGCGGTAGCTTCCAGTTGTTGACGCGGATTAGGGCCGCGGTTGTTTCCAGTTGTTGACGCGGGTTAGGGCCGCGGTGACTTCCAGTTGTTGACGCGGATTAGGGCCGCGGTGGCTTCAAGTTGTTGACGCGGATTAGGGCCGCGGTAGCTTCCAGTTGTTGACGCGGGTTAGGGCCGCGGTGGCTTCCAGTTGTTGACGCGGATTAGGGCCGCGGTAGCTTCCAGTTGTTGACGCGGATTAGGGCCGCGGTGGCTTCCAGTTGTTGACGCGGGTTAGGGCCGCGGTGACTTCCAGTTGTTGACGCGGATTAGGGCCGCGGTGACTTCCAGTTGTTGACGCGGATTAGGGCCGCGGTGGCTTCCAGTTGTTGACGCGGATTAGGGCCGCGGTATCTTCCAGTTGTTGACGCGGATTAGGGCCGCGGTGGCTTCCAGTTGTTGACGCGGATTAGGGCCGCGGTGGCTTCCAGTTGTTGACGCGGGTTAGGGCCGCGGTACTTAAAACATGTAGACTTATGAGGAAATGTAGCGAGATTCGTTGTCGGAGAAAACTTCGCTGATGTGTACTGCTCTGCGGCGGGATTCCTGGGTCCCATATCCCGTGTTGTGCGTAAGTCTTTGCTTTAGGACATTGTTGACTCACTGTTTTAGTTGAAGAAGTGATGGATCCTGTAGTTGCAGATGGCCAGTCATCATCTGGGTCAGGTGGCTGCGTTTTCCAAGACTTTCCTGTGACGTATGAGACGTTTGGTATGAAAACTGCATGCGGGAGCGGTAGCGCTAGTAGTAAGATCATGAACATCGGAAGTAGATTTGTAGGTATTTTCATATTATTGTTGCGTGGCGCTGGTGGCCTTTTAGGATGTGGTTGCAAAAATGGTGCTGTTGGCCGTATGTGTTTGGCCTGCCTATCTGGAGCTGGTGGCCCCTCGTGACTTCTCTGCTTGTCAGGCGCTGGTGGCCCTTCGCGATTGTGTGGGTTAGGTGACAGCTCTTCCTGGTCCGATAGCTTGAACGGCGTTGATAGTTCATGTGTTTTCTGCTTGTCTGGTGCTAGTGGACCTTCAAGGTTATCCTGTGTACTTGGTGTAAGTGATTCGTCATCACTTCGAATTACGCACGCTTGGATTTCTGGCGGGCGTGTGTGTGGCGATGGTTGGCCAGTGGGTGGCATGTGGAGCCCCGTCTGAAGTATCTGCCGGTCTATGATGTCATCATCGTTCTGCGGTTTATCTTTTGAAGATGTGGTTGAGATCGTTGATTTCATGGCCTCTGCTGTATCTATAGCTTTGGTAGCTGCTTCTATAGATTCGTGGACCGCGTGTGTGGGATTTGCAGCGAAATTTGTCTCGCAGATTTTGATTTCTGCGCCGCTGGATTCTGTGGACTGGTCGCCAGTAGTTGGAGTGATCGCAGGTTCCACGTTTTTGGCGCTAGCCAGTTCGGCTGCTGCTTCTTCGACTTCGGGCGGCTGGTCTGCCACTGGTGGCGTATCTTCAGTAACTGCTACGTCCGTATTTAGGGACGTCTCTTCGTTTTGCCGATCATCTTCTACGCTTTGCTTGTCTGGTACTTCTGGCGGCTGAAGGGTTGGCGTTGGCTGCATTTTTGGCTTATCTGGCTCATTATCTTCTGGCGTTGTTACAACTTTGCTTGTCGGCTGTTGCGATGGTGCTACAATAGTTGTCGGCTCGTTGGTGCTAGGCGTGGTGGGCATCACCGTGGCCGCTGGTTCCGATGCGGCGAGAGTTGTTTGAATTGTTTGCGGTTTGCTGTATAGCATCTGTTCGTTTTCCTGTTGGTTTTCCAAAATGTCTTGTTGTCGAGCTTTTCCCGAATCCGTCGTTCGTGTGTGGAAAGCGTCCATGGGAGCTTTTGCGTCGAGTGGCGGAACTTCAAGCTCGATTCGGGGTGCCGGTGGCTTCGAAGTGGGTTCGGATTGTTGTAGCTTAGGTAGGCAGCAGGTACAGGGCGGCATCTGCCACTCCGTGAGAGATGGGAGAAGTTGTGGATAATCGCAACTTTCCGGCGCTCGTTTTTGTCGTGAGGTCGGTGTAGCAGATTTCTTAGCTCTTCGAGCGGTCGGTTTTGTAGTGGGCGGCTGTTTTGGTGGTGCCGGCTCTTTTCGTGGCTCGCTGCGGGCTACTTCTTTAGCTTCCTGCTGGTACTTTAGTTGGAGCTGCTGCCGTAATTCTTCGAACATTTGCATTCGAAACTGTAGGGGGGTTATGCGGTTTCCTGCGACTCGTTTTGGGGTTTCTACGTCAATGACAGCTGGGGCTGCTTTCGGAGTAGGTTCCGATGGCCGTTTCAAAGGTGGACAATAATTTCCGTATGCCATCGGTTGTGGTTTTGGTGTTGGCAACGTTCTTATGGTCGTGAAGAGGACTGGAGCTTGGGTTGGTTGTGACGTTGTTGGGCTCGTAGGCGGTTTTTGATTACTGCGATTTGTCTGAGTGGGGCTGTTGGAAGAGTTGATCACGCCTGCCCCTACTGTGGGCGTGATCCGTAAGCGTTTCCCGAATTTCGTCGACAGCATTGGATGGTGCGGATATTTCGCTTGCCGCAGTCCCAACAGAACATGACTCTGCGGTTAGTGCATCGGTCAGAAGAATGACCCTCTTGTGCACACTGGCGACAGGCGAGTGCGCTAACCCTGGTGTCCTGATGTTGTCTCGGTGGCTGGTACTGCTCTTCTCGTGGTTGGGCTGGGTACACATATGGCTGTCGTTGGTTTGCTGACGATTGAGCACTTGCCGGTTGTTGAGTGCGCCTATTACTGATGCCTTCGTATTCTTCGGCTAGGTTGGTGAGTTGCTCTAGTGACGAAAAATCTCTGCGGCGTATGTAGAGTTGGTACTCAGTACGCATGCCTCGATACACTCGTTCCAACTCTTGACCTGGCGTATAGTCAAGATGGCGCATCATGTTTTGGACGGCTAGGAGGTAGTCTTTAAATTTCTCCTGTGGCCGTTGAAATCGTCGTCGCACATCGTCCTCCAATTGCTCTACGTACCGTGGTGGCAAGAAAAATCGCAGAAAGTCTGTCTTGAACTGTGACCATTCGTCCCATGGCCTTTTGTTGTTGCGGTACCAAATTGCCGCTTTGCCTTTTAACAGCTCGGGCATAGTGCGGGGTATGAAGTGTAACTGGATGCCATACACTTCGGCCAGTTCTTCTATTTGCTCGACAAATCCGATGGGGTCTTGGCTGCCATCGAACTTGAGCGCCCACTTCCTTACCTGGTCGATAACAGCAGGTTGAGCTGATCGGTAGATCGGACCTTCAGACTGAGGTGCCATATGGATGGTGAGTTGCTCAGGTGCAGGTGTCCTCGATCGTTTGGCGTCTGCTGGAGTGTCGACTGTTATCCCGATCCCGGGAGATGTGGCTCGTGTATGCTTGGCTTCAAGTTCTTGGAGCCGGCTTACAACTCCGTCTGGGTACGCGCCTTCGTGCACGAATGCCGCAAATTTCTTGCGTTGCTCTTCGACGGTACCGGTGTCATCCAGGTTGAACTCCTTGTTGTAAGAGTTGAGTTCGTCCTTTCGAAGATGGTGAATCCAGGACGTACGGATCATATTATGGCGGTGAGACAGTTTACTTGCGTAATGATGATTGCGCTTCAGCAATTTAGTAAGCCGGTTTCGGTGTGACGTTGTCTATGACGATTCTATGTGCTGTTTGCGTCAAACAAGTTCGATGAGTTTGTGTGATGAATCGTGGTGTTGGTCAAATGAGTTGACGACCGAGAGTGAGCCTTAAAGCTGCTGTTGGTTTGGAGTTGGTTGTGCTCGTTTACCCAATGAGTTCGATGAATGCGTTTGCGTATTGTAGAAGAAGTTGCTCTGGTGTGTTGAGATGGTTCTCGTTTTGTTTGAACCTCGTGTTCGGCGTGCCAGTATGGTGAGGGTAGCGTACCGATTTTCTAATTAGGTTTCGTTTGGTTAAAGATGATTTTACGAATGTTAAAAGATGATTTGTAGCATCCCGCTATCTTTTATTTTAGTTTTAGTGTTTAAAGTTGATTTAAATTCTTTTGATGAGTTGTAGCATCCCGCTATCTTTTATTTTAGTTAAAGTTGATTAAAAAATTTTTGGTGATGATGTGTAGCATCCCGCTATCTTTTATTTTAATTTTTGGTTAAAGTTGATTATGTACGTTGTACGATGATAACTTTTCTTTGTTGCAGTTGGTTATACTCGGGTGTGTCACACGAGTTCGACGAAATGTTTCTGATGAAGTTTTGGAGCGTTGAGTTCGCTGCGTCTTTCTCAGAAGCGTCTTTGTGTGTCCGTCTTGAGACGGTTGATGAGGATCACGTTTGTGGCCTTCGTTTTGTGTGAAGACTGGTGGTCCTGGGTTGTATTCTTGGACTCTGCTTGCGTAGTGTTTACTTGCAGAGTCCCTGCTCGGGCGCCACTTGTAACGAACCTCCGGCGCTACAACACTTTCCAGCCAGGGTAATGCTCAGCGGCTGTCCGGGGTTCTTTCCAAGAATTAGGGTTGGAGGTTTTGGTGATGGTCCGCTCGCACTCCTTTTTTAAGGGAGCACTATTCGGCGCGCGGATCGTAGGTGTGGGCTCTGGTTCCCTTGGTGACTGGCGACGATGCTTGTGGTCGGTCCGGTCACGTTGAATTGTCCTCGTCCGATTTGGTCAAAGGAGAGGAGTTCGGTGGTGGGGTTGGCGAGAGTGCAGTTTGCACAGGGATTCGAGTGAGGTATTCTCGTATAGAGATGGGATGGTGCGTGCCAGAATTCGCAGAGATTCGCAGGACGCAACCTTCAAGTTCGAAGTTCTGGTCAGCGCAATGGGTAGGATTAGGATTGAGGAGGTGTGTGTGAAACAAAGTTCGCAGAGATTTGCAGGACGCAACCTTCAAAATCGAAGCTTTGTTCCAGCGCACGGGCTAGGGTTAGGTTTAGGTGTGTGTGTGTGTGAAACAAAGTTCGCAGAGGTTTGCAGGACGCAACCTTCAAATTCGAAGCTTTGTTTCAGCGCACGGGCTAGGATTTGGATATGGTGGGTTTATGTGTGTGACAGAGTTCGCAGAGGTTTGCAGGACGCAACCTTCAAATTCGAAGTTCTGCTACAACACGAAGGTCAAGTTGGGATATCTTACGGAGTGGCTTCGTAGAGAGCTGGATGTGTGCGTGACAGAAATCGCAGAGGTTTGCAGGACGCAACCTTCAAATTCGATGTTCTGGTCAGCGCAATAGTCAGGATTAGGATTGGGAATGATGGGATACCTTACCGTCTTGGTGTTGGTTGTCCGTCCGACCTGTTTCCTGTATAGTTAAACTAATACTTCACTATGTCCAGCGCTAATTAAAAAGACGTCTGCTCCGCTTGATGTCTCTCACAAGAATCTTTTATTTCAGAATTCAAAAATGACTAACTAGTGGCCGGCACCAGCGTCGTGTTACAAATACATATGTATTCTTATTGAGATAGCAATACATGTTTCCGTTGCCCGAGCGAGCAACTAAATAAAAATAATAATTCATGTTTTCGCTTATTATCTATGTTAGTGTGTGTGTTGCTATTTTAAGGGGAAACCTTCTGTTTCGCTTATATACTTAGAGTTTGTAATACAGGGTGAGTATGTTAATTCGTTACTTAAGTGTTAAATACTTTAATGCTATATTTTAGCTTATAATATGTGTTGATAATTTCTGTATATTATAATGTATATTTAGTTTAAGATAAAGAAGATGATTTACAAATGTTAGTTTTTAGCATCTTAGTGTTAGAAATAATAAAAATAACTTGATGTATGTTTTGTTTAAGCTGTACCTACGTAGCAGCTAAACTTTGAATATTTTCTTATATATAAAATCAAATACCGTGCATGGCGTGATGCGGCAGGGCTTGTTGTAGTTGTTTGGTGTGTTTGCCTGTATTGGGGCGTCTCTTCGTTATCGCCGGTTGCCATGTAGATTATGACGACTTGTGCTGTAACTTGTTGTTGTTGTGGCTACTGGCTCGTGCCGTAGCTGTTGTCTTGAGTAGAAGACGCTGTGGTTGATGTTGATGTTGTTGTTGTTGTTGTCGTTATTACTAGCTCGTGCCGTAGCTGTTGACTTATGTAGTAGGCGCTGTAGTTGATGTTGATATTAATGTTGTTGTTGTTGTTATAGCTGTTGTCTACTGTTGCTTGTTAAACGGCCGGTTCTCTTGCCGCCGCTTATGTTAAGGGCCGGTTGCGGTGGGCCGTTTGTTGCAAGGCCGATTTCAGTGGGGCCGTTCATGGTGAGGGCCGGTTGCGTGGGCCGCGTATAGTGAAAGCCTCATTGTGAGGGCCGGTTTTGACCGTCGTCAAAAGGGGTCCTTACACATAATGAACTATTAAATTGGTCAAAATTTATTTGGAGGAATGAAAGGTAAGCAATAGTAAGGGGCTGCTGCACTTAGGTGCACTTTCAGCGTTAATGAAGTACACTTCTCCGTTCATTAACAGGCAGGGCGGGTATAGACAATGAGGGGAATTAACACCTTTGTGGTGACTCAATACCACTACATATAAACACCAACATCACAACATACAAAACACACACTTTACAAAATTTTCACTTACACATTTTATCTAAAAAATTATTATTTAAGATTTCAAAAATTGTCATAAATTATTAATCAAAAAATGATGAATATTATTTTGATTATAAAATTGTACTCCTGAAACTTAAGATCAAAAAATTAAATTGTTTAGAAAAAGAAAATACAAATAAAATATATGCTTGAAAAAAAACGCATATAAAATAAAAAACGCTGGTTTTCATATAAACTACATTGGCGATATTGCCAGGAGAACCGCAACACAATACCATCAAAGAAATTTGAGTAACGGCAATCACGACACAAAACCAGAAAAGCCGTTAGCACAACTAGTATCATCAGCCATAATGACAACGCGATCACCTGCAAAAACCTATTTAAAATCTTGCCAACAAATCAAAATAGCCTCAACATTAGCTCAGAAGCTAGTTCAGTCAAAATAATAAAAAAGGTTTCGCGAAATTTAAATATTAAAGCAACTGCAGCAACATCAACTTTTAAATCATAAGCCACAGGAAGAGCAACATCACCACCAAAGATTCACCGACTCAATCCAACTTCGCCACCGCAAAAACAGGCGCAGCAACATTTTCTAATTCCTCAGAACCAAGTCGCCAGATCTCAACACATGCTTACCAAATATATCCAGCAGTGCCACCAGATCCTTGACTAATTTCAACAGTGGCTTATCGAATTTTAAAGCTAAAGATTGACTTGCTAAAAGGCTTTAAACCAAAACAAGTGATGCAACAATTGCTGCAGCTGCCAAAGAAGCGAAGAGAAATACATCTCGAACAACAATATCTAGAGACGTTGATACATCCATCAATCCCACAACAGTATCATACTTGCTAATACCAATACGTTGTAAAAATGCTAGTGCTTGCAACTTGGCCGATACATTTTTATTTTATTTTATTTATTTTATTTAATATTCAATATTAGTATTTTAAGAACATGTTCTTTTTAAATACAAAGATAAATGTTATAATTGTCCTCTACTTACCGTTTAGACGTGTTTTTGCGAGCTCTAACTTTTAAAGTTATATTTAGCCAAAAGTTCTAAATTAATAAATATAAATAGAAATAAACAGCTTTGATCAACTTGCACATACATCTGGAAGCGTGATAACGTGGATTTTATCCTTTTAAAATACTTGATATTTAATTTAATTTTCAATATAAATATATATATATGTATATATGTTTATAATTTGCTTCTTTCCTTCTTCCTGTTTTGTTTTTAGCGCAAACAGGTTTCTTTAGAGCAAATTATCATATTTTCTTTCTACATCTGTTTTAACGCTACTGCAAAAACTCTAGTGCTTATAAAACTTTTCAATTCGTTGGTTCTACAAAATAAGGGCTGCAAAGTTTCTACAATACAGTGTCTTTAAACAAAACAAACTGTTTTTCATTAAAAGCATTTAAGTTCATTTTTCTTCTTTGACTTTCATCTATATTGCAAAACTTACGCTGAAACTTGTGCTGCCTCAAATGTGGTCCCTGCACCTTCTCAAATTACTTCGGTTTCTACAGGAGCGATACCGAAATAAATATCGAACAGCAGTATCAAAGTCACTGTTCATAAAGAACTTGTGATTATTGAGCCTGCAAAATCTATATTTGTTTCTCGTTTTGCAGCTGATACATCCGGTGAAGACGTATTATTCTATATAAACTCTAAACTAAATGTTGTAAATAAAAATGTCTCTGTTTACAAATTCTATTTTTTACACGAGCGTTTTACGTCCTCTTTTAAAATATCTTTGCCTGGTGATCTTTTTCACAAGGTATTGGATCAAAAAATTTTGACCTGACAACACGATGGTGCATGAATTTATTTCTAGACCTCGGCCTACAACTTCCTTGGCTACTTTTCCGGTTTTTAACAAGAATCAAAAAAAACTAGATTGTTGCTTTCAGTTCCTTATCCTTTACCAAAACGTTCGTGGCATTAACACAAAACTAAATAATATATTAATTTTGAGTCACAACCTTCACTTTAATATAATTGCTTTTAGTGAGACTTGGCTGAAACCTAACACTCTAAATACTGAAATTATGTGCAACAAATTTAGCATATACCGCAAAGATAGAAACTCCATTCCTGATATTTGCTCTAAAGGCGGGGGTGTGTTGATTGCATACAAAGCGACACATTTCTCTGAAGAGTTATTAATTCCAGAATCCTTGGACATTGAATTCTGTTGTGTTCATGTTAAGTTTGGTTCCTTGAGCCTTTTTATTACATGCTCATATATTCCTACCCTTTCTACCTTAGAAGTTTATAGCAAACATTTGGCTTCTTTTAGTAAAGTTTGCTCAAAACTGCAATCTAATTATCATATTTTAATAACTGGAGATTTTAACCTGCCAAACGTTTCTTGGAACTGCTGTTCTGAAATTCCTGAAATATTTTTACCTTCGTCTGAATGTTCATCCGATAATTATTTTTTAAACGTGCTCTCAATCCAAGGCCTGTTCCAACTTAACTGCATCTTTAACAAAAATAATCGTTTGCTTGATCTGGTGTTTTTTGATGACACAATATCGCTTCTGTGTCTAAATTTACATCCGAAGATTCTCATCATCCAACATTAGAAATTATTTTAAATTTTCCAAAACCATCTGTGCAGTACTATGATTCTCAACCGCCTATTGAGTTTAACTTTAAAAAACAAACTATGTGATTTTGAAGAATAACTTGTCTAATATAAACTGGAATTCTATTCTAAATATTAATACAAATAGTTTATCTTCTCAGAGTCTTGATGATGCGGTATTTGCGTTTAATAGAACGCTCAATGATTGTTTTCTTAAAGCTGTTCCGCAAAGGAAAGCCTCCTTGACATCGGGTCCGGTATGGTATACAAATGAATTAAGAAAAATGAGAAACTTGAAATCTAAATACTATAAAAAATACAAAAAACACATAACATATGCGATTTTGGATGCTATACCTCGATTAAATACAATTACCAACAGTTATGCAAACAATCCTATAATATCTACTTAACAAAAGTAAAATTAAACATCAAATCTGATGCTAAATCCTTCTGGAACTTTGTTAACACAAAACGTAAGATTGATTCCTATCCTTCTTTTATGAAGTATAATTCTGTTGAGTCTGATAATGATAATAGTATTTGCAATCTTTTTGCTGACTTTTTCAAGACGACTTATTCATCATCGTCCTATGATTATTTAATTTATACTTTCAATATTCAATCTGGGGATATTTATTTCCCAATAATTGACACAAACACATTCTTATCATTTTTAAAAAATATTTAATCATCATATAAAAGTGGTCCTGATAACATACCTTCATGTATATTAAAATACTGCTGTGAAGAATAAGTTACTCCAATCTCTTTACTATTTACTTCATCATTAAAATCCTGCTATTTTCTTGCAGCCTGGAAGCATTCATTTATCATTCCGCTGCATAAGTCCGGAAATAAGTCTTTAATTGATAACTACCGTGGCATCGTAAAACTAAGCGCTTTGCCTAAACTTTTAGAGGCAATTGTTACATCACGACTATCGCATAGCGTTAAATCTTTAATGTCTCCTTTCCAACACGGATTCCTTTCTGGAAAATCCACTGTTACTAACCTTCTCGAATTTACATCAAAAACTATAGAAAACTTTGGAAAAGGCATGCAGACTGATGTTATTTGCACGGATTTTAGCAAAGCTGTTGACGTTGTAAATCACAAACTGTTGATCTTAAAATTACATCTTGTTGGAATTCCTATGCCGTTGGTAAAGTGGATTGAATCTTACTTAAGCAATAGAACACAATCTGTTATTTTTAAGGTCAAGAAATCACATGAGTTTCCTGTTACTTCAGGAGTACCTCAAGGAAGTCATCTTGGGCCCCTTCTGTTTCTACTTTTTATAAACGATTTGCCATCTGTCATAATGCATTCTAGCATATTAATGTTTGCTGACGACGTTAAACTCTTCCTTTCTTTTCAAAATGATAATGACGCTGTATTTTTGCAATAACTGGTGCAAAACGAACCGTATGAACCTCAACATGAAGAAATGCAAGCATATGTCTTTCTCGCGCAAACCACCAATTAAATGTACCTTTAAAATTTGTGGTTATCCATTGGAGTCCTTAGATATTTTCAATGATCTTGGAGTTGCAATGGATCCTAAACTACGCTTTAATATTCATGTAAATAAAATAATAAATAGAGCAAATAGTACTTTAGGATTTATTAAGTGTTGGGCAAAAGAGTTTAATGATCCATTCATAACGAAAACCTTATTCACTTCTCTAGTGCGTCCTATCTTAGAATACGCTTCAGTTGTTTGGTGCCCACGATACGGTTGTTACATAGACGACATTGAATCAGTGCAGAAACAATTTCTTTTGTTTTGCTTAAGCTATCTTTATTGTAATACTGATTTTCTCTTACCATCTTATGAATATCGGTTACAACTCTTAAATCTTCCTTCTTTAAAAAATCGGAGAATTATGATAAATGCTTGTTGGATTACAAAACTTTTACATGGATATGTCAACAGTCCATATTTATTAAGTAAAGTATATTTGAATATTCCTCTTCGTCCTAGAAGATCTTTTGAGTTACTCCACATGAACTTTTGTAGAACTAATTATTTGCAAAATGAACCTCTTAGAAGCGCTTGCGGTGATTTTAATTTTGTATCTGATGTTATATCCTTAAGTGAATCCATGGACTCAATCAAACATAAAATTAAAGATTACCTGCAGTACCGTCGTTGATTATGTAAAGTTCTTTCAAACATATATCTAATGCATCTGGTGATTTGTAAACACATTATCATTAATATAACAATCTAAATGGATAAATGGACCTAAGCGTAAAATGGAAAATTTTGGTGTATAAACATCTAAATAATCTGAATGGACCTAAACCTGGGATCTTCAGTTGCCTCATATCTTCATGATGATTGTAACTACACTTGTCGACGGTACTGTGGTGTCTTGGGTCTTTTTACCTCTTGAAACACTACGTTAGATCGATTTGTAATATATTAATATGAGTGGCCGATAAGACCTAGTTTGTCTTGGTGCCTGCGTTTGTAATGGTTCCTTTAGGGAATCGTTGCACTGCATCAACAATACGTCGAGCTTGTTTCAGCGGTCAGCACGTACTGGCGGTTCGGCTAGAACTCGTCGGATGGGGAGGAGTTTTTGGCTGAACAAAACTTGACAAACCACACAAGAAGAAATTTACGTGCTTAGAGAAAAAAACTTATAGCAAAAGACTGAAAAGAAAGGTAAACGAAGACAGACGGACAGTGAACAAACAGCAAAACAAATTAGAGAGTGAGAGAGAGAAATAGCTTTTCCCTTTTGTAATTTGTTTCGGTGACATCGGCTTAACTGAGATACAGGGGATCAGATGTTATGATCGATTAAATAATCTTAGTCTTAGCCTGTGAATTAAATATTAGTCTTAAATCTTAATTTGGGTTTGTATTAATAATACCAGCAAAGCATATAAGCAAAACTAAGGGAGTTAAATTAATTTGTATCAATAATTATAAGTATAGTAAATTAGCAAAAATAATTAAATAAAAGAATAATAAAATAAATTGTGCTGCGTTGTTGCGTTGTTGTATCGCTTACTGCGTTGTTGTATCGCTAGCTGGGTAGCCACTGTGTGGCCAAAATACTGCGTTATTTTGTGTTCACACGTCCCACCTACTTCGAGGGGGGAGGAGGACGTTTTTGGACGTTTTGGATCTTCCGTCGCTTGGGTAATGCAGCGCGAATTGCTGCCTGGAGCTTGCGTACCACCTCTTCGTCGTACCTCGACCATATGTTGGGGACATCTTCCTCCTCGGGGAGCCTCAATCGGGGAGGTGATCGGCCTTCGGTGTATCGAGGGGACGTTCGATGTGCGATATCGAGTCTGGGTTTCATTTCGGTTTGGCTTTAGACCCTTCGGACTCTGATCCGCTTTGGTACGGCGAGCTGTTTCTGCAGTCTTCATCTTCGTTCTTGTCTTCTTTGCTCGAACTGTCTTTTGATAACTATCGGAGGTATCAGAGGTGTCTGAGCCGGGGCCTTGTGGTTGTTCTGCTGCGATATCGACGTCGTTGTCGTTGACCACGCTTGGTGTTGCGTCCGCTGAGTGGATAGAAACGACCGTGCTATCTACCGGACTCGTCTGGTAGACTTCTTTTCCGTGGTCAAAACCCTGATCTGCGATAACACCCTTTGGTGGCTGCGTGCCCTCGCGGTCGTTGTCCCACGGGCTGGTATACAGCATCTGGGGATTGCCCTTCTGGTGGTGGTGCATTCTATACGGTGCATCATAACGATTACATTTTTTGCAGGATTTTTACAAACTTAGAATGATTTGGACCGATATATAAGTACATAAATAGAATTAAAAACAAGAGCATATGATAAGATACATATGCTAAGCTAAAGCCTATACTTCCAACACTCATGGAAAAAGATAGCAATAACAACAACAGCAGCAATAGTAGAATTTACAACAACAATAACAACAGCAGCAGCAGAACTAACAATGTAAAGTTGGACGCGCGACTTTTTCTAATACGCGGCTTACGCGTTTTACGTGTATTAAAGTTTTACGCGGTTATTTTAATTATACGCGTATATTATTATTGCCAGCGCTCAAGAGCGCTACTGGCCAGTTTAAAAAAAGATTTCTTTGCGCCGTCACTCGAAAGTGCATTCAGGTGCTTAGAAATATAATAAAAGGAGCAGTTGGTTTAAAGCTCAAAACTTTAGTGATTTTATTTTAAGATTTTCTTCGGCTTATAAAGCCAAGTAACATTATTTTTTTAACTTAAAATAAATACAAAATTAAATATATATCTTATTTAATATAATTGTAATTAAATAGAACATTAGTTTATGTAGTCATTTTAGTGTAGTTATGTAGTGTAGTTATGTAAAAATAAAGTGCAAGCGAGTAAGAATGTAAACAATAGTTATGTGTTTGTTTTGTTTGTTTGCCACATAAATGTGCTTAGGCTACATTTATAGAAATGTTAGTTTGTAGACTAGATCTTTATGTGTTAAATGTTTATAAATAATAATTGTATAGAACAAATGTGTTAAAGTTAGAGTTATAGAAATGTTTAGATTGAAGTGCACTACACCCCCATCCTTAAGATAAAATTATGATTTAAAAAAAAATAATTTTTAAAATTATACAATGCAAATGTTTTTTTTTTGTTTTTTTATTTTATACAATTCAAATGTTTTAATAAATTTCCAACTGGTAATTATATTACTTTATTATATTAGTGTTTATATTTCAATAAATTTCAATTTCTTTTTTTTTAACTAGTAATCATACAATTCAAATAAAATATATTTATAATTGGTAATTATACAATTAAAATATTTTTGTTTATATATTAATTCCGACATGTTAACAAATTTTAATACATTTAATACAAAATTTAATTTCAATGAAATCCATTTTTTCAATAAACTATTGTGGTATTCTTTTAGTTTTCCATTTATATCTATTATAATAATAATAATAGATATAAATGATAAGAAAGATAATTTCTTCTATTCATTCTTTTAGTTCTTGCGCATAATTTTCAGTATTGTAAGTTTTAATTGTTTCTAATTGTTCATTTGGTAGGTTTGCCAATTTGCCAAAAATAAGTTCAAATGGACTATAGTTCGTATCGATATGAGGTGTCGTATTGTACGCAAATGTGAAGTATGGGATCCAATGGTCCCATTCGTCATCTTTGCAAAAATTAAGTAAAAATTCGTTTAGCACTCTGTGGTTCCTTTCTATAGAGCCAAGAGTTTCGTGATGATACGATGTACTAAATACTAGTTTTATGTTTAATTGGCTGCATATTTGCGACATCAACTCATTGGTAAACTCTGTACCCCTATCCGACTTTATTGTTTTAAAATGCCCATAAATCAAAATTAAGTTTTCTATTAAAGTTTTGGCTACTGTTTTGGCGTCTTTCGTCTCCATAGGACATGCTATAACATATTTTGTTAATTCGCACTGCATGGTGAGTATGTACCGGTAGTTATTTATTAATCGTAGAGGACCTACCGTATCTATTGAAACTACTTCAAAACTAGTTCCTGGTGTGTCTGAAACCGTAAGTTGTTCTTTTGTATGTCTGGTTTGTTTGTTAATTTTGCATGTTTCGCAATTATTTATAAAATTTTTAATCATTCTACTCATGTTTTTCCATATATACCTCTGCTTTATTTTTAAAATCGTTTTTCTAATTCCCATATGACCTCCATGGGTCGAATTATGGTACTCTTCAATTATTCTTTTCTGGGTTTCTATCTCTATTATTCTTTTTGGTTCTCTATAAATGAGTATTTTTACTTTATTTTTACCAATATTTAAATTATTATAAATTCTTTTAAAATTTTCCGTGTTGCAGGATCGTCATGTAAAGTTGGACGCGCGACTTTTCCTAATACGCGGCTTACGCGTTTTACGTGTATTAAAGTTTTACGCGGTTATTTTAATTATACGCGTATATTATTATTGCCAGCGCTCAAGAGCGCTACTGGCCAGTTTAAAAAAAGATTTCTTTGCGCCGTCACTCGAAAGTGCATTCAGGTGCTTAGAAATATAATAAAAGGAGCAGTTGGTTTAAAGCTCAAAACTTTAGTGATTTTATTTTAAGATTTTCTTCGGCTTATAAAGCCAAGTAACAGTATTTTTGTAACTTAAAATAAATACAAAATTAAATATATATCTTATTTAATATAATTGTAACTAAATAGAACTTTAGTTTATGTAGTCATTTTAGTGTAGTTATGTAGTGTAGTTATGTAAACATAAAGTGCAAGCGAGTAAGAATGTAAACAATAGTTATTTGTTTGTTTTGTTTGTTTGCTACATAAATGTGGTTAGGCTACATTTATAGAAATGTTAGTTTGTAGACTAGATCTTTATGTGTTAAATGTTTATAAATAATAATTGTGTAGAACAAATGTGTTTAAGTTAGAGTTATAGAAATGTTTAGATTGAAGTGCACTACAACAACAACAATAATAACAACAACAGCAACAACAACAACAGCAAAAACAACAATAAACAGCAACGCTTCAATAACAACAACAACAACGTATTTAGCAGCAACAATAACAATATTTGTACAACATTGGAAACAACAACAACAACATTGGCAGCAACAACAATTTTCTTTCTATATAACAATTTATACATTATGTTAAAAAAAATTTTTTTGACAAGTTATATAAAATTTTATTTATCAAATATTATAAAAATTTTCTCAGTTCGTCTTATCATTCTAGCTTTTCACGAGGCACACACCGTAACTTTTAAATCGTTTGTAAGACGAAAGGGTCGTGAGAAACTTATCGCCTTACATACGTAGGCACTCCACTGCACTAGGGAAACACATTTTAGGAAACATATTTTTAGGTACACATTTTTAAAATAGGTCATGAATCTTTCATACACACCACCACCATACCCCAGACAAACTACCACTCCCTTACAGACTTCTCACCCTCTCTCACATCTCTCTCATTTCGGCGAAGGTGACCATCGCCGTCTCATTCAATTACAAACGGATCTATTCAATCCATTTGATGCAACAATGCATTCAGAAATACAAGCGACGTTATTAAAATTGCCTCAATTTTGGACCACTTGTCCCGACGTATGATTCGCCCATGCAGAGATACAATTTCAAGCAAAAGGAATCACATCTGACAAGACTAAGTTTGAGTACCTCGTAACCGCTCTACCTCAAGAAGTAGTTATAACAGTGCTAGACTTCATACAAAAACCTCCGTCCTCAAATTTGTATCAAGGTTTAAAGAGAACCTTGATTGACAGACACTCTTTAAGCGAAGCCAAGAGGTTCGACAAAATTCTGTCTGGCACCGAGATAGGTGACCAAAAGCCATCTCAATTTTATAGGTCACTTCTAATGTTAGCCGGTACTACAGTCGATAGTGACTTAGTTTATAAAATTTGGCTTTGCAAACTCCCCAAAAGCTTTAATATTGCTTTGACCTGATCTGGTCATAGAGAGCTAGAGGAACAATTGAAACTAGCTGACAATTTGTGGGAAGTTATATCAGAAGCCGAAGTCGCTTCAGTTGGCAAACATGTCCAGCGCATGGCAAAAATTACACAAAACTCTGAGCTTGCGATGAGATCACAATCGTTTGCTGAAACAACGTCCAAAATCCTAGAAAGTTTCAACAAACTAACAATTGAGGTCCAAGAGTTGAAAAACGAACGATACCGTAGTCATTCACGTTCAAACTTGTGAGAATCTAACTTTCGAAGATTTTCAAGACGTAATCTCCGTCAAGAAATTACTTAACGTAAATTTGAAACTAAGACGCGATTTCCCTTTTACATTTATACTAGCAGACATTACAAGACCCATCATAGGAGCAGATTTCCTTACGAAATATGGACTCTTGATAGACTTAAAACACAAGAAACTCATTGATCCACTTACACAATTATCAGTTAACGCAATCAAAGCGTTTACAGAAACATCACTACCTAAATTAATTTCACTAGACAACAAATATACAAAAATACTCAAAAATTATCTATCACTAACAGCGGAACCTGACTACAACAAACCAGTTAAACACAAAACAGTACACCATATAACTACAGAAGGACAGTTACATTTTTCAAGACCAAGACGCCTTGACTCCAACAAATACAAATTGCCAAAAAGGAATTTGAATTTTTAATCAAAGCAGGCATCTGTCGTCCTTCAGACTCCATGACAGCGTCTCCACTACATTTATTACCAAAAAAAGATATGAACGGCTGGAGACCCTGTGGTGACTAAAGAAGACTAAACTCAATTACAGTCCCAGACCGCTGCCCTCTACCACACATACACGACCTATCTATAGATTTACGCAGCAAACACATATTTTAAAAATTAGACCTAGTTGGAGCATACCACCAAATGCCCATGGCCACTAAAGACATACATAAAACTGCGATTACTACACCGTTAGGAATGTTTGAGTTTCTGAGAATGTCATTCGGTTTAAGAAATTCAGCTCAAACATTCCAACGATTTATTAATAAAGTATTACAAGAACTGGACTTCATATTCGTATACCTCGACGATATTCAGTTAACGCAATCACAGCATTTACAGAAACATCACTACCTAAATTAATTTCACTAGACAACAAATATACAAAAATACTCAAAAATTATATATCACTAACAGAGGAACCTGATTACAACAAATGTCAATGTTGAAGCCAATTAAATAAGCGAAACTGTTCAATTTTTTAACAGCACCTGTCACTGCTACTGAAAACGCACTTTTTATTTATTTTCAGTTAAAAGTTTATTCAATGTTCTAAAGAAAATATATTTCTTCGGAAAAATTAGCAAACAAGTAGAGCTTTAAAATTAATAGTGACTGTTCTGCGCTATGTTTAAAAATCGACTTAACTTCAGTTTTATAAAAATGTCGCTATGCAGTCTGCCTACGTGACCCGGTCTGACCCGTTATTTTTGTACAAAAGAATAAAAATGTATGTATGTGATTATTAGTTAATTACATATGTTTGAATAAATAACAATATATAACAAACAAAATTGAGAAAATAAGTTCAAGCTCTAACGTTAACCGTTTGAAATTAAAGAAATAAAAAGAATATTTTTATAGGATTTTTACTGCTCAGCTGCTGTTGGTGACGGCGGCAACATCCCCTCGCCCGTAAATGAGCTCAATGCGTCGAGTTTACCATCAGAACATCCGACGACCAAAACTGCTATCTTAACTATCGGGCGCCGAAAGATGCTCGACTTCGTTTTTACTGCCACGCTCCTCACCTGACCATCCTTTGCTATTAATGTGTCGACCACGATGCCCTTTGGCCAACAATTTCGTGGGAGGTCCTGAACCACAATTAAGACGACGTCTCCAACTTTCACAGGGGGCTGCCTGGAAAACCATTTGCTTCGCCTTGATATCATCGGCACGTATTCTGCAAGCCAACGGCGCCAAAACAAGTCAGCAAATACTTGCGTTTGATGCCAACGCTGTCTTAGATCTGCACTATCGCTGCATATGGGCTTATAGCCGTCGGATGACCCAAGCAATAAGTGGTTTGGGGTAATCGCTTCGTCGTCAGTTGACTCGACAGATACAAACGTGAGTGGTCTGGAATTAAGGATAAATTCAACTTCATGTAATGCACTTCGTAAGCTTTCGTCATTAAATTTCAGTGCTGGGCAGATAGCGTACAGTACGGTTTTTACGGATCTCACCAGTCTCTCCCACGCACCGCCCATATGAGGGTCTCCAGGGGGATTAAATTTCCATTTAATTTTTTCAAATGAAGAAGATAGTAAAGTTACTTCAAGATTTTTGATTTCATCGCAGAGAACCTTTTCGGCGGCCTTGAAGTTCGTACCGTTATCTGTGTATATCTCTCTGGGTGCGCCACGCCGAGAGATGAAATTGCGAATCGCCATGACACATGAACTCGTGTCGAGGCTATGTGCTAATTCTATATGCACGGCTCGAGCTGTCAGGCATGTGAAGATCACACCCCACCTTTTCTCACGTCGTCTGCCTACAGCCACAAAAAGTGGCCCAAAGAAATCGAATCCCACGTAAGTAAATGGCCGTTCAAAGGCGGCCAATCTGCTGGTGGTAGTACAGCCATTTGTGGAAATTGTGGTTTAGCATTTTGATTTTTGCAGAACTGGCACATGCTGCGTACTTTTCTGTATAGCACTCGTAAGCGAGATATGTAAAATTGGCTTCTTATTTTGCTGATGATATCTTCGTGCATTTGGTGATGAAAATTTTCATGTACTGACCGCACCAAAAGTAGTAGAGAGTTAGGTAGAATAATTGCATCCTCGTGGTTATTTAAGTATTCTTCTCTGCCTTTGCTCCTCATGATGCCGTCTTCATCTAAATACACATTCAAAGCTTTTAATTTGCTTGTCATATCAAGAGATTTGCCTTGCTTGAGACGGTTTAGCTCTTCGCCGTATTCTTCTTGTTGCGCATACTTTAAAAGAAATTGCTTAGCTCTATGTAGCATATCAAAGCTTACCATTTTTTCTTGTTTTGAGCCGACTCTTAGCCTTGTTAAATACAGAATAAATGTAGCAACAGCTCGGTATAAACGTCGCCAGTTAGAAAAATGCCCGACATTTAGTTTTATTGGTGTAACAGTTTTTTCAATAATCATCATGCACGGTTTAAGTTCAGAGTCACCAGAATCTTCTTGCTCGATAGATTTGTTCTGCGGCCAGTCGTAAGAGTTGGATAATAAAAACTCAGGTCCTGAAAACCAAGCATGGCAATTTCGTCTTGCAGATACTTTTGTTGCAAGGTCTGCGGGATTAATCTTAGAGGGCACCCATCTCCACTGGTTTACATTTGAACTATCTATAATCTCGCCGATGCGGTGCATGACATACTGCTGGAAGTTTTTTGGATCCATCTGCAACCACTTAAGCACTGTCTTGGAGTCTGTCCACCAAAATCGTGATGTTGTTCGTATGCGACTTACATTGATTATCTTACATTGATTATCTTACTTGCCAATCGTACTCCAATTACTGCGGCTTGTAGCTCCAGCCTTGGGATTGATAGTGGCTTAAGCGGTGCCACTTTCGACTTTGCGCCTACTAAAGCAACGGAAACTTTGTCGGCCTCTTCGATGCGCAGATAGCTTACGGCAGCGTAGGCATTTTCACCAGCATCTACAAAGGTATGCCGCTGCACGCTGGGCGATTGCTTCATCATCGGTGAATAGCACTGTGGAATCTCGACGGAAGTAATTAGTGGCAGATTCGATTTCCGTTGCAACCAGGATTCTTGTAAAACATCGGTCAGCCCCTCGTCCCAGCCAATACCTGATCGCCATATGTTTTGGAGCAAAATTTTGAGCCCGATGGTGTAGCACGACACAAAACCTTGCGGGTCGAAAATTGACATCAGAACTTGCAGCGTCTCCCTCTTCGTCGGTACAACTGGCTCGTTTATTACGTCACGACACATTCATTTACAGGACACTGTAAACTCAAATACCACCTGATGAAATTGGGCATAGAGACCGATAGAAACTGCCGTTTCTGTGAAGAAGCAGAGGAGACTCCAATACACCAACTTACAAACTGCGACGCCGTGGCTCGCAGACGTAAACTAGCACTGGGGAATTATGAGCTGAGTCTAGAGCAGGTTTCATCCCTTGAACCTAAGAATATTCTCAAATTCATTAGAGAAATAGGGCTGGATGAAATTCTGTAATCCGCAAACCCAGCGGAGCTTTGAGAAGGAGGTACAATAGATCTCATTTAGGTCGCAGTACGCATCTCCACCACACAACATTAACATTAACATTAACATTACGTCACGACGTAATTTTGCGAATCTGCAAATATATTTAAACATGTCATTATTTGGGTCCCAAAACATACCTAGCACTTTGGTAGTGGAGCCCCATTCTTTGCAATTTTGGCTAGTGGCTGGATCTTCTCCTAGTTCTCGCAACAGCTAAGTGGAATTAGATGACCAGTTTCGAATGTTGAACCCTGCTACGGCGTGAATTTGCTTTACGCGTTTAGCTTGCTCTATAGCTGCCAATTCGTCGTCTTCGCTGTCTATGAAGTCATCAACATAATGGTATTTTTGTATCGCCTCCACTGCTCGAGGGAATTCGGCCTTGAAATGTTCAGAATTTCTGTCTCGGATGAAGTGTGCGATGCAGGGTGCACAGCTTATTCCGAATGTTAGAGCGCGCATGACATAGATGCTTGGCTGATGCAGTTCGTCGTCGACTTCCCACCACAGAAAACGTTGAGCATGCATGTCGCTTTCTCGCACGTTGATCCTGTGAAACATTTCGGCTATATCGCCGCATATAGCCACTCGCCCGACTCGAAATGCCAGCAATACTTCCACGAGCGGATTCAAAAGGTCTGGGGCAGCTAGAAGGAAGTCATTTAGAGATGCTCCACTTGACTTAGCAGCGGCGTCCCACACTAATCGAACCTTGCCAGACTTGTTAGGGTTTGTGATTATAAATATGGGCAAATACCAAATTTTATCCTTTGTCATCGTCTTTTCGTAGAAGGAGACCTTTTCAGCATACCCCTTCGCGACAAGATTGTTTATTTGCTCTTGAATAATTGTTTTCAAGGCTGGATCCTTATTGATTTTCGTGCGCAGGCACATTGACCTTTTGAAAGCATTTGAGTAGCTCTCGGGTAGCACCACATCACTGTGGTGCCAAGTGAGCTCTACCTCGTAGCGCCCGTTGACTTCTCTACATGTTTCATTCAATATTTTTAGTGCGAGGCTGTCGTCTGCGGATAGTAACTGTGATGATTTTGGTTCCTCCATGTTGAAATATTCTTTTACTGCTTCGTGAAGCTCGCCGTATTTTTTGTTGCAATCACACATGTGGATGTTAAGTCGAAATTCATTGGCACTATCATTGCTGCAACCTTGGATCGTCCATCCTAGTCGAGATTTTGTTGCGATGGGCTGACTCCAAATCCCTTCACGGACTTTCAACGGAACTGCCAACCTCCAATTATTAGCACCAATTAACACGGTTGGTTTCGTATTTAAATACGATGGAATTGGTAGTCCTAACAAATATGGATATTTTTTAATAATTTCACCAGCGTCTACTGACTGGGCAGGTAGATCAAGATTGTCAACAGTGTGCACCTCGCTAAGCTGAATATGCTGGATAACATGCTGGATATCTGAATGTTCGCTTTTACAGAGCCGCTCTCTAAGCGCGTAGTATTTGCTGTCCAGCGTAAGCACAAAGGTTCTTGCTCACCCTTCAGGTCGAGTTCATCAAAAATATTTTTCTCAATAAGAGTTACCGCAGAGCCTTCATGCAAATCTTTTTATTATTTTGTTTCTAGAGTGAATATTAATCGGCACGATTCGGAAATACGGCTGCTTCTCACCACTGCTGCTGCTATGAGTATTCACTTGAACGTTTTTTGATGAACTTGAAATTGCATTTGTGCTCATAGCTTGTTGACTTACTTGGCTACCCGTTTTTTTCCATGAAGCTGTTGATGATGTTTAGCTGTGCACCCATCTGTGCCACACGCTTTGTTCAAGAAACACTTTTTTCTATGTGTGCCAAGGCATTGGCGGCAGAGATTATTTTGACGCACGTACTCCCACTTACGGCTCAGAGGAGCGCTTTTAAAGTTATCACACTGTGGGACCTTGTGATCGTTGGCTTCGCAAACGCTACATTTTTTTGCTGTATGCTTCTCTCGACACGCTGCGGAGGTGTGTATCTGCTGTCTTCTACTAGGGTGTGAGTATTTACTGATTTAACCTTGCTGTATACTGGAGACACGACTGTGCTTGCAGCTTCTGCAATTTGGTAAAGCCAATCGCTAAACAGTTTCACTATAGGTGCGCGTTCCTCTTTGGGATACATTTCCCAATTTAATTTATGGCTATTAGGAAGTTTATCGCTTATTTATTGCTTTATTCATTGCTCGCTCGAGAATATGCTCTGGCCTACCGAAACACATGCGCAAGGTTTGAAGAATCTCCGGCACCATCGCTGGAATAAGTAATTTACTTTTTACCATTTCGCGTGCTTGACCTTTCAGACATGATTGCAGTCTCATTAAATTTTCCGCATTGGTTAATCCAGCAAGCGCCGTGCTGTTTTCAAAGCTACAAATGAACAAAGGCCATTCATCAGGGTCACCACTGAAAGTTGGTAATTGCTTTGGTATAGCTTGACGAGCCGCTAATTGCGCTGTTGTCGGCGTGTTTGTTGGCGTATTAAGTTGACTGCATGATGGTATAAATTCACCTGATTGACTTAATATTTTATATTTATTCTCCAAATATTGTTGTTGGAGCTTCATTTCTTCTTCAAGTTGTTCTAACTGCAAATTTTGCTGTTGAAATGATCTGTCGCGGTTCAATACGTTTGTTTGTGCAAACGAAGTCGGCTGCGCAGTGCCTAAAAAGTTATGTTGTTGAGATCGATGCATTTCTCCCTCGCTATATTTTGGATACGTTGTTGTTGTTTTAAAACTTGATTCAACTGGGCATGTATTTGCTGCTGAAAATGCAATCAGAGGTCTTGCTGTTGGCATCGCCGCAGCATTTACTGCTTCTGGAGCACGCGAAGTTAAAAATGTTTGTGATGACCATGCCCCGTTCGGCAAAGTAGCGTTAGTCGGCATCGTCTGCAATGATTTATATGTGCCAAAAAACGAGGAAGGGGCTAACGTCGCTGCTGTAGCAAACGTCGGCTGCAACGTAAACTGCACGCGTCGATTGATGTTAGGTGACGACGTTGCTGTTGGTCTACATGCGGGTGGTAAGGTCGAGCAAATCGGCGTTAAATGTACTGCATTCGACTGACTATATGGTGCTGCTGCTGTGGTAGGAGCGGGTGCTGGCTGCGCTGCATTCATCGATGGCTCGGACAAATTAAATTGACCCTGATTTGACGATGTCCTTTGAAGCTCTGCTATTGACACCCTTGACCCTACTTCATTGCCTGCGATATTTGGTGGGGAATTTGCTTGGCGTTCAACGCTTGGTGGTGATGTTACGGAGTCGCATAAATCGCAGTTCCAGCTTACATCAGCTACTTCGCTGTTTACCCCTACGCAATTGAAATGATACCATAGGTCACATTTATCGCACTGCACCATTTTTTCATTGTCTGTTTCTTGGCACTTTTTGCAATTAAAATTATTTGGCATATTTGTTGTTTTCTTTTATACTAAACTTCATTGTTAAAATAATTTGAATCTTAAACTTTAGTTCACACTCAACGCGATTGTGTTTAAAATTAATTTTAAAGAAATGTTGAAGCCAATTAAATAAGCGAAACTGTTCAATTTTTTAACAGCACCTGTCGCTGCTACTGAAAACGCACTTTTTATTTATTTTCAGTTAAAAGTTTTATTCAATGTTCTAAAGAAAATATATTTCTTCGGAAAAATTAGCAAACAAGTAGAGCTTTAAAATTAATTGTGACTGTTCTGCGCTATGTTTAAAAATCGACTTAACTTCAGTTTTGTAAAAATGTCGCTATGCAGTCTGCCTACGTGACCCGGTCTGACCCGTTATTTTTGTACAAAAGAATAAAAATGTATGTATGTGATTATTAGTTAATAACATATGTTTGAATACATAACAAAATATAACAAACAAAATTGAGAACATAAGTTCAAGCTCTAACGTCAACCGTTTGAAATTAAAAAAATAAAAAGAATATTTTTATAGGATTTTTACTGCTCGGCTGCTGTTGGTGACGACGGCAACACCAGTTAAACATAGAACAGTACACCATATAACTACAGAAGGACAGTTACCTTTTTCAAGACCAAGACGCCTTGACTCCAACTAATACAAACTGCCAAAAAGGAATTTGAATTTTTAATCAAAGCAGGCATCTGTCGTCCTTCAGACTCCATGACAGCGTCTCCACTACATTTAGTGCCAAAAAAAGATATGAACGACTGGAGACGCTGTGGTGACTATAGAAGACTAAACGCAATTACAGTCCCAGACCGCTACCCTCTACCACACATACACGACCTGTCTATAGATTTACGCAACAAACACATATTTTCAAAATTAGACCTAGTTAGAACATACCACCAACTGCCCATGGCCACTTAAGACATACATAAAGCTGCGATTACTACACCGTTCGGAATGTTTGAGTTTCTGAGAATGTCATTCGGTTTAAGAAATTCAGCTCAAACATTCCAACGATTTATTAATGAAGTATTACAAGAACTAGACTTCATATTCGTATACCTCGACGACGTTCTAGTGGCCAGCGAGACAGAAGAAGAACACCTTAAACATCTAAATTTAGTTTTCGAACGAGTAGACAATTACGGACTAAACATTAAACCAAGCAAATGTATTTTTGGAGTAGACAGAATAAACTTTTTAAGTTATGATATTTCAAACAAAGGCATACTATCTCCCAATAGACCTCAATGCATTGTTAACTATCCAAAACCAGAAACAGTTAAAACAAATGCAGAAATTCATCGAGATAATTAATTACTACCACAGATGCATTCCAAAATTAGCACACACACTCACACACATTTATCATATGATAACTTCAGCAATAAAAATAAAGGACAAACACTTAACATGGACAGAAAACACAGCAGAAGCATTCACAACGATAAAAGAAAGTTTTACTAAGGAAGTGCTACTTAATCATTTTAATAGCAAAGCAAAACTTTCTATCACTGTGGATGCATCTAACACTGCTATCGGTGCAGTTTTGCAACAAGAACACAATCAGGAAACAGAACCACTAGCTTTCTTTTCGAAAAAATGATCACCATCAGAGACAAAATACAGTACATTCGATCGCGAATTTTTATTAATTTACCTTACAATTAAACACTTTAGACACTATTTAGAGGGACGAACATTTACTATGTACAAAGATCACAAACCACTTACCAGTGATGTTCCTCGACGCGTCGTCTTTAATTGTCGACATTTTGGTGTCGATAATGTAGAAAGTGTCGACAATGTCGAGAATTGTGTAAACAATGTCAACAAAATGCAACACTGCGAAAATGCAAGTTCTATTTAGATTATGCTGATTCCTAAATTCTTTTGAAAATTCGTTTAATTAACACAAACTAATAAATTTTACAATTAAACAAACAAAAACCATGCCCAGAAGGCGTAAAAATAAGGAATACTCCGTACTTGGACTCAATTTAATTAAAAATCACAATAAACATGCAGCCTCTTACATTAGTTATCTGCACGTCGTTAAAAGCAATTGTCTGCACGACATTGTCAACACCGTCGACAATAGTATTGTCGACATCATGTTCTCTACGCCGAACATCGCTGCCACTTACTTCAGCATTAGATTCAAAAACAGAGAGCAGCCCTAGACAAATACGACACCTAGAATTCATTGAACAGTTTTCTAATGACATCAGATACATTAAAGGTACCGATAACACTGTAGCGGACGCACTTTCAAGAGCTGAGATAGAGGCTTTTACAACCTCTGAGATCAACCTCAAAACTCTGCACAAAGAACAGAATACAGATTAGGAACTACAAGAGATACTAAATAAACATACTTACAAAGTCGAACAAATACACATTCCAATACTTAACATTAAAATTTGGTGCGAACAAACAAATTCAGGAACACGTCCATACATTCCATAAACATTACGCAAACAAATTTTTGAGCAATTACATAACATTTCACATCCAGGTACACGAGCTTCTCG
The DNA here is from genome assembly GCA_963920525.1 of Dichetophora obliterata. Classification (NCBI taxonomy): domain Eukaryota; kingdom Metazoa; phylum Arthropoda; class Insecta; order Diptera; family Sciomyzidae; genus Dichetophora; species Dichetophora obliterata. The sequence continues at coordinate 137,008,651 of OY986437.1, forward strand.
ACGACCCATAGCACAAAGATATTTTTTGCCAAAATGAACACACAAATCAACAAATGGTCACAAGAATGCGTTAGATGCCAAAAAGCAAAGATGCACAAACATACGAAGACAATCCCACACAAGATAGTCATTCCACACGGTCGTTTTGAGCATATTCACTTTGATTTAGTTGGCCCTTTACCAATATCAAATGGTTACAGATATCTACTTACCCTAGTTGACAGAAACACACGTTGGCTCGAAGCGTATCCAATTAAAGATACCAACGCCAGTACTATCGTAGATACACTTCAAAAGGAATACATCTCACGTTTTGGAGTTCCTCTGGAAATTACTTCCGATCGAGGACCTCAATTTACGTCCACAACATTTAGAAACTTCGTTAAGAATCTAGGAAGCAAACACATTACCACTTCTGCTTATCATCCACAAGCCAACGGGATTGTAGAACGATTTCACCTCCAACTAAAGACTTCTATAATAGCGAGTAACAACCAGACAAATTGGTACACAGAGTTGCTACTAGTTCTTCTAGGACTTAGGTCCACGGTCAAATAAGATGTTAAGGCTTCACCAGCTGAAATGGTTTTTGGTCAAACACTCAGGCTACCACAACAACTAGGAATTCACGACAGTCAGAATTTTAATGCGTCGGACACCTTGTCCAAACTTAAAGAGGCAGTAGAAAATAAAAAGTCAAACATTGCGCATCACAGCACTAACTTCCAGCAATATATACCTCGAGCCCTCAGTACTTGTAACTTTGTCTTCGTCCGCAACGACACGATTCGTAAAACAAAAATTTATTATAATAATTAATAAAAAATTATTATTTAAGATTTCAAAAATTGTCATTAATTATTAATCAAAAAATTTTGTTTATTATTTTGATTATAAAATTGTATTCCTGAAAAAATACAATGTCAAAAAAATAAATTGTTTCAAAAAAAGAAAACACAAATAAAATATATGCTTAAAAAAAATAAACGCATATAAAATAAAAAACGCTGGTTTTCATTTAAACACCTTCCTCCCTCATACTATACGGTGCATAGAGGCTACAAGTCGGTTCGCGTTTTTTCTCTTTTTTTCACTCTCTCTCCCATCCGGTACCTGTTTCCGCCCATTTGAATTTTAATTCAAATGTTCCTTGTCCGTTTGCCTTTATCGTCTGCATACATACGACTTGTGCAGATTGCATCACACGGCTTCCTGACGAAGCAACCCCACGACCATTTTCCCTGAGCTAAGCTGAAGCATAGCTAGGTATGCAGACGTCCGCTAAGTCAGGAAGTGCGTTGTTGGCATTGGTTGCTACAGTGGTATGTCCCAATCCGGCGGCAAATCTTCTCGAAGTTGCTGGTAGTATTCCACCACCAAAGCATGGAAGACAACAACCTGAATGGAAACAAGTTCTGCCTGATGAAGTTCAGAGACCTTTAGCCCCTTCATCGAATCGGCGTCGAGCTATCCCTCCTCTTCCCGTAAGCGATAGAGACCCTGGCTCTAAGGAGCGAATTTCGAACGTCGTACGAAATCGGCATGTGAATTTCAAGGGCACGCCTGATGAAATTTCAGTCGATGAGTTTATCTATCGAATTAATACGTCTCTACACCTTTTTTTTATTTATCTATCGAATCTCTACACCTTAATGGTAATTTCACTGTTCTTTGCGAACACGTTCACTCTCTTTTCGAAGGCAGGGCTCACCTGTGGTTTTATCTGTGATTTTATCTATCGAATTAATATGTTAACATCTCTACACCTTAATGGTAATTTCACTGTTCTTTGCGAACACGTTTACTCTATTTTCGAAGGCAAAGCTCACCTGTGGTTTTGGCAATATAATCGCAATGCCGATGAGGTAGAATGGTTTGACCTCTGTGATGTACTGCGGCGTCAATTCAAAGATTACACCTCGGACTTTGACATTGCAACGATATACGCCGTAGAAAACAAAAACATTCCGAGACTTTTGATGATTTCCGTTATGTAATTTTGTGCTTAAGTGACAGGATTCGTCATCCAATGTGTGAATCTGAGTTGGTGGAAACGGTGATTAGGAATTTACGACCTGACTTACGTCATGACCGTTACTTCACATTGACATTCGTAGCATTGCCAAACTACGTCGTGAGGTTCGTAAACTCATAGTAGTGGACCTCCTCGACATCCTGTTGCTCGTCGGCAGTTATTTGAGTTATCTCATGATAATGGTCCAAGTTTAAACAAAGTAGAGATCGACCACGCTGAACAAGAAATCAATGCCCTAGACATCAGTAAGTTGAAATGCTGGAATTGCGACGAAGTTAGGCATAGATATCAAGATTGCCTTAAGACTAGACGAATCTTTTGTTACGGCTGTGGAGCTGTTGACACTTACAAACCAAGTTGTCAGAAGTGTGCCGCGAAGGCAGAAAGCTTCAAACTAGATTTTTGTCAAGAGTCTAGCAGACCACAATTAAATCGTCCTCGGATGCAATTTCAACTTAACTTTTATTGAAATCCGATATTTCAATCTGCCTCGACTAAAACTTTGATAGGCCTTTAAACCGTACCATGTTCGACTTGCTGAATATCGCAAAATACGCGATAGAATTTTTATAACTTCCACTGCCAGACGTCCTTTTTTTTTGGATTCGCCCGGAGGTATGAAATCTTCCAAAGATACGTATACCCGTCCTATACGCATGCACGATTTACATTCTAGATCCTGCCCGAATCAGCCGGGACAGACAGAATGCACATACGTACTAAACATACATCCTCTAGGCAATTAGGATTTTCCACTAAGCAAATTAATTGGCTTTTCAGCGGAATTTAAAAATTGAATATATATAAAACGCGCATTTAAGTATACTTGATTCTATGTAAATAAGCAACATCGAATTAAATAATAGTAATTATCAATTTAAGGAGGCCGAAAAACAATCCAAAACACTAAACTCATTTTAACTGGTATGCGGCCATTGTCCAACCCAAGGACCTACGTGGAAATGAGATAAATCTCATATTCGCCAAATCAAAATCCCAATTAGTTGGATATGTATTTGGGCCAACGCAGGCATAAACTTGTGTGGAAAAGAGATATAATCTGGCACACCAATCCAGGTGATAGTGTGAGTTCAGTCTAATTTCAAATCAGGAAACCACGTGAGCACGTAAATCCCAATTCGATTTAAAATTAAAACATTGAATAATTAAAAAGTAAGTTTTAAAAACGATTCATATTTGATGGTGCTTACTTTATAAAACATAATATCGAGACAAAAAAGAGAAACAGAACAATCTCAATTACCAATATTACATTGTTAAAAAACTGCGTTAGGTATAATAGGATGAAGTTAAATTGATTTAATAATTTAAATGTAATATAATTTTCCGTTTTAAGACGTCTACCGAATCAGAAAAATTAATCATGTTGGAGTTATCATTGAAATCACTGCACATACACCGTAAAGGTTCATGAAGAGCGTAATTAGAACTGCACTGACTCAACATGAAAAACAGAAAATGTCTAGTTCCTCTCTTTGGGATGTTAAAATTTAGAGCTGAGATGAGATATTCCGGATTAATCTCGCCACGAAGTAATTTATACAGAAACATGACATTAAGCATCATTCTTCTGCTTCTTAGGGAAGGTAGTAAAATAATTTTAAGGCGTATTTCATACGATGGAAGCATAATATTGTTGTTCCAACGACAGCAAAAAGTAAAAACTGTTTTTGAACTGACTCTATGGCGTCGATGTAGACATTATATTGTGGGTTCCATATAACTGATGCATATTCAAGAATTGGGCTTACGAGAAAGGTATATAATAATTTAGAAGTAAAGGGATCACTGCATTCCTTAGCCCATCTTTTAATGAAACCAAGAACTCCTCTTACCTTATTTATCACCATGTTAACGTGGAGATTGAAGCGAAGTTTTGAATCCATAATACACCAAGATCGAGAAAACTGGAAAATATTTCTAAGTTAGTGTTATTTATAGTGTAATTTATGTTACTAGCAGATATTCGCGAGAATGTCATTTGCTTACATTTTTTTAAGTTGAGATTTAATATATTTAAGCTACACCAGTCCACTAGTCTATTTAGATCAGATTGTAAAAGATGTCGTTCTTCGGGTAATTTGTAACAAAGAAAAAGTTTCACGTCGTCAGCGTACATTAAGACGTTACAGTGTTTTATTACCGAAGGAAGATCATTAATGAATAGTAAAAACAAAACCAGATGACTGCCCTGCGGAACGCCAGAAGTGACCGAAATACTTTTTGAAAGAGAATTCTTATATAAAACCTTTTGAGTACGTCTAGATAAATACGAATTTATCCAATTTAATAATGTGACAGGAAACCCAATAAGGTGGAGTTTTTTCAAAAGAAGATTATGATTAACACTGTCGAAAGCTTTGCTAAAGTCCGTATAAATAACATCAGTCTGCAGTCCCAAAGTAAAACCATTTATAACACGCGTAGTAAACTCTAAGAGGTTTGTTGTAGTGGACTTACCCTTCAGAAAACCATGTTGAAAGACAGAAATGGTGGAAGACACGAATTGGGTTAATTGATCAGTTATGATTTTCTCAAATAACTTAGGGATTGCACTTATTTTTGCAATTACTCGATAGTTAGAAACATCTATCTTGGAGCCATATTTATGAAGGGGTATAATATAAGAATCCTTCAATATAATAGGAAAATAACCGATATGCAAGGAAATATTAAAAATATTTGCTAGAGGAGTACACAGGTTTGTAGCACATTGCTTTAAAATACAGCTTGGAATTTTATCAGGGCCAGTCGTAAAAGAAGATTTTACTTGTCGACGATAACACATAACAATATTTGGGTCTATTACAGGAGTTTCAAAAGAGTTAACTGGCGGGAGAAAAGGATACACCGTGCTAGTATTAAATGGTATATCGGAGTAAGTTGATTTAAAGAAGTTTGCAAACATGTTAGAAATCACATTGTCACAAGATGATTCTTCCTGATTGAATTTCATAAGGGGTGGAAAACTGGAGGCTTTACGTTTTGAGTTAACAAAACTATAGAAAAGTTTTGGATCATCTTTAAATTGAGATTTTATGTTATTTATATAAGCAGAATAGCATTGTTTAATTAATAGTTGATATCTATAACGACAAGAAGAATAGGAAGCAAATCTAAACTAGTACCAGATATTTTATATTTTTTAAATAAACGATTTTTTAAATTTTAAAGTGCCTTTAGGTTATTTGTTGGCCAGGGTGGATTTAAAGGATTGGAGAAACACCTTTTTTTGGGACGGACAATAAGAAAAACCTTTGCAGAGTATCATTCAAAAACTGTACAGAAGATTCGACGTCATAATATGAATATGATGTTCCGCTAGTTAAAATTGGAGACAATCAGTCTGCGAAAGTAAGGAATTAAGTTTTACATAGTCCGTTTTCTTAAAATTATAAACTTTTTATTTCGCGCATCAGCAGTTAATTTATCTTCTTTTTCGTGGGGGAGTAAAACTGTTATTTCAAAAGTTGGATGATGTACATCTTCTGGAAGAGATACGGTATTCGAACAATGGAGATTAACAGTAGTGCATCTATCTACAAATATAAGGTCTAGGGTTCTGTGGTTTATATTTAAAATATCATTGACTTGTTAAAGACACAGATCAGACAGCTTACCTAAGAAATCATTTATCCAATCACTATTGGAAACAGGAGTAAGAAATGAAGAATTGTCAGACGATCTCCAAGTCACAAAAGGTAGGTTAAAATCACCCAGCACATTAAGAACGTCTTTATTTTTTAACAAATTATGAACTTTTTCGATGGCGTGTAAATGTTTTAAATACATCGTTAAGTCACATTTAGGAGGAATGTAAGAACATGTAACATAAATAATAATAGTATTTAATTTAACTGCAACACAAATGAACTTAATGTCACTGGTGTCAAGAATTGTCAATTCTTCAGATACAAGCGAGTTTTGAACAGCTATCAAAACACCACCACCAATTTAATCATGACGATCTTTACGAAAAATTTGATATTTATTGCACATTATTTCAGAATTTAAAATATTAGAGCAAAGTCCTTCATTTCGTTCTTCGAAACGTATTCGCTGAATTTGGAACCGAATAAAATCCTTAAGTAAGTGTGTTGTCAAGACACCGATGTTTATAAGTTTTAAAAAAAAAAGAAAAAACTTCCTGCCATTGGTATCTGCGTCAGCATGTTGTTGAGTATTGCTACCATTGCATGGCTATACAACTGGTTTGATGTTGTGTTCACCAGTTTATTATTGGCTATTCACGATGAGGGGTTCGGGTGTAAAGTTTTGTGCGAATTTTGCACTGTTTACCACATATCATGAACGAACCTACATTAAAGTTTGACATTGGTTCTTTGTTTTCAGGCAGAGAGATTCAATTTCACGGTGTAAACGGTACCTTTCGTTTTCTGATTTCTTTAAAATTCATTTGAAAGATTCAGATTTCTCCATAATTACACAGCAACATATCAATTACACAACATCGTAAATACCCTAATATTTAAGTGCTTAAATTTGGTTTTCTAATATGAACGCTATCTAATGTCAAAAGACCGCAAATTCACTCCACTTTGCTTTCTGACCTCCCTGACAGTATTCATACTAACCAAAAAGACGTGCACGTTGGTGTCCAATTCCATCCAATGAACATGGATTTTCTAAAAATATGACTACCAGATCTTGACTGGAGTTGTACACCAATACATTTTAGGAGTCGTTTACACCTAAATCATGGAAAAATCCCATATGTCTACAAGTTTGACCGTGTAAAACGACAAGTGTGCTATACCTCTTTTGAAACAATCGCGCCAGCCCTGGCATCTAATCAAGCTATCCACGGCAACCTTCACCAAGTCAAGGACCAGAAGCAGCAGTGAGGTAACCACCACCTGTACCTTCTGGTAAGCAGGGCATGGATCTGAACATTTTTTAATAAATTTCTATTTTAATTTGGTAATCCTATTCTAAGCAAAACAAAGAAATTTACCTTAACTCAATTTAAAATGTAGTGTAAGCTTCAGAGATCTGCAAACGATGGCATTTTCGCTACTTGCAATCTACCCTCAACAAATACAGTGACAGTCTGACCGCACTACGCAAGCGCTGCGATTGTTGTGTCGAACATACTTGCAAAATTCAAGATGGTGGATAGGGTTGCCACCTTAATTTTTTGTAGTTTTATAAATTCGGGGCTGGCAAAAAAATGGTACACCAAAAATGGGTCGCTGAATCCGAATTCGTTGTCAGAATTTAAAAATTATAAAATTTTGAAATAATAGGGTTGCTACCTAATAATATGTCTTTTCAAGGGTTTTAAACGTCATTTATCAGTTTTTCAGCGACCTATTTTTGGTGTACCATTTTTTTTTTGCCAGCCCCGAATTCATAAAACATCATTGAAGCCAACTGTGTATGAGCGTGTCGTAAGACCGAATAATGCATGTTCGAGTTGTTGGTTTGATAACCAGCGCAGGGTCTTTTCAACTTCTGGTATGCAATGGTAAGTATGGTCATTTACATGCAACAAAACAAAGACATAAAGCGTAAATCCTGCATAAAAAAACCAGCGCTTATTTTGTTCTCCGAACACAAAGTATTTGCAGTAACATTGCAGTTACTTTGCGTGACTTTTGAGAGCTTGTAGCTCATAAGCTAATAGTTCAATTGAGCTGATTTCTTTTTTAAAATAAATTCTAAAGTTTAATTGAGTGAGCAATAAAATTTGTTTAGTAAATTTTTAAAGATATTTATTAAATTTAGTTTTTTAAGAAATTATATCAGACGCCATTTTACTATAAAACCCCTTTTATCACTGATTTTGATAAGATGTTGTATGCATGCCGATCTTTGATAAAGCAACAACGTTTGTTCAATTGTTTTGTTTGAGTTATTTTCGATATGGGCGCTGTTTGAAAAATGGTCAGCATCGCTTTTTGAGGTCTAAATTCGTCATTAGTAGAGCTAGGATTTCGATGACATGTGATCTTTTTTTTGCTGCTTCTAAGACATTTCATGGTTCTTTAGAACATTTGTTTATGTTTCCTAAATTCCAAATATGAAAAGCTTTTAGATAATTTTTTTACCACCTAATAATATGTCTTTTCAAGAGTTTTAAACGTCATTTATCAGTGTTAAGGGGTCGCTGATTTCGAATCTAAAGTCAGAATTTTAAAATTCAAGAAGGTGGATAGGGCTGCCACCTTAATTTTTTGTAGTTTTATGAATTCGGGGCTGGCAAAAATAATGGTACACCAAAAATAGGTCGCTGAAAAACTGATGAATGACGTTTAAAACTCTTGAAAAGACATATTATTAGGTGGAAACCCTATTATTTCAAAATGTTATAATTTTTAAATTCTGACAACGGATTCGGATTCAGCGACCCATTTTTGGCTTACCATTTTTTTGCCAGCCCCGAATTTATAAAACTACAAAAAATTAAGGTGGAAACCCTATCAACCATCTTGAATTTTAAAATTCTGACTTTAGATTCGAAATTGGCGACTCCTTAACACTGATAAATGACGTTTAAAACTCTTGAAAAGACATTTTAGGTGGCAACCCTATTATTTCAAAATTTTATAATTTTGAAATTCTGACAACGGATTCGGATTCATTGAGCCATTTTTGGTGTACCATTTTTTTTGCCAGCCCCAAATTTATAAAACTAAAAAAAATTAAGGTAGCAACCCTATTTCGGTTGAATTTCCACCATCTTGAATTTTAAAATTCTGACTTTAGATTCGAAATCAGTGACCGTTTAACACTGATGAATGTTTAAAACTCTTAAAAATACATATTATTAGGTGGCAATACTGTGGTAAAAATTTTGGTGTCAACCCTAACCTCCATCTTAAATTTAAAAACTGTGACATTATATTCGAAATCAAATCCGTTGTCAGAATTTCAAAATTACAAGAATTTGCAAAAATAAAATAAATCTAGGTGGCAACTCTATCCGCCATCTTTAATTTTAAAGTTTGACATCATCTTCAAAATAAGTTACCCCTAAAACTTCCACAGGAGTCCACAGAATCCTTAGAAGTCCTATTACGCTTAAGCTCTCTCTAAACAAGCTCATTGAATTTGTTGGATACTTGCCTTCAATTTCAAGCTTTTCAAGCTTTTTACCGAAGCCATCAAGCTTTCCTTTACTTGAAACTTCGTGCCGTTCGTGCCTTTACTTGAAACTTGTATTTTCAGCAAGTACTTGAAATAGACTTCAAGTAGGCTTGTGCAGTTCTCTGGTACAGATCAAATTATGAACTTTTTTTTGCAAAATGTCGCATTCTTTAGGACTAATGATTCAAAAATCAGATAAAAAATTTCTAAACATTTTAAAATATTCATCAAATTGCACATTTTTATTTAAATTGGATGGAAACTGAGATAAAAATTCGATAGCATGTTATGCTACAGCCTGAAATATGTTAACAGCCCTTATAAAAACTATTTACTCTATTCATGCTGAAGTAATCTACAAACATTTGAGTAAAAATGCAGTGTACGCGATGATTTCATCGTTCGTAAGCTTACTTTTGTATCACTGCTTAGCCGAAGTTGAAATCAACCTGCAATGGTACACGAGGCAGTAGCTCAAAATAATGCATAATTATAACGATTGCCGTTTTATAATTATTTTATACAAACACATAATTATTTTATGCAAACATCTATACTTTCCACTGAAATCGAAGCACACATCACACAGTGTTTGACTTTGGTACGATTGGCTAATGCAACATGCTTGATTTTGTAAGTGAGCTCAATGGCGTAGAATATGCTGCATGGTATTAGTGATATTGAAGTCATACAAAAACCAAGTATGTAGTGAGTGTAAAAGCAGTTGCAGTTCATCGCTGCAGGTCTCTGGTAAGCTTATTCAGCACTACAAACAACCGCATTTAAATGAAATAAGAAAATGTTTGAAAAATATTCTAAACTAAAGTAAACTTAAATTAAATTAATCTCAATATGAAAAAATTAACAATCTAAATACTATTTAATATTGATCGGCATTTGAATCCACATAATTTAAATTGGACTAAAAGATTTATTTTTACATATTCTAAGCTAAAATAAACTCACCTCAAATTAGTCAAAAATATATGGTAATCTTAATCAGAACGAAAATCAACAGAATTTAAATGAAATAAAAATGTGAACAACTGGTTGTCCATCATAACTTGCCCATCAAAATTTGAATTCAAATTCTCCGGGTTTAATTCCTTGTCCGTTTCCTTTCACCGTCTGAATACTGACGACTTGTGCAGATCGCATCAAATTCTTAAGCGAAAGCAAACTTACCTTAGGAAAAAAAAACGCTACGATAACCTTGATCAGAACGAAAGATCTACAGAGTTTCAATGAATCAAAACACGGTTTTAAATTATTCTAAACAAAACTTACTTAAATGAAAACAATCAAAAATATAATTTAAAATTAAACCGAACTAAACGAAACGTAAACTAAACCAATAGTGTTCTAAGCGTAGAGGAAAAAAATTTAAATATAAAATAAACAAAAATCGGTACTAAACGTATTCGGAACTAAAAAAAATTGAACATAAAATAAACAAAATACGAATTAAACGTAATTGAAACCAAAATTGAACTTAAATTCAACTCATTATGATTGAAACTTAAACAGATCAAAACTTGACTTAAATTGGACTAACCCTAAAAATTTTTAAAGATGATTTCGAATTAAAATTCGCTTAAATTGCACTCACAAATTCTGAAATTTTTCAGAATTAATATAACCTTTAAAATTTCCAGATGTAAATTCCAGATGTAAATTTGATAGTGAGTTAACACTGTCAAAGTAACCAAGCGTACACTGGAAACAAAAAAGTTTATTTGGATTAAAAAAAGCAACAAAAGATTTAAATAGCATTTATATGCAAATTTGATGGTGACTAGACACTTTCAAATTAAACAAACTTATGCTGAGAAAAATTTTATATGGATTTTAAAATAATTGAACTCAAGACTTAATTAGGATTTAAGTTTATATTTTATAATAATTCGACAATGTCAATGAATAAGGCATACAATGAAGAAAAAAATTTTTATTGTTGATTAAAAATAACATCAAAAAGAGTTTAATAACATTTAGATGTAAATTTGATAGTGAGTGAACACTGTCAAAGTAACCAAACGTGCACTGCAAACAAAAAACTTTTTTTTGGATTTAAAATAGCAACAAAAGATTTAAATAACATTTAGAGGCAAATTCGATAGTGAGTAGATACTTTCAAAGTAACCAAGCGTACATTGAAAAGAAGAGTATTTTATTGATTTAAAAGAAGAACACATGAATTAACTAACATTTAGATGTAAATTTGATAGTGAAAGGAAACTTTCAAAGTAAAAATGCCTACACTGATAAATAATTTTTAGACTCATTCAAATTAACTTAACACAATATTTAAACAACATTTCAATTTTAAAGAGATAAGGACTTTGGAACTTTCAAAGTAAAAATGCCTACACTGAAAAGTTTAATGCACACGTAAAGTTTTTGGCGTGCATTATACAACGTTTATAAAACTTCAAAACTTGAACAATTTTGTATATTTTGTTTGTATTTAAACTTTTATTAATATATATACCCATTGGACTTAGGTAACATAATAAGTAACTAACTGGTTTTGAATTCTTTTGAACCATGCACGGTAAGATCATGTAGGGACTGCTGCACTTAGGTGCATTTTTAGGGTTAATGAAGTAAACTTCTTTGTTCATTAAGAGGTAGGGTGGGTAGATACAATGAGGGGGTTAACACCTTCCTCCTTCATATATCTCGGTGCATAGAGACAACTGGTTGTCCATCATAACTTGCCCATTAAAATTTGAATTCAAATTCTCCGGGTTTAATTCCTTGTCCGTTTCCTTTCACCGTCTGCATACTGACGACTTGTGCAGATCGCATCCCACGACTTTCTGACGAAGCAACCCCACGACCGTTTTCCCTGAGCTAAGCTGAAGCATTGCTAGGTATGCAGACCCGCTAAGTCAGGAAGTGCCTTGTTTTCTAGTTTGCGCATATGGCGACGCGCGCAGATTAAAATCAAAGGTATGTTTTTCATCTTTTAAGGACCTAAATGATAGGAATATTGCCCCAAAAAAATTATTTTGTTCTTAGTTTAGCCTAGCCATTGAAATTGTTAAAGAACAAAAAATATGAAAAAAATAAAAGACGGAACAGTTTAAGGTATTACTATATAAATATTACACTTTTTTTTTGTATACCGTCTTCGTGCTTTTTTTTTGTGGTTGAGGCAAATTAAGGTTGGAAAAAACTTTTCAAAATTAAATTTTTTGTTTTAATTATTTTTAAAGTAAAACATTAAGCTGCTCAACGCGTCTTATTTTTCATTAAAGAGCTTTATTCGGATATTATTACAAAAGAAGCACCGTTGTGATTCTTTTCTAGTTGGAGAAATGGTTAGTTGTACGATAATCATAAGTAATTTGTAAGTTTCGATCAGCCTCAATAAAATCTTTTTATAATTCTATATTCATATCAACTTAAAATGAAATTTTTTCATTTACATAAATATTTGTTATAGAAATTTTTTTATTTAAAAAACCCGTGGTCCCAAATTGACTTCCCTAGTGCAGACATAAGTGGTTATCCGTTTTGTACAAAAAGTGTTTTCCTGCATCCTTTCAAAGATTGGGAATAAAGAAAATGCCGTATCGCTTTTTTACGATATTTTGAGTTCAGTCATTATTCCTTGTGACCACGGATTTTATTCTATTGATCACTCTTTGAAGCAATAACAATCTAAAAAAACACGGAATGTAATGAACTTGTATTTACCGTAGAGCACTTCACAATCTTATGTTATTTTGAAATTTGTGCATTGACCTTGTTATTAATTATGTTGATTTTATATGATTTAAATAAAAATTCTGAACGTTTGATAGTTTAAATCATACTTGATTTTAAATACAAATTCCAGTTGTTTGATAGTTTAAAATCGTTTATTGGGCTTTAGGTCAAACTTAGAACAATTAATTGTTCTAACGAATCTTTCAATTTCAATCAAAAAAGGAAAAAATCACTAGCTGATTTTATTACAATTTCGACCCAAGCGCGCACTAGCGCACTGCACCACAGTGGCGATGAGATTTTAAGTGTCAATTTCTCAGTTTCAATTTCTCAGTTTTCTCAGTATTTTTGCTTTACTTTAGTCTTTATGCTTATGTTATTATTATGGAGTCCAACAATCTGCTGGAAGTCTTCTACTAACAAAGCATGGTTACTGAAGTTGTTTTTAGATTTTTGCTGATATATTTTCAGCTTGTTTCTACCATTTGATTAAAGTGTTTTCTAAGGGCCGTTTTATTCACTTTTTTAACTTGAGAAGTTGGAATAACTTTGGGATTTATTCGATTTCAAAAGTTATTCCATTTTATTCACTTGAATTTCTCAGAAATATTTTGACATATTGAAGATTTGATATAACTTTCGTTTGATAACTTTTGTCAACTTGTGATTTCTCTAACTTCCAAATATAGGACCAGTTATAAATTCTAACTTCGGATATTTGGTATAACTTGTGATTTTCGCTTCATTCACAAGTTTTCACACGTTTGTTCTGTGACAGCAAAATTTTTACTATAAAAATATTTGAAGCACGTATTATTTTATAAAACTAGAATCGATACAGTTCACTACAACTTTTTTATGCACAATATTAAAGATTTAGGTTCCGCTAACCGTTAAAAATGCGATATGCTAAGAACCGTGATGGCAGGGGTTTAATTTACTTCTAAGACAGATTGTTTATTCTATTCAATTAATATTTATTATTAAATAAACCTCAGTAGTAACTGCGAGTAGTAACTGCCAAGTAAAGCTTCTTAAGAACGCGAGCCGTTCGGAGTCGGCATTACTTGTAGATCTAGATCTTGATCATTTGTGTTCAAACATTTAATAACACGCACAAAACAATCAAAAAAGGTTCCATCAAAGTCCTTGCAAGGGCTTGAATTGCACTTTATATCCGTAATGACCTGGTTTAATTTCCGCTGATCGATGTCAGCTCAAAAGATTACAATAGTTGGTCAAAAGAAACTTCGATGCGTAGTAATATGAAAGTTCTTTTATTATGTGTACAATTATAAGTAGTCGGTACCTGCATTTTTGCATTAATTTGTCAATGTGAAATTTCGACATGCAGCTGGAGCCATTTGTTAAAGATAATATGAAGCTTACCATAGAGAGTAAATTAAGGTATCCCAAAATAAGGCACCATTTACGATGAATCTTTTCAATTTCAGTTACTTATTTTTTGTGTATGCCTTTTTATGTTTAACAGCTTTAGTGACTGAATTTGCATCTTTGAAACCTGCAAATACTATAGCTCTATTTACTCTGTATGTTGGAAGTTGACACCAAAAAATACTGTCGTGCAGCCTGCAAATCACAAATCTCTACTTAAGTCAAAAATTGAACTTTTTTCGTTCGATTTAGTAAATATTAGTTTGACGAAGATAAACATAAAATAAAACTATTAATTTTAGATCACTTTAAAAAAAAATCTACTTATTCTTCTATAAATAAAAAACGGTTAAAAACAGTTTTCTAATAAAAGAGCTATGTCAAATTGTAAAGAGCTGAACTATATTGCACGTCGCGTGAAAAATAACGTTCCAAAAAAAAAATGCGTTTATAGATTGCACTTAAAGTAGGTTTCTTGATCCTTAAATGAAAGAAATTTAAATTTTTAACTATTAATTTTCAAGGTATTTTATTATATACTATAGTCGGGTATATTTTAAAATAATTTAGTTAGTAGTCAACATAAAAAAACTATTTTTGTAATATTGGTTTTAAAAGGCGCCAAAGTCGATTGCTTAAAAAAATAGAATATATGGCTTACATGTTAATAAACGAAATAAAACCAAACTAATTAAAAATTGGTCCAGCCGATTAACTCTGATTAACCGTCGACTATATTTTGAATGACTCGAATTTATCCTCCTCTGTTATCAAAATACAAAGACAAAATTATAAACACCATTTTTTTCGATTGTCAAAGAACTATACAATCATGCTGATTGTGGAATCCGGCGGATCAGTTGCGGCGGGAGTTGATCAGATCCGCACTCCCTTCCCTTTAAAGCAAAAATCCCATTATTGAATCCGTGCGAGGGAACTGCAATACCGATCCGCACTCCGAACTCCGAAAAACAGCAGTTCAGCTGTCAAAACAAAATTAAGTAACGAGTGAATTGGTTTAAGTGCAAGTTATTTATCATATAAGTGAAAAATGTAAAGAAAAAGACAATTTAAAAGTAATACACTAAATTTATTTTTAAAACATCCTTAAAACATTGTGTTGGCAATATGGAGGTCTTGGCGAGTGTTCCTTTCACCGATGCTCAGCGTTGCAGCCGTCAGGACGCATCTCACTAGCTTTTTTTGTTGGTGTTGATGTTTTTTGTATATATTATGGTGTTTACATTGCTCCTGGGTCATCTGGATCCACACCAAGATATTTAGTCTTATCACTGCTGCTCCTGGTGCAGATTCCGATGCTATTTGCTGCTTCTTTGGCCCGGCGATTATGTTTCTACCTTGGCTAGATACGCTGCTAATAAATTTTTGTATTTTGTCAAGAAATAGACTCGATTGCGGTGTTTTTCGATTTGGAAGGCTGTTGTGTTAAAAAAATTTGCGATCCCACGATGCAAGGCTGTTTGCCCGATATTGGGAATACCCCCAATTTAAAATTAAAACCTTTTCGACGTGTTAAAAAAAGCACATACAGCTTTTAAAGATACAACTCGAATAATGTCTGAAAAATTAGTTTTGCTACTGAACACCGAAAACTTCTATGATAATTATTAAATTTTTCTTAAATTTATAAAAAATTCTTTTTGAGTAAAAAAATTGCGAAATGTACGATTATTTTTAACATCGAATTCGAGTTTAGCGACCTCAAATTACCCTGAAATCATGTATCGCATTTCTTTTTTTGAGAAATTGTCTCCAAATCCGCAAAGATCCGCACCAATTTTGTTGAGGATGAAAAGTGAAAAAATTTGTATGAAGTGCGGATGGACTGCGTTTTCAACAATAGTCCTTTTTCACTCCGAATCCGCAAATTTTGCTACCGATTCACTCCGAAGCTACTCGCCGGATTCTACAATCGATAAGCCAACGAAAACGAGTAATTCTCCCGCCGCATTTGATCCGCCGGATTCCACAATCAGCATGAATGTTTTAAATAAGAACTAAAACTATCAAACACGCCATAGTAACACAGGCTAATTTAAAATGTTAATGAAAGCGCATGTCTTTTAAAAATATTTTTATTAAACTACATATAAAGCATGCTTCGTTATTTAACGAAGTGAATTAAAACATATGTTAATTCGAAGCACCGTCAACTGAAAACCCCCATAATTTGGAAATCACTTTATTTTTATTCTGCACACATATATTTTAATAACAAAATATTTTTTTGACATTGTGTTGCCTTCAACATCAACAAATTTCCATTTCATAAGTTATAAAAGTCATTTCTTTTCTCATTTCCCATCAAATATCAAAAAATTACCTGGGATATTTTATAACTTAAGTATTTATAACTTGACTTAACTTCAACATATATAATTTCAACTTGAACTGAATGAAATGAAATTTTAACTTGAGAAATTAAAATATTTAACTTCGCAAGTTGTACGAAAAGTCAAGTTAACAAAAGTTATTGAAACTGCTCAAGTTAGCTCGAATTATAAAAAGTGAATAAAACGGCCCTAAATGACCTTGTTATTTATTACGTTGATTTTGTATGATTTAAATACAAATTCTAAATGTTTGATAGTTTAAATCATACTTGATTTTAAATACAAATTCTAGTTGTTTGATAGTTTAAAATCGCTTATTGAAGTTTAGGTCAAAGTTAGAACAATAAATTATTCTAACGAATCTTTCCAAAGAAACAACAATAACTTTTTTCAATATGAAAAGTAAAAAATCACTAGCTAATTTTATTGCAATTTCGGCCCTGCTAAAGGCTTCATCAGAAATCTTTGTGATAGCCGTGAAAGCTCGCACTAGCGCACTGCACCACAGAGGTGATGAGATTTTAAGTGTCAATTTCTCCCATTTCACATTCTCACATTTGTTATATCCTTGCACATTTTTTCCTTTTAATATTGAAAAAACGACGAAAAGTCTCCTGAAATAGTACCGTAGTAAATCTGTATTATGTCTATAAATTGCTCAAAAACGAGCGACTATATTCGGGCACAATAAACTGACGAGTGCCCGATTCGATCTTCGTTCGTACATTGTGCCTGCCCAAGGTGTTCCTAAGCAGCGGCCGAAGGCCCCCTATTAAAAAGAGAATTGTCGCTCTCTACAGTACTTCTGAATATAATTCCTTTTTTAATAGGCGGCCTTCGGCCGCTGCTTAGGGCTTTCAACCCTCAGTAAGCCCAACGGGCGATTTTTCACTTTTGTTTTTGGGTGATTTTTCATAGGCGCTTTCTTTTCATTTAGGTAAATTAGCAAATAGTTATTTGAAAAATTCAATTTGTTATCACCAGTCCAAACAAGGGCAAATAACTTTATTTATGATGAAATTGCTATTAATTTCAAACTGTTAAAATATCGTTCTAGCTCTATAATATCACAGGGTGCGTTTATAGTGGATGCTTATTGCTAAGCCGAGCCGAACTAAAACTCAAAAACGCATTACGGCAAAAGAGATGCATGACTGGCGTGTTTTTGGCTCTGCTATTAATAACCGTCCACTACTATTAACGCGGCCTTAATATAAACATTTTTACAAAGAAGAATGTAAAACTATTATTTGGAAATATGTCATCTTTTTTTGGATTAAGACCGCTTAGTGTTATAAATACAATTGGGGCTACGGGCGTGCAACGTGTAAGTTCCACTGGCGTCTAGAACTATTGCTGTCGTGTGGAATAAAATCTTTGGCTATGTTCGGCCGGCAATTAAATGATTAAGCTAATCCCTTCTTTTGTGCTTTTTTACTATAGTTGACTTACGGATTCAAGGGTGCGAGCACGTAACTTCGAGGATTGTTGATCAAAGTTCAACTCGAAACAAATGTTTATTGACAACACATAAATTGAAACGAGTTTCATTATGATTTGAACTTGAAACTCCCATTGTGAACTATAATGTAAAGAGTCAAGCGCGTTTTTTTTTATCTTAAATTCAAAATTTATTTTGAAATTCCAAATAAAAAATGAAATTCTTTGAGTCGGAGAGTGAGGATGAATAAAGAGCTAATACAAAAATTACAGGAGGTATTTCAGAGATAAAAGCAATCTACTAGAAAAATGTAAAAATTAGTTTTGCTGGGGTGCGAGCACGTAACTTAATACAATCGAGGATTGTTGATCGATGTTCAACTCGAAACAAATGTTTTTTGGCAGCATGTAAATTGAAACGAGTTTCATTTTGATTTAAACTATAATGTGAAGTGTCAAACGGAATTTTTTAATCTTTAATTCGAAAATTATTTTCAAATTACAAATAAAAAAATTATATTTTTTGAGTCAGAGAGCAAAAATTAAGAAAGAACTAATAAAAAATTACAAGGTGGTATTTCAGAGATAAAAGCAATCCACTAGAAATATGTGAAAATGAGTTTTGCTGTTTTTTTTTTCTTGCTGGTAAAAATTGCTGGTTTATCTTCCTTGGGCAGATTTTACTGTTTATCTTGCTAAATCTTGATGACCACTCATAAAATAAGTCAAAATCTATATTTGTTTTGGTTACATTTTTTTTTGGTTACATTTTTTTAGAACAAAATTCCCACAGACAATAACTATTTCTTTTCGACTGATTTTTTGTTGCCAACGTTACATTAAAAATGTTGTGGTACCAATTCTAACGATACAATCGATGATAGTCGATTGAAGCAAAGTATGTGCTGTATTGTGATCCGTTCACAACAGTCTTTAAAAAACAAACACATACTTATAAGAGCTACATTGTGTGCCATACAATAACATTGAATTCAAGTTCAATGTTAAAGTTAGTATTGAAACTGCAAAACATGCAGTAATTATTAAATAAACAAAACCGTTTAGATTATGACGCGTGCCATTACGTAAGCGGTGTGAAGAATCAAATCAGTTTAAATTTTGACCATACATGTGGGCCGCTACCACTTTCATTTATATTTGAAATACTTCATCGTAATAATTAAATTAATTAATAAATTAAATTAATTTTGCATTGACTAAGGTTTAATATAAGATTTTTTTATATAAGTAATACAGTATCAGCTTACAGTGACAAGCTCTGTCGCTAGCATATAAATAGCGGCACTCAATTAGAATTGTCGGTTCTGTTTGAGCAGCCATCGGGTTAAGTCATACTGTAGGAAATATAGACAGTAAGTGACCTAAGGAAATATGTGTTTCACTGGTCGTGTAATGTAGTCAACTAGAATAGGAAAGTGAAAAGGGGGAAGACCTAAGGAAATATGTGTTCCATTGGTCGTAGACCGTAGTAAAGCAAATAAGAATATTTTAAGAGAGATAGAGAGGGAGAACTGCCTCAGTTAAGAAGAGTAAAAGGGCATCGTTAGCATATAAATAGCGGCACTCAGTTAGAACTAGTCAGTTCTGTTTGAGCAGCCGTCGGAGTAAGTCATACTGTAGGCAATAGAGACAGTAGTTAGTGACCTAAGGAAATATGTGTTGCATTGGTCGTGGACTGTAGCAAAACTAGTGAGGCAATTTTATTTAAGTAAAAGGGGAAAGCCAAAGGAATTATGTGTTCCACTGGTCATAGATTTAAGTGAAGCTAATGAGATTATTTTGGAGGGAGTAAGAGTTGTTATATTTAAGTGAAAGGTGTAACGGGGCGAATTTTTACCGGGCACAAAACCGACGTTCAAATTAAAAAAAAGAAGTTTAAGACAAATTTATTTTACTCGTAGCTGTGGAGCGGTGTTGCCATCTTGGGAGAGGGCAGCCCTATTTATTTTGTTTTTAGGGCACCCGATTAGAGCGCCCCTGGCTTACCCTAACCATACGGACAGAGGCTGCCTCCTCACCAAGCTGGCATCACCTCTCTGGTCAGTGACCCGCGGACAAAAGGTTGACACCGACAGCACGTGCTTGGGTGTCAGATGCCAGCAGTTCGGGAGATGGTTCGTTGGCACCAACCATTTTGTACCTTCACCGTACAAATAATTCACGTGCTTAGGGTGCAGCACCGCTGAACTCAATTAAAACTAAAAAAACAACCTGCATACAAAAAAAAGAGGGGCGATTGTCCTCTTTCTGACCCCCCCTTCGAAAATCCGTGACCTGGTGGTATGGTCCCTGCCCACATTTCTCCCTCCCAACCTTGAGGATTCAAGGGCTACAATTTTTTTAAAACCCTCCCATTTGCAGCATTATTCCTCCTGCGACCAAATAAAAAGATGAAACTTTAGTTACTCATATTACAAAAGGTTTAATATCATTCTATTAAAAAAGTAAGTAAACGTATTTACATTTTATGAAATACGTTTAATCTTTACTATGTTTTCTGAGTCCGTGCTGTATAGCCTCAAATTTGCGAAAAATTGTGCATACCCTTGGTACACAAGGGTTTTAAAGACTCTTCGCAACAACAGGAATAGGGCACGGAAGAAATATGTCTGTAGCATAGACTTAAATGACCTAGAAACCTACAAGCGTTTGTTTCTGGATTTTGAAAGTTGATCAGCTACCTTATATCAAAATTATTTAGACAGTATTAAGCTGAGAATATTCTCTGATCCAAAGAAATTCTGGGGTTTCATAAACACAAAAAAAAAATCTGATGGATTCCCTTCATCATTTAAAACTTCTGACGGATTTACTGACGATCCCGTCATAATTTGTGGCCTATTTGCCACTCTCTTTAAAGAGTCATTCTGTTCAGACTCTTTTAATCCTGATGAAGAGTATTTTGAATATATGAACTCTACACCCAGGGTTTCGTTGGACCCTATATCTTTTAATTCAGAGGATATTTTAAAGTATATTGGATCGATCGAAAAGATTTTAATGCTGGACCTGACGGAAATACTGCCGCAGTGTTAACGCAAAGTGGTTCCGTTCTAAGCCAACCACTCTCCATGTTATTCAATAAATCAATTAGGGAACGTAATTTTCCATTTTTTTGGAAAAAATCTTTTATAAGTCCTCTTTATAAAAAAGGTTGTAGGAATGATGTAAACAACTCTCGTCGATTCCAAAACTTTTTGAGCGGCTCGTGTATGAACGTGTGAAGGGTCATAACAACTCGTCAGCATGGATTTGTTACTGGCAGGTCCGCTGTGTCTAATCTCCTCGATTTACAACATTCTGCTTAAATTCAGTTTATTCAGGTAACCAGGTCGATTGTATTTACACTGATTTTAGTAAAGCATTTTATAAACTACCACACAAATTAATTATATTTAAACTAAAGTTAATGGGTTTTCTACAATTTTTTGTAAGCTGGATTCAATCGTATCTGACAGAGCGATCTTATCAAATACGATTTCGAGGTGTATTGTCTGCTGAATTTATTTCTGCATCAGGTGTTCCTCAAGGTAGCCACCTTGGTCTACTTCTGTTTATTTTAGCCATTAATGATGTAACCCACATCATAAAATATTCTCATCTGCTCATTTATGCAGATGATATGAAAATATACAGAACAGTAGATTCTAAAGACAATTCAGATCTACTCCAGTCTGATTTAAAATCCTTTGAAGTTTGGTGTTCTAAAAGTAATATGTTTCTTAATCCAGATAAATGCCAAACTATGACCTTTTCGCGAAAAAGGAATAATTTAATTTTTGATTATAAGATAAAAGATACGGCTTTAAATCGTGTAGATTCTGTCAAAGATCTTGGTATATGCATGGATTCTAAGCTATCGTTTAGCGTTCATATTGATAGCATTTGTAAAAAAGCGTCTTCTATGCTCGGTTTTATAAAACGCTGGGCCAAAGAATGTAATGGTATGATTACAACTATAATGCTGTATTATTCGATTGTCCGTCCTCACTTGGAGTATGCAAGTCAAGTTTGGTCGCCAAGTTACAATGTACATGTTGCACGAATAAAAAGAATTCAAAAACGTTTTGTTCGGTTTGCTCTAAGGGCTTAAGTGGAACTGACACTTTAAATCTTCCTCCTTATGATGATCGTTTAAAACTATTAAAAATGCAATCTTTAAATGAGAGAAGGAAGTCTGCTGATATCGTCTACTTATACCAACTCATAACTGGTGGGTTCGATTCACCGGAACTCCTAACTCTTAAAAATTTTAACACTAACAATTTAATTTATTTACCTTTTAGTAGCACAAATTATATGGCTACTGCTCCTTTAAATCGCATGAGTACCTTTGTTAACAACCGTAGCTTTTTTGATGTTAACTTATCGAAAGGTCAACTCAAAAGTAGATTGAAAACTAATGTATGATTAGATCTATGTAAACGCATGGTTAGTTGTTATGTTTTGTGTTGTCCCTGAGCCCAACCCATATTATGGTGGGTAAATTTTTCTCACTTAAGATTGTTTTGGACCACTTTTATCTATGTTTATCGTTGAGATATTTCAATGATATTAAGTTGGTTCTTAAGATAGTATAATGTGGAGAAAGTGCGATAACGCTGTAGTAGCTGAACTCTATTGTTATTGCATGTCAAAATGCTCTTTGCATTATACTAAAAAAGTAAGTTAACGTATTTACTTCTTATGAAAATGCTCTTTGCTTTCTGTTCAAAAAGTAAGTATACGTATTTACATTTTATGAAAATGCTCTTTGCATTATACTAAAAAACAATTGTTGCTGCGCAGTGTAAACACAGTTTTTTTCTTAATCTAAATTTGTTTTGTTTTCAGTATCAAGTAATTGGCTTTGTTTAGTTCATTACGGTGCTATCGTATAAAAATAAAATTTTGTTTTTGTTTTTATTTACTCTTAGCTTTGCTTACAAATTTATTTGTCTATTTCACGCTTACATTCAAACTATCCAATTTATATTTATGTATATTATTACTTTACAAGTTAAGTACAAGTTCTTAAAACTGCTTGATGAAAGACCCACACCGAACTATGTTTAGAAATAAAAACAACAACCAAGCTATTAAATAAATTTACGCAGAAAATGTATAAGATATAGTTTTATGAGGGTGATATATCGGATGATAAAAAGTTATATTTCTTCATAAAAATTACAGGGAAAACCAAGCATTACGCATTCACATTTTACATAATTATATATTGAATTTTAGTCACATTTTTTAAGTAAATCTTGATTTCTTTTTTTTCAGCTTTAACAGATTCTTATAAACTTCACTGATTTTCAATGCAAGTACTATTTGCTTAATGTACACTGATACTTCAATTTGAATGGAGGAGTTTGCTAGAAAATCTGTTAAGGATTGGATAAGGTATTTGATATTTAAATGGAATGGTTATTAAAAGTCTACTGACATGTTTTTAAAAACATTTTTGTAAGATTGTGGAGTTTTTGAAAAAGCAAAAACAAATTGATTTAAAATATCTTGGAAACGTATTTGATCATTGTTTGTTAATTTTTGTTTTTTCCCCTTTCATACATTTTCGTTGGCATTAATTTCATAGATTATTTATGCATCTTAGATTTATTTTTATTTGTTTTTGAGTTATATTATTGACAAATAAGATTAATCCTTTTGAATGCCACATAGATGGCGGAAATAACAACATTACTATTAAAAATTTCGCCAATATAGAAAAACAACAATTAAGCCTGGGCACTCACCTGCAACTTTGGGAGCTGGAGCTATCGTAGTTGCAGGCAGCGTGTCGTGTTGGCCACTGCCGACGCAGGGATAGATGCCAATGGTGCAGTTGGGCCGTCACTGCTGGCACCGACCCACCCAGCAAAGCGATAGCTGTTGTTTGAAGCGCAAGGGCTTATCTGGGACGCTAGCGGGAAAGTGGACCAGATTTAGATTTTTCTTGTTGTATATTTTGCTATAGATCTGAGTCGATAATCGATAAGCGCCTCAGACATATAGCTTTTGAACAATTTTAAGCCATGTTTCTCGAAACCATCGACAATGGTCTAATGACAATTGAGCAGTGCGTTCTTTCACTTACTGTTTGAAACAATACTTTCTTATACGAGTGATTATAATAAACGTAACGTAATGTACCGGGGCGTAAGGATCCGTTGAATTTTGATTTCCACGATACTTTACATTACGTCTTGTCAAAGATAAACTAAACACTGAGGTTAGATTCGATTATTGCGCTATTTTATATTATTAAACTAAGCTTTGTGTTGAGTTTTCGTTACAGAAGTTGTAGTTCTATATATCCACAGCTATGTATGACGAAGTTTTTATTGAACCGATTACCAATAGTTGAGCCGATTACGGTTTTCGTGGTATTTACACCATTTGCTACGACCAACACCAGATGTCTCCACCATCGCGACACGTGCCCACGCCACGTTACCTCCTGTGATTGGCTAATAGTTCAGTTCTCATCAACTCTCGTTCTGAACAGGTTGTTTCATAATTTGATTGCGATAATTTTTAAGTGATTCCAGTGTTTTTGAATATTAAATTCTAACTTTTGTGTAATCTTGTGCTTTTTGGGACATTTGAGGACGTTTTCCAGTCAGCTTTTTGTTTATTTTTCCACTTAATTCTATTAATGAAGAAAAATAAAATTTCTTTCTGACAAATTTTTTTCATAAGCTGTGGAAGCTAAGTTTTTGAGTTTTGTTTTACATTCATATTCGCTTGTTTCTGATGTTTTTCTTCTTCGTTTGATTATTTGTCTCATTCTTACATAAGCAGTTGTACATCAATTGTATTTTAAATTTTTGCTACATACTTTTGTTAATCGCTGTATACTTTAAGGAACTGTTAGTACAGGGTGGTTACAACGCTAATTTTTCTTTTTTATTCTTTTTATTCTTATTGATAAAATTTGTTAAAATTTTTGCTTGTCATTTAAGTGCAGTGTTTTTTTTTTGCCTTATTTTCGTCATTTTATTTTGATATGTTTTGTGCTAAGCCTGGCTGCTCTGTATGGCTGGTTATGTGATAATGCTGTTCATACCAAATGTGCAAGCGTGACAAGTCGAGTTACGGATTGTATTGAGGAAGGTAAAGGGTTGCGTTGGTCTTGCGAGAAATGTAGATTGTCTGACATCAACTTATATAAGCTTTTTAAGCAGACGAAGCAAGGCTTCTCTAAAATAAGTAAGAAACTTTCTTCGCTTTTTATAATTCCAGTCTCTTTTCGATGATTTCAAATATATAAAGAGTCAATTCCTTCACCCAAGCGGGAAAAAACACATGTCATTGCGTAATAAGCAAAAAACGGATTCAACTCCAACTCTACAGTCTGATGACATGGACATTTGTGATATAACAGCCCCTCCACCTATTTTAACTTCTACTTCGAATACTGCAAACATATCGATTTCTGCTTCTTTGCCAGTGCTGGCACCTCCACTTTCATTGCCAGTCTTGTCATGTCTTATGCCCAAACTATTTTTCTTTCACCAACTCTGGTCGATTCCCAGGTTTTTCTTCTTACTTCTTAGGTTTCTATTTTACCTAAGCCATTAATTGCAATTCCACGAACTACATCAATCTTTGTTTCTCGCTTAGTTGCGGATACAACAGAGGTTGATATAGATTTTTTCCATTAAATCAAAGTTGAAGTGTTCCTTGAATCTTTCTGTTCATAAGTATCAATATTCAAATGTAGGATCGATTACTTCTTTTAGATTAACAATTCCTGAAAATTTATTTAATTCTATAGTTGATGTAAACAGAATTGTACGCAAATTTGAATTTAAAAGCGATCCAAGACCGGTAAATGTTGTGCATTTGAAGCGTTCCCGAAATAGCCTTGAATTTCATCCAAAAAAACGATTAATTAAAATAACCGCAAGTCTAAATTAAAGCTTGTGTACAAAAATGTCAGGGGTCTTAACTGCAAACTTTCCGATATTTTCATTAACAGTTTTTAATTCGAATATCACATTGTAATTTTTACAGAGACTGGAAAGCCCTTATGCAATTCAATCAGAAAGAATCATCTTGTGACAATGGAATTTCTAACATGTTTGCAAACTTCTTTAAATCAACTTACTCCGATATAACATTTAATACTAGCACGGTGTATCCTTTTCTCCCGCCAAATATTGTTATGAGTTATCTTCGACAAGTTAAATCCTCTTTTACGAGCGGTCCTGATGACATTCCGCACTGTTTTTTAAAGCAATGTGCTACAAACCTGTGTACTCCTCTAGCAAGCATTTTTAATATTTCCTTACATAGTGGTTATTTTCCTATTATATGGAAATTTCTTATATTATACCCCTTCATAAATCTGGATCCAAGATGTGTCTAACTATCGAGGTATTGCAAAATTAAGTGCAATCCCTAAGTTATTTGAGAAAATCATAACTGATCAATTAACCCACTCCGTGTCTTCCACTATTTTTGTCTCTCAACATGGTTTTCTGAAGGGTAGGTCCACTACTACAAACCTTTTTGATTTTACTACGCGTAATATAAATGGTTTTACTTTAAGACTGCAGACTGATGTTATTTATACGGCCTTTAGCAAAGCTTTCGACAGTGTTAATCATAATCTTCTTTTGAAAAAACTCCACCTTATTGGGTTTCCTGTCACATTATTAAATTGGATAAATTCGTTTTTATCTAGACGTGCTCAAAAGGTTTTATATAAGAATTCTCTTTCAAAAAGTACTTCGGTCACTTCTGGCGTTCCTCGGGGCAGTCATCTTGGACCGGTTTTGTTTTTACTATTCATTAATGATCTTCCTTAGTTAATAAAACACTGTAACGTCTTAATGAACGCTGACGACGTGAAACTTTTTCTATGTTACAAATCACCCGAAGATCGACATCTTTTACAATCTGATCTAAATAGACTAGTGGACTGGTGTAGCTTAAATATATTAAATCTTAACTTAAAAAATTTAAGCAAATGACATTCTCGCGTAGATCTGCTAATAACATAAATTACACTATAAATAACACTAACTTAGAAATAGTTTCCAGATTTCTCGATTTTGGTGTTATTATGGATTCAAAACTTCGCTTCAATCTCCACGTTAATATGGTGACAAATAAGGCAAGAGGAGACCTTGGTTTCATTAAAAGATGGGAAACATTTTTTACTTTTTGCTTTACGTCATAGTCGGTGGAATCCCAATATTATGCTTCCATCGTATGAAATACACCTTAAGACTATTGTACTACCTTCCCTAAGAAGCGCAATTCTAATTACGCTCTTCATGAACCTTTACGATGTATGTGCAGTGATTTCAATAATAACTTCGACATGATTAATTTTTCTGATTCGGTTGACGTCTTAAAAAGGAAAAGTATATTACATTTAAATAATTAAATCAAGTTAACTTCATCCTAATATACTTAAAGCAGTTTTATAACAATGTTATATCGGTAATTGAGATTGTTCTGTTTCTCCTTTTTGTCTCATTGATTCATTGTGATTTAAACAGGTTAGGAATTATATATGACTGATCACCGGATTATTTGTCCGGATGATCTATTTTGTAAATTCAGTATTTATTATAGATTTATAAACGAAGTTGCAATTTGGGGATGCAAGGCAACCCTTCATGCAATGAAGCACGAGACCACAAAATATTGTCTCTATTTATTAAAGCTCTGCAAAGAACCATCCAAGTACACCAGTTATGTGTTGTTATTTTTTCTTATATCTACTTGTATCTGTTTCGCTCTCTAAGCATTGAGTATGCATGGAATATTTCTCTTTTAGATAACGATGGAATAGGTATGAGAGAGTGAAATTACCAAGTATCAAAAATACTAGTTTGAACACATACAGAACAAACAGATATATCGATAATACTGTTTTCTTTATTTGGAACATCTGGAGTATGTGACGTAGCAAGCATAAAGAATAAAGAGCGAAATAAACAACAACAAAAGAAACAGTTTATGTAAGTACAATGCATTTAAGTACTTTTTTATAATAGGTGTGTTTCCGTACTCGACACTGTGTAAGATTTGTGTAACTTCTGGTAAGCTCGAAATGAGAGAGTAAAAATGAAATTTGAGAATATTGGCAAAAGTACGGAAACAGCTTCTAGCAAGTTTTGAGCACAAAACAGCTGATTCTGACAGCAGACGAGTCAGACGTAAATAGCGCCAATTGAAATTGTCGTAATTTTGTTTGTGAAGTAAATTTTTTTAAGCTATAAAATCTTGTAAGCTATGTTTAAGTTATAAAATTACTTTAAATAATTTATTTATAGTTAAAAATGGAAGATCAAAAGAAACTGCAATTTGTAAATTTATTTTTAGCAGCACAATATGTGAATATTTGTGAAAAACATAAACAAACATTTGACATTTGCTTGTTCTTCTTGATGCTTCTTCTTATTGTTGCTTGTTCTTCATTTACTCGAAGTCTTGAGTTCTAGCACTCTCTGTGCACATTCTGTGCTCGAGAGAGCGATTTTAGGCTTGTTCTTCTTCTCCCATTTCTTACACAAAAAGTACGGAAACAGAAAATAGCGACTCACAAGTCACACAGTGTGAGTACGGAAACAGACCTAATTTAAATTTACCAAAAATACGAAAAACGTCCATTCACAGAAAGACACTCACCATTACTTTCTTTTAGTAGAATAGAAATAGAAAAACACAGCATCAATACAAAGAGAACGATCTGGAATATCCATATTGAATGGATATATCCATTTAAAAAAGGGTTAAAACAGATACTCCACTTAGGGGCATGTCACACGGTGTCTGCTTGTCCGTCAAACATTGAAATTTTCGCCATTTTTTTCCCTCTCTTTCATTGTTTTGTCCACGGCATGCTACACGTAGTTTTCTGTTCGATTATGACGGAAGCCAAATTTACTACGTTTTTGCTACCATTTCGTGCAGGTAATGATCCTTTATGCAATCGATTCAATAAAACGGCTACCCTCTATAGGTTGTTTATAAGTGGTTTTATTTGCATTTAAAATTGATTTGTTAAATTCTGATCTCCGGTGTTTTAAATTAATGACATTGGCCAATATGTCTGCATGAAGTGTATCCACATATATAGATGACAACGATATGGTCACAATAAAAACAATTGTTGAGTTGATGAAACTCTGGATAGAGTTAAAAAAAGTGAAAAAAATCCTGCTGGATTAAGCCATGGAGAATTGGCAGACATAAGAAAGGGATGATAAATTTATTAAAGGATCTAAGATTCACTGATGATAAAGCATTTACAATTTTTTAAGAATATCTCACAAAGCCGGTTGGCTTTGAAATTCATTTATGAACATTTCAGTAATATTTCTACTCCAATTATAAACCATAACCTTATCTCTTAGAATATTGTAAATTTTAACGATTTAAACGATATTACAAGATATATGTATATATAAACAGTTTATTTGTTAACTACGCGGCTGTAATGTATGACTAGCTTGATCAGTTATACCATCATTTTCTCTTGACGATTGTCCTAAAATGCAAGGGTGAAAGAGACAACTGAAGCTGTACATACAAGCATTATAAATACTATATACAATGACGTGTTACTTTCATATATGCAATGGAATAGTTTATAAATGGAAAATATAGTTTAAAAATGTATACATTTTTATAAATAACATCATATACACATTTTACGTTCATATTTTAAATTATAAAAAATACACAATCACTTAAAAAACAATATATTAAATCATTAATATTAGATTCACAACAATCTCTAATAATATTCAGCTGTTCAGTTGAATCCATTTGCTGCAGCTAGCCGGGCTGCATTTTGTATGTTCGTCAATATTCTTCTACTTTTTATACATAAATACCATTCAAGCCATGTATAGCACTAGCAGCGTACAATTCAATACTAAACAACAAACATCGCATAACTGATGAATTCAAATAGTACATTTCATACTGCAGTGCAGTTTAATTACTACTAAACGTAAAACATCAAGAAAATGCAACCGTTGTCCAAATTGTTTTCAGCTTTGGGCCGTGAACATTTTTGTCGGTTGCATGGAAATTTTTTGATGAGTAAGAAGCTCTCTCAATTTCCAGTTTTTTCTTTTACCCGCGAAAACAACAACAAATTTGTCCGTGTCCGCTGGGTGTGGCATGCACCTTAGTGGAACAGATAAAGAGAAAAAAAGCTTACACCATAATGAGAGCCACAGAAAGAGATGATAAGCTCTCTGCTCATTCCAAAGCATATAAGAAATATGTTCTGTTCTACTCCTTGTTCTATTTGTACCATTATTATCAGGTTTTTACTTGTTATGTCTGTTAGTACAAGTAGAACGGATGGTTCGCTGCAGACCTTTACTATTTATCTATTTATCTCTATAAATGTTATCTATCATTGTCTGAATTTTATGTTTTATAAAATAAGCACCAGCAAATATGAATCGGTTTTCAAAACTTGCTTTTTAATTATTCAATATTTTAATTTTAAATCGAATTGTAATTTGCATGCTCACGTGGTTCCCTGACTTGAAATTAGACTGAACTCAGACTATCACCTGGATTGGTGTGCCAGAGTATACATATCTCTTTTCCACACAAGTTTATGCCTGCATTGGCCCAAATGCATATCGAAATAATTGGGATTTTGATTTGGCGGATATGAGATTTATCTCATTTCCACTTAGGTCCTTGGGTTGGACAATGGCCTCAAACCAGTTAAAATAGGTATAGTGTTTTGGATTGTTTTTGAATTCAGGATTGTTATTTCAAGTACCTTAAATTAAAAATCACTATTATTTTAATTCGATGTTGCTTATTTATATAGAATCAAATATATTATAATAAGCGTTTTATATATATTAAATTTTTAAATTCCGCTGAAAAGCCAATTAATGTGCTTAGGAGAAAATTCCAATAGCAAAATAGCGTATGTATAACCCGGTCATTTTTAAAAATGGAGAGCAAACAACGAAAAAAATTTTGGTTTTGTCGATTTCTTGTTACAACAGATGGCGTAACCAAAAGAGCCTACACATTAGGCAACCTGTTCGTCAAACGGCATGGTTCAAGCCAATTCGATAAAAAAGTTAATATGACTGTTTGTCACGCTATAATCTCGGATTTTCTCCTTCAAACCAGGGTTGTGAAACGAAATAATAACGAAACACCACAATACTTTGCCTATTTGACAAACAGGTTGCTTTAATTTGCAAGCTAACTCCTTCGAACGAATTCAATTCGCCATGGTTTGAAGCACCAGTTCGCCAATTAGAAAAACGTCAGCGGTAAAAAATGCTAACAAATGTTAGCTATCCACTTTAAATATTTGACAGTCGCCAAATCTGAAAAGTTTGGCAGCTGGAAAATTCAAAAATGTGGCAGCTGTCAAACTTAAAAAGGTGTCAACTTGTCAGATTGAAAAACAGGACAGCTTTCAGATTGAAAAATATGACCGCTGTCAGACTTCAAAAAGTGTCAACTGTCAAATATGAAAATTTTCCAGCTGTCAAAATTTGAAAGGTTTCAGCTGTCGCAATGAATTCCATAACTTTGTTCCGTTACTAATGGGAAAGACTTAAGGAAATATGTGTTCCACTGGTCATAGCTTGTAGTAGAGCGAGGTAGCCTATTTTGAGTGAGTAAGAGCTGTCTTATGGCATTATTCTGTATCTCTCTCCGATCAATCGTTTCGTACAAAGCAGTGATCGTTCGTGTGTTTGAAATCTGTAGCTCGAACAGAATCAACCAACAATAACAGCTGATCAGATGGCGAACAATGCCGTAACACAGTAACATCTTGCAATCTGTATCCCTGACGATTAATAAAACTACGAAGCGAAACGTCAAAATCTAACGAACACTTTTAAGTTATCGTTGTGTTTTGTTTGCTGAAGAACATTTTTAGAAAAATGGATAATTCTATTAAAAAAGGTATATTTAACTCAAATACATAAATATTAGAAAAAAAGTGCAATGAGTTAAGTTTCAGTGATAAAAAAAACAACAAGCACACAGTTCGTTGTGTTATAAAATAAATTCATAACTAACTCAGTTTCTAGTTACTCCAAAACATTCGTGCAATCTCGCAACCTTTTTCTATGCTCCCTCAATTAGTTTCTATCAGTCTCCTCGAAATAAAACACTGCAATAGCTGCATACATTTCAGTTTATTCACTATTTTGATTAAAAGCACAACACTATAAATCAATAATCACAAAAAACAATGAAAATTAAAGAAATCGGCTGATTTGCTCAAAATACTTTTATTCAATGTAAACAAAAACAGCTGTTTCATTTAATCGAAGTGAAAGTAGGCACTGCCAACAACAAAAAAACGAAGCTAAAAGTTTATAAAATCTTTGCAGAAAATTGCCTAAGTTCTATAATTTGCTAGAATTTTTCATCTGGCAATTTTTAATTTGACAACTGCCTGTGTATAACAGTTTGAATCACGTAGCAAATGTTAGCTTGACGTAGGGGTTGGCGAACAGACTTGGTCGGGATACAGATTTTGATTAGTTTACAACTTCGTTCGTATATTCATCGTTCGTTGGATGGTTCGTTAGGGATACTAAATAAGGCCATTAGTCAAACGAGAGGGGGAAGACCTAAGGAAATATGTGTTCCACTGGTCATAGATTGTAGTAACGATAGCGAGATTATGTTGAGAGAGTAAGAATTGGCTTATCAAGTCAAAAGGAGAAGGACCTAAGGTAATATGTGTTTCACTGGTCATAGAGAGGGAACCGAGTAGAATAATCTCGTAAGAAAGGAAGAGAGGATTTTCTCTTACTAGTGATGGACAGGCAATTGCGGAGTCTGAAAGTTATTTTTGAGCAGACTGAGACATAAGTAAGGTAGCAAGTAGAGCAAGGACTAACAGTTGTTAAGCGTAAGAAATAGAACCTAATAAATAAATAACATTCAAAAACTACTTGTCGACTCTTTATTTTCGTAAACCATTCGCGCGGTTCGTGAACAAATAAATTTTTGCAACGAACCCTGAAACCGATAAGAAATACCTCGGCTATGGAAAACTATTCGTTACAATGGCACCCAAGCAGGGACTAAAGCGCGAAAATATACGAAGGTAAAAGTGTTGCATTCAGGGACTAAAAACAGAAATCGGAAAAAAACGATATAAAGTTAGAAAATGAATGAAAAAAAACTTGAACAAAGGGCAAAGTGAAAAGAAACTGAACTCTGAAAATTTAAAGTGAAGCAGAAAAAAAAACAATAGAGAAATAAAAAAAAATTTTTAACATAGTGTGAAATAAAAACAAATAAGTGAAAAAAAAGGCCTTGAACAAAAGTGCAGTGTGAAAAGACTGAACTTAGAAAAAAAATTGAACTCAAGAAAAAAAAACTAAGAAAAAAGAAGGTGCAGAGTAAAAGCAAATAAGAAAATAAAGAGAAAAAATATGGAACAGTTGTAGTATACCTATACATATTATTTAAATTACATCAATGTATTTCATTATAAAACAAGCTATAAATACTTTTCTTAAAATAAGTAATAATATAAAAACCTCTACTGTAATAATTTTCGAGAACATACATTCAAACAATAAGAACATATGTTCATTCTAAGCACTACTATCTATCTCATTCGCACACATGTACACATATGGCTGAATACAAAACATATGATATTATATTATACTTTTTACTCCTACACAAATATGTTAACATATGATTTTGTTTACGTTTTCTATTAATATAAGTCTACTCACTCACACATATTAAACTATTAATACTTAATTACAAATATGTATTACGATATTCTACTATTACTCTTACACTAATTAAAGAACATATGATTCTATTTACATTCTAAACTACACAAACAATTGTTAACTAGTTTTAAGACAAAATACCGTTATGCTTATTATAAAAGGATGAACATATTTGAAAATAAATCAATCTAGTTTTGAGCTCTAACAGCTGCCAACTATTTTCATTTTTAAAAAGTCTTTGAGCTTTTATAAGCTGCCAACTTTTAAATAAAGCCTCTGCACTATAAAGTGAACGGCTATAATAAAAAAAACAAATTTAGAGCCAGTGGCGAATATACGCCGGCACAACACTTAGGCAGGACCTAAAGATTTTTATTTAATTTAAATCGTAAGGTAGCCACCGAAATCTGGCTACAAATAGAAAAGCTAGAAAAACAAATAGAAGACCGCACCAACAAAAAACAACAAATGCACGCAATAAATTCAATTTAATCAACCTCATTTTTATAAAATTTTATTAATAATTTTAATTATACAACATGAATTTAATCACTTTACTTTTTACAAAATTTTATTAAATTAATAATTTTAATCATACATAATGAAAACAAAATAAAATACTACACATTTTTTTATTCATCTATTTTTCGAAAATTTCACTATAAATACTATAAAATTGTTATACTTCTTAAAGCAATAAGAATTGCAATATTTATTTCTTTATGATACATTTTTTTTGCTTTTTCTAGTGCATAAAAGTCATATGCATTATTTATTCTTTCGTCTCACTTTAAAACACACATACATACAAATCAAAACGCATCAAAACAAAAACTTTTCTCAACGTATATTCTAATATACAATACTGATTCCTTATCATTTAAAATACACTATAATACACTAAATACAATTAAAATACACTATAGCAATAAAATACACTGAATATACATAATTTCATTTAACACAATCATAAATTTTTTCACAAACGACTTAGAAACCGAACGTAAACAATCGACCGACATTTTACTTTAGCTATGTTTTCTTTTTTTTTTTGACATTTCTTCTTTCGTTAAAACTTGACGAACACTTGTTGCGCCACCTGCACGTTCAACTTGTAACGAAAAGCTGAATGTAGCACAGGGTGTTCAGAAATATTAAAAATTTTAAGTATAAAGTACTAAACAATAAGGGTATTCAGGATTAGATGGAAAACCTCCAAGAAAGCATTAAATTCTTAGAAAAACTAAAACTAAATATAAACAAAAGTAAAAATAGAGAATATACTGAACAGTATATTGAAGAAAAATTAAAAACTTTAGACTGTCTAAGAAACAAAGTAAATCTTGAACAGTCGATTGATGAAAATCATGAGATTTTAAAAGAAAAATTTAATAACCTCTATCAAGATTTAAATACAATTTTGAAAAATTTACCAATTAAACAAAAACCAGATATAAAAGAAGAAAACAATATGGCTAGTTTTGATATCAATGTTGTGGGAAAAAACCTACAAATTTTCAAAGGACAGTTTATCAATTTGGAAGATTTTATATCGCAAGCAGAATTGCTTCACGATATTTTAAAAGATGAAGATAAAGCTCTTTTCATTAAATATGTATATAATTTCAAACTTACTGCTCAAGTGCGTAGTATAATAGGTAGAACTAATAGACCTTCAACATTTACTGATTTAAAAAATTCATTGGAAAATGCTTACCCCAATCCGAAAACGTTACAACAAGTTTTAAGTGAAATCGGTACAATTAAACAAAACAATAAAAGTATTTCTGAATTCAGAGAAAAAATTTCAGAACTTTCTGAACAGTTAATAACTTTCGAAATTAAATCTTTAACTAATCCGACGCAAGACGCAAAAGATGCAATTTACAAGGTTAATGAAAGCATGGCATTGAATGTTTTCATGAAAGGTGTTAATTTGGAATACCAAACTATTTTGTTGGCAAATGCACCTAAAACATACAATGAAGCGGTAGAACGATGCATCACTGCAGAACAAAGTTTAAAGACAAATAAATCTAATATTTTCCAAGTTAGAAACAGAAATACTTACAGAGAAAATTACAATAGATTCAACGACGTTAGAAATACCTACATTCCACAAAACAATAATAGAAATAATAACAATTTTATGAATACAAGATACAATACAAACTATACAAATAATACAAATAGAAACTTTAACAGAAACAACAATTTTGCAAACAGTAATAATAATAGATATTTTAATGGAAACCATAACTTTGTAAATAATAATAGTAATCCCAACCGAAATTTTAATAGAATTTCCAATAATAACAATAGATATTTTAATAATAATAATTTCAGAAGCAACAACTCGCAGGGAAACCGCTATGGCCGGGTAGCAGAGATTGTTACCCACAGGGGCCAAAATTAATTTGCAAACTTAATAAAAATCTTTCTTTTTACATCACATTAGAATGCGAAAATACAAACGACGATTTGAAATTTCTCATTGACACTGGAGCGGATATCTCCATATGTAAAATTATAAATATAGATCACATAAACACACAGAATATTTCGACAATAACGGGTATTACAAATGAAGAAATTGAATGCATTGGTACACAAAATTTAAATTTAATAGTGGACGATGAAGATATCCAACATAAATTTTATATCGTAGAAAACAATTTTCCAATTGCCACGGATGGCATTATAGGACGCGATTTTTTAGAGAAGTATTTGGCAAAAATTGACTTTGAAACATATACTTTAACATTAATCATAAATGATAAAGAAATAATTTTACCAATAATTTTAAATAGTTGTAGTAGAACAAATATCGTGATTCCTGCTCGTTCAGAATCTATAGTTCCAATAAATATTAAAGTCAACGAAGATAGTATTATTTTAAATAAAGAGATAGAAAACGGAGTATTTTTAGGTAATAGCTTGATACCAGCAAATGGCAATGCTCACGTTAAGATTCTAAATACGAATAGTAACAATGTAATATTGAAAAATCTTGATTTTGAAACTCAACCACTAGAAAACTACAATATATTTGCCTGTAAAATCAATAATAAGACTGACAAAAATAGACTAGATACGTTACTAAAAACTTTAGACATTGGTTGTAACGACCCAGATGCCAAGACATCAATAATAAACAGTATACAAAAATACAGTGACATTTTTCATCTCCCTGGAGAACACTTAAGTACAAATAATTTTTACACGCAAACAATACAAACAACAGATTCGACCCCGGTATACATTAAAAATTACAGACTTCCACAAACACAGTTAACAGAGATAAATGATCAGGTTGACCAACTTTTATCAGACAACATAATCGAACATTCAGTAAGCCCCTACAACTCACCATTACTAGTAGTTCCCAAAAAGTCAACAGATGACAGCAAAAAATGGCGACTTGTAGTAGACTTTCGCAAATTAAATGAAAAAATTGTAAACGATAAATTCCCACTTACAAAAATAGAAGACGTTCTCGACCGACTGGGAAGAGCTAAATACTTTTCGACTTTGGACATGACCAGCTCTTTCCACCAAATTAACTTAGACAAAGACTCAAGACCGTTAACTTCTTTTTCAACTGGAAATGGACATTTCCAATTTAAGCGTTTACCATTTGGATTGAAGATATCATCCAACAGCTTCCAAAGAATGCTGACTATCGCATTAAGTGGTTTAGATACAGAAGCTTTTATTTATGTAGACGATATAATTGTTTTCGGTTGTAGTTTAGGACATCATAACGACAATTTAATCAAAGTTTTTGACAGATTAAGAAAATATAATATAAAATTAAATTCACATAAATGTTGTTTTTTAAAGCCGGAAGTTATTTACCTTGGGCATCTTATAACGGCCAATGGTATAAAAACTGACCCGTCTAAAAATAAAATTATAAAAGAATATCCAATACCAAAAAACGCGGACGAAGTACGAAGATTTGTTGCTTTCTGCAACTACTACCGTCGATTTATTCCAAGATTTGCAGATATTGCTAAAAATTTAAACTCATTATTAAAGAAGAACACAAAATTTGACTGGAATGAAAATTGCCAGAACTCTTTTGAAGAGCTAAAAACAAAACTTTTAAACCCACCGATACTGCAATATCCGGATTTCAATAAACCCTTCATACTCACCACAGATGCTTCAAATTACGCTCTTGGTGCAGTCCTATCGCAAGGCGAAGTAGGCTCAGACTTACCAATTTCTTACGCAAGCAAATCTCTTGCAAAACATGACCTGAACAAGCCAATTATTGAGAAAGAGCTCTTAGCTATACATTGGGCAATCAATTTTTTCAGACCCTACCTCTACGGTAGAAAATTTTCGGTTCTAACAGACCACCGCCCGCTAGTGTCTCTTTTCTCTCATAAAAATCCTTCTTCTAAAATGACACGCATAAGATTAGATCTTATCGATTATGATTTCAATATTATTTATAAAAAGGGTAAAATGAATACCAATGCAGATGCATTGTCAAGAATAATTTTAAATAGTGATTCCCTAAAAGCTATGATTCCAACCGGAATAGAAGATAGCAAACAAAATATACTAGCAATTACAAGAAGTATGAACACAGATAAACATACAAAAAACACTGATTTAAACAAAAGAGAATGTCCTGCCAGCAAAAAGCCCGCAAAACTTTTTGTTTGGGATTGTACATCCATAACAGATATAAAAAAAATTAAAAAATTAAGGTTCATTACAGAAAGAAAGTTTAAAAATACCAAAATTGAAATACATGATGAGGAAGTAATTATACGATGTAGTGATAATCCACTGTTCACACCGCTGACTTTGGAGAAGCTTTCATCAAAGATGTATAATGAAGGAATAGAAGAATTAGCGCTAAAGAGAAATGATGAAATATTTAAAACCATAGAAATGGATAAGTTCAAAGATATTTTTAATAACATAAAAAGAACAAACGAAAACTTAAAAATTTTAATTTATAATGAACCACAAAGAATAGTCGACAAAATAAAACAAAACAAATTAATCGAAGAATACCACAATTCGACACATGGAGGACATCTCGGTATAAGAAAAACAATAATGAAACTAAAACAAAAATACATATGGAAAAATATGAGCAAAATGATAAAAAATTTCATTCTCAATTGTAACAATTGCAAAATTAATAAACAAACTAAACATACAAAAGAAAATTTAACAATGACAGACACACCAAGTACCAGCTTTGAAGTAGTTTCTATCGACACAGTAGGTCCCCTACGCTTATCCAACAATTACAGATATATATTAACGATGCAGTGCGACTTAACAAAGTATGTAATAGCATGTCCAATGGAGACAAAAGACGCGAAAACTGTTGCTAAAACACTTGTTGAAAACGTAATTTTAATATACGGTCACTTTAAAATTTTAAAATCGGATAGAGGTACAGAATTCCTCAATGAATTAATGTCAGAAATATGCAATTTATTAGATATTAAACAAATTTTTAGCACTCCATATCACCATGAGACTCTGGGCTCGATTGAAAGAAACCATCGAGTATTAAATGAATATTTGTTAAACTTTTGTAAAAATGAAGAATGGGACCAATGGATCCCATACTTCACTTTTTCGTATAACACAACACCTCATGTTGATACAAATTATACACCGTTTGAGCTGATTTTTGGAAAACTTGCAAATCTTCCAAATGATAATCGTTTCGAATCAATAGTATATAATACAGACAATTACGCACAAGAACTGAAACATAGATTAAAATATTCTTTAAAAAAAGCAAATGAATTAATAAATATTGCAAAAATGAATAGAATAAAAAAAGATAAATATATAAATCCGTTAAATTTAAATATTGGAGATAAAGTTTTGATAAAAAGGATGAATAGAAGAAAAAATCAATCTCCTTATATTGGTCCATTCATAATTGTAAATAAAAAAGGAGTAAATTCAATAGTAAATTTAAATGGAACACTTAAAGAATATCATAACAATATGTTAAAGAAATATTTGTAAAAATTATATCTTTTTATTTAAAAATTTAAATCTTGTAAATATATGAATTATATTTAAATATTGTATGAGTTAAAACACAAAAAATTTTAATTTTTCATAAATTTCAAAATAAAAATTTTTTTTCTTAAGGGTAAGTGTGTAGTATACCTATACATATTATTTAAATTACATCAATGTATTTCATTATAAAACAAGCTATAAATACTTTTCTTAAAATAAGTAATAATATAAAAACCTCTACTGTAATAATTTTCGAGAACATGCATTCAAACAATAAGAACATATGTTCATTCTAAGCACTACTATCTATCTCATTCGCACACATGTACACATATGGCTGAATACAAAACATATGATATTATATTATACTTTTTACTCCTACACAAATATGTTAACATATGATTTTGTTTACGTTTTCTATTAATATAAGTCTACTCACTCACACATATTAAACTATTAATACTTAATTACAAATATGTATTACGATATTCTACTATTACTCTTACACTAATTAAAGAACATATGATTCTATTTACATTCTAAACTACACAAACAATTGTTAACTAGTTTTAAGACAAAATACCGTTATGCTTATTATAAAAGGATGAACATATTTGAAAATAAATCAATCTAGTTTTGAGCTCTAACAGCTGCCAACTATTTTCATTTTTAAAAAGTCTTTGAGCTTTTATAAGCTGCCAACTTTTAAATAAAGCCTCTGCACTATAAAGTGAACGGCTATAATAAAAAAAACAAATTTAGAGCCAGTGGCGAATATACGCCGGCACAACACTTAGGCAGGACCTAAAGATTTTTATTTAATTTAAAATCGTTTACGCGTAATCATTACACAGTGAATAAGAAAATTTTGCGGGTAAAACAAAATTTTTTTTTTAGAAAACAAAGTCGCTAATGACAATGAGTAAGGTGACAAATGTAACCTGGGCATACTCCCTGAAACGGGACGATCTTGTGAACTATCACATCGAGTTCGGACTCGAAAAATATGGGACCGTCGAGGAGTTACGGAAGCGCTTGGCAGCATTCTTTGAAGAGAAAGCACATACACCAGAGGTACTCCAGCGCCTTTAGAGCTAAAAGCTAAAAATGGTAGAGATGCTTCACCTTCACCAGCGGCACCAGTCACATTAGAGATCCCCGCAGCAAACAAACTTCCTCCCCGCAACTCGGACTTGACCTTTCCACAACGGCAGATAACCTCACCGCACATATCCGTTATTGAACAGGTAAGGAAATGGTCAACGAAGTATGATGGGGTTCAGGATCCATTAAATTTTATTTAAAGGCTGGAAGAGGTTACTGGGTGAGTACTGGATTACTTGAGATATTTTAAACCCTTTAACGCCCATAGTAAAACGACGGTATATTTTTATGATTTTTTATTATTAATGTAATTAAATAGAATAAAAGTAAGTTATAAAACAAGGAAAAAAAATAAAGTGAAAAAATTTTGGAAAAATCACCTGTACACGGCTACATTTTTTAACACTTTTTGGTACACAATATAACAAAATTTGATATTATTTCTTCTTATTATAATAAATAACAATACAAATTTACATCAAAATGCAAAACTCAATAAATATAAGCACAAATTTATAAGATCTGGTATATGCAATGCCCGGAATTTATGTCATGATTAGTTACTTTGAGAATAACATGAAATAAAATGCACAAATTGATATTAATTTTCGCGGGAACCACAAATTTTTTCTATTTCATAACTACTCGTGACATCTTGTCTCGATTTCAATAAACAATTCGATTATATATTTAAAGTTGCGTTCAGGTATCATATTTAAATACCTGTACACGCGCGTGTACAGAGGGCGGAAATGAGTTAAACAGGACTTCTTAAAATTCTTTCTATCAGGTAGATATTTCCAGGATGTCGAAGACGAAATACGACGAAGGCACCAGCATCCCAAGGAGAAGATGAAGGACTACGATGTATTAGAATGAATGAATGAATGAATGTAGAGATGAAGAAAAAAATCAGAAAGGATCTTTCGAAACCTGCAAACGGACTACCAGTGGTATATCCGACGGAAGGACTTTTCTAGAGAGGAGGTTCATATCAACGAGAACCGCTTGTAAAAATTGTGGTGAAGATGGCAATATTACAAGAATAATTCACAAAGCAAAGTTGTAGCAGCTAAAAATAGACTGGTTCCGGTAAACATGGTAGTGGCAAGTGACATTAGTGAGATGTGCAATGACATCGCAGCAGCATCTGCACAAAAAACTGCGGTCGCAGCAACATCTGCGCAAACAAATGCCATCGCAGCAGCATCTGCATAAGCAACTGCTGTCACAGCAGCATCTGCTTAAGCTTGCAACCCAAAAAACGGAGGCGGTTTTTCTGAGCTCACGTAAAGTGCGGGAGTGTTTCAACTTCAGAGCAGAAGAGCATATTATAACCTCACAACCAAACTTGCGTTACCTTGGCGTTCTAATTGACACACGCATGTCTTTTGAAGACCACCTAATGGCCGTTAGCGAAAAGG
The DNA here is from genome assembly GCA_963920525.1 of Dichetophora obliterata. Lineage (NCBI taxonomy): Eukaryota > Metazoa > Arthropoda > Insecta > Diptera > Sciomyzidae > Dichetophora > Dichetophora obliterata. The sequence continues at coordinate 137,051,009 of OY986437.1, forward strand.
CATCAAATGTGCACTCTCGCGCATCATGGCGAATATCGGTGGACCAAGATTCAGTAGAAGAAAACTCTTAGCAAATGTTACGAGCTCCATCATGCTTTATGCAGCATCAGTATGGGCGGTGCATAGGTCAGAAAGGTCGTCCTACATATCTAGCATTCGAGCGACTTATCGTCTCAGTGTATTGAGGGTCGCTAGTGCGTTCCGCACAGTTTCAGACGACGCTATTGGTGTAATATCAGCTATGCCACCGATCGATATACTAGCATGTAAACTCCAGCGCTGCTATAAAGCTGGCGAAAATGCATCAAGGGCTGCCGAAAGACGGTGCAGCAATGAGTGTTGGCAACGTCGCTGGAAGCAGTCTCAAAACGGAAGATGGACCATTTCCCTTATCCCAAACGTGGAAAAATGGGCATGGAGAAGTGGACTTCTATGTAACACAACTTCTTAGCGGTCATGGATGGTTTAAACAGTACCTCCACCGATTTAAATATAAATAAGACCCATTTTGCACAAACTGCCCACGCCTTAATGCAGAGTGAGCTGAGCTGACAGAAGCTTTTGATGTGGTCCCCACTTTAAGGAATATTGCTCACCACATGTGCAATACATCAAAAAATGGAAGGTGTTTCAAGCAGCAGCTGCTAAAATTATGATCGAACTTCGCGGATCGAACGGGTAAGATGTAATAAGCGTACAAACCTACGCAACGCAGGTGAAAGCAGCCGTAATCCCTCTTTACCAACGACGGACGACCGAACTAAGTCGATCTAATGATCAACACTGACGATGGAGCAATAATGCTCTGACCGCCTCCAGACGTAATACCCACTGGTGGTTCCTGGAGGAACCAACCGTCCGACTGAGGAGACTTTTAGCATGTTAAAGTCGCGCACTGACTAAAGCTTTCGATGCTTTTACCCCTCGTTTGGAAGAAAGAGACCAAAGAGGCGTCATCGAAAGAAGAGGACATCGAAGCAAAAAGAGCCAAAGAGTTTCTAGATCATGAGCTTGAACAGTTTGAGGGAATACACGGCGTAACCGATGTAGCAGAGCACAAGATCGTGATGACCGACCCTCTAATCAGAGGTATTTTCCACGCAATCCGGCGATGCAGAGTATCATCGATGAGGATAGTGCACCAATTGTCATCGTACGTACAAAGACCGGAGCATAGCGACTATGCATCGATTATCGACAGCTCAGTAGAGCTCAATGCGGAGCCCACACCTTAGGCAAAAGGTGGCTGATCCTCAACGGCATGTTCTAGCGATGTGGCCTTCTTCTCCACAATTGCTGCACGCAGTCTTACTTTTAATATGGGTCGCTTGATCTTGAGACACCATACGATGCTGTTCGGAAGGTGGTCGTACTGCGGGGTTCCGGGTAGTCTCTTGGATTTTAAGATTTTCAAGGTCTTCGGCCAGCTATATTAAATTCGCTGGAGAGGAGAAGTCCTTGCGACGGTTGTACCACTGATAGTACATCTGTAGATTCCGGAAGATTCTATCCAATTTTTGCTCTTCTGTATAACTGACATGTCGCATCATATTTTGCATTGCGAGCACGTAGTCCTTTATTTTCTCTTTGGGCTGCTGGTGTCTACGTCGAATCTTGTCGTCGACGTCTTCGAAATACCTAGCTGGCAGGAAAAATTTTAAAAAGTCAAATTTAAAAAAGTCCCACGTAATCCAGTGCTGGTTATTGTTGCGATACCAGATGATAGCACGGTCTTTTAGTATCTCTGGCATTGATCGAGGCAAGATATTTCTGTCGACACTGTAGACTTCGGCCAGTTCTTCTAGTCTTTCGTGGAGTAGTCACCTGTCTTGGTGGAAATGTCCATTCTACGCTGCGGCTCTGAAAGTCGCACGGTGGCGGGATCTCTAGCGTGATTGGTTGTGGTGGGGTAGGCGATACGTCCCGATGGTGCGTGGTTTGTAGCTCCACCAGGCGCTGGGTCACCTCCTGCGCATGCGTTTTGTAGCCGAAAAATGCTGCGAATCGTTTGCGCATTTCTTCAACGGTACCGGCTTTGTCAAGATCGAATTCCGCGGCGTACTTATCGAGTTCTTCCCGTTTTAGGGAGTATGCCCACGTGACACTAAGTGGTATACTCATTTTTTCAATAATTGGACTGTTCAATATTCTAGCTTTTTTTTTCTTTTCTTAAAAACTTTGATTTTTATTGTCTAGGAACTCTTTTATCAAAATATTCCTTATCGTTCACTATTATTCTATTACTTATTATTTTCTTTAAAATTATATTTTTTTTTCCACTGTATATGAATGTTCACATTTCGTTATCATATCGTTCTATATTTTTTTTTTCATTGAAAGCACTGTTTATTTTTGTTTTATTTTTGTTCAATGTTTATTATAATTAAATTTTTATGCACTGTCGCCTATTGTTCGCGTTTATTCATTATTTATTACAATTTCTTTGTACATATTCTTTTCTTGCTGTTCTCGAATTTTCTTTGTTTTCACTCACGCACTCGGTTTTCGCGTTCTGTGTCTTTTTCCTTTCTCGGCTTTTTTTTTTAGTTAATTCATGTACTAAGTTTTCGCGTTCCGTGTTTCTTTTTTCGGCTTAAAGAAGGAAGTAAAAGAAGGCAAGTAAAAGACGTCACTCACGTTCGATCTCAACCGTTCGTCTTCACAACTTAAGTGGTTTAAGGATAATACGCCGAAAGCTAAAAATATGGAAGGCAGTGGTGATCAGAAGAGGGCACAACAACATAGCAAATTTTTTGATCTGTCTCAGATAATACGGCCTCTAGATGAGCGTAGTACATAGGGGACCAGTGGGCCAAGCAAAGAGTGTCATTGTGCTATACCTAAAAATTTAAGAAGTAGGCAATTTATACCCAATTTTTCATTTCCTCTGCCCATAAATATTGATGGAAAACAGATGGAAACATCAGGCGTTGCTCAAGAAAAAGCTAACATTGATGAGGTAGTAGTTAAATCTGTGGAAGATTTTAAAGCGTCGATAGACAAAACAATCGAAATGAAAATACAAGGGGGTTTACGAGCGGGACTTCAAGGGATAATGGGTGAGCTTAAAAATATGCTACGACAGGATAGATGCAAGCGCATGCCGATGCAACAAGACTTACTTGGTTACGAAGAAGGTGTAGAGTTAGGTGGTGGCAGTGCTAGGCTTGGTCCCAGTTGGAATATGAATTTTCAGCCACGACCTAAATCAAAGAAAGTATTATTTTCGAATTTTATGAATAGAAATCTGCCAAACCAGCGTGATACAAACCATGTTTCGGATCGCTTCAAAGGGATTAGGCAGCCAACAGCAGCAGCAAATGATCCTCGGCCAGGCAGCGCAGCCATGCGAAATAACAATAATCAAAGCCAACCGAATGTCACCTCATTCGCTGGAGCCATCAAAGTCTACAAATGGGGTCTGATGTTCGATGGATGCAGCAGCAGCTTGTCAGTCGAAAACTTTGTGTTTTGGCTGGAACATCTTCAAGCACAATATGGATGCACCTGGGCTGAAATACTGCGAGATGTTCACCTGCTGTTGTCCAGCGAGGCCAAAGAATGGTATTGGCTTTTATCCAGACGAACTATGTTCCAGACTGGCCAACGTTACGAAACGCAATCATAAGGCAGTATCGAACCAGCAGGACTAATTTCGAGGCTATGCGGGATCTAGTCGAGCGCAAGCAGCAATCAGGAGAGTCAGTCGACTCATTCTTTCATGCTGTGTGGAAGCTCAGGTCTAGGTTGATGCAGCCCTTAGTATGAAATCATACAAATCATCAAACGAAATCTCAATGAGCACATCGTACGTATAGTGTAACTAAAACCGTGCACTCAGTAGAACTTCTTAGAGATGAGTGTAACGAGGTGGATCGCACGTTTCCTAGGCGCGAGATACGAGCTATGCAGCAGCTGATGAAAAGATTCCAGCGCAACGCAAGTGAAATGGCGATGGAGGCCATGGACGATGAGAAAAACTATGACAGCAGCGATATGATGCTAGTTGAAGAAGTGGCAGTGGCGAGACCTCTAGGGACAAGTTTCGAGCAACAGCAGCCCGGTAAACGAGTACTGATCTGCTGAAACCATCGTCAGCAAGGCCACACGTTACATGACTTCATGTCATTACAGCAAAATTTATTTTGTTACAAATGTGGATTACCCGACGTTATCACTCCGGAATGCCCCAAATGTGGATTGGGAAACGGGAAGAGGAACGCGGCAACGACGGTAGTGCCACGCTCCAGTCAAGATCCCGAGGAAGTGAAGCGGACGTAGACCCACAAAAAAATAAAGAAACAAATGAAAGAGCCAATCATAATCCAGCAGCCGAACTTGAAAAAGAGAAAAAAATTAATATTTTGAGAAGGGTCACTGAATTTAATAAAGCAATTTAATTTAATGAAGCAAGGCAGCGAATTTTTAACGACTGCCAGCTGAATGATAAACGTGAAATTTCTAGAAGTATTCAACGAGCTCGAGAGAGTTTTGCAAAGAGAAGAATGATTCGGAAGCAGATAGTTGAAGCAGTGTGTCAAGCAGATGGTAAAGACCCACGAGCCTATGCCGACATCGAGATATGCGGCAAAAAACTGCATGGTTTGTTGGACATTTTTGCTTCAGTGAGCATTCTTGGACGAGGCTCTCAAGAGTTGATTGAAAAGCTGGGAGTCGAGGTTGACCAGTATTTCTCGATTGTAAAAACCTCTGGAGGACGTCAACACAACATTCTGAGCAAAGTTCAGCTGGATGTAAAGCTTAAAGAGAAGAGTATTAAGATTTTATTTTATATTTGTCCATATTTAGAGCAGGAAGTTTATCTGGGAATTGATTTCTGGAGAGCTTCCGAACTAGCGAATGATGTAGTCTGAGTGAGCGAGCTGAAGATGGCCAACTTGCCAGGGCATGGTGAACCAGCTGCAGCAAGCACGGAGCATGAGCTTACACTGGGGCAGAAAAACGTCTAGCAGGCGTTATACAACAATTCCGATCTTTTGAAGAGCATGGGCTCGGACGAACCCATAAAGAGCAGCACACTATCGAACTGAGTGAAGGTGCAGTACCAGTCAGGGATCGTTGTTATCAAGTTTCACCAGCAGTGCAGGAAATAGTCTATAAATAAATAGATCAGATGTTAGAATTAGGTGTTATAGAAGAAAGCCGGAGCGCTTTCAAGTTGACGAAAACAAACATGAAAATCCCATAGCGTTTTTCTCGCAAAAGTTGAACGGTCACCAACGAAATTACAGCGTCACGGAAAAAGAGTGTTTGGCAGCAGTACTCGCAGTTAAAAGATTCCACCCGTACGTCGAGATGATGGCATTCAACGTCATCACAGATCACGCTAGTTTAAAGTGGCTTATGTCACTTACCACTTATGTAACTCCACCCTAAACAAGTGCACGTGCGTGGTTTAATTGTCAAAATCGGCTCATGCACATACATTTTTTATGAAGCTTACCGAACACGCACCGGACTACCGCAACATGGATGACCGTGCGTTAGGATGTGAAGTTGGCTGCATAAGACAAAAGTATTAGAACAAAGAGCAATCAGCTGTTATTAACTAATTGATCTCAATTGCAAATCGAAGTAAGTATTTGCAAAATTAATAAATTTTTACACAATACTAAATTTCTTTAAGATTTCTAACCATCTTAGGTCAACAACGAAAAACTGATTGAGCTGGTTCGAGAGCAGCAATGCTTGTACGATAAGCGCTGCACTAAATACAAATACTTTAAATATAAGGATAAAGTTTTGGAGGAAATTGGTGCGCAACTGGAAGCAACGGGTATGTTGTAGTTATTTTTAATAAAGTCAATTTATTTAATGATGCCTTTATTATTATTTCAGCAAAAGACTGCAAAGTTCGGTGCAGAACCTTCAAGGACAGACTAAGAAAGGAGAAGATGGCAGATGAGTGCCCCTCTGGCTCCGGGAAAAAAATTGGAATGTCGTGGAAGTATAAGGAGTCCATGTCCTTCCTTAATGATTCATTGGAACAAGCAGCAGAACAACAGGAAATGTTAATGAGGAAGATCTATTGGATGAGAACGAAAGCCAAAGCATAACGACTACACCAAACAGTTCCAAAAGGAAACATGACGACCTTTTTGCCGACGTACTCTTGCCATTAAAAAGAGATATGAATCGTTTCTACAACAAAATTTGCGCCCTTTTTTGCTATGATCTGCAAGAAGTTTGAGCGGCTTCCAGAAACGGATATCGATGATCTGCAAGTAGATATCCTTCAATTGATAAAAGCCAGAGTAAATCAAAATAAAAATTAGATTATCCCATAAATGTATTCATATTATTTTTAACAGGACTATGTTTCATCTTTGTCCGATGATTGGTTTGTAAACTGCAGGAGCGTACCCATAAAATAATTTCGGAGAGTTTTTTGGTTTTTTGTTTAGACTTATTCCACTTTTTTTACTCCACAACCCAATCATGAAACATTTCCTCCTAAGAGTTGTTAAAGGGATTTTCCGTTTTTAAGATAGCAGATAAAGACATATCATTTTTTATTTTACAGTAATGAATATTAGCGGTTGGTAAGCAACTGCATTTAAAATTTTCAAAAAGTGTTTAAACTTTATCTTAAAAACGGAAACTCCCTTTTACAACTCCCGGAAGAAAATGTTTCATGATTGGGCTGAATATAAAATAATCTTAATATCATAATGTCTTATCTTCCTTTATTTCGGGATATTGTATTTAGTGAAACTGGCAACGTTGCACCAATATTCAGGATTGATGTATATTATTGCATCGCAAAAGTTAAGGTATTCGATAAATGTTACGGGTCGATTTGTCTTATTCAAGCAGTGCCTACAAATATGGGGTACAAGTATTGGTAAAAATCAATATATACACTGAAAAAATTATCACTTTTTAAATTCAACACAATGCCTTTAATATCGATGCATGTTTTTCATACAAAATTCAATAAAAAATTCAAGCAATTTTTTGAACCACTATTTGTAATAAAAAAATTTGCAATAAACAAAGTTCGTCAAAGTAGGAACAAATCGTTTTAAATATATAGCCCATTTCACATTGAAGTGTAATATCAGTTGCACCGACCATCTGCGATTTGGATCAAATTTTGTAGAAGTCGCGGCAGCGTCGATGGTCATTCTATGAATGAAATTTAAAAATATTTTTTTTTATATAAAAAGAAGTTTTAAAAAATTATCACTTACGAAATTTAGCTATTTGGAACTGCAGTTCCAAAATTTAAGCATACCTGCTAAAGTTGACTGTGATGGTGAAGTAATGGGATTCTTAGGACTAATTAGAGCGGGGTTTTTGTATTCAGCGTTTTGTTGTTGTGTTGTTTGACTGGAGGTTGTGTTGTTGGCTGTGATGGAAGCCGTCGTTTCACTTGTGGTGATGACTGCGGTAGGTGTTGATATTGAGCTGGTTGTGAACTGTGGTTGTGGTTTCAGCTGGGTTTGTAGTTGTATCTGCGAATGTTATTGCGTTTGTGAATTAAAAGTTTGTGGATAATAAGGTTATAAGTTGGATTTGCTAGTGGTCTAATTGTTACTGTTGATGGTGGGGTTTATGGATCTTAGCACGATTGTACTTACCGTTGCAGTTCAGATTGAGGTTGTGTTTGCATTTGTGGTGTTGGTTGCAATTGCAGTCAATTATTTAAGTAAAGACACAGCTCGTTCCTATTTCGCAATGCATTTTGCTCTGAAGCATATGAAGTATTTAAATCTTCTCTGCTGAGACTTCTCAAGCTTGAGCTTTCTGTGTCTGACGTACTTGTTGTCTGAGAACTAGACGAGTTTAGTCGAAGATAATTATGCAGTAGCTAAAACTATCTGAAAAGTAAATAATTTTTTTCTTTATTTTATAAAAACATAAATTTTTTAAATACCTTTTTGCTGTTGTTTGGCGTATGTCATAGGCCTGTCCTTAAAAGTCTCCATTGCGCCGTTAGGATGCCTATAATAAGAAAACACAGTTATTGCATAAAATAAAATTGGAGTCTGATGCTTCAGTACTTACCGAATGCTATTTCAATTCTTATTCTGGAGCGAGAAATTCGTCGGTTAAAATTTTCAGCTGCACAGTCAGTAACTCTCTCATAAGGCTTCATGAGATTCTCTCTTAGAGTAAATGCTGCATCACCTACCATGTAATATGGGAACTTTCTGATACTTCCCGGCAAGCATGTTTCGCAAGGGATGTCGAGTTCATTGTTCATGAATTTTCTTCCGAATGAAGAATTTCGAAACACACCACCATCACTCTGGCTACCGTACGCGCCAACATCAACCAGAGTTAAACTGCTGTTGCTGTCACACACTGCCAAGAGCACCTGAAATGTTTCAATATCTTAGTATTGCAGAAAAGTTTCAAATAATAATTTTTTTTCTTACAATGCTATGGAACTTCTTGTAGTTAAAGAACTGAGAGCCTGATTTGTGTGGGCCATTAACTCGTATGTGCTTCCCATCAATAGCACCTATGCAATTTGGCAGCCCAGTTGATTCGTAGAAGAGATTGGAAATCTTTTCCCACTCAGCGCAGTTTGGAGGACTTACATACAAAGTGCCAAGCACTGTCCACAGAACGTCACACGTTTCCAGCACAACACACCTTGCCGTTTCGAGCCTGACCCTGAAATGCATGGACAAGGAATGCAACGAACATCCCTGCGCCAAGAAACTGCCAATTGAAAATAAGTAAGTAAGGATAATTGAATTAAATTTTAAAAACTTACTTTAGGGTTATGTAAAGCTTCTGCTCCGCTCCAATTGGTTTCCTGTGGGAAGATTTTTATAGCCATGGCTCAATCAAGCTCAATAACATTGAATTGGTTGTAATTTAACCTTGTAAAGCAATTCTGGGTTTTTATTAATTATAATATTTACTCCAGTTTTGTAAAACCCATGCTTATCACGACTTTTAAATAGTTCACGATTTCCTCTGCGTCTTCTCGAGGTATTGTAAATATGAGTCAATAAAAATAAATCTTCCAATATTTCTATTTCTTCCATGATATCTGGTTGTTCCGAAATGTAAAAAGCAAATAAAAAGAAAAGTCAAAGAAAACATATGTTTTAAATTTTTTCCGCAGCGCAGTTTAGGTTAAGCGTAAAATAAAATTGCGTGCCGCTTGAGAACTCACCGCAACGCGCACTGGTGTATGGTGCACTGTTAAAGATCTAAGCGATAGGATAGCCAGGTGGTCTCTTCAACTGCAAGCGTTCGACTTCTAGATTGAACACCGGAAAGGCGCAGACAGCATCGTAGTTGCCACCCTATCCAGCGCTGTAGACGAAGCTGAGTTAAATGGCGATGAGCTGCTAGACGTGGAGCTGATTGAAAACATCAAAAATAATGAAGAAATATTTGCAGACTTAAGAATCGACAACGGCAAGGTCTTTAAGAGAACAGTGGCCGCATTCAGTGCAGACAACTGTTGTGAACTGTAATGGTAGCGCTTCTTTAGTAAGCGATGTTTTTCTCTGAATTTGTTGCTACTGAACACGTCACAAATTAAATTTAATTCAATTACATATAATTTGTATGTACATTTAATGGTTTCTCACTTAAAAAGGTTTCTCACTTAAATTTGCTTCGTTCTTTTCGTGTTTTTTACTATAACAGCGTCAGTAGTAGCATCTGACAGTTAACTCAGCAGTGGTGTTCATGTATCATAGAATTTTTTCGCTCGATTAAATGGCGACTGCTACCTGATCAGTTTGATTGAGCGCTACCAAAATGTTACCATTCAGCGAATTTTTACACAACAGTTGCCAACTGTTGTCTGCGCTGAATGCGGCCAGTATTTGATCGCAAAGATACTGAAGTGGATGAAATCAAGTAGAAATTGTAGGTAACGGAAGCGCTTTCGTCAAAACAAATTTCTGAAGCACATGAGCCTCCAGTGAAGGCACACGGAGGAATTGCAAAAACACTACACCGACTGCGTCAATTCTATTTTTGGCCTGGAATGACCCGACAGGTACGCAACCACGTGAAAAACTGCATCGCATGCAAAGAAAATAAAGCTACAAATATCGAACTGAGGCCTGGGATCGGTCAAGAAGTGGCTACCGAGCGGCCGTTTCAGAAGCTGTATATCGACTTTTTAGGAAAATATCCGCAGTAGAAAATAGGAAACTGTTACATTTTTATCGTGGTCGACCAGTTCTTAAATTTTTTGATGCTGAAAGCTATGCGTGAAGCAACTACTGAAAAAATTGTGGAATTTATAGAACACGGAGTCTTTTACAAATTTAGAGTAACCGACATTATACACAGCGTTAATAGAGTACAATTTATATCGAAGGAATTTCAAAATATGGTACAACTTTTGTAAATAAATCGTCTAAGGACGGCAATGTATTCACCACAGTCAAACGCTGCAGAACTAGTAAATCAGTCATGGCTTGCGGCGGTATGAACGTATCTCGAAAATGATCATCGCGAATGGGATATGTATTTACCCGAAATTAAATCTGCACTTCGAAGATCTGTTCACGCTTCAACAGGTGTAACGCCATTCTACGCGCTATTTGCACATAATATGTTCCTCAGCGGAACTGACTACAAGCTAGCACGACAGCTCGGATCACTAAGTGAACCAGAGATAATGCTACTGAGTCGAAACGACAAATTAACAATATTACGCGAAAAACTAAAAAAAAAATCTTCACACAGCGTACGAGCGAAGCACGTACTGGGCAGGAGGTGTATAAAAGGAATTTTATACACAGCAATTTCAAGCGCAACATTAACGCAAAATTTTGTAGAAAATTTGTGAAATGTCGGATAAGCGAAGCCGTTGGCGACAATACATACAAGCTAGAAACTCACGATGGCAAGCCCCTAGGAGCCTTTCATGCTAAAGACATTAAACAATAAAACGACGACAAAAAAAAATAAAAATTTAAATTGAAAATTTGGGCTAAACTTACCTTTTTTGTGACTATATTAGTCAAAATAGAGTGATCATGAAACAAATTGACAGGATTTGAAACAGATGCTCAAGGTGGTTAATAGCGGTGCATATCAGAACCTGAAAAAAAGAGAGAAAGCACAAAGTAATTGTTCTTGACTAAATATTATTATATTGTATGTTATAATAACATAAAATTTCCCTGCATAAGTAGAGCAGTATCCGAAAGTCATAGTTTAGTTGTCAATGCACGATCTTCAACAAAGCTAGAAAGAAAATTTAAGAAATAAGTAGAATTTGTTTTTGATAGAAAACAAAGATTAAAGATATCCCGGCTAGCAAGGTAGCGCTTGAGACTCGTAAAATCTCAGGGTGTGGGAAGTAGTCTTCGTTGGGCTGTAGCAAATAGAAAATGAATAATTGAAAAAAATAAGGCCCCGCGCACTGACTTTGGCCGAAGTTAATTGGACCAAATGCAGAGTTTTGTTGCGTGTCAATTTGGTATAGAAAAAAAACTTTCCTGATCAATTTTTTAAGCGAACTGAATGCGGCCCTGTACAACGATAAACGAAACAATACCGGCAGCTGTATATGACTTGAAAAAATAGAATATATTTATTACTTGCAGAAAATAAAGGGCACAATTATCAATAATCTGTTATGAAGATATTGATGAAAAAATGAGGAAATTCTGGCACTACACTATTAAATGATCGCTAATGAAGTTGTTTGTTTTTGATTGTTTTTTTGCTTGTATTTTCATATATATTTGAGGTGTTTTTTTTTTGCACTAATAAAAAAATCACTTTAATGCACCGCATTAAATCACTTCTAGCAAAAGTCACATACGATAATTGTCACCACGTTCACATTTTGCGTATTTTTCTTTTATTTAATTCTTATTATTTTTTGTGAATATTGTTATTGCATTTGCACTCGCTGTCATGCTTGCAGCCGATTTCTTTTATGCGCTAATAATTTTTGACACTTGCCGTTATTTTGACGTTGCACTACTTGCGTACTCGCTCAGATCAACAGGTTAGTGGCATGGTTCGGATGAAGTTGCTATAGCGGCTGTTTTTGTTTGGGCTAACCGAGGATAAGAACAGTTAATTGAAGGAATAGTTGTGCCGGTCGAAAATGATAGGTGGGTGGATAAACTATGAGGTCGGTAAAGCAGAGTACTAAAGCAACATGGGTGGGAATAAAAGTGGGCTAGTGGTGGCATAAGAAAATTAAAAGATAAAAGGGAAATTTGTTATAGGGTCGAGGGTGATAAAAGAACAAACAAGAAAAATGGGAAGAGGATAGCTATAGGGTCAGCAAGTGGAAAAAGTGCTGGTGGAGGAAATTGAAATGATGGGGGGTAGCAGAAAGAACAAAAAAGAAAACAGGAAGGAGGTAATTAGAATACAAAAATTAAAATCTTAAAGAGGAAAGAGGTTGTTGGGTACCATTGGAAGAACAGAGATATGAGGATATATGTGGAAAAGTCAAGTTCCATAAAGCCAAGGCAGGGTGTGTTGAGCTGATTATAAAAATTCTAGAAGCAATTGGTTTCGAATTTTTGCTGTGCAAAGTTGAGTCCAGAAAGTGCGGTCCTAAAATTCGAGTGTGTATAAGTAAAAGTTTAAAATATATATATTGTAGTGCGCACCAAGTTAAGCAACCAAACGTACACAAACTATTTGGTTGCACTGTATTTATGTTTGTTATTATTCACCACGCACAATGACCCGTGGTTATATATTAGATTTACATTACGCACTTTCGCACTAAGCTAATGTTCTTTTTATTTCACTCGCGCACTTTTAATGTTTATATATTTTGTTATATTTATTTTGCATTACGCACTTACGCATTAAGTTTATATTTATTATTCACTCACGCACTTTTTATGTTAAAATTATGCACTTTTTCAAAATACCGTTGTTTGGCTTTATAAGCACCGAAAATTGAAAAATAAAGATCATTAATTCTCCAAGCTTTAAATCAGCTTAATCTTTTTATTTCTAGCCTAAGTGCATTTTTATGCCGGCTGAGAATTAAAAAAATATATTAAATATTTAGAGCCAGTGGCGCTATTAAGCGCCGGCAAAGAATTTTAGGCAGGTCCTTTTTTTTTGTTCATTTAAAAACATAAAAATTTAAACAAAAACTTTACATGGCGATCCTGCCAACTCACGGCAAACAAACGTTACCAACGACGGAACGATCAGTGCCGGAGTACGTGCCTGAAGGCGCCAACACCAACGCACCCAAGTACGTTCCATCCAGCTGCGCTCAACAGCAGCCTAAGCGGCTTACAATTAAGGAGTACCAACGGCGTCAGGAGCAAAACAAAAACGAACGGCTGACTCGAATACCAGCAACGCAGAAGCCCAAACACAAGAGGAGCGGCAAGCTGGTAAAATTACGTAAGGCCATTGCCACTAGAAGGCGCATAGTCAATAGCGATCCTCCACCACCTTGGCACATCGCATCAGAAATCTGGAAGCAAATTGATGAACTGGAAACCCAAATGGATAGTCGCAAGAAATAAAACAAATTTTCATATTATTTTCTTTGTTCTTATTAATTAAAAACTATTTATATGAATGCTTCAATAATTTTTTTTGAAAAACAATAAAAACTAAAAAGCCGACGGCAAAACATAAGAAAACACTTATTTTACATTTGTTCATTTTAGCTCAATTTTCTGTATTTAAAATCGAATTTAAAGCACACAACAAAAAAAAAAGAAGATTAATCCATTTTTTTGGTAACAATTATAAAAAAAAAATATTTTTACTTCACTTTCACTAGTAATATTGAAAATAATTGAAATTGAATTGCACTCACACAAACACTATTTTAGCAAAACAAAAATGTTCGCCAACAACAACAACAACATTTATTTCTTTCTATATATTTTTTTTTTGTTGCTTTGTTGCTCGAAACACTACACTTAAAATTGAATTATATGCATACATTTAGCGAATATATGCTATACGAAAATTACGCGCACGGATTATAATGTGTTCATTTTATATTTTGTTAAAATTACCTATTTTTTATATTACGCAAGTCGCGACCGACACTTATAAAAAAAAATTTTTTTTTCACTACGCGAAAACTACTCACGACCGCCATTATATTCTTCATTCATAAAACTGAAACGTCAGTTTTACTTTTTCTTTGTACTCTTATTCGCAATCAATCATTGCAGACACATGTTTAAATGTTGGCATGCATGATTTATTGGCACTATGAAATCACAGGGTGATTCAAGTGAAATAAAAAATTAAATATTTTAATGTTTTGATGTCATAACATAAATTTATGGACATAATTAAAGAAAACATAATATTTCTTGAAAAATTAAAGAAAAATTTAAGAAAAAGTAAAAATCGAACTTATACTGAAGAATATAAAAAAGCTAAATTGCAAAAAATTGAAAATTTGAAAAACGAAATAGTCAAATATGAAACTTTAGAAGATTGCAAACATTTTATATTAGAATTTAATAAAATTTATTATGAATTACATGAATTCATAAAAAATTTAAAAACAAGAAAAGAAGATAAAATAAATTTAGATTTATCATCGGTTTGGGAGGAAGAAACTAATTTGCCAAAAATGTCAAATTTTTGACATAAATATAGTAGGTAAAAACCTACCAGTTTTTAACGGAATTTATGAAGAATTAGATGATTTTATAGTGAAAGCAGAATTGCTTCAAGATCTAATAAAAGATGAAGATAAGGCCATTTTTATTAAGTATGTATACAATTTTAAATTAACAACCCAAGTGAGAAGTATACTTGGACGTTTGAACAGACCTTCGACATTGATTGAATTAAAATCTTTATTGGTGAAATCTTATCCCAATCCAAAAACAGTACAGCAAATGCTAAATGAATTTAGTGCTATATCACAGAATAATCTAACAATTTCCGAATATAGAGAAAAAATAACACAATTAGCAGAGCAATTAAGCAATTTAGAGCTACAAAGCTTAGAGAAACCCAGTCAAGAGACAAAAGATGCAATATATAAGGTCAACGAAAGTATGGCACTTAATATTTTTTCAAAAGGTGTCAGGACAGAATATAAAACTATTTTACAGGCGAATCCGCCAAAATCTTTTAATGAAGCAACTGAAAGATGCTTGAATATTGAGCAAAATCTTTCAACAGATAGAAACAATATTTTACATATACAGAACAGAAATAATTCAAGAAATTATAATGAGCAAAATAATAGATTTAATCAAAACTTCAGAAATTACAATAATCAAAATTTTTCCAACAGAGATAATAACAATTATAGAAATAATACATTTCAAAACAGAAATCAAAATTTTTCAAATAATAATTACAGAAACAATAATAATTTTCAAAACAACAATCAAAATAACAATTACAGAAATAATAACAATTACAGAAATAATAACAATTACAGAAGCAACAATTTTCAAAATAACAATAATTTTTACCGTGAAAAAGGAAATAATAATAATAATTTTATAAACAATTATAACAGAAATAATAATTTCAATAAAAATACAAATTTTAGAAACAGCAACAATGCGCAGGGAAACGGATATGGCCGGGTAGCAGGAATTGTTACACACAGAGGCCAAAACTGATCCTACAGCTTACTAAAAATTTAACCAATTTTATTATATTAAAGTGCAAAAATACTAATGAGAATCTGAAATTCCTAATAGACACGGGAGCAGATATTTCTATCTGCAAGAAAAGAAGCGTAAATAAAATAGAAACAAGAAATATTTCAAAAATAACTGGTACAACAAATGAAAGTATAGAGTGCATAGGCACATCATATTTAAATTTTTTAATTGAAACGGAGGAAATAACACACAATTTCAACATAGTAGAAAATGAATTTCCAATATTAACAGATGGCATAATAGGGCGTGACATGTTGACAAAGTATATGTCTAAAATAGATTTTGAAACGTACACAGTAACATTTTTAATAAATGAAAAAGAACTAACTTTACCAATAATTTTAAACAATAAAAATTTTACAGTACCTGCTCGATCAGAAGCAGTGGTCCCCATAAATATTATGGTTAATGAAGACAGTTTAATCCTTAACAAAGAAGTAAATAATGGAGTCTTCATTGCAAATAGCATAATACCTGCGAATGGCGTAGCACACGAGAAAGTTTTAAACACGACAGAAAAAGAAATAAATTTAGAGGATATAAACATAGAAACAAAACCATTAAAAAACTACAACGTATTTACAAGCAAAGAAACAACTAAATTTAATGGACATAGATTACAAGAACTTTTAAAAACATTAGACATTGGATGCAACGAGCCGGAGGCAGAAAAATCAATAATTGACATTTTAAAACAATTCCAAGATATATTCCACCTCCCCGGAGAACCATTGACAGTGAACAATTTTTACACGCAAGAAATTCATACTACTGATTCAACAGCGGTATACATAAAGAACTACAGACTCCCACAGACACAAATGACAGAGATCAACGAACAAGTAGACAAGCTTTTAAAAGACAACATAATTGAACACTCGGTTAGCCCTTACAATTCGCCACTGTTAGGTGTTCCAAAAAAATCAAATAATGATGAGAAAAAATGGAGATTAGTGGTCGATTTCAGGAAACTAAACGAAAAAATAGTTAACGACAAGTTTCCCCTTACAAAAATAGAAGACGTACTAGACAAATTAGGAAGAGCTAAATACTTTTCGACGTTGGACATGACTAGCTCCTTCCACCAAATACGATTACACGAAGACTCACGACCACTAACTGCCTTTTCAACAAATAACGGACATTACCAATTTAAACGTCTACCTTTTGGACTAAAAATATCGTCCAACAGCTTTCAGCGCATGCTAACTATAGCATTGAGTGGTTTAGATGCTGAAGCATTTCTATACGTAGACGATATTATTGTGTTTGGATGCAGTTTAGGGCACCACAATAAAAATTAAGCTAAAGTTTTTGAACGGATGAGGAAATTTAATTTAAAACTAAATGCACACAAGTGCTCATTTTTGAAACCAGAGGATGTATATCTAGGACACCTCATAACAGCTAAGGGCATTAAAACTGACCCAGCAAAAAATAAAATAATTGAAAATTACCCTAAATTTACCCAATTTAATTTAATTACCCAAAAGACACAGATGAAGTAGAAGATTTGTTGCTTTCTGCAATTATTATAGGAGGTTCATACCCAAATATGCAGAAATAGCTAAAGTTTTGAACTCACTACTAAAAAAAGGTGTTAAATTTAATTGGACTGAAGATTGTCAAAATGCTTTCGAAACGTTAAAAACAAAATTACTAAACCCACCGATATTACAATACCCAAATTTTGAAAAACAATTTGTACTGACAACAGACGCCTCAAATTATGCGTTAGGTGCTGTTTTGTCACAAGGTGATATTGGTTTAGATCTACCAATATCATACGCGAGCAATTCTCTCAACAAACACGATTTAAACAAACCGATAATAGAAAAAGAGTTATTGGCCATACATTGGGCCATAAATTTCTTCAGACCATACCTCTATGGTCGCAAATTTTTAGTAGTAACAGATCACAGACCTTTGGTGTCTCTATTTTCCCATAGAAACCCGTCATCAAAGATGACACGTATTAGATTAGACTTATGCGACTACAATTTTGAAATTATATACAAGAAAGGCAGCATGAATACTAATGCTGACGCATTATCTCGTATAGTACTAAACAGCGATTCATTGCAGGCTATAATACCGACAGGAACGGATGATAGCAAAATACTGGCTAAAGCAAGAAGTATGGTCACAAATAAACATACACAAAACACTAATTCAGACAAAACAAGTGACATTACTAACAAGAAGTCTGATCAACTTTTTGCTTGGGAATGCACATCCAAATCAGATATAAACAAAATGATAAAATTAAGGTTCGTAACAGATAGAAATTACAAGGGTACCCAAATATATATAAATAATAGAGAAATTATTGCAAGATGCAGCGATAATCCATCGATCACACAGCTGACTTTGGAGAAACTGTCGTCAAAAATGCAAAGGTTAAATATAAACGAGCTCGCGTTAAGTTGTGAGGACGTAAGTCGTTTACACTCGTTTGCGTCCACACGTAAGCCGAAGGCGGAGGATTTGAAAAAAAATTAAAATTATTTTTTTTGAGTTATATATACCCTATGATTATTTGTAAACACCGATAGTATCTTATTGAGGATAGTTTAGGCTAGGGAAAATTCCAAATTGCTTAGTAAACAGGCAGCGTGTAAACGATCGTTAGGCGAAAGGATTTTTATCGGCTACCAACACTGCACTAAGTTGAGTACCGCCGCCATCATGTATAGCAAAACCTACCTACACTAAACCCACCACACTGACACGGTGACTAAAAACTTAGCTGGCTACATGTTCGACCTGCGCAAGAAAATTCATTCTTGCTGCGGCCGCCACTTAGGTAAGTCATCAACTTTGTTTAACTCTAACTCTTGCGCTAAGGCCGTTGCCTAGTGCGCCAGGATCATTTTTCTCTCGGAATTTTTCTAAGTCTTTTTTTTTAAGTAAAATTTTTCTAAGTCTTTTCGACTCGAAATTTTTCTAAGTCTTTTTTTTTAGTGAAACTTTTCTAAGTCTTTTGGACACAAAAATTTTCTAAGTCTTTCGCTAAGGCAGTTGCCTAGTACGCCAGGAACATTTTTTTCACGAAATTTTTCTAAGTCTTTTTTTAAGTAAAATTTTTCTAAGTCTTTTGGACACTAAAAATTTCTAAGTCTTTCGCTAGGGCCGTTGCCTAATACGCCAGGAACATTTTTTTCACGAAATTTTTCTAAGTCTTTCCGACTCGAAATTTTTTCTAAGTCTTTTTTTTTAGTGAAATTTTTCTAAGTCTTTTGGACACAAAAATTTTCTAAGTCTTTCGCTAGGGCAGTTGCCTAGTACGCCAGGAACATTTTTTTTTACGAAATTTTTCTAAGTCTTTTCGACATGAAAATTTTCCAAGTCTTTTTTAGGTAAAATTTTTCTAAGTCTTTTAGTCAAGAAAAATTTCTAAGTCTTTCGCTAAGGCAGTTGCCTAGTACGCCAGGGACATTTTTTTTAAGAAAATTTTTCTAAGTCTGTTCGACATGAACATTTTCTAAGTCTTTTTTTAAGTAAAATTTTTCTAAGTCTTTTGGACACGAAAAATTTCTAAGTCTTTCGCTAAGGCAGTTGCCTAGTACGCCAGGGACATTTTTTAAGAAAATTTTTCTAAGTCTTTTCGACATGAAAATTTTCTAAGTCTTTTTTTTAAGTAAAATTTTTCTAAGTCTTTTAGTCAAGAAAAATTTCTAAGTCTTTCGCTAAGGCAGTTGCCTAGTACGCCAGGGACATTTTTTTTTAAGAAAATTTTTCTAAGTCTTTTCGACATGAAAATTTTGTAAGTCTTATTTTTAAGAAAATTTTTCTAAGTCTTTTAGTTAAGAAAAATTTCTAAGTCTTTCGTCATGGCCGTCGCCTAGTACATCGAGAATTCTCTTTTTTTTCCCCTTCGAGACTTTCGGGTACCGTTACGCCGCGTGGTCGGCACGCTAGAACATGGGTTGCGCTCGTCAAATCACGCCACTCGATCAGCAGAACGGGACTTGAGTAAATAAACGTTACACCGCCTGGCACGTGCCGAGTTGTTTTCTTTGGTTGGAGGAAGAGAAACAAGACAAACAAGCCCGTCGACGCGTTCCCACAACGCAGCTGCCCCACCCACTGATGAATGCGTTTCCGAGATGTCTTTAGGTTATTATTTTATATCTCGGCTGCGCCGCGCTCGGTAACTTGCTACATCAAACAAACCCGTCGACGCGTTCTCGCCACATAGCTATCCACCCACTGTTGAATGCGTTTCCGAGATGTCTCTAGGTTATTTTTTTTATATCTCGGCTACGCCGCGCGCGGTAACTTGCTACATTTTAATTTAGGTTATATCAATTCCCGATAGTTTTAGTTAGCCCCGTGCTGTGGGATGTCTTCAGGTGAATTTTTTTAACTCTCGCAGCCATAGTTTTAAGATCAATTTGGTTTTGTTAAACATCAATGATTTCTTTTTAAGTTTCTTTTGATTATTCTGATATCTACAGTAAACCATAAAGTAATTTTAAGACACGGTAATTCTAAGATGTAACCAAATTTCGCTTATAGCAATAAACGAAACATTGTATGTTTGAATAAAAAAACTTAAGCGTGAGTTTTTTTTTGTTTGATTTCTACAGCGGGGCTTTGTTTTGTGAGACACGAACCCTGGACACCGGCGAGTGATACCTCGGCCGGAAAGGTTCGTCACAAAGTAAAAATGATAAAATATTTGAAACCATAAGAATGGATAAATTTAAAGAGATATTTAATAATTTACAAAGAAAAAATAATGAAAATTTAAAAATTTTAATATACAATGAACCTACAAAGATAAAGATATACAAAATAAATTAATTGAAGAATATCATAATTCGGCTCATGGAGGACACATGGGCATTAGAAAAACCAATTTAAAAATGAAACAAAAATACATTTGGAAAAACATGAACAAAATGATAAAGAAATATATATTAAATTGCGAACAATGTAAAATCAACAAACAAACCAGACATACAAAAGAGGAATTAACTTTGACAGACACACCAGGAACTAGTTTTGAAACAATATCAATAGATACTGTAGGGCCTTTGCGATTATCAAATAATTTACGTTATATATTAACTATGCAATGTGAGTTAACGAAATATGTCATTGCTTGTCCAATGGAGACCAAAGACGCAAAGACTGTAGCCAAATCCTTAATAGAAAATGTTATTTTAATCTATGGTCATTTTAAAGTTCTTAAATCAGATAGGGGTACTGAATTTACCAATGAATTGATGTCGGAAATCTGCAAACAGCTTAACATTAAACAAATATTTAGCACGCCTTATCATCATGAGACCCTCGGTTCAATAGAAAGAAACCACAGAGTATTGAACGAATTTTTTATTAAATTTTTGCAAAGATGATGAATGGGACCATTGGATCCCATACTTCACATTTGCTTACAATACAACACCTCATGTTGACACTAATTACACTCCTTTTGAACTTGTATTTGGCAAATTAGCAAACCTACCAAATGATAAACTAGATAATTCAAAATGTTACAACACAGATAATTATGCGCAAGAATTGAGAGTAAGATTAAAATACTCATTAGAAAAAACGAAAGAATTGATAAATATAGCAAAGATTAAACGAATTCAAAATAATGTCACTTCTTCACCATTAAATATAAAAATTGGTGAAAAAGTAATGATAAAGAAAATGAATAGAAAGAAAAACCAACCACCATATCATGGTCCATATATTATAGTTGATAAAAATGGAGTAAATTTTAAAGTTGATGTAGATGGTAAAATCAAAGAATACCATAATAATTTACTAAAAAGGTGGATTTAATTCAAATTTTTCAATTAAAGTAAAAATTTATTAATTAAAACAATTGCATTGTATAAATTTCATAAACAAATTGAATTTGTATAATTTTTAATAACATATATCATATATCTATTTTGAAACCATTTTTGTAATAAAATATAAAATATAATCTGTTATAGTTAATAAGAATATTTGAAATGCATGAAACAAATACTATATTTTAAGATTAAATAATTTATTAGATTATAATAAGAAAGTTTGAATTGTATAATTTTAAAAATTATATTTCTTATTTTCAAATAATTTTTATCTTAAGGATGGGGGTGTAGTGCGCACCAAGTTAAGCAACCAAACGTACACAAACTATTTGGTTGCACTGTATTTATGTTTGTTATTATTCACCACGCACAATGACCCGTGGTTATATATTAGATTTACATTACGCACTTTCGCACTAAGCTAATGTTCTATTTATTTCACTCGCGCACTGTTAATGTTTATATATTTTGTTATATTTATTTTGCATTACGCACTTACGCATTAAGTTTATATTTATTATTCACTCACGCACTTTTTATGTTAAAATTATGCACTTTTTCAAAATACCGTTGTTTGGCTTTATAAGCACCGAAAATTGAAAAATAAAGATCATTAATTCTCCAAGCTTAAATCAGCGTAATCTTTTTATTTCTAGCCTAAGTGCATTTTTATGCCGGCTGAGAATTAAAAAAATATATTAAATATTTAGAGCCAGTGGCGCTATTAAGCGCCGGCAAAGAATTTGAGGCAGGTCCTTTTTTTTTGTTCATTTAAAAACATAAAAATTTAAACAAAAACTTTACAATATACACCAAAAGAAGAAAGAGAATACAAGGACATCTCAAAAATAAAGGATCAATCAGAGTAGGCCTGTAGCCAGGGGTAGGCAAGTGAGGCAATTCCGTCCCTACTACAACCGTTTCCCCCCCTGGCCAAATCAGACAGTGAACAACTTTAAGTGAATAATTAATATGCATTTTGTTGATATATTTGTTTATTGCTTTAAAATTAGTTTAGTTTAAAATAACAAAAAATATACACATTCACCTTATTCATGACATGAATATTGTAGTGTACTTACATACATGTACATACATCATGCAAATATCCACCTAAAAAGACCTTCACTTTAATGACCTACAGTTGTCTAACATACGACAACAATAATAAGAAAACATATCAACATAATATGTTGACAAATTCCCAAATTTAACTCTAAAAAAAACCTCAACGTAAACACAACTAATTGCAGCTTGAAGTGCATTCTTATGAAGTGCATTTAGCACCCCTTTGCGTTTGTGCCGCTAGATACCGCACAAGTTGAAACGCGTCAGCGGTGTTGTGTTACAAGTGCATTGCACAGAAAAACACACTACAACAACAACAGGCGATAAGTCGAACAAGTGCATATGACGTTAAAGTCAAGGCCATGAATTCAAGCGAACCAATTAATGTTGAGGAAAATAATTAAATTAAGGGGAATAAGAAAAAGGTTAACAAACTGAAAGTGATTGGTCGATTATCGATTCTAAAAATTAAATTCAAAAAAGTATTGGAATAAAGGGCAGAGTCTTGGAAATAGTGGTAAAATTATTTTAAGAAAAACACTTGTATTTTTAGTTTATAAGTCAAGACTTTTCAGTAATAAAATCAGAATTTAAAGACGACTTATACTGAGCTCTTCAGCTCCTTGTTTTATTTAATTCTCAAACTTGGCTCCTTAGCCTAAAACAAAAATACAGAGCGGCACTTTAGCCATATTAACTTGAGCGTTGGTGCGCTCTAAAAACACCAAAGTAACATTTCGATTAGGCATCGAAATGTTTCTTTGAATCACCCAATAGACCAGAATAAATCACCCCCTACATGGCGATCCTGCCGATACCGATCCTGCAGACCATACGATTATAGATTAAACAAACAGTACACTATAAAAAAAAACACCTTAAATGTCTTCAACAAAATTTCAGAAATTATTCGAGAAAGTCCTAAGAGAAGCAAAAAACTTTATGGAAAAGCCAACAGAAGACAACACCAAAAAGGCCAAGAGGAGGTAAAGCAGTAAAATCAAGACAGAAAGTTGCAGAACTTTTTAGAATAGTAAAAATTACAACAGATAAAAATTTAAAAAAAAGAACTGTTAAACAAGATAAAACTAGAAAGAAAAATGTACAAAAATAAGTAAATTCAAAAAAAAAAAAAAAATTAAATAAATTTTTCCATATAAAACAAATTTATTAACATTTAAACAATTTTATACATTTTATGATTTTAACTTAATTTTTTTTGAAATTTACATGATAGGAATAGTTTTGATACCTAATATAACTAATTTATATAAAGATTTAACTATGTTTAATAACGAACTTAAAGAGAAAATTATTATAAATGAAAATATAGACAATAATTTAGGATCAGTTGTGACGACCAACCATATTCAACAGATAGGTTGGACAGTCATAATTACTTTAGGATTAATAGCTTTATTAGCTTATGTTATCTATAAAATCAATAAATATTGTAAAACATACATTAGAAAACATAATGTCAGGGCTATAGTAAATAATTAAATCTTGTAATAAAAAAAAAAAAAATATTTTTAATCATGCAAAAAGCTACCTTATGCAAATACCAAGGCTGTTACGGTATTTTGTTTAGTAAACATTGCACTGCATGTACTAAAAAAATAATTGATATAGGAAAAATAATATATTTTTCATATGAAAAGAAAAATTGGCATCAACAATGTTTTAGATACAATATATGTTTAATTAAATTAAGTAGATTTGATTTTAAAGAGAACAATACACAACTATTTAGTAGAAAATGCTATTAATGCATGAATATTTTGTAACTTTTTTATAGAAAATAATTGTAAACAAATAAAATGAAAATGTAAATGGAAGAACTAAAAGAAATTTTAAATGAAGTACTTAAAATTAAACAAAACATTAAGAAAACTTCTAATAGAAAATACAAAATAGAAACGATAAATTTAAAGCATTTCAATTCAAAAGTCGAATCTCTAAATAAACTATTAAATAAATTATTAAACGAAACAAAAACTCTTTTGTTAAATCATAGAGAAGATAAAAGTAACGAATCAACAATGACGGAACTAAATATAGAACTCATTTTGAAAACCATTCCGATTTTTAGCGGAAATTACAAAGAATTAAACGCATTCTTAACCTTAGTCGAACTCTTAGACAGCACTTACACTACTACAGAACTTAAAAAGAAATTCATAAACATTGTAGTCAATGTTAAACTAAACAATAATGTAAAAATGACCATAGGACACTCAGCAAATATAGACACATTAGATAAACTTAAATTATCTCTCAACAATTCATTTAAAAGTAACTTAACAACAGCTCAAATTCACACAAAACTCTCTACACTCACACAAAAAAACAGTTCAGTGACAAATTTCAAAGACAAATTACTACACTTAATATCCGAACTAAATAACCTACAAACAACAGCGTTGACGACTGAAGCTAACGAACAGCAAAAAGATTTAATCATAAAAATGAATGAATCATACGCTTTGACAATTTTTAAAAATGGACTAAATGATGATTTAAAGAACACAATTTTTGCAGCACAACCAAAAACGTTGATTGACGCAACAAATCTATCTTTGGAACTAGAAAAGAATGTCAACACAAATAATCAGTTAATGTTTTTTAGAACAAATAACAGACGACAAAATAACAATTTTAATAATTCATACAGAGGACAACAAAATAACGTTTCAAGTAACACTTTCAATAATTCTTACAATAGACAACAACATAACAGAAACTATAATACACGACTACAAACCAACAGAAATTACAATACATTTATGCAACGAACCCATAAAAACAGCACATACAGACATAACCAAAATAACAACAATCAGAATTACAATAACAATAGAAACAACTTTGTTAGAAATAGTAACCAGAGAAATAATAATGACCAAAATGCGCAAAGACGCAATTCTGATAATAACAACACATACAGAAATTCTAACAATCAAAGATATAACAACAGAATGTACGTATTTAATAATGAAGACCAGGGAAACGACGATCGCTCGGAGATCAACAGAGAAGATCATCCGGGACAGCGCAACTAAAAATATACAAAATATCGGATTATACAGCAAATTATATAATAATAACATGCAGCAATACAAAAAAACAATTGAAATTCTTAATTGATATAGGTGCAGACATACCAATCTGCAAAATAGAAAATATAAATAATGATACAGAATTGATGACAAGAGAAAATTGTAAACTAACAGGTATAACAGAAGAAGAGACTTTCACTCTAGGCTCAATAGCACTAAGACTCAATTTACAAAACTTTAATATACAACATATTTTTCAAGCCGTAGACAACGACTTCCCCATTCAAACTGACGGTATTTTAGGTAGAGACTTTTTATCAAAATATATGTGTAAAATTGACTATGAAACACATACACTCACAATAATACTAAACAACACCGACATAGTAACACCTTTATACTTAAATAAAAACGCATTTGATACTATCAGAATACCACCTAGAACAGAAATTATAGCTCCAATAAATTTAAACTTAAATCAAGATAGTGTTATTTTGAACGAAGAAATTCAAACAGGAGTATTTATAGCAAATTCTATAGTTCCATCAACAGGAATATGTCACGTAAAAATATTAAATACTACCGAAACAGAAATAAAAATTAACAAACTAACACCAAAATTCAAACCTCTATCAGAATACTCATATTTTACACGAGACACACGTCAAAATGAAACTAGATTCCAAGAAGTTATAAAAGAATTAGGCATAGAATTAAAACATCCACTCATAAATATTTTCAGAAAATATCAACATATATTCCATTTAGCAAATGAACAGCTGACAATAAACAATTTTTATACACAAAAACTAATCACAACAAATGATACTCCCATATACATAAAAAATTATAGATTACCACATGTACACAACGAAGAAATACATGAACAAGTTCAAGACCTATTAAACAACGATATAATTGAACCATCAATAAGCCCATACAATTCACCTCTCCTAATAGTACCTAAGAAAAATAATGACGATATCAAAAAATGGCGTTTGGTAGTTGATTTTAGGAAATTAAACAATAACATAGTTAGTGATAAATTCCCTTTAACAAGAATAGAAGATGTCTTAGACAAACTTGGCAGAGCAAAATACTTTTCTACACTTGACATGACAAGTTCTTTTCACCAAATACCTTTAGAAAAAAATTCAAGACCATTAACAGCTTTTTCGACCAACGATGGTCACTACCATTTCAAAAGACTACCATTTGGATTGAAAATATCCTCGAACAGTTTTCAACGAATGCTAACATTAGCACTAACAGGATTAAGCTCAGAAGCATTTTTATATGTAGATGACATAATAGTTTTTGGATGTAGCTTGCAACATCACAACAATAATTTAATTAAAATTTTTGATAGATTATCTAAATACAATCTTAAATTAAACGCAAACAAATGCAAATTTCTACGTCCAGAGGTTGTCTATTTGGGACACCTGATAACACAAAACGGCATTAAGACCGATCCAGCAAAATATGAAACAATAAAAAATTATCCAACTCCTTTAAATGCAGACGATGTGCGTAGATTCGTTGCCTTTTGCAATTATTATAGACGATTCATAAAAGATTTTGCAACAATCGCACAATGCTTAAATGCTTTACTTAAAAAGAACAAAACTTTTGATTGGACAACACAATGCCAAACAGCGTTTGAGACACTAAAACAAAAATTAATAGAACCACCAATATTACAGTATCCAGACTTTTTAAAACCATTCATTTTAACGACTGACGCGTCAAACTACGCGTTAGGAGCCGTATTATCACAAGGTGAAATTGGAGAAGACTTACCAATATCTTATGCAAGCAAAACTTTACAAAAACATGACATAAATAAACCAATAATAGAAAAAGAACTTTTAGCAATACACTGGGGCATTAATTTTTTAAACCATATTTATACGGACAGAAATTTATAGTAGTTACGGATCACAGACCTTTAGTCTCACTTTTTGCTCATAAAAACCCATCATCAAAAATGACCAGAATCAGATTAGACTTATCTGATTATGACTTTACAATAATATTTAAACAAGGAAAAATAAATACCAATGCCGACGCGCTATCACGAATAAAAATAGATTCGGATATACTTAAAACAATGATACCAAATGATGAAACAAGCAAAGCCATGGTAACTACAAGAGGAAATAAAAAGAATCAAGAAGAACTTGCAGACGATGATTGCACATCTCAACGGGAGCGTCATGAACTCTTTATATGGGACTGCACATCCATTACAGATATCAGAAACGTACGTAAATTAAAATTTTAATTAAGCGATAAAAATATGAATATGAATAAAAATAAAAATACTAGTATCCAAATTATAAATGATATTGTGCACGTGCGATGTAGCGATAAATTGACGAATCCAGATTCGACATCGATGAAGCTATCATCAAAAATTAATAAAAATAATAAAAATATGCATGCAAGATCTAATGATAACTCAGCGACTCTAGAGCCGATTCTGAAGAAATTAGTATCTAAAATGAATAAATTTAATATAAAAGAACTAGCGCTAGATGAAAAAGATAATATATTTGAAATCATACAGAAAGAAGAATTTAAAAGAATATATAACATGCTGCAGCAGAAGAACAAAATAGAAAATAAAAAAGAATCGCTAAAAATTATGATATTTCAACCCCCTAAAAGAATTACAAACAAAACCATGCAACACAAAATAATTCAAGAATACCATGACACACCACAAGGAGGACACTTAGGTATTAGAAAGACTATCCTCAAACTAAAACAACGCTATGTATGGAAACATATGCGACAGATGGTGAAAAATTACATAAATAAATGTGAATATTGCGCTCGTAACAAACAAACTAGACACATAAAAGAAAAAATGACAATTACCGACACTCCAAATACAAGTTTCGAAACAATAGCAATTGACACGGTCGGACCATTAAAAATTTCAAACGGGTATAGATACATACTGACTATGCAATGTGAACTGACAAAGTTCGTTATTGCACACCCAATAGAATCAAAAGATGCAAAAACAATAGCCCAAACACTAGTAGAACAGTTCATTTTAAAATACGGATTTTTCCAAAAATTAAAATCTGACAGAGGTACAGAGTTCGCGAATGAACTATTAAAAAACGTTTGCGACCTACTTAAAATAACACAAGTTTTCTCAGCACCTTATCATCACGAAACGATAGGAGCTCTCGAAAGAAGTCATAGAGTACTTAATGAATATCTTCTTTCTTTCGCTGATGATTATGAATGGGATAAATGGATTAGTTATTACACATTCGCATATAATACAACGCCACATACTGATACAGCCTACTCACCATATGAACTGATTTTTGGTAAATTACCAAACATTTCGAATGATTTAACTAAAGAAAATGAACCAGTTTACAACTTAGAAAACTATGCAAACGAATTAAAAATAAGACTTAGAAATTCCATTAATAAAGCAAAAGAATTAATAAAAACTGTAAAAGAAAAACGAAAAATTACTTATGATAAAAATGTAAATATCTCAGAGTTTCAAGAAGGAGATCATGTATTTGTTAAATTAGAAACTAAGAAAAAATCTCAAAGTCCATACCACGGACCGTATAAAATAATCCATAGAGATGGTGTAAATTCTATTATAGAAATAAATAATAAGCATAAAAAATTTCATAATAATATGTTAAAAAGGACTGTGAGCCATAATTAAAGTCTTAAGCATAAAATTTTACTCATTTAATTTAATATTTAAAATTTTATTCAATTAATATTACTCAAAAATACACATAATTACTTTTACTATACAAAATTATTTTTATAAATATAACTTTTAACCTTATATATAAGTGGCCACTCTACCAAATAAGTTAAACGTAACAATTATCATAAAAACTCTTATTAAAGCTACAAATTTTATATAAATCTAAGAAATAGATTAATACAAATATCTTTTTAAACTGTATAAATTTTAGTATTATACACAAGCATATCCTCTTCCAAAACTCCAAACTCTTAAAAATTTATCTTTGCAAGTAAATTTTCGCTTAAGGGTGAGGGTGTAGTGTACTTACATACATGTACATACATCATGCAAATATCCACCTAAAAAGACCTTCACTTTAATGACCTACAGTTGTCTAACATACGACAACAATAATAAGAAAACATATCAACATAATATGTTGACAAATTCCCAAATTTAACTCTAAAAAAAACCTCAACGTAAACACAACTAATTGCAGCTTGAAGTGCATTCTTATGAAGTGCATTTAGCACCCCTTTGCGTTTGTGCCGCTAGATACCGCACAAGTTGAAACGCGTCAGCGGTGTTGTGTTACAAGTGCATTGCACAGAAAAACACACTACAACAACAACAGGCGATAAGTCGAACAAGTGCCTATGACGTTAAAGTCAAGGCCATGAATTCAAGCGAACCAATTAATGTTGAGGAAAATAATTAAATTAAGGGGAATAAGAAAAAGGTTAACAAACTGAAAGTGATTGGTCGATTATCGATTCTAAAAATTAAATTCAAAAAAGTATTGGAATAAAGGGCAGAGTCTTGGAAATAGTGGTAAAATTATTTTAAGAAAAACACTTGTATTTTTAGTTTATAAG
This sequence comes from Dichetophora obliterata, assembly GCA_963920525.1. Taxonomy (NCBI): domain Eukaryota; kingdom Metazoa; phylum Arthropoda; class Insecta; order Diptera; family Sciomyzidae; genus Dichetophora; species Dichetophora obliterata. Next base: position 137,081,183 of record OY986437.1, read on the forward strand.
TCAAGACTTTTCAGTAATAAAATCAGAATTTAAAGACGACTTATACTGAGCTCTTCAGCTCCTTGTTTTATTTAATTCTCAAACTTGGCTCCTTAGCCTAAAACAAAAATACAGAGCGGCACTTTAGCCATATTAACTTGAGCGTTGGTGCGCTCTAAAAACACCAAAGTAACATTTCGATTAGGCATCGAAATGTTTCTTTGAATCACCCAATAGACCAGAATAAATCACCCCCTACAATATATATATGAAATTTGTTTAACAAAACATTTCAGACAAATTGTTACAATTTACCAAATTTCTACTGGGTCACCAACATTTGCTACCAAAAAAAAAAATTTGAATTTTAATAATTTTTTAACCCGCATAGTAACTTTCTAGAAATGAAAAGCACGTTGTGCACCAATTTGATGCAGATACAAAAAGAATATATAATTCATTGAAATGTTCTTAATTTAAAATTTTTTTTTTTATACATGTATTTTTATTAATTTTCAAATAAGAAAAAACTGCAAATCTTAATTCTAGCAAAAATTTAAAGAAGCAAAAGATTTAAATCAAAACATGCATGTATGTTCTTAATAAATAAATCTGAATAAAAAATTTGCATCAATTTGATGCAAATGACGGATACGGGTTTATTCAATTATTTTATTTGTTTCACTTAAAAAAAGTCTTATACATATGTTAGCCCATTTCACTACTCTTTCTTATATTTCTAGCCACATTAAATAAATTTTGTATTTTTACCTTCATTTTATTACAAAGTCCTGAATTAATTTTTATATTGTTTTTTTTGTATTAATCTCATGTATAAAAAGATCTACATATCCATGTAAATATTATAAAATTAACTGATTTTTAATAAATATGTGTAATGTATTCATTTCACACGCTAAAAAATTGTTTTTTTTATTTCAATGAAAAAACAAAAAATTCCACCCCCCCCAAGATTCATGCCTGCCCCCTCTGTCTTCTTGGTCTGGCTACAGGCCTGAATCAGAGTTTGGACATTTGCGCAACTTTGTGACGAATAAGCAAGGAACTGGGAAACGGTTCGGCAGCTATAAGATGAAAAGGGTAAATCGCAGCAAAACAGACGGACAAACGAGGGATACAAGTGTTAAAATCGTATGTAGATTGCGGCCGGAAATGTCAAGCGTGGTAATCCAGCGCATGGAGGCACTGCAACAAAATAAAAGATAAGTCGGTCACAGTAATTATTTTTGTATCGTAGTCATCAAAGTCAGGTAAGATCATACGCTCGCTAAAGAAAACGAAAGAAAATCACCCTAAAAGCATACTGCTGTTTGTATGCTGTGGCGATCCAAGTACAAAAATATAGATCTGCTGAATTTGGTCAGGGGTTCCCCGCCGGTTTGTTCGTGAGTGCCGAAAAGCAAGTTATTAAGATCATGATTAAAGTGAAGGCGGTGAAAGACAATTTGGGCGGGAAGAAAAAAAATAATGGTCGTGAATGGCCTAGTATAGAAAGATAAAAATGGTCACAAGAAGCTAATAAAATTTAGTAAAACAAAATGGTCGTGAATTTGCAGATAAAAAAATATATATATAGAGCGAGAATTCGAGTCAAGAAAACATTTAAGTTTGAAACACATTATTAATTTTTTTTTGTTTGTTTGTGGTTTTTTTTAAGAGGAAAATATTGATGATTTTTTTTTGTTGGTTTTTTTTTTATTGTACGATAAAAATAAGGTAGTAGTTTTCAGGGATATTATATGTTAAGGAAAAACACATAAGTCAAAAGTGTGGCGTTAAATATGTAAAGTTTTTTTTGTTCATTCATGGTCATTCGGCATATTCGGGTAATTTGCGGCGTACGGTTGCGCAGTAATTGCGTTCATTTGAACCGATTTAATTTGTAGGTAGAGCGTTATACCATAAGAGAGCTCTTTTACGTAGATAAAGAATTTGATCCCTGGTAATCTAGTAAACCAAGTAAAGAAAAGGAAATCGCCAATTCCGAATGTTTTGGTGATTAGAACAAAAAAAAATAAGAAAACAAGGAAATAGCGAATTGTATGGGTGCGGTAGCACCACGGTTTTTATTGGCCATTCATTTTGGATAGCTACACAGTTGCTTTTTTTATTTTTTCTTATTTATTATTTATATATATTTCATATCATAAATTTTGCTAAACATATATTATATAATTCGTAAAACATTATTGCTTCAATTTACTAATCCAATTCTTTCAGCATAAAAAAGTGGTGAATATGAAAATTTATATTCTCTTGGGTATTTTATGATATTTATATAATAGTACATGAACGTGATTGCTAGTATTAAGAATTTTTGTCGGGCAATGCTCTGAGTGCAATTTGAGTTCTATCTGGTCGTAAATGTTGAAATACGAAAATCGTGGTATTCGAATTTAAAAATTAAAATATTAAAAAGACAGATTGGATAAGTTAACTTAACTATTGAAATACAGAGGTTGTGATAAATTGTCGTAAAGATTCAAATACAAAGTTCTAGTTGTAATCTTAAATATTCAAATACAAATTTTTATGTAATACTCTTAAATGCTAGTATACGACCGTTTACAAAATTTGTTATAGATCAAGCGCCGTGAATGTTAAAATGCTAGTTTTATAGTGATAATCTAAATTGATAGGTTAAAAATAGGTTGAAAATATGTAGTCTTAGGAACACTAAAATTTGAGTAAAGAGAAATATTTGAAAAAGAGAAGAAGAAAGAAACCAAATTAAAAATTATGAATAGTTAGAATTTATAAGTGTACCGAGTTGGTGTTTTAGCCATAGCTGCAAGCTGTAAAGGAAAGTTAAGAAAAAATTCATTTTAATAAAAATTTTAATATTGTAATCTAAGATTGAAATAATTGTAATAGTATAGAGTAATAGTAATAGTATAGAGAGAAATAGAAATAAATAGAATTAGAATTTGTTTCTTTTGGCTTACTAATTCATTCATGTTGGGGGGGGGATATATACAGGGGCGGTTCCAAAAATGGAAGGGGCCCGTGGTGATGAGTTGATCTGAAACAGAAAAGTTTTTTTGTGATTTGGTTGTGGGGTTATCTTAAATAATTCAAAAGATAACCATGGTTGGAGGGTGCGCGAGAGGATGGCAATCGCCTCATACTCGTTCGGACGTGTGCTTGGGTAGTGCATAAGAGGGTTGACATCTCCTCGTGCTCTGTAGATGGATGGTGGTGCGGCCGCAGTTTTTTTTTTGTTTTTTGTGAATGTTTTGGTTCTGATTTTGATTTTTTTATTGCATTTTTTTTAAAATTTAAAAATCCGGGTTATTAATTTATATGATTTTCTTTCGAAATGTGATTTTGTTTTTTCTTTCTTTGTTTTCGAATTCATATTTTTTTTAGTCGGTACTTTTCTTTAGTTTTTTTTTTTACTTTTGAGTATTAATTATGCTTCCATTGCAAACCGGAAGTTATTATTGCTCCCTCGACCTGGCATGACGGGTTGAGATCTGCGCCCGTAAATTTTGAGCAGTCAACGCGAGTTACAAACGAGGCAATTAATATTAAATTACAAGAAATTGTTTCAAAATATGGAAACAATAAAAACTGAATATTTATTGCCTCATTGCAACAACCCAAATCATTTAACACTTAAATTCAAATTCATTAATTGCCAAACATATTTGTCAATTCAAAATATGCAGCTAAGCAACTCCAAATATCATGTTACTCTTTTTTTAACTGCACCAACAAACCCAGAGACCCACTTAAGTGTTTTGTAACTTCATAAACATTTTGTAATCTTCGTTGTACTGCAACGAAGAAAGAAGAAAGAAGAAAAGAAGAAATTCTCATACATTGATATGTTTGTATTGATAAACTATTGGTATATTTTAAGTAACATTTATTCTGTTAGTTGTAAGAAAGTTTAGTTTTAGTTTTGATCTGAATAAAAGAAGTTGTGTTTTAAAAAACATAAAGTGTCTTTTATTAAAAAGGACTTTATAACTGGCGCAGTCGGTTAAAAATAATTCCGAAGAATTATTAAAAAGAACTTTAGAACTGGCTACAAATAATTCCGAAGAATTATTAAGAAGAACTTTATTAAAGAAAAATTATCTAAAGTTTTTGACTAAATTAAAAAGTGTCCAAAATGAATTCGGAACAACTTCTGACCACTATGAACAACCTAGAAGAGGTCATAAAAAAACAACAGGAGCAGATTCTCCAACAACAAAATATTATACAACAGCAGCAGCAACAAGAGCAACAATTTGCACAACACCTACAAACACATCAACAATCGACATTGTCAATGCTACAACTAACTCCAGCAACAATTCTCGATCAATTCAGAGCAGTCAAACCATTTGGAAAAGGACATGTTCTTACTTCTTTCATCAAATCAGTGGAAAAAGTGATGCAACTATGTGGTCAAAACCAGGATTTGTACAATTTTGGATTGCAGATCATCATCAACGAAAAACTTTTAGGAGAAGCTGGGAATTGCGTCAGGACACTAGGAGACAACGCAACATGGGATGAAGTCAAGGAAAAGCTGAGACAACAATTTCAACCAAGAAAAACTTACTCAGAGGTATTCAATTATTGTAGGAATATTAAGGTATCAAATTTAAGAGAATTATTTGAAATATTTAGCAGTGCAAAATACGAAATAAACGAAATATTCGAATACGACATTGTGAAACCAAATATTTATAGTGCAAATCACGTTGACAGAGACTTAGCGGATATTTTGTTAAACAAAATTGACGGACAATTTAGGGCAAACATCGACAATTGCAATTCACTTAACGATATAATAAATAAATTCACTTTACTAAGAATACTGGATGACCCAAGGACAATAGACTATAGGCACAAAAAACAAAATCAAAATAACAATAGTTCTGGTCAATATCAAATAAATAGAAATAGTTCTGGACGCTATATTCAAAATAATAATTCTGGACGATATCCACAAAATAATAATTCTGGACGATATCCACAAAATAATAATTCTGGTCGATATATTCAAAATAATAATTCAAGACAATACAGACAAAACTATAACTCTCAACAACCCAGACAAAATCTGCAGAACCAAAGAATTGAAATTGAAAACATTCAGGAGGACGACATAAATTTTCAAAACGAGCCTCGGAATGTAAACTGCCAATAATAAAAATTCACATTGGTAACGAGAATATAAAATGCTTAGTTGATACAGGCTCAACTACAAGCATTATACAACCTAACGTATTAATTAATTTTCCACTACAAAAACTAAAAGAACCAAAAATATTTTCGACAATTAATGGTTTAAACAAAATTACCAACGAAAAAATTACTCCAATACCAAGAGAATTTCAAAAAGCAGGAACCATATCTTGGAAAGTGGTTAATCTTCATAATCGAAATTATGATGCTATTATAGGGCAAAATGTATTAACAACTTTACAAGCAAGAATTGATCTGGAAAACAGGTTTCTAGAGATAAAAGGGAATAAAATATTTTTTTTAGATAGTCCGTACCCATTCGATATCGAAAGTATACAAACGTTAGAACCCATTAGTAACCGCTTAATGGAAAATATAAATTTAGATCATATTAATTCAGAAGAAAGATTAAAGTTACAGAATCTTTTACAACAATTTGAAGATTTATTTTACTTTGAAAACGATAATTTGTCTTTTACCCATGAAATCCAACATGAAATAATAACTAAAAACTGTCAGCCTATTTACTCAAAAATATATAGATATCCACGAGTTCACGAAGTCGAAATTGAAAAACAAATCTCGGAAATGCTAAAACAAGGCATAATAGTTGAAAGGAACTCACCTTTCAATAGCCCTCTTTGGATTGTCCCCAAAAAACTGGACAATTCGGGTACAAAAAAGTGGAGAATCGTAATCGATTACAGGAAATTAAATGAAATCACACTTTGTGATAAATTTCCAATTCCAAATATCGAATCAATTTTAGATAAATTGGGCAGGGCAAAGTATTTTACTACATTAGACTTGGCCAAAGGGTTTCACCAAATTTTAGTGAAACCCGAAGATAGAAAAAAACAGCTTTCTCTACTCCTTTCGGACATTTTGAATTTACCAGGATGCCTTTTGGATTAAAAAATGCACCTGCAACATTTCAAAGATTGATGAATTCAGTCCTGAGAAAGCACATTAACAAAATCTGCGTAGTATATTTAGACGATATCCTCATCTTCAGCACAAGCTTAGAAGAACACTTAGAGAATATCAGACAAGTATTTAACACACTACGTAAGGCCGGTTTAAAAATCCAAATAGACAAATGTAATTTTATGTGTAAAGAAACACAATATTTAGGACACATTTTAACATCGGAAGGTATAAAACCAAATCCGGATAAAATAAGCGCAATAAAAGACCTGAAATTACCACAAACCCAAAAACAAATAAAATCGTTTTTAGGAATTACGGGCTACTACAGGAAATTCATCAAAGATTATGCTAAAGTAGCATACCCAATAATAAAATATCTTAAAAAGGATTTAAAAGTAAATAAAAATGATCCAAACTATATTTCAGCATTTGAAAAATTAAAAACAATCATTACTGATTACCCCATCCTAAGATACCCAAATTTCAATAAACAGTTTAAACTCGTCACCGATGCAAGTAATTTTGCTTTAGGCGCTGTTTTGATGCAGGACGGTCATCCTATATCCTATGCGTCTAGAACACTTAATGACCACGAAAAGAATTATGCAACGGTAGAAAAAGAACTTCTTGCTGTAGTTTGGGGAGTGCAGTACTTTAGGCCATATTTGTTTGGTAAAGAGTTTATTCTTCATACTGATCACCAACCACTGAAGTGGTTACAAGCCAAACACTCAGGAAAGGATATAAATCCAAGACTCCAACGTTGGCTAATACAACTTGGAGAATATGTTGCTAAAATCGATTATATTAAAGGAAAAGATAAGAAAATAGCAGATTTTCTTAGTAGAATTGATACAGGAAGCCATGAGATAAATTACCTAGAAAATGATGATAATGATTCTTTGGAAGTTCAAACAGTTCACTCTCAAGAGGAAGAAGCATTAGATCATATACCCATTTTAGATACCGTTGTGAACAGATTTAAGACACAAATAATTCTCGTAGAACATAAAACTCAAGAATTTGAAATTATAGATGGCAAGAAACGCATATATATTCAACAGGAAGAAATACCACACGATATTTCCGACATACTAAGAAGACATATTAAAGATGGAAAAACGGGAATCTACTCATATTTAAATGATAGATTTTACCATCAGGTACAATTAAAAATAATTGAAATGTATTCTCAATACCATAGAATAAAATTTGTTAAATGTAGTCACCTTGCTAAAGATATGAGGGACGAACACGAAACACTAAAACAAATTTCTTTATATCATACAAAAGAATCTGGTCATTCAGGCATAGAAGCAACTTACGAAGGAATAAAAAGAAAAATATTTTTCCCAAACTTAAAGATCTTCATAACAAAAGTAATTAATAACTGCAATATTTGTACTGGAGCAAAATATGACAGAAACCAAATAAAAAAGAAATTTGCAAGAACAGAAACACCAACTGATGTTAACCAAATAATTCACATAGATACATATGTCAACAGCAAACATTCATTTATCAACTTTATTGATAAATTTTCAAAACACGCTGTTAGTCTCTATTTAGAAGATAGGAATAATCAAACCTTGATCGAAAAAATAAGACTCTACATCTCAATTAAAGGAAAAATGAATAAAATCATAAGTGACAACGAATTTAACAGCATAAATGTAAAAAACTTTTGTAGAGAAGAAGAAATAGAAACATTTAATATAGATTTTTATAAACTGAAACTTCTCAAGGTAGGAATAATGGACTATAAAGACAATAGTATTATTATTGCTATACAGATACCACAATCATTTATAAGGACAGACCTTAACATAATAACACCAATTCCGAATTCGAAGTTCATGCAAATAATTCAAAATCAAGAATTCGTTATAAATTACAATAATCAAACATTTACTTTCGAAGAAAATGTAACGCTAAAACATTTAAAGAAAAGTAAAAATTGTATTTTAACAAATAATTGCGAATATAAATTTAATAACAAAACAGACACACAACTATTGGACGAACAAACAATACTAGTAACGAATGCATACAACCTCGAAATAATACAAAATTGCGATAATAGAAACATTACTCTTACAAAAAATAATTTAGTAACATTTAGTTACTGTAAAATACAAATGGGGGAGGAAAACTACGAGAACCACATAGAAATAATCCAAGACAGATACTTTTACTCGAACGAAAATACAATTAATAAGACAGAAATAGCACCCATTCACTTCAACAATATCATTACAGAACATTATAATAATATAAGAAAAATCGAAGAACTAAATTATCATAAGAACATCTCTTATGGAATAAATGTAACATTAGTTTTAATTATACTTGCTGCAATATTTATGTTAATAATGTTTAAGAAAAATAAAGTTAAATTTGTAAACAAACAAAAATTTATAACAAATGAGATCCAGGAGAATCTCAGATCAAATGGGGGAGGAGTTACAAATGAGGCAATTAATTTTAAATTACAAGAAATTGTTTCAAAATATGGAAACAATAAAAACTGAATATTTATTGCCTCATTGCAACAACCCAAATCATTTAACACTTAAATTCAAATTCATTAATTGCCAAACATATTTGTCAATTCAAAATATGCAGCTAAGCAACTCCAAATATCATGTTACTCTTTTTTTAACTGCACCAACAAACCCAGAGACCCACTTAAGTGTTTTGTAACTTCATAAACATTTTGTAATCTTCGTTGTACTGCAACGAAGAAAGAAGAAAGAAGAAAAGAAGAAATTCTCATACATTGATATGTTTGTAATGATAAACTATTGGTATATTTTAAGTAACATTTATTCTGTTAGTTGTAAGAAAGTTTAGTTTTAGTTTTGATCTGAATAAAAGAAGTTGTGTTTTAAAAAACATAAAGTGTGTTTTATTAAAAAGGACTTTATAACTCGCTAGGGACACGTAACAAATTTTATATTGGGAAAACTGTTGATTAAAAACCCACTTTAATTATTTTACTAAGACACTTAAGACACTACTAAGAGTTTTAAGAGATCAAATTTTGTCGTGATTCGAGTAGACTGTATTTCTTGCGGCTCTCGAGTTTAGATAAAATGTGACCCATGCGTTGTTCATCGGTGACAGCAATGGTAGATTCATGTACTACTTGTACAAAGCGCTCAGTATTTTGAGAATGGCATAGATAAGCTGTAAAAATAATTATGTTTCGTAAGGAAAGATATCAAATTAAGTTGATTACTTTACCTGGCAATTCGATTATGTCATTTGAGTATTGCAATGCTTCAAGTTGTTTTTGCGTGAAGAATTGTAGGCAAGGTGGCTCAGTCATTCTGAATTTCGTCTAATTGATCATATTGAAATTTGATTTATTTTCAAAATTTATAAAATAGTCTACTTCTGGACCGAACATTTGTCGAATGCAGCCTTATGCTTCTTTGCGTGCTGCTTAAATCTTTGCATACCCATTAGAACGCATTAGCGGATTAGTCCGTTATCATCGATAACAAAACATTCTCTTGGTGAAAGAAGTACGCGTTATTTTCAATGCACGGTCGGACGGCTTGCTAAACATCTTCCGGCAACTGACGAGTCCAAGATATATATTTGAAAACGTTGCGACTTCCGTGCACTGCCAGTAGTTGATTTTTGACATGTAACCAGAATGGCGCATAGACTTTTACAACGAACTGCGCTAGTTTTATTAGATTCGGTGCGGGTTCCGTGCACGTTACATAATAACGGAGGATCCGAGATGCTGTTGTTAGCCATCGAGCTGTGCTCATGGCACCGGGCTTTTGGCTGGCTAGGATCTTGCTGCACTCTCCTCAATCGATAGCTCGAACCATATGGTTCAAATATAGCTGATCGCCTCGAATATTCCAACCTTCTATATTGTCTCGCATTTCTCCCATTTTAATGGGAGAAGTTCTAAAGTTTTCATTGACCTGGACAAAAGGAATATGCAATAAAAGATCAGATTTATTAATAAATACCATTTTTACACATACAAGCACTTAAAAAAATAATTCCCTAAACTTACAGAATATTGCACGTAATTTCGAATGCCCGCTCCGATACTTCCTGGCCAGATCCCAGGTCCTGTTTGTTTGCCAAGCAATAATCTCGTTAGTGCATTAAATGGTAACTCGTTGAAATGATAAAGATATGCGAATCATTGCAACGGTCTTTGCAAATGACGCTCCATCCTCGTCATAACTCCACCTTTGTAGCCAGTGTTAGTTGGAGTTCCAGCGCAGCTTACAGTAGTAAAATTATCAAAATTTAAGTTTTCTTGACTCAAAAATTCTACGATGCTTTTTTGGATTCCCAAAGCAGAGCTGTCAGTTGGCGTAGTATAGCCGATGAATTTAGAATTTGGCTCTTTCACAATGGTGATATGCTTTTCATTCTCAACAACATTGTGTGCCACATTTTCCTCAGTTTTTCTTTTCAATATTGGCTCTTTTTTTGTCATTAAAAGAGATACAAGATAGAATATCATTACATCTGGCTGCGACTACAGCTTCCTTACGGAATTTCTCTCGCTCTCTGAATATTTTATTTTTGTCGATGATGAGCCCGTCAAAAAATTGGCTTATATTGGCTTATTGCGATCCAACGCACAGCTGAAATTGCGCAAAGAAATGTCCGCCACTTTAAATTTTTGCTTTCTCGTCTGTGTTGAACTGCTAATTTTTTTTTTAAACTCATTCTCTTCATCGGTGTCTAGTTCGTGCTCAACGCTTTCGAATTCACTTTGTACCGTATTCGATGGTTCAGAAACTAACGTCATTTGTACATAGTTACTTTCTATCGACATCACATTAACATCGCCTAAAGTCATCAAGCGTGGACCGCACTGATCAATGAATGATGCTTTCACAGCGTCTGGAATTTTATTAAAGTCGCAACGCAAAATACAGAGCAACCTGTTCCACTGATTTATGTTGCATCTTGATGGACTTTTAGCAATATTATAGTAAGAATTCAAAAGCTTATTTTAACGTTTTCGAATAGCTGATTCAGATATAATTGGAATGCCCGCGAGTTTCCACAAAAGGCTTACTTTTCTGACAGCTTCTTGTTTAAATGCACCCAACTTTCGATTTCAATCACTGTTATGCTGAAGCTTTAACAAAAAAATTAATCATATCGCGCTCTGTTGGCAATTTGGTGTTATTAAATTCACTAATAAAAAAAGACATTTTTTATAAATTTATTTTTATGTACTTTTATAATCGGATTGAACACTAACATATATTATTAAATCTTTAAATAAACGTAATTTCAACTGATATGTCACAGATATTTCAACGTGCATTTGAAAAGTAACGCAGTTTCTACTATAAACTTACCATGTGTTTTTTTTTTGATAAAAAAGTGCAAATTAAAATGAACTTTTTCTTAAGATCGGGATGTTAATGTCGAAGGGTTGACGAAGTTTAAAAGGAGAAACCAGTGTTTGAATAGCTGACTGATAAGAATATTTTCCGTGCATATTTTAAAAATATAATACAATATGACAAAAAATTTTAAAACTTTCCCTAGGTTTTGCAAATAATTAAAAATTTTTTTTTAATATATCTAGTAGAAAAAGCAAAAAATTTCTATAGTAAAAGTTTATTGATTTTTTACGGGCTTTTCATTTCTGAAATCAAAATGGTACCTTAAGATAGTAGAAACTGGGGTCCGGTGGGTCAGTACTATAAGGGGTAAGCTGAGGTCAATGAGTTCTAAAAGAAAAAATTAGTCTCCCTAAGACAAAAATAAAGACAAATAATTTTTTTAGATCGGACGGTAAATACCGAAGTTATGAAGAAATATGACAATGCGCGACCCCTACGTTCGGTCAAAAAAAAATTTTTCGAAACTTTCTTTCAATAATGCTTCAGATTAGCTGGAGTGTGGCGACTTTTTTTTTTGCCTGTAAGGCGAGACGGAAGGTATTTTTTTTAGTATGTTTTAAAAAAAGAATTAAATGTAAACTATATTAAGAACTTAATAATGATGATTAAACTAAGGCAAATTATTGTGCAAGATGCGGAAGACAATCTTGCATAAATACTTATAAAATGATTTTTTTTGAACTTAAAAACCGAGGTGTTAAGCTTAAGCAATATTGGAACAATAAAAATTGATTCGTAGAACGTTAACTAAAACGGTACAAGACCAAGTTTTTCTAAACCTCAAACCAGCAAGCAAGCAGGAGTTTTCCTTCGTAGTACACGTAAGTATACACCCACTCTTACGCCTGAATGCACCTTCGGGTGGCGGCACCGAGAGGTTTTTTGCGTTGATGCTCGTAGCGTTTTTTAGCGCTGGTAGAAACTGTTAGTTAAGGTATCGCTCGGCGACGATTAGGAACTTATGCGTATCCCCTCAGAGAGGATACAACAAAATAACGCAGTCGGTAGGATCCTTCTGTCCGCAGGGACAGCAAAGATGCTAGGATCCTTCTGTTCACAGGAACAGTAAAGATATTAGTTTTTTGTACAATTTAAATTAATGGGTAGGATCCCTGCTGTTATAGGAGCAGTAAGGATATCAGTTTTTTGTTTGTAAAATTCAAAGTGATCGGTGGACCCTTGTTGTAACAGGAACAACAGGGATATTTTCAACGGAAAATTTTATTTGAGGGAATATAAATTTTTAACAGGATCCTTATTGTTACAGGAACAATAAAGATAGTTTTTTAGTTTGGTGAAACTTTAATGAAAAAAATAAAATATATAACTAGAGTATTTTGAACAAATTTTTTTTGGGAAATTGGATCTTAGCTTGATGCTTATTTTTGAAAAAAAAATTTTTTTGGGTATAATGGGAATCGAAAGATTGGAGCTTATGATCATCCGTGGTGTGCAAATAAAAGTTTACGCCAAGAACACCAATTGCTGAGGAAAGGCGAAAGGTTGAAGCGTATCCGTGCTGTATCCGTGAATTGTGTAACAAAAAATCCGGTAATCTTGCCGAAAAGTTATCATGTAACCGAACTAATCGTAAATTCTTATCATCAAATTTGGAGACACCAGAATTAGTATACAATCATAGCTGAGGTACGACGACGTTATTGGATGCCGCATATAAGAACCGTAGTAGGACACATAGCAAGAATGTGCCAAGAGTGCAAGAATAATAAAGTGCGCCCAACGTTTCCTTCAATGGGGCCATTACCAAAGTATAAGATCACTTCGCACGTGCGGCCGTTTACATACGCTGGCCTGGACTATATGGGGCTGTTTTAGGTATCTATCGGGCAAAGAAGGCGAGAACCGTTGGATTGGCTTGTTCACGTGCTTGACTACGCGGGCGATAGATACATCTAGAGATAGCACGATATCTCTCTACCGACGCATGCCTCATCTGTAAACGCAATTTTATAAATAGACGTGGCACTCCAGTTCGCATACAATCCGACAATGGCACGAACTTCGTTGGTGCTGATAGAGAGCTGAAGCGACAAAGATTCGAGTTCAAGAGTGGCAAGATCGCTGATACCCTTACTAACAAGAATATAGAGTGGGTTTTCAATTTCCCTCTTAAAGGTCTCTGCCCACTTGCGACACGTAACGAAACGACACGAAACTACAAAATATAACTACCATGTTTTCTTATGTATACATGCTCAGAAGCGACGACGAAACGGAAATGACTGTTGACACCGACGACAAAGCCGGTGGTGATCGTTGCAAAGAATTCTGACCGGCTTGTCGTTCACTTTTCTTACAAAAATTACAATGGATTCCAACAGTTTATTGCGGAAAGCAAAAAATTCACCATCGATAGGTCGCTTTTAAAGCATAAGATGAATCCAAAATTTACATTTAGTTTTCTACATCTTCTTATCTAATAGCAAAGCTATTAAAGCTCAATGTTTATTAGAAAATTTTGTTTAATTAAAATTTTTGTTAACGTTCCATTAAGTGTGCATTGAACATAATGTTGCCTTTTCGAAGCCGTTTTACAGTCTTTTCGTTACGTGCCGTAAGTGGGCAGAGACCTTTACTCGCACGCTGGATGATGTTGGGAACGCCTGGTACGTAGCGTAAAAAACGCGGTGGGACACGCACTGAAAAATGGAAGTTACCAAGAACATAGTCTATATAGCCTGATGTGCGAAGCTGAGAACATGGTCAACTCGAGACCACTGACTCACATTCTCCTCGACTCACGCAATGATTATCCTTTAACCCCTAGTCATTCTCTTTTAGGTGTACCTAATTCTGAACAGACGCCCCATCTGCATGGCGAAAACTTTCAAGGGACTAGGAAGGAATGGCGAAGGATACAACAGCTTTAGCACAGTTTCTGGAAGAAATGGATAACAGAGTATCTCCCAGACTTGTGCCGTAGGACAAAATGGTGCCAGTGACTCCTCTGGCTGTCAACGATATTGTTCTTGTCTGCGAAAGTAGTTTGCATCGCTCCGGCTGCCTATGAGAAGAATCGTTCGTGTATTCCCTGGGAAGGATTCTCAGGTGAGAATTGCAGAAGTCAAGACGCAAAACGGAATTCTTAAGCTACCAGTCTGCAAGTTCGCAAACCTAGATTAAGGTCAATCTAGAGCTGATTTGATTAATGAGTCTGGGATATTGCGGAGAATGGCATCATAATTTATTTCATATTCATTATTTTATACTTTGAATTACTGCTTTATTACTAACCTTGTTAATATTATTAATATATTATTAATACTGAACACATCCATTGATCTTGTACCATTGAAATTCAACCAAATTGTCAAATGTCAAAAACTTTGAACTGTAACTTTTTCCTTTCTAAATCAGCCATTTATATAAAACTAACTAGCCGGAAAGGAGGTTCACACAAGAGTGTAGGAAAAGATAAATCTTCAAATACCTAGATAATCATTTATCTTTTTTTATAGGAAATAAAACATTGTATTCCTTAAAATATTTTAAAACATCTTTTAAACGTTCATTAGTTAAAATGCTTTTTAAAGATAAAATACTCTTTAAAAGCGTTGTATTCATAAGCGAGTTTTAAGAGTCTTATTAAGAGTGATCCAATACAAGGTTTATTTTTCAACTGGATTGTTTTGACAGCTGTTATGAATCAAATGGCTTGTCCATATGACGTTTTTGTTCAGTATTCAATACGACTCAATCATGAATAGACTTACTCTTGAACAACGTTTATTAATTGTGGAAACTTACTACCAAAATCAGTCCTCAGTTAGAGAATGTTATAGAGTTCTTCAACATCATTTTGGTCGTTATGAGCGTCCAAAACATCAAACCATCACCAAATTTTGAACCAATTTCACACTATTGGACATTCATCATTCAACCAGAGTGCATAGAGCCCATAATTTTGAGAATATTGCTGCAGTAGCAGACTGTTCGTGAAAACCGTGAACAATCGATTCGTCACCGATCTCGAATTTTGTCGAAATTTTAAAATTGAAACCACAGAATGTACCATTTGAGAGCTAGTCGTGGGGAACATTTGAACGAAATAATTTTTAACGTTGAGTTGTAGGAACCGAACTATCATTCCAAATAAAGATAGTTCCAAATTCCAAACCATCAATACATTGATTTTTATGTATTTTATTAAGAAAATAAAATAGGAAGCTATTATTGGATCACCCTTTATTTAAAGTGAGAAAACTGATGCTTTAAAGTAGGAACAGTTGTAATTTTTGTGACTTTGATAAATAGACTGACCTTTACTTAAAAATTTGAGGTACAGTTGAACTTCTATTAACCGTGATGCTCGGGACCGGGCTAATCACGGATAACCGAAAATCACGGTTAAAAGAGGTAAAATTTTACATGTATAAATTTTATTATTTTTATTTATTTTTGACAAAAACATGTAAATCTGCGTCTATAAACAACTTATCATATCTCTAGGAATACATACATTTATTTAAAAAATCTTTTATGGAAGTCTGTCTTATGTTTTTAGCTTTTGATTGTTCTTCCAACAAATGAGTTTGTATGCGATATATTTGCATTTTATCTGGTTCTGAAATATTACTTGGACAATTAAAGTTTTCTAAAAAACCTAACAAAATACTACTAGCCTCTATTGCCTGAGCCAATGTAGGCGTTTCGTCCGCATTTCCTCCATCTGATTCCTCGGAATTTGAATCAAGCTCATCTTCTTGGCTTTGGGTAACCATGTCTACGATTTCGTCTTCAGATATAATAGCAAACGGAGCGACATCAGAGTCGCACACCATCCACTTTTCGACAGCATCAATCGTACATCCAGAGAGTATGGTTATATTTGTTTGTATCTCAACAAGGCTATTTGGAGCATCTTCATTATGAGATAGTAAGTCATTCCAAACTCTTTTTAAAACTTGTGGAGTTACAGAGTCCCACGAAGCTGCGGCTGCCCACAAAGCTGTCTTAATATTCAAAGATTTAACGAACTCACGTCTGTCATTAGCACCAACAAGTTTTTGAACGATCCGTTTACGGTAGTGACATTTGAAGCTCCGAATTACTCCTTGATCCATAGGCTAAATCAAGGACGTGCAATTCGGTGGGAGATATTTTACTGTAACGTTTTCAGATATCATAGCATTTACATCTGGGTTTGCTGGACAGTTGTCTAATAGTAAAAGTATTTTACAGTTATTTTTGAGACCGATGCGGCGTTGATGTTCCTTTGCTTCTGGTACAAAATTTTGATTAAACCACTCCAAAAATAGCTGTTGTGTTACCCAAGCTTTCTTATTAGATTTATAAATCACAGGAAGGTGTTTTGTACGTTTTTTAAAACACTTGGATGGGCACTTTTTCCTATTATCATCAATTTACACTTGTGAGTTCCTGCAGCATTTGAACAAACTAGCACTGTGATTCTCTCCTTGGATACCTTGTACCCTTTAATAGAATATTCATTACCACTAGCCAAAGAACTCTGAGGCAAACACCTCCAAAATAGACTGGTTTCGTCGCATTGTAGATCTGTTCAGTTGTAAGTTGTTCGTTTTTAATGATTTCATCCAAGTCGTCCACAAACATCGTAGCAGACTCACAATCAGCACACTCCTTTTCTCCCGTAGATTTCAGTCGACGGATTCCATGACGTTTTTTTAAATTCTTCCAACCAACCAAATGAATAAGTGCACTCTGAATTCATGTTTAACTTCAAATGGAACATTTTTGCCTTTTCGACAATCATTTCGCCTGAAGTTCAGAAGCAAATTTCAGATTAAGTTCATACAATATCTCAATTTCAGTTAACTTACCTGAAATTGGAGTTCCCTTAAATCTTTCTTGCCGAAACCATTCATATGTTCCGAAATCAACTTTTGGATTTTCGGATGTTTTTAGTGTATATCTGTGTTTAAGGCCAAGCATTTAATCAGCATCGGAGCAAAATTTTAAAATCCGATCTTTGTTTTTTATTAAATCGGATACAGTTTGAATGCCAACTCCATATTTTTCAGACATCATTTTAAAAGGTACTTTACGTTTTGAGTATTCATTAATCAGCTCCATTTTTTCTTTAATTGAAAGAACCTTTCTTGCTCTTTTCGCGGATTTAGTTTTTGACGGTGGCATGATGTAAGGAAAACACGTCTCGACAGATCAAATTTCACACTGATGAATGAATACATATGAAAATTTATATGAAAATTAAACTTTCATGAAAAAGAGGAATCACCGAATTTTAATATGAGAGATGTGTGTGTATTATACGAAAAAAACAAACAAGCAGTCATATGGACATGTGCATCACGGATAATAGAGGTAAATCACGGTTAATAGAGGTAAAAAATCAACCACTCAGCATCACGGTTAATAGATAATCACGGTTAATAGAGTCACGGTTAATCGAAGTTCAACTGTATTTATTAAAATTTTGTTTACATTTACAAAATACAACTGCCAAACATTGAATTTTCATAATAATAATGCTTTTTAATATAAAAAGAATGGATGAAGGAGATCATAAGAAACGAAGTAAAAATTGGGTGAACGAGAACAAGGTTTGTTTATATAAATATTTGTTTTAATTGCTTCAGTTACATTTCTTTTTAGGTTTTATTGCAAGAACTTGTTCACAAGAGAGCTGTCGCAATTGAAAACAAAAACACAAATACAAACACAATCAAGACAAAAAAGGATGCATGGGATAGCCTTCTGCAAAGGTATGTTTTTTGACCACTAAACCAAGTCAAATGCTACTTTGTATGGAATCCTCCGTGTGTCCCAATGAAAAACACTGTGGAAAGTCCAAGAATTGTCAAAAACGGCTCGGTTCTGTTCGAAAATCCGGTTTTTAGAGAGTAATTTTAAATTAAATGTATTTAAATTTTTCTAATGCATTTCAAATTTACAAAAAAAAAAACAAAAGTACCTATTTCTATATAAAACTTAACCAATAACGCCTTTAAAATCAATATATTAAAATTTGTTCATATAATTTTGTATTCATGTTTGTCCTTTGCATTGATCTAGAACATTTTTTTTTTAATAAATTAATATATTTTTTTAGCTCATTTTATAGTAATAATAATTTTAAAAAATTAAAACTAGATGGTCGATCATATTTTTGAATGAGATACGACATTTTTTGTGAAAGCATAAACTCTAACGGCCGATTTTTTCAATCGAGACCAAATCGAGTTCTGCTTAGAACTCAGTTTCAAACTGATTCTCGGTTCAAAAAAAAAGGTAGAACTCTGTCATGTTCTTCATTTGGATCATTTTCAAAAGAGAGTGTTAGACACTTATACTCAGATCGAGTTTATACCAACCCTCTAGGAAATGGAAACATTCCCAGATTAAAGCAGGAAACATTTCATTGAATGTAGGAAGCATTTCCTTTCGTTGAAAACGCCACTTTTTTGCACATGATGCCGTTAGAGGGAAAAATTGCTCTCCGCTGTCTTAAAAATGAATGTGGAAACACATGAGTTTAAAAATTTAAATAGATTATCAGCGAGGTGCTGAATCAGCTTACTTAGGATAAGAGTCTCTTTTGAATATTGAAGTTTATATATGATATATTTCCTATTTTTGTCAAAACTACATATGGACCGTGCTTCGTGGTTAGTTGCCGACAAAACCAAAATTAAAGTCTGTCACGAGAGTCGCTTAACATACAGTGACATTTTTGTTGTCATTGCCTGCCAAGTAAAGAGGATAAGCATGTCCACTGGTGATTGCTGCTGCAGACACGCAATTCGCGTGAAGTAATTGAGCTGACACAAGTGGGAACCAATTAACCATGATTATGACAACCAATTGACCAGGCCCGTTATTCCTAGGCGTTTTAACTGAACACTTTTAAATGCTAAAAGATCGTTTAAATAATTGTTATGGCCGATTGGCTTATTAGTTAATAAAACGCGGTAGTTATATACAAAACTCACCAAATAAAAAGTTATTTAAAATTTATCATTTTATTTAAAGTTTTTTTTAAATAAAAAAATTTACAATACTTGGTGGTGGAATTTTGTATTCCGTGTCTGGAGTCTCGTAGGTTTTCTCCTCCTTTGGCTCAACAACAGACACATTATTAGTCAATGGTTTCCTAGGACCAATCTTGCTCTTGGAATCATAAGGCAACATGATCTTGATCTTAATACTCAACACATTCTGGCGCAATAAGACGTGACGAGTAGCAGTTTTGACATAGTCGTTGCATGGATCACCAGAGTGAATCATCAGACCATCGACGAACTTTATAGACTTTGTAAGTCGACCGCAAAACTTGCCAGAGACTACGTTCTCAAACAAACCATAGCAAGCGCTACGCAAAGCCAATCAATCGGTAATATTGTAGCGCAGTGATTCGGATTGAGCAAAGGCGTGAAGACCACGGGTTGCGACTATCGGCATACAACTCAATACGGCCGAGTTCAAAATTGAAACCCTTCTGTACCATTGAAGTTAACTATCTAATGCGATGTCCCTTCTCTCCCAGCAGGTTTCTGTTGCCATGATGATGATTTCAGTGCGCGATGGTGTGACGCGCACCTCAACTCCGGAGTTACCATCTTCAGCAAGTGAGGAACTCGTTCAATTTAGACTTGAACATGCCATCGGCAACGAACTTGTTTTTTTATATTTTAAAGCTTAATTTTTTTAACACAACTAACACAGAACGTAATTAAAAAAAGAAAAGAAATTATAAAAGCAAAAACTTTGTTTAAAATATATTTTATTATTAAAATCAAAAACTTGACACAATAGTCAAAACAAAGTTCTATTTTTTGATGTGAAGAAAAGAGACAAGACCGAGTTTAAAGATTGCTAGACTTCCAATTTCGGGGTTCCGGCTAAAATTCAGTATCAGCTAGAACCGAGTTTCAAATTGAAGTTGTTATGCCTTAGATCTCTGTAAAGAAATGACTAAGTACTCAGGAGAGAACTAAAAATAGGTTCAGTACTCGGTCTAGCATTAAAACTCTGTGAAGAAATCGGCCGTAATAAGTTTAATGGACGTCCCCTTCTCCAAACGTCAAGCTTTCATGAAAGCAAGTCGATTTTGATGGAAAGAAGAACATAAGGAAAGGGGAAAAAACAGACTTG
Source organism: Dichetophora obliterata (assembly GCA_963920525.1). Lineage (NCBI taxonomy): Eukaryota > Metazoa > Arthropoda > Insecta > Diptera > Sciomyzidae > Dichetophora > Dichetophora obliterata. Next base: position 137,101,825 of record OY986437.1, read on the forward strand.
AATGTACCCAAGATTGATTAATATAGTTTAAGTCACTTGAGAGAAAAGCACTCTTTTTTTCGCCTTTGTTCGAACTGTCAAAGTAGCTGTTAGCTAAAAATTGTACAGATTCCGGTTTTTTCTTGATTTGTTTTCATCCATTCTGACTGATCAACCGAGCTTCTCTCAAGTGACTAAACCTGTATTTACCTTCAAGTTTTTGACATTATGCTTTGCTCTTTTGCTTTTTTCTTATTTTTCATTTCATTTACGGAATGTACGGAAAGTTAACTCATTGGCAATCAAAATATGTAGCGAGATGCATTATTTGATCGAGGAAAGCCGGCATCATTATTGAAAAATTATATTGCCTAATTGCAAGCATGTTTTAGACACTCGTGCAAATGCATTTTGTAGACAACAAAAAACTATAGCCGAAAGCATTACCTGTGTCGTGAAGGAATTAGTGAGTATTTGGAATAATTTAGGAAAACTTTTTTGAAAACACAGTGATCGTGTATATAATCTACTGGTTTTCAATCGCCTAAGCTTGGTCTTCAATTAATTGGAAATCATATTGAATTTCAGAACAGAACTGAACGAATCGAAAATAAAGTTTTTACGAAGTTCGGCAATCATTTATGGTACTTATCTGAAACACTAATAGGACTTGCATTTTTTGATAGAAATATTGATGTAGAGACAAAACGACTCAACGACTTGTGACAGCACTTCAGAAAAGTGGCAAAATCAAATACGTCAAACAAGCTTCCATCAATTTCAATGCCGTCGATGTTTCAAATTTAAGAATCGGTAACTTCGTTACATCAAATACTGAACAATTTTTCAACTCATTACTTGTGAATGATTCGACTGATGATGATAGCATGAGTTTTTTGAAAATCGATCTAAGTCGTTGGATTCAAAATGAAAAATGCTTGCGGGCAGAAGAATTCGTCAAAAACATTTCTGTCGTTTACAATGCTGCTGAGAGAGCAATAAATCTTATGTCGAGATACAACGATAAAGTGACGTCATTGGAAGCGGAAAATAGCCTCTACTTCACGTGTTAGAATACCATTGTAAACTCTTTCCATGCGGTACAACAAAAGTCAATATTTCTGAAGGCATGCAGTAAAAGAAAATCCTTTCACAATGATTAAAATGAATTACTTTAAAAATCACTATACAAAAATAATCGTATCCAATTCAAAAATGGGTCGATACTGTTTTAATTTATTTTAATTATTATTACCATAAAATGGGCTGAAATACTACATTAATTTATTTTGAAAAAATGTCCTAGATCAATGCAAAGGACAAACATGAATAAAAAATTATATGAAAAAATTTTAAAATGTTGACTTTAAATGTGTTTATTGGGACCGGACTTCATTGTACGTCAAACCTAAGTCCGGAATCAGATTTTTCAGCTAGTATAATATAGAAGTAGGTACTTTTGTTTTTTTTTTCGTAAATTTTAAATGCATTAGAGAAACTTAAGTACATTTTTTCCAAAATTACTCTCCGAAAACAAAATTTTCGAACAAAACCGGTCCATTTTTGATAAATTCTTGGTATTTCGATCAGAGCGATCAGTAAGTCAAGACAGACTGACCTGGTTTCTCGTAGCTGATTTTAGTTTTTTGTCGTTTTTTTTTTAATTTTTGTATTAGACTGCGTTTTTAGGCTCATTTTCAGGTAAACTAAGCAATACATAATAATATAAAAATATTTATTTAATTATTCGTTGATATCGTTGATATTTAATATCGTTGTATTCTTAAAAATGCGTTGTTTTAAATGTTTGATTAGTTTTCTTTTTACTTATCTATTGTGAAGATGCTTATCTATTGTCGTTCTTAAAAAATTCATATTTTATGTACATAGATTTTGTGCCACGCTTATCCAAAAACATACATACCATATATACAACAACAGTAAACACAACAACAGCAAGAACAACAAAAACATAAAAGACACTCGAACTTCATTAGTTGTTCAAATGCCTTTGCGCATGCACACAACAAAAACAAATCCCTCTTTCTTTATCTTGCTAATTGCTACGCTTCTTTTACGCAGATGAAAAATAATCACCCCTTTAACATTGTTCAAGACTTGAAAGCAAGAATGTGACTTCGTAGAACAAATCGTGGTGAGTTTAATTGAGTTTTGTACTAAAAAAACTTGCTTTCAAGTCTTGCCCAATGTATAAGGAGTCAATGGAAAACCATAATAGCAACATAGACGCATGGTGGAAGCGGTTTTTCACCTCTCTCACAAAAATGAACGGTAGCCTTGTAAAAAACAGCTGATGGCAAATTTTAAGCAAAGCGAAAAAGAACGAAGTTTGTGAAAGTGTTTGTTTTTGAATTTTTATGTATTTGCCAAGACCTTCAACTAACTTATCTTATTTTGTCGTCGTGTTTCAAGCTAACGGGCTTGCTATAGCAGCCAACCTTCAGCTCCGAGCCCAATTAATACTAACATATTGCGACTAAAGCAAGCAAAGGATTTGCTGTTGCTGCTACTATTAAAGCTGCTACTCGATTTCCTCACATGTTAGATCTTCTTTTGCACATAGTTTTTTATCGCGTGCTCTTTCAGCTTTTTGATTAACTTCAGCTTGTTTTGAAAGCATATACCACTTAACAAAACAAAAAAGCGTTTAAAGCAGCATTAGCGAACGACCAAATACTTTTCTAAGAGCATATAAAGAATCACTTAAGACACTTATTGTATATATAAGAATTTTCCTATCTTAAGTTAATTTATGTCATAACAATAACTTAGATATTAGCTTAAGTATTAGTTGACTGACAGATGTCGCTTCACGTTACTATAAAATAGTATCCATTTTGTCTTCTTTTTTATACATATACGCATATATCTATACGCACTTCCTGTTGCACAAGTTTAAGTTTAAGCATTCTTATTAAATAAACTCTGGTCAAGGTAAGACCTACTGCACAAATCTCCGTGTGACATTTTTTCATTCCAACATTTTTTCTATTCCAAATCTCAAAACCGCCTCTGGCAATTTTGAGATCTAGCTAAATCGATCTTTTCTCAGGAGAATTTCAACGCTGCGAAATCCAACATTCCACACATCTTCATTTGGTCCACATCGAGCCGGATTTTCCTCATCAAGGTCTACCTGAGAAAGTCGCTCCAAATTCCAAACTCAATTCCATCCACATCATAGATTCCATTAAAGTAGAGAGAGTCAAGCGGACGCTGTAAAACATCATCAGGTTCGTTTGCTTTTCTCTAGTTCAGTATGGTTTAAGTTGTTACATAGTGCATAACCACGTAGGCGCGTTAAAACGCGGGCGAGTTAAAAAATCGTGCAAAAAAGTGCAAAAATTTAACAAAAAAAGGTTAAAATAAATAGTTTTTTCATTAAGAATTGCAAATATAAAATATTTGCATTATAAATATATATATGTTAAAAAAAAACTTTATAATCTAAAGGAATAAAGCGTTGTACAAGAAATCGCTTATGGCTGAAAAAAAAAACCTAAAAGTGTTTGTTAAAAAATTACATAGAGAGCAACTCCATCAACATTTATTCTACAATTTTTCATAATTTCTTCATATTTTTACTGAATTTTCTTGGATGAAATTCAGTTCTCCACGGGTGAGTGTTCTGAAAAATTTTGTAAGAAACATACAAATCAAAAGTTCAAGGTAATTTTTTAAATCATAAAAAATTCATTTTAAAATAAAAAAAACCATTTGATTTTCTGTTTTGTATTTAACTAAAAAGTTGAACAGAAAATATTCCTATATAAAGAAAAAATCATAAGATTTTAATACGGCATTTTTGTTGCACATAAATTCCGTATTACATTCCTACAAATTAATACATATGATTTGTACTTTTTCTAATACATACATATACCAAAAATTATATTAACATATATATGTGCATAAGTATGTACAACAAGTATTAATTCGCTGTTAAAAACTCCGAACTGTTACAATCCCAGAAAGTTAACAGCAGCTTAACGTGCTCTTTGCAATTATCTGCTGATCTCTTTATGCCGTAACAGCGACATAAAATCACTTGGCTCTTGTCTGAATTATTATAACATTTCATTCAAATTTTTACATTACCGAGCTCAACACTTAAGTCCCTGTTAAAATTTAACGCTGTTAAACTCTTGAGTATTTTTTAACACAAGCTTTGATTAGTTCTTCTCTGCCGCGCAGCGCTATCATTTTTATTAGCATCGTTTTGAGTGTTGGCAAAACTCTCCAGTAAACTTTGTCGCGAAACTTTTGTGTGTTCCCATAGGAGAGTGAGCAGCTGGAAACTTATCAACATTTCGATGCTCATCAAAATTTCGTTCCACCTTTTACAACAACAAGAACATTAATATGTACTTCTTGCTATTCTGCATTTATATCTAATCAGAGGTTACTTGAGTTCAAACTCTATCAGCTGTTCGAACGCAACATTTTATATACTTAAAATAAAGTGCTAAGGGGAATCTACTTAAACCATTCTGAAAGCATTTAAAAAACAAAAATAAAACATTCTTTGAAAATAAAGTGTAAACAGTGTTTGAAAAAAAAAGTTAATAAAGTGTTCATAAATCTTCTTCAATGCAAATAAAATTAAAACAAAAAAAAAATTTTTTAAAATAATTCTCTGACAAGTTTAATAAATAGAGTGCTGCAATTTTTTTCGTATGTAATAATTATTTTAATTTTCCAAATCCGAACAACTACATTAATTGTTACAATTTTTTCAAAATTCTTTTCGTGTTTCCAAAATACAATAGCTGTGAAAAATTTCCTGTTCCTGCAAACAAAAAGGATTACATAGCTGTCAAACTAATAAACGTTTTATGATAAACTGAAACGATTTAAATTCCAAAATTTTCTCAAACTTTAGTCATCAATATTTTTCGTTCAATCACAATATTTTTTTTGTGTTTTGTATCTAATCTAGAAGTAACTAGAAGAAGAAATTACTTCTGTGAATAATTTCAATTATTTTTAGACTTTTCATCTCTTGTGGTTTAGATGGATTTCTAATTCTAATTTGTGCTATTAAGAATTATAACAATTTAAAGTTGTTCCATTTCGTGTGCTCTTTAAAAACTTAAAGGCAATAATCAAATTTAGATTTGATTATTGATTTCAATTTTTATAACAATTTAAAAATTGGGTTTGTACTGAACCTCAGTGCATTCATTTTTTCCAATTTTCAAAAAATCAAAGGCAATAATCAAGTCTCGATTTGATTATTGATTTCAATATTTATAGCAATTTTAAAATTGTTCTATTTTGCGTTATTTTCATTAGCGTTTGAATTTAACTTCAGTGCATTAATTCTTGTAAAAAATTTCGATTTTTTTTTTATTGATTTGAATCTTATAACAAGCTTTAAAGTTTTCTTTACGTCCGGGTTTGCATTTAAATTGAGTGCATTCATTTCTTTCTAATTCAAAACACAAAGGCAATATAAAATTTCGATTTGATTATTGATTTCAATCTTTATATCCGTTTCAAAATTGTTCGAGTTCACGATCTAATCATACGGGTTTGCACTTAATTTCATTCATGAAATTAATGCATTCATTTCTTTTCAATTCAAAAACTCAAGGCAATATCAAATCTCGATTTGATAATTGATTTCAATCTATAAAAATTTCAAAATTTTTTATTTCACTTTCTTTTCATATGGTCTTGTACTGAACTTCAGTGCATTCATTTCTGTTAAAAAAAAAAAAAAAATAACTTAAAGGCAATATCAAATTTCGATTTGATTATTGATTTCAATCTTTATAACAGTTTCAAAATTGTTCTATTTCACGTTCTTATCATACGGGTTGTACTTGATTTCATTCATGAAGCTAGTGCATTCATTTCAATTCCATTCAAAATCTTAAAAGCAATATATTTTTTATTTGATTCTTGATTTCGATCTGTATACGTTATATATAAATTGTTCTTCTTTTCCAATCTATTTCACATTCATTCTGCAGTTTCTGTTTCATTTACAATTCAGTCATTCCATTAATTATAATTAAGCATTTCGTTGATTTACGAATCTTTGCTTAATTTATGTTACTGGTGGTTAGTTGCTTCTTAGCTTCTTGAGATTTTTGTCTTAAATTTTTTATATTATTGTGATCATGACTATGCTAGAAACTTTCATTCGTCTCACCGACAACTTGGTGGAATTCGAAGCTGAATTCAATGGAATCCCAGGTTTACTTCATTCGAAATACTCTCTTGAAGCTCATCGCGAGGAAGTTAAATCGATCTGGGCGATCGTTAAATCTGGATACGAAGCATGTTTAAAAGAATTAACTGCAAATGACGAAAAAGAAGATTCTAGCGACGATCTGGAAAGCATTAAATTTCGCTATCGCAATTCTTACCAAACTTACGTAAGAATCATCGCAAAAATCGGGGAATTCATACATTTTGCTGAGTCAACGAATCCTACTATCCCTAAGTCAAAGGAAGCATCTATTCCTAGTTCAAATTTCCATCTACCACCATGTGACACCCAAATATTCAACGGGGATTACCTGTCATGGCCCTCCTTTCGTGACATGTTCACGGCAATTTATATAAACAATACACGGTTAAGTCCGGTGGAAAAGCTTTTCCATCTTAACCAAAAAACAAGAGGGGATGCACAGGATATTGTAAGGAAATCTCCATTGACTAATGATGGTTTTTTCATTGCTTGGAAAAACTTACAGGATCGTTTTGAAAATAAACGAATCCTAGTCAATAGCAAACTTCGAATTCTTTTTAACCTGTCTTCCATTTCCACAGAATCTAGCACTGCAATTAAAAAGTTGCAGAGGGATATCAGTAGTTGCATTTCCGCTTTGCAACTCCATGATGTCAATATTGAGAACTGGGATCCAATTTTCATTTTCCTTTATTCCACTCGACTTCCAGATGCTACCCTATCACTTTGGGAGCAATCAATTAGCAATAAAGTTGACATTCCTCGGTGGGCAGATTTAGATTCCTTCTTGACAAGCCGTTACCAAACACTAGAAACTGTCTCAGACATTAAGTGTTCAGCTAGTCAAAGAGATTCTGTTCACAAAAAGACACATCCAAGTTCTGAAGTCCGTTCTCAACACAAGACATTCTCAACACATTCATATGCTTCCAATTTTTCGAGTCCTAATTGCAAACTTTGTCCAAATCAGCAACATACTATTCGGCAGTGCTCTCAATTTTTAAAGATGAGTCCAACCGAAAGAGTGTCTTGTATCAAAAGACTTGGCCTCTGCTTAAATTGCTTCGCAGCAACTCATTCGATCAGGGACCGTAAAAGCATACACAACTGCTTCAAGTGTAATAAACGCCATAATACGCTTATACACGATGATGCCCCCAATACTATTTCTACTGGGAACAATCCATTTTCATCAACATCCAAAGATGCAGCTCAAAGCCCACGTATGAGCGCAAATTCCAGTTCTGCAATGCGCTGATCGCACGCAACCCAAATACAGTCCACTGAAGAAACCCCAGTAGAAAATATTCAATCATATTTTGCATCTAATTTTAAAAGCGTTTTGTTAGGGACCGCAGTGGTACATATTTGCCACCTTGGTTTTACCTACTATGCACGCGCTCTCATAGATTCAGGTTCTGAAGGCACATTTATTTCCGAAAGACTTTTCCGTTTGCTTAAACTGCCTTTTACTGCAACTTCTGCTCAAATTTCAGGATTGAACAACGCAGTTTCTGCTCAGGTTCAGAAAATCTGCTCATTTACTTTGTCTTCACCACTTGATTCGAACATTGCCATTGAAGCAAACGCTCTGGTCGTTCCACGTTTGACCGGAAATCTTCCATCACGTGCACTAGATCCTTCGTTTTTACAAAAGATTCCAAATATTCAATTAGCTGATGCTGAATTCTTCAAAAGCTCCCATATTGATCTTTTGATCGGTGGTGATCTTTTTCCATTAGTTCTCCAAGATGGTATAAAACGCAATATTGGAGGTTCATCCTTACTTGCGCAAGAAACAATATTTGGATGGATTCTTACTGGCCCCGTTTCCAAAGATCCTACTGCAAACGTTTCCAAATGTGTTTCGTTCTTTACTGAAATTTCTCTTGACAAGGAAATTTCACGCTTTTGGGAGGTGGAGGATCTTCCACAAAAACATCACATGTCATCATCTGATCGATTCTATGAAACAAACTTCACTCAAACCACAACAAGAAATGAGGATGGAAGATATGTAGTTACACTTCCGTTTAAGGAATCTATTCTAAATACCAGAAAACTAGGCCATTCTCGTGCAATTGCAACTGCACAGTTCCTAAGAAATGAAGTTCGTTTAGCTAAAAATCCTAATTTTAAAATCCAATATGATAACGTCGTGCGTGAATATCTTAATTTAAACCATATGACGTTAGTTTCTGAACCCAAGTTCAATTATTTTCCGAAAAATTATTACTTGCCACATCATGCAGTAATAAAGCCCGAGAGCACAACAACAAAGGTCCGTGTAGTGTTCAATGCCTCCAGCGCTTCTTCCAACGGAGTAAGTCTTAACGATGTTTTGCATATTGGTCCAACTCTTCAAGCTGACCTGACCATTTTAATATTAAAATGGCGTTTTTTCCAGTTCGTTTTCAATGGCGATATTGAAAAGATGTATCGCCAGATCCTAGTTCATCCTGATCACACTCCATTTCAACGCATCCTCTTTCGAAACTCGCCGAACGAGCAAATCCGCGACTATGAGCTAAAAACAGTTACTTTTGGGGTAAACTGTGCTCCTTACTTAGCCATACGAACGCTTCTTAAGCTTGCAGATGACACTGAAAAGTCATATCCACTCGCAAGCCATATTTTACGAAAATCAATGTACGTTGATGATGCGTTAGCCGGAGCTCACGACATCTCCACAGCACAAAAAGCTAGAGATGAGCTCATTGCAGCTCTTTCGTCTGCTGGTTTTTCCCTTCGAAAGTGGACATTGAATTCAGAGCAAATTCTAGAAGGCCTTCCACAAGATCATCTTCTCCATGATGATTTTTTTAAGCTGGAAGACAGCAGCACTGCTAAGACGCTAGGTGTGCAGTGGAATGCTAGCTCTGACCACTTCTTCTTTTCCACAAAACCTTTAGAACAGAGAACTCATTTTACAAAGCGGGAAGTTCTCTCTCAAATTTCAAAGCTGTTTGATCCAGCAGGCTGGCTTGCTCCATGCATTGTCATAGCAAAAATGCTTATGCAACAAATATGGTTGCAGCAAATAGGTTGGGATGAGAACCTTCCTTCCGATTGCCTTAGAATATGGCATTCTTTCCTTTCCAATTATCCACATATAAACCATATACGAATTCCTAGATGGGTAAACTATAATCCATCATGCAAAATTCAATTTCACGCCTTTTGCGATGCATCCGAGAAAGCTTATGCTGCAGCCATCTACGTCCGAATTGATAACTCTAATATCATTTCCACTCATTTATTAGCTAGTAAAACTAAGGTTGCGCCAGTGAAAACAATTTCTCTACCACGACTGGAACTGTGTGGTGCAGCACTCTTAGCTGAGATGGTTGAATCTCTGTTACCACAACTGGATATTCCAAAATACCAAACATTCTGTTGGACTGATTCCACCATCGTGCTAGCATGGCTTCGGAAGTCACCTTGCCAATGGACAACATTCGTGGCAAATCGAGTGTCTAAGATAGTGCAGAGCGTTGGCTCTGAGAACTGGTTCCATGTGGACTCTACAACCAACCTTGCTGACTTGGCAAGCCGTGGCGTTCAACCGCAAGATCTTTTCGAGAATAAATTATGGTGGTATTGGCTCAAACTTTCTCCTGGCTACTGGCCAAATTCTTTCCAAGATTCAGAAATAGAAACTGAACTTGAAAAGAAGCCTTCGAAATCTTTTTTTGTTTATTTCAAAGACTATGAAGACATCCTTGAACGAGTTTCTTCATTTCCAAGGGCAATTCGTGTCATTGCATATATATTTCGTTTCTTTTCCCACACACATCCAAAGCACCGCTCTAACTTTTCTTATAGTTCAACTGTCATTACGAGTTCTGAAGTTAAAAATGTTAAGACATGTCTTGTTATTCTGTGTCAGAAGGTGATGTATTCGGATGAGTACAACAATCTCTCCACAAAAGAATCAATTAGAACAACAAGCAGTCTTCTTAATTTGAATCCTTTTCTTGATGCAGCTGGTGTCTTAAGAGTATGTGGTCGACTAGTTTCCTCTAAAGTCATGTCATATGATGAAAGACATCCTATAATTCTTCCATACAATTGCCAATTTTCCAGACTTCTCGTCCATTTTATGCATCAAATATCCTTGCACGGTGAAAACCAGCTCGTTCTCCGTCTACTCCGCCTGCAGTATTGGATTCCAAAAGCAAGGAATCTCATAAAAACAACAATCCATAAATGCAAAATTTGTGCTATTCATAAACAAAAAGCACAGTCACAGTTAATGGGTTCTTTGCCACCTGAAAGAACAATTCTGTCACGTCCATTTGCTCATACCGGTCTCGATTTTGCTGGACCGTTTGACATTAAAAACTACACGGGAAGAGCTTGTCTAATCACAAAAGGCTGTGTCTGTGTCTTTGTGTGTTTTGCCACAAAGCCAATTCATCTTGAAGTTACATCAAATCTTTCAACTCCTGTTTTCTTAGCAGCTTTTCACCGATTTGTTTCGCGGCGAGGTTGTCCTACTCATCTATATTCCGATAATGGAACCACGTTCATGGGCTCTTCAAAAGTATTAGCTCGTGAATTTCTTTCTACTACTCGTAGCGCTGTCACTTCCAATTTCAATCACCAGGGCCTCACATGGCATTTCATTCCCCCTGGTGCTCCCCATATGGGCGGTTTATGGGAAGCAGGGGTTAAAAGTTTTAAAATTCACTTCCGAAAAATAGCCGGCAACTTCAAATACACTTTTGAAGAAATGTCCACTCTTTTGTCCAGAATTGAAGCCTGCCTCAATTCGCGTCCAATTTCACCCATGTCCGAAGATCCCTCCGATAATTCGGCATTGACACCAGGTCACTTTCTTATCGGAGGACCCATTCATGCTCCTTTAGAATCCGAAATAACCGAACCATCGATATCTGTAATTAATCGTTGGCAAAGATTAAAAGCTTTACAAAAAGAATTTTGCTCACGTTGGAAAAATGAATATTTAAAGGAATTGCATAAAAGAAATAAGTGGAAAAATCCACAAACCAATATAGAAGAAAATTCTATGGTCGTCAAAAAGATGAAAATTTACCACCAACCGAATGGCGGTTAGGTAGAATAGTAAAAGTCCATCCAGGTTGTGATAACCGAGTTCGAGTTGCAGATATTCTTACGCAACGAGGCCTCGTTAAACGTCCGATCGTGAAACTAGTTGCCCTTCCAAATCAAAAGCATCTTTTTCCAAAATTATATTTTTTTCCAATACTTTCCAGTTCCATAATGCCAAGCGAAATGAAAAGACGGCAACACGCACATCCCAAGAAGTCAAGCTACAAGGCAAACAAATATCAATATCGACTATGTCTTCGCTACCATGCATTGCGGTTTTGTACAAAATTCCTATCGATGAATACCGAGAAACGGATGCGCTTTGTGCTCCTACACAAATACTGCTCCAATTGCTTAGCTCACAAACATTCAGAAGGATCATGCATGAGCAAGCTAGGTTGCCACTACTGCAAAAAGAATCATCATACATTACTTCACATGCATGAACGTTTGCAACGCCGCCAATCCGATGGTCCGTCTAGTTCCACATCTACAAATACAACCACGAAACTACAGAATCCACCGACTCCAGAACAACCTTCATATTCTTCTATCAGAGCTCATCACGTCGTCACTCTTCTGCCAACTGTAGTTTTCAAGCTCGAAGTGAACGGCAAATTCCATTCTGTAAGATCAATCCTTGATCCATGTACGGTTATTAGCCGAATTTCCGAAAAGCTGGTAAATTGACTCCAGTTAAAAACAACTATTCTCGGTGGTGACAAAATTTGCTGCCTAAACCTTCAATCTCGATCCGATTCGACTCTTCAAATTGAAGTTACCCTCAAGGTTGTTGGGCATATCACCTTAAAGACTCCATCCAAAACACTTAATGACATGGTCAAAGAAAAATTCCAAAACTTAGTCCTTGCCGATCCACAATTCTACAAGTCCGCCACGATATCGGTTATTTTGGGAGCCGATGTGTATCCAAAAATTATAAAGCCTAGCATGATTCTGCTTGACGCCGGCTTTCCTGTTGCACAGAATACGCTATTTGGCTGGATTCTTTCTGGATCCGTTCAAATTTAAAATCAATTCCGTTTTTTTTTTCTCTTTCTTTGTTCTATATTTTGAAACGAAAATGCACTATTTAACAACAAATTTATTTTATACTGAATTAAGGGCAAACGACATATATTTAGTAGTTTCTGAATTTATATAAAAATATTTTGTTTTTACAATGAATTGAAAATATGAAATATTTAATGAATTATTTTTAATTATATATGCTGTAAAAAAGCCGTACTGCAAGGCGGGCGGCAATGTATATATAAGAATTTTCCTATCTTAAGTTAATTTATGTCATAACAATAACTTAGATATTAGCTTAAGTATTAGTTGACTGACAGATGTCGCTTCACGTTACTATAAAATAGTATCCATTTTGTCTTCTTTTTTATACATATACGCATATATCTATACGCACTTCCTGTTGCACAAGTTTAATTTTAAGCATTCTTATTAAATAAACTCTGGTCAAGGTAAGACCTACTGCACAAATCTCCGTGTGACATTTTTTCATTCCAACATTTTTTCTATTCCAAATCTCAAAACCGCCTCTGGCAATTTTGAGATCTAGCTAAATCGATCTTTTCTCAGGAGAATTTCAACGCTGCGAAATCCAACATTCCAAACATCTTCACTTATTAACAACCTCGCTCTTCTTGAGAAACTTTCTTGACAACTATAAAATTTATTTTGTGGTGAAAAAAACTCTTCTACCTGGATAATTACACCATGCATAGACGAAAGCTGTACCAAAAAGCAACTATAAAAGAACAAGGTGAGACTTCTTTGTTTCTTCCAAATTTGTGTTGAGTGGATAAATATTTGATAGTTTTGAGGAAATTTAGACTTTTGTGGTATATTTTTGAGTTGTGAAGTTGTGCAATTTATAAACAAAAAATTAATATTATTATTGCTTTTTTAAACTATGTGGTCTGAAAAACGCAGATTTCATAAAAAATTACAAAACGACACAAAAAACTAAAATCAGTACGAGAAACCAGTGCCAGCATGTTTTCTCGTACAACCTGTACCTTTTTTTTATAATTATTTTATAATTATAATAAAATAATATAATTATTATATTATTTAATTTATTATACTATGATTTTTATTTTATTTAATTATTTAATATTTGAACAATAAGACTTAGTCTTTAATAGTACATCAATAGAGGTGAATGACATTTATATACTTATTGAGTAAGTAACATTTGTCTAAGAACTTTAAATTAAACTTATAATTATTGTTTAACAATTGTGTTTTTGTTTTAAACATTCTCTACATTCCTTATAAATTCCTTACAAATTGCGGATATTTCTTTTAAACATATAAGTATTTCAATCTTATTTTGCATTAGTAGGTAGAACATTTATAGTTTTAGCCCCTTAAAGAAAAGCGATCGCTGGATTGCTGTTGTTGTCACCCTTTGCAATCTGAAGTTTTCTGTTTTTTTTAAACCATATGGTTGTACTTCTCCCATGTAATTTATTTGTGCGATTAAATATTCTTTAATATTGATCGCATTGCCTTGTTTTGAAGTTTCCGTAGTCTTTCTAATTGTGTTATCGTGCAGCAAGTATATAAAATTGTGGTGCCAAATTCGAAATGTGCTTTTATTATGAGGGCTATTCCCGATTACGGGCAAATGGCGTGGCATCGTGGCATTTGCAAAATATGATGGCAAATATTTTCAACACAACAAAATGTACATATTTGCATTTGCCCGACTGTGTCAAATTTGCAACACTAAAATCGCATTGCATACAGTCGAGCATGTGTTGTATCCTCCGCCGAGGATACACTTAAGTCCTACAATCTCCCTAATTTTTTTTATATTAACCACCTCTTTGTTTGGGAGGCATGGTGGTTTATGCCATTCAGTAGGCAGCCGTGAGGTTGCCGCGATAGGTTAAAATTAATGGGGATTTTTAGTGGTTCCCAAACCGAAAGAATACTTACCAAAATTGTCCATTTTTCACCCTGTTCCTTTTGATTTGAATAAAAAGTCTTTATTTAGTTTTCCTTTAATTTAATACTTCACTTTTATTTTTAGAGCCACTTTCGTCACTCTATCTTATTTTTTCAACTAACTTTTGTATTCAAAAATACTAATACTTAACACCTAGTTTCTTAGTTGTAACATTGATATTTGTGCAAGATTGCTTTCCGCATCTTGCACAATAATTTTATCTAAAACTTTCAAATATTCTTCATGGAAATACCTTAAAATATTTACATACGTACATACATTTCAGCATTGATGCTTATTGCAATTTCTTAAAAATATCTACATATACATACATACATTCATTTTAGCATTGATGTTAACTACAATTGTGCCAGGTAGCTTTTCTTTGCCCCTGGCACCATAACTTCGTTGGCCAAGATTCTCTTTATGCCATGTTCTACTTTGCAAAACAAACACACCAGCTTATTCCGCAAGTAAAAAAAATAGGGTCACGTTGCAATAACATATTCTTTAGGTTACAGAAATTTGCACATCAAAATATATGCATGTAAAAAACAACAATAAAATATTATTTAATTCTATTTTATAGTTTCAAGCACTATTATTAAGTTAATTTCATCGATTAATGTGGTCAATACGTTATCGTAAAAGCCCTTATTCTCTTCCTTCGCCATATGCTCCACAAGAAAAATTGCCAGCATTTGGTTAAGAAAAATGTTAAAAATAACAAAATTTCAAGTTATTCCGAATTTCAATATAACATATTTGCACCCTTTTGTTTCTGCGAAAATCTTCTGATGAAAATGAATGAGCTGCGGCCAGTTATGAATTATTATTTGCGATGCAATGTTTCCATGTCTGCGCTTTCTACACATCTTTAATTTGCTGTGTTGTCTTATTGTTCATCAAGAAACTTTGCAATCAGTTTCACCCATTCTTACTGCTCCGATGTAATTCCTTCAAACTCATATTCTCTTGTACTCCAAAAACGTTCACTAACGGATTTCCCTCTACTGGTTCAGACATTATTAAAAGTCTTCGTTACTTCCTTCACTTGAATACCTCGTGAATGTTCCTGCTTCAACCTCCGCTTCTTGTGTTTCTGCTATGTTGATGCATACAAGACCCTTGATATTGCCGTATTCTTCAAATGCTGCATTTTTAATTTCCATTTTACATAATTTTTTTTCTTCTCTTTTTTTTTCTTTCTAACAAATTTTAAAATATTTAGTGACCTTAACTTATAAGTTTCACATGGATTCTACCCTTAACGTATTATTTATTGTGTAAACCTTTGTAATTTGTTTCTATATATCTTAATACATTTTTCTAATATCCAATCTATTTATTATTGATATTGTTTTTATCTTAACTTTACTTCACATTTTCCTTGTTTTCAACTTCAGTGATTTCAAGGATTGAAAAAAAATTTTTTTTTCTAATTTTCTATATTCGTTAATTCTCTTTAAATTGATTTCTATTTTTCTTTCTACTTACACAATTTTTTAACATACATATTTTCAATGAATCAATTGTATTTAACATTAACATATCATTGTCATTAATCTGTATTTTTACAATTTTGATATAATTCAATACAACTTATATAATTCAACATATTTAATTTAGTTTCTATAATTCAACACCTATACTTTAAAACTTGACTTTAGTGAGAATTTTAATTTTTTTTTTTAAACTTTATTATTTATTCATTTTACTATTTTGCTCTTATATTTACTACTCCAATCTTAAGATCCTTGGTAAAGTCTTCGTAAAATAATTTTCCCTTTTATCAATGTTCTTTAACTAAAATTACTTTGTCTTTTTCATAATTTTTCTTTTTTCTTTTTCTTTGCTTTCTGTATCATTTCACTTATTTTGCTTTATTGCTTTTGCTTCTTTTTTTTTTCTTATTTTTTTACTTGAATTTCAATCAGTTTAACCCCATTCGCAACAATCGCTTGTGTGCTACTTTTATTTTATCTTTGACATACCTAGCTCAGTTTTAATGACTTGCGAATTTTTCCCTATAAAACGGCACTAGCTATTTCCATTGCTTATTCTTAAATCGTTTCTTGGCCGCAATGATTCTAGCAGCCATTTCCACCGTAATTAACTTTCTTCGTTGGGTCTTCCCAGACCCCTCAAGTATAATGGACAACGCGGAACCGGAGCCGAGTCCCCACGAGGGCCCAGCCAATGATGAACGGTTTCACAATGGTAGTTAAACGATCTCTTTTTTACTAACTCAACCTAATACCTTTTTCAATCCCCCCCCGTAGCTTCCGTCGATTACCTGGACGCCCTATGGAACCTAGGTCCAGATCTCTACCTTATGTTCTGGCTGCGGGAACTTTCGAGGTGTTGCTGGGAGGACTCTGCAATTCGATCTGCCCGTACCTCCATTTGCGAGTACCAGCAGAGTATACTCTCCCCAGTATACCGTCCACATGGCCCGCCCCTGGAGCATGTATGCTATATCATCACTCGGGTTGACTATCGTAGTTGGGGGACCAACGTGCCGCTACACCCCCAGGTCCATCGTCTGGCCCGATTGGTCGGCCCTCCAGCGTACTGACTTTAAAAATTTCTAAAATATCGAGAAATAATAAAAAATGAAAATCAAACAATTTTATCTTAATCTTTAATTTTTTTTTTTTTTTTTGCTTTTTCACTAAAAGCAATATCCATATCGATCCTTTGGGTTTTTTCATATCGAATAATTGTGTCCTTATTCTGTATTGTACAGTCCATTTGTACTTTTAGTATTCCAAACTCACTCAATGCAATGGTATCCGAACTTTTTCTGCATATGACATTAAATACTACTGTGTTCCTAAATTTAAACAACCATGTATTTGGTTTCTCAGTTCTTACAATGACACCAGCAGTAGCTGGGATCGCGACTGGTTTACACGCATCTGTTTTGTCTGATCTGTGCTGTAATAGCCTTATCTCACACAGTGGATTACTGTTGGTGAATACTTTCCCGTTGCTTTTGCATAATAAATACTCTGCGTTCTCTTTTTCTCCTAGAATGAAAAATTTGCGCAACTCCTCACTCGTCAGCCCGATGAACTTAAATTTATCTTCCGACTCCGCTACGTAATCAAAGATTGGTTTGCATAGTGAATCCCATTTTTCATTTGTCGCTATTGGAATTGGGTATGGCCTATATACTGTATACTTATCGACCTCCGGAATTGGTATTTTGATTACGATTATTAAGCTCCCTTCCGCTGGGAAAACCTTAAGCCTCGCTGTCTTATGAATGTCGAACGTACTTAGCATAATATTTCTGGCATTACTTGTAAATTTCGTACGCATCATTACTGACTGTATATCCGCTGACGTTATTAACAAAGGATTTAGTCTTTCCTTGTACAAATCGTCAATAATCGCCAACTCTGCCCATTGTTGTCCTTGAACTTCTATCAAATTCGATTCTATTCTCGATTTTACTTCCAGTGTCTTCAAAGTATATTCTATATTAACTATTCTTTTATTTAGTTCCTCCCCCATTGTTCTTTGATTAGTTATTGTTCTGATTAACTCATCATGCAACATTTCCACTTCTCCTACTATCGAGCTAATTGGTTCAGCGAGTTGTCTGTAGCTGTTCGCCATCACTGTAATCTGATGATCCATCAACTCGTACGTTTTCGTCTGCCGTTGTTCCAGGTCATCCAGGTGTTCCAATATCTGGTCTCCGTGCTTCTTATCCAAGACCCCGAACGCCCAATTAAATGCTTCACCAACAAAATCCACCGACCTCTTCATCCGCCTGTGTTGAAACATTTGCTCCTATGCTCCTATCATTCCTTAATAGATTTTTAATAATCGCTTCCGTTTCCCTAAATGTAGTTCTACATGTATCTAAGGCTCCGCTCAACAACATCTCCAAACACATTTGTTTCGTCTTATCCTGCATCTCCTTCGTTACCATCAGAAATTCTTTTAGCTTAAGTGGTTCGAATTTCGTAAAGATTACCTATTCGTTCTTATAAAAGAGTGCTGTATTCACGTCTTCAAAAAACATCGGTGTGCTGCTGTATTCTCGTTGCTTGCATCCAACCTCCCTGTATCGTATTCAAAATAATGCATGTCCAAAACATCCTGTTTTTAATTCCTAATAATGAAAAGAAATGATTATATTAATTATTTGTGTTTTAACAGAATTCTTCCATATATTTATTCTATATTTTTTTTTCAATCTGCAACTTTTATACTCCACCCGTTATTTCCGTCTTTTCTTATGACCTATTTACTATTAAAATCCTAACTCATAAATTTAATTTTCTATATCTTTTTTTTACCATATATCTATTTCTAATCCTCATGAAATTATTATGCAATTTCTTGTTTTTTCCTTTCACCAAAATTTCCGTGGCAACGGGGCTTCTAACCGCCACTACCTCAAACGGACCTGTCCAAATCGGTGAAAACTTATTTCTCCTCAACTGATTTTTAAGGAGTACCCTGTCTCCTACTTTAAAGTCTACCGAATTTACCTTACTATCATAATAATTCTTTGATATTCTCTTCACATGATCTTGATTCTTTGCACCAACTCGTGCGCCCTCTGTATTTGATACTTTAATACTTTAGATGGGTCGTCTGCATTATATACAGGCCCACATTTTATCTTTAAATTTGTAGGCATTTCGGAATCAAACCCGTATAACGTTCTAAACGGCGTTTGTTTTGTTGATAAATGTGGTGTATTATTATGCACATGCATTGCTGAAGACAACCATTGATCCCAGTTGGACCCGTCCTCCTTTGCAAAACTCCTTAAATATTCTGCCAAGGGTCTATGACTACGTTCTAATGAGCCGTTCGCTTGCGGGTGGTATGGCGTTATATGTAACTTCTTAATTCCTAGTATTTTACACACATCCGAAAACAACTTTGACACAAAGTTCGAACCATTGTCCGTTATCAACACCTTGGGTGTATTGTGCCGCGTAATTATTTCGTCAAAGAATGCTTTCGCTACCGTACTCGCTTCCGCATCTGGCATTGGTACGCATACCATAAACTTTGAGAAATCGTCTTGAAACGTCAAAATATACTTATTTCCGGAAACTGTCTCCGGTAAAATTCCTACCATGTCTATGTACACCTTTTCAAATGGCCGTTGTGGTGTCTCTGTTAATACCATTGGCATCTTCGTTAGCTTTGAACTTTTGTTCAGCTGACACTTTTTACAATTCGTTACGTACCTTCTTATTTGGCCCTTCATGCCCTTCCATCTATATTCTTGCCTAATTCTCAAATACGTTTTAAGAGACCCTTGATGCCCCCCAAGTCTTGAGTCATGAAAATCTTTCATTATTGTTTCTATCTCCTTCGGGTCTGTCAGTTCTATTGCTACCGGTTTTCTGCTTTCTGTTATATCCTCATCAACTCCTCAACAAAAACACCGAATAGACACACCTAACCATAAACTGTTCGATCACCGAATTATTAGAGTTTGTTCAGGTAAAAGTCTCAATGTGTACATAGGTGTCGTTTACATTCCTCCCGGCTCAAGTGAAACAACATACAACGAGCTATGTGAAACACTGACCACCTTTACCTCCTCCCTAAAAGAGGAAGATAAAGTTGCTATTCTTGGTGACTTCAATCGCCCAAATATATCTTTTGTCACCGACGAAAACGACAACTTTCTTCTTCCTGTAAATCTTTCTAATGCCATAGACTTCAACTTACTTAGCACCTTTTATGGCAGTGACTTGCAGCAAGTCTCTTCTGTACAAAATCAGAATGGCAGATGGTTGGACCTAATTTTTACTAACTCGTATGAAGAAGTGAAGGTTAGTCCATGCATGGGAGCAGAAAATTTATTAACCAACACTGTTCATCATACAGCCTTAAAAGTTGTTTTCTCTGCTAATGACATCAACTTTACCCAGTCTTATAATAACACCATTACGTACGATTACCTCAACGCCGATTATGAAAAAATAAAATGTTATCTTAGTTCTCTAAATTGGAATCATATTCTATTCAATTTAGATTTAGACAGTGCTGTCTCTATATTTTATCAGCACATTTTTACCGCTATCGAAAGTTATGTGCCAATAATAAAGAAAAAGAATAAGCTCACAGAACCATGGCTAGACAACAATCTCAGATTTTTGAGGAATCAAAGAAATAAAATCTACAAACTTCTCAAAAACACTGATAATATAAGCGATGAACTGAAGCTTAGATATGACGAGCTATCAAGAGAGTTCTCTATCAAGTCAGAAGAAGCGTACAAGTTGTACACGAACATCATCGGAGAAAAAATTGTCCAAGAGCCGAGAAAATTCTTTGACTTTGTTAACATGAAGCGCAAATCTAGCGGCTATCCATCGTCTATGTTTAAAGGTAATGTCACTTCGTCCAATTCTCTTGAAATAAGCAACTTGTATGGCGATCACTTTAAGGAGGTCTTTTGTCTTCCTACCACCTTATCTGAAACTTCTCCTAGCTCAACTATTATAGTTGATAGTTTATATTTAACCCAGGAAGAGATTTCTAATGCAATAAAAGAACTGGATATATTAAAGGGACCAGGACCAGACTTAATACCTACAAGCTTTTTGGTGCGATGTTTAGACCAACTGCTATTGCCATTACACATAATCTTTAACGAATCACTGGTTTGTGGGACATTTCCTTCATATTGGAAATCATCCCATCTTACGCCAATTTACAAGAATGGTGATAAAAGATCAGTTGAAAATTATAGAGGCATAGCAATCTTGTCAGCCATTCCAAAACTTTTTGAAAAACTTATTTGTGAAAAGCTAACAAGTTTCATTAACCCTCGTCTAAATGAGCAGCAACACGGGTTCCGAAAAGGGCGATCTACCACCACTAATCTCATGATTATGGTATCAGATGTTTTAGTCAAAATGGAAAAAGGGCACCAAATAGATGCTGTTTATACTGATTTCAGTAAAGCTTTTGATCGAGTTGATCACAACATTCTTATATATAAGTTAGAAAAATTTGGTGTTGCAGGGTCCATACTAAGTTGGCTAAAATCATATTTAAACGGCAGATCCCAGTTTGTTAAATTCCAGGGAGTTCTATCGAAAAAATTGCAGTCTCCTCGGGAGTTCCGCAAGGTAGTCATCTTGGTCCTCTTCTTTTCAACATATTCATATTCGATCTGTCAGAAGTTCTAAACGATATCCCACATCTTATGTATGCAGATGATTTAAAAATGTACTATTCAATTCAATCAGATGTAGATGTAAATTTTTTGCAATCAAAATTGTTGTCTCTTGAGCAATGGTGTTTTCAAAATAAACTACATCTTAATGTCAATAAATGCAATGTTATAAGCTTTTCTCGTAAAAACAACGTTACATTACATACCTACCACCTCAATAGTATCGAACTAAAAAGGGTCAACCATATAGTGGATCTTGGAGTTGTCTTAGATTGCAAGATGCGCTTTAATCTGCACTATGATAAAATTGTGTCCAGGGCCAGCAAACAGCTCGGTTTTATAAAAAGGCGTGCAAATGAATTCAAGAATATATGGGTCACTACATCCTTGTACCGTGCATTAGTGCGCCCAATACTTGAATATGCATGCATAATTTGGAATCCATCTTTCGATTCCCATAGAGAAAGAATTGAGTCTATTCAAAAGCAGTTCTTACTATACGCGCTTAGAGATATGTACAACCCCCATTATTATTGTAGCCTTCCATCATATGAACATAGACTCAGCCTTTTAAATTTGATGCCACTATCAACAAGAAGATCGTTATTGGGCTCATGCTTCACATTTGATGTAATTAATGGTGCTATTCACAGCGAATATATTTCTAATATGATTTCCTTTAACGATCCAATTAGGCGCACTAGGCATACTCGATTGTTAACTGAATATCAGCACCAAACTACATATGCAAATAATGAACCCATCAGTCGTTGTTGCAGAGAATTTAATAATATCTCTATATACTACTCACCTTCTATGTCCAAATCCTCTTTCAAGCAAACCCTATATAAATCACTCAGTAATCAGAATTAACACAGGCCTCAGAAAAACTACATACATGTATGGATTTATATGTATAAGCATTTAGTTTAATAAATCAAAATTCTTTAACATCTCTCTCCAAATCTCCCATTTACGTCCTTTTGTCCTTATAGTCTTTAAGAATAATATATATACATCGTATCTTAAGTGTGTATATAGTCTCTCTTGTTTTCCTCCTCTTCTCTTAGTTTTGACATGGTTTTTGAAATCATGTCAATCCGGTGGGCGGAGTATGCCCACTAAGAGCACCAAATAAAAAATAAAATAAAAACAAGGAAAGGGGAGAAGAAAAACAAAAAACTTAGTAATAAGTAAACAAAACCTGTTAGAATAAGTTAGAATAAGTAATTTGCATTGCCTTGTTTGGCCAATAAATAAATAAACTCTGTTAACCTCCTCCTGAACTAATTCGTTTTCAACTCCCTCTTCCTTCCTCTTTGATCGTGTCTTGACCATATTTACATCTTTACCTATTAACTCTGGCGTTGTCAAGTGTAATTTTTTAAAAGACTTCCCTGGTGCTGAAACCTGTAATCTACTATTGTGTAAATTTATAATTTCTTTCAACCCTTGTTCCCAATCTGGAACCTTTCCATCAGACTTTAACAAACACTCTGATATTTTTTTCCCTAACCAAATTCGTACTGCTGTGTTCCACTGAACTCAATGATACTAAAGGGTTCCTTATAATCTGAAAATCTTGGATTCCCAACTTTTTGCAAACATGCGAAAATAATTTAAACGCACAACTTGAATCGTTATCCGTGATTATTGTTCTAGGAACACTGAAATTCAATATAGCGTTTTCAATTGTTATCTCTTCCGCATTAGGTATGGCAATACCTTTCATATACTTCGAGAACTCGTCTTGAAGTACCAAGACGTATTTATTCCCCAGACTCGATTCTGGTAATATACCAATCAAATCCATGTATAATATGTTAAACGGGCACTCAACCTCTTTTGCTTCACCACGAGCTTGCACTAGTGCGACTTCCTCGCTCCCCTGTGGTACTCTACTTAGAGCGTCGGCGTTAAGATTCTTTTTCCCTGGCTTATAAATTATCTCAAAGTCATACTCTGATAATTTATGCCTAAATCTCGCTAATCTAGATGTCTGATCCTTTAAAATTGCTATACCCCTTAACGGTTGATGGTCTGTGTATATTCTAAAATGCCTACCTAACAAATATGCCCTAAAATTCTTTGTTGCCCACACTACCGCTAAAAACTCCTTCTCTATTGTCGAATATCTTTTTTCGGCATCGTTAAGTGCCCTACTTGCAAACGAAATTGGTCTGTCCTTCCCAACTTCTCCTTGTGATAATACCGCCCCTAGCGATTCATTACTAGCGTCTGTCGTCAGTATGAATGGCTTAGTAAAATCCGGGTATGCCAAGACTGGTGGTGATAAAACCGCCTCTTTTAATATTTCAAATGCTTTTTGACAACTCTCCGTCCATTTAAACTTTTCGTTTTTCCTAAGTAATTTATTTATCGGTAATATTATTTTCGTGGCGTCCAAAATAAACTTCCTATAATAGTTGATTAAACCTAAAAATGCCTGTACCTCTTTTCGGTTCCAGGGTACCGGGATCCTCTTTACGCACTCTACTTTCCCTGGATCCGGCAATGCTCCTAGTTCCGAACACTTATGCCCTAAATATACTACTTCTCTGCGTAAAAATTGGCATTTCTCCGTATTTAATTTTAATGTGTTTTCCCTTAACACGTTGAAAACCCTCGTAAGCCTCTCTTCGTGCTCTCCTAAATTTTTCCCGTAAACCACTATATCGTCTAAATATACAAAACAATCTAGGCCCTGTAATCCTGTTGAGATATGATTCATATTTCTCTGAAATGTTGCAGGGGCACCTGTTAGACCAAACGGCATTCTATTAAATTCGTAATGTCCCATCCCTGTACTGAATGCTGTTTTCTCTTTGTCCTTCCTATCTACCAAAACCTGGTGGTACCCACTGGCAAGATCAAGTGTTGAAAAATATCGGCTATGACCTAATTGATCCAATATTTCATCTATCCGTGGAATTGGGAATACCTGCTTTATAGTAGCCTCGTTCAATTTTCTAAAATCTATAACTAACCTCCATTTCTTTTGTCCGTCCTTACCACTTTTTTTTGGTACTAGCAGCAAAGGAGAATTCCAAGGCGATTTGCTTGGTGAAATAATCCCCTCTTCTAGTAGTTTGTTCACTTGCTTATTTATCTCTTCCCTATGAGTCTGTGGTAATCTATACTGCTTCTGATTAATTGTTGCCTGTCCTGGCTTAGTCGGTATCTCATGTTTTAAGACTGGTGTGAATGATAATTCATCACCCTCTAACAAAAATATATCGTGAAATGATATGCACAATCTCTCTATTGAAGATCTTTCCTCTTCATTTAAATTTGTATCCAACTCAATAGTTCCTAACAATTTATCTATTCTCTCTCTAGTATCCGTTGTTTGAAGATTATTAATTTTTCCACTACTTGGCTCCTTATATTTATTGTAATTTGAAAATTTTGGCTCAAAGTCAGCCTTTAAAATAAATTCATTTTCTGTCGCATTTAAAATTGGAACGAAAACCCTGTTCCTCTTAACCTCTACCAATGCGTCCCCCAAATACACTCCCGGTTCTAATTCCTGTTTGTGAATAACTATTTCTGGTATCTTAGTTTTCACCCGCACCGACACTAACGTTATGGTTCTTGCCTTAATCTTTTTATCTTCAGTATACAAAATGTTACCCCATTCGTCTATGGACTTTAGTGGCAATTTAATTTGTTTGCCCTGATCCCGGCTAGTAAATATCAACTTTTTATCCACCGCGTTTATTATTGAATGATTCCATAAATTGTCCCTTCCTAGAATCCCGTCCGCCGGAATACCTTGTTCCGTTTCTACAACCTGTAATGTGAAACACAGTTCATCCACCGATGAATGGCAAATCTCAATTGAGCCCAATGTGCTGACATATCCTCCGAATGCTCCACTTAACTCTCTCGTTTCCCTTTTATTTACCTTCTCACACGAACCTAGTGAATTCCTTTTAACCAAACTCGTATCAGCTCCGGAATCTACAAGTAAAATGAGTTTTCCGTTTTTTTATTCCTTGCAAGGGATCTGTACGAACACATCATTTACTGCAGTCCCCGCTGTACACACATTTTTCCTCTCAAAAGTCCAATTCGATTGACGCCCGTTTGTCTTCAATCGGCTCAGTGACACCTCCGTTGGACCCAATAATTCGGAGTAGAACTTGGTTAATCCCGTCTTAACGCTGGATAATCCTGTCCTTGTCCCATAGACTGCCTTTTTTATTTTTGATTCTTCCTTATTTAAAACTTCCACTATCCATAAATTCATCACGCAAAATACCATTACAATTAATTGTGCAAATGCACTAACCACATTTTTGCAAGCGGTCCCCAGTTCACTTCCTTGTTTTTCCTCATTACATTTAAATTCTTGTTCTGTAATATGCTGTGCTCCAACACATTTCTTCCCCTTTCCCTTTTCAACCCCTGTCTGGTTGTCCTTATCTTCTTCTTCCTCCAAAGTGTCCTCCCATATTTCGTCTACCAATACTCGGGAGCTTCCCCGTTTCCCATTCTTATGGTTCTCTCCTGTTAGTTCAGACCTAATGCTGGCAGCATCCCCTGCCTTTTGATAGATGTTCATCCCATTTTTCCTCAATGCCGATGACAACATATCTCCCGTTTCCTTCTGCGTCAATATTTCTGTGTTCACACTATCCTCTTCTTTCATATTATTAACAAATTGTGCTACTGATTCCGAACCTACAATTTGCCTACTTTCAGTTTTATGGCAAAAATTTATTTCATCCCCTCTTGATAATAATGACCACTTATCCACTGCTATATCTGATGCCAACTTTACACTGCACTTTACCTCAGCACCACCATTTTTTTTAGCTGGCAATGACAACTGCTCTTCACCACCGTTCAACATATGATGGATATTCATCCCTTTTTCTTTCCTTGGCAATGACAACTCATTCATAGTTCTTCGGTTTGTAAAGCAGATATTCATTCGGTTTTGCCTTTTTTTCGTATTCGTATTGGGATTCCAATCTATTGGCGTAGATTGGCCTGCATGGAGTTTCCCTGCTTGCTCTCCACGTTCATTTTACTATAGCAATCTTTCATATAATGTCCTGGCTTCTTGCACCAGTGACATGTCACTTGCTGTTGTTTACCTACTGTGTTATGGGATACCCTCGTACCCATGAAATTATCCTTGAATGGATTATTTTTTCGTTGGCTATCGTTTAATGGCCTACCACCATTATTCCCCCGATTTTTATCCTCCTTTGGCACGTATGGCGTTGCACATTTCCATCCTTTGTCATGGCCATATTCGTGACACTTCTCACAATAGGGCGTGTTTTTTCTAATGAGACACTCATCCTTTGTGTGACCTTGCTTACCACAAAATGAACACTTGATATTCATCCTGTATTCGTCATGCCTAGGCTCACCTCCGTTAGACCCTCCTTTATTTACAAACCTTTCCATTGGTTCCATATTTCTTATCCTTAACCCATGTCCCAACCTATCGGTCAGCTCTTGTACTTCTTTTCTCTCTTGTACCGCATATGTCTGTCTCAGAGAACTCTTCCCCGCCACATTTCTGCTTCTGTTATTCAGCATATATTCTACATCAGTGGCCCTTTAACAACCTCTGAAAAATCGTTTCCTGGCTACGATAACACGACTGTCCGTATACCCAAATCATTTATTCCTATTTTAAATGCCGTTAGGACTGAGCTACACAACTGCTTAAGCAATGTCTTGTCGTCCCCTATGCAGTCTCTACCTCTAGCCTCTATTGATCCTAACCTACGTGCAAACGCACTTATCTTCTCGCCTGGCTCCTGTTCGCACTTAGACAATTCTATTATAATGGAATCATAAGTAGTTGCCCTTAGATAATTTGATTTGATCAATATAAAAATATCCTCAATTCTGTCAAATCTTCTGGACCTACATAACTCGAATGCATCCCCGTGTAATCGGAGCTTTATGCATTCTATAAAATTGGCCATGTCTACCTCCTTCATTGTCTTTGCAGCTAGATCGCATCCCTGTATAAACCTATAAACCTCCGCCGGTGACTCGGTGCCCGAAAACAAGGGCACGAGATTATTCACCGTTTTAGCGATCTCGTTTACGTTCATGTTTGCGTAAGTGAACAACTCGTTTTCGTAAATATGATGAGTGTCTCTGTCTGTATCTACCTGTACTTCCTTATGGTACAGAGATGTCTCCGCTGCTAACCTTAACTCGTCTTCCAAATGCCTGTTTTTCACCTGTAATTCCCTGATTCTAGCGTTAGCCTGATCTACTGTTTCGAAATCCTCCCTTGCTTGTTGAGCAATCAACCTGTCTATCAGGTCCGCCGAAATGTCCTTTCTCCTTAATAGGGCTCTCAACCTCTCGTTTTCTATGTCCAATTCCCCCGTTCTCTCTAATTCTCCTTTGCTGCTCAACGTCCCTGAGCTTCGTCCTCAAAGCTTCGAAATCTTTCCTATAGCACTCGAAATTTTTTACCTGAGCAACACTCTTGTGCTCGTGAAAGCTATCTATGAAGTCAAACAGTACATCTGCTTCCTCTACTTTTGTCAAATTTTTCCCCACTACACTCGCCTGTAGAAGTGCGAAATTGTCCTTATTTGATATTACTACTTTGTCCACGAACCTGTCTAATTCTCCTAGCGTCTCCAAATAACTCCTTTCAACCTCAACCGTACTATCCATTGAAAATAACTCATTTGAAAAATTTTTAATTTTTTTTTTTATATTTTACAAATCAAATTTTTTTTTTCTGTAAATTCTTCACAAAACCAGACTACAATTGCGACGGAACGAGAAACCACTTGAAAAGAACCTAAGCCAACAGAGCTATCGTGTTTCTTGAAAACAACAACATGAAGATTGTATTTGTTATATAGATATATATTTTAATGATAATAAAATTTTTTTTTTTTTACAAAATAAACATTCTTTATTCTTTATTATCTGTAGTCCGCCTTCAGAGTGAGGTCTGTAGTCATCCGCTTATTATATCTGTTAGGTCCTGGTGTCCCTGATTTCCTGCCTAATTCGTTCCTTCCATTCCGCACTTGTCGCCATGTTCAACTCCTTATGTAGGAACATCCGCTGAACTCGATGCTTATACGCTTTTCCTCCCCTCTTCCTTTTCTGTTTAGGCCTCTTGGGTACGCATGGTTGCGTCTCTTCTCGAGCTCCAATCCCGATCCGCCGGTAATACTTCTCAATGTTTTTTTTTTATTCTTTTTTAAATTCAACTGAATTAAGCTACTGAATAACTCCACATAATCATAAAAAAAATGACCATACTAAAGGTAAAAGTACAACGTTAAAAACTATCGAAAGATATTTTTTCAAAACATCCCTGTTGTTCTTATAACAACAAAGCTTTTGATGTTATTCTCTACTTACTGTTCTTGCGAACAGAAGGATACCGGCTGCGCCAAATTGTTGTATCCTCCACCGAGGATACACTTAAGTCCTACAATCTCCCTAATTTTTTTTATATTAACCACCTCTTTGTTTGGGAGGCATGGTGGTTTATGCCATTCAGTAGGCAGCCGTGAGGTTGCCGCGATAGGTTCAAATTAATGGGGATTTTTAGTGGTTCCCAAACCGAAAGAATACTTACCAAAATTGTCCATTTTTCACCCTGTTCCGTTTGATTTGAATAAAAAGTCTTTATTTAGTTTTCCTTTAATTTAATACTTCACTTTTATTTTTAGAGCCACTTTCGTCACTCTATCTTATTTTTTCAACTAACTTTTGTATTCAAAAATACTAATACTTAACACCTAGTTTCTTAGTTGTAATATTGATATGCGGAAAGCAATCTTGCACAATAATTTTATCTAAAACTTTCCAATATTATTTCATGGAAATACCTTAAAATATTTACATACGTACATACATTTCAGCATTGATGCTTATTGCAATTTCTTAAAAATATCTACATATACATACATACATTCATTTTAGCATTGATGTTAACTTCAATTGTGCCAGGAAGCTTTTCTTTGCCCCTGGCACCATAACTTCGTTGGCCAAGATTCTCTTTATGCCATGTTCTACTTTGCAAAACAAACACACCAGCTTGTTCCGCAAGTAAAAAAAATAGGGTCACGTTGCAAAAACATATTCTTTAGGTTACAGAAATTTGCACATCAAAATATATGCATGTAAAAACAACAATAAAATATTATTTATTTCTATTTTATAGTTTCAAGCACAGCAAAAAAAAAACCGCAACGCTCGCATTTCCGATTGCACAAATCCGATTTACCGAGCCGGTAAACAACATATTACGTTTGTTTACCGTAATCTCTCCAATGAGTTGAGGGTTGTGATTAATAAATACCCATGGCATGAACTGGATCACAACACATGGGTAATACAGTAATTATCGCTTATATGCACTATATTTATAAGCATATCCCGCTTATATGCATTCGAACTTGAGATATTTAACTTTATCATTTAAAATAGCCAGAATTTTTTCGCTTATAAGCATTTCGCTTATATGCATTTCTCTTTTATATGCATCAAAATTAGGAATTTTTTAAAGCAAATTCATAGAAAACTAACCGGTTAAATGTAGCCCTACTGAAATGTCATAAAAATTCCGATTATAAATTTCACATCTCTATTGAGCTGTCAAATATGTAATAGCCAGCCCATCACTGTCATCGAAAGTGTCAAAGTTTCTTATGTTTTTCCTGTGCAGTTTTAAAATGAACAAAAATAAAAGAATAACCCTCACTCAAACAAAAAATTTCAATTGTGAAGAAGTTGAGACAAATTAAATAAGTTAGAAGAATATATGTATGTGCCAAAAATGCTGCAATGTATAAAAGAATATAACTGACTTTTTTCGAGATTGAAAGGACTTAAAAAATTAAGTGAAGTTTTATGTAATACGAGCCTGGCTGTTCTTAAATTTAATTTTTTTAACATATTTTTTATATATATTTTTTTAAAACTTAAGACTTTGTTTTATTAAACTTATTTTGTTTATATTTCTTAAAAAGACTGCTAGAAGCGGCAATTTAATTTAATTTAATATATTTTTTTATTTTTTCGAAACACTTATTTGACAAAATGTAATTTCTAAATAAATATAATTAAAAATTAAACCAATTCATAAGACAATTTTTATTCAAACAATATTCCAATTTTTATATATGCTTCGTGAAGGCATGTAACCGAGTTTTAATATAAGCACCGTGGATGCATATAACCGAGTTTTTATGGCTGTGTGCGAATTGATCTAAATGCGACCTAAACTAAATTGGGTCGATAAGGCAAAGCTTCCTAAATAATTTAGGAAATTCTCGAGCTACCTAAATTCTTCCTAAATTACTAAGCACTGCCTTATCGACACTATTTAGTTTAGGTCGCATTTAGATCAATTCGCACACAGCCTATATATACTTTCCCGTTTATAAGCAGCAAAATGAAAGCAAATAGAGGTTATGCTTATAAGCGATAAATACTGTACTTATTTGCCAATCAATCAGCTGTCACATTTTAACCAAACGCCGCTAATAAAACAAAATAAACAGACTCTGATATGGAACTCACTTTGATAAATAATACACTTTGATAAATAATTATGAAAAACATCACAAATACTTTCGTGTTATTTTTTTTCCCTCCAAAACAGCTGAGAGTTTTGTTTGCAACAGTGTTCGAAAAAGTGTGCTCACAGTTGATGGCAAATATTTGGTAGGGCATACATTTGCAAAGCTATTTGCCCGTAACTGGGAATAGCCCTATTGTATTTTACATATTTATTGCCACTCGTTTAAGAAATCCGATTTTTTTCAAATATGTTCAATGTGTTGTTTAAATTTTAAGTCTTTGTCAATTATTTATTTATTTACTTGATTGCTAAACCTCAACAGGTTTTATAGCAAATTTGAAATTATAAAATAAGATATTTAATACAATTCAAAAATATAAAGTATGATTTTGATTTAAATCATGTATTATTAACAAACTAAAAAGTTTTAATAAATTGCTTAAAGTATATAATTTTATTAAAGTATAAAAAATAGCAAAAAAAAGTTAAGTCAAAATCGATAATATCAGACAGCAAAGCAGGGTTGCGTTTTCAAGACAAACAACGTCAAGTTAGCAACAATTTTTGTATAGGGCGGAGTCGTGTGACAAACAAGGTCTCATACCCAATAAAACACCACTCCAATAGATAAATATATAATATATATCGTTCTGTCTTCCTGAAGCCGGTGAGATCCTGGCTTGACAGGGTGGTTACTCGACAAACTAGGTCAACTTCACCAAACCAATTTTCATAAAATAAAGAAAACCAGTTGCGAACGCAGGCATCAAGACAAACTAGGTCTTATCGGCCACTCATATTAATATATTACAAATCGATCTAACGTAGTGTTTCAAGAGGTAAAAAGACACCAAGACACCACGGTACCGTCGACAAGTGTAATTACAATCATCATGAAGATATGAGGCAACTGAAGATCCCAGGTTTAGGTCCATTCAGATTATTTAGATGTTTATTCACCAAAATTTTCCATTTTACGCTTAGGTCCATTTATCCATTTAGATTGTTATATTAATGATAATGTGTTTACAAATCACCAGATGCATCAGATATATGTTTGAAAGAACTTTACATAATCAACGACGGTACTGCAGGTAATCTATAATTTTATGTTTGATTGAGTCCATGGATTCACTTAAGGATATAACATCAGATACAAAATTAAAATCACCGCAAGCGCTTCTAAGAGGTTCATTTTGCAAATAATTAGTTCTACAAAAGTTCATGTGGAGTAACTCAAAATATCTTCTAGGACGAAGAGGAATATTAAAATATAATTTACTCAATAAATATGGACTGTTGACATATCCATGTAAAAGTTTTGTAATCCAACAAGCATTTATCATAATTCTCGGATTTTCTAAAGAAGAAAGATTTAAGAGTTGTAACCGATATTCATAAGATGGTAAGTGAAAATCAGTTTTACAATAAAGATAGCTTAAGCAAAACAAAAGAAATTGTTTCTGCACTGATTCAATGTCGTCTATGTAACAACCGTATCGTAGACACCAAACAACTGAAGCGTATTCTAAGATAGGCCGCACTAGGGAAGTGAATAAGGTTTTCGTTATGAATGGATCATTAAACTCTTTTGCACAACGTTTTATAAATCCTAAAGTACTATTTGCTCTATTTATTATTTTATTTACATGAATATTAAAGCGTAGTTTAGGTTCCATTGCAACTCCAAGATCATTGAAAATATCTAGGGACTCCAATGGATAACCACAAATTTTGAAGGTACATTTAATTGGTGGTTTGCGCGAGAAAGACACATGCTTGCATTTCTTCATGTTGAGGTTCATACGGTTCGTTTTGCACCAGTTATGAAGATGATCAATGTCGGCTTGCAAAAATACAGCGTCATTATCATTTTGAAAAGAAAGGAAGAGTTTAACGTCGTCAGCAAACATTAAGATGCTAGAATTGTTGTGACTCACAACGAGGTATTCCCCAAAATATTGTCTTTTTACTAGTGGCCAAGTGCTGGCAATGAAAGTTGATCCACCGCAACAACTAAGCGAGCGATCAACATGCATTGCAGCATTTTTATATGAATTCAATGCCAAGGCCAGTTAAGTAAACAAACCAAGTCAAGTAAAACAAAAGTAAGACAATAAAATGAACACTGATCTACCGCAACAACAACTGGGCGATCAGTTTTCATTTTATTTAAAGACAATAAAATAAAGCCAACAATTTACTTCTGTGCAGCCAGCGTCAAATGCTGACCATGCAAAAACCAGAGGTAAATTAATTTTAATATTTTATTGTTGTATTTAACATACACACAGTTTGGCTAAGCGAATAACGCAAAACAAGTACAATTTAAATAATAATTCACTGGGGAATATGACCCAATTACACATGTTATACATGTTTGTATGTTTGTTCGGCCCAAGTTGGCATCATTAAATAAGTATGTATGAATATGTTTTATAATACGAATTAATACAAAACTATACTTAGAACTTAATAATGAATTTAATTTAAGCCAAAGGCGGAAGACAAAATTACGCAACCGCTGATTAATCAATAAGTAGAATTAAGTATGTAATAAGTTGGTAAAAATGAAGAAGAAGAAGCGCTGCCAGATATGTTATAAATATCTGGTCCCCGCTAAAATAAAGAGATGGTGTGAATGAAACTTAAACGGTTGCAGTTATTATTTTCTGAAGAAGTTACTTAGGCAAGACCAGACCTTCAACTCGGAGGATACAAACCAGTAAGTATAAATAAAAATCTCAACGCCTGAATGCACCTAAGGGTGACGGCGAAAGAGGTATTTTTTTTAATAGATGCCAGTGGCGCTCTTAAGCGCCGGCAGCAAACGTTAGGCAGGACGTCGCTCGGCGACTGTAGGACCCACGCGTATCCTCTCAGAGGGGATACAACAAAATGGCGCAGCCGGTAGGATCTTTCTGTCCACGGGGACAGCAAGGATGTTAGGATCCTTATTGTTAAAGGAACAATAAGGATAATTTTTTTTAGCTTTGTAAAATTTTTAACGAATGGAAATTTTTTGATAGGACATTTATAAAAAAAAAATAATAATAGATATTTCTCCCGTTGTGCAAAAATTAATAGGAATAAGGTGGGACCTTTGTTGTTACAGGAACAACAAGGGTATTTTGAAATTAAATTCTTTTTTTTGGAATTTTAATATTTTTGGGAAGGAAATTTTTTGGTAGGCTCTTTTGTTAACGGGAACATTAAGGATAATAGATCCTACTTGCTTTTTATATAATGGTTTAAGTTTCGGTAAAATTTACTTCTTCAAAGTTTTGCCCTACATATCTAATTGTTATATTTATTTTCTTTCAGATATTCCTGCTGGGTCGTAGGCCAGCAAAACCAGAAGGGAAACGTCCGGGTAGGCAAAAGGAATGCGAGGGCATGTCGAGAGGAGGGCTGAGCTCAGAAGGCTAATTAGTTTAAGTTTATTATAAGGTATTAGGTTTAAGAATAATGAAGTTTTAGTTTATAAGTTAAAATAATAGCTAAGTAGAACTTAGCAATTACCGATGCGATACGCAGAAATTACATCTAAAACCCAATGGGTATGAAACCTGAAAAGGAAGCGTTTTATTTAGGTTAGGGATTTTGTAGCAAAGGGTTTATCGGTCTATAGACATTATTATAACGATGCCTATAACACCAGTCAGAGGAATGCGGGCAGTCATTCCTACTGGGGTTCAGCAACCACATTGAGCGTTGCGTCTGCCAATTTGTTATTAGGTAGTCGGATAAATCTATAGGCATTATTATAGAATACTTATAACACCAGTCAGAGGAATGCGGGCAGTCATTCCTACTGGGGTTCAGCAATCACATCGAGTATTGCGTCTGCCAATTTGTTATAAAGTAATCTTATGAATCCATACATTGTTATAACAACGCTTATAGCACCAGTCAGAGGAATTCATGCAGGCGTTCCTACTGGGGGTTCAGCAATACCAATTAAGTATTGCGTCTGCCAATTTGCTATTAAGCAATAAACTAAATCCATATACATTATTTCAGTACTGCTTTAACACCAGTCAGAGGAATTCATGCAGGCGTTCCTACTGGGGTTCAGCAATAACGTTTAATATTGCATCAGCCAATTTGGTTACTACGCAGTAAAATAATGTTGATTTAATTTGTCTCTAATGGTTGTTGTTTGTTTCTTTTCATGTGCAACGGGACGATCGGATGATGTCAAGCCACGAGCGAACAAATACAACGGAAGAATTCCAGTGAAATAGAGACGGTGGCCGGAGCCACACAGGCAAGAGCGAGAGAGAATTCATGATGTGACTCGGAGGTTCGAAGCGACAATATGGCGAGGAAGGTGATTCAGTAGAGTGCCGTCAACGAGTTCGGCATTCAGTATTGAGCCGTCAACAAGAGCGGTTGAGCTCCAGTCGCGAACCAAAGTATATTTTCTACAGTGCGGTAGCAGCATTAAGTGCCGAAAAGTAAACGGCTCGCGGTCGAAAGATAATCAACCTAAACGCCGTCATCAGTGGACACCAGCAGCCAGCAGCACGCAGCGACATAAACGTCAACTGCGCAGCAAGCAGCAACGTAAACTCCAAGCAGTAAACGTCAGCGTCAACGACGCAGCAGCAAGCGTCGACGTCAACTGCGTAGCTACAGATAGTAGCAGCACAACGCCGACGCCAACGGTACCACTATCAGCGGCAGCAACGCATAAAACGAGCGTCAAGTACATCGGTAGCCAGCAATTTGCATTCAGCAGCGTTCCAGGCAGCGTAAGAATCCTTTTAAATATATTTAGTGCACCCCGCTCCTTAAAATACCTATCCTTTCCTACCTTCATTCTCCCATCTTGGGAAATGGATGAGAGTCGTCCGCCCAAGAATCCCATCACAAAACGCTTGTAGCTGGTGCTACAGGTTCCTTCGCGTCTTGAGAAACGGATGAGAGTCGTCCGCTCAAGCGTTCCATCCTTAAACCCTCGCTACTCCTTGCAGCGAGTCTACTTGGTCTTGAGAAACGGATGAGAGTCGTCCGCTCAAGTGCCACCTCCCACATTTGTTGCCACCGTGTAGCAAGAGAATCCTCATTGAAACTGGGAAACGGATGAGAGTCGTCCGCCCAAGTTTCACTTCCTACATACGTGTTACCCTGTGTAGCAAAACTACCCCGTCCAGTCTTGGGAAACGGATGAGAGTCGTCCGCCCAAGCGCCACATCCTAGATCTTCACTACCTCTTTGTAGTGAGATCCTTCCTTGCGGAGTGTACTAAAATAAAGCAGAGAACCAGATGACCAGATTATCGACATCAGGAGCCTCCAGGATAAGAATGCAAATCATCGAATAAGTATTATAATATTTCGTGTCACTATAAAATAATATTCACATATATTTTAATATTTATTGATAATATATAATTATTGATAATATTTAAATATTCACATATTTATATTTTACTTGCGAGATAATTAAATAACTGATTGAATAGTTAATAATTAACCTTAATTGTATCTCTTTGGTATTATATAAAGTAGGAAATAATTTGTCAATAAACATTCATTGTAACGTAGTGGAAAAATATGAGTTTGATTTGGCACTCCAAATTATAAATTATTTGGAACGATACCTGGGTCCGGCGAGCCGACCCCAGCCGTGAGAACGCATCGTTACAACCTTTCTAAATTTGCAATTCGAAATCTTCCCCCAACTCTGGGAAGAAGGCTGGCAGGAATAAAAGTTTTTTGTTCAAGGTTTAAGTTTCGTTTAAAAAAAAAACCTTATTTTTTTTGGTGTTTTTTGGGAACGACAAACGCTTCTTTGGAGCACGGATTGTTAACAGATTTTTTTTTTTTTTGGATCCACTTCAAGGCGATACTAAAATTTTACGAAGCAGAAGCAGTTGGTCAATAGTAAGGATTTTTTTTAAGAACTAAATCACCGTGGAAGAGGACACAACTACAAAGAGAACCAGTCAACGGCAAGAGATATCATGGCAAATTTTGAACATAAAAATAAAACTTAAATTCTGTCGGGGTTTTTCGTCACTTATTTGGCGAAATACAAACAAAATACTTATTTATACATGAATTTGAAACAAGCTTTTATAGCCTATGCATCAATTGTTGCTTCGATATGTTTATGTGAAAGGTTAGGTTACGTTAAACCGGATGCCTTCGTGAAGGCTCACATAGACCAATTCAGGTCCTTAGTGGTACCGGTAGCGAAAAAAAGGAACCTTTGTGTTTGTTTTAAAAGTCTTTAAAGATTTGCGTTGAGTTCGCAAACCTTAGGAGGGATTCTAGAATACCCTGGCTGCATCTTTAAGTGAGGGTAATGTCGATGAGCCTAGGTATTTTAGTCTCGATCTAAGTAGGGCGGGGCATGTGCATAGTAGGTGCTCCAGGGTCTCCACTGTGCCCGGTTCCTTGCACTTCCCGCAGTTGTCATCCGTGGTGATGCCAAGCTTCCTCGCGAGGGCTGCCGTCATGCAGTGACCAGTGAGCATGCCCACTAGTGTCCTGCAATCTTTGCGCGGGCGTGCCAAGATGAACAGAGTTAGTTTTTCGCATTGTGCATTGCACATGATTTTCGAGATTTTGCACGATGTCGTATCTCTCCATCTACGATTCACTGCTATTGTGGCTCTTCTTTCGAGGTTCCTGTACTACTCTTGTAGCGGAGTAAGTACATGTTCTGCGAGTTCTGATTCCAGCCCGGCGCCTTCCTTTGCTAAACCATCTGCCATCTTGTTTCCCTCAATGCACTTGATGCCAGCGGAGCGCATGGATTTGATCGCCGCTTGACTGTCAACGAAAATGTTGATGTTAGAATGTTGTGTGTCCATGCTGAGGGCTATCTCAGCAGCCTTCCTTATGGCAAATACTTCCGCCTGGAAGATACTGCAGTGGTTCGGCAGTTTATATGGCTGCCTTATATTAGGCTCTGCGCAATACACCGCCGCACCTACCCCCGTAGGCATTTTGGAGCCGTCGGTAAATATGTTGACCGCCTGTTGTGCTTGTTCTATACCTTTGCACCAGTCCTTTGGTCCCAGAAGAGTTCGTACTTTGGAATTGACTATCGTGCGAGGCACCACGTAGTCCGTGCTACTAGGTAGATCCTTTCCGGTTGTACAATGTCCAAAATTTTGAATGTGCATGTTGCCTGCTGCCGTAAGGCGTTGTGCCGTTTTTCCGGCTATTAGTTTTGCGTGTATGTCCAGGGGGTCCATACTTAGAATGGTTTCAAGTGCTTTAGTTGGAGTTGACTTCAGTGCCCCCGTGATGCATAGCGCTGCCTGCCGCTGAGTTTTCTCCAAGTGCCTGAGGAATGTTGATTTGTTCACAGCCGGCCACCACACAATAATCCCATAGAGTAGAATAGGACGCACTACCGTTACATAGATACAGTGCATTAGAAAGGGTGAGAGACCCCAAGTACTGCCTAGCATCTTTTTGGATGTGCATAGTGCAATGGTGGATTTCTTCACCCTTTCTTCCACGTTGGTTTTCCATGACAGCTTGCTGTCCAGGACGACTCCTAGATATTGTGTGTGAGTTTCCGGTATGAGAGGTATATCGTTCAATTTCGGTGGTATCCACTGTGGTATCTTGTACCTTTTCGTGAACAGAACCAGATCCGTTTTCTCTGCGTTAATACTAAGACCGACTGAATTTGCCCATCTAAGTACATCTTTGAGTGTGCTCTCCATTATGGAGCTTACTGTTGATAGACATTTCCCTACTATAATAATGCTTATGTCGTCTGCATAGGCAGTTATCCTCGGGGCTCTACCTGCGAACTTTTCGAGTAGTTCATTTACTACAAGATTCCATAGTAGTGGCGAGAGGACCCCTCCCTGGGGTGTCCCACTGCGAGCTTCCCTTACCATGGATTTAGTGCCCCACTCAGCCCGCACCTTTCTGCAGCTTAGCAACTTGTCTAACCAAAGGTTTATTGCCGGTGGTGCCTCTATTGCACGTAATCCACTAAGGATTGCGGTGGTTGATACATTGTTGAATGCACCTGAGATATCTAGAAACGCCCCGAGTGCGTATTCCTTGTGGTGGAGGGCTTTTTCTATGGTTACTACTAGGGAATGTAGTGCCGTTTCAACCGATTTCCCTTTCGTGTATGCGTGCTGGTTTTTTGATAACTGGATTGAATTGTTTCTTAGGTGCAAGTCAATCAGTTTCTCGAGCGTTTTGAGTACAAAGGAGGTCAGACTTATTGGCCTGTAGTCTCTCGGACATGGATGGCTGCTCTTACCTGCCTTCGGTAAGAATACAACCCTCGCTGTCCTCCAAGCCACAGGTACATAGTTTAGCCTGATGCATCCGTTGAATATATTCTTCAGTCATGGGACGACTCGCGATTCAGCCGTTTGCAACATGGCAGGAATTATACCGTCTGGTCCCGGAGATTTGTATCCCGAGAACGAGTTTATAGCCCATACGATTCCGTCCGACGTTATTAAGTCGTGTGGAACCTGTAGCGGGGTTGTCCTGTGCCCTCGTATTATAGCAGTGCTAGGAGCTTCGGTACAGCCAGGAAAATGCGCCTTTAAAAGCACCTCGAAGGATTCCTGACTGCTCTCCGTCCACTGGCCATTGTCTTTGCGTAGCTGGCTCTGAATGGAGAGCTGCTTTGAGAGTAGCTTCCTGAGCCTTGCTGTGTCCGCAGTTTTTTCTATGTTTGAGCAGAAGTTCTTCCACGAGTGTCTTTTTGCTCTGCGTACGTTTGTTTTAAAAAGTTTGAGCCTACATTTGTATTCCCCCCAAATTTCCTCTTGGTCAGCTATTTTAGCTAGTTTAAAGAAATCTTTTAGGTCGCGTCTTTGCTCTGTAAGATTCGGACTCCACCATGGTGGTCTGATCTTACGCTTTTTTTCGCGTGGGCTTACATGAGGCATGATAGGCCTTGAGAAGATGGGCCGAGAGAATCTTCACAGACCTTTCAATGCCCTCTTCCGTATTAATTTGTTTAGTAGCTGGTAATTTGGTCTCAATGATGCTTCTGAAGCGGTTCCAGTTAGTGTTTCTGGGGCTTCTAAAGATATTTTGAGCTGGAGTGTAGTTAAAGCCTATACTAAAGCTAATACAATTGTGGTCCGAGAAGGAGGGCTGTGCTAGCACCCTCCAATTTGTGACCAGAGTGTTGTTGTCTGAGGATATTGTTAGATCTAACACATTCGACGAGTTGGGGCCTGCATACGTGGGTTTCTCGCCGATGTTAGCTACGCTAAGTTTATATTGTAGAATAAAGTTAAGTAGGAACTCACCTCGATAGTTAATGTCTGGGCTGCCCCATACTGGGTAGTGTGCATAGGCATCTGCTCCGATGACAACTGCTTGGTTCTTCCCGCCGGCGACTGCTACCAATCTTTGTAGCTCGTCTGGTGGTGCGTCGATGCCATGCACCATGTAGCATGAGGCGATCAGGATCGGCTCGTCCGCGTCGCCCTCTAGCGCCACAACGGTGAGATCGTCAGTGCTGTAATGAGACATTAGATAAGTATGGATGCCTTTCCTTATAAGGATGGCTGTTCTTGTTCTACTTACTGTTGTTGCGAAAAAAGTATTGAAGTTTTGTGACTTTAGGCCAGATACCGCGTTGCCCGAGGCAATCCACGGCTCCTGTACTAAAGCCACATCGTAGCTTCCTTCCTCCAATACGAGAAGGAGTTCTGCGCTGGCGGTTTTGCAATAATGCAGGTTTATTTGAAGGACCTTCAACTCCATTAGGCTGAAGGTTCCTTTACGGGGTCAACTTTTGTGAGTATGCCTCCATCACCCGCATCTTCCAGACTGAGTCTTTGGGCAGCGTCGGTCACGGCTTCTAGGCCGAGGTCTTTTTTCACCTCTCCGGACACTAGTGTGTTACTGTTGTTGTCCTTGGGGTGGCGCTTTTTGAGGCGCAGATAAACACTACCAACGCCCCACGCCATCTTCCCGTAGCGCACGTAGAGGATATCCTCTGCCTCCTTGTTGATTTGGAGGATGTAGTGCTGCCCCCCGCTACTATCAGGTAGTGTATCAGCAACCTTCAACACCCTCCAATCAGCTGTTGGCACGTCCGGATTTTGCTTCTGT
Source organism: Dichetophora obliterata (assembly GCA_963920525.1). Taxonomy (NCBI): domain Eukaryota; kingdom Metazoa; phylum Arthropoda; class Insecta; order Diptera; family Sciomyzidae; genus Dichetophora; species Dichetophora obliterata. Next base: position 137,142,868 of record OY986437.1, read on the forward strand.
AGAAGCTTCAGTGCGGACTCCTGCGGCACTACTCTTGGGAAGAGTACCTTCGCTTTTGGCAGGGACGGGATACTAGTCCTGTCCACTACTTTCAGTTGGACACCCTCCCATAGGCCTTGGAGTGTCGGGGTTACTGCTTTCACCCAGTGCAGACTTGGATCGTCGTTGCACATTAGGATCTTAACCCCATTCAGCCAGCCTGCTCCATCGAATGTGGGCATGGGAGCGTCAGGTTGGGCTTCCAACCTCACGAAAATCACCTCGAGAAGCTTCATCTCTACGGATTTCCATCTCTCAAGGGTCATTTTGCCTTGGGGATCACTCCGGTCGATCAGGTGTCGTTTAGTCACTTCACTGGCCTTGGTTCTTACCTCCTGTTTAGACTGCGGGATTGTGTTTGTGGTCGGTTTCTGCTTCTGTCGTTTGCTTGCTGGAGCTCCGACTTTCGCACTTTCCACCGATCTTTGGCGTTTTTGAGCAGCCTGCTCTTCTACTGTGTTCGCTAACTGCGAAGTCGTAGGTGCACCCGCTTGGTCTGCTCGCGAAGTGTATGCGACCCTCTTCCACCTTTAGCTTAGCCCAGGCTAGCGACTCCTTCTCTTTGGAAAAGAGATCAATCTTGCCTGACAGCCGGCTGCAGATTTTAAGGGCCGCTTTGTAGTTGGCCTTGGCCCTCAACCCCTCCTTTGACTTGGTCTTGGGCCCTTCCTTGCGAGAGGAGCTGGAACCCGCTGACTTATCCGTAGAGAGGAGAAGCCTGTCCTCAACTGAGTTTGCGCTATCGTAGTCCGAGTCTGCATCGACTATGGCACCCCTGCGCAGTAGTGTGGATTTTTTGGCAGTAGTTGTCTTTATACCCAGGCCTGCTCCCGCCTCGATGACATTTTTGGCAGTAGCTTTGCAACCGCTATGGCCTGCTCCAACCATAGGGGAGGTGTGACTGCTGGCGGCACGCAGTGAGGATTGCTCCTCACTGTGTCCTCCGGCAGCCGCTGGTGCTTTTTGTTTATATGAAAGCTAATCACTGAAATGAAAGAGAATAAAGATATATATTAATAAAACAAACTTAATAGCATGTCTTTTATAAAAATCGATATTTTCACATGGCGCAAGCAGAATTTGACAGTTTTATAGAACAATTGTGGAGCGAAATAGAACATTTTTGTAATTCGAGAAAAGATTTTGAAGCAGTAAAAAAGGGGGTTTATGATTCAAAAGAATTAGGTAAAGCCGAGGAGGCAGAGGTTGTCCTGCAAATTTTTACGCAGCTGGTACATAGTGGGTCGAGGGCATCTGTTGAAGAAAAGGAGGATCTGAACGAGCGATTCAGAGATATTGCAATAAGGATACAACTTGAAGAGACAGAAGAAGGGATAAAGGAAATTGAAGAAGAGAACTCTAAGTTGAGGAAAATAGTACGAAATAAGAATATCTCCGAGGAGTTAGTAAAACAATTAGTTGAGAACGAGCACACAGACTGTGAAAAGAAATTGCAAGAAGCCCAACGAAAAATAGAAAGTTTAAGGTTGGTAAGAAGAGACCGGAAAACAATAGTAGTACCAGCAACTGTTAAAATGAATATAAGTCAAATAGCCAAAACGGTGAGTAACTCAGTACCGCTATTTTCAGGTACTGAGTCACCGGCAGAAGTTTATAGGTTTATACAAGGATGCGAGTTGGCATTCAAAGCAGTGAAACCAGTAGATGCACAGGACTTCACAGATTGTGTGAAATTAAGGTTACATGGGGAGCCATTTGAGTTTTGCAGGAGTAAGAAATTTGGCAAGGTTGAGGAACTCTATGGGGCAATCAAAGCGAAGTACCTTAAGGAGATAACGTATAATACGTTGATAATGGAACTATCGCATTGCGTCCAAAGGCCGGGGGAGAGGTTAAGTTCGTTCGCGAACAGAATAAGCGACATAGAGTCTCGGGGTAGAGATCTAGTAGGTGATGGCGGTATCCTGTGGGAACAGCTCAGTAGTTCGGTCGCTAGTGCGTTTAAGGTGGGAGTCTCCGACCCGAACCTCCGAACGATTTTATTAACGACAACCGGTTTGGATCTCGCAGCGTTAGAAAAAGAGCATTAGAAATGGAGGTCATGTTAAAAGGAGGTGAGCTGGGAGAACCGCACAAGGCCATAATAACTATGGGTAAGAGTACCAGGGTAAACAGGGAAGGGGGTTTCCCAGAGAAAGAGGTCAAGAACAAAGATGGCAGTTTAACATACAGGAGGAGGATATAAAACAATTGACGAATAGCAGATTAGCTATATGGTGCTCATTTTGCCAGCAGAGAGGGCATACCAGGGACCTGTGTATAATAAGGAGAAACACACCATATTGCGAAAAATGCCAGGAATATGGGCATGAAAATTGCTGGAAGAATGCACCCTCATTCGCTCCAAGGTGACAGCAGAAAAATTTTCGACAATTTCCTAGTAGACAGCAAGAAAACAGGAACATATTTAACGATCGATTGAGTTTTAGGGCAAATAATTTTGGTAATGAACTGCCAGTGAGACAGCAACAGGTACACTGTAGGTGGTGTGACAAAGTGGGTCATATGCAGGATGAGTGTTATAGGAGGAACAACTGGGAAAATCGTTAGGGAAACTGGCCCAGCCAAGGCCAATGAGCTGGGAACCCCGAAATAAATGCGAAAAAAGGACATCAAAGATAGTAACGGATAATTCTACATCTAGAAAGATTGTGAATATCCGTACATCTAAGCCAATAGAAAGGATAGTAACAGATAATTCTACGTCTGAAGAGATTGTGAATATCTGTACATCCAAGCCAGGAGAGAGTTCAGTAACAGATCATTCGACATCTGAAAAGATTGTGAATATCTGTACATCCAAGCCAGGAGAGAGTTCAGTAACAGATAATTCGACATCTGAAAAGATTGTGAATGTCTGTTCGTCCCAATCAGAAGAAAATGTAGCGAATGTAGGCCCGAATTCAGAAGAAGTAATTAAGTTGCTACGGGCAACATAAAAAAATTTTTTATATCAGTTTAATAATAATACAAATAATTATATATGTGGTTAATACGGCCATGAGTAACATGAAAAGAGCTCGGAGGAAAATAAAAAAATTAATAAAAGAAGGAAAAATACAATTGGAAAATATTATGAGAGCACTAGGAGAAATAAGAGGAAAATTCAATGTGATAGCAGGAAAATTAAATGGAAATATGATTAAAGAAAAATTCAATGAGGTAGCAGGAAAATTAAATGAAAAGGTAACAAAAGGAATATTCAATGTTGTATTCGAAAGATTAAATGAAAATATGATAGAAGAAAAATTTGAGTTAGTAACAGAGAGTTTTAATGACAATGGGTTCGAGACCCAGAAAATTTGATAAAGCAAAGTATAAATTCAATGCTTTCGAAATTTTGTGTTTTATAGCTAGAAGTGCAGGCAGTAGGTTAGCAAAAGTTTTGGGTAAAACATCCTTCGCAACGGATGCCAAAATTTTTTTTAGACCAGTCGTGCTTCATTTAGAGGCGACACTGGTAACAGCTAAATTACTATGCGCACATGCTAGAACCAGACGTGAGCAAGATTGGCTACGATGTGTGAACTTAGCGTACAGAGATGAGATAAAACCGAAGGCGCGTTCGGATATTTGCAAAGTGAATGATGGGTTCGTAGGAGTTCCTTGCGAAGAAACAAAAAACGGAAAACTTATTCTACTTGTAGATTCCGAAGCGGCCGTTATTTTCAGTGAAAAAGTGAAACAGAAATTCCCACAGTAGTGATTCATAAGCAAGAGATTGCACCAGGTGGTTATTTGGAGGAATCTCTAGTAGACATCAGAGAAAGCTACAAGATATATAAAACGAAAAGAAAAAAATTTTTAGGGAAAAACTAAAAATATAAAATAAAAAATATACGGGAGAGGGAAAAATAGTATAAATACATATTATACATATTAGAAGTACAATTATGAAAAAAAAAAATATATATTAAGAAAATTTAGTAAAGTTGTAAAGAAAAAGGTTACTATAAAACAGAATTTAAAAAAAAAAAGTTAAATATAAAGAAAGTTAGGAAAGTAGTGAATATGAAAGCATATTTGTGGGCAGAATATGGCGATGTAAAATAAATGAAGTAGAGGAAAATACTTACTGGAAGAAGCAGTTAAGAGAAAGATGGGAAAAAGGCAGTAGAAATGAATAAATGTCAGCCAATGGAAGATATTCGTGAGTTTATAATAAAAAGAAGATATAGATAGAATGATAAAAGAAGAAAAGAAAAATAATGAATATTTTTTAATTAAATGAAACAGTTGAGAGCCAAGATATGGCAGAAGAAAAAATAAGAAATGGAAAAAATCTAAAGTAAAAGGCAATTGTGTTGGCATCTTCAAAGTGTATGACGTTGTTACAGAAATCCCTCGCAAGGATTAAATTCTAGCACACGCATTCTACTTGTAGATCCCAAAATAGTGCCACTTTATGTTAATTCTGTAAGTTTTGTTTTGTATTGAAATATAAAAAAATATGAAAAGATTTGATGGAAAATTAAAAAAAAAATAACGAAAAAAAGAAAGAAATTTTATAGCGTCAAATAAAGACGCAGTAAAATATAATAAGTAATATGATATAGAAAGTAAAGGGAAATATAATGAAAAAGACATAATTTTTACATAAAGGAAAATATTATTTTAAAGATTAGAAGAAAATTTAAAATCACGAAGTTGAAAATTGAAGAAATTGTAATATATATATTGAAAAAAAATATTACTAACTTGAAGGAAATGAAAAAATCTCACTACAAAAAAATATTAAGTAAAGCTATAAATTAAATATATTGAAAAGGAGAAATTGAATAAAAGTAAAAAATTAAGGTTCTTAATTAACAATGCATACGAAAAGAATATATAAAAATTTTTAATAAATAATATGTACTTACTTATAAGTCAATTTTTCTTTAAAGTCGGATAAAAGAACAATATAAAATAGCGTGCGAGTTCGCATAAAAATATTGAAGAAATAATATAGAAATATTAAAATATGGAAATGTTATGGAAATGTTAAATACAATAGATTCATTAAAAGCATGTATGTTTAACAATTGTGTGAATTAAAAAAAAAAAGTAAAAATCAATTTAAAAATAATTAACGAAGTTGGAAAAAGTAAAGTATTATAAATATGACTAAAAGATGTTTAAAATAGATTAGGGAACATCATATATTGTTGAGATTGGGGGTGCAACCAAAAATTACGCCGTTGAACCCGAAGTAACCGTTATCAGAGAAAAAAAGCAGTGAACAGAAACAACAGTTAAAAGGAATAAAGCAAGTCAGGAAATAAACTTCAACCACGAGAAGTGTGTGCTGGAAAGCCAACAAAAAAAAAATAGTATATATAAGAGCAGAAAAAAAATTAAAAAGTAAAACAACAAAAGGTGAAAAACACCTTCGTAAAATGCTGACAAAGCTGCGAATAAAAAAAAAATTAAATTATTGAAAACAACAAAAATTAAAAATTTAAAACAACAAAAGGTATAACACCCTTAATAAAGCAGAAAAAATTTGAAAATTAATAATAAAATAGGTATAAATAGCCTTCCTAACACAACGAAAACAAACAATTAATCAAGATTAGGCAAAATAATGCTATAAAACAACAAAAGGCATAAAAACCTTCACAAAACAACATTTTCGACAACATAATATTATAAAACAACATAAGGTACAAAAACCTTCATAAACAACATTTTTGGCAATATAATATTTTAAAACAACAAAACGCATAAAAACCTTCGTAAAACAACATTTTTGGCAATATAATATTTTAAAACAACATAAGGCATAAAAACCTTCGTAAAACAACATTTTTGGTAATATAATATTTTAAAACAACAAAAGATATAAAAGTCTTTCTAAAATCAGAAAAATAATACAACAAAAGGTATAAAACTTTTCTAAATTTTTCTAAACTCAGAAAAGTAATACAACAAAAGGTATAAAAACCTTTCTAAAGCAGAAAAATATAACACCAAAATGCATAATAACCTTATAACAGCCTGAAAATTAATATAATAAAAAAGAGACCAGGTTAACCAGCAAAGATGTGAAGTCTCCTGGCCCATTTTTAAACGAAGACCAGGTTAACCAGCTATAGGGCTTAAAGCCTCCTGGCAAACAAAAACAATATCACCAGCACACACACTTCAACAGTATCTGCATCAAAAACTATAACGAAAAATAAATTAAATGCCGTGACAGTTTTTCCGGCGCACCGATGGACAACACTGAAAAATAAACACAAGAAAACAACATTCATGGGCATGAATATTGCTGGAAGAGTGCACCCTCATTCGCTCCAAGGGGACAGCAGAAAAATTTTAGACAATTTCCTAGTAGACAACAAGAAAACAACAATCACCCCCAACAAGTGCAAGGTAGTTAGGGATTTATAAATTTATGAATAGAAATAAAGTATGGAAAACTATTATAGCTTTAATGAACAAGCATACAAATAAAATTGGCAAAGAATTAATTGACGAAAATTTTAACCTCTTCCAGGAGAAAATTTTCTTTGTGTAAGGGGGGAGGAATGTTGTGACTCACAACGAGGTATTCCCCAAAATATTGTCTTTCTACTAGTGGCCAAGTGCTGGCAATGAAAGTTGATCCACCGCAACAACTAAGCGAGCGATCAACATTCATTTCATTGCGGCATTTTTATATGAATTCAATGCCAAGGCCAATTAAGTAAACAAACCAAGTCAAGTAAAACAAAAGTAAGACAATAAAATGAACACTGATCTACCGCAACAACAACTGGGCGATCAGTTTTCATTTTATTTAAAGACAATAAAATAAAGCCAACAATTTACTTCTGTGCGGCCAGAGTCAAATGCTGACCATGCAAAAACCAGAGGTAAATTAATTTTAATATTTTATTGTTGTATTTAACATACACACAGTTTGGCTAAGCGAATAACGCAAAACAAGTATAATTTAAATAATAATTCACTGGGGAATATGACCCAATTACACATGTTATACATGTTTGTATGTTTGTTCGGCCCAAGTTGGCATCATTAAATAAGTATGTATGAATATGTTTTATAATACGAATTAATACAAAACTATACTTAGAACTTAATAATGAATTTAATTTAAGCCAAAGGCGGAAGACAAAATTACGCAACCGCTGATTAATCAATAAGTAGAATTAAGTATGTAATAAGTTTGTAAAAATGAAGAAGAAGAAGCGCTGCCAGATATGTTATAAATATCTGGTCCCCGCTAAAATAAAGAGATGGTGTGAATGAAACTTAAACGGTTGCAGTTATTATTTTCTGAAGAAGTTACTTAGGCAAGACCAGACCTTCAACTCGGAGGATACAAACCAGTAAGTATAAATAAAAATCTCAACGCCTGAATGCACCTAAGGGTGACGGCGAAAGAGGTATTTTTTTTAATAAATGCCAGTGGCACTCTTAAGCGCCGGCAGCAAACGTTAGGTAGGACGTCGCTCGGCGACTGTAGGACCCACGCGTATCCTCTCAGAGGGGATACAAAAGAATGCATTATGACAGATGGCAAATCGTTTATAAAAAGTAGAAACAGAAGGGGCCCAAGATGACTTCCTTGAGGTACTCCTGAAGTAACAGGAAACTCATGTGATTTCTTGAGTTTAAAAATAACAGATTGTGTTCTATTGCTTAAGTAAGATTCAGTCCACTTTACCAACGGTATAGGAAATCCAACAAGATGTTATTTTAAGATCAATAGTTTGTGATTTACAACGTCAAAAGCTTTGCTAAAATCCGTGTAAATAACATCAGTCTGCATGCCTTTTCCAAAGTTTTCTATAGTTTTTGATGTAAATTCGAGAAGGTTAGTAACAGTGGATTTTCCAGAAAGGAATCCATGTTGGAAAGGAGATATTAAAGACTTAACGCTATGCGATAGTCGTGATGTAACAATTGCCTCTAAAAGTTTAGACAAAGCGCTTGGTTTTGCGATGACACGGTATTTCCGGATTTATGGAACGGAATGATAAATAAATGCTTTCAGGCTGCAGGAAAATAGCAGGAATTTAATGATGAAGTAAATAGATTGGAGTTACTAATTCTTCACAGCAGTATTTTAATATACATGAAGGTATGTTATCAGGACCACTTTTATATGATGATTTAATATTTTTTAAAAATAATAAGACTGTGTTTGTGTCAATTATTGGGAAATAAATATCCCTAGATTGAATATTGAAAGGATAACTTAAATAATCATAGGACGATGATGAATAAGTCGTCTTGAAAAAGTCAGCAAAAAGATTGCAAATAATATTATTATTATTAGACTCAACAGAATTATACTTCATAAAAGAAGGATAGGAATCAATCTTACGTTTTGTGTTAACAAAGTTCCAGAAGGATTTAGCATCATATTTGATGTTTAATTTTACTTTTGTTAAGTAGATATTATAGGATTGTTTGCATAACTGTTGGTAACTGTATTTAATCGAGGTATAGCATCTAAAATTGCATATGTTATGTGTTTTTTGTATTTTTTATAGTATTTAGATTTCAAGTTTCTCATTGTTTCTTAATTCATTTGTATACCATACCGGACCCGATGTCAAAGAGGCTTTCCTTTGCGGAACAGCCTTAAGAAAACAATCTTCTATTAAACGCATATACCGCATCATCAAGACTCTGAGAAGATAAACTTTTTGTATTAATATTTAGAATAGAATTCCAGTTTATATTAGACAATTCTTCAAAATCACGTAGTTTGTTTTTTTAAAGTTAAACTCAATAGGCGGTTGAGAATCATAGTACTGCACAGATGATTTTGGAAAATTTAAAATAATTTCTAATGTTGGATGATGAGAATCTTCGGGTGTAACCAGAGGATCTGATTTAGACACAGAAGCGATATTGCTGTCATCAAAAAACACCAGATCAAGCAAACGATTATTTTTGTTAAAGATGCAGTTAAGTTGGAACAGGCCTTGGATTGAGAGTTCGTTTAAAAAATAATTTTCGGATGAACATTCAGACGAAGGCAAAAATATTTCAGGAATTTCAGAACAGCAGTTCCAAGAAAAGTTTGGCAGGTTTAAATCTCCAGTTATTAAAATATGATAATTAGATTGCAGTTTTGAGCAAACTTTAGTAATAGAAGCCAAATGTTTGCTATAAACTTCTAAGGTAGATAGGGGAGGAATATATGAGCATGTAATAAAAAGGCTCAAGGAACTAAACTTAACATGAACACAACAGAATTCAATGTCCAAGGATTCTGGAATTAATAACTCTTCAGAGAAATGTGTCGCTTTGACTGCAATCAACACACCCCCACCTTTAGAGCAAATACCAGGAATGGAGTTTCTATCTTTGCGGTATATGCTAAATTTGTTGCACAGAATTTCAGTATTTAGAGTGTTAGGTTTCAGCCAAGTCTCACTAAAAGCAATTATGTTAAAGTGAAGGTTGTGACTCAAAATTAATATATTATTTAGTTTTGTGTTAATGCCACGAACGTTTTGGTAAAGGATAAGGAACTGAAAGCAACAATCTAGTTTTTTTGATTCTTGTTAAAAACCGGAAAAGTAGCCAAAGAAGTTGTAGGCCGATGTCTATAAATAAATTCATGCACCATCGTATTGTCAGGCCAAAAAATTTGCACCAATACCTTGTGAAAAAGATCACCTTGCAAAGATATTTTAAAAGAGGACGTAATACGCTCGTATGAAAAATTGAATTTGTAAACAGAGATATTTTTATTTACAACATTCAGCTTAGAGTTTATATAGAATAAGACGTCTTCACCAGATGAATCAGCTGCAAAACGAGAAACAAATATAGATTTTGCAGGCTCAATAATCACAAGTTCTTTATGAACAGGGGCTTTGATACCGCTGTTCGATATTTGTTTCGGTATCGCTCCTGTAGAAACCGAAGTAATTTGAGAAGGTGCAGGGACCACATTTGAGGCAAGACAAGTTTCAGCGTAAGTTTTTTTTTTGCCAGAAACGCGAGGAGAATCAGCATTTTCCTTTATGATCGGTATTGCTTCAACAGAAGAAGAAATCTGATCAGCTGACACAGCGACCTTAGTTGGTGCGATATTATCAGTCATTTGATCAGTATTGACAGCTCCAGTTGATTGATCTTCAAGCTGTATGTTCACATTAGGGAAAACAGTTACAGTAGAAGGTAAAACAGTATTATTATTGGGCGATGGCATGGCTATATCAGTAGTTTTAGCTGAACTACGAAGATTTTTGCTTGAACGTTTACGTTTTGGAGCTTCAATCCATAAGCTTCATCCATAATTTTAAACTTTTTAAACAAATCTTCGTATTCACTCAGTCTATCTTGTGGTACCTTTAGATCCTTAGCCACCTCCAAAAAACCTTTCCGAGATTGTCTAATAAGTTTAAAGATCTCAACGTCTGTAAACCTGCAATCTTCACATGACCAACGAAGTCCCTTACTTTCGTTGAGTGCATCGAAGATCCTCGCAGTCAACGCTGCACACTTGATATGAAAAAATGAATCACACAACCAGCAAGTTACCAGCCTCGCAGTCAACGATTCACCTTCTATAGCGCAGTTTCGGAAATTGCAGATCATTTTCAGTTTAATAGAAAGTTTTGCAATATAGATGAAAGTAAAAGGAGAAAAATGAACTTAAATGCTTTTAATGAAAAACATTTTATTTTGTTTAAAGACACTGTATTGTAGAAATTTTGCAGCCCTGATTTTGTAGAACCAACGAATTGAAAAGTTTTATAAGCACTAGAGTTTTTGCAGTAGCGTTAAATCAGATGTAAAAAGAAAATACGATAATTTGCTCTATAGAAGCCTGTTTGCGATAAAAACAAAACAGGAAGAAGGAAAGAAGCAAATTATAAACATATATATATATATGTATATATGCATATTTATATTGAAAATTAAATTAAACATAAAGTATTTTAAAAGGATGAAGTCCACGTTATCACGCTTCCAGATGTATGTGCAAGTTGATCAAAGCTGTTTATTTCTATTTATATTTATCAATTTAGAACCTTTGGCCAAAGACAATTTTAAAAGTTAGAGCTTGCAAAAATACGTCTAAACGGTAAGAAGAAAAGAGAACGAGGAAAACCAGATATTTTATTTGTTTAACATTTTCAATTAATTCATTATTTATTTTAAAAATTTCGTTACTGTTCATGTTTATTTCCATTATTGTGGTCTTACTTTCATTTAGTTTTAATTTGTTCATTTTTAATCATTTCCTTACGTTGTTGATATCGTGTATTAAACTATCTTTACATTGTTCTTCTGTGTCTCCTTCTCCATAAAGCAATGTGTCATCACCATAAAAGATTATTTCGCATTTATTTATAATATTGGGCATATCATTTATATAGATTATGAACCATGAAGCTCCTAATATTCAGCCTTATAAAACCCAAAATTTATTATCGAATTTAACGCCGTTTACTTTCGTTATTTGTTTTCGATTTGTCAAATATGATTTAAGCCATTGCAATTCATTTTCTCTAATACCGTACATACAAAGTTCTGAGATCAGTAACTCCCTATCAATAGTCTCGAACGCTCTTTTGAAGTCTAAGAAAATTGCCATTATGTTATTTTTTATGTCTATATTTCCATTTATTGATCACTGCTGTTTCGCATGAGTATTTTTTTCTGAAACCCGATTGATATTTTAAGAAAAAATTATTTTCTTCCATATAATTTTCCAACTGTTCTTTAGCAATTTTTCTATTATTTTTTCACATGATTTCAGGGTGTTTATGGGACGGAATTCTTCACATTTGTTAGTTTTAGATATTTTTTCTATTGGTGTAACCATTGAGTACTTAAAAATTTTCGAAAGATTTATTTATGATGTTGAGCATATTTTTGCTTATAGTGTTCCAGCTATCTAAAATTATCTTTGTTGAGACTTTAATGAAGTCCGGTTTGTCTTTTAAGCATTTCACTGTGTTCTTAAGTTTTATTAAAGATATTGCACAAATCTAGAGGATATCACAGGTATGTTTTTCGTATATTACACTTTTTCTATTGTATCTCTTATTGCTTTTATACTGTTGACAAAATAGTTATTAAATTGGGTGGCGATTTGATAATTATCCTTATACATAATTATCCTTACACACATTGTTGCTCAATTTTAATACTAATGCCCGTATTCACCAACCGCAATATAATACTCTCTTTATTTTAGCAGGTGTTTTAGTTAGCTATTTTTTTTTTTATTCACCAAGCAATCTTAATTTTTTTTGTTTCGAACGTATGTTCGAATTTTTCTGACAGCTCAACGTTTTTATTTAAATTAGTTTTCTTTTATAACTGAGGCAAAATTTTAAACAAATAAGAGTTGTTTTAGATAAATATCACGACTATTTATCAAGTTTAGTGATTTTTTTACCTGTAACTGCGGCGCTATTATTAAAAGTAAGTACATTTTAGTCTGCCACCAGCGTTGTCTTTTCAATATTTGAAAAAAGTTAAGCATACTTTTGGGTGTTGTTTTGTTTTTAGGTTGGAATCGACTGCTAATTAATAAAGAAGTCAGCTATTGCTTAAAATTTAAAAACGATGGAAGTTACAGGAAGAAAAAATTTAAAAGATTGTGAAAAAAGGAAAGTAATTGAAATTGTGGTAAAATATAAAGACATCATAAAAAATAAAAAAAACTAATGCGGTATTCCTAGAGCAAAAAAGGAAGACATGGAAGAATATTACCGAGGAATTCAATGCCACACACACCAGCCATAGTCGCACTATGAAACAGCTTCAAAATGTTTATATAAATTTGAAATCAGAACTTAAAAAGGGCTTAGCAACAGAGCCGAACGTTTTAAAACAGGAGGTGGATCCGCTCCTATAGGTGTAGAGGAAACCCCTCTATTGGCAGTTGTTGCAGAGCAGACATTTGCCCTTGAATACGACTTTGACAGCAGCCACACTTTGTTTGAAATGGTGGAAGACTCCGAAGTAAGTGAACAGTATTACATTCCTCTGACATGGCTTAAAAATATGCCTTTTTTACTTTAGGATATGAAAGTTGCTTGTAGCTCAAGCCAAACTTTGACGTCAACATCAAGTATCAGCTCCGCCCAAGCTTCAACTGCAAAATCCAAGCCAAGAAGAAATTGTGTGCCAACAAGAAATCGAGAAGATTTTGCTGAGCTCTTAGCATTAAAAAAACAAAAGCTTGAGTCAACGATTGAAAAAAATAGGGCTAAGACCGAGTATTATAAACAAAAATGTATCTTCTGTCTACATTAAACCAATAATGATTCTTGGTTTTTAACTGTCTTTTATGCTTATTATTGAACAGCATTCTTAGACTAATCTCTGAAGGGAACTAAACTTGTCATAAACTATAAACTCATTACTTTACAACCTGTAGTGGTGTGTACGTGGAAGTGTTCTATTTTAACAATTTATATTTTTTTTTGTGAATCCATTGATTTTTTTAACTCAATATGGTAAATAAAACAAATTTATTGAATAAATAATAAAAATGAATGAATTTAATAAAACAAGATTGAAAAATATGGCTTCTTTTTTATTCTTTGCTTGCTTAATTCAAACAGCAAATGACTTTGGCTAAATTTTTTTGCTAGCTAGCTAATAGGTGATGTTAAGTCAACTATAAGTAAATACTCTATGGCTGAGTTCCTAGATGCATTAATACAATACATCAGTGTGTTTTATTTTGAATTGGTCCGAAACTTTTTAATCAAAACTGCGCAACTATAATATAATATGTGTTGCGCAGTTTTCGTTATTTAAGCTTAGCACCAATTCAAAATAAAGCACACTGATGCATTGCATAAATGCATTTAGGAACTCAGCCTATTTGTGCAACTACGTGATAAAAGTCCAGTTTACAGTTTCCAATTGAGCAGTTGGTTCCTATGAAATCTTATATTACTAATATAATAATAATCAGCCTTATATTACTAATGTAGTAATGAAGAAGTTAAAAAAGATCAATTTTTATTTTAAAAAAAAATATTTATGAACTGCTGGCGGCGGTTACAGTTAGATGTATTTGTCATTGAAGAATTCTGTACTTCTGGTAGGAATTGAGGTATGTCTGCATCAGGAGGTGGAACTGGTCGATCACGTAGCCAATTGTGAAATACTGATACTGCAACTATAATAACAACCGCAGTTTTAAGTTTGCAACGCATCTCTTTAAATAATAATATTAAAATAATAGCAAATAAATACATATATATATATTATTACTTGTTCCCACTACTTGAAATCTTCGTTTCCACACCCCTATTGTCCTCTCTACGATATTGCGAGTTTTAATTAAAGCAGCTTGATAACGTACTTCAGATTGAGATTGTGGATTATTCAATGGTGTCAGCAAATAATTTGTACAGGAATAACCAGAGTCGTCAGGCAACAAACAATTCCCGAATTCTCTATTTTCATAGCGTATTTTTAATTGGGAGAAGTTAAAAATGCTTTGGTCATGATTACTGATCTGAGATTTAAAGAAGTGATATAAATATTTAAAATACATATATATATTCGTCAAAGAAGACCTCGCTACTATATCCACAATTTTCATTTTGGCATCGCAGACTATTTGGGTGTTAATGGAAAAGTAACCCTTTCTATTTCTAAATAGCTCCCCATTTGAACCACCAGGAGACTGTATGGGGACATGAGTTCCTATTACAGATAAAAATATAATATATTGTTATTTATTATATTTATTTCTGTAGCCTTATAATTTTACCATCAATTACACCAATCAGATTTGGCATCCTAGCAATATTATAAGACTGAAGATTAGTAGTAGCAATTTCCTCAGGATGTTGTATCCCTCTGAGAGGATACTCGTAGATCCTACAGCCGCCGAGCGACGTCCTACCTAACGTTTGCTGCCGGCGCTTAAGAGCGCCACTGGCATCTACTCAAAAAAATATCTCCTTCGCCGTCACCCTTAGGTGCATTCAGGCGTTGAGATTTTGATATACTTACTGGTTACTTGTATCCAATTGGTTAACCTCAGGATCCGCTGTTGACTTCTGCTGAGCCAAGAAAAACACTTGTATACCTCCAAAATTCATTAACTGAAGAACTCTTTATTTTAGCGGGGACCAGATATTTATAAAATATCTGGCCGCGCTTCCTCTTCTTAAGTTTTACATACTTATTACATACTTAATTCGATTTATTGATAAATCAGCGGTTGCATAATTTTGCCTTCCGCCTCTTGCACAATAATTTGCCTTAAATTAACTTCATTATTAAATTCTTAATTTAGTTTTGTATTGTTTGCTTACAATTAATTCTTATTTTAAAACATAATCATACATACTTATTTAATTATGCCAACTTGGGCCGAACAAACATACAAACATGTATAGCATGTGTAATTGGTTCATATTGCCCAACGATAAATTCTTATTTAAATTATTTTTGTTTTGCGTTATTCGCTGAGCCAAACTGTGTATATGCTAAATACAACAATAAAATATTAAAATTAATTTACCTCTGGTTTTTGCTTTGTTAGCATTTGACGCTGGCCGCACAGAAGTAAATTGTTGGCTTTATTTTATTGTCTTTAAATAAAATGAAAACTGATCGCCCAGTTGTTGTTGCGGTAGATCAGTGTTCATTTATTGTCTTATTTTTGTTTTAATTGACTGGCCGTGGCATTGAATTCATATAAAAGTGCCACAATGCAATGAATGTTGATCGCTAGCTTAGTTGTTGCGGTGGATCATCTTTCGTTGCCAGCACTTTGCCACAAGTAGAAAGACAATATTTTGGGGAATACCTCGTTGTGAGTCACAACATTCCTCACTCCTTACACAAAGAAAATTTTCTCTTTGAAGAGGTTAAAATTTTCGTCAATTAATTCTTTATTATTTTGTTTGTATGTTTGTTTTGCTTTTCTTACGATATACTATTCGTTTTATTATTATATAGTAGTTTTTTTTAATTAGCTTCTTTGTTTTACGAGATATTTTTATAAGCTTCCTTTTTTTTATGAACAAATTTTTCTTTTATTTCTATAGTTTCTATATATGATATTGTTCAAAAAATAAGTTTTAATTTATTGTTTCTACAATTTTACTAAATTCCTTAGTTCCTGGCACTTGTTGGGGGTGATTGTTGTTTTCTTGTGTTTTCTTTTCAGCGTTGGCCATCGGTGCGCCGGAAAAACTGTCACGGCGTTCAATTTATTTTCGGTTATAGCTTTTGATACAGATACTGTTGAAGTGTGTGTGCTGGTGATATTGTTTTTGTTTGCCAGGAGGCTTTAAGCCCTTTAGCTGGTTAACCTTGTCTTCGTTTAAAGATGGACTTCACGTCTTTGATGGTTAACCTGGTTTATTTTTATTATATCAATTTTCAGACTGTTATAAGGTTATTATGCATTTTGGTGCTATATTTTTCTGCTATAGAAAGGTTTTTATACCTTTTGTTGTTTTAACTCTTAATTATTTTTCATTACTATTAAAATTATTTTTATGTCTTTTAAAATTAAATTCTTGCTTTTTGTTGCTTTATAAAGGTTCTTATACCTTTTGGTGTATTACTTTTCTGAGTTTAGAAAAATTTAGAAAGTTTTTATACCTTTTGTTGTATTGTTTCTCTGATTTTAGAAAGATTTTTATATCTTTTGATGTTTTAAAATATTATATTACCAAAAATGTTGTTTTACGAAGGTTTTCATACCTTATGTTGTTTTATAGCATTATTTTGCCAAATCTGGATCAATTATTTGTTACCGTTGTGTTAGGAAGGCTATTTATACCTATTTTATTATTAATGTTTAACTTTTTTCTGCTTTATTGAGGGCGTTATACCTTTTGTTGTTTTAAATTTTTAATTTTTTGTTGTTTTAAAAAAAAATTTTTTGTCTTCGCAGCTTTTTCAGCATTTTTCTAAGGTGCTTTCACCTTTTGTTGTTTTGCTTTTTAATTTTTTCTGCTCTAATATTTATTATTTTTTTTTCTGTTGTTGGCTTTCCAGCACACACTTCTCGTGGTTGAAGTTTATTTCCTTACTTGCTCTATTCCTTTTAAATGTTGTTTCTGCTCACTGCTTCTTTCTCTGATAACGCTTTTTTCGGGTCCATCGGCGTCATCTATGGTTGCACCCCCAATCTCAACAATATATGATGTTCCCTAATCTATTTTAAATATCTTTTATTCATATTTATACTACTTTAATTTTTCCTACTTCGTTAATTATTTTAAAATTTATTTTTACTTTTCTTTTAATTTACACAATTGTTAATATTTCCCTTTAACTGACTTTTTTTTAAAAAAAAAATTCCTTATAAATAAGTACATTTTATTTATTTAAAAAAATTTTATATATGCTTTTCGTATGCTTTGTTCTTTAAAGCAATTATTTTTTACTTTTATTCAATTTCTCTAATTCAATATCTTTAATTAATAACTTAAACTTTTCAACTTTTTTTTCAATATATATATTTCAATTTCTTCAATTTTCAACTTCGTGATTTTCAATTTTCTTTTAATTTGTAAAATAAAATTTTCTTTATGTAAAAATGATACTTTTTTTCATTATTTTTCCCTTTACTTTCTATATCATATTACTTATTATATTTTACTGCGTCTTCGTTTGACGCTATCAAATTTGATTATTTTCCATTAATGTTTTTTTTTTTCATTTCTTCAAATCAAATCAAATATTTTCATATTTTTTATATTTCAATCTAAAACAAAACTTACAGAATTAAAATTAAGTGGCACTATTTTGGGATCTACAATTAGAATGCGTTGTACTAGAATTTAATCCTTGCGAGAGATTTCTGTAACAATGTCATACACTTTGAAGATGCCAACACAATTGCCTTTTACTTTAGATTTTCTCCATTTCTTATTTTTTTTCTTCTGCCATATCTTGGCTCTCAACTGTTTCATTTAATTTATTCATTGTTTTTCTTTTCTTCTTTCATAATCATTCTATCTATATCTTCTTTTTATTATAAACTCACGAACATCTTCCATTGGCTGACATTTATTCATTTCTACTGTCTTTTTCCCATCTTTCTCTTAACTGCTTCTTCCAGTAAGTATTTTCCTCTACTTCATTTATTTAACATCGCCGTATGCTGCCCACAAATATGCTTTCACATTCACTTCTTTCCTAATATTCATTATATTTAACTTTTTTTTTTTTAAATTCTGTTTTATAGTAACCTTTTTCTTTAAAACTTTACTAAAATTTCTTAATATATTTTTTTTCCTCATAATTTTACTCCTAATATATATTATATGCTATTTTCCCTCTCCCTCAAATGTTTTTAGTTTTTTTTTTACTTTTGTCATACTGTGTTTAGAAACCTAATATTATTACCTTTGTCGCTTCATGCTAGTGTTTTTTTTAACTTTTTTTTTGCTTACGCTGCACTTACAGTGCATATTGTTTTAGCAAAACAGTGTATGGTAACAGTTTTATTCTGCTTATTATTTCGGTTTTATTATATTAATATGAATACTTTATATACTGGCAAGTCTAATTTCCCTAAGCTGCAATATGATGGGTTTCTGCAAAATTGCAAAAATAAACAAAAACATACATATTTTTTTTTGTATTTTACTATTTTTTTTGCAAAGTTTGCAGTTTTGGCCTATAAAATAACACTGGCTTTCTTCCCGTGCTTATTTCCAAGTTCTACTTCAAACAGGTTCAACGGTGAAGAAAACGTATTGGATGAGGTGGTGTTGGGTAAGTCTCCTTCTTACAGGTTAAAAAAATGAGTTATTAATTAATACACATTTTTTTTATTCAGACCCACAGATGCTTATGGCTGAAGCCATATTCAATCTCAGTCCGGAGCTTTTTGTCGAGCTCTGGTTGATGGATGTATGCCGCTGCTGTTGGGTGGTCAGCCTCACGACGCCGGTGCGGGGGGCTTATTTTGATTATCGGAAGGTGCCGATCAGTCTGGAGGAGCGTTGCTATAAGATCACCCGGACTGATTTTAGGGAGTGGGGAACCTTCGTCCCCATACCCCCGAAGGTCCGTCAGCTAGCCCGAGTCTACTTGATAGACGCCGGTCAGCTAGTGGATGATATTATATAATTATTTTTTATTCTCAATAATGATTATAATGAGTTTTTCAAAATTATATTCTGCTTAAAAAAAATTTATTACTATTGTTATATTCCAATTATTTTTCTAAATAAATCTACGATTCTATATATATATCTGCTAAATTCTGAACAGATATATTCTGTTGATTAAATTGTCGATCCTGCTGTTTCGGGCAACATTTCGGAACGTTTGCATTTCTTACCTTGTACTCTATGTAGATAATAACCAGCAATATTATAGTGAATATCATTCCAGGCATGTTTAATAGTGATGTCCCAATAAAGTCTTCGGACCCATAGTTTCTGATGACCACACGGTTACTCTCTGTTTGGTCAATCTTAAGGTTTTCTAATGTTGTCTTTCTCTGTGTGTTTTTTTCTTTTACAATTATCGTCGTAAACGGTAAAATATTATATTCCGCAATTTCTACAAACTCATTATTGAAAGTTAAATTCTTAAAACCTATCCTATAGTTGCTAAATCTGATTAGACTATTTCTGTATAATTTAATTTTCATGCTGTTACAATTTTGAAAAAATTGGGTGTCATTCAAATTTTTGACTACAACAAGACCTGGTATAGTCTCTTTTATACTCTTCTCCTTATCCTGCATCATTTCGCAACTCGCATTACTAGCCTTCACTATGTGTTTGATACAGTCATCATCTACAACCTTCAAGTTTTCTTTTAAACTATCTTTAACGTGACCATAATAAACCTGTTTTTCCTCGTCCACTACATAATCCCCCTTTCGTATTGCGATTGATTTATTATATCTGTTAGGAATGGATTCAAATATTATTCATCGAGTAGTTTGGTATCATTATGATTATTGTTATGAGATCTTTATAGTATGCTGCTGCTATTTTTATATCTTCTAGCGCCTTTAAGTCTGATATCAAATCCAATTCCTCGTTGGTGAGAATGTTTCTAGATAATATATTTAATTTACTAGTCAATATGATCTGTTCGATATCATCGATATGGTTCCTTAACCATAGTTCGTTTTTTATTTTTTCGGTATTGCTTGTTATTATTGAGTTTATGATCTCCTGTTGCTTGTTTATATGTCTTGTAATGTTCTGTACCTGAACTGCTATTTGTGAATTTATTACTATCTGTTTGTTAGATTCAGTGATTAGTACCGAGCTACTTTTTGATAAATTGTCCAGTTTCTGTCTAATCATTTTTTTCGTCCTCACTGTCCATTGTCCCTGCTATGATCTTGAGTCCTTTGCCCAATGCGTCAATCCACCCTCTTCTGGTCCTACTATGCGGTCTGAGCCCATTTATTTTTGCTTTAACAAATCGAAATTGTTTGTCAACGTTGAAAATGATGCGTCATTCCCATCTACCTGGTTCCTTACTGCTTCGATATTGTCTCTAATGTTTTCTCTGCTTATCTCGAACTCTGTTATGTTGATTACATGTAACACCTTCATATATTGCTTGATTATTGGTACTTCTCCTAATCTTATTGAAATGAACCCGTTGTTTTCATTGATGTTCTGCACCCCGATGTGTTGTGCCACTGCTACTGCCGGAATATTCACTTGTAAAACCCATTCCAACGTATTCTTCATTTTGTGTTCTGAAAGTAAACAGTTTCCCCACCATTAGTGTTTTCATTCCCTTTTTTTATAATATACCTCAATCTATTGTTTCTTTTGTAAGCAGTACACTTGTAAAATTTCTGTTTTATATGAAACCGTTTCATTATAACTCACTAAATCATTCTAATAATACTTACTTTTACGTTTTGCTCTAAGTTTTGTTTAATGTTCTAACACTTAATCTGTTTCTATTTCTCATTTTCATGAAACAATTTTAGTAAATGTTATGAATTTTCTTTGCTTTCCCCTTTATCGAAATCTCGGTAGTTACTGGGGTTTTTATTGCTAAAACTTCATACGATCCTATCCATATTGGTGAAAATTTATTCTTCCTTGCTTGATTCTTCATTAGTACCCTGTCCCCAATTTTAAATTCTACTGCATTTAAAGTATTATCATAATATTTTTTAGATACTTCTTTTGCACACTCCTGGTTCTGTCTTACCAGTTCGTGCGCTCTCTGAATTTGATATTTCATAACTTTTGAAGTATCCTCGGCATTATACATCGGACACTTTCGCCTTAAATTAGTTGGCATTTCTGAGTGAAACCCATATAAAGTTTTGAAAGGTGTTTGCCTTGTTGTAGTATGCGGTGTGTTATTGTGAACGTGCATCGCCGACGATAACCACTGATCCCAATTGAACCCTTATTCTTTGGCAAACCCTCTTAAATATTCTGCCAAAGGCCTATGACTTCTCTCTAGGGAACCATTTGCCTGCGGATGATACGGTGTAATATGTAACTTTTTAATACCTAACATTTTACATATATCTGAAAACACGCGTGAAATAAAATTTGAGCCGTTGTCTGTAATTAAAACCCTTGGTGTATTGTGGTGAGTTATAATTTCGTTAAAAAATACTTTCGATATCGTGCTTGCTTCGGCATCTGGTATCGCAACACATGCCATATACTTCGAAAAATCATCTTGAAACGTTAAAACCTTGTCAAATGGACGTGTTGGGGTATCTGTTAATACCATAGGCATTTTGGTGAGTCTATAACTTTTATTTATTTGACATTTGTTACATTTTTTCACATACTCCTTAATTTCTTACTGCATTCCCTTCCATTTGTATTGTTTTCTTATTCTAAAGTACGTTCTCAGCGCTCCCTGATGTCCTCCTAATGGCAAATTATGAAAATCCTTTAATATTCCCTCTATATCCTTCCTATCTGTTAGAATTTCTATGTATGATTGTCTTGTTGTTCTATCCCCTCATCCACTTCCGCTAGTGAATCCGTGTTTTTTTCAGTCTCTTCGGCTGCTTCTTTTTCTCTTGCTTTTGATCTGGTTTGAACTACAACTATGTCTTGGTTCTGCTGTGGTATTCTACTTAGTGCTTCCGCATTTAATTTCTTTTTACCTGGTTTATAAATTATTTCGAAATCATACTCGGACATCTTGCTAACTGTCTAAATCTTGCTAATCTTGACGTTTGATCCTTCAGATTTGCTATACCTTTCAATGGTTGATGAATTTTCTATAATAATTAGCTAAGCCTAAAAATGCCTGAACCTCCTTCCTATTTCTCGGTATTGGAATATCCTTCACGCATTTTAATTTTTGTGGATCTGGCAGCGCTCCTAATTCCGAACATTTGTGTCCCAGGTAAGCTATTTCTCTGCGAAGAAACTGACACTTTTCCGAATTCAATTTTAAGCTATTTTCTCTAAGTCTCTGGAATACTTGTGCTAATCTTTCTCCATTTTCCTGTAGATTTTTGCCATAAATTACCACATCATCTAAATAAACGAAACAATCTATTCCTTGTAATCCTGTTAGTATATTATGCATCAATCGCTGAAAAGTCGCTGCAGTTTCGGTTATCTGATGGTCCAAACTTCCGAATTTCTTTTCTACGTTTTCTTGATCTATTTTTATGATGTTAATCATCTGATGTCTGATTTTTTAACAACTTCATCATAAAATCATCGTTGTTTGAAAATTGTATTATCTTTCGTGACATTTGTTCTGTATACTGATTATCTAGTACATCAAACAATGAGTTGGCTATATTGCCAACAAAGTTTACAGCTCCTCGTCTTGATCTGATGGCCACAGGATGTTGTGCAAGCAATGCGTTATCTTGATCTATTTCAGAAATGGAATACTGAATTTGATTAATCAGCGATGAACAACTACTTTTTTGAATTATTTGACTACATAAATGCTGTAGAAGACCTGTGCCATTGTTTAACATATCAAATTCATTCCAATATTGATTTAAATCATAATAAACAATTAGATTCCATTCATCCGATATCAATTTCGAAGTACCCAAATTGTCAAAGTGTATTCCAGGTTGAGATGGAAACTGTGTAATGTTGATGGGTGTTCCGTTTGACCATGGTATTATGAGGCAGGTTACTAATAATGTCAACATTGATGTTGCGAATGAGTTGAGTTTCCTTTTTTTAGAGGCTGTATTATCATCATTTGCCAATGTGGTGTTATTTTTGTTTGTCTTGAAGTGTTGTACTGTCATATCATCATTAGCGATATTTGGTTTGTTCGGCTGTGTTGGATTACTATTGATAATCGTATTATCTTGCTCGCAAGGAAGTGGTGATAATCTGTTGATGGGTCGACGAATAATCCCTTTTGCAGTTTGGATGTCTGCAACACGTACAAGACCATCTTGACCTTTAATAGCCTTTATAATTCTACCCAAAGGCCATTTCATCACAGGTTTGCTGTCGTCCTGAATTATCACTATGGTATTTGGCTCAATATTGCTATAAGGTGCTTTCCATTTAGATCGACCTTGCAACTCGTGGAGATATTCCAACAACCATCTTCTCCAAAACTCGTCTTTAATGTAGTTAACAAGTTTCCATCGTGATAATAAGCCTCGTTGATTTATTTCTGCGTTTGGATGTATACTGGCTGTCAGAGGTTCTCCTATTAAAAAATGACCTGGGGTCAATGCCGTTAAATCATTTGGGTTGTCTGACATAGCAGTTAACGGTCTAGAATTCAAGATGGCTTCGATTTCTATTATTAACGTTTCCAATTCCTCGTAGGTAAGGGATGCAGTTTCGATGCTTCTGTGCATCAAATGCTTGGCTGACTTGACCGCAGCTTCCCAGAGTCCTCCAAAGTGGGGAGCTCTTGGCGGTATGAAGTGAAATTCCATCCTCCTTGTGCTACATTCATTTTGTATCATTTCTTTGGCCTTTTTTGAGAAAATGCTTTCAGCTAATACGTCTAATCGATTTCTTGCGCCAACAAAATTTGTGGCATTATCACAATATAAGTGGCTACAATGACCGCACCGTCCAATGAATCGTCTTAAGGCTGCCATGAATGCTTCTATTGATAGATTGCTTACTATTTCTAAATGTATTGCCTTAGTAGCAAAACAAATGAATAGTGCGACGTAGCTTTTCTGGGGTCGTTTTCCTCTGAGTCGATAATGAATCCAAATAGGCCCACAAAAATCTACACCGGCATTCACAAACGGTCGCGCTGGCTGTATCCTGCCTTCAGGTAAATTTCCCATTATTTGATTAAGCATCTTTGGCTTCGCTCTGGCGCACCGAATACAATGTTGAACAACTGATCGAGCAAGTATTTTTCCCTTGATGGGCCAGAACTGCTGCCTTGTTGTTGACAAAAGACCTTGTGGTCCAATATGTAAATTCTCTCGATGCAGAGCCTCCATTAGGAGTTTTGTGAATGGGTGTGAATATGGCAGAAGTGCTGGATGTTTGGCATCATAAGATAAGGTTGAGGCTTCTAGACGGCCTCCAACTCTTAATATTTCACAATTGTCCAGAAATGGTGTAAGCCCAAGAAGAGGACTCTTCATTGGTAATTGGGTTTTATTTTTTAAATGTTGTATTTCGTCCTTAAATTCTTCAGCTTGCATCAATTTAATGATGCTTTGAAGGGATCATTCTAGCTCTGCCGCTGTTAGATTTTCTGACTTCGGGCTATTTGACCTCCTTGTCACTTGTTTGAAGCGAAGCATATAGCTTATTATTCTTTGCAATCTTCTAAATGAGTTTCGATGATTTATTTGGTCAATGATATTAGATTCTGATTTCTTCTGTAGGGCAAGTAAGTTGATTGGTTCAACATTTGGTTCTTCACTTTGACTGCGTTGGATGATTGATTCGTTTTATAATTCTTCCTGTTGATTTTGAATAATGATTTGTTTTCTTTCCAATTCGGCACTTGAAGTTTTTTTAAATGGTGGTGGCCAAAGTGACTCGTTTCCATGCAAGAAGAGTGGGCCGTAGAACCAAATGTTGCATGAAATTAGTTTATCTGGTGATATGCCTCTTGACAAGATGTCGGCTGGATTTTCTTTACTACTTACATGCCGCCATTGGTGCATCACAGAATTATCTTGAATTGAAGCAATTCTATTTGCTACGAATGTATGGAAGTTTGTCGATGTAGAATTGATCCAATTTAATACTATTTCGGAATCTGACCACAAATAGACCTTTACATTTGTTAAATTTAATGCCGTCTTAATCCGTCTGGTAAATCCAGCTGCAAGTTTGGCGGCACAAAGTTCAAGCCGTGGAATTGTTAATTTTTTCAGTGGAGCTACGCGTGTCTTAGCGCACAGTATCATTCGCACAGTATACATTTTTTCAATGTCTGCCGTAAACACGAATCGTGGCATCCTGAATCGGAGTAATATTGTAAACAAATCTTCTTGTAGTGTCGGTCCTGCATGGAGAATATTGTTCAGTGATATGTTTGAAGATGTTTTCGATGACGCATCAAAAACCACTCTTAACTTAGTTGTGCTACTATTTGGTTTTAAAATGCAATGATGTGGTAAATAGTAATTGGGTGTTTGAACGGCATTGTCATTTACTTCTTTCATGTGGCCTAAAAACAAATACTCATCCATAAAATTAGTGTACTGCTCTCGTAAGTCATTGTTTTTACATAATCTTTTTTCGAGTGACAAGAATCGGCGTAAGGCAATGTCCTTAGACACTCCTAATTTATCTGCATTCTCGGTAAATGGAGGGCGAACGATGAATCGTCCGTCTCCTCGTCTCTGCACAGTATTATCAAAGTGAATTTCACATAGTTCTTCCTTTGGAGTCAGGATCGTCTTTATTTCATCTGCTTCTTCTATCTCCCAAAACCTTTTTATGGCTTCATTAAGAGACTCGTCTGTTGTTATCACATTACATGTAGACATAGGATGTTGTATTCCATCAATTTTTCCTGAGACATCCCATCCGAAAACCGTGTTTTGGAGAGTTGGCAAATTTTTACTTAGTTTTATTTGTCCAACACAAAATAGCTGATGATAAAATTCTGCTCCAATCAGTAAGTCAATAGGGCCTGGCGTGTAGAAATCTGGATCAGCAAGGTTAATGTTTTTAGGTATACGCCATGATGTAACTTCTATGTGGCAAGATGGTTGCATTGACGTAATTTGGGGGAGTACAAGAGCTTCCATTCTAGCAGAGTAATTATTTTCTCTTGATCCTAAAACGACGTTAACTCGACCTTCAATCTTCAAACGTCCATTTTCGATGCCTTGAATCATTGTAGAATTGCCTTTAGGGTGGAGTCCAAGTTTCTTTATAAGCTTGGTTGTTATTATGTTTACTTGTGATCCAGAGTCCAATAATGCACGGCATTCTACAAATTTTCCATTGCCAAGACCTAATTTGACCCTGGCTGTGCTCAGCATTACATAACTCGTGTGGCTGACATTATGAATTGTTGTTAATGACAACTTAGAATCCGTATCAGGGACTAAATGAGTAATTTTACTTGATTGTGGTTGATTCTGTTGGCCCTGTCCTGGTGGACCTCTTGATGTCTTCAGTGGTATATTGTTCAGGTGGACTAGACTGTTTTGTTTTCGCCCACATCTTGTGCAACCTCTTAGTGTGCATTGCTTACTACAGTGTCCACCCTTCATACAATTTACACATAATTTATTTCTTTGCACCAATTTTAATCGATCCTCTGGTGGTAGCTGTATGAATTCCTTGCATGCATAAAGTGAATGATTTTCATTGCAAGCTACACATCGAGCAAGTGTTGTTGTGAGCGTAGTCAACTGTTTTGAATTAGAGTAACCCTTTTGTTCAAATATTTTTTGGGTTTATCGCCTATTGCTTTTAGCGATTGAAAACGATTTTCCAAGAATTTTAAGAAAGACTGTATTGTCTGGATTTCTTTCGGATCGTCTAGTGATTGTTCATATAGAATGTGGGTTTGATTGTCCAACTTTTTTATCAATAAGTGTAACAATAGTGGATCCCAAGATGATATGTTCACGCCTAGGTTTTCCAGTGCCAACAATCCTTCTTGGGTCGTGTCATGCATATTTTTTAGATCAATCGCTGAGGCAATACTTGTGGAGTAATTAGGTTCTCCTACAATTTGTTGAATAAGGCTAGAAGACAAGAGTCGTTGGTTGTTGAATCTGTTCTGCAACACTTTCCATGCTGTCTCGTAATTCTCGCTGGATAAAGTGAGATGACGTATGAGTCTATCTGCTTCGCCACTTACATTCATCTTTAGGTACCAAAACTGTTGTATATTTGGCATCGCTTTTTTATGAACAATTTCGTTGAATAACTCTTAGAATTGGCGCCACGTAAGATAGTTACCATCAAATTTAGGTATAGAAATTCTTGGTAATTGCACTGGATTTTCGACTGAGATTGAGTCTGTTAAATTCGTTGCGTACTGGTTGGTTCGCTGTTTTGCTTGGATTGATAAATGGATTGTGTGCTCTTGAACTAAATCTTCCATCTCTAAATATTCATTAACATTATACCCTGATGTTTCTGGGTTTTCACAGGTTTCCCATATAGCGAAATTTGCATCTTCGCATTGTTGCCAGAGATGGTTTAATGTTTTTAATTTAACGTCGTAGTATTGAGCTGGTTGGATTTCGGTTGTTGTCGATAATGTTGCCAGGAATCGGCGAATTGAAATGAATATCAGAGATTGACGGCGTAGCAGTCTTATCATGTTATCATCGCGCACTTTTGTGTTTTTTTGTGAATCTTTTATTACACTTTCTGTTGGTATGGGATTTTCATTGCTAGCAACACTGGTCTTGCGTGCCGCCTTTTCTATTTCCTTCGAAAATAGTTCTTGGTATTCTTGTACTAAAAGCTTTATTTGATTGTAATATTCAGAGGTGAAATATTCATGGTCCAATGGTGGTTTATCGAGATCGCGAATTTGGTTATCAACTTCTTCGAATTTTGACCAGGCCTGGGCAAGGCGCTGTGCCCGATCTCGATAGTAGGTAATAGTTTTTCTTTCCGATGAGTCTTTTTTGAAATTCCTGATGAGCTGCTGTATTTCAGATCCAGTTCGATTTTGCTCCTGCATGAATTGGGTAAAGCTAGCCATGGCCTTGTTGATATGTATTCAACTATTTGAGTAGTCACTATGCGTTTCTTGAATCACTTTGGCGTGATCACGTCGGGGTCACCAAATGTTTTTGTTAAAGCGAGAAATTATTTTATTTCCCGCTGTGTGTCTAGGCGCATAAACCTGTACACACTTTTGTATTAAATTTGTTTTACAAAAGTTATGATTTTGTTTTTTTGTGCTCAAGCTCTTGGTACTTGTGCACAAATTTATTTTATATTTGTTTATGTTAAAGTTACGATTTTTCTATTTGGTGCCCAAGCTCTTGGTACTTGTGAACAACTGTTTAAATAAAACTTCCGATAATCACTTTTAAAAGACAACTGTCCCAATTTTATTAACATTTGGGTTTTTATAACAAAATATCAATTCAATTAAAAAATCTGAATGACATAAAAAAATACAATTACATACATATAATGACGAAAAAGAAATATTAACTAAATATACAATATATAATATACAACAAAAGCAAAACAAAAAGAAGTAGAATTAAAAAACTACAAAATCATTATTTTCACATTTTCAAGGCCAGATCGTTGACTCCACAAAATTACAGCTTGCAGTTTTCCGCAGTCAGCGATTCAAGGCCAAGTCAATGAACACAAAAAAAAAGCAATGTTGCTGTTTTAAGTGACGCTGGTGTTTGGAAAATATGACACCATAGTTTTTACGTTGCTGGTTGCATGGCTGGTGGCTGGTTACAGACATTCTCCCCCTCGTTGAACCTTGAGTTCAACAATCTGTATTTAGGCATTAACGGAGAAGTCCAAATTCTGAGATTGTCGTGGCAGTGGAACAGGCTGTTCAGTTGGTTGACGGCTGTTATGTGATCTCTTCATCTTCCATGCTAGAAGTGCTAGGAATGCCATGATGATAAGTGCGAGACCCAGCAGGATGTTATTCACGATAACATGATGAACATTATAGTTGTTGTCTGGTGCTGGAAGTTCTAATTTTCGAGAAGCCAGTTGATGCATTATGTCATTTAATTTTGATTGTTGGGTTTTGTAGTGTAGTAAATCGTTTTGTATGGGTTCAGCGTGTGCCGGTAGTTCAAAAGTGTTTTTGTCTCTCAGGACAGTGTATGAAGAACGTGTCCAACTAGTATATTCTTGATGGCCTCTGATGGTTAACAGCTCATGACTTATAGTGCATCCTGGAGGTACTGTTATTATTCCTGATCCGTCAATCGTAACTGAATAGGTAGTTTCGTTGCACACTGCGTTAAAGGTGGTCCTTTCTGTCAACGCATACATCCATTGGCTCACGTGTGATAAATGTATCCATGTAGGTCTGTTTGGTATTGGTTTTAATCTGCATTCAGTGTTTGACTTGTTGTTGAATATATTAAATTCACATGTATCCCCTTTTATTTCTCTTGAGAATATTGGCTGGACTTGGTTACACAAAAACTCTGTTTCTTCAATTTTGCTGCATGCTGCTACCTCATTTTCGGTCATTGGATAAAATTTATCTCGATGTAGATTTATGGCAAGGAATTTCGTGGAAGTTTCTATGGAGACGCGGGTATTATTGACTGTGGTTGGCACGGGCAATAATTTGAAAATCTCGAACTTGTCCTGAAAAACTAACGGCAGTTTAAGCCTGAATATTGCATGGTTATTTATGATTGTTCCTTCAGCAGATATTAGTTTAGATATATTTGAATTATGTTTTCGGCTGGAAGGCGAGATGTTTGTGGCAGGTGAATCTTGATGTTTGCGATTTCTTGTCGCAATTGCTGTGGAGATAGTAGAAGGTGGCTTACTTTTCCATGATGAGTATCGGTGATAACATCAATAATAGATGATTGGATGCGCTGAAGTTTCGTTGTTATCATAGTTAAATGCATTGCCCATGATAAAAACAATTGTTGTTTTCTGTGTTGAAATAGCTCTTCAGTTTGATTGTTTATTCGGTTTATTGCTTCGGTTATCTGATGGTCCAAACTTCCGAATTTCTTTTCTACGTTTTCTTGATCTGTTTTTATGATGTTAATCGTAGAGTTTATAATTGATGTCTGGTTTTTTCATTCATCATAAAATCATCGTTGTTTGAAAATTGTATTATCTTTCTTGACATTTCTTCTGCATACTGATTATCTAGTACACCAAACAATGAGTTGGCTATATTGCCAACAAAATTTACAGCTCCTCGTCTTGATCTGATGGCCACAGGACGTTGTGCAAGCAATGCGTTATCTTGATCTATTTCAGAAATGGAATACTGAATTTGATTAATCAGCGATGAACAACTACTTTTTTGAATTATTTGACTACATAAATGCTGTAGAAGACCTGTGCCATTGTTTAACATATCAAATTCATTCCAATATTGATTTAAATCATAATAAACAATTAGATTCCATTCATCCGATATCAATTTCGAAGTACCCAAATTGTCAAAGTGTATTCCTGTCTATACTGCCTATACTGGCTGTCAGAGGTTCTCCTATTAAAAAATGACCTGGGGTCAATGCCGTTAAATCATTTGGGTTGTCTGACATAGCAGTTAACGGTCTAGAATTCAAGATGGCTTCGATTTCTATTATTAACGTTTCCAATTCCTCGTAGGTAAGGGATGCAGTTTCGATGCTTCTGTGCATCAAATGCTTGGCTGACTTGACCGCAGCTTCCCAGAGTCCTCCAAAGTGGGGAGCTCTTGGCGGTATGAAGTGAAATTCCATCCTCCTTGTGCTACATTCATTTTGTATCATTTCTTTGGCCTTTTTTGAGAAAATGCTTTCAGCTAATTCGTCTAATCGATTTCTTGCGCCAACAAAATTTGTGGCATAATCACAATATAAGTGGCTACAATGACCGCGCCGTCCAATGAATCGTCTTAAGGCTGCCATGAATGCTTCTGTTGATAGATCGCTTACTATTTCTAAATGTATTGCCTTAGTAGCAAAACAGATGAATAGTGCGTCGTAGCTTTTCTGGGGTCGTTTTCCTCTGAGTCGATAATGAATCTATACCGGCATTCACAAACAGTCGCGCTGGCTGTATCCTGCCTTCAGGTAAATTTCCCATTATTTGATTAAGCATCTTTGGCTTCGCTCTGGCGCACCGTATGCAATGTTGAACAACTGATCGAGCAAGTATTTTTCCCTTGATGGGCCAGAACTGTTGTCTTGTTGTTGACAAAAGACCTTGTGGTCCAATATGTAAATTCTCTCAATGCAGAGCCTCCATTAGAAGTTTTGTTAATGGGTGTGAATATGGTAGAAGTGCTGGATGTTTGGCATCATAAGATAAGGTTGAGGCTTCTAGACGGCCTCCAACTCTTAATATTTCACAATTGTCCAGAAATGGTGTAAGCCCAAGAAGAGGACTCTTCATTGGTAATTGGGTTTTATTTTTTTAATGTTGTATTTCGTCCTTAAATTCTTCAGCTTGCATCAACTTAATGATGCTTTGAAGGGATCGTTCTAGCTCTGCCGCTGTTAGATTTTCTGAATTCGGGCTATTTGACCTCCTTGTCACTTGATTGAAGCAAGGCATATAGCTTATTATTCTTTGCAATCTTCTAAATGAATTTCGATGATTTATTTGGTCAATGATATTACATTCTGATTTCTTCTGTAGGGCAGGTAAGTTGATTGGTTCAACGAGTGGTTCTTCACTTTGACTGCGTTGGATGATTGATTCGTTTTATAATTCTTCCTGTTGATTTTGAATAATGATTTGTTTTCTTTCCAATTCGGCACTTGAAGTTTTTTTAAATGGTGGTAGCCAAAGTGACTCGTTTTCATGCAAGAAGAGTGGGCCGTAGAACCAAATGTTGCATGAAATTAGTTTATATGGTTATATGCCTCTTGACAAGATATCGGCTGGATTTTCTTTACTACTTGCATGCCGCCATTGGTGCGCCACAGAATTATCTTGAATTGAAGCAGTTCTATTTGCTACGAATGTATGGAAGTTTGTCGATGTAGAATTGATCCAATTTAATACTATTTCGGAATCTGACCACAAATAGACCTTTACATTTGTTAAATTTAATGCCGTCTTAATCCGTCTGGTAAATCCAGCTGCAAGTTTGGCGGCACAAAGTTCGAGCCGTGGAATTGTTAATTTTTTCAGTGGAGCTACGCGTGTCTTAGCGCACAGTATTCTCGTTATTACTATTCCACTTTGATTGATAGCTCGGATGTAGACTGCGGTTCTGTAAGCTTTCTCAGAGGCATCCGCAAATGCATGCAGTTGCACCTCTTTAGGAATATCACGTGCATAGACACGGTGTGGAATGTGAATTTCATTGAGTGCATTCATATCTTCACGAAATTTAATCCATCGATTATGCATTTCCAGCGGAAGAGCGGCATCCCATTCTAATTAAAGTTGCCACAACTGCTGCAAGAAGATTTTTTGCGGTTATCACAATGGGTGCCATTATTCCCAATGGGTCGAAAAGCCGAGCTATGTCAGAGGCCACTATCCTTTTAGTTACCTTGCAGTTTTCTACCTGGTGGCACTTGATACGAAATACATCAGCTTTTGGAAGCCAAAGTAGGCCGAACGCCTTAATCTGGCTCTCTTCATCTCTGTTGAAGTCTAATTATATTTCTTCGTCCTCTGGAGCTATGTCTTCCAATAATTTCTGATGATGTACGCACCATTTTCTCAACTTGAACCCTGCTGTATCCAGTAATGAACTAATTTGTTGTTGATAGTCCTTGGCGGTTAAAGACTGTTTGAACCTGCCATGCAGTCATCGACATAAAAATTTTGTTTTAATATATTTGCACCGAGTGGATATTGTGTGCTTCTCTGATCCGCTAGCCTTTGTAAGCATTTGATTGCTAAATGTATGTTACGGTTGCCAATCGGTATGTTTTCAGGGGCTTATTTGGATTATTCCTCCAGAATATGAGTTGGAAATGCTGGTCTTCATTGTGAACTAAGATTTTGCGATACATTTTTTCAATGTCTGCCGTAAACACGAATCGTGGCATCCTGAATCGGAGTAATATTGTAAATAAATCTTCTGGTAGTGTCGGTCCTGCATGAAGAATATTGTTCAGTGATATGTTTGAAGATGTTTTCGATGACGCATCAAGAACCACTCTTAACTTAGTTGTGCTACTATTAGGTTTTAAAATGCAATGATGTGGTAAATTGAGTGTTTGAACGGCATTGTCATTTACTTCCTTCATGTGGCCTAAAACCAAATACTCATCCATAAAATTAGTGTACTGCTCTCGTAAGTCATTGTTTTTACATAATCTTTTTTCGAGTGACAAGAATCGGCGTAAGGCAATATCCTTAGACACTCCTAATTTATCTGAATTCTCGGTAAATGGAAGGCGAACGATGAATCGTCCGTCTCCTCGTCTCTGCACAGTATAAAGTGAATTTCACATAGTTCTTCCTTTGGAGTCAAGGTTGTCTTTATTTCATCTGCTTCTTCTATCTCAAAAAAAACCTTTTTATGGCTTCATTAAGAGACTCGTCTGTTGTTATCACATTACATGTAGACATAGGATGTTGTATCCCATCAATTATTCCTGAGACTACCCATCCGAAAACCGTGTTTTGGAGATTTTAATTTTATTTGTCCAACAAAAAATAGCTGATGATAAAATTCTGCTCCAACCAGTAAGTCAATAGGGCCTGGAGCGTAGAAATATGGATCAGCAAGGTTAATGTTTTTAGGTATACGCCATGATGCAACTTCTATGTGACAAGATGGTTGCATTGACGTAATTTGGGGGAGTACAAGGGCTTCCATTCTAGTAGAGTAATTATTTTCTCTTGATCCTAAAACGACATTAACTCGACCTTCAATCTTCAAACGTCCATTTTCGATGCCTTGAATCATTGTAGAATTGCCTTTAAGGTGGAGTCCAAGTTTCTTTATAAACTTGGTTTTTATTATGTTTACTTGTGATCCAGAGTCCAATAATGCACGGCACTCTACAAATTTTCCATTGCCAAGACCTAATTTGACCCTGGCTGTGCTCAGCATTACATAACTCGTGTGGCTGACATTATGAATTGTTGTTAATGACAACTTAGAGTCCGTATGAGTAATTTTACTTGATTGTGGTTGATTCTGTTGGCCTTGTCCTGGTGGACCTCTTGATGTCTTCAGTGGTACATTGTTCAGGTGGACTAGACTGTTATGTTTTCACCCACATCTTGTGCAACCTCTTAGTGTGCATTGCTTACTACAGTGTCCACCCTTCATACAATTTACACATAATTTATTTCTTTGCACCAATTTTAATCGATCCTCTGGTGGTAGCTGTATGAATTCCTTGCATGCATAAAGTGGATGATTTACACATCGAGCAAGTGTTGTTGTGAGCGTAGTCAATTGTTTTGAGTTAGAGTAACCTTTTTGTTCAAATATTTTTTTGGGTTTTTTCGCCTATTGCTTCTAGCGATTGAAAACGATTTTCAAGAATTTTAAGAAAGACTGTATTGTCTTGATTTCTTTCGGATCCATTTGTGATTGTTCATATAGAGTGTGGGTTTGACTGTCCAACTATTTTATCAATAAGTGTAACAATAGTGGGTCCCAAGATGATATGTTCACGCCTAGATTTTCCAGTGCCAACAATCCTTCTTGGGTCGTGTTATGCATATTTTTTAGATCAATCGCTGATGCAATCCTTGTGGAGTAATTAGGTTCTCCTACAATTTGTTGAATAAGGCTAGAAGACAAGAGTCGTTGGTTGTTGAATCTGTTCTGCAACACTTTCCATGCTGTCTCGTAATTCTCGCTGGATAAAGTGAGATGACGTATGAGTCTATCTGCTCGCCACTTACATTCATCTTTAGGTACCAAAACTATTGTATATTTGGCATCGCTTTTTTATGAACAATTTCGTTGAATAACTCTTAGAATTGGCGCCACGTAAGATAGTTACCATCAAATTTAGGTATAGAGATTCTTAGTAATTGCACTGGATTTTCGACTGAGATTGAGTCTGTTAAATTCGTTGCGTACTGGTTGGTTCGCTGTTTTGCTTGGATTGATAAATGGATTGTATGCTCTTGAACTAAATCTTCCATCTCTAAATATTCATAACCATTATACCCTGATGTTTCTGGGTTTTCACAGGTTTCCCATATAGCGAAATTTGCATCTTCGCATTGTTACCAGAGATGGTTTAATGTATTTAATTTGACGTCGTAGTAATTTTGAATGTTTTTTGAAGATCAGTTTGACAAGTTACTTTCAATATGTTGAGTAGGCTTACTGATCAATTATTTTCTATGCAATTAAATTAAAAATTTAATCCATCATTTTTCCCGACGTTTCGTTGATTATTTGTCAACTTCCTCAGGGGATCTTTTTATTAAAAACGAAAACAACAACAATATAAAAATTTTTTATAAAACTTAAACATTTTAATATTAAACATTTTAAATTTAAAAATAGTAACAAAAGTCGTAGTATTGAGCTGGTTGGATTTCGGTTGTTGTCGATAATGTTGCCATGAATCGGCGAATTGAAATGAATATTAGAGATTGCCGGCGTAGCAGTCTTATTATGTTATCATAGCGCACTTCTGTGTTTTCTTGTGAATCTTTTATTACACTTTCTGATGGTATGGGATTTTCATTGCTAGCATCAATGGTTTTGCGTGCCACCTTTTCTATTTCCTTCGAAAATAGTTCTTGGTATTTTTGTACTAAAATCTTTATTTGATTGTAATATTCAGAGGTGAAATATTCATGGTCCAATGGTGGTTTATCGAGATCGCGAATTTGGTTATCAACTTCTTCGAATTTTGACCAGGCCTGGGCAAGGCGCTGTGCCCGATCTCGATAGTAGGTAATTGTTTTTCTTTCCGATGAGTCTTTTTTGAAATTCCTGATGAGCTGCTGTATTTCAGTTCCAGTTCGATTTTGCTCCTGCATGAATTGGGTAAAGCTAGCCATGGCCTTGTTGATATGTATTCAACTATTTGAGTAGTCACTATGAGTTTCTTGAATCACTTTGGCGTGATCACGTCGGGGTCACCAAATGTTTTTGTTAAAGCGAGAAATTATTTTATTTCCCGCTGTGTGTCTAGGCGCATAAACCTATACACTCTTTTGTATTGAATTTGTTTTACAAAAGTTTGTTTTTTGTGCTCAATCTCTTGGTACTTGTGCACAAATTTATTTTATATTTGTTTATGGCCGCATTCAGCGCAGACAACTGTTGTGAACTGTAATGGTAGCGCTACCTTAGTTCACGATGTTTTTCTCTGAATGTGTTGCTACTCTACACGTCAGAAGTTAGATTCAATTTAATTTTTATGTAAATTTAAATCAATTGCAAAGGTTTCTCACTTAAATTTGCTGCGTTCTTTCTGCGTTTATTAATTTAACAGCGTCAGTAACAGCATCTGACAGTTAAGCAAACAGTTGTGTACATGTAACATAGAATTTGTTCGCTCGATTAAAAGGCGTTCGATACTTTATAAGTTTTAGTTAGCGCTACCAAATTTGTACCATTCAGCGAATTTTTACACAACAGTTGCCAACTGATGTATGCGCTGAATGCGGCCAATGTTAAAGTTACGATTTTTTATTTTGTGCCCAAGCTCTTGTTACTTGTGCACAACTGTTTAAATAAAACTTCCGATAATCACTTTTAAGAGACAACTGTCCCAATTTTATTTACATTGGGGTTTTTATAACAAAAAATCAATTCAATTAAAAAATCATAATGACACATAAAAAATACAAATATATACATATAAGTACGAAAAATAAATATTAACTAAATATACATAATATAATATACAACAAAAGCAAAACAAAAAGAAGTAGAATTAAAAACTACAAAATCATTATTTTCACATTTTCAAGGCCAGATCGTTGACTCCACAAAATTACAGCTTACAGTTTTCCGCAGTCAGCGATTCAAGGCCAAGTCAATGAACACAAAAAAGCAATGTTGCTGTTTTAAGTGTCACTGGTTTTTGGAAAATATGACACCATAGTTTTTATGTTGCTAGTCTGTAACCAGCCACCGCCTTTGTGCATTCTTTGGATTGGTGGTTTCCGTGGCATCTATAGCATGTTTCTTCAGTTTTACATTTACCCGCCTTGTAAACTGAATGATAGTTTTACATCCTTGGCACTTAAAACATTGGATTATATCGGTCCCATCAAATATTCTACATTTTTCCCATCCAATGTTTAATTTTTGTGCTGTCTTAATCTTTGTGTATGTTTCTTTATATACTTTAATTTTAACATTATAAATTATTTCACTATTTCTTTTAAATTCATAATATTACTCTATTTTAATTTTATTTTCTTGCAATTGTTGATTTTGTTTCTTTATTTTGTCTATCAATTCGCTTTCTGTATATTTAAACGACATATATGTTATTATTACCGACATATCATTTTCGTTTGGGGCTTTTATCTAATATGTTTCACCCATTTTATTTTTAATAGCATTTTTTATTTTTTGTCTTTCCTCATAATTTTCACTTTGTATTATAATGTTCCATTGCTTCTGTTCTCAATGTTTGTTATATTTAGGTTAACTGGATCTACCTTGCTGTTTAAATCCTCTTTGTTTTTCTTATTTCGTGATTTTCTTTACGTTTTAATATTAATGGAACTTGTTTTATTAAATCTGGCAATATTATATTTTTTTTTACAGTATCAGCAAATGACATTTTGTTCTGTTTGTCATTTGTTTCTTTCGCGTAATATTGGTCAAGACCTGAACATTTATCCGCACAATGATACAATTTGCCACATATTCCCGCACATATTATGCCTGTTTCACCTCTGATAGTTCTCTTGCATTTATGGCATTCATCCATTGCAGAGTCAGTCATCAATTTTAATTTTCCTGTTTTGCGTTAAAAATATAAGTTTTGTATTAAAATTTTGTTTTTATATAAAGATATTTGATTTATCTATATGTATTTATAGTTTTTTTCCTTTTTCATTAGATAAATAATTTATTTCACGAAATTCACAGGGCTTTCTTTAGGTTACAACGTTTGGAACTTCGTGTTTTTGCCTGTTGTCACTCTGCACACTTTGACCAGGTTTATATGAAATTATATGAAGCCAGTTTTGTTGTACTGGTGCCTGTAAGCAAACCTGCCTGTCTGCATTTTAGTTTGACAAAGAATGAGAAGATTGTTCTCAATTGAGAACATTAAAATTTAAAATAGTTTAGTAAGAGGCTTACAGAAGATTTGTTCCTATTTTAAAATTCTTTCATTTGTGAAGCTGTTACACGAGGTTTTTTCGTTATTGAAAATTTATGTTAACTTTCTTAATTAAAACGCATTTCGGTCGTGTTAAAACAACAAAGATAATGTAGCACAAGTGGGTGCAGTGTTTAAATTTTCGTGTAACTGCTCGTAAAAAGTCAAGTTTAATCAGACCAAAAGCTACCAGACTGCTTGTTTTTTATGATAATAATTAATAACATAAGTAAAAAAAAATAAAAGAGAATTTGTCTACATAAAATTGCCCCTATTGAAAGTGCAGACACAGAAAAAAGTTTGCAAAACAACAACTTTGAAACTTAATTTTAAACTAACGTCGCTGCGACAAGTAATAGTGTCGTAAGGCAAGGAATACACTAGGAATTCAACAACAATAAGATCAGCAACAACGACATGATTTATGCGACATCAAATAGAGCCTTCTCATCGTTCATCGTCTGAAATCGATTACTCTAGTCGCTCGATATACGCGGGTTAGCAGCGGTAGCAGCAGCACAAGCGACGCCAGCATCATTGTAGAAGGAACGTGGCTGACTTAAGAGTAATACGTCATCGCCATCGTTTCTGGCTGCCTTCAGACTGCAGTCGTTTGGTCGTAGGTAAAACTACAAAAAATCTAAAAACTGTCTATATGCGTGAGTATGCGTGTGCGTCTTTTCGTGTTCCTCTTGGGCAGTTGTTCGGTTTGTTTGTTGTTCATTCCTGATGTTGCAGAGCATAATAAAAAAAAGAGACAAACATATAGAATAAAAAAGAAAAACCTCAAAGCTTCTGATTCAGCAAAACAAGAAAGAAAAGAAAGGGAAAAAATAACATCAACTGGATATAAGCATGATGAACATATCCGAAATAACGATAGCAACCGAAAAGCAAAACAGCAAGTGGTGAACTCGGAGTGTTCGGTTGAGTCCCCATTCGGAGTTCAACAGTAATGCGGTGGCACATTTAGTGCAGATTAAAAGAAAGAAGTAAACAAGATTGTTAATATAGCTACAAGAACAACCAAAAACCACGCTGTCTATGTGCGTGAGTATGTGTGTGCTCCCATAGGATATTTTTTTCTGTTTGTAAGATGTGTGTCGGTTGTTCGTCCTGCCGCGGTACATGAAAAAAGGGGTTTAATAGTGACAGAAAAAAATGAACGGAATAAAATCAACCACATTTCGTTGCTTATAAGATAAGCATAACATAAACATTAAGTAAGAATATAAAATATAAATTAGAATATTTGTAAGTAAAGGAGAAAAAGGAAAAAATGTATTTAAGAAAGAAAAAAAACATAAGAATGAATATAGGTAGATTAACAAGAAATGTTTTAGACTGAAAAAAAGTAATAAAGGGAAAAGAATATATACGAACTAAAAATGAAGAATAAAGACACGGATAAAGAACGAGAATGCAAACAGAACTTTGAATACACTGTAAAATAAAATTAAAGAAAGAACAAGAACGGTGAGTGTGTAACTAAAAGTGGTGTAGAAATAACAACAAATAAGAAAATTTCCAGCAAATAGATGAACTGAAAAAACTAAATTGATCTGTGAAAAAAATAAGATAGAAAAAGTAAGTAAGTGTAAGAAGCCGAAAAGAAAAATAAAGTTGACATTAGTAAAAACTGAAAGAAGTAAAAGAGTGAAATCCGAAAAAAATAAAATTTGAAATTAAGATAAGGTAAGATAGTAACAAACTAAAAAATGAAAATAGCTGAAATACACAAAAAATAAAGTTTAAATAAAATAGAAAAATTATACTCAAAACTGAAACAAATATAAAGGAGAAAATTGAAGAAAAACAAAACGAATAATTGAAAACTAAAAAAAAAGAAACGTAATCCACTGACTGAATACACTGAAAAAGAATACTAAATAATGAACAAGAAGAGTGAGTGTTAAGAATAAAAAAAGTGTAGAAAAAAACTTAATAGAAAAAGCTGAAAGAAAATTCTAATAAGAAAAAATTTATAATAACAAGAAAAGTATACCCGTTTTATAAAAACAAAACAGAGTGTAAAATGAAAAAAAATCTAATGACAATAGAATTCACAAAAGAAAAAACCTGAAAAAATATACTGTTGGCAGCAGCAGCAATTGAGCACCTAGTCCATAACAATGTCACCGACCTCAAATTCGTCGATATCTAATAGGTCCTGGACAGAAACGATTCCGTCGATACCGTAAGTAAACTTTAGGTCGGCACTGTTTAGGTCTTAAAGGAAAGTCGGTAGATGGAATTTTGAATCATGTCAGTGTAAGAAGCGACATTTTATGAATTTGTTTTATTATGCTACTTTAAGTTATTACTTAATATTGTAAGTTTATTCTCTATTTAATTCTAGCTAGAGATATTCAAGTAAAAAAAATTTTTGACTCTGGTATCATGACCAAATGATATTCTTTTTAACTTTTCGTTTTGATTAAGTCTTTTTATACCTTTAAGTTTCTTTTAAATGCAAACGAAACTGAAATTACATAAATGGCGACAAGAATTACGGAAATAAAAACAAATCAAAAATTACTTGAACTAAAAACAAAATCAAGATTTCACGTATTACAAATAATCTAAAACTACATAAATTAAAACAAAACAAAAACTGCGTGAATTAAAAGCAAGCTAAAATTGCATAAATGACAACACAACTTCAATCAGATAACTTAAAGCAACACTTAAATTATTGGAATTAAAATCAAGCTAAACTGATATAGAAAAATAAAAAAAAATAAATGAAAAAATTATTTTTTTACGATTTAAAATACATGAAGTAGAGTCATACTAAGATTAATGTAAAGAAATTTTAATAACATAGTCTTTCACTGGTCGGGATTAAAATAGGAGCATTTCAAATGTATATGTGATTGATACATATCGACAGGCTAAATCCAAATATGTAATCAGAATTTATCTACCACGTCTTGTTTTGATGCTATAAGCAACTTTTTTCAGTGCAATTGTTTACATTTTGATACTGACAGCGGCATTTGTTGACATGTTGACAAATAATAAAATAAAATATTCTGATGTTCCTTCGGCCTAAAGGCCTATTCCTCTGTAAACTAACAAATTTTGCACTGCACTTGCTTGTGCTGCTGGTGGTGGCACTTGGAGGACGTTCGTCAGCAAAGAAAGCCAATTTAACTTTGCTGCTTTTGCTGATACACCGGGAGATCGTTAGCCCACACACACGCACACACAAACTCAAGCACTTTCGTTTTTTGTATTTTTATTATTTTGTTATT
This sequence comes from Dichetophora obliterata, assembly GCA_963920525.1. NCBI lineage: Eukaryota > Metazoa > Arthropoda > Insecta > Diptera > Sciomyzidae > Dichetophora > Dichetophora obliterata. The sequence goes on from OY986437.1 coordinate 137,184,424, forward strand.
TCTTAAGTTCTTTAAAGCTTACAATATTACAAGCTTACGAAATAAGTAGCAAGTACAAGCACTCGAGCTAAATATGTCACAAATTGAATAAAATGCAAATTAAATAAAATATTTGCGCTAAAACACGACCGAAATGAGAAACGTCAAAATTTGTTATTGTCAAAATTTCATCGTCCATTTGACATAGCAAAAAAGACAAATTTATTTCAACACACACAAATTTTATTCAACTTGATATTTTCTATCCTACCAAGACTGAAAATTTTCCTTTTAACACACAGCCAAAATGCATAGAGTAATGTCAAATACGCAACATCGTGAATACCCCTAATATGCAATTACTTCAATTTGGTTATCAAACAGCTTACACGTTTTCAACTTTGACAGCAGACACATTCTTAAATCTGACAGCTGCAATTTTATTTTCAAATTTGACATCTGACAACCTTTCAACTCGGAAAGCTGACACCCTTTCAAACTTGACAGCTGACATATTTTCAGATTTGGCAGCTGGCACATTTTCAGATCTGACAGTTTTCATTTTTAATTTAGACCACCTTTTTCCAACCTGAGTGAATTGCTTCTAAAGTCATGCCTTGGTGTCTTCAGTCAGTTTATCGCAACCATTGATGTCAACGTGGGCGAGACCTGCATATAGTTTTCTTAACAGCAATTCAAATGTAATGTTTGCCAAGTGCTTACAGAATACGGCAAATCTCACTGAATTTGGTGGAAAGGAACAATACATGTGAGTGCTCAATCTCTTTATACTCAAAAACAAAGAACTCACAATTAGGTTTCTATATCAGCTGTCGTGAGTTGCCGATCCAAATCCGCCACCGGAGCAGAATACAAATCATACCTTCGCTTAGCTAAAAACTAGTTTCTTTAGCCGCCGTAGGTGCGTACAAGTTTTTCTATGAGAACTGTCATATTCTCTGTTACTGTGTGCAAGCATTGAGGTTAAAGCCAAAGTAATAAAATTTGGACAAATCTGTGTTAGATAATAGCTGTGTTTTTACCAAGCGAGTAGTCAAAAAACGACTGCTAAGTCGCTTACGAATATTTTTTAAACTTGGCATCATTGCCTGATGTGTCAGAAATGTAAAAAAGAATATAAACAAAACAAATCAGAAGTTTGAAATTAAATTTTTAAGTTTTCGCAATGGAAAACGCAGACATTGCAATGGTAAATATATTTAAATATGTATAGAAGAAAATAATACATTTCTGCATCCTTTAGGTTGCATATTGTTTAATGGAGAGCGACATTGGCTTGCGTCAACAAAAAGAGCTGCAAGAAGCTGAAGATCTTATAAACGCAACATTTACCGCATAAGTGTTTTAACAATTCTTATTGTGAGTGCATGTGTACTGCACAATATATGTGTTATTAAAGACAATATGTGCAACTTTATTATACCGCAATGAGCTTTTCAATTATTTATTAGATCAAAATATTTAAATTTTCAATTCATTTTCATTTCATTTTCGTTTCATTTTCATTTAATTTTCAATACTGAATTTTGATATTAATCTCAATCTCAATATTAAACTTAATCTTAATCTTTGTTTATTTAATTAATAAATAATAGTTCTTTCAACAAAATTAAAATTTTTTTATTACAGTAATTATTGCAAGTAATTAAGAGCTAAAATAAAATTTACAGTAATAATAAAATACTAAATAATTCATAAACAATTAAAAAAAAAGTTTGTTTTTAAACCGATAACAAAACAATTAAAAGCTATTAAAATTTGATGACGGTTTAAACTTGTCGTCAAGTCCTTATGTTGCATGCTACGTACAACCCTTGCATAGCATAGCAAGCTTACCGCTGAAATTACTGAAAAATGGAAAGCTGATAACTAGAGAACTAGACTAATTTATTCCTCAGTTTTCCCTGAATTAATGTTAGTTTCTTCTTTATTGATAAAAAGAGGTGCAGCTCCGTTTCACTTTTGATTCCCCCTAGTAATGGAAGGTTTAACGTGAGCAAACTCTATCGTACTGAAATCATCTAGAAATAATTTTTAATTGACAGTCCACTTCAGTACAACATATTGTATTAAATCTTTGTACTGATTTAAAGTGGCTTTATTGAACAGTTTAATTAAATTTATGAAGTGGATTGCCGATTTAAAATTACTTCTAGAAGCTCTACTTATCGTTTTTCAGTTTCAGCTTCTTTTTCTTACTTTTCTTTGAGGAATTGGCGCATTTTTTTCAACAATTCCATACGCTGAGCTTCTCTTGCTCTAGCTTTGTAAGTATATTTCTCACATTGAACACCTCTTACGCTTTGCTGAAGTTTCTGTTGCTGCTACCGGAGTTGAAAGGTTTGACGACATGTCTTCTACGTCTGGGCTTTGCGTTATTTGGGTTTCTCTTATAACTTCGATAGGAGCTGCATCAACATGGACAGCTACGGTGAGTATAAATAAGGTGATTTCGACAACATCACGGCTGCCTATTGATTGGCACTAACCAACGTACCGTTTAAATAAAAAGTGGTTAGGTAGAGTAGCTAGGTAGACGGTAGTTTGTCGCTCAGCGACTAAAGAACCTGCAAGTATCCTTAGTGGAGGATACAACAAAATGGCGCAGCCGGTAGGATCCTTCTGTTCGCAGGAACAGTAAGGATGTTCTGTTCCTACGAACAGAAAGAATATTTTTGGAAAAACAAAAGGGGGAAGAGGATTTTTTTAATAATCGGAAGGATCCTGCTGTTATAGGAACAGCAATGATGTTACAGGAACAATTTTTATTAGATCCTTCTGTTACAGGAACAGCAAGGGTAGTTTAAAAAAATGGATATAAAAAGTAACAGGATTCTTGCTGTTATAGAAACAGTAAGGACATTGGTTATTTTGCAGGGATTCAAAGTGATCGGTGAGATCTTGTTGTTACAGGAAGAAGAAGGACAGTTTGAAATGAAAATTTTTTATGGAATTTAAATGTTTGATAGGATCCTTATTGTTACAGGAACAATAAGGATAATTTTTTTAAGTTCTGTAAAGTTTTAAAATAATGAATTTTTTTTTATAGGACATTTTTAAAAAAATGTTTTGTGTTTTAAATAATGAGAAAGGATTTATGACGATAAACTATGGAGCTAAACCGTTGGGTATATTGAAAAAAAATTTTGTTGGGCAAAATGTTAGTCTTTGGCATAAAATTCTGTGGGACTTTTATTTTTGTGGCAGTAGGACTGACATGGGACCTGCTGGAAATATATTATTGATGGCGGATCCATTTTCCACCACCTCTCGGAAAGAGAATGGTAGGAATATTTTCTTTTGCATATAAAAGTTAAAGTTGCCTTTGAAGCCTTTTTAGGAATTCAATTTTTGGGAAATTTTTTTAAAGATAACACATATTGTCAACAACAACTTTTTTGGATTCACTAAGCAACAATCATGAGGAATGTACCAGCAGAATTTTTGAAGACCATACTGGTAAACCAAACCAAGCAGATTTTATGGGAAAATAGAAAAGGAACTAAATCACCGTAGAAGATTTATCAACAGAGCAGAGAACCAGTCAGCGTCAAGGAAGTCCAAAGCGGCATGAATTTTAAAATTTGTAATAAAATAAAGACAATAAAAAGAAGAATCTTTTAAATATAGTTAAGAATGTTTGTATTACAAAAGTCAACTAATGTATGGTTAAGATATGGGAAAAACCTAAAATAAATAGGATTTAAAATGTGTTTTGTAAGCTTTAAATTTTTATTTGTTCATGTACTTCATGGCAGGAGCAGAATTCGTATTTTTATTGAGAACTATCACAAGGAGTGTTAGAGTTAATTTATCTGAAGCAAGACAGAAGATAGAACAGGATTAAATTTTGGAAAACGTACTGTTTAAACGACCCACCTGTTACTGTTTACTGACCCACCGGCAGAAGCATATAGGCTTATCTAGGGATGCGACCTGGCTGCAATAGCAATTAAGAAAGTAGATATCCCAATTTTCATTGAGTGCATAAAGCTCCGGTTGCACGGGGACGCTTTCGAACTATGTAGGAGCCGACAATTTGACAATATGGAGGATATTATCGTATTGATTGAGACAAATTATCTAGAGCCAACCACATTCGATTCGATAATTATCGAATTATCTAATTGTGAACAAGATCTCGGGGAAAAATAGTTGCGTTTATACGAAGACTAGGTTCAATAGAAGCTAGAGGGAGAGATTGCATAGGGGAGGACAAATTACTCCTCAAACAATTAAATATTCCCGTAGTTACAGCATTTAAGGTCGGTATATCGGATCCCGAGATAAGAACAGTAGTGTTATCATTGTCAGGGAATAACTTATCAGAGTTGGTAAAAAAAGCTTCAGTTGTAGAATTTATGTTGAAGGACAGAAGCAGGAATGGGCCAGGATGACATTCTCTGCGTCAAACTTGTACGATACTAGAAAGTGACGAAGAACAGAGATGGAATAGGAGAGTAAATCAGGGTTTAAGGATAAGAGATTTAACACCAGAAGATAAGTTCGAAGACGAAAAGCAGGACCGATATAAAATCAACATCAAGTGTTCATTCTGCAACAGACAGGGACACAAAAGGGATGAGTGTCTCACGAGGAAATATTCTACATATTGCGAAACATGTTAAAAGTATGGGCATGAAAATTGTTGGATGAGTGCACCCTCATTCGCAACAAAGGGACAGCAGAAAAATTTTAGACAATTTACTAGCAGACAGCAAGAAAATAGAACATATTTAACGGTCGATTGCTTTTTAAGGCAAATAGTTTTGGTAATGAACTGCCAGTGAGACAGCAACAGGTACGTTGTAGGTGGTGTGACAAAGTCGTTCATGTGCAGGATGAGTGTTTTAGGAGGAAAAACTGGAAAAATCGGCAGGGAAACTTTCAGGGGCCCAGCCAAAGCCAATGAGCTGGGAACCTCGAAATAAGAGCGAAATAAGGCCATCAAAGATAGTAACGGATAATTCTACGTCTAAAAATATTGTGAATATCCGTACATCTAAGCCAATAGAAAGCATAGTAACAGATAATTCTACGTCTGAAGAGATTGTTAATCCAAACTTTCCAAAGCCAGTGGAAAGTTTAGTAACAGATCATTCGACGTCTAGCAGTGGTGTGTTCGCTAAATCTTCCAGGTTTTTGAAAAATCTGTTCCACATATATCGGAGTCGACGATTCTGTATACTTGGACATTCGCATAGGAGGTGAGTTATTGTTTCTGTTTCTTCCGGATCCTTGCAACTCCGACAAAAGTCTGGGCTGTTATGTTCATTCCATTGGCCATTACCCCAATGGGACAATGACCTGTTAGAACTCCAACAAGAATCCGGATTTCTCGTTTGGCCAAAAGTAGTGTAGTGCGCACCGAATTAAGCAACTAACAATTACTTTACATACGCACTGTATTCAAACTTATTGCTTACACTGTAACTCGAGTCTTTGCAAAACTATGTAAGAAAGATTATTGAACGCGACTATATACATTGATATTCACCACGCACAATGACCCGTGGTTATATACTTATAAGCATTTCGCACAAAGTAAATATTAGTTTTCTTTCACTCGCGCACTTTCAATGTTTATTATTTTAGTTGTATACTTATATGCATTACGCACTTTCGCACTAAGTAAAAATTAGTTTTCTTTCACTCGCGCACTTTCAATGTTTATTATTTTAGTTTCATATTTATTTTGCATTACGCACTTACACTTTAAGTTAATATTTATTTTTCACTCACGCACTTTTTATGTTAAGAATTATGCACTTCTTAGATTTAAGAAAATACCGTTACCTGGCTTTATAAGCACCGAATTTTTCAAATAAACAGTTATTATTCTACAAGCTTTAAATCAGCTGCATTCATTTATTTTAAGCCTAAGCGCATTTTTATGCCGGCTGAATAAAATAATTTACTTAGAACCCGTGGCGTTTTTAAGCGCCGGTAAAATTTCTGAGGCAGGTCCTTTTAAAAAAAATATAATCCGAATCCACACACATCACATGGCGATCCTGCCAACTCACGGCAAAACAGCGTTACCAACGACGGAATGATCAGTGCTGGAGTACGGGCGTCAGGAGCAAAACAAAGACGAATGGCTGACCCGAATACCAGCAACACAGAACCCAAACATAGGAGGAGCGGCAAGCTGGTAAAGCTACGCAAGGCCATTGCCACTAGAAGGCGCATAATTAATAATGATCCTCCACCACCTTGGCACATCGCATCCGAAATCTGGGAACAAATCGATGCACTAGAAACCCAAATGGATATCCGTCGCAAGAAGTAAAACCAATTTTTATATTCTTTTTTTTTTTATTAATTGTAAACTATTTAAATAAACTCTTTAATAATTTTATTTGAAAAACAGTAAAAACTAAAAAGCCGACGGCAAAACATACGAAAACGCTTATTTCACATTTATTAATATTTGCTCAATTTTTTGTATTTACAAACGAATTTAAAGAAAAAAAGATGAATCAATTTTTGGTAACGATTATAAAAACAAATTTTTTCCTTCTCTTTCACTCGTAAGATTTAAATAATTGCACTTTGCTTAAATTCAATTTTTTTTTTTCATAATATGCAAACACAGCACGCACATAGTTTGCAAATTTTTGCAAATTTGCAATTTGCTTCTTTTGATTGATTTTGCACTACACTTAAATTACATTAAATGCATATCTGTTAAACGAAAACTACGCGCACGAATAAAATACTTTGCTAAAAATTACCTTTTAGATTAAAGACCAGCGATTTATAAAAAAAAATTTATTTTCACTACGCGAAAAGCGAAAACTACACGCGACCGCCATTATATTTTTCATTCATAAGCTGAAACATCAGTTTTGCTTTTTCTTTGTACTCTTATTCGCAATCAATCATTGCAGACACATGTTTAAATGTTGGCATGCATGATTTATTGGCACTTTGAAATCACAGGGTGATTCATGTGAAATAAAAAATTAAAAATTTTATGTTTTGATGTCATGACATAAATTTATTGACATAATTAAAGAAAACATAATTTTTCTTGATAAATTAAAGAAAAATTTAAGAAAAAGTATAAATAGAATTTATAATGAAGAATATAAAAAGGAAAAGTTGCAAAAAATTGAAATATTAAAAAACGAAACAATTAAATATGAGTCTTTTGAAAATTGTAAAGAATTAATATTAGAATTTAATAAAATTTATTATGAATTGAATGAAATCATAAAAAATTTAATAATACGAAAAGAAGATAAAATAAATTTGGATTTATCATCAGTTTCTGAGGAAGAAAGTAATTTGCCAAAAATGTCAAGTTTTGACATAAATGCAGTAGGTAAAAACCTACCAGTTTTTAAAGGAGTTTATGAAGAATTAAAAGAAAAAAAAAGATGAAGATAAGGCTATTTTTATTAACCCTTTCGACCCCAACGTTGCCTGAGAGCAATTTCACATGTTTTGCGGTTAACTGTCAGCGTTCTGTTTGTTTTCGTTTGCTCATTCGCATCAATAATGGTAAATACATCTTTATACTAGCGGGATCAAGTAAGCGTTGAATTGTCAGTCAATTACAGAAGTTATTTTTATTTAAAAGCACGTGTGTCGACAAAAAAATTTTTGTAAATTTCAACAGACGCTTTAAAAATTTGATTCTTTTTTTTAAACAAGAATAAATAATAAAAGTTTCTTGTTCAATAGTTTTTAGAAGAGCACAGAAGAAGATATTTTTAAAAGTGAATTTACTTAATATCTAACAAATAACAGATTTTTAAAGATGTCAAGTTGCTTGTGAGCAACTTCGGGCAATGGTGGTAATAAATTTTTTCATGTTTAGATATGAAGTCACAGCGAAAGGGTCTGACAAATGAAGATATCGAACGGATTATAAACTTTGATTGGAATGTTTCCAGTGATGATGAAAGTGGAGATGAGGTAGAGGAGATTTCTGTAGTTTGAGAGAAGAATTTAGAAGAAATTATGGAAAAAGATGAAGCTATTGATCAAATTATTCAGAACGATAGCGAGCAAGAATCCGATAATGTTTCTGATGTTTTCTTTGAAAAAATTGATTTAAAAACACTGAAATGGAGATCACAACCATTTGAAACTCCAGAGATTGCTTGGAAAGGAGAACCAGTTTTGGAAGAAGATAAGATTCTGACACCAGTTGAATATTTTTTCTCCTTTTTTGATGCTCGAGTTTTTGAACTTATTACAACACAGACTGATTTATATGGGCTACAAGAACTTGGTATCGAGCTTAAATGCACTGAGATGAAAATACGCCGTTACATTGGTGCGCTGTTATACTTAGGTTTTATAAAATTACCACAATTCAAAATGGCCTGGTCCCATGTAATAAAACTTACCGCTATAACAGAATCTTTACCGCGTACCCGATTTGAAAAAATTTAAAAAATGTTTACATTTCAACGAGAACAGCAAACAACCGAAAAAAGGAGACATAAATCATGACAAGCTCTACAAAATACGTCCCTTATTGAATATCATCAAAGAAAATTTCAATAAGCTACCCCAAGAAGAACATCAAAGTGTTGACGAACAAATAATTGCGTTCAAAGGTCGATCAACATACAAACAATACAATCCAGCTAGGCCTCATAAATGGGGCTTGAAAATGTTTACACGTGCTGGAACTTCTGGAATAGTGTACGATTTTACAATGTACGTTGGTGAGGACACCTGTCCGTCATATGGCTTGGGAATATCTTCTAATGTAGTACTATATCTAGCACAAAATGTTCCTAAACATAAGAACTTTAAATTATACTTCGACAACTGGTTTACATCAGTGAGTCTAGTTATTGCTTTGAAATAAATGGGCATATTTGCTACGGGTACTATACGAAAGAATCGAATAAGCAATTGCCACTTGGTTTCAGATGCTGAACTAAAAAAACGGGGAAGAGGATCCTTCGACATGAAAAGCGAAAGCAATCACAATTTAGTATGTTTGAAGTGGTATGACAATAAACCAGTGCAACTTATATCTTCGTATACTGGTCACGAACCCGTTGGGGCTTGTAAGCGTTGGAGCCCAAAAGAAAAAATTTATATAGATGTTCCAAGGCCAGCAATTGTTGCTTCATATAACAAAAGCATGGGAGGGGTCGATTTGGCAGATATGCTCATGGAGCTCTATAAAGTCAACCACCGCTCAAGAAAGTGGTATATCCGAATTTTTTACTGGTACCTAGAAACATCAGTTACAAATGCTTGGCTGCTTTATCGCAAACATTTACGATTATTGCAACCGAAACAGAAGCATATTCCTCTAATAAAATTTCAACTTGAAATAGCAAATGCGCTACTACAATCTACTTCAACTTCTGCGGTTTCTATTCCGAGAAAAAGAGGTCGTCCATCAAATGTGGAAAATGATAGTCCAGCATCTCCTCTTTGTGGCTCTCCATGTATTGTAGTAGTGTGTCTTCTCATAGCAGTAAAAAGTATAGGTTCCAGCTGAATCCACCTGATACAAAGCGGTATGATAAAATGGAGCACTGGGTAGTTTTTGGTGAAAAAGGGCGTTGTAGGCTGTGCAAAACTGGTACTCCAATGTCCAAATGTCTTAAATGTAAGGTACATCTTTGCTGCAACAACAATAAAAACTGTTTTTATCATTTCACACTTAACTTGTAAAATAAGACAATAAAATATTAAATTGTTCTCGTTGAAAAAAAAATTTTTTATACCACCATTGCCCAACGTTGCTCACAAGCAACTTACTGTACCGCCCAAACGAGTGGGCGTGGCGACTTGAAAATTTTCACAGACGATCAAGGCGTTAATGAAACAAAATTTCAGGTAAAAAAAAATTTTCCACCCACAGGAAAAATTTTGGGGTCGAAAGGTTAAGTATGTATACAATTTTAAATTAACATCCCAAGTGAGAAGTATACTTGGACGTTTGAACAAACCTTCGACATTGATTGAATTAAAATCTTTATTGGTGAAATCTTATACCAATCCAAAAACAGTAAAGCAATTGCTAAATGAGTTTAGTTCTATAGTTTATAAAAAACAATTTCAGAATTTAGAGAAAAAATAACAGAATTAGCAGAGAAATTAAGCAATTTAGAGCTACAAAGCTTAGAGAAACCCTGTCAAGAGGCAAAAGATGCAATATATAAGGTCAACGAAAGTATGGCACTTAATATTTTTTCAAAAGGTGTCAGGACAGAATATCAAACTATTTTACAGGCGAATTCGCCAAAATCTCTAAATGAAGCAACTGAAAGATGCTTGAATATTGAGCAAAATCTTTTAACAGATAAAAACAATATTTTACGTATACAGAGCAGAAATAATTCAAGAAACTATAATGAGCAAAATAATAGATTTAATCAAAACTTCAGAAATCACAATAATCAACATTTTTCAAACAGAGATAATAACAATTATAGAAATAGTACCTTTTAAAATAGAAATCAAAAATTCTCAAATAATAATTACAGAAACAATAATAATTTTCAAAAGAACAATCAAAATAACAATTACGGAAATAATAACAATTACAGAAGCAACAATTTTTAGAATAACAGTAACTTTTACCGTGGAAATAACGGAAATAATAATAATAATTTTATAAACAATAATAACAGAAGTAATAATTTCAATAGAAATACAAATTTTAGAAACAGCAACAATGAGCCGGGAAACGGATATGGCCGGGTAGCAGGAATTGTTACCCACAGAGGCCAAAACTGATCCTACAACTAACTAAAAATTTAACAAATTTTATTACACTTAATTGCAAAAATACAAATGAGAATCTGAAATTCCTAATAGACACGGGAGCAGATATTTCTATCTGCAAGAAAAGAAGCGTAAATAAAATAGAAACAAGAAATATTTCAACAATAACTGGTATAACTAATGAAAGTATAGAGTGTATAGGCACATCATATTTAAATTTTTTAATTGAAACGGAGGAAACTACACACAATTTCCACATAGTAGAAAATGAATTTCCAATATTAACAGATGGCATAATAGGGCGTGACATGTTGAGAAAGTACATGTCTAAAATAGATTTTGAAACGTACACAGTAAAATTTTTAATAAATTAAAAAGAATTAACATTACCAATAATTTTAAATTATAAAAATTTTACAGTACCTGCTCGATCAGAAGCAGTGGTCCCCATAATATTAGGGTTAATGAAGATAATATAATCCTTAACAAAGAAATAAATAATGGAGCCTTCATTGCAAATAGTATAACACCTGCGAATGGCGCAGCACACGTGAAAGTTTTAAACACGAGAAAATTTATTTCTTACATAGAAACAAAGAGGATATAAACATAGAAACAAAACCACTACAACATATTTCCAAGCAAAGAAACTAACAAATTTAATGCACAAAGATTACAACAACTTTTAAAAACACTAGACATTGGATGCAACGAACCGGAGGCAGAAACATCAATTATTGACATTTTAAAACAAGATGTATTCCACCTTCCTGGAGAACCATTGACAGTGAACAATTTTTACACTCAAGAGATTCAGACTACTGATTCAACAGCTGTATACATAAAGAACTACAGACTCCCACAGACACAAATGACAGAGATCAACGAACAAGTAGACAAGCTTTTAAAAGACAACATTATTGAACACTCGGTTAGCCCTTACAATTCGCCACTTTTAGTTGTTCCTTACTCGATGATGAGAAGAAATGGAGATTAGTGGTCGATTTCAGGAAGCTAAACGAAAAAATAGTAAACGACAAGTTTCCCCTTACAAAATTAGAAGACGTACTGGACAAATTAGGAAGAGCTAAATACTTTTCGATGTTGGACATGACTAGCTCCTTCCACCAGATACAATTACACAAAGACTCACCACCACTAACTGCCGTTTCAACAAATAACGGACATTATTAATTTAAATGCCTACCTTTTGAACTAAAAATATCGTCCAACAGCTTACAGCGCATGCTGACAATAGCATTAAGTGGTTTAGATGCTGAAGCATTCCTTTATGTAGACGATATCATTGTGTTTGGATGCAGTTTAGGGCACCACAATGAAAATTTAGCTAAAGTTTTTGAACGGATGAGGAAATTTAATTTAAAACTAAATGCACACAAGTGCTCATTTTTGAAACCAGAGGTTGTATATCTAGGACACCTCATAACAGCTAAGGGCATTAAAACTGACCCAGCAAAAAATAAAATAATTGAAAATTACCCTGTGCCAAAAGACACAGATGAAGTAGAAGATTTGTTGCTTTCTGCAATTATTATAGGAGGTTCATACCCAAATTTGCAGAAATAGCTAAAGTTTTGAATTCACTACTAAAAAAAGATGTTAAATTTAATTGGACTGAAGATTGTCAAAATGCTTTCGACACGTTAAAAACAAAATTACTCAACCCACCGATACTACAATACCCAAATTTTAAAAACAATTTGTACTGACAACAGATTCCTCAAATTATGCGTTAGGTGCTGCTTTGTCACAAGGTGATATTGGTTTAGATCTACCAGTATCATACGCGAGCAAGTCTCTCAACAAAGACGATTTAAACAAATCAATAATAGAAAAAGAGTTATTGGCCATACATTGGGCGATCAATTTTTTCAGGCCATACCTCTACGTTCGTAAATTTTTGGTAGTAACAGATCACAGACCTTTAGTGTCTCTGTTTTCCCATAGAAGCCCGTCATCAAAGATGACACGTATTAGATTAGAATTATGCGATTACTAATTTGAAATTATGTACAAAAAAGGCAGCATGAATACTAATGCTGACGCATTATCTCGCATAGTGCTGAACAGCGATTCCTTGCAGGCTATGATTCCGACAGGGGCGGATGATAGCTGAATACTGGCTATAACAAGAAGTATGGTTACAAATAAACATACACAAAATACAAATTCAGACAAAACAAGTGACATTGCTAACAAGAAGTCTGATCAACTTTTTGCTTGGGAGTGCACATCCAAATCGGATATAAACAAAATGATACAATTAAGGTTCGTAACAGATAGAAATTACAAGGGTACCCAAATAAATATAAATAATAGAGAAGTTATTGCAAGATGCAGCGATAATCCATCGATCACACAGCTGACTTTGGAGAAACTGTCGTCAAAAATGCATAGGTTAAATATAAACGAGCTCGCGTTACGTAAAAATGATAAGATATTCAAAACCATAACAATGGATAAATTTAAAGAGATGTTTAATAAATTACAAAGAAAAAATAATGAAACTTTAAAAATTTTAATATATAATGAGCCAACAAGAATGATCGATAAAGAAATACAGAATAAATTAATTGAGGAATATCACAATTCTACTCATGGAGGTCACATGGGTATTAGAAAAACTAATTTAAAAATGAAACAAAAATAAATTTGGAAAAACATGAACAAAATGATAAAGAAATATATATTAAATTGCGAACAATGTAAAATAAACAAACAAACCAGACATACAAAAGAGGAAATAACTTTGACAGACACACCAAGAACTAGTTTTGAAATAATATCAATAGATACTGCAGGGCCTTTGCGATTATCCAATAACTACCGCTACATATTAACCATGCAATGTGAGTTAACGAAGTATGTCATTGCTTGTCCTGTGGAGACCAAAGACGCAAAAACCGTTGCCAAATCCTTAATAGAAAATGTTATTTTAATCTATGGTCATTTTAAAGTTCTTAAGTCAGATAGGGGTACAGAATTTACCAATGAATTGATGTCGGAGATCTGCAATCAGCTTAACATTAAACAAATATTTAGCACGTTTTATCATCATGAGACCCTCGGTTCAATAGAAAGAAACCACAGAGTATTGAACGAATTTTTATTGAATTTTTGCAAAGATGACGAATGGGACTATTGGATCCCATACTTCACATTTGTCTGAAATACAACACCTCATGTTGACACTAATTACACTCCTTTTGAACTTATATTTGGCAAATTGGCAAACCCACCAAATGATAAACTAGATAATTCAAAATGTTACAACACAGACAATTATGCGCAGGAATTGAGAGTAAGATTAAAATACTCATTAGAAAAAACGAAAGAATTGATAAATATAGCAAAGATTAAACGAATTAAAAATAATGACACTTCTGCACCATTAAATATAAAAATTGGTGAAAAAGTAATGATAAAGAAAATGAACAGAAAGAAAAACCAACCACCATATCATGGTCCATATATTATTGTTGCTAAAAATGGAGAAAATTCTAAAGTTAATGTAGAAAGTAAAATCAAATAATACCATAATAATTTACTAAAAATATGGATTTAATTTTTTGTTAAAAGAAGTAAGATGGATTTAATTTTTGCAATCTTTTTGCTGACTTTTTCAAGACGACTTATTCATCATCGTCCTATGATTATTTAAGTTATCCTTTCAATATTCAATCTGGGGATATTTATTTCCCAATAATTGACCCAAACACAGTCTTATCATTTTTAAAAAATATTAAAACATCATATAAAAGTGGTCCTGATAACATACCTTCATGTATATTAAAATATTGCTGTGAAGAATTAGTAACTCCAATCTCTTTACTATTTACTTCATCATTAAAATCGTGCTATTTTCCTGCAGCCTGGAAGCATTCATTTATTATTCCGCTGCATAAATCCGGAAATAGGTCTTTAATCGATAACTACCGTGGCATCGCAAAATTGAGCGCTTTGCCTAAACTTTTAGAGGCAATTGTTACATCACGACTATCGCATAGCGTTAAATCTTTAATGTCTCCTTTCCAACATGGATTCCTTTCTGGAAAATCCACTGTTACTAACCTTCTCGAATTTACATCAAAAACAATAGAAAACTTTGGAATAGGCATGCAGACTGATGTTATTTACACGGATTTTAGCAAAGCTTTTGACGTTGTAAATCACAAACTATTGATCTTAAAATTACATCTTGTTGGATTTCCTATACCGTTGGTAAAGTGGATTGAATCTTACTTAAGCAATAGAACACAATCTGTTCTTTTTAAGCTCAAGAAATCACACGAGTTTCCTGTTACTTCAGGAGTACCTCAAGGAAGTCATCTTGGGCCTCTTCTGTTTCTACTTTTTATAAACGATTTGCCATCTGTCATAATGCATTCTAGCATTTTAATGTTTGCTGACGACGTCAAACTCTTCCTTTCTTTTAAAAATGATAATGACGCTGTATTTTTGCAAGCCGACATTGATCATCTTCATAACTGGTGCAAAACGAACCGTATGAACCTCAACATGAAGAAATGCAAGCATATGTCTTTCTCGCGCAAACCACCAATTAAATGTACCTTCAAAATTTGTGGTTATCCATTGGAGTCCTTAGATAGTTTCAATGATCTTGGAGTTACAATGGATCCTAAACTACGCTTTAATATTCATGTAAATAAAATAATAAATAAAGCAAATAGTACTTTAGGATTTATTAAACGTTGGGCAAAAGAGTTTAATGATCCTTTCATAACGAAAACCTTATTCACTTCCCTAGTGCGGCCTATCTTAGAATACGCTTCAGTTGTTTGGTGCCCACGATACGGTTGTTACATAGACGACATTGAATCAGTGCAGAAACAATTTCTTTTGTTTTGCTTAAGCTATCTTTATTGTAATACTGATTTTCACTTACCACCTTATGAATATCGGTTACAACTCTTAAATCTTCCTTCTTTAAAAAATCGGAGAATTATGATAAATGCTTGTTGGATTATAAAACTTTTGCATGGCTATGTAAACAGTCCATATTTACTGAGTAAAATATATTTTAATATTCCTCTTCGTCCTAGAAGATCTTTTGAGTTACTCCACATGAACTTTTGTAGAACTAATTATTTGCAAAATGAACCTCTTAGAAGCGCTTGCGGTGATTTTAATTTTGTATCTGATGTTTTATCCTTAAGTGAATCCATGGACTCAATCAAACATAAAATTAAAGATTACCTGCAGTACCGTCGTTGATTATGTAAAGTTCTTTCAAACTGTGATTTGTAAACACATTATCATTAATATAACAATCTAAATGGATAAATGGACCTAAGCATAAAATGGAAAATTTTGGTGTATAAACATCCTAAACCTGGGATCTTCAATTCCCTCTTATCTTCATGATGATTGTGACTACATTTGTCGACGGTACCGTGGTGTCTTGGTGTCTTTTTACCTCTTGAAACACTACGTTAGATCGATTTGTAATATATTAATATGAGTGGCCGATAAGACCTAGTTTGTCTTGGTGCCTGCGTTCGCAACTGGTTTTCTTTATTTTATGCAAATTGGTTTGGTGAAGTTGACCTAGTTTGTAGAGTAACCACCCTGTCAAGCCAGGATCTCACCGGCTTCAGGAAGACAGAACGATATATATTATAAATATACCTATTGGAGTGGTGTTTTATTGGGTATGAGACCTTGTTTGTCACACGACTCCGCCGTATACAAACATTGTTGCTAACTTGACCTTGTTTGTCTTGAAAACGCAACCCTGCTATGCTGTCTGATTTTATCGATTTTGATTTAACTTTTTTTCTATTATTTTTATACTTTAATAAAATTATATACTTTAAGCAATTTACTAAAACTTTTTAGTTTGTTAATAATACATTATTTCATTCAAAATCATTCTCTATATTTTTAAATTGTATTAAATATCTTATTTTATAATTTTAAATTTGCTATAAAACCTGTTAAGGTTAAGCAATCAAATAAATAAATAAATTCAAAATTTTCAACTAAAGTAAAAATTTATTAATTAAACCAATTGCATTGCATAAATTTCATAAAAAAATTGAATTTGTATAATTTTTAATAACATAAATCATATATCTATTTTGAAACAATTTTTGGAATAAAATATAAAATATAATCTGTTATAGTTAATAAGAATAATTGAAATGTATAAGACAAATATTATATTTTCAGATTAAATAATTTATTAGATTATAATAAGAAAGATTGAATTGTATAATTTAAAACATTATTTTTCTTTTCTCAAATAATTTTTATCTTAAGGATGGGGGTGTAGTGCGCACCGAATTAAGCAACTAACAATTACTTTACATACGCACTGTATTCAAACTTATTGCTTACACTGTAACTCGAGTCTTTGCAAAACTATGTAAGAAAGATTATTGAACGCGACTATATACATTGATATTCACCACGCACAATGACCCGTGGTTATATACTTATATGCGTTACGCACTTTCGCACTTAGTAAATATTAGTTTTCTTCCACTCGCGCACTTTCAATGTTTATTATTTTAGTTTCATATTTATTTTGCATTACGCACTTACATTTTAGGTTAATATTTATTTTTCACTCACGCACTTTTTATGTTAAGAATTATGCACTTTTTAGATTTAAGAAAATACCGTTACCTGGCTTTATAAGCACCGAATTTTTCAAATAAAAAATTATTATTATAAGCGCGTTTTTAAGCGCCGGTAAAATTGCTGAGGCAGGTTCTTTTAAAAAAAAAATATAATCCGAATCCACACACATCACAGTAGAAGGCTTTCAGTTTTCTTCTCATTTAGATCCGGCCAGAGCCTTCGAGATATGTTGCAGTCATCTCTGGAAGCCCAGTTAGTGTTAGCATTATCTCTGGCTTTAAGGCCTATACTCCTTTTGACGACGCCTATCGGAATGTAAACATCTGTATTAGCTCTGTTTGTACTTTCTGTTACTCCATGCCTAGCCAGTTCATTCGCTGCGTCGTTCCCTTCTATAATGCTATGTCCGGGAACCCAGCAGAGAGTGACGTTGTGGGTATTGCAGATAGTGTTCAGTGCCAGTTTATAGTTTTGTACCATTCGAGCGTCGTTTTACTATTCAGCGCTTTGATGGACGCTTGGCTATCCAAAAAAATTACTACCCTTGTGGGGTAAGATTTTTCCTATTAATGGCCTGTACAGCTTTTTCAATAGCGTATATTTCTGTTTGAAAAACGCTACAGTGGTCGGGGAGTTTGTAGGACTCTTTTATTTGTAGCGTTTCGCAATATACACCTGATCCTGTTACGTTTTCCATTTTGGAACCATCAGTATATAATTGGAGATTGCCCTTGAATCTTATGGCCGTTTCTTCCCATTCTTGTCTGTTGGGGATGGATGTGGTGTATTCTGTGCCAAATCTCACACTGGGTATGATATAGTTGGTTGCTCTTTTTGATTTTCTGTTCCAAAGAGATTCAGGATAGATGCATGTCCGAAGATGCATGTCCGAAAGTGTTGTTTCTCCACGCTTGTGATTCGTTGAGGCGAATCGCGGTTTTGGTCGCCGAACACTTAAGAACCTTTTCTATGGGGAGAAGATTTAGCATCATTTCCATACCCGCCTGTCGCGTTGATCTCATGGCTCCAGTTATTCCTATGCATGCTAGCCTTTGGACTCCTGTTAGGGAGCTAAGGTAGCTCTTCTTGTGCGCTATCGTCCACCATACAAGAGAGCCGTAGACAAGAATAGGTCTCACGATTGCTGTATACATCCAGTGGATTATTTGCAGTCGCAGACCCCATTTCCTGCTAAAGACTCTCTGACATGCGTAAAGAGCGCATAGTGCTTTATTTCCTTATTTCTTCTGTGTTGCGTTTCCAGCTCAGCTTGTTATCAAGGATAATTCCAAGGTATTTAGCTTCCGTGGGAAGCTTCAGAGTTACTGCGTTCAATTTCGGTAATGTGAAACTATTTTCCTTCTTCTTGTGAACATAACGAGTTCGGTCTTTATTGGGAGAATCAATTTTACACCTAGTCCATTCGATTCTGCCCACCCCGATAGCTCATTCAATGCCCCAGTCATTAGTTCGCTAACTGTTTGCAGGTATTTCCCGCATATTAGGATGGCGACGTCATCAGCATAGGCTACCACTTTTGTTCCACCAGTTTTGAGTGTAGTGAGAATTTTGTCAACCACAATCAGCCACAGCAGGGGGGGATACGATTCCTCCCTGCGGTGTGCCTCGTGTGACCTCTTTCCTCACCACGCTCATTCCCATTTGTGAGCTTATACGTCTGCTGTTTAGTAAAGTATATTCTTTGTGATGAAGGGTTCTTTCTATGACTGAAACCACCTCATGCAGTGCCGTTTCCACTGATTTACCTTTAAGGTATTCGTGTTGCACACTGCAAAGATTGGTATCGTTCAATGATTCTCTTATATGGAGATATATTATTCTCTCTAGCGTTTTCATCATGAATGATGAGAGACTAATAGGCCTGCAATCCCTTGGCGCTGAGTGCATCGGTTTCCCAGCTTAAGAAATGAAGACAACACGCATTTTTGGAACATATTCTGTCTTGAGACAACCGGTGAAGATTGCTTTACAGCAGAAAAATGGCTTATGCCAGGGCATGATTCGGGGAAGGGCATGTTGTATCATGGCCGGCAGGATTCCATCAGGCCCTGCATATTTGTAGAGCTTGAAGAACTCAATCGACCATTCTACATTTGACCTTGTAATAATGTTGGGGAGTTCCTGTAAGGGTTCTGGTATTGTCATTTCCAGGTTGATGCTAGCTCAGTTTTGCTCCGGTTCTTTACAACCTGGGAAATAAGTTTCCATGAGTAGCAAAAGCGTTTCTTGACTGGATTCTGTCCAGGATCCATCAGACCTCTTAATGTATCCCGGGACCAATGGGTCGTTGGATGGCGTCTTTCGAAGTCTGGCGGCTTCACTGGTACTCTCAATGGACTCGCAGAAATTTGTCCAAGATGTTCGCTTAGCTATTCGTACTTCCCTTGTATAGGCATTTAACATGGATCGGTGTGTTGTCCAGTCTTTCTCAAGCCTACTAAACATTGCTTTCCGATGAAGTTTTCTGACCTCTGAACGACTCTTTTTAAGGTCGCTGGTCCATCAACTCGCAGTCGTAGCTTTGCGACTTCGAAACGTTGGGCAGAACTTCTTGAAAGCCTGGTTAATTTTTCTCGTTCTGAGTTCGACTGCATTGGCAATGGATGCGTCGTTTTGGAGATATTCTGTGCCTAGGTCTGCAATATTTCTGCTTATCCTAAAGTGGTCGGAAAACGACTCCTTTTGTGAAACCTCCCAGTTGTCGACTATAGCCTGTTCTGAATTGCTCGCTAAAGTAATATCAATTATATATTCCCTGATTCTATTCTGAAAAGTTGACATAGAATAAGGTCTGTGGTAATGATAAGTTCGAAAATAGACTCACCTCTTTTGTTGATGTTCAGGCTGCCCCATTGCGAGTGATGGGCGTTTGCGTCACATCCGATGACCAGGAATGTCCTGCTTGTGTTAGCATGTTCTGCCAACTCGCGGACTGTTTGCACTGGTGGGTTCGCCTCTTCATAGGGCATGTACGTGGAACAGAGAATCAATTTTGCTAATCTGGTTTCCACGCTGGTTGCCACGTCGTCTCCGTTGCTGAATCTAGGGAGAAAAAACATGTTAATGAATTTTTTCGCAAATATAAAGCTCCTTATCTTACCTTCATTTGTAGAGTGAAACAGGTTGTACTGTTTCGACCCCAGGCCTTAGATCTTGTTGTTGTAGATCCAGGGTTCCTGGATGAGGGCCACATCTACATTCTCCTCAGACATACACAGCATCAAGTCGTCGGTTGCTGCTTTACAGTGATGCAAGTTGATTTGCACTACTTGCAGCTTCCTCCTTCTCTCAGCTATTGCTGATTCCATCTACTTACCTTTATAGTTCTGAGGCAAAATTTAAGTATGTCTGACTGCTCCTTTAGACAGCCTGTGGAAGAAGAATTTTCCCTTCGCTGCAGTGACTTTTCTGCGACTTATCCAGCTTCCACTCTTGAATTTTGGCGTCTTTATTCTGCGCCGCCAACAGTTTCTGTATGGATACATCCTCGTGCGAAGCAGGTGGTGATATCCGCACTAATATCCTGTGGCGGAGCGGAAGCGTGGATTTTGAGAGCACCTTTAGTGAAGGTCCCTCCCAAATTTCACCAATATTGGCGATGGTTTTGGTCAGGAACTCCAGGGATTTCTTCGATCCACATCCGACGACTTTCACTCCTTGTTGTCAGCCAGCACCGTCAAATTTGTAATCTTCGGGATCGTTTTCCACAAGCGGCCATTTGTCCCCTGTCAACTTTCGTTCCGGGTCCGTCTCGTCTATAATGGCCACCTTCAGTTCTTCTGGAGAGTTTTCAAAGCTCCCCCGACTTTACTCGCTTCAAGCAACTCGCAACGACCTCATCTGCAGATCTTTGCCGTTTGGCCGTCGAACCAGCTGTGAGCGGAGGATCTACCTTCGAGGCTGAGGTCAACCCCCGGTTGGTCCCTGTTTGAAGTAACCTTGGGTTCACCTTGTCTTGCCGTACCTTCTCCTTGTGGCTACTGGTTCCACCTTTCTTACACTTCTGTTTACAGCTTTTGACGACATTAGAGTAAGAAGGACCTGCCTTAACCGTCCTTTATTCTTCTTCCTGCCTCTTTTCCTCTTCTTTCTGTCTCCAGTTTCACTCTCCCGTTTGTCGTTTTTGGAGCCATTGGAGAGCAGTGGACCAGCCTTGCTCAGACCCTCATCCATGGGAGCAGACAGTGTTCTAGCAACTTCGGTTGTCGATGCTTTGGGGGCATTGTGACGTTCAAATGCTGCCTTTTTCTTTGAGTGCTTTTCGATGAGGGCCTTGTCCCTGGAGGTTAGAGTGGTCGGGTCTGCATCCTTCATTTTCAGCAGATAGTTCTTAGCAGTCCTGTAGAACTTCCGTTGCTTCGCTTTCCTCGAAGCTCGTCTTCGGTCTCTGAACCTGGAATATTGTGAAGAACTTGAGAAATGCTAGATTACTCAGTGTCCCTAGGGACTGCGGCAATGCTAGCTTCCTCCTTATCACTTCTTATTCTCAACCTGTCCAGAATCCTCAGAGTCGCAGTTGTAGTTGTTGTCGTCTGCATCTGTTCATCCTTGTTATTGTTAATGTTGTTGTTATTGTTTTTGTTAGTTTTTTGGTCAGAGTATGCCAGAGCCCCGCTTACCATGGAAAGGCCACAAATACTCACTGAGGCGGCCAGGTATCAGTGAGTTCGCCATTGCAATTCGCCATTCCAATTCCTGGGTTAGGGGAATAGCTCATTGTTCATTGCTCCACAGTGGTTTTTACGATATGAGTGACCCAGCCAGGAGCTCGCGCTCCCGTCATAGCCCACTGTGTCTAACTAAACTTAAGCCTCTATACCAACAACAAGGTGGCTATCCTTCGCAAAGGATTCAATGTGATAGTAGGAAAATTAAATGGAAATATGATAGAAGGAAAATTCGCAGGAAAGTTAAATGAAAATGTAACATGAGAAAAAAACTCATTGTGGGAATAAGAAAATTAAATGAGAATCTGACAAAAGAAAACTTCGAAGTGGTAACAGGAACATTAAATGAAAATGTAACAAAAGGAAAATTCGATGTGGTATTAGAAAAAGTAAATAAAAATATAACAAATAATGGTTGGCACAAAAATCTGACGGTGCTGGAGTAGAAAAAGGGTGAATGTTTTGGAATCACCAAAGTTAATGACGTGTTTATAGAAATTCCTTGCAAGAATGCTATAAACAGTAGACTCATTCTTTTTGTAGATTCCGGAGCGTACTCGAGTTTAGTGAAAAAAAAACACAATAAAAACGATTGTGGACAGGGGAAAAGAGGTAAGAAACTTAAGTGAGGTAGAGCACCTGAGTACTACAAAAACGACTGCCCACGGACGGCATATTAGGTTGGGATAATCTTTGGAATAAATCTATAATAAATACGATAGAGAAAACATTAGTTATATATGATAAAAAAGGGGGAAATAGAAAGTTGCCATTAAAAACCATAAACGAGTGTGGTAACGTATTGTACAATAAAAATAAGACTATCAGAGCAAGGACTATATCGTTAGTACCAATGCGAATAAAGACTAGGATACCAGAAATTGATATTCACAAACAGGAGTTAGAACCAGGAATATATTTAAGGGATGCATTGGTAGAGGTTAAGGGAAACAGAGTTCTCGTTCCCGTTTTAAATGCGACGGAAAATGATTTTAATTTAAAGGCCAAATTTGAGCCAAAATTTTCTTATTTCAATAAATACAAAAAACCAAGTAGTGGAAAAATTAAAACTTTCCAAACAACAGACATAAGGAAAAGAACGGATACATTATTGAAAACCGTTGATTTGGATAAAAGTTTGAATGAAGAGGAGAGATCATCAATAGAGAGATTGTGCACATCATTTCATGATATATTTTTGTTAGAGGGTGATGAATTGTCTTTCACACCGGTTTTAAAGCATGAGATACCCACAAAGCCTGGTCAGCCACCAATTAATCAAAAACAGTATGGATTACCGCAAGCCCATAGGGAAGAACTTAATAAGCAAGTAAATAAACTTTTAGAAGACGGGATAATTTCGCCCAGCAAATCGCCTTGGAATTCTCCATTGCTACTAGTACCGAAGAAAAGTGGTAAAGACGGGCAAAAGAAATGGAGATTAGTAATAGATTTTAGAAAATTAAATGAGGCTACTATAAGGCAGATATTTTCAATTCCGCGAATAGATGAGGTATTCGACTAGTTGGGCATAGCAACTATTTTTCAAGTTAAGGGAAAACACATTAAAACTAAATACAGAAAAATACCAATTTGTGCGCAGTAGTAGGAAGTAGTATATTTAGGACATAAGTGTTCAGAAATAGGAGCTTTACCTGATCCAGGGAAAGTAGAATGCGCTAAAAAAATTCCGGTACCCCGAAATAGGAAAGAAGTACAAGCGTTTTTGGGTTTAATTAACTCTGATAGGAAGTTTATTTCGGACGCCGCAAAAGTAATATTACCAATAAAAAAAAATTACTTAGGAAAGACGTAAAGTTTAAATGGACGGACGTTTCTCAGAAAGCATTTGAATTATTTAAAGAGGCAGTTATATCACCACCAGCATTAGCATACCCTGATTTTACTTAGCCATTCATACTGACGGCAGAAAGATAGACCAATTTTATTTGCAAGAAGAGCACTTAATAATGCAGAAAAAAGATATTCAACAATAGAGAAAGAATTTTTAGCAATAGTGTAGGCAACAAAGAATTTTAGGGCATATTTATAGATAGATATATATTTCAAAATATGCACAGACCATCAGCCATTAAGGGGGATGGCAAATTTGAAAGATCAGAGATCTAGACTAGCGAGATTTAGACATAAATTATCAGAATACGACTTTGAGATAGTTTATAAACCGGGAAAAAAGACTCTTAACGCCGACGCTCTGAGTAGAGTACAACATGTAAGCGAAGAAGTCGCACTAGTGCAAACTCAGGGAAGAGCAAGAGAAGTTGAGCGGCCATTTACAAAATTATATATTGATCTGATTGGTACACTACCAGAAACGTGTGTAGAGAACAAATATATCTTGATACTCCAAGATCAATTATCGAAATATTTTAAGTGTATTGTCGTACCTAATTCGGAAGGTTACCACGTTACCACGATTGGTAACGTCATATTGAATAATAATATTCCTGAAACAATAATAACTAATAACAATTCCAGTTTTACATTTAAATTATTTTTGAATGTTTGTAAAAGAATGGGAATCAGAAATTTCCAAATGATAAGGGACCGAACAAAATTAGAAAGTTCATTGAAACACAAAAGCACACATTTCATAAGAAAACAGATATCAGAAAACTTGTTAAAGTCAGATAGAAGGATTCCAAGTTAAGAACAAGGGTACACAAGCTCTAATTTAGACTTGCGGTTTATTAATCGTTTTTTTGGATGAGATTCAGGGCTATTTCGAGGACGCAGCAAATGTGCAACATTTACCGGTCTTGGATTGCTTTTAAATTCAAATTCGCGTACAATTGTGTTTGGCGGCCAAAAGTTTACATCAACTATAGAATTATATAAATTTTCAGGAACTGTTACTCTAAACGAAGTAATCGATCTTACATTTGAATATTTGAATTTATGGCCCGAAAGATGCAAGGAACAATTCAACTTTAATTTAATGAAAAAAATCTATATCAACCTCTGTTGTATCCGCAGCTAAGCGAGAAACAAAGATTGATTTAGTTGATGGAATTGCAATGATTGGCTTAGGTGGAACAGAAACCTGAGAAGTAAGAGGAACAACCTGGGAATCGACCAAAGTTGGTGAAAGAGAAACAGTTTGGGCATAAGAAATGACTGGCAATGAAGGTGGAGGTGCCAGCACTGGCAAAGGAGCAGAAATCGATATGTTTGCTGTATTCGAAGTAGAAGTTAAAATAGGTGGAGGGGCTGTTATACCACCAATGTCCATGTCATCAGCAATGTCATGTACAGAAGAATGTAGAGTTGCAGTTGAATCCATTTTTTGCTTACTACGCACAGACATGTGTTTTTTTTTTCTTTTTGAGTAAAGGTATACTACCTCAGAGTATGAAATTATCGGCATTATGAGCTGAATAACTAACTTTTTTCTGGTATCACTAGGCACAAATGATGCAGTTCGTCTCCAGTTTCTAAGGATGTAATACACCTTGCAAACAACGGAATTTATATGGTCATCACAAGTGAGAGAAGAGTTAATGTAAAATCCGAGATTTTTAACCTTCGTAACAAAATTTAGCCCAACACCATTAAGAATAATTGTCGGTACATTATGAAGGGGGTAGCACTGTTTTTTAATCGGCAAGACATATGACTTGAGAGGACTGAGTTCAAGCATATTAGCCTTAGCCCAATCTGAAACAATGCTCAAATCTTCATTCAACTTTATACATAAGTCATTAACAAGACTAATAGGTTTTACAATGTACAGTTGAAGGTCATCAGCATATGCATGCATTTTGACATGACGACATTTAGTGAAAATATCATTTATAAGGATTGTAAATAAGATGGGACCAACAACAGAGCCTTGAGACACCCCACAGGTTAAATTGCCGAAAGTGGACAGACTATTCCCCACCCTTACTCTTTGAGACCTCCCGGTTAAGTAATTATATTTCAGACGGACAGCGGAACAAGAAAATCCAAAATTGTTCACAAGTTTATGACAAAGTATTGAATGATCAACAGATTCAAAAGCTTTGGAAAAGTCTAGCAGACAGAGCAAGCTTAAGTGCCCCAGATCATATGATATTCTAATGTCGTCTAAATCTTTACTACGGCTGTAGAGCAGCTGTGGCCAGGTCTAAAGACAGACTGAAAAGGGGACATAAGGACATGATCTCTGATATGAACAGAAATTCGCGCAGTCATGAGCGACTAAAATCCTTTTGCCAAACATGATAACAGACTAACAGGACGAAAATCAGACAGTTCATGTGCATTGCCTTTTTAGCTATGGGGATAATTGTTGCTGCTTTCCAAGCATCAGGGAAGCTAGAACTTGTGAAACAATAATTGAATATATGCGTTAAAGGACTTAGAATATAAGGTAAGATAATTTTAATAAATTTGATGGATACTCTATCTTCACCCACGGCATTCGACTTAATCTTATTCACACAACGAGCAACATCACACTCACCTACAGCCACAAAATCAAAGTTAAATGGTCATTCAAAAGTACGAACATACATATCATAAGCAGACGAATTAACAGAATTAACTGAGCTTGCAGTAAAATATTCGTATAGACTATTAGCATCTATACAACATTCATTTGACGTTACTTTACAAACTCTAGCTTGTCTCAAATTACTCCAGAGCTTTTTAGTAGGTTGTGACAAGTTTAGTTTGGACATAAAGAAAACACGTTTTGAAGACTTAACAGCAGAATTGGCTTCATTTCTAGCCCTTTTGTACTGTTTCCAGTTGGTATTTGATGGGTTTCTTTTCCAACGATTATAACATTTATTCCGGTTTTTAGAGCCAATTTAACAACACTAGCAAACCAAGGCAACTTATGTTGGAGACACGGCGAGTTATTAAAGATACATGGAAGTCATATAACGCCCTTATTAAATTATTAAAAAAACTCAGCTTTTCATTTGCTGAGCTAAAAAGCAAATTTAGTAATCCCTGTAAGTGTAAGAAGTCTTATTAGCATTTGATGACAGATTGATATTAAAAATACAAAACAGAAGATCATAATCGGATACAAACGAAAATTGATCAAAAAATAAAACAGAGGAGACATCAGAGACAACAAAGATATCCAATAAGCTGGGAGAAACATTATTCGCATAACGAGTGGGTAAACTAGTGTTAACTAAGTGGGGACCAATCTCGGAAAGACGATCATAAAACTGATCAACTAGATTATCTTGGGCTAAAATGTTTACATTAAAATCTCCACACAGGATGAAGTGATCATACTCTATTGCACAATCAGACAACGTGGAAAACAATCGGTCCAAACTATACTGACGATACGGATTATATACACAGGACAAGAATACTTTGGTAGAATTATCATATATTTCAACATTTAAAAACTCCACCTCATTACCACTGGACATATCTAACAATTTAACATTTAGATTGCTTCTACAATATATTGCAACGCCCCCCTTCTTTTTTATTAATTCTGTCATTTCTAAACATTTTATAATTCTTTATATTCAAACAAGGGTCATATATGTCACAGTGAAACAGTAAGACAAATGACATCAACAGCAGAATTTTGAAAGCAGTGCCGTACACAATCAAGTTTTGTATCATTCAGGCTCCTAGCATTAAAGTGAACCACTCTCAAGCCTGAATGCTGGTTACATAAAACGCTTATCAGACTCTTATGGATGTCGCTATTGTGCGATAAATTTGACACCATATCTTATAACAATAGTAACACAAGTGTAAGCATGAAAGAAAGCAAGAGGATGGAAAGAAGAAAGTAAGAAGACAGAGAAGGGAAATTGACAAGAAAACATTACATACGATAATTTAATTAAAAATGCAAAAAATAATATAAAATATAACGAATTAAAAAATAAGAAGAAGAGGAAATGGAGAGGAAAGAAGAGGAAAAAATTAATTAAGAACGCAAAAATTAATATACAATATAAGGAATTAAAATAAACGAAACGAAGCTTATCCATCTCCAGCCTCATCAGCCTTATCAGCACGTACAACATTCTCCAACTCTTCAATGCTGTTAACATGAATCCCTTCTCCCCTTTTTGCATTCGGATGAAAACAGCTCCACGCAATGTTAATACATTGAAGATGCTTTTATTCCGCTTACAGACAATAGCGGCTTGTAGAACTCTTCTAGTGTCTGCAGAAATACTCTCATGCAAGTACACGTTGTTGCTATAGTCGATATCACAGTCACTTAGGTTTATTGCCTTCTTTTCTAGCCGTCGGTAGTCACCAAAAGCTTTTAGCACTCTATTTCTGTCATAAGGTGTGTAGTATTTTACAATCACGACAGAGCTTTTATTATTATTTTTGTTATCGCTCCTTAGCAGCGCGCGTTACAACCGAGTGCAAGGTGGCTTTGTCTTTCTCTGCAGTGCCATCGCGACACTCTTGGTCGTACCACTGGTTTCGGCGAGGGTAGTGGTAGCCAATCACCTCTTAGCCAATCACCTCTTCAGCAGCGCGCATATATCATCGATTAGAGGAGTGCTTTGAAGCAGGAGTGAGAGTCGAGTGGCGAAAGCTTCGGCTGTCTGTTCCGATTGCAGCTTGTCGACGTCTAGCTTTCTCTGTGAAGGACTGCGTGTATTCTTAGCTGCGCACAGACGTAAACGGATCTTGGCTGCGACAATATAGTGATCCGAGTCAATGTTTGCACCACGGATCGTGCGTACATTCAATACACTGGAAGAGTGCCTTCCGTCGATCAAAACGTGATCAATTTGACTTTCGGTATTTTGATCAGGGACATCCAGGTGGCTTTATAAATATTGAGATGCTTAATCTAGTGCTACTTACGACCATGTTTCGTGCTGCGGCGAAGTCAATCAGCCTCATTCCGTTATCGGAGGTGTTATCGTGGAGGCTAAACTTTCCGACTGTTGGATCAAATAAATTTTACTTGCTCATCTTAGCGTTGAAGTCACCAAGCACGATTTTTACGTCGTGAAGGGGCAGCGCTCGTAAGCATTTTCAAAGTACTCGTAGAAAATTTCCTTGGTCTCATCGTCCTTAACTTCTGTCGGAGCGTGCACACATATTAGGCTTATATTGAAAAATTTAACCTTGATGCGGATTATGGCAAGTCGTTCGTACACATATGTGAATCGCAGGAAGTGCGGCCGTAGTCTCTTGCCAACTACAAATCCACATCCAAACTCGTGCTTCTCCACATGACCGCTGTAGTAGATATCACAGGGTGCATGCCGAATGCAACCCTGTCCCTTCCATCGCATTTCTTGGATAGCAGTGATATCAGCTTTGTATCTTTCCAAGACATCAGTCAGTTGGATAGAGGCACCTTCCCAATTAAGGGTTCGGACATTCCAGGTGTATATCCGTAAATCATTATCAGTTTTTCTTTTGCGATAGATGGAAAGTATTTGGGATTCGAAATAAATGCTGATTATGTTAAATATGCACCAAACATGTGTTGCGACAATTGTTACCATCAATTGCTACACATCAGTATAACATCACGAAGAAAAGTGCTATTTTTGTGTTGTGGATCTAGCTGGGCACAAAATGAAAACAAAATCGTTTATAAATTATCCAAATTTGGATACAGCCATTCGTCCTTTACCTCACAGTGAAACAACACCAATACCAACACGAGACAGATCAACTAATATCCTACCATCTTCGATCAGCCATCAGTTATATCCTACCATCTAGCATCAGTTTTTTAACAGCCATTAAGTTCATATTGTGTTCCAATATATGAACCTTCCGAAACAGTTGTCTGTACACATATCCATCCAATAGTGAATCGTTTGAGCATTTCGTTAAAGTTTTATGTTTAAGCAAAACAAAGACAGAACTTGCTGGTTCTATTCTTCGTGACCACAATTTACTAGAAAAAAATGTTAATATTACTCCGGTTTGTCATCGTTCGCACGACTTACAGGGCTTTTTTACTCAAGCAGACAACTTTGTTTTTTGCAATGACATTAATAGTCTGATGGAGAGTATTAATATAAAGTACAACAAAACCGAATGGAGGCTGTTCATGGACTTATCTAAAAAGAGTTTAAAAGTTGCATTAATTAATAAAGGTAAGCAATTGCCAACTATCGCCTATTCAGTGGAAATGAAAAAAAAATTATGAAACATTAAAAACTATTTTGGAAAAATTAAAGTACAAAGAAAATTAAAGATTCGTCTCAGGAGATTTTAAAGTTATTAATATATTACTTGAAATGCAACAAGGATTTACAAAATATAATGATTTTATTAGGTGGGATAGCAGAGTGGGATAGCAGAGATAGAGCAAACCACTATATTGGGGCCGAATTACAGCATCCGTGATCGAGCAAAATTGTACAAGTTTGATAGGCACTTGTCTCGTCGTGCCCTACGTATTTTTGCTCGATCATGGTTGCTGTAATTCGGCCCCTGGTTTTTAATGGCCATTAAGATAATACCTTTTAATTGGAAAAAATTTTTATTGCAAATTTTTTTGTCCCAAAAGAAAAGATTCTTTTGCCTCCATTACATATCAAACTTGGTATCGTAAAAAAATTAATTAAAGCAATGGATCGAAATGGAGAAGCATTCCAATATTTAAAAATTATATTTCCTTGGATACGTGAGGCAAAATTAAAGAAGGTATAGTAGTAAATAAGTATATGACGAGCTTGAAGCAAAAGACGAAAATATTTTTTGTGAAAACAAAAACACAGAGTAAAATTCGTGAAAGCAAAAACTATTCATAACATGCTATGTATAACATCGAACATATGTCGAAGGGTTGCACGCGAATAAAAGAGGAATATGTGCTATTGAGAAAGGGGTTGCGAGGGAGATCATGCTTAGCATGTGTCCATGTAGTTGGTTTGATCGTGGTGATGCTTTAGCATACACGGAGTATGCGTTTGCGAACAAAAGTGATAATAATCGATGAGAGATGTATTGGTTAATATTGTCAGCTACCAAAATGAAATGATTGAAATTTTACCATTTCATTATTTTGCGATTAGATTTTTATTTTTTTGTGAAAACAAAAACACAGAGTAAAATTCGTGAAAGCAAAAACTATTCATAACATGCTATGTATAACATCGAACATATGTCGAAGGGTTGCACGCGAATAAAAGAGGAATATGTGCTATTGAGAAAGGGGTTGCGAGGGAGATCATGCTTAGCATGTGTCCATGTAGTTGGTTTGATCGTGGTGATGCTTTGGCATACACGGAGTATGCGTTTACGAACAAAAGTGATAATAATCGATGAGAGATATATTGGTTAATATTGTCAGCTACCAAAATGAAATGATTGAAATTTTACCATTTCGTTATTTTGCGAATAGATTTTTATATGGCATTTAAAAAATTTAACATCTTTGCTTCAAAATTCATTCAGGTTATTATAATAAAAAAACTGTCAAACAACTAGAATTTGTATTTAAAATCAAGTATGATTTAAACTATCAAACATTTAGAATTTGTATTTAAATCATATAAAGTCAACATAATAAATATAGAGGTCATTTAGAAAAAACTTTAATCAAATGGTAGAGCTCGACCAAACGGAAACAGCTGAAAACAAAATCAGCAAAAATTCTAAAAACAACTTCAGTAAACATGCTTTGTTAGTGCAGACTTCCAGCAGGCTGTTGGACTAACTATAATAACATAAGCATAGAAACTAAAGTAAAACAGAAATACAACAACAAATGTGACATTATGAAATTGAGGAAAAAAATGAGAAATTGAAGCTTCAAAATCTCATCGCCCCGATGGTGCAGTGCGTCAACGCGCTTGCACGGGCAATCACAAAGATTTCTGATGACGCGTTTAGCACCGCAGAAATTGTACAATAAAATCAATTGCTAGTGGTTTTTTTTCCTTTCATATTGAAAAAAAACTTTGTTGTTGTTGTTGTTTCTTTGGAAAAATTCGTTAGAACAATTAATTGTTCTAACTTTGACCTTAAGCTCGATAAACGATTTTAAACTGTCAAACAACTAGAATTTGTATTTAAAATCAAGTATGATTTAAACTATCAAACATTTAGAATTTGTATTTAAATCATATAAAGTCAACATAATAAATATAGAGGTCATTTAGAAAAAACTTTAATCAAATGGTAGAGCTCGACCAAACGGAAACAGCTGAAAACAAAATCAGCAAAAATTCTAAAAACAACTTCAGTAAACATGCTTTGTTAGTGCAGACTTCCAGCAGGCTGTTGGACTACATATAATAACATAAGCATAGAAACTAAAGTAAAACAGAAATACAACAACAAATGTGACATTATGAAATTGAGGAAAAAAAATGAGAAATTGAAGCTTCAAAATCTCATCGCCCCGATGGTGCAGTGCGTCAACGCGCTTGCACGGGCAATCACAAAGATTTCTGATGACGCGTTTAGCACCGCAGAAATTGTACAATAAAATCAATTGCTAGTGGTTTTTTTTTTCCTTTCATATTGAAAAAAAACTTTGTTGTTGTTTCTTTGGAAAAATTCGTTAGAACAATTAATTGTTCTAACTTTGACCTTAAGCTCGATAAACGATTTTAAACTGTCAAACAACTAGAATTTGTATTTAAAATCAAGTATGATTTAAACTATCAAACATTTAGAATTTGTATTTAAATCATATAAAGTCAACATAATAAATATAGAGGTCATTTAGAAAAAACTTTAATCAAATGGTAGAGCTCGACCAAACGGAAACAGCTGAAAACAAAATCAGCAAAAATTCTAAAAACAACTTCAGTAAACATGCTTTGTTAGTGCAGACTTCCAGCAGGCTGTTGGACTACATATAATAACATAAGCATAGAAACTAAAGTAAAACAGAAATACAACAACAAATGTGACATTATGAAATTGAGGAAAAAAATGAGAAATTGAAGCTTCAAAATCTCATCGCCCCGATGGTGCAGTGCGTCAACGCGCTTGCACGGGCAATCACAAAGATTTCTGATGACGCGTTTAGCACCGCAGAAATTGTACAATAAAATCAATTGCTAGTGGTTTTTTTTTTCCTTTCATATTGAAAAAAAACTTTGTTGTTGTTGTTGTTTCTTTGGAAAAATTCGTTAGAACAATTAATTGTTCTAACTTTGACCTTAAGCTCGATAAACGATTTTAAACTGTCAAACAACTAGAATTTGTATTTAAAATCAAGTATGATTTAAACTATCAAACATTTAGAATTTGTATTTAAATCATATAAAGTCAACATAATAAATATAGAGGTCATTTAGAAAAAACTTTAATCAAATGGTAGAGCTCGACCAAACGGAAACAGCTGAAAACAAAATCAGCAAAAATTCTAAAAACAACTTCAGTAAACATGCTTTGTTAGTGCAGACTTCCAGCAGGCTGTTGGACTACATATAATAACATAAGCATAGAAACTAAAGTAAAACAGAAATACAACAACAAATGTGACATTATGAAATTGAGGAAAAAAAATGAGAAATTGAAGCTTCAAAATCTCATCGCCCCGATGGTGCAGTGCGTCAACGCGCTTGCACGGGCAATCACAAAGATTTCTGATGACGCGTTTAGCACCGCAGAAATTGTACAATAAAATCAATTGCTAGTGGTTTTTTTTTTCCTTTCATATTGAAAAAAAACTTTGTTGTTGTTGTTGTTTCTTTGGAAAAATTCGTTAGAACAATTAATTGTTCTAACTTTGACCTTAAGCTCGATAAACGATTTTAAACTGTCAAACAACTAGAATTTGTATTTAAAATCAAGTATGATTTAAACTATCAAACATTTAGAATTTGTATTTAAATCATATAAAGTCAACATAATAAATATAGAGGTCATTTAGAAAAAACTTTAATCAAATGGTAGAGCTCGACCAAACGGAAACAGCTGAAAACAAAATCAGCAAAAATTCTAAAAACAACTTCAGTAAACATGCTTTGTTAGTGCAGACTTCCAGCAGGCTGTTGGACTACATATAATAACATAAGCATAGAAACTAAAGTAAAACAGAAATACAACAACAAATGTGACATTATGAAATTGAGGAAAAAAATGAGAAATTGAAGCTTCAAAATCTCATCGCCCCGATGGTGCAGTGCGTCAACGCGCTTGCACGGGCAATCACAAAGATTTCTGATGACGCGTTTAGCACCGCAGAAATTGTACAATAAAATCAATTGCTAGTGGTTTTTTTTTTCCTTTCATATTGAAAAAAAACTTTGTTGTTGTTGTTGTTTCTTTGGAAAAATTCGTTAGAACAATTAATTGTTCTAACTTTGACCTTAAGCTCGATAAACGATTTTAAACTGTCAAACAACTAGAATTTGTATTTAAAATCAAGTATGATTTAAACTATCAAACATTTAGAATTTGTATTTAAATCATATAAAGTCAACATAATAAATATAGAGGTCATTTAGAAAAAACTTTAATAATAAAAAAATAAAATTATGAAATATTTGACAAATTCATGCTCTTTTTGAAAATCATTTTAGTCATATACCGAATCACTTGCGTCGCATAATCGGAATTACTTAGAAATCTAATTCTTTAATTCTGAGCATGTAGAATTCTTAAAAAATATTCATTGATTTCATGAATAATTTTTTATTAACTTCCGCATACTTAAAAAATAAAAAAAAAATCCTTGAGATATGGCCCTAAAATGGTATTTTTTACATTTTTGCTCATGAATTTTTTAGTTTTACTTAATTATAATTTTGAAATACTTTGCAATATCACAAAAAGTTAAAAACCTTCACACTTCATAACTATATATTTTTTGGAAATAAAATAAATTCAATGACGTATCTTTTAAAATGTTGGAGCTATAAAACGGCATTTAGGGTCATATATGCGTTAAAACGGAAAATTTGGTCAATTATTTTGGGAAATAAAAATAGGGCCACCTCATATTTGCAAAATTTTTTTTATTTAATAGTTATTATATCTACTTTAAGCCTTGGGAGTACCAAGGCTCAAAAACTTTTAACTTTCTTGTTTTAATCTATATGATGGTCCTAAAAATTGCATAAACCAGGCTCTAACCATTTTTTATGAAAGGTATTGAATTTGTGGTCGATAAAATTGAATGCGGGGATTTAAATATTCTCAAAACGACACACTTTATTTTTAAGCTTAAAAAAAATGTTAACACATATAAATTAAACAAAAAAAAATATTTTAGTGGTGATTTTTTTAAACGCCATATTTGCTTAAACATTTGATAATATAAAAAAGGGTCACCTTTTTATAAGCTTTTATTTAACATGCTTCGTTCGTATATATGTATGTCCTCAAAACTTGCAAGCCATTTTTCTTCAACTTATTGGTATCCGATTTAGCTAAAATTTAGCATACATATTAAGTCCGGTGACAATGCAATATTATGATAAAAAAATTTGCCACACTCCTTTTTACCGCCCACAAATCAAAATGCTATATCTTTAAAACTACAGGGCCGATTCAGCTGAAATTTACTTCGAGTAGAGGATAATTAAGGAAAATGTTTTGCCACTCCCCCTTTTACCGCCCACAAATCCATAAAAATGCTATATCTGTAAAACGACGCGGCTGATTCAGCTGAAATTTAAACAGTAAAGTTTCATCAAATAAAGCATGGGTTTATGAAACACATTTTGCCACACCCCCTTTTACCGTCCACAACTCAATAAAAATGCTATATCTTCAAAACTGCGGGGTTGATTCAGCTAAAATTTTGGCAGTTAATTTCCCTCAAGTAAAGGATGGTTCAGGAAAAAAATAGTGCCACACCCCCTTTTACCACCCACAAATAAATAAAAAGCCTATATCTTCAAAACTACTAGTCTGATTATAAGCTGATTATAACTTGCTTCGTTCGTTTATATGTATGTTTGTATGTATGTATGTCCGTCAAAATTTGCAAACCATTTTTCGCAATTTTGAAAACTTGTTGGTATCCGATTAAGCTGAAATTTAACATGCATATGAAAGTCCGGTGACAATGCAATATTATAATAAAATTTTTGCCACACCCCCTCTTACCGCCCACAAATCAATAAAAATGCTATATCTCCATAAGTTTTGAAAAGTTAATAATAAACCTTTAAGACTAAAAAGTAAAAAATAAATAATAATAAAAAAAAAATTTTAAAAATAAGCTTTTATTTAAAAAAGACGTGAACTAAAAAAAATAAAAAATTTAAGTGACATTTGTCTTCTATACCATTATATAAAAGGAGAAGAAGGAGAAGAATTATATAATATAAGATCGGTAACCGCTGAACCGATTTTGATAGTTATTTTTTGTTCGATTCCTATGATAATTTAGATTGTTGTAGCTTACAAAAACTTTCGAAAAATCTATTCTTTAATTATTGCAAAATCACGCATTTTCTTTGATGCTTACATTCAACAAGCAGCACAATAAAACAGCAAACAAAGCTTTCCTCTCTTTCTCGTGAGAGCTTCTCTCAATATAACACTGCAACCATGTTGTGTAGTTGCTTTCAATTTTCTTTTGCCCATATCATACGATGTGTGCTTGTTCGACGATAAAAATATTTTGTTGTTGCTTTTTCCCATATTACATAATGTTTGTTTATACGACGAATGGTATAATTAGATGCGTATAATTGAAAGCAAATACAATAGTGGTATTCAATGAAAGCCGTATTGGCGATGTATACAGCGTATGTTCGGTAAGTATACAGCAGCGTAATTTGCATTAAAAAAATGTAAGGGATAAAACATACGCAGCTTATGGCACAAAAACGTGGTGTATACGTAATGTTACCAACTAAATAAACTATACTTACTTTGTAAGTATCATACTTATTTTCAGCTTCATATACTTACTAAAATTCCATACTGATAAGTATACTTACTTTTAAGATTTATACTTAATTATGCTTACTTTTCAGCTCCGGTTGAACGTTTTTGTTTGCAAAAGCGGGAAAAGTTTCGCTGTTATTTGTAAAAAAATATAGTAAAAATCAATCTTTTAACACGATTATAGTCTATTTTGTAAGTAGTTTTGAGTTAAATATGTTGTTAAAATTTCAGAAGGATGAGAAAAATACGGGTTCCGGAGAAAAAACGCTCTTAAGGTTTTTTAAATGCGTTCAAACATGAGTTTAGGTAGAGTAAGCTTTGGGTTGAAAAAAATTACTTATACTGCTCGGATCTTCATAAAAATTTAATACAATATTCTTTGAAAAATGTAGAAAAAAAGAATAAAATTTTCGAAAGTGACCAATTAGACTTCACCCTTAAATAGAATTTACAGCCAAGACAAATACGATTTCAAGCAAAAAGAAAAAACAAATTAATGCAGCGCTTCAATTCAGTGACAGTGAGAGCGAATAATGATAACTTTTCTTTGGTCTCTGTATACATTTGAATGTGATTTTTTTTTATAACTATTTTGAAAGTAACTTTTAACTTTTTGTTATGCTTTTGCTTGTTTTTAAACTATTTTATGTATTAGAAATATGTATATATGAATTTCAAATATATAAAATTAATATTTTGTTTTTTTTTATCTGAAGACTTTTTGGTTTTAGATAGATTGCATACACAAAACTTTTTAAGGAGAACAAAAAGAGGGTAAATTAGTAAATTATATCAAAAAAATATTCAATTTATTTTTCTAAGGTAAAATACTTACTTATACTTATTTTAAAAAAAATTCTTACTAATACTTACTTTTCAGCAAATATACTTATTTTTTATAACATGATTTGGTAGCATTATGTGTACGTATAATAACTACTATGCGACTGTGATTTAATATTGTTTTTGACAAGCAGTATTTCAATTAAATTAAACAATTTTCAAAATTAAGAATGCACTTACCAATAATGAATAAAATTTATGTAAAGTTTAAAAAAATTTGGTGATGGGAATTTCTTTTTAATACAATTATGCAATTTACTCGGTTTTTATTCAGGGTGGGTTCGCCGAAGAGCTTAGCGTACACTTATAGCTATACGCTTTCAGTATATATGTACGTCGTTCATTGAAAACCATTAATATATTTTTTTTCGTCGTACACACACACATGGTGTAATATGGGCATTTGCAAATGTTTTGAGGGGAAGTTGCCAGAATTGAGTTATAAGCATAAATGATGTTTTGCATCCTTGCCAGCTAGTTTTTCCCCACTTGAGATTGTGTTCGTCTATCTATACGAATATATAAAAGCTTTGTGACAATGCATGGATATTTGACAACTACGTGAGAAACACTGAACCGATTAAGACGATATGGGCTCCAAACGATCAGTTATTTCAACTTAATCATAATGTGCTATGTTAGATTTACCACGCCTCCTTTTCACGCCCACTATTTGCAAAAAATTCAATATTTCAGCCGATTTTGGATATATAAGACTACAATTTGTAATTTACTTTGTAAGATTACTTTCGCTAACTTTATTAAAAATGGGTGTGACCAACTTAAGTTACGTCCAGTTTTCGGTGGATAGATGTGGAGTGAAGCAAAACGCACTACATTTAAACTAAATTGGGCTGAAATTCTGGCGGTCAATTTGTTTTGAGTACCAGATGGTTTAAGTGAAAAAATGTTGCCACAACAATTTTGTTGATTATTATGTTTTCAAATTTCAAATTTTATTTTAAGCTAAAATTTTAATTTTTAAATTGTTAAATTTTTATTATAAGCTTTAAGCGTTATTGTATGTTTTTTGTTGATTATAATATTTTTAAATTGTTGTACGCTAAAAGACCTTCATAGATCTTACTGTACTAATTTAAGTGAAATAAATAAATACAAATACAAAACTAAACAAAATTGGTACATTTCTAACGGTTTTGGTCGCATTCGACTAAAATTTGGTAATTTAGTCTAATAACTTAAAAACTCTACTAAAAATGGTGAATATATGAATTTTTTCCATACAGCATGAAAATTCGAAACCGACAGTAAGGCGGTCTGTGGCAGAACAACGTCTGCCGGGGAATACTATAAACCAATTAGAATGCTGTATATATCAGATGGTTCTGGTCATCATGCATTGATGCCTCAAAAGGAAAGGTCTGACATGTGTTGTTCGTAGGGCAATTTACATACTTTCACAAATTCACAAAACGATCATAAGCAAATTCATTGAATTTGGTCATGGCAACGTCTGTTAAGCCCACTTTAAATATATAGATAAGGAAAAAGCTTAAAACATAGCTTTATGAATATAGCTTTGGAATTGTTTGAAATATTTTAAAAAATTTTCACAGAAATTAGTAGAACATTGTTAAAAATATAAAAACAACATTTTAAGCAAATTAGTTTTCATAAAAAC
Source organism: Dichetophora obliterata (assembly GCA_963920525.1). Classification (NCBI taxonomy): domain Eukaryota; kingdom Metazoa; phylum Arthropoda; class Insecta; order Diptera; family Sciomyzidae; genus Dichetophora; species Dichetophora obliterata. The sequence goes on from OY986437.1 coordinate 137,223,727, forward strand.
AATCATAGAGGGGGTAGGTGGCACATGAATGATAGAAACTAATGATAGAAACTATTTATGTGTAAGAATGAAGCAATTTTAGCAGATAAATGATATGTCATATGAAAGAGTAGGGAAAATGAGATTTTAAAAAAATACAACAAAAACAACGTTTGGCCTATTTTTCAGCACAAATTCGATATAATAGAAGTTTTTTGAAAACAATATAAAACATTGCATTGGTGAGGTAACGGTAAACCTTTTCTCATGTTCCCCAATTCACTTAATTGAACTTTTAGACAAAGAAAATTTGATGAAAGTTGATTTGAAAATGACAGAGACGTTTGCTTGCTGGGTCAAAACACAGAGATAGATATAAGAGAGGTCCCAGTTCGACTTCGGATGCTCTTCGAACTCAAGTTTCGTTGTACAAGCGTCCGAAGAATAAAAGAAAAAACAAAAAGAATTATGCTTTTGCCTCAGCGTTCGCTTTGCCGTTCCTATACTTTTCTATAGGTGTGCATGAAACAACTGCTGAGGCAAAAGCACAATTCTTTTTGTTTTTTTTACCTATTCTCCAGACGCTTGTACAATGTAAGTTGATTGAACTTCGAACTGACACCTCTGATATATATTTATCTCTGTGGTTTTTTTTCTCATTCTGAGGCTTAAGAAAACGCGCTATACTGAGAAAATCTATAGTTTTCTAGATATCGCTAAAAGTTTGATGCCATAATGATGGATTTTTTTTTAAATTTAAGAAGAGTAAACATAATTGTGGTTAGAATCTATGTTGAAAAATTAACATTTTTTAATAACAAATTTTAAAAATTATTTTTCGTAATTTTTTAGAAACCGGTCATACAGGACGTTTTTAAAAGTAAAAGTACAAAAAAATTTAATCAAATTTATGACATCATAACAATTACCGTTTAAAAAAGTTATTAAATGAAGTAATATTTTAATATTTATACCATTTTGACATAATTAAACAAAACAAACAGAATAATTTTATATTTTGCATTCAAAGTGATTTGCAAAGCCATAATGTCCTTGACCTTTTTCTGACTTCACATCATGAAAAATATGATGTGAGTGTCAACGCACCTCTTGGTAACTCGGACCATTGTACCATCTCCGCTGTTTTTCCATATTCTAACCCCTGCACCTCTACGCCTAAAGCCCCGAAGAGGACTGCATGGTTTTATGGAAGGGCAAATTGGACTGCGTTAAATAATTTTTATCGCAACTTCAATTGGAAATTATGTTTCGCTGATAGAAATGTGAATGCCGCGGCTGTCATGGTACAAGAAATTATTTTATTGGGTATGCGGTCTTTCATTCCCAATAAGATGAGAAGCATTAAACCAAAAGACCACTCATGGTTTAATGAGACTTGCAGGATTGCAGTCAGGTCCAAAGAGGAAGCCTTTCAGAATTGGGGTTCTAATAAGAACACTGATACTAAAAGACTTCGCATCGAGCCAAGGAATCGCTTTAATGCAATTTTAAAACGAGAAAAGTTTCTGCACGAAGCTCGCATTCGATAACAGGTTCTTCTCTGCCCCAAAGGGATCAAAAATTTTTGGTCATTTGTTAAAAGTGTGAAGAACCAGACATCATCATCGATTCCAAATCTTTTAAAAGATGGCCAAATCTTTACAGACAAGTCTCATAAAGCGAACCTATTGGCTAGATTGTTTGCACAAAATTCCACTCTCTTGGATAGCAATCAGCCACTGCCCTTTATTGGGGGTAGATCTTCTGCAATGCAGGAGATATACTTTCGGACGAGAGCAGTTAAAAGAGTCCTTACAAATCTCAACGTAAACAAAGCCTCTGGTCCTGATGGCATACCGCCAATTGTGCTTAAAATGTGTGCTTCTTCGCTGGCTCGGCCTTTGTGCAACCTTTTCAATATCTCCTACAGAACAGGAGTATTTCCATCTTGTTGGAAGGTGGCAAATGTCCTGCCGGTACCTAAAAAGGGCGATGCCACGAACCCTGCAAACTACCGTCCCATTGCGATATGCTCTACGCTTTCTACAGTTATGGAGAGCGTAATAAACTCCAACGTTGTGAAGTATCTGGAGCACAACCAACTGCTCAGTGACCGTCGATATGGTTTCCGTAGGGCTCGCTCTACTGGTGATCTGATGGCGTTCTTAACCGAAAAATGGAATCAATGCGTTAATTTTTTCGGCGAGAGCAGGGTTGTTGCTCTAGATATTTCAAAAGCGTTTGACCGAGTGTGGCATACAGCGCTCGTGTCGAAACTACTTGCATATGGTTTTGGTGGGAGCTTTGCTCGATGGATCACGTGTTTCCTCAAGAACAGATCGATTCGTGTCGTAGTTGACGTTATTTCGTCTGAACCTTGTTCCTGGTTTTTATCAACGACCTTCTGTCGTTGACGCATACCCCAATTCATTCGTTTGCGGACGACAGCAGCATTTGTCATTCATATTCATTCAAAAAACGCCCAAGCTCTATGGAGATTGAGAGAAAAAGGCAAAACATGAATGACATACTCCTTAGTGATATACATTAAATCTCCGAGTGGGGTCATGCTAATAGAGTGCTGTCTGTTAACCCACAAGCGGGTGCATTGTCCCTTAGCTCCCCTTAATACGAATGGTTTGGATATTGTGGAATCAGCCACTCTTGACGTTCCGGTCATATCGGTCCAATCTGATCTTCGTTGGAATGATCATATTTTCGATGTGTCGAAAGAAGCGGGCAAGTCCCTAGGTTTTTTAAAACGGTGCAAAAAATATTTCACTTCAGCTGATCTTCGCATGATTTACACCTCATATATTAGGCCGAAAATGGAGTACAATTTGCACATTTAGGCAGGGGCTTCAAAATCTTATTTGGAGCTTCTGGATCGAATTCAACGTCGTGCGATATATTTGATAGGGGATGAAAATATTTCATTCTCTCTCAACTCTCTTTTGCATCGACGTAATGTTGGTTGCCTAAGGCTTTTCTATAGGTATTACCATGGGAAGTGTTCAAGGGAGATACATGGCCTGACGCCACCAGCTCGTATTTTTCCCAGGTCCACTCGGCAGCTGTCCAAGCCCATCACTTTACCATTGCATCGATGCGGAATAGAACCTCGCATTACCGTGATAATTCGTTCTTTATTCGCACAGTTAAGTTGTGGAATAGTCTCCCTGCGAGCGTGTTTCCCGGCAGTTTTGAGCTGTGCAAATTCAAAACAAATCTTCACCGACACTACTCCATCTATCCACCCTCCAACTAACTATCACCCATCTTCCGAATCAAGACAATGCACATTTATAGGGGGCATTCCCTGAGCGTTGGTTCAATCTAAAAAAAAAAAAATTAATTTATAGAAATAAATTCTTTAATTTTAAGATTTCAAATTTTTTCATGGTATTTAATATTTTTATCACAGGCGAGGCAGCGGGTATTTGCTAGTATATGTATATACCCAGTAGCGGATGGAATATATTCCGAATATATGAAGCATCAATTACCTTGTAATGACCACTACTTCCGACTATATTACCTTACTATGAATAAAAGGCCTTACATTTAACATTGAATGAGACAGGAGGTAAGTGATCGCCTCCCTTCAGCATTACCTAGAAGTTATGGAGTAACATACTACTTGTATTAAGTTATAAAAATCACTGCATTACTTTTTCTTGTATGCTACATTACAGGTAATGAGGTATGAGTTAACTACATCTGCTATATGCAGACGCATTACTTTTTTCAAAAAAACGCATTACTTTTTGAAAAAAGTAATGCTTCCTTACCTGGTAATTTATTCTGTATTAGTTCTATGGTAGCCACTGGCAAATCCGCTGCTGGGTAGTAGGTATATTCTAGGTGCAGAAGAACCCCTCTTGGTTACTCATCATCATAATATAATCGTACGTAATTTGGTAAGTTCTAAGGACTTATGTAAATTTAGAATTTTTCAAATACATTTATATTTAAAAGCTTGAGGCACCGATATCCGCGATCCGTTATACAGGTTTACTACACATTATCATTGGCATTGAATCTTTTAGTAAGCTAACCTGAATATAAACTGCGATCCATTATACAGGTTTACTACACAATATCAGTGTCTTAAGTTCTTGAATATAAATGTATTTTATAAATTTTAAATTTATATAAGTAAATAGAACTTACCAATTTACGTACGCTTATATTATGATGATGAGTAACCAAGAGAGGGGTTCTTCTGCACCTTGAATATACCTACTATATACATATATGACAAATGTCACTTAAATTTATTTTTTTCTTTTTAGTTCACGTCTTTTTTAAATAAAAGCTTATTTTTAAAAAAAAAATTTTACTTTTTTTTGCTTACACATTTGATAAGATAAAAAAGCGCCATCTAAAATTTTAACCATATTTTTTATTTAATCTGTATAATGTTTACTTTAAGCTCAAGAGTGCTTAGGCACGCAAACTTACGGTTGCTTTGTTTTTAACCTGTTTGATAGTGCTAAAAATGCTATTTATTTTAATTTCAAAACCAGGCTTCGGCTGTTTTTTATAGTTGCGATATTGAAATTTTACCGTTTTTATAAAGTCACTTTGTATAGGAGGTAGATGCAGTTTTCATCCAATTTGGCTGTTTTTCAAACTCAAAGTGTGTAATTAATATTTAAGCTTATTCGCTGAATTTAAGGTGATTAATTGAAATACATTTTACCATTTTTTTTTTTATAAAGTCACTTTGTATAGGAGGTAGACATGGCTTTAAACCGATTTAGCTCATTTTGAAACTCAAAGTGTGTAATTACGATGTAAGCTCATTCGCTAAATTAAAAGTGATTAAGGCAGTGTGCGAATTGATCTAAATGCGACCTAAACTAAATTGTGTCGATTAGGCAGTGATTTCTAATTTAGTAGGCATTTAGGTAGCTCGAAAATTACCTAAATTATTAAGGAAACACTGCCAAATTGACACAATTTAGATTAGGTCGCACTTAGATCAATTCGCACACAGCCTAAATTAGTTTTTGTGGAATTTAAAGAGATTTACCGTTTTTATAAAGTAACTTTGTATAGGAGGTAAACATGGTTTTCATACGATTAGTTTAAATTTAAAACTCAATGTGCATAATTAAGATGCGTACAAAATTATATAGAAAAATTTTGTTTTAATAAAAACATGTTTTTCTTTGTTAGCTGCTAAAATACGTCAATTAAAAAAATACCTTTTCATATATTTTATATGAAAAAATTCTAAGTCTTTCCATTTATTTTTGTACGAAGAAATTTATGGAAATTTTTTTCTTATGAGTCAGTTTAAATCAACTGTTCAATGTATTGGCATATCAATACCGCTTTAAAAACAATTTCTTTTTGGTGGTACTTTCAAAATGGCGGCAATTTTTGCCTTACTACCTTTAAAGATTTATGCGTTTATAAGCATTTGTGGTAACTTTTATTTCTAAGCTTTATTTAGACATAGAGTAATGTATTAAACATCATTATTTTATGGACTTAATTCTTACATACAACAAATTCCAATAAAATAAATTTTTCATATAAAAAAATCATAATATTTTGCAACTTGAATACTTATTTGACGTAGAATTACGTCTTACTTGTATGGGGGTCATTTTCACAAATTTTTTCAAACACATTTAAGAAGTTTAGTTGACACTTTGGAGTATGCCTACAGCCTTTAATATTCATTATAAAAAGAACAAATATATGCCAAAATATCAGTTAGAGTACGAATAAAACCAATATCTACCTTTGGATTTTGTAAATTCTTTAATAAAGTCACAAAACAGCAAAATCTATAAAGAAAAAAAATGCTTATATTCGTATGAGATATACACAAGCTGCTTCAGTAGCTGCTTATGCTGTTGTTATTGTGGTGTTGGAAGTTGTTTCTATGTTGTCTGTCAGGGTAGTGTATTTGTGTATTAGAGGCGCACACGCCTTTTTAATCAGCCGCAAGGCTTTCGATCATGTAAGCCACAAAGGCTATTTTTATTAAGCCGCAAAGGCTAATTTTAAATCAAGCCACAAAGGCTATGTAAGGAATTTTTAAGCCTCAAAGGCTAATCTTAATCCAAGTTATAAAGGCTAAGTTTTGAATAAAAAGAAATTTAATTTGGACTCTTCGCCTCTTCCTTCCAAATCTAAATCTGTCTTTATTTTAAAATATTCTAGTTTATATACAATTTTTAGCAGTATTATTCTTAAATTAATTTACTACTATTTCCAAGACTCCTCCTTTAATTCCAATGATTTTTAGATTTATTTTGAGAAATCAATAATTGACCAATCACTTTTAGTTTATTAACCTTTCCAAATTTTCCCCACTAATTAATATTTTAAACATCATTTATTGCCTTGACTTTAAAGTGTCATCGGCACTTATTCAACTTATCGCTTGTTTTTGTTGCTTTGTGTTTTTCTGTGCAATGCACTTGTAACATGAGTCCCGCTGTCGCTGTTGCATTTCAGCTTGTGCGGTATCTAGCGGCACAAGCGTAAAGGGGTGCTAAATGCACTTCATGAGAATTTGAGCTACAATTAGTTGAGTTTACTTTGAGGTTTTTTATTTGGTTTAATTTAGAAATTTTGTCAACATAATGTTAATATGTTTATTGTTATCATATGTTAGACAATTGAAGTGAAGATCTTTTGGTGATTGTCTGTCTTGAATGTGTGTACGTATGTAAGTACACTACACCCTCACCCTTAAGCGAAAATGTACTTGCAAAGATAAATTTTTAAGAAGTTGGAGTTTTGGAAGGGAATATGTTTATAATTTTTATAGTTGTTATTTTACAATAATATGAAATATGTAGTCTTAAGATTATTTATGTTTAGATAATTTGTTTAGCGGTAAATAATGGTAATATTTATACTAATACGAAAAACTTATATGATAATGGCCAATGTTTTAAATCATGATATTAACGTATTTAATACTAACATTTTGTTTTTTAATATTTATATCAGTAGTTCTGAAAATTCAGTAAAGTAATTTATAGAGTCTTAATATTTTGTATTATTTATACATAAAATATTTACATATTTTTTTAATTTTAGTTATGTGTTTATAAATTTCTTTAACATATTATTATGGAATTTCTTATGTTAATTATTTACATCAATAATGGAGTTCACTCCTTCTCTTAGTATTATTTTATATGGTCCGTGATATGGACTTTGACTTTTCTTTCTACTTTCAAGTTCAACTAATACTAAATCTCCTTCTTGGAAATTGGATACATTTATATTCTTGTCATAATTGATTTTTCTTTTTTCTTTTACCATTTTTAGTCTAACTTTTAATTCGTTTGCATAGTCATCTATGTTGTAGACCTTACTGTTAAAACGCCTGGCAGAGTTGGTAATTTACCAAAAACTAATTCAAAAGGTGAGTAACCAGTGTCTATATGTGGAGTCGTATTATATGCAAATGTGTAGTACGAAATCCATTTATCCCATTCCCCATCATCTGCGAAAGAAAGAAGATACTCATTGAGAACTCTGTGGTTTCTCTCAAGTGCTCCTATTGTTTCGTGATGGTAAGGTGCTGAGAAGATTTGTTTTTTTTTTTAACAAGTTGCACACATTTCTTAACAGTTCATTTGTAAACTCAGTTCCTCTATCAGACTTTAAAACTTTTCACCATCTGTCGCATATGCTTCCATACATAGCGTTGTTTTAATTTCAGTATGGTTTTTCTAATTCCTAAATGTCCGCCTTGTGGTGAATCATGGAATTCTGTAATTAATTTATTTTGCATGGATTTATTTGATATTCTTTGTGGGGTTTTATATATTAAATCTTTTAGCGATTTTCTTAATTTTTGTTTCATTTCTTGCTGCAGCTTTTTAAATAAATTCTTAAATTCTTTTTTATTCATGGATTTAAATATTATATTTTCTTCATCTAGCGCTAGTTTTTTTATATTTAATTTATTCATTTTAGATACTAATTTCTTCAGGATCGGCTCTAGAGTCGCTGAATTATCATTAGACCTTGCATGCATATTATTACTTTGATTTATTTTTGATGATAGCTTCATCGAGTTCGAATCTGGATTCGTCGATTTATCGCTACATCGCACGTGCACAATATCATTTATATCGCTTAATTCAAATTGTAATCTTTTTATATTTTTAACGTCAGTAATGGATGTACAATCCCAAATAAAGAGTTCGCGAGGCTCCTGTTGAGATGTGCATTTCTCCTTTGCAAGTTCTTTTTGCTTTTTAATATTTCCCCGTGTTATTACCATGGCTTTATTTTGTTTGCTCGTTTCTTCAGTTGGTATCATAGTTTTTAAAATATCCGAATCTATCTTTATTCGTGATAAAGCATCTGCATTTGTATTAATTTTTCCTTGTTTGAAAACTATAGTGAAATTATAATCAGATAAGTCTAGTCTGATTCTTGTCATTTTTTATGACGGATTATTGTGACTAGATAATGAAACTAAAGGTCTGTGATCTGTAACAACTATAAATTTCTGTCCGTATAAATATGGTTTGAAAAAGTTTATCCCCCAATGGATGGCTAAAAGTTATTTTTCTATTATTGGTTTATTTATGTCACGTTTTTGTAGAGTTTTACTGGCATAAGATATAGGTAAGTCTTGTCCTATTTCACCTTGTGATAACACTGCTCCCAAAGCGTAATTTGAAGCGTCTGTCGTTAGAATAAATGGTTTTGAAAAATCGGGATATTGTAAAATAGGTGGTTCTATTAATTTCTGTTTCAGTGTTTCAAAAGCTGTTTGACATTGCTCTGTCCAATTGAAAGTTTGGTTCTTTTTTAGTAAAGCATTTAGGCATTGTGCAATTGTTGCAAAATCTTTTATGAATCGTCTATAATAATTGCAAAAGGCAACAAACCTACGCACTTCGCCTGCATTTGAAGGAATTGGATAATTGTTTATTGTTTCATATTTTGCTGGATCAGTCTTAATACCGTTTTGCGTAATTAATGCCCCTATTATGTATTACAACTCAACTTAAGTTGACTAGATTCAACTAATTTTTTTGCGTATAACTTATTACATACATTTCAGTTGAACTACGTCGTTTGAAAATTCTTAATAGATGGTAGCAAACTACATGGTTCCATTAAAATATATGCAATACGTTATATGGAAAAAATGTAGTTGAAGCGAGTCAACATCGCATACCATCGCATACATAATACGTACATAATAGGGGCCTAAATGTCTTAAATAAACTACTTCCGGACGTAAAAATTTGCATTTACTTGCATTTAATTTAAGGTTATATTTGGCTAATCTATCAAAAATTTTAATTAAATTATTGTTGTGGTGTTGTAGGCTACACCCAAAAACTATTATGTTATCTACATATAAAAATGCTTCTGAGCTTAAACCTGTAAGAGCTAAAGTCAACATACGTTGAAAACTATTTGATGATATTTTTAGTCCAAATGGTAATCTTTAAATTGATAATGACCGTCATTAGTAGAAAAAGCTGTTAGAGGTCTTGAATTTTTATCTAGAGGAATTTGGTGAAAAGAACTCGACATGTCGAGTGTGGAAAAAAACTTTGCTCTACCGAGTTTATCTAAAACATCTTCTATTCTTGTCAATGGAAATTTGTCATTTATTATTTTATTATTTTATTTTCTGAAGTCAACTATTAAACGCCATTTCTTTGTGTCGTCAGCGCTTTTCTTTGGTACAAGTAGAAGTGGTGAATTGTATGGGCTTGTGGATGATTCAATTATATCATTATTTATTAGTTCTTCAACCTGTTCATGAATTTCTTTGTTTTGAGTGTATGGTAATCTATAATTTTTTATATATGTTGGTGTATCATCTATTGTTGATAACTTTTGTGTATAGAAATTGTTTATTGTTAATTGTTCTTCTTTTAAATTAAATATGTGTTGATATTGTCTGAATATATTTATAAGTGGATGCTTTGCCCCTACGTCTAATTCTTTCAAAACTTTTTGGAATCTAACTTCGTCTTTATATGTATCTTGTTTGAAATATAAATAATTCGATAATGGTATCAACTTTGGTTTTAGTTTGTTTATTACTATTTCTGTTTCTGTTGTGTTTAGTATTTTTAAATGGCATATACCTTTTGATAGACCTATAGAGTTTGCTAAAAATACCCCTGTCTGAATTTCTTCATTTAATATTACACTCTCCTGATTTAAATTTTAGTTTATTGGAGTTATAATTTCTGTTCTAGGTGGTATTCGAATTACATTAAATGCATTTTTGTTGATGTACAAAGGTGTTACTACGTCAGTGCTGCCTAGTATTATCGTTAGTGTTTGTGTTTCATTGTCAATTTTACACATATATTTAGTTAAAAAGTCTCGTCCTATGATTCCGTCTGTGTAAACTGGGAAATCTTCTACCGCATGAAAAAAATGTTCTACTACGTCACATTGAAAATCTAATTTTAGTTGTACAGATCCTAGTGTTAAAGTTTCTTATTTTTTTATTCCTGTTAGTTAACATTTATCGTCTTTATTAATGATTGTGTCTTGCGCTATATTTTCGAGTTTACAGATCGAAATATCTGCTCCTGTGTCAATTAAAAGTTTAAGGTTTTGCTTAGAATTTTTACATTTTACTATAATATAATTTGTGTTTTTATCCGATATATTATAAATCTTTAATTTTGCTGTTCCGGAAGATCCTCTGTATCGATCTCCGAGCATTCCTCGTTTCCCTGAATGTTGTTGTTCATGACATACATTCTGTTGTTGTTGTTTTGATTTCTGTAATTTGGTGTTCTTCTGTTGTAGTTTTGATTATGCTGTTGTCTGTTATTATAGTTATTTGATATATTGGGTCGTTGTCCCCTGTATGAGTTGTTAAAATTATTATTGTTTTGTCTGTTATTCATTCTAAAATACATTCATTTATTATATGTGTTTACATTCTTTTCTAGTTCTAAAGCTAGATTTGTTGCGTCAATTAATGTTTTTGGTTGAGCTGCAAAAATTGTGTTCTTTAAGTCATCATTCAGTCCATTTTTAAAAATTGTTAAGGCGTAGCTTTCGTTCATTTTAATGATGACGTTTCTTTGTGCGTCATCGCCTGTTGTTTCTGATATATGTAGATTATTTAGTTCAGCGATGAGGTTTATTAGTTTGTCTTTGAATTGTGTTACTGAATTGTTTCTTTGTGTCAATGTGGCTAGTTGTGTGTGTATCTGAGCTGTGGTTAGATTGCTCTTGTATGTATTTTGTAAAAATGTTTGTAGTTTGGGAAAGGTGTCAATGTTAGCCGTGTATCCTAGAGTGGTTTTCACGTTTGTGCTTAGTTTTATGCTCACGTTTAGCATCGTTACGTTGTAGATGGCATCTGTTATTAGCCTGATCATTCGTAAAAATCGTTTGTTGGTTTGTTGTCTTCTCTGCGAATTTTTCTCATTCGTTTTTCCATTTCTTTGAAAATCTGTTTGTGTGTCCTTAGGTGTTTGACCATTTGATTTTCATTTATTTTCTCTTCACAAACAAAGCGGTACATTATTCAAATTTATTGTGAATTTTGTATTTTAAGTCCTTTAGCTGCTGTATATATCTGTATTTCTCTTTCCCTTTTGTAATATTTATTAATCTATAGAGGTCGTTTAGTTGTCTTCTTTGTTAGACCTGTTTGCCGGCTCTAGTTCTTTTCTTGGGTGGTTGTAAATGGTTTTTGAGGATCTCTTCATTCTTTTGTTGCCGCTCTTGATACTCCAGTATCGATATTTTTTTTATTGGAGTTGCGGTATATACCGGTGGTTGTGTTTTTTCTTCTTGGAGAGTATCTATTTCCTTTTGTACTTTTTGTATGTATTCTACCAATTCATCGTATTTCTTGTGGAATTCTGCATCCATTCCGTGTTCTAGGTTATGTTGTCCAACGTAAGATTTAGAATTTTTGGATTTTATGGTTCGCCGGTTGTAGGTTGATAGAATTAAAGTAAGTTGCAGGATTACAGGAACGAAATTTCATAATCAAAATAACAGGATTACGAAGTTGCGGGATCACAGGAACGAAATTGCAGGATCGCCATTTGGTGTTGGAAGTTGTTTCTATGTTGTGTGTCAGGGTAGTGTATTTGTGTATTAGAGGCGCACACGCCTTTTTAATCAGCCGCAAGGCTTTTGATCATGTAAGCCATAAAGGCTATTTTTATTAAGCAGCAAAGGCTAATTTTAAATCAAGCCACAAAGGCTATGTAAGGAATTTTTAAGCCTCAAAGGCTAATCTTAATCCAAACCACAAAGGCTAAGTTTTGAATAAAAAGAAATTTCATTTGGGCTCTTCGCCTCTTCCTTCCAAATCTAAATCTGTCTTTATTTTTAAATATTATAGTTTATATACAATTTTTAGCAGTATTATTCTTAAATTAATTTACTAATATTTCCAAGACTCCTCCTTTAATTCCAATGATTTTTAGATTTATTTTGAGAAATCAATAATTGACCAATCACTTTTAGTTTATTAACCTTTCCAAATTTTCCCCACTAATAAATATTTTAAACATCATTTATTGGTTCGCTCAAATTCTTGGCTTTGACTTTAAAGTGTCATCGGCACTTATTCAACTTATCGCTTGTTGTTGTTGCTTTGCGTTTTTCTGTGCAATGCACTTGTAACACGAGTCCCGCTGTCGCTGTTGCATTTCAGCTTGTGCGGTATCTAGCGGCACAAGCGTAAAGGGATGCTAAATGCACTTCATGAGAATTTGAGCTACAATTAGTTGAGTTTACTTTGAGGTTTTTTATTTAGTTTAATTTGGAAATTTCGTCAACATTATGTTGATATGTTTATTGTTATCATATGTTAGACAATTGAAGTGAAGATCTTTTGGTGATTGTCTGTCTTGAATGTGTGTACGTATGTAAGTACACTACATTATTGTTGTTGTTCGTTTGGTTCCTAATCGTGTTGTTTGTTGTTGTGCTGCTTTTTTGTGGTTGTTATTAATATATATGTAAAAAGTACATATATAAATACACATTAAATGCTTTTGTTTTTGTCGTTTGTTATTGGTTTTGTTTATTTTCAGCAAGATAAAAACAATCGAGAGTACAGATGCGTGTAGCTATAGAGCCAGTATGTATTACTACAACACAGGTTTGCATGTGTTACTAAGAATGCGTTGTGCTTCGAAAATCTACTTATTTTTGAAATATCATAATAAATTCGAATTATTTACGTTATGCATTATATTTCTTCCATATTAAAAATATATTTTGTTATCTTAAATTTTATTTTTAAATTACTTTTAAAATATACATATATGTATATACTCTTTACTGCAGGAAAATAAATAATTCAAAATTTTTCGATAATTATTTCCATTTATTAAACATAACTTTGAATTACATTTAGTTTTAACCAACATAAAAACTGAACAAGAACAACAAATTCATCACTAAAAATATCAAACGAAAACTTTTTATAAAACAAAACAAATTTCAACATGAATTTAATTGAGAGCTTTTTATATAAAGTAAGTTAGAAGAAGGCAACAGCAACAACAAGCTTGTTTTTGAATAGTTTTTATTAATAGATGAAATGCTTAAAAATAGTTTTGAAAAATATAAATGAAAAACAGAATATTTCTCCATTACTGTATAAAAAGTCCGACCGAATGTTGATTTTTAGCGGAAGCCGAATGTTCAGACAAATGGAAATAATCGGCCGAAGACCGAAGCCAAATACTAACAAAAATTTTTTCAGGTAAAAAAATAATAAAATTTAGGCCTTGCTTTTATTTTAGGAGAAAAAAAGGCAATCACTAAGGGTCCAGTCTGGTTAAACAGGCCAAAAAGTATACAATTCTCATTAGTCTTTTTTGAAAAAAGTACATAATATAGGTAATTTTTTTAATTTTTACTGAAAATGTTCGTTAATTTTTTGTTGACTAAAATTCCAATGTGAAATTTATCAATGGGTCCATTGATAATTTAATAACTCGAATTTTGACAAAAACAACATAAAGATTTGTTAAAAATTTAATTTCTATTTAACCTTTTAGAATGATATTTTACACAGTAAGCTATTGAAAAATGCAATTTTGCGTTACAAAAAAGCAAAAACATTCGATAAATATTCGGCTATTTTTGTCTGAAGCCGAAAGTTAAAAAATGGGCCGAATATACCGAATACCGAAGCCGAATATTCGGACTTAATAATATTTGGACTTAACTTATTTTTGTTAAGTACATTTCAATTAGTAGTTTATATATAAATTTTGTTACCTTTCGAACTTATCAAGGTTTTTGTTTACGGCCTGTTTAAAACTGAAATCTCAGAACTTTCGAGAAATTGGCCTAGTTTAGGGTCAAATATCTCTGGTGGGCATAAGTAAAAATTTGAATTTAGTCACCATATAGCTAGTTCATTATAATAAAAACCTTCAGTTAAAATTCTGAGTGTGGTATTAGCTTCGTATAGAAGATACAGGGTTTTTAACTCATCGTGGTTTCGAAGATATTTGTACCTATAAATTCATCCCCTTTTAACACATAACGCCCTTAAGGGGGAGTGGTAGGTAAAGAAAAGTATATACATATATATTTCTTATTAGTATCACCTCCTGAGTCGATTAATAAGCGTCCAAAAACATACGGACATAGCAAAACCGACTTAAGTTCGACTTTTCGGAGCTTAAGTTTGTAAAACCGGCCATTAGTGTTTTAATTTAATTTTTTATGAAGAATTTTTTAATCAAGAAACTACCCAGGTGGTAAATTTGGAAAAAAAAGTATTAATGTAGAAAACTTTCGGTTGGCGAATTTGGACTGTATACGTTTAAAATACGAAGGCTCCGTTGATTTAGATTTTGGAATTGCAATTGACGTAAGTGATTCGGAAAATTACTAAAATGGTTCTCAAAAGTGCATGCAATTTGTCAAATTTTTATTATATTTATTTTATTTTTAAATTATAACCTGCATGAATTTTAAAGCATAAGCTGTTAAGTTTTTAATGCCCAATAAAAAACTAGTCTCACAATTAGCAGCTGACAATATTATCCAATTTATTTCTCTCATCGTTTATTTTGGCTTTTGTTCGCAAACGCATACCACACGATCACGATCAAACCAACCAAGTTACAAATGATATTAACCGCAACACCTTTATCAATCTCAAAATCTCAATTTAAGGATGATCCAAAACTTTTCTATAGTTTTGTTAACTCAAAACGTAAAGCCTCCAGTTTTCCACCCCTTATGAAATTCAATCAGGAAGAATCATCTTGTGACAATGTGATTTCTAACATGTTTGCAAACTTCTTTAAATCAACTTACTCCGATATACCTTTTAATACTAGCACGGAGTATCCTTTTCTCCCGCCAGTTAACTCTTTTGAAACTCCTGTAATAGACCCAAAAATTGTCATGTGTTATCTTCGACAAGTAAAATCTTCTTTTACGACCAGCCCTGATAAAATTCCAAGCTGTATTTTAAAGCAATGTGCTACAAACCTGTGTACTCCTCTTACTTACTTACTTACTTTCTTAGTTGGTTGACCAAGCTTCGTCAGGTAGTCCTCTACTTGGTCTTTCAACGAAGATACGGTCGTCCTCTTCTGCGTTGACCGCCGCTGGGTACCGAATCGAATGTTTTCTTCACTGGAGCATCGTCTTTCATGCGCTGAACATGACCAAGCCAGCGAAGCCGCTCGATTTTAATGCGCTTGACTATGTCGATTTCAGCGTACAGCTCATACAGTTCATCATTCCACCGTGTTCGGTACTCGCCATTGACGCAGATTGGTCCGTAGATCTTACGAAGAATCTTTGTCTCGAATGCTCCTAAAGTCTTTTCATCTAAACTGCTCAGTGTCCAGGTTTGTGATGCGTAAAGTAGGACGGGCATGATGAGCGATTTATAGAGCGTGATTTTCGTTCGTCGAGAGAGGGCTCTGCTTCTCAATTGCCTACTGAGCCCAAAGTAGCACCTGTTGGCAAGAGTTATTCTTCGTTTGATCTCAATGCTGATGTCGTTGGTTGGATTAATGCTGGATCCCAGATAAACGAAGTTCTTCACAACCTCGAAGGAGGTATTGTCAACGGTAACGTGGGTTCCAAGACGCTGGGACTGTTTGTTTGTTGACACTAAGTATTTCGTCTTATCTGCATTCACTGCCAGACCCATTCGACTTGACTCTCTTTCTAATCTGGAAAATGCTGCATTGACTTCGCGCGTATTATGGCCAATGATATCGATGTCATCAGCATACGCAAGCAGCATAACACTCTTGTAGAATATTGTGCCACTACGTCTCAGATCAGCAGCTCAGATGATCTGTTCCATCATTAGGTTGAAAAAGTCGCACGATAAGGAATCACTTTGTCTGAAACCTCGTTTGGTAATAAATAGTGGGGAGAGGTCCTTCCCGATTTTAACTGCGCTGCTGGTGTTGCTCAGTGTCATCCTGCAAAGTCGTATTAGTTTTGCAGGAATACCAAATTCAGACTTGGTGGAGTACAGGTGCTTCCTTATTGGGCTGTCGAAGGCAGCTTTGTAGTCGACAAAAAGATGGTGGGTGTCGACTTGTTTTTCTTGAGTCTTCTCCAAGATTTGTCGTAGCGTGAAAATCTGGTCGATGGTGGACTTTCCAGGTCTGAAGCCACACTAATAAGGTCCGATCAGTTCGTTTACAATGGGCTTCAATCTTTCACATAAAACGCTCGACAGGACCTTATATGCGATATTAAGAAGGCTTATCCCACGGTAATTGGCACAGATAGTGGGATCGCCTTTCTTGTGGATTGGGCAGAGCACACTGAGATTCCAATCGTTCGGAATGCATTCTTCCGACCGTATTCTGCATAGAAGCTCGTGAATGCATTTAAGTAGAGCTTCGCCTCCGTTCTTAAACAGCTCAGCAGGTAAGCCATCAGCTCCCGCGGCTTTGTTATTTTTAAGCCGAGCTATAGCTGTCAGAACTTCATCATAGTCGGGCAGCGGAACCTCAACGCTGTTATCCAAAAATGGGGTTTCCGGAATATCATCTCTATTGGCGGCATTGTTGTCAGCGTCGCCATTTAGAAGCTTAGAGAAGTGTTCCCTCCATAACGTCAGTGTACTCTGGACATCTGTCACTAGATTCCCGTTTTCATCCTTGCAGGAAGAGGCCCCGGTTTTAAAACCATCGGCAAGGCGTCTTATTTTTTCGAAAAATTTTCGGGCATTATTCCTGTCACCATACATCTCAATCTTCTCCTGCTCGCACTTTTCTGTCTCTCTTTTTTTCCGCCTCAAAATATGTCTCTCTTCCCTTCTCTTTTCTTTTTATCGCTCCTTAGCAGCGCGCGTTACAACCGACTGCAGGGTGGCTTTGTAGGCGGCGTCTTTCTCTGCAGTGGCGTCGCGACACTCCTGGTCGTACCACTGGTTTCGGCGAGGGTAGTGGTAGCCAATCACCTCTTCAGCAGCCGCACGCATGGAGTTGGAAATGTGTGTCCACTGCGCGCATTTATCATCGATTGGAGGAGTGCTTTGAAGCAGGAGTGAAAGTCGAGTGGTGAAAGCATCGGCTGTCTGTTCCGATTGCAGCTTGTCGACGTCTAGCTTTCTCTGTGTAGGGTTGCGTGTATTCTTAGCTGCGCATAGACGTGTACGGATCTTGGCTGCAACAAGATAATGATCCGAGTCAATGTTTGCACCACGGATCGTGCGTACATCCAATACACTGGAAGAGTGCCTTCCGTCGATCAAAACGTGATCAATTTGATTTTTGGTTTTTTGATAAGGGGACATCCAGGTGGCTTTATGAATATTGAGATGCTTGAATCTAGTGCTACGTACGACCATGTTTCTTGCTGCGGCGAAGTCAATCAGCCTCATTCCGTTATCGGAGGTGTTGTCGTGGAGGCTAAACTTTCCGACTGTTGGACCAAAAATATTTTCCTTGTCCATCTTAGCGTTGAAGTCACCAAGCACGATTTTTACGTCATGAGGGGGCAGCGCTCGTAAGCATTTTCAAGGCGCTCGTAGAAAATTTCCTTGATCTCATCTTCCTTGTCTTCTGTCGGAGCGTGAGCACATATTAGGCTTATGTTGAAAAATTTAGCCTTGATGCGGATTATGGCAAGTCGTTCGTTCACAGATGTGAATCGCAGGACGTGGGGTCGTAGTCTCTTGCCAACTACAAATCCGCATCCAAACTCGTGCTTCTCCGCATGGCCGCTGTAGTAGATATCACAGGGTGCATGCCGAATGCAACCCTGTCCCTTCCATCGCATTTCTTGGATAGCAGTGATATCAGCTTTGTATCTTTCCAAGACATCCGTCAGTTGGAAAGAGGTACCTTCCCAATTAAGGGTTCGGACATTCCAGGTGCATATCCGTAAATCATTAACAGTTTTTCGTTTGCGGAGGTCGTCATCAGATTTGGGGATCAGTTTTCTTCTTTTCTTAGTTGTTTTCATTGAAATGGGTTTTTACGGGTGGGCTTCAAACCCGACGCACAACCTATTTTAAGCCTAGGGAGGCCCGCCGCTCAGATTAGCCGCCAAACTAACGGTTGTCAGTTTTGACGTTGCCCAGGAAACACCACGTGGAGGTTTGAGTCGCCTTGAGGTGATTTCACAAAGATTGTGCTGGCCTCGCCAGGTTGAGACAGTCAGACATGTTACATTGTTACATCGCCCCCAGTTTCCCTGTACTCCTCTAGCAAACATTTTTAATATTTCCTTGCATAGTGGTTATTTTCCTATTATATGGAAGGATTCTTATATTATACCCCTTCATAAATCTGGCTCCAAGATAGATGTTTCTAACTATCGAGGAATTGAAAAATTAAGTGCAATCCCTAAGTTATTTGAGAAAATCACAACTGATCAATTAACCCACTCCGTGTCTTCCACCATTTCTGTCTTTCAACATGGTTTTCTGAAGGGTAATTCCACTACAACAAACCTCTTAGAGTTTACTACGCATGTTATAAATGGTTTTACTTTGGGGCTGGAGACTGATGTTATTTATACGGACTTTAGCAAAGCTTTCGACAGTATTAATCATAATCTTCTTTTGAAAAAACTCCACCTTATTGGGTTTCCTGTCACATTATTAAATTGGATAAATTCGTATTTATCTAGACGTACTGAAAAGATTTTATGTAAGAATTCTCTTTCAAAAAGTATTTCGGTCACTTTTGGCGTTCCTCAGGGCAGTCATCTTGGACCGGTTTTTTTTTACTATACATTAATGATCTTCTTTCGGTAATAAAACACTGCAACGTCTTAATGTACGCTGACGACGTGAAACTTTTTCTTTGTTACAAATCACCCGAAGAACGACATCTTTTACAATCTGATCTAAATAGACTTGTGGACTGGTGTAGCTTAAATATATTAAATCTCAACTTAAAAAAATGTAAGCAAATGACATTCTCGCGAATATCTGCTAGTAACATAAATTACACTATAAATAACACTAACTTAGAAATAGTTTCCAGTTTTCTCGATCTTGGTGTAATTATGGATTCAAAACTTCGCTTCAATCTTCACGTTAATATGGTGATAAATAAGGCAAGAGGAGTCCTTGGTTTCATTAAAAGATGGGATAAAGAATTCAGTGATCCCTTTACTACTAAATTATTATATACCTCTCTCGTAAGCCCAATTCTTGAATATGCATCAGTTGTATGGAACCCACAATATAATGTCTACATCGACGCCATAGAATCCGTTCAAAAACAGTTTTTACTTTTTGCTTTACGTCATAGTCGTTGGAACCCCAATATTATGCTTTCATCGTATGAAATTCGCCTTAAAATTATTTTACTACCTTCCCTAAGAAGCTGAAGAATGATGCTTAATGTCATGTTTCTGTATAAATTACTTCGTGGCGAGATTAATTCGGAATATCTCATCTCAGCTCTAAATTTTAACATCCCAAGGAGAGGAACTAGACATTTTCTGTTTTTCAAGTTGAGTCAGTGCGGTTCTAATTACACTCTTCATGAACCTTTACGATGTATGTGCAGTGATTTCAATGATAACTTCAACATGATTAATTTTTCCGATTCGGTAGACGTCTTAAAACGGAAAATTATATTACATTTAAATAATTAAATCAATTTAAATTCATCCTTTTATACCTAACGCAGTTTTATAACAATGCAATATTGGTAATAGATTGTTCTGTTTCTCTTTTTTGTCTCGATATTATGTTTTATAAAGTAAGCACCATCAAATATGAATCGTTTTTAAAACTTACTTTTTAATTATTCAATATGTTATTTTTTAATCGAATTGGGATTTACGTGCTCACGTGGTTTCCTAATTTGAAATTAGACTGAACTCACACTATAACCTGGATTGGTGTGCCAGAGTATATCTCTTTTCCAAACAAGTTTATGCCTGCGTTGGCCCAAATGTATATTCAACTAATTGGGATTTTGATTTGGCGGATATGAGATTTATCTCATTTCCACGAAGGTCCTTGGGTTGGACAATGGCCGCATACCAGTTAAAATGAGTTTAGTGTTTTTTATTGTTTTTCGGGTACCTTAAATTGATAATTACTATTATTTAATTCAATGTTGCTTTTTTATATAGAATCAAGTATACTTAAATACGCGTTTTATATAAATTCAATTCTTAAATTCCGCTGAAAAGCCAATTAATGTGCTTAGTGGAAAATCCTAATTGCCAATAGGGGATATGTTTTAGTACGTAGGTGCATTCTGTCTGTCCCGGCTGATTCGGGCAGATTTTAGAATTTAAATCGTGCATGCGTATAGGACGGCGTATAGGACGGGTATACGTATCTTTGGAAGATTTCATACCTCCGGGCGAATCCAAAAAAAAAAAATAGCACACACACGTGTTATGTTCGTTTGCAACCCTTTGACTTATGTTCGATGTTCTACCCGGCTGTTTCGGGCAGATTTTAGAATTGAAATCGTGCATGCGTATAGGACGAGTATACGTATCTTTGGAAGATTTCATACCTCCGAGCGAATCCAAAAAAAAAAAATAGCACACACACGTGTTATCTTCGTTTGCAACCCTTTGACTTATGTTCGATGTTCTACACAGCACGTTATGAATAGTTTTTGCTTTCACAAAATTCTTGTTTTCACAAAAGTATTTCCGTCTTTTGCTTTAAACGCGTCATATATAATACAGGGTCCGCCAAATAACTTTTTTTTTTTTTAAATTGTATAAAAAAAAACTACTAGATATTTTCTCAAATTTCTTTTTTTATTTGAAAGAAAAATCCTTCCGGTTAATAATGGAAAATAATTCCATTCAAATGGCTGCCTCGGTTGGCCATGCAGTAGCCTACACGATCGGTCCAATTTTTAAGCACATTATCGATTGTGTGCAGCTGTATTTCGTCAATGGCTTCACGAATATTGTCCTTTAAAGCGTCAATTGTCTCTGGCTTGTCGGCGTAACACTTATCTTTGAGGGCACCCCACAAATAATAGTCCAACGGTATCAAATCGCAGCTCCGAGGTGGCCAAACGACATCAGCTCTGCTGCCGATAATGCAATCTTCAAAAACAGGGCGCAAAACATCGAGTGTCGCTTCGGCTGTGTGGCATGTAGCGCCGTCCTGTTGAAACCAAATGTTGCCAATATCCTCCTCTTCAGTTTTTGTGAACAAAAATTCGTTCAACATGTCCCGATAACGATCGCCATTGACTGTAACGGCCAATCCTTGCTCATTTTCGAAGAAAAATGGCCCAATTATGCCTCTGGACCAAAATCCGCACCAAACAGTGACTCGTACATACCCGCCAAGATCAAAATGAGCTTCATCTGAAAAGATGATTTTTTTTGGCAAAATCGGCATCATGATTTTCAAAGTAATGTCGCAATATTTCCCAGCGTTGTTCAAGCGTATACGCAACCATATTCGTTCAGCGGAAGGATAAAACTAATTATCTGTCAAATCAGACATGAGTAAAGTGTTACCGTTCACGAAAAAAGCACTAGTTGAAAAAAACGTTAGATGGCGGACCCTGTATTTATATCTAATAATATTAAGTATGAACTTTCAGAAAACATGTGTCTGATTAGTCAGTCTGATATGCATCATATTTCGCTAATCCTAAATATTAATTTTAATGACTTTATACACTCTGCTCCTTCACATAGTTTATTTAACTTTAAATGATGTAATTTTCATAATCTATCAAGTATTTTAAGATGTATTGACTGTACCTCTTTACTTAAGGGTAAAAATGTCGCAATTTGTTTTCATGATTTTAAAGCGCAAGGAACTTCAGTTTGTGTAACAATATTCCTCGTTTGGCTAGTAAAACTTTTAGACTTCCATGGTACACTAATGGCCTTAAAAAATAAAAAAACCTTCGAAATAAACATCTTAGGTTATTTAAATCTACAAACGATGATGAGAGTAAGTCTAAATATTTACAAGTTATGAGAGAGTTTAATTTTCTCAACAAATTCTTATATAAGCAGTATATTATGGGTTTTGAATAGAATATAAAAACAAATCCCAAATCTTTTTAGATTTTATTGAATCAAAAAAGTGTTGCTCAAATAATCCAACAACAATGAATTTGAATGGGGTGTCTTCAGTTTCCCTAGTGGATACAGTTAGACTTTTTGACGACTTTTTTAGTGCCAATTATGCGGACGCCACATGTTTTAGCGGTGTTGACCTATCTAATGTCGATTCGTTTTTTTATTTTGGCTTCCTAACGATCTCTGAATTGGATTTGTTTGAGTCATTGTGTAGAGTAAGAAATACTGTGAAAGCCGACATTGATGGTTTCTGCCCTGTAGTGTTTTTAAAATGTGCTCAGGCTTTGTCTGTTCCCTTGTGCCATATTTTTATTATGTCACCAGCGGTTGGGACATTCTTAGATAGTTGGAAGGTTTCCCATATTACTCCTGTTTTTAAATCTGGATTTCCCTAACTATAGACCCATTTCAAAGTTGTCTACTATCTCTAAAATTTTTGAAAGAATTGTTAAAAATAAGATATGTTTTCTTGTTAAACGCTATTTATGTCCTGAGCAGCATGATTTAATTTTAGGTCGTTCTACCGTAACTAACCTAATGATCTTTAATCAATATTGCATTTCATCCTTTGAGGGTGGTTGTCATGTTGACGCCATTTACACGGATTTTTCTCAAACGTTTGATAAGGTTTGCCATAATATCTTAATTGCCTGAGGCTCAAAGCTCAATGTTGCTGAAATTCGAATACAAGAACAAGACCGCACAGTTGATCAAGTTTTTGTTGTTGTTGTTGTTGTGCTAAGCGTTAGTGAGCGCTTCCCAAGTCAAGAAAAGTTCAAGTTTTGCGAATTTTAATTAACAAGAACCATGCAGTATTAAGACTGAATAATCGAAAGAAATTAATTGTTTTTGGTCTCGATGGATTTCCTTCATAAGAATGTGCTTCACATCATAATAATCTAAATTCAAAAACACAAACTTGTAGTTTGTAAAGAAAAATTCAAATTCATTGGTGAAAGTAAGACTACAAAACCATTTCTTCATCCTTCTTGCTATTGCTTGAGGTTGCTGCTGCAGCAGATTCTACTGCTTGTTGTAAATTTCTTTCTCTAAGCAGCTTCTCCCTCTTTTTCGTCTTCAGAGCCACTTGAAGCAGCATCCTTTGCTTAAATTCATAACATTAGCAGCTGTTAGTGTTAATTTTGGAAGCTAAAAAATCTCAGTTTTAGAGATATGCGATTCTCTGCCATAGCTGTGATTTTATGAAGGCGCATGCATTCGGTCCAACTAACGCACTGACCCACCTCGTGTGCTGCTGAATCTGTCTGTAGCAACTCCTTGATGTGATCGACCACAAGTTTAGCTTGCTTATCCGCGGTTTTGGCGCATTGCAATAGAAATAGCGATAAGATTAATGTTATAGTTCCAAGATAAAGGCAGCATAGTTCGCGGAAGGAATTTAAGCCAAATATCATTTGTGACTAGCACAGCGCTCTTACATAACTTTGGGATCGGTTATTGCAATTTTAACATCATCAAATGTACAGAAGGTGACACACAGCGGATAGTGCTGCAGCAACAACATGGGTATAGGTTCCTTTTCAGCGGCAGAGTGTATCTTGACCTCGTCCTTGTCTATGGGTAAATCCAGACGTTTGAAGTGCGCAGTCAATCAAGTTCCCATCAAGATTAATAACGTTGAGATATCGGCGGTAACGCAAAGCGATTCCAAGTAACTTTCCACTTCCGTCCATATTGACAGTCAGTTGTCAATTGTTAACATTTGACTACGTATTTCTTCTTTTTCCTTTGTACTTTTTCTGAACACTTATCTATCATACGCCACCTGGCTGTGATGGTTCAAACTACAAGTTCACAAAATCTACATCTATAGCAGGATTTTGTTTGTATGGAAATCGGATTTGGATGTTGGAAAAAACGCAGCTATTATTTATAAATGATATAAGTAAAATATTC
This sequence comes from Dichetophora obliterata, assembly GCA_963920525.1. Lineage (NCBI taxonomy): Eukaryota > Metazoa > Arthropoda > Insecta > Diptera > Sciomyzidae > Dichetophora > Dichetophora obliterata. Next base: position 137,248,123 of record OY986437.1, read on the forward strand.
TGCAACTCAAAATATTTGCTCTATGCTGATGACCTTAAATTATTTAAGAGTGTCAGTGGCATAACTGATGCTTTTTCATTGCAATCTGATTTAGATAATTTACTTCAATGGAGTAAGCTTAACGCTCTTCCACTGAATATTTCAAAATGCTTTCATATAACTTATTCTAAATGCAATAACTTTTTGAAATTTCAGTACAATATTTCAGAAATTCCACTTAATGTGTTGAATCTATTAAAGATCTTGGAGTCATATTTGACTGTAACTTCACTTTTAATGAACATATTAATTTTATTGTTCCTAAAGCTTACTCGATGCTTGCTTTTATACGCGGAAATAGTTCGGAGTTTTCTGACCCACATACTGTTGCCACTTTATAATGCTTTTGTTCGCTCGAAACTGGAACACGCTTCCTGCATCTGGAATCCGACTTATGCTGTTCATACCTTTAGTTTGCTTTAAGTTTGCTCTTCGTTTGTTATATAGTCGGTGAGATCTCGACATGTAATGTAAGATGTTTACTCTTAGGTATAAAATCTTTAGAATCGCGAAGGAAAGTTCAGTCCCTTGTCGTTATATATGATATAATTTCAGGTAACATTGACTGTCCTCTTTTGGCTCTTATAAATTTTAATATACCGCCAAGACAGTTGCGGCATTATAACTTGTTCTATATTCAATTTCATAGGTCTAATTATGCACGAAATGAACCTTTGTAACGAGCTTTGTCTTTGTATAATAATTTGTCGATACATGTTTTGTTTGATTTCTCATTGTCAAAAATGTGTTTTAAATCAAAATAAATACTTTATTTTTAGTTTAATTACATTTCTTATATTTATAACCTTTTGTTAAGCTTAGTCTGTAAGGATTTAATCCATAGACTCGAAGAAATAAATAAATAAATAAATAAATATTATGTTGATTTTATACGATTTAAATACAAATTCTAAATGCTAGATAGTTTAAATCATACTTGATTTTAAATACAAATTCTAGTTGTTTGTTAGTTTAAAATCGTTTGTTGAGCTTTAGGTCAGGTTAGAACAATTAATTATTCTAACGAATTTTTCCAAAGAAACAACAGCAACAACAATGTTTTTAATATGAAAAGGAAAACATTAGTAGCTGATTTAATTCTGAAACCTGCTACAGGCTTCATCGGAAATCTTTGTGATACGCCGTGCAAGAGCAATGCACCACAGAGGCGATGAGATTTTAAGTGTCAATTTCTCAGTTTTTCTCCCATTTCATATTTTCATGTTTGTTGTTGTATTTTTGCTTTACTTTAGTTTTTATGCTTATGTTATTATTATGAAGTCCAACAGTCTGTTGGAAGTCTTCCACTAACAAAGCATGGTTACTGTAATGGTTATTTGTATAACATTTGTTTATGTATGACATGTATGTAACGGTTACTTGTATGATATAAGCATGAAACCTAAAGTGAAGCAAAAATACAACATCAAACATGAAAATATGAAATGGGAGAAAAACTGTGAAATTGACATTTAAAGTCTCATTGCTTTTTCCTTTTCATATTGAAAAAGTTGTTGTTTCTTTGGAAAAATTCGTTATAACAATTAATTGTTCCAACCTGACCTAACGCTCAGTAAACTATTTTAAACTATCCAACAACTAGAATTTGTGTTTAAAATTAAGTATGATTTAAACTATCAAACATTTAGAATCTGTATTTAAATCGTGTAAAATCAACATAATAAATAACAAGGTCATATAGAAAAACTTTAATTTATTTGAATATTTATTTAATCAAATGACTTTTCAATTGAAGCTTTTTTATAATTGTTTGGAGAAAAAATGGACATATTAAAAAAATGAGTTAAAAATTTGTGACAAACTTAAATGCTTTCTGTGCTCACACTTTTAAACAGCCCTCAGCTATTATTTTTCAGAGAAGTTCATTAGGAATCTTAATGGCTATGTACGGATTAAAGTTTAAAATGATAATTTCAGCTGATAAATTATTTTTAAAGTCATTCAAAAAAATCCTGACGTAAGTAAAAAATTAATACGTAGTCTGTCTTAACTTGACCTCAAGTTTCGCGTACTTATTAAAATTGACTAGTTATTTCCCCCCGAAAATCGGGTGTGTTGGATATCTGATTTAGGGATCTAATCATTAGTATAAGGGCAGTTTTTTAGTATAAGAACTTTCCGTACAAGGGCAAATAATTTTATCGTAGAAAACACCATACAAAAACTTCATTGCTCCTTTACAAAATGGTGACAACAACATTTCGTACAAGAGAAAATCATTTTCTAATGTGCGCTTTTTATAGAAAAAATAATGCCAAAAATGATCAAACACACAAACCCACTTCTACCGTATAATTGGTTTCATATGCACCTTTTACAGAAGGAATAATTTATAGTTTTCAAGATATCGCAAAAATGTTGATGCCATAATAACGGGAATATTTTTTTCTTCCACTATCCGCACAAAATATTTTCGTAAAATCTTTCGCTTACAGTTATTTTTACTAATCAACAACTTTTCATACAAAAATACGTTGCACTGAGAAAATATATAGTTTACGAGATATCGCGATAAGTGAGGTGTCATAAGGGAACTTTTTTTAAAATTTGCTACATGTAAAAATTTCACCATTTTAAAAATGAAAACTTTTTGCACAATTATTTGTCGTACGTCATACAAAATACTAGGTTTAGCATATAACAAGCATATAATTTACGAGCTGTACTAGCATGCACTGGTGTTTTCACATCTCCTACAGATCCGGTTTGCTCAAATTTTTGCGCAATTTTTCCGATTATACGCACATTTGGATGATTAAATTGACCGGAAAAAATCATACTAAGCCTGAATAACTTTTACGCGTTGCTCGATTTTGTATCTTTCCATGGTTCAAATTGAATTAGTCTGAAATTGAGAAATGTGAAATGAAATGCAGAAAAAACTTGACGTTCAGGTGTGGTTCACATTCAACATCGGCCCTTAAAATTTAACCACCCTTTATAACATACGACAACATTTTTTTAAAAGAAACCTTCTGTATTTTGATTAATAATTGAAAATGTTAAGTAAAAAATTGTAAACTAGTAGTGTTTTGTAATTTTTACGATATTTCCAAGTAAGAATAAAATTGACCGTCAAATTATTGATTAATTCAATTCTAAACTTTGACAGCGATTTCCCAAAACCTATGAAATGCAACATACGACCTTATTTTACTCAGGCGACTATATGGCGTAATAAGACTCCTTGGGTATTATACTGGCAAAGTATTGCATTTGATTGTTAAAAGTAAATTTTGGCAAGGTTGCTTACTTTGGAAAAACTGGAGAATATGACGAATGAAAAAAGATACTGGAGAATATGACGAATGGCTTGAAACTCATAAAAGGGTATGTTCAATAAACCACGAATGTTCTTCAAGAGCTGTGGAGGTGCAAGGTATGGTTGAAATATTTAAACGATTGCTAGAAAAATATGAAATAGGTGATGAAGATAGTAAAAAATTTACAAATATATTATAATATATTATGTAAAACATTTACAGTACAATATATTGCCACCTTATGATTTTGCTAACCCTTCTGAATTTAATGCCCCTTTTTCACCTTCGATGTAATTTACTGTGTTCTTGATAGCGAGTATATATCAAACAAGATTCAATTTAGTGACCCGATTAGAGTACACGGCACACACGACTATTAAATGAATATCAACATCACACTGTCTACGCAAGAATATCAGAGAATTCAATAATATCAGCGAGTACTATTCAACCTCTATGTCTAAATTAATTTTTAAGAAAAACCTTTCCAAATCCCTATTTCCGTCATAATATCTTCCTTCAAGCAACTAGACTCCCAACACCTTAACCTAAGCTAAACTCAAGTTTATTTTTTATTATTTATTAACCTTGCTTGGGTTAATAAATAAATATATACCTGGCTTTTTTATAAATGTAAATATTTGAAATCTTAATCTATAATTAAGCATGCCCTCTCCAAATTTTTTTTCCCCTACTAAAAGCCCAAAAGTCCTGCGCTATTCCTTTATTGTCATTTTAGTCGTTAAGAATTAAATGCAAAGATAATAAATAGCCAGTTTGTTAAGCGTATCCTTTCTAATTCCCAATTCCCTTCTCAGATCTCTCCTATTCTGATCAAATAAAATTCTTAGCTATGCTACTATGTATAAAATATGTAAGTATGTAAGTTACTTTTCTTTTTTCTTTTCTTCTCTTTTCTTTTTGACGTGTTCTTGAATTCATGTCGATCAGGTGGGCGGACTTCGATTTGCATATCTTCAAACACCAAAACAAGGAAATGGGAGAGGAGAAAAAAATAAAATAAACAAACCAGTTAGGCTTTTTCCACACTTGGTCAACGCAATTCCAACGCAACTTCAACGCAACAGCGAAAAAGTTGAAAAGCAATGCAACTAGAAACCGAATGCATTCAGACTTGCTTCAAAAGTTATGCAACATGTGTAAGACATCTGAAAAACATTAACAAATGAATAAGTGGCATTATGCAAACGAATTTATTATAACATTAAAATAAAGAAGGACAATATTAATATATAGCGTACTGCACTACAAATAATTGAATTCACAAAATAAACAAACTGACGCAGCAAGTTGCCGATGAAAATTGCGGAAAGCTACGTTGCGTTGAACAGGTTGAGTACGTGTCGAGAACTTGTTGAGTGCAAGTTGCTTAATCTGAAGGTTCCGGTATAAATACACAGGCTAGCAACTTGAGTTGGAGTTGCGTTGACTAAGTGTGGAAAAGGCCTTAGAATAAGTAAATTGCCTTGCTTGGCCAATAAATAATAAATAAATAAATATAGTGACCTCATCTCCATATGGTCAGGAATTTCCTAATAAAAATGTGAGTGTTTTGGTTACGTTGCAAAAGAATGGGTACCCGACTTCGAGAAGAAAAAAAGAGAAACTTGGTGGAAAAGGATAACTTACAAATGATTTGATAAAAAACTGTTGTCACATGAAAAAAGCTATTCTTGCAACTTTCTACCATAAAATTTCCACGAACAAGAAGCCACAACACAAATGGTGTCCGACTGGCGCAGATAGCTGGTGTCAGTGGCAAAAAGCTAAGGCTAAAAAAAAGAATATGAAACATTTTGAACATCTTCTACCATTGGATGCCAAGGTTTAGAAACATATATTAGCAATATATGAAGATCTCTCGCGGGATGAGGGAAAGGTGTCTAGGGGGTCACTCTCAAAATTCGAATTCGAATGTTTTAATTCAGCCATTTGCAGCACAAAAGCATCTAAATAGTACCCTAAAAATCATTGAGATAGCATCCTTCATAACCACTGGCATATTCAATAAAGTGTCATATTTTGCTTCCACTTTTGAAGCCACTGGCATATTTTGCTTATAATGGAGCAGTTAGATATAATTATTGGATGTCGCAGATTGGAGTTCGTGAAAAATGCTGATAATACACGAATAGTCAGGGAAGATTGTAGGAGCTCTCTATCTAGCAAGGAGGCCAGAATACCACGCAGAGAACAACAGTCAACAGAAAATAGTTTTTTCGAAGTAGCAAAAGGAATACTGTGTGGTCCTAGAATAGCTGACTAGCCGGTAAGTTTAAATTGAATTTAAATTTTCAACATTTTTTTACTTAAAAAACTTTTAACGTTATTTTCTCAAAACAACTTTTTTCGAGTTTGCGTGCTGGATATCTCAAAATATATGCTACCGATCAAAATGAAATTTGAAATATATATTTTTAGTAATATTTACAACACATTGGTGGAAAAGGTTTTTTAAAATAAGCTCTCAAATTTTTTTTTATTCCAAAATAAAAAAACGATTTTTTTTCAACTCGAATAAATCATTAAATATCTCTTATATATTTCGCCTCCACCATATTCAAGAAAATTACTTAAAAAATAAAATTTTTTATCTGGTTTGTTTCAGATGATCCTGGCAGACGCTACAATGCACGCAGTAAAAAAGGTCTTGCGCGGGAATCAAGATTATCGGCAACATCTTTATTTAAAAAAAAACAATGTAGATTTTAATAAATTTTTAAATTGTTTCTAACCGAAAACTTTGTCCAAACCTTAAAGTTTTAAGAAGTTTAAAATATATTCACCCTTATTTTTATCTAATTTTTTAATTAATGTATTAATCAAATACCAGAAATTTAAATCATATTCTCATGTTGTTTCTATTGTGCAGAAACTTAATTTTTGATTCGATGAAGCAATAAATAAACGAGTTCTCTATATAGTTTACTTTTAGCTAAATACACTTCGTCCAACGTTCCTGTTGTTGGATCCCATCCGAAAAATACGTTTGCGGAAGGTCCTCAAAATAGGTCTCTGTTTCGGTGATGAGCTCCTTTCTGGTGGTGAATCTCTTTCCGCCGATCCATTTCTTCAGGTTTGGAAACAATAGGTAGGGGGCCAAATCTGGAGGACATGCTGGATGAGGAAGCAATTCGTTGTTGAATTCATGGAATTTACCATGGGAGCTGGGCATGTGTGAACGCGCGCATTGTCTTAAAGGAAGAGCACATTTTTCCTCGCCAAATGGGGACGTTTCTATTTCAAAGCGTCGTTAGAACAGTCCAATTCGGCTGCAAAGTATTGTCATGTTTCCGGCCCACTGTTTGTTGTAAGTGGTTGGTGCGTCATTCGGCAAGGTAGCTTTTGTTATGCACCCCTGTCGTCCCTCTGGCAGCACTGGTACGCTGGCGTATTGTGTGGATAAGGCTCGCCGGATGGGGTGGTGTTCTTGCCAGCCTTGTCCGACAGACGGAAACTGCACACGAATAAAATCATACCAGTTTATTTAAAAAACATACCGCCTGGTAAAAAAAAACCCGAAAAACCATAAACAATAAATTCTCGACAGAAGACACAAAAAACCGATTATTTTACGAGAAGTGCTGAAAACTAAGAAGGAATCTGAACCGGTTGCTCGCTGTTACCACGTTGGCATGTCTCGTGGGTCGATCTTTGCTGTGGGTCGATCACCCTTGACTAGCCCACCCCTTCTGGCCACAAAAGACCAGCCATGGTGACCCTGCGCCTTGGTTTAGGTCACCCTAAAAACTCTCATACTTACGCACACCCTGTCTCGTCCACGCCACCTGTTCCTTTAAACTACTAATTACTTATATTGTTTTTTTTTTCTTTTTAAACATACTCCAGTTAGCATATTTATTACTGCCGTTTTCAAATATACAAGAAAATATACATTTTTTTCTCTTCCTTAGATTATTAAAACTATTTTAGTGCATATTTGTTCGCTTATTTCAATTCAGATTTTATCCTAAGTACAAATTAAATCTTTATCTTGAGTTCGAATTACATTTTATTTTTGTTTAGAATTAGATTTATTTTAATTTTTGAATAAAATTTCATTTTAGGTTTTTGAGTTAGATTTATTTTTGTCTCTAATTAGATTTTAATTTCGTATTTAAAATTAGATTTACTTTAAGTTCTAAATAAATTCTAATTTGTATTTAGAATCGGATTTTAATTCGTATTTAGAATTATGCTTAGAATTAGATTTTATTTCGTATTTCGAATTATATTTACTTTAAGTTCGAAATAAATTCTAATTTGTATTTAGAATCAGATTTTAATTCGTATTTAGTATTAGGTTTATTTTACTTTCGACGTAAATTCGTTTGTATTTAGAATTACATTTATTAAAGTTTTTTCTAAATGACCTCTATATTTATAATGTTGACTTTATATGATTTAAATACAAATTCTAAATGTTTGATAGTTTAAATCATACTTGATTTTAAATACAAATTCTAGTTGTTTGACAGTTTAAAATCGTTTATCGAGCTTAAGGTCAAAGTTAGAACAATTAATTGTTCTAACGAATTTTTCCAAAGAAACAAACACAACAACAAACTTTTTTTTTTTTTTTTTCAATATGAAAGGAAAAAAAACCACTAGCAAATTGATTTTATTGTACAATTTCTGCGGTGCTAAACGCGTCATCAGAAATCTTTGTGATTGCCCGTGCAAGCGCGTTGACGCACTGCACCATCGGGGCGATGAGATTTTGAAGCTTCAATTTCTCATTTTTTTCCCCAATTTCATAATGTCACATTCGTTGTTGTATTTCTGTTTACTTTAGTTTCTATGCTTATGTTATATGTAGTCCAACAGCCTGCTGGAATTCTGCACTAACAAAGCATGTTTACTGAAGTTGTTTTTAGAATTTTTGCTGATTTTGTTTTCAGCTGTTTCCGTTTGGTCGAGCTCTACCATTTGATTAAAGTTTTTTCTAAATGACCTCTATATTTATTATGTTGACTTTATATGATTTAAATACAAATTCTAAATGTTTGATAGTTTAAATCATACTTGATTTTAAATACAAATTCTAGTTGTTTGATAGTTTAAAATCGTTTATTGAGCTTAAGGTCAAAGTTAGAACAGTTAATTGGAAAAATTCGTTAGAACAATTAATTGTTCTAACTTTGACCTTAAGCTCAATAAACGATTTTAAACTATCAAACAACTAGAATTTGTATTTAAAATCAAGTATGATTTAAACTATCAAACATTTAGAATTTGTATTTAAATCATATAAAGTCAACATAATAAATATAGAGGTCATTTAGAAAAAACTTTAATCAAGTTCGAATCTGAGCAAAATCGAAAGAAAACCACGCCTACCTCCCATACAAAGTGACTTAACCAAAACGGTACGATCTCTTTAAATTCCACAAAAATCAATTTCATGACTTCAAATTTCGCACAGTGTCTTTAATATTTAATATTTATTTTGAGTATTAAATTTATAAAAATCAGATGAAAACCACACCTACCTCCCATACAAAGTGACTTAATCAAAACGGGAAAATCTCTTTAAATATATTTAACAGTTTGCTTAAGACTTTATATATACTCTTATTCGGCCGTGGGGGTATTTTAACTTCGGCCCATTCGAAGATAATTCCTTACTAGTTTTTTTTTTGATTCGCCCGGAGGTATGAATCTTCCAAAGATTCAACTTAAGTATATACCAAATTTTATTGGTATACGACTACTCCAATCTATTAGGCTATTCAAATATCGTATAAAAAGTATGGGAGGTGGGTGTGGCAAATTTTTTTATTATACATATTTATTTTAGATCCTTGAGTGATTTGTTTTGATATAACTTCAATACGAACAAAATATAGCTTTTTAAAATTTTGTATTATAAAGAGGTAGGCGTGTTTGTGAGCAGATTTAAAAAATATCTTATCAATATCTTCTAATAGAGGTAATTAAAACTTATGTACCAATTATTGCTCTACGACGACTCCTTCTATTTTTTTCCAAACTTTGTATGGGATTACAGTGGTTTAATAGTTCAAGAGTTGTCGAACGACAACTTTTTGTGCTAAAAAAATTTTTAGATTTGTGCTTTTTCTAAAATCAATGTGGCCACATTGCCTGGCATAAGCAAGCACAACTAGATAATGAAGATTAATTTGATATAATGATGAGAAATTTTGTAAAAGAGAATAAGAAAGTGTATGATAAGTATGATTTAAACTATCAAACATTTAGAATTTGTATTTAAATCATATAAAGTCAACATAATAAATATAGAGGTCATTTAGAAAAAACTTTAATCAAATGGTAGAGCTCGACCAAACGGAAACAGCTGAAAACAAAATCAGCAAAAATTCTAAAAACAACTTCAGTAAACATGCTTTGTTAGTGCAGAATTCCAGCAGGCTGTTGGACTACATATAACATAAGCATAGAAACTAAAGTAAACAGAAATACAACAACGAATGTGACATTATGAAATTGGGGAAAAAAATGAGAAATTGAAGCTTCAAAATCTCATCGCCCCGATGGTGCAGTGCGTCAACGCGCTTGCACGGGCAATCACAAAGATTTCTGATGACGCGTTTAGCACCGCAGAAATTGTACAATAAAATCAATTTGCTAGTGGTTTTTTTCCTTTCATATTGAAAAAAAAAAAAACTTTGTTGTTGTTGTTGTTTCTTTGGGAAAAATTCGTTAGAACAATTAATTGTTCTAACTTTGACCTTAAGCTCGATAAACGATTTTAAACTGTCAAACAACTAGAATTTGTATTTAAAATCAAGTATGATTTAAACTATCAAACATTTAGAATTTGTATTTAAATCATGTAAAGTCAACATAATAAATATAGAGGTCATTTAGAAAAAACTTTAATCAAATGGTAGAGCTCGACCAAACGGAAACAGCTGAAAACAAAATCAGCAAAAATTCTAAAAACAACTTCAGTAAACATGCTTTGTTAGTGCAGAATTCCAGCAGGCTGTTGGACTACATATAACATAAGCATAGAAACTAAAGTAAACAGAAATACAACAACGAATGTGACATTATGAAATTGGGGAAAAAAAATGAGAAATTGAAGCTTCAAAATCTCATCGCCCCGATGGTGCAGTGCGTCAACGCGCTTGCACGGGCAATCACAAAGATTTCTGATGACGCGTTGATGACAATTAATTGTTCTAACTTTGACCTTAAGCTCGATAAACGATTTTAAACTGTCAAACAACTAGAATTTGTATTTAAAATCAAGTATGATTTAAACTATCAAACATTTAGAATTTGTATTTAAATCATATAAAGTCAACATTACATTTATTTTAATTTCCGAATTAAATTTTATTTTATATTAGTCGTACATTAGTTTAGTTTTATTTTATATTGGTTTCATTTATATTTAGTTTTTGCCTATTTTAGTTTTAAATGGATGTAATCGTAGTTCAAATTCGCTTTAAATCAAGTTATTTTTTTTATTTTGCATTCGCTTTAATTTACTTCCGTTTTGTTTTGTTTTTCGTTATATTAGTTTTATTTTAGTTTAGTTTTATTTTATATTAGTCGTATATTAGTTTAGTTTTGTTTTATATTGGTTTCATTTATATTTAGTTTTTGCCCATTTTAGTTTTAAATGGATGTAATCGTAGTTAAAATTCGCTTTAAATCAATTTGAATTTCCTTCGATTTTGGCTTATATGAAATTTGTATTAATTTAGTTTTAAAAGATATCAGTGTTTAATCGATTTAATCTTTGTTTAAATTTGTCTACATCTATTTAATTCTAGCTTTAAATCAATTAAATTTTTGATTCAATCCTTTTAAAATCGGTTTTTATCAGGAAACATTTAGTTCTAAGCCAACTTTAATTCTATTTTAAGCTAGTCTTAAATCGATCCAATTTCAGTTGAAATTAATTTTTAAACCAGTTTTAATTTTAGTTTAAATCTGTTTCAAATGAGTTTCAAAATTTCAGTTGAAATTAGTTTCAACCCCGTTTTAATTTTCAACCCAATTTGAATCGATTTAATCTAAGTCACAATAATTTTCAACTCGATTTAGCTAAACTTATTTGTTAACAAGATTTATGTTAGTTTAAATCAGTTTTAAGTCGATTTAATTTTAAGTAAAATGACTCTAAAACAATTTTAATGCTTTTATATATTATTTTTAAATCGATTTAATTTTAGTTGAAATCATTTTTAGCACAGTTTTATTTTAGTTTAAACCAGCTTTAATTTGATTTAATTTTAGGTTAAATTTTTTTTGTGTATCTTTAAGATCTTCTACAGCGTACTTCTTAAAATAGGAAATTTACTCTGACCATTACTGCTATATGTGACAATTTAAAATGAGTAAAATTATGACTTACAAATAATGATGAATTATGTGGGTAACATTATTTACGTTTTATTTAAGAACTAACTACAATGTTAGGTTTGGTGTGGATTAAATATGGATGAGTTCAATGGTATTGGCCCACAAAAGAGTTTAAAGCAATTATTTTATATATCTGTTATGTAACATCCGCAAAGATAATTTTTTTTTCTTTATTATTGGAAACATTTTAAATAATGAAAGGGGCAATTTTTCAGCAAACATTTAAAGTAACCAGCAAAAACAACAAAAATACTATCAGAGAGAGAAGATGCCCTGTTTGCTTCAATGATATCCAACACCGAATTATCTAGGGCTGAACCATTCCCACCATTTAATTTGAGAAAAGAAAATCAGAATAACTTGACAACAAATATGTATAGGCTTACATCGATTTGAGTCATCACTTATGTTAAAAAAAAAAATTTTTTTTCTAGGTTCTTTGTTGTTGTTGCTACTAATTACTTAACATCGATTTGAGAGATCTTATTATTTTTCTTTGTTTCAAAGAGATAAAAAAGAAAAAACGGCGCTTACCAAGCCCAGGCGACAATTTCGCAAACCTGGGGTGATGGAGCGGTTGTGGTGGGCGCTGATAAGGTGATTATTGCTGCTGTTGTGGATGTTGTTGGTGTTCGCTATGGTGGCTGGTTATTGTGGTTAGTGATGGTGTAGCTGCTGATGCGATGGTGATGTTGCTGGTTGTGATGGTAATGCCGATGTAGTGAGTGATGATTATGATGGTGATGTCGTAGATGATAGTTTGTTTGTTGCTGTTTTTATCGTGCATTTTTTTTAATTATATTTTTTCTTAGTGTATCTTGTTTTCTTGTTTTCTGTCTTCACCCTTTTCTTTCATCAGTGTCGTTTTCTTTTCTTTTTTTATTTCTTTTCTTCGTTCTTATTGTTTATATTATTTTATTTTTAGTTCCTTTTGGTCTTGCAATTTATTGTATTCTCTCTTTAACTTTATTGTATTTTGTGTATCAATTTCTCTTTCTTTTATGTTTTAACTCTACACATTTTCTTGTTCTTTTTTTCACTTCTCTTCGTTCTTATTGTTTATATTATTTTCCTTTTTATTTATTTCATCTCTTTTTTCAATTTATACTTCTCTTATTTGTTTTCTTTTCAGTGTATTTAGTTTCTTTTAGTTTTATTTTACTGTTTTCTTAGTTTTACATTTCTTTTTCTCTTTTTAAATTTTAGTTTTCTATTCTTTCAATTTTTCGATTTTCACTTCACCAATTTTTTTTTCTTCTCCTCGTCTTTCACTATTTCTTTAGTTTTACTATTTTCTTAGTTTTCCACTTCTGTTTCTCTTTTTAAATTTTAGTTTTTTATTCTTTCAATTTTTCGATTTTCACTTCACCAACTTGTTTGTTTACTTAGTTTCTATTTCTTTATTTTTCTCTTAAATTTTAACTATTTTGCTCTTTTCTTTTCAGATTTAATCTTTAGTTTTGTTTCTTTTTCAGTTTTTTAAATTTTCAGTTTAATCATTTATTGCTCTTTTCGCTTTCTTCACAATCTCTTCTTTCGCTTTTCACAAATTAGCTATTTTTCAATTTTCTTTTAAATTTTCTGATTTCTTAGTTTTTTTTTCCTTCTCTTTTATGTTTTGTTTTAGTTTTCACCTTCTTTTTTATTTCTTTCTGTGATTTTCACAGTTGGTGGTGATGATAGTTGTAGTGTTGTGTCGTTGTGGTCGTTGTTGTAGTTGTTGCGGCTGCGCTGGAGGTTGGGGGTTTGGGTGGTGGAGCTGGATGTGATGATGTAGGTGTGGTCGTTATTTTTTGGTGTGTTGCCGTGCTTAATTTGCTTGGCGACATGTTGGCAACCTATTGAGTTTCGTAAACGCAGCCATTGTAATTGCTGCTGCTGCTGCCGAAAAACAATCGCTGCTGTTGTGGAACGAGGAGAGTTTTTGTTGCTGGGTTGGTTGCCCTACGGCCGACAGCTGTTGATGCAGTTACGCAGAGCCTGGTTGTGCCTCCTTTACAGCTGCTGTCCTGGCTGAAGTTGACTGCTGCGGTTGTTGGTGTAGTTGGCAATGACCCATGCCGTCGTGCTGTGGGCGCTGCTGTTGCTTCTGTCACGTGCAATGTTGTCGTCGTAGTGTGGTGGTGGGCTGGGTGATGGATGTGGTGGTGATCCGGAAATGGTGGTGTTACTGTTCCTGTTGGGGCACTCTCGTGGTGTTGTTGGGACTGGCTGCTTTGAAGGCGGAAATTTTAGTCGAGTACCTTTTAACATACAAGGTGCCGTGTGGACACCTGCTTACCTGGCTTGATAATTGAATGCTGGGAAGGCTGTGGTTTGAAGAAGGAATTGAAGGGCTTCCTGCTGCACGTTACTTCGCCCTGATCCATCAACTCAATCATAGGGTTGGAGTCTTCGAATTCAATTAATTCACTGCTGGCGGGTGTGGTTGTACTTGGGAGTAACTCTTGCTGTAGCTGCTACCTGAGAAAAGCACCATTTAAGCCGTCAAATCTTACGATTTTTCTTAGCCTTAATGGCAGCCAAACAAATTACAAGGGATGCACCTCTTTGTCGCTGTAGCAGCCGCCGAATTCGTGTTGCGTTCCTTTTCACGTTTTCGTCGCTTTTCAAACCAAGTTTTTCGCGTTTACACTTGCGATAACATTTTTATTTCATTCTCCACACTTCTTATACAGGTTTTGTTTCCTTTTTTTTTTTTTTTTTTTAGTTTAACTAATATTTATGGCTCAAGAAGCTTTATATTAAAAAATCAGTTTTTTTCACAGCCAAATCACGTCACCACACTTTTCGGTCTTTTTCCATGTCTATTTCGGAATGACGAACCTCTACGACAGAAACGTCTGCCCAGTGTTGTATTTTTTTCCAGTTCGATGATTTTTTGTACTTTGGCAGTGTTGCCACATGTCATCGGTTAAGGTGAGTACGCATTCCTTTTCGAGGCATTTAGACGGGCAAACTACCGATGTTTTTCCAACTTCGCTCCTTTTTCGGTGGAATCGACCATAACCGAGGGGAGTAGGTAATGGTTGGCTTAGACTTTTAGGTGACACGTCGAAAAATGGCCGTTAACCGACGCTTGTTTCGGTATTCCCATTGGCTACCGATTCAAGAGCGTGTCGGATCACGCCATTTTTCAGACCGGTTTATTCGCACCGAAACTAATTTTGCTATTGTTGTTGGTGTTCATCCACCTCAAGCATGTTTATCGCCATGTTGTTCGCCCGAATGTTCTCGAACCTCACCGAGATGCCACATCTAAATGGGAAAAAAATTGTGTGCACTGCCACGCTAGAGGGCGCTAGTGGAAATACCAGGGGTATTCATAAAAGGTATTATTCACTATATGCAGGTGCCCATGACAAACCCAGAGACTCTCGACAAGCTTCTCGGCTTAAAAGATAAATAAGAAAAGATGGCACCATTCGCTCTCTCATTCTACATTCGAACTCGATTTATTGCTTTAAGACTTTAGCGTGAAAAATTCCTAACGTCTTACCACTTTAATCTTCTACCTCATACAGACTATTCCCTACTGCCCTCACTATTCGACACTTTAGAAAACGCTTTGAAAGTTTGGCGCTGAAATTTAATTTTTCGACTTTTCAAGTCATTCCTTTTAACATTCTGTTCGTGATTCTTGTGGAGCTGTTCGCGGATTTTATTGCGAACCAAGTCTTGCCGAACTGGCTTCGGTATAACTAACGTCTCAGGATCGCTAAGCACACCTAGTTTCTTTGCTATTTTATATGCTCTTGCATGCGTGATCATGTTGTGACTAAAGAGACCAAAATAAGGTTTCATTCCTATGGAGGAGTGTACCGAAGAACGCAAAGCACATGTTGGTCCCAGTAAGTTTGATCTTGGTCGAGATATGACCGAATCGCCACGGGAATGGACTGGTTGACCCTCTCCGAAGCGTTGGCATGAGTAGCGTAATTTGCAGTACGTACATGTCTTAATCCGAAGTTATCGATCATTTCGGCAAATTCTTTACTTAAAAATTGCACGCCATTGTCAGACATGAGTATTTCTGGGGTACCGAATTTATGAAAAACTTCTGAAATTAGAAACTGGATTACATTTCGTGCGGTCGCTTTCGTCATTGCTTTTAACAAGGTGAATTTTGTGAAATAGTCTAAGACTATGAAGATATAGGTATTTTTCTTTTTAGAACGAACGTATGGACCGAGAAAATCCACATAGATTTTTTGAAAAGGCCGAACTATTTGCGACTCTTGCCCCATATGCGGTCTTAGAACCATTTGGGCTGGCTTACATTCTTTGCAGACTTGACAATCATTAACGAAATTGAGGACCTGTTGGTTCATATTTGGCCAGTAAAAATATTCCTTGATACGCTTTAAAGTTTTGGTGAAACTACCATGTGCGACTTGAGGAGGTTGATGTGCATTGGCAATAATCGAATGCGTCAACGGCGCTGGAATCCATAGCTTCCAGGAAAAATCTTCACCGTCGGGTGTACCATCATATGGAACCGTACGCTTATAAGCAAAACCATCGATAACCTTGAGGTCGAGCAATTGTGAGTGATTTTCGGTTATTGTACTTAACAATTCCCTATACTCTTCGCTTTGAAACTCGGGTGCCTCGAGGTCAAGCAATGCCTTTACCTCACAACTTATTTCGTCCATGTCGTAGCGTGATAATGTGTCGGCAACGACATTCTGAGCCCCTTTCCGATGAGCAATCTCGAAGCTTAAACTTTGCAGATACAAACTCCACCTCGCCAATCAACTAGTTAAGTCTTTATGCGACATTAGCCATTTTAGGCTGGAGTGATCTGCTATCACCGTGGAAGGCATTAGCTCGATATAGGCTCTGAACTACGTTATCCCCATTACCACAGCTAGACATTCGCGCTCGGTTACCGAATAATTTTTCTGTGCAGGCGTGAGTTTTTTTGAATAGTAGGCGATCGGATGTTCACCACCTTCATCGTCTTTTTGAAACAAAACGCCGCCAATTCCAATGTTGGATGCGTCGGTTTGAACATAAAAGTGTTTCAAAAAATCTGGATGTACCAGGACTGGACTAGAAATAAGAGCTGTTTTTAATTTGTCGAAGGCGCTCTTTGCTTCATCACCGAACTCAAAAGTTTTCGCTTTTTTCAGCGTGCCAAAAATAGATGCTGCTATAGTAGCATAATCGCGTTTAAAGCGACGGTACCATCCCGTGGCTCCCATAAAACTTCGTACCTGCTTTGGAGTTTTTGGATAGGTATATCGGTCAATGGCATGAACCTTGTCGGGGTCTGGTCTTAATTTACCCTCGCCTACAATTTAACCTAAGTACCTTAGCTCGCTACAACAAAACTTTGATTTAGCCACATTTATGGTTAGGTTGGCCGAACTTAACAACTGCGCTACTTGCTCTAACTTTTGGAGGTGACCATCGAACTCTGAGGAAACAACCAGGAGATCATCCAAATAGATGAAAACGCTTTCACGAAGATTGGCTGGCACGACTTTGTCCATCAATCGACATAACCTTTGGGCTGCGTTACATAGCCCAGACGGCATGACGGTAAATTGACAAAGCGGACGACCAGGCACTGTAAACGCGGTTTTCTCTCGGCTACTGACGGCAAGCGGAATTTGCCAGAAGGCGCCCTTAAGGTCCACACTTGAGATAAAGTGTGTGTCACCAAGACGACTGAGCAACCCCTTTATGTGTCGAAGTGGGTAGGCGTCCTTCACTGTGAGTGCATTGAGCTTGCGAGCGTCCAGGCACAGTCGATATTTCTCACCTTTTCGCACGAAGACCACTCGATTGTTCCATGGACTTTCGCTCGGCTCAATGACTCCCATCGAAAGCATCCTATCCAGCTCCGCAAACATGAGCCCCTGAACAGCTGGTGAGACTGGGTAGTGCTTATCTTTCACAGGCACTGCGTCGCCAGTATCAATATAGTGCTCTTCTAAAGACGTCTTTCCTAGACCTTTCTTCGTGAAGCAGGGAAATTTGGCTATAACTGCGTTAAGCCTGTGTTGTTGCTGCGCTGTCAAAACTTGCATTTTCGGTGTTGCCTGACTTTGGACCTCTTCCTCCAAAGCAATGTTGTTGGTCGTTATGCTATCGACTTTGAGCTGCATGAGACTGAATTTTCTTATGAAGTCTACACCTAGAAACAATTCTCGTTTTAGAGAAGGTGCTAAATAAAAAACAATCTCCTGCTCTTTGTTATCGAATTTAATTTTAGCTTTAACGCGACCTATGATTAAATGCATTCGCCCATCGGCAGTTTTGACGAAAGATTTAAATTTAAAAATTGGCAACTTGCACTTTTCTACAAAACTTAAGCAGTTATTCCCTAAACACGACACTGTTGCTCCACTGTCTAATAATCCCGCAATTCGCTGTCCATTGATTTCGATGTTCGTATAAAATCTACTGTCTTCGCCCTCATAAAGTTCTGATGCTGAAATTTCTTTATAATTATTTTTCCTCAAACGATATCTAACCCTTGCTTTTTCAATTTTAGTTGGCTGCTCTGAAAATATTCTTTTTCTGACTTCTTCGTAGTTCTTGAGTCTCACATGAAATGGCTTAATTTTTTTTAATTTTGCTTCAACGGTATTTACTGCTTGATCGCAACTACTTTTATTACTATGGTTACTAAATGTTAAAACTACAATTTTATTTTCTACTTCGGTCTGTGTGGCTGACGTTAGTCATTCTGTAGTTTCTTGAGTCTAAGTTTGAATCTGAGTTTGAGCTGATCTAGACTCCACCTGAACATTTCTATTTGGCCTAGCGGTTTCCTGGCGTTTCGGACACTTTGGGGTAACTACGCCCTCCGTTCCGCACCTATAGCAAAATATTCGCCTTACAGCTGCAGTACACTCAACAAAGTTGTGCCCTGGCTGTTTGCAATTCCAGCATGGGAAAGTTCGAGAGGAATTAATCGCAGCTATATCAAAAGTGGTATATCCCTGCTCTACTTCTAACTCGTGCACTTGCGCAGGGCGAGGTACATATTGACGTGGAGGCGGTTGATAAGCCTGGCGTTGATAGTTTATATGCGTCTCAGCCTTTTTGCAGGCTTTGCAGAACTCAGTCAAACCCTCTATGCGCATGGCAAATAGCAGCTGTGACATCTCTTTCCGCAGGTTGCTCCTCATTATCTCGACTAAATCCTGTTCTGCCAGTGGATTCCGCTGTTGGTTCCTAAGTGTCAAAACCGATTGATAAAAATCGTCGAAAGTTTCATCACGTTATTGTCTTCGATCCATAATTTGTCTAGGATTTCGAAATCGCTTTCGTGTCGCTTGAACTGAGTTACAAGCGCTTCTCGAAGTGCGTACCAACTTGGTATTCGGTTTAAGCGGCGAAATTCCCAGAACCATTGAGCTGCGTTTCTTGTTAGCAAACTGTGAAAATTCCTGATTACTTCTGGCCATGGATATCTGTAGTCATTACACAAGGTCTCAACTCGAAAAACGAATTCGTCCACACTGATCGACTTATTTGAACCATCGAACTTAAAACCCCATTTGTCCATCTCCACATGTCGCGGCTGTTCTGGTGGTGGGTAAGGCGCTAAAGGCGCTTGTGCCGGCCCTGTATAGGCAAAGGGCTGACGTACTGATGGTCCAGCTCGTTGCTCTTGGTGTCGATTCCTATTCTCAACTTGGTACGTATGTGAATGAGCAAAAACTTGCGGCTGCGGCACATTTGTCGGTTGCGGCCTATGCGGTGGTGGTTGCGAAAAATCTGGGAAGGATTGCGAGATGCTCCTGGTATCCTGAGATCCAATTTGTTGGTGCGACTCCATATTTCGATCTGGCCATGCCTGTGAATTAATAGACGGAGGTGGTGGAAGTGGTGGTTGTAAAGTCACTAACTTCGTAGCCGCTGGTTGGCTCTCAGAATACTGAGGCGTCATCGACCCTTAGCTTTCGGCTGTTAATTGTGGGACTAACACCCGCAAACGCTCCTTCATTCCCGACATCAGATCCACTTCGGCTATACCCACCGCTGACTTGACGTAATCCCTTATGTTGATGCTAGAGGTGACCATACCTTGGGACGCTGGTGCTCTTCCTGACGACCTGTCTCTTACGCCATCTGAGAATGTTGCTGAAATTGCTTTCGCACGTTTAGAGCGGTTAGGCTGCTAAACTCTGGAGACGTGATGCTGCTATTAGAGAAGTTCAGCTCTTCCGAGGTACGTCTAGGTGCTGGTGGTAGTACACTCTGCATCACCATAGGTGTGGTAATAGTCGTCGTTGCTGTGGTAAAAATCGGTATGGTGGTTCTCATCGGGCCTGTTTTTGGAATTGCCCCTGTACTAGTGGTTGTTGTGAGTACTAGACTTCCACTTTCGGCTGGATTCGGATTGGTTTCACTACTATCCATTTTGCTTTGTTGCCTAGTGACAACCATGCCCCAGGAAATAACAATTTTACAAAAAAAAATTTGGATCAATCAAATATCAGAGAAATAAATTCTACCTCGAAGCACCTAGGTGGCAATAAATATAATATTCGAAAAATATTCGAAAAAGTGATAAGATGTAAGTATATTAATTAATAGTAAGCATAATAATAAGTGAACTCCATAGAGGTCAAGGAAATTTTATCGTAGTATGTAGTAGTATAGAAATGTAGGAAAGTGATATAAAAAAATTGTAACTATTTTAGAGTTACAATCTTAGCTGTAGTCTAAAATTTCGCAACTTATCAAAAATCAAAAGTTTAGGTTTATTTTTATCTGAATATGTATATATATATATTAGGCCGGGCCAATTTGTATGGAGCCGAAAAATTCGATTAAAGCCACCCCCTGGGATGATTCTATGGACAATTCTAAGCAACTTTGGTGAAAAAACCATAGGTCTATCTCGATTTTCGAGTCTCCCACTTTTCAAAAAATGATTTTTCCCCTATAACATGATTGATTCAAAATTCGATTTTTTATTCATCGTTATATTATCTTTTTTATGTGTACATGGGGGGTTTTTGGGGTCGAGAAATTCATTTCTGATCTTTATTTTTACCTATGACCACCGCCAGAGGGCGTTTCATGCCTACTTTAACCAAAATTATTTCTGCTGCTTTGCGGACTTTTTATCTCTGACATTTATTGTTCTTAATTTTAAGTAAGTCAATTGTTTATATCCGCACTGAACAAACTCGTCGCCCACCGCAAACTGCATTGATGTATATTGACGGTCGGCGATGGGTTTGTGTTGTTGATGTTCAGTTCGGCCTTTTGACACTTGCTGTCATATTTTTAGTGATTTTTCTCCCGTTTTGGCTTTTCTCTCGCATTCCTTTAACCGCGTTGGTTCGTTTTTTTGCGTATGGAATTTAGTTGGTTTTAAATAAATAAAATTAAAGTAAATTAAGTTCAGAAATTGTGTTCGTATTTATAATTGTTTAAACGCGTCAGTTTTTTCGCATACTCCAGAGTTTCGCATTACCCGGCATACCAACAGCACCACCAGACGGCACATCACCAGACAGCCGCAGCAATTAACGACACAAGGCTCCGCCACCAGCAGCAACATCATCCCCACCGACTACCAACGCACCCAGGAGAAACCAGGCAACACCAGTAACACCCACATAGTGTGCAAAAACTAATACGTTCTAACAAGAAACGTAACTAATATAAATAAAATTCTCATCATTTTTACCATTGCGTTTTTACCAATTTGCAGGTGGAAAAAATATATTCGAACCAAATGTTTTAAAATATACTAATTTCAGTTATTTTTTAAGTCTTATGTATGCAATGGATCTAAATGCATTGCCGTCTACATCGCAAACCGCAACAACATCAACAAGTAACGAAACTCATTTGAAGCATTTGCCTTCGCACGATGTTGCTGTTTTTGGTGCATCTTGTGATTTGAGTGGACTCAATCTGCCAACGAAACAGGATATTTTAAGATGTTTTTTTTCTTGGCCGAACGTGCTAAACTCGAAAACAAAATGTTTTCGTATAAAACATTCGTACCGCACGTAACAGACAAATTGATTGAAATTTGGAGTCAACTTAATGTTGAAATTATAACAAAAAAAAGTGTTGGTAGAAAATTGGGTACATTGATTGACAAGTATCAAATCGAAACTAAACATCCAAAAATCGCCACATTCAGAACGTTCGTGCAATCTACAAAAGAGTTATTTTACATCGGCAAATGTCAATGTGACTTGAAGGCAGCATTATGCTCATGTGGATTGATTCCAGATCATTTGAAAGAGTTTATGCGAGATCAAAATAATGTCAGAAGATTGACGATACCGGAATTCGCGCCAGAAGTTGAAGAGCCAGCACCAACGTCAACAATAATACCAACAAGCGTTGAAGAGACCCATTTAGCATATGAACCAAGTACTGATGCAGATGAGCCAAGTTCAAATCCACAAGATGTTCCGCCACTGATACGAGGACCGTATACTCCCAGATACGATGCTTCGAACTTCGCTGCGATGTGTGATCGACTTGGTGTGTCAGATAGAATAGCAGCAGCACTCGCAACATCCCTTATGCAAGACATTGACGTAAAAGATGCACATGGCAATCCGATCATCATGGATAAAAATAAAGTGCGTCGAGAAAAAGACAAATGCAGAGAAGAATTGCTTCGTAAGCAGTATGATGCATCCAATTTGATAGTATTTTCATTCGACGGCCGAAAAAATGATGCTTTAACAATGGAAAAAATCGATGAGAAGTTGCATCCAAGGATGGTGAAAGAACCACATCTAGTTGTTTTGAAGGAACCAAATTCTCGATTGATAGGCTACACAAAAGTCGAAAATGAAGATGCTGAACACAAATTGATGACATTGAATGGATTCTTCGTCGAAAAAGAAATTGCTCTCGATGCATTAATCGGCATATGCTGTGATGGTGAGCCAACAAATACTGGCGTAAGAAATGGGATTTTGCCTCGATTTGAATTGCATTTAAATAGACCGCTGCATTGGTTTGTATGCCTTCTGCACTTCAACGAGCTGCCATTTCGTCATTTGTTTAACACTTTGGACAAATCATCGACCACTGGACCACGAACAACAACCGGAACGTTGGGCAAACAAATTGAAACGTGTGAAAATCTTCCGGTATGTATCATTTTTCACATCGATTTTTTCCATTATTAAATGGTAAAATTGCATTTAATTCATCTAATTTCTTTTTTTTTCAGCTTATAGATGAATTCGATGATGAATTAGAAATAGATGAATTAGAAATTGCCAATGCAATTTCGAATGGTGTTGTTCCTGCGGATTTGTCTCACATTAAACCAGGACCAATAGCACATTCACGTTGGCTCACCAAGGCGAATATATTGTTGCGGTTGTATGTGTCAACTGAAAATCCATCAAGGAATTTAAAAATTCTGGCAACATACATAATGAAAGTGTATGTGCCGATGCACTTCAACATCAAGTACTATAATTCGGTGGTCTTCGGTAGTGTATTATTTCACAAATTCATTCGTTGGACACAATATTTGGATACAAATCTACGCCAAGTTGTGAATAATGTCATTAAAGACAATTCATATTACGCACATTCCGAAAACATTCTGTTAGCGATGTTATTTGATGATAAAAAAGAGACACGAAACATCGCAATCAAGAAAATTTTACACTACCGAAGAAATCTGTAGGACCCGGCACATCTTAGAGTTTATCAAAAACCTTTGATAAACTTCAATTGTACAGATTATACGAATATGATTGATTTAAATAAAGATGATGTCTTATTCGAACCACTGTTTACGCATACCATTCCGTATGATCATTTGGAACAATATATAGAATACGATGATCCACCATTGCCTGATCTAAGAATTCCGGTACACATACAAGCAACGGAAAGACATGTTCAGTTGCTGGCTAGCGTTTCTAAACGTGTTTTACAAAAAAATCGACACAGTGTTATGGCAGTAACATCAGAAAGCCGTGCAAAATACCCCAGACTGGAAAGCAAGAAAGACTTTCAAAAATAACTTATTTCGCTTTTCTTCCACTAAATTAATTTTTTTGTTTTTTTTGCACATGTTCTTAGTTTTTAGGTTGAATTTCTGTTGACAAAAAATAAAATAAAGATCAATATTACCGAAAAAAATTTAAATTTTTCTCAGAAAATAGACGAAAAATAGTTAAAATATGCATGAAACGCCCTCTGGCGGTGGTCATAGGTAAAAATAAAGATCAGAAATTAATTTCTCGGCCCCAAAAACCCCCCATATACACATAAAAAAGATAATATAACGATGACTACAAAATCGAATTTTGAATCAATGATGTTATAGGGGAAAAATCATTTTTTGAAAAGTGGGAGACTCGAAAATCGAGATAGACCTATGGTTTCTTCACCAAAGTTGCTTAGAATTGTCTATAGAATCATCCCAGGGGGTGGCTTTAATCGACAAAAAATTTTGGCCCGCCCTAATATATATATTATATAGAGATATGTTTAGATGAAACTAAAGTTAAATATTCGGAAAAGGTTTGTATAAAAAAATTGGATTACTAAAGCTTATATATAAAGTAAACTTAAATAAGTTTTTTTTTCAACCCGAAGGTAAAAATTTTTTCTTTTTAAGGTATTTTGTTTCTTAAGATATAATGTATAAAGAGGGAATAATTTGGATAATAAGAAAAACTTAGATATCGCTTCAAAAAAATGTATACGTAAAAAAAAGCAGACTTCTCCCCAAACTTCGGTGAAGTTGAATAGTCTAAACTAAAAAAAGAAATTTTAATTCCAAAACCAATAATCAAAACACTAGAATAGCTGATAATAATAAATCAAAAAAATTTAAAAATATAGGCATTAAATTTGGATGGTGGCGTAAAACAAACAAGAGTGGCGTAAAAATTAACTTCGACGAGACCAGCGAAAGCAACCTTCTTCATTGTGCCATAATTGCACCCTCCAAATCGAGGTTCTTAACCGAAACTTCCCACAATAATTTCCTATGCTGAGGTCGCTCAGGCATATTCGGTTCACCTAATTGTGTTGTGGTAGTTCATCCCGAGTTGGAGTATTTATTCAAAACGAAAAAAAAAATTTATTTATATTTATCCCTACTCAAGAGTGCTTGGCAACTCTATACCCCCCTTAATTCAGCCGCGTCTGACTCCAAATCGAGGTATTTTTTTAACTTAGTTAGCCTGTCACATTGATGACCCCACTGACCTAAGGTTCTACTCTGCAACGCGACTCGAAAAGCAAATGTAAATACATGGCTTAAGATTTCTAAATGACAGTAAATTCTACCTCTGCTTTAAAATTCCGTTTTTGTCAGCATTGAATTTGTACCCATCAAAAATTTGTAAAAAAAAACATGTAAATACATAGTGCGATCCCGCTCTCGAACCGCACTCACCCCCCGAATCGCACTACAGAGCAAGGCCCCTGGCTGCTCTTCCCGATAAGGAGCGATTTTCAAAAACAAAAACAATTTCATTTTAATTTAACCTTCCTCTAAGCCCGCACGCAGCAAAGCATATGAGCCGCACTGTGCGCATTACCAAAACTGCTAAATAAACGTGTGCGGAGAAACGAGATGCTCTCACTGTTCGCTGCTGCACTCATAAGCAAAACGCCTTGCTCACAGCCCAGCTCATATGCTTCACTGTGTGCGCTGCCTAAGAATGCCATTACCCCCTTTTTGTACACTAATAATTACACTAATAATTTGGTCCCGTTTATGACCCCTCTGGGCAGGCTGCTCTTCTCGGTCAGGAGTATTTTTCAAAAACGAAATTTATTATTATTTTAAGGTTTACATGCTAGAAATCCCCTGCAAGTTAGGGTTTTTCACCTTACGGTGTTGGAAAACAGCCGCCCAATCTGGGAACAGACGCTGGCCAACACGCCGCCCAATCTGGGTACAGACGCGTGTTGGGCTCGCTGGGTACGCGGATGCGCTACTCCCGTCATCCTACATATTCCACGCAGGATGCCCCTGCGGGTGTGCATATCTAAAATAAAAAATTATAAAAAAATGAAAAAAATTTAAAATTATCATTCATCAGTCCCCAGTCAACCGTCGCAACTGCAGTCGCGTTCAACGACCTTTACGCTGCAGGACTTACGGAAAACCGAAAACTTGATGCGACCTACCAAAAAAAAACCTCAACTTATTTCTAAACTATTAGAAATCGCACGTCGCGGGTTCTTATTCTAAGAAGACCTGCTTGGGGTCTAAAACAAAATATGATCAAAAAACTTATTATTTTTATTTTCACCCCAGCAGTAAAAATCCCACTGTTAAGAACCACGTCGGAACTGCAGTCGAGGCGCTGTGACCTAAACGCTGCAGGACTTACGTGTTCTTAACCTAAGAGGACCTGCTTTGGGTCTAACAAAAAACTATACAAAAAACTTACACTAAGGCCTGAAACGAGATACTTTATTGACTTTCAGTTCGGCTCCTTTCGCCTTAACCCACGTCGCAACTGCAGTCGAGGTTAAAAGTCCTAAACGCTGCAGGACTTACGTAGCTAGACTTCAGGCAACCAAACTCAAAATCAGGAAGACCTAAACTTTGTCGGGCCCCACATTGGGTGCCAATTCTATCTTGTTTCCGGCCCACTGTTTGTTGTAAGTGGCTGGTGCGTCATTCGGCAAGGTAGCCTTTGTTACGCACTCCTATCGTCCCTCTGGCAGCACTGGTACGCTGGCGTATTGCGCGGATAAGGCTTGCCGGATGGGGTGGTGTTCTTGCCAGCCTGGTCCGACAGACGGAAACTGCACACGAATAAAATCGTACCAGTTTATTTAAAAAACAAACCGCCTGGTAAAAAAACCCGAAAAACCATAAACAATAAATTCTCGACAGAAGACACAAAAAACCGATTATTTTACGAGAAGTGCTGAAAACGAAGAAGGAATCTGAACCGGTTGCTCGCTGTTGCCACGTTGGCACGTCTCGTGGGTCGATCTTTGCTGTGGGTCGATCGCCCTTGACTAGCCCACCCCTTCTGGCCACAAAAGACCAGCCATGGTGACACTGCGCCTTGGTTTAGGTCACCCTAAAAACTCTCATACTTACGCACACCCTGTCTCGTCTACGCCACCTGTTCCTTTAAACTACTTATTACTCATATTGTTTTTTTTTTCTTTTTAAACATACTCCAGTAAGCACATTTATTACTGCCGTTTTCAAATATACAAGAGAATATACATTTTTTTCTTTTCCTTAGATTATTAAAACTATTTTAGTACATATTTGTTCGCTTATTTCAATTCAGATTTTATCCTAAGTACAAATTAAATCTTTATCTTGAGTACGAATTACATTTTATTTTTGTTTAGAATTAGATTTATTTTAATTTTTGAATTAAATTTTATTTTAGGTTTTTGAGTTATTTTTGTCTCTAATTAGATTTTAATTTCGTATTTAGAATTAGATTTACATTAGTTGCGTTCCTTTCGCCTTAATATAATCGCGATAGCAAATTTTCTTAAAGGAACGGCAAGAAAAACGACTCGTAGAGGGCATTACCGTAGCAGTAAAAATTAAATTCAAACAAGCAATCATGATACAAAAGCTGTTAGGTGCCATGAGAACGTGTGTCGTTCAAAACTGTTGTTATGGTAGCGATACCTTAGTGAACGATGTTTTTTTCTGAATGTGTTTTACTCTAAACGTCAGAAAAATTGTAAATAATTTAATTTAATTATTAATATTATGCAATTATATAAAAAGTTTAAGTGCATTTGTTGGCTCCGCTGAATGCGTCTAATATGTGTGACAAACGCGGCTTGTTTTGTTTTCGTTTTTTTAACATTCGACGGTCGCAGCTCGTGAGAAAATAGGTAGCTGTCATGGCTACCTTATGGTCATTGTATCAAACAAACAAAATATTCAAAAAATGAAATGACAGCTCAGAGAAATATACAGGTGCGACACCTGTGTTTGAAATTTTTTAAAGGCTGTATCACAATTTTATATGGATAGCAAAAATAATCCAAATTGTTATAGGATTATTATTTTTGTTTTTGCTTTGCATGTAAAAAAAAATAATCTGGATTATTTTGAAGCGAATGGAACGCAGCTATTAAGTTCTAAATAAATTCTAAATAATTTGTATTTAGAATCAGATTTTATTTCGTATTTAGAATTAGGTTTAGAATTAGATTTTATTTCGTATTTAGAATTAGAGTTACTCTAAGTTCTAAATAAATTCTAATTTGTATTTAGAATCAGATTTTATTTCGTATTTAGAATTAGGTTTAGAATTAGATTTTATTTCGTATTTAGAATTAGAGTTACTTTAAGTTCTAAATAAATTCTAATTTGTATTTAGAATCGGATTTTAATTCGTATTTAGAATTATGTTTAGAATTAGATTTTATTTCGTATTTCGAATTATATTTACTTTAAGTTCGAAATAAATTCTAATTTGTATTTAGAATCAGATTTTAATTCGTATTTAGTATAAGGTTTATTTTAATTTCGAAGTAAATTTTATTTTGTATTTAGAATTACATTTATTTTAATTTCCGAATTAAATTTTATTTTATATTAGTCGTACATTAGTTTAGTTTTATTTTATATTGGTTTCATTTATATTTAGTTTTTGCCTATTTCAGTTTTAAATGGATGTAAACGTAGTTCAAATTCGCTTTAAATCAAGTTATTTTTTTTTATTTTGCATTCGCTTTAATTTACTTCCGTTTTGTTTTGTTTTTCGTTATATTAGTTTTATTTTAGATTAGTTTTATTTTTTATTAGTCGTATATTAGTTTAGTTTTGTTTTATATTGGTTTCATTTATATTTAGTTTTTGCCCATTTTAGTTTTAAATGGATGTAATCGTAGTTTAAATTCGCTTTAAATCAATTTGAATGTCCTTCGATTTTGGCTTTTATAATATTTGTATTAATTTAGTTTTAAAAGATATCAGTGTTTAATCGATTTAATCTTTGTTTAAATTTGTCTACATCTATTTAATTCTAGCTTTAAATCAATTAAATTTTTGATTCAATCCTTTTAAAATCGGTTTACTTTCAGGAAACATTTAGTTCTAAGCCAACTTTAATTCTATTTTAAGCTAGTTTAAAATCGATCCAATTTCAGTTGAAATTAATTTTTAAACCAGTTTTAATTTTAGTTTAAATCTGTTTCAAATGAGTTTCAAATCTGATGTAAATCGCCAAAATTTCAGTTGAAATTAGTTTTAACCCCGTTTTAATTTTAAATCAATTTGAACTCGATTTAATTTAAGTTCAACCCAAATTTGAATCGATTTAATCTAAGTCACAAAAATTTTCAACTCGATTTAGCTAAACTTATTTGTTAACAAGATTTATGTTAGTTTAAATCAGTTTTAAGTCGATTTAATTTTAAGTAAAATGACTCTAAAACAATTTTAATGCTTTTATATATTATTTTTAAATCGATTTAATTTTAGTTGAAATCATTTTTAGCCCAGTTTTATTTCAGTTTAAACCAGCTTTAATTTGATTTAATTTTAGGTTAAATTTTTTTTTGTGTATCTTTAAGATCTTCTACAGCGTACTTCTTAAAATAGGAAATTTACTCTGACCATTACTGCTATATGTGACAATTTAAAATGAGTAAAATTATGACTTACAAATAATGATGAATTATGTGGGTAACATTATTTACGTTTTATTTAAGAACTAACTACAATGTTAGGTTTGGTGTGGATTAAATATGGATGAGTTCAATGGTATTGGCCCACAAAAGAGTTTAAAGCAATTATTTTATATATCTGTTATGTAACATCCGCAAAGATAATTTTTTTTCTTTATTATTGGTAACATTTTAAATAATGAAAGGGGTAATTTTTTAGCAAACATTTAAAGTAACCAGCAAAAACAATAAAAATACTATCAGAGAGAGTAGATGCCCTGTTTGCTTTAATGATATTCAACACCGAATTATCTAGGGCTGAACCATTCCCACCATTAAATTTGAGAAAAGAAAATCAGAATGACTTGACAACGAATATGTATAGGCTTACATCGATTTGAGTCATCACTTATGTTAAAAAAATTTTTTTTCTAGGATCTTTGTTGTTGTTGCTACTAATTACTTAACATCGATTTGAGAGATCTTATTATTTTTCTTTGTTTCAAAGAGATAAAAAAGAAAAAACGGCGCTTACCAAGCCCAGGCGACAATTTCGCAAACCTGGGGTGATGGAGCGGTTGTGGTGGGCGCTGATAAGGTGATTATTGCTGCTGTTGTGGATGTTGTTGGTGTTCGCTATGGTGGCTGGTTATTGTGGTTAGTGATGGTGTAGCTGCTGATGCGATGGTGATGTTGCTGGTTGTGATGGTAATGCCGATGTAGTGAGTGATGATTATGATGGTGATGTCGTAGATGATAGTTTGTTTGTTGCTGTTTTTATCGTGCATTTTTTTTAATTATATTTTTTCTTAGTGTATCTTGTTTTCTTGTTTTCTGTCTTCACCCTTTTCTTTCATCAGTGTCGTTTTCTTTTCTTTTTTATTTCTTTTCTTCGTTCTTATTGTTTATATTATTTTATTTTTAGTTCCTTTTGGTCTTGCAATTCATTGTATTCTCTCTTTAACTTTTAATGTATTTTGTGTATCAATTTCTCTTTCTTTTACGTTTTAACTCTACACATTTTCTTGTTCTTTTTTTCACTTCTCTTCGTTCTTATTGTTTATATTATTTTCCTTTTTGTTTATTTCATCTCTTTTTTCAATTTATACTTCTCTTATTTGTTTTCTTTTCAGTGTATTTAGTTTCTTTTAGTTTTATTTTACTGTTTTCTTAGTTTTACACTTCTTTTTCTCTTTTTAAATTTTAGTTTTCTATTCTTTCAATTTTTCGATTTTCACTTCACCAATTTTTTTTTCTTCTCCTCGTCTTTCACTATTTCTTTAGTTTTACTATTTTCTTAGTTTTCCACTTCTGTTTCTCTTTTTAAATTTTAGTTTTTTATTCTTTCAATTTTTCGATTTTCACTTCACCAACTTGTTTGTTTACTTAGTTTCTATTTCTTTATTTTTCTCTTAAATTTTAACTATTTTGCTCTTTTCTTTTCAGATTTAATCTTTAGTTTTGTTTCTTTTTCAGTTTTTTAAATTTTCAGTTTAATCATTTATTGCTCTTTTCGCTTTCTTCACAATCTCTTCTTTCGCTTTTCACAAATTAGCTATTTTTCAATTTTCTTTTAAATTTTCTGATTTCTTAGTTTTTTTTCACTTCTCTTTTATGTTTTGTTTTAGTTTTCACCTTCTTTTTTATTTCTTTCTGTGATTTTCACAGTTGGTGGTGATGATAGTTGTAGTGTTGTGTCGTTGTGGTCGTTGTTGTAGTTGTTGCGGCTGCGCTGGAGGTTGGGGGTTTGGGTGGAGGAGCTGGATGTGATGATGTAGGTGTGGTCGTTATTTTTTGGTGTGTTGCCGTGCTTAATTTGCTTGGCGACATGTTGGCAACCTATTGAGTTTCGTAAACGCAGCCATTGTAATTGCTGCTGCTGCTGCCATTGTGGAACGAGGAGAGTTTTTGTTGCTGGGTTGGTTGCCCTACGGCCGACAGCTGTTGATGCAGTTACGCAGTGCCTGGTTGTGCCTCCTTTACAGCTGCTGTCCTGGCTGAAGTTGACTGCTGCGGTTGTTGGTGTAGTTGGCAATGACCCATGCCGTGGTGCTGTGGGCGCTGCAGTTGCTTCTGTCACGTGCGATGTTGTCGTCGTAGTGTGGTGGTGGGCTGGGTGATGGATGGCAATGTGGTGATGATCCGGAAATGGTGGTGCTACTGTTCCTGTTGGGGCACTCTCGTGGTGTTGTTGGGACTGGCTGCTTTGAAGGCGGAAATTTTAGTCGAGTACCTTTTAACA
Source organism: Dichetophora obliterata (assembly GCA_963920525.1). NCBI lineage: Eukaryota > Metazoa > Arthropoda > Insecta > Diptera > Sciomyzidae > Dichetophora > Dichetophora obliterata. The sequence goes on from OY986437.1 coordinate 137,279,668, forward strand.
TACAAGGTGCCGTGTGGACACCTGCTTACCTGGCTTGATAATTGAATGCTGGGAAGGCTGTGGTTTGAAGAAGGAATTGAAGGGCTTCCTGCTGCACGTTACTTCGCCCTGATCCATTAACTCAATCATAGGGTTGGAGTCTTCGAATTCAATTAATTCACTGCTGGCGGGTGTGGTTGTACTTGGGAGTAACTCTTGCTGTAGCTGCTACCTGAGAAAAGCACCATTTAAGCCGTCAAATCTTACGATTTTTCTTAGCCTTAATGGCAGCCAAACAAATTACAAGGGATGCACCTCTTTGTCGCTGTAGCAGCCGCCGAATTCGTGTTGCGTTCCTTTTCACGTTTTCGTCGCTTTTCAAACCAAGTTTTTCGCGTTTACACTTCCGATAACATTTTTATTTCATTCTCCACACTTCTTATACAGGTTTTGTTTCCTTTTTTTTTTTTTTTTAGTTTAACTAATATTTATGGCTCAAGAAGCTATATATTAAAAAATCATTTTTTTTTCACAGCCAAATCACGTCACCACACTTTTCGGTCTTTTTCCATGTCTATTTCGGAATGACGAACCTCTACGACAGCAACGTCTGCCAAGTGTTGTATTTTTTTCCAGTTCGATGATTTTTTGTACTTTGGCAGTGTTGCCACATGTCATCGGTTAAGGTGAGTACGCATTCCTTTTCGAGGCATTTAGACGGGCAAACTACCGATGTTTTTCCAACTTCGCTCCTTTTTCGGTGGAATTGACCATAACCAAAGGGAGTAGGTAATGGTTGGCTTAGACTTTTAGATGACACGTCGAAAAATGGCCGTTAACCGACGCTTGTTTCGGTGTTCCCATTGGCTACCGATTCAAGCGCGTGTCCGATCACGCCATTTTACAGACCGGTGTAGTATACCTGCTGGCGGTGTAGTATACCTACCTATATTATTTAAGCATTTAATTTACATAAATGTATTTCATTATAAAACAAGCTATAAATACTTTTCATAAAATAAGTAATAATATAAAAACCTCTACTGTAAGAATTTTCGAGAACATGCACAATAATATTCAATTTGAATACAAAACAAATGATATTATATTATACTTTTTACTCCTACACAAATATGTTAACATATGATTATGTTAACGTTTTCTATTAATATAAGTCTACTCACTCACACATATTAAACTATTAATACTAACAGCCCTATTCTGGTTGTTAGCTTAACAAAAATAGTTAAGGAGCTAATGTTAAGCTGATTGTTAAGTAATGTAAATGTTGGTATTCTAAAAAATCATTTACAACATAAAAGCTTAAAAAGCTTTTAAAGTTCACCATGCATGGTGAAAATTGATATGCCTATTGAAAGAAGAGATGCGCGATATGAATAGATGCTTCGAGTGCAGCTTGTGCCTTTGCAAGCGCTTGAAAAATTTGCCACGGCTAATGAAAGATTTCATTATCAATACTTCAAATAAGTAAAAATTGTTCCATTTTTCAGTTTAATGCATTTAAACCCAATATTATATTATAATTTGTATTTTTTTTATTATTTGCTCATCAATTTTTTTTCTCTAAGCACATACATTTCATTCGTTGTTAAGACTCTTTCTGTCATTAACAAAATTGTAAGGAAAAGAGCTTTTAAATTTGCAGCAGAATACGAAACCTTAACAAATTGTTAATATTAACTATTTTGTTAATGTGGTGAGCTTAGTTAAGCTGCCAGAATAGGGCTGTAAATTACAAATATGCATTACAATATTCTACTATTACTTTTACCCTAATTAAAGAACATATGATTCTATTTACATTCTAAACTACACAAACAATTGTTAACTAGTTTTAAGACAAAATACCGTTATGCTTACTATAAAAGGATGAACAAATTTGAAAATAAATCAATCAAGTTTTTGAGCTTAAAACAAAGCTGCCAACTGGATTCATTTTTAGCCTCTGCACTTTTATTGAAAGTGAACGGCATTAAAAATCATAAAAATAAATTAGAAGCCAGTGACGAATATACGCCAGCTACAGGCATTAGGCAGGTCCTGATTTAAAAAGGAAAAAGTTATAATTTAAAGAGTCGCGAGTCCTTTTAAATATTATTACATGGCGATCCTGCCAAATAAAATACAAACCAATTTGCCGACGGTTAATCCGGCACCGAAATATATACCTACGGGCAAAACGACGAACGCACCAAAGTATATACCATCAAAAATACTTACAACGGCAACTCAAGGACCTAAGGTAATTACCATTGAGGAGTACGCGCGACGTCAAGCGCAATACAAAGAGGCGAAGAGGACTGCGATTCCAAAATTGCCAAAACCCAAGTCACAACGCGGAGGGCGCCTAGTAAGAGATAGACGACGGCTGGCAAGTCTAAAAAAAATCGTCAACAGCGACCCACCACCACACTGGAAAGTAGGCTGCGAGATATAGTCACAAATCGACAAAATCGAACAACAAATGGAGAGCCGCTGCAAATCTGCTTCGAAAAAGTAACCCTTTTTTACAATGCTTTTTTTACCAATATCATACAAATTATATATAGGAATTTATACCACTAGTTTATTTATCAATAAATTGACACAAAAACAAAAAAAAAGAACAAAGAACTTAGAAATGAAAATTATTATATTTTATAAACAACACATAACCTCATATGCATCCTTTTTTTTCTCATTCAATCGCGCATAAATATTGCCTATCATAAATTGCTTTCTTTTTACACAAGGCAAACTGCAATAAATATTTTTTTTTTCAATTTTTTTACACACACACATACGTATTTGCACACACAACACGTAAATTATGCATTAATTAAAATAACGCGACACAAAATGAATCTTTTAGGTATACTTTAAAATAACATAGTTATGTTTTCAAAATAACCGAACTTCTAATTTCTTTATTAGTAACGAAAATATTACGTGAACTCGCGAACTTGCAAACACGACCGACATTTTACTTTAACTATGTATATTGTTTTCTTTTTTTGACGTTTATTCTTTCGTTAATACTTGACGAACACTTGTTGCGCCACCTGCACGTTCAACCTGTAACGAAAAGCTGAATGTAGCACAGGGTGTTCAGAGATATTAAAAATTTTAGGTATAAAGTACTAAACAATACGGGTATTCAGGATTAAATGAAAAATCTCCAAGAAAACATAAAATTTTTAGAAAAATTACAACTAAATATAAACAAGAGTAAAAATAGAGAATATACTGAACAGTATATTGAAGAAAAATTAAAAACTTTAGACTGTCTAAAAACAAAGTAAATATTGAACAATCGATAGATGAAAATCATGAGATTTTAAAAGAAACATTTAATAACCTCTATCAAGATTTAAATACAATTTTGAAAAATTTACCAATTAAACAAAAACCAGAAACAAAAGAAGAAAACAATATGGCTAGTTTTGATATCAATGTTGTGGGAAAAAACCTACAAATTTTTAAAGGACAGTTTATCAATTTGGAAGATTTAATATCGCAAGCAGAATTGTTTCACGATATTTTAAAAGATGAAGATAAAGCTCTTTTCATTAAATATGTATATAATTTCAAACTTACTGCTCAAGTGCGTAGAATAATAGGTAGAACTGATAGACCTTCGACATTTACTGATTTAAAAAATTCATTGGAAAATGCTTACCCCAATCCGAAAACGTTACAACAAGTTTTAAATGAAATCGGTACAATTAAACAAAACAATAAAAGTATTTCTGAATTCAGAGAAAAAATTTCAGAACTTTCTGAACAGTTAATAACCTTCGAAATTAAATCTTTAACTAATCCCACGCAAGACGCAAAAGATGCAATTTACAAGGTTAACGAAAGAATGGCATTGAATGTTTTCATGAAAGGTGTTAATTTGGAATACCAAACTATTTTGTTAGCAAATGCACCTAAAACATACAATGAAGCGGTAGAACGATGCATCACTGCAGAACAAAGTTTAAAGACAAATAAATCTAATATTTTCCAAGTTAGAAACAGAAATACTTACAGAGAAAATTACAATAGATTCAACGACGTTAGAAATAGCTACATTCCACAAAACAATAATAGAAATAATAACAATTTTAAGAATACAAGATACAATACAAACTATACAAATAATACAAATAGAAACTTTAACAGAAACAACAATTTTGCAAACAGTAATAATAATAGAAATTTAAATGGCAATCATAACTTCGTAAATAACTATAGTAATTCCAACCGAAATTTTAATAGAAATTCCAATAATAACAATAGAAATTTTAATAATAACAATTTCAGAAGCAACAACTCGCAGGGAAACCGCTATGGCCGGGTAGGAGAGATTGTTACCCGCAGGGGCCAAAATTAATTTGCAAACTTAATAAAAATCTTTCTTTTTACATCACATTAGAATGCGAAAATACAAACGACGATTTGAAATTTCTCATTGACACTGGAGCGGATATCTCCATATGTAAAATTATAAATATAGATCACATAAACACACAGAATATTTCGACAATAACGGGTATTACAAATGAAGAAATTGAATGCATTGGTACAAAAAATTTAAATTTAATAGTGGACGATGAAGATATCCAACATAAATTTTATATCGTAGAAAACAATTTTCCAATTGCCACGGATGGCATTTTAGAACGCGATTTTTTAGAGAAGTAATTGGCAAAAACTGACTTTGAAACATATACTTTAACATTAATCATAAATGATAAAGAAATAATTTTACCAATAATTTTAAATAGTTATAGTAAAACAAATATTGTGATTCCTGCTCGTTCAGAATCTATAGTTCCAATAAATATTAAAGTCAATGAAGATAGTATTATTTTAAATAAAGAGATAGAAAACGGAGTATTTTTAGGTAATAGCTTGATACCAGCAAATGGCAATGCTCACGTTAAAATTCTTAATACGAATAGTAACAATATTGTATTAAAAAATATTGATCTTGAAACTCAACCACTAAAAAACTATAATATATTTGCCTGTAAAATCAATAATAAGACTGACAAAAATAGACTAGATACGTTACTAAAAACTTTAGACATTGATTGTAACGACCCAGATGCCAAGACATCAATAATAAACATTATACAAAAATACAGTGACATTTTTCATCTCCCTGGAGAACATTTAAGTACAAATAATTTTTACACGCAGACAATACAAACAACAGATTCGACCCCGGTATACATAAAAAATTACAGACTTCCACAAACACAGTTAACAGAGATAAATGAACAGGTTGACCAACTTTTATCAGACAACATAATCGAACATTCAGTAAGCCCCTACAACTCACCATTACTAGTAGTTCCCAAAAAGTCAACAGATGACTGCAAAAAATGGCGACTTGTAGTAGACTTTCGCAAATTAAATGAAAAAACTGTAAACGATAAATTCCCACTTACAAAAATAGAAGACGTTCTCGACCGACTGGGAAGAGCTAAATACTTTTCGACCTTGGACATGACCAGCTCTTTCCACCAAATTAACTTAGACAAAGACTCAAGACCGTTAACTTCTTTTTCAACTGGAAATGGACATTTCCAATTTAAACATTTACCATTTGGATTGAAGATATCATCCAACAGCGTCCAAAGAATGCTGACTATCGCATTAAGTGGCTTAGATACAGAAGCTTTTATTTATGTAGACGATATAATTGTTTTCGGTTGTAGTTTAGGACATCATAACGACAATTTAATCAAAGTTTTTGACAGATTAAGAAAATATAATATAAAATTAAATTCACATAAATGTTGTTTTTTAAAGCCAGAAGTTATTTACCTTGGGCATCTTATAACGGCCAATGGTATAAAAACTGACCCGTCTAAAAATAAAATTATAAAAGAATATCCAATACCAAAAAACGCGGACGAAGTACGAAGATTTGTTGCTTTCTGCAACTACTACCGTCGATTTATTCCAAGATTTGCAGATATTGCTAAAAATTTAAACTCATTGTTAAAGAGAACACAAAATTTGACTGGAATGAAAATTGCCAGAACTCTTTTGAAGAGCTAAAAACAAAACTTTTAAACCCACCGATACTGCAATATCCCGATTTCAATAAACCCTTTATACTCACCACAGATGCTTCAAATTACGCTATTGGTGCAGTCCTATCGCAAGGCGAAGTAGGCTGACTTACCAATTTCGTACGCAAGCAAATCTCTTGCAAAACATGACCTAAACAAGCCAATTATTGAGAAAGAGCTCATAGCTATACATTGGGCAATCAATTTTTTCAGACCCTACCTCCACGGTAGAAAATTTTCGGTTCTAACAGACCACCGCCCGCTAGTGTCTCTTTTCTCTTATAAAAATCCTTCTTCTAAAATGACACGCATAAGATTAGATCTTAGCGATTATGATTTCAATATTATTTATAAAAAGGGTAAAATGAATACCAATGCAGACGCATTGTCAAGAATAATTTTAAATAGTGATTCCCTAAAAGCTATGATTCCAACCGGAATGGAAGATAGCAAACAAAATACACTTGCAATTACAAGTAGTATGAACACAGATAAACAAACAAAAAACACTGATTTAAACAAAAGAGAATGTCCTGCCAGCGAAAAGCCCGCAAAACTTTTTGTTTGGGATTGTACATCCATAACAGATATAAAAAAAATTAAAAAATTAAGGTTCATTACAGAAAGAAAGTTTAAGGATACCAAAATTTAAATACATGATGAGGAAGTAATTATACGATGTAGTGATAATCCACTGTATTTACCGCTGACTTTGGAGAAGCTTTCTTAAAAAATGTATAATGTAGGAATAGAAGAATTAGCGCTAAAGAAGAATGATGATATATTTAAAACCATTGAAATGGATAAGTTCAAAGATATTTTTAATAACATAAAAAGAACAAACGAAAACTTGAAAATTTTAATTTATAATGAACCACAAAGAATAGTCGACAAAATAAAACAAAACAAAATAATCGAAGAATACCACAATTCGACACACGGAGGTCATCTCGGTATAAGAAAAACAATAATGAAACGAAAAAAAAAATACATATGGAAAAATATGAGCAAAATGATAAAAAATTTCATTCTCTATTGTAACAATTGCAAAATTAATAAACAAACTAAACATACAAAAGAAAATTTAACAATGACAGACACACCAAGTACCAGCTTTGAAGTAGTTTCTATCGACACAGTAGGTCCCCTACGCTTATCCAACAATTACAGATACATACTAACGATGCAGTGCGACTTAACAAAGTATGTAATAGCAAGTCCAATGGAGACAAAAGACGCGAAAACTGTTGCTAAAACACTTGTTGAAAACGTAATTTTAATATACGTTTACTTTAAAATTTTAAAATCGGATAGAGGTACAGAATTCCTCAATGAATTAATGTTAGAAATATGCAATTTATTAGATATTAAACAAATTTTTAGCACTCCATATCACCATGAGACTCTAGGCTCGATTGAAAGAAACCATCAGACCAATGGATCCCATACTTCACTTTTTCATATAACACAACACCTCATGTTGATACAAATTATACACCGTTTGAGCTAATTTTTGGAAAACTTGCAAATCTTCCAAATGATAATCTTTTCGAATCAATAGTATATAATACAGACAATTACGCACAAGAACTGAAACACAGATTAAAATATTCTTTACAAAAAGCAAACGAATTAATAAATATTGCAAAAATGAAAAGAATAAAAAAAGATAAATATATAAATCCGTTATATTTAAATATTGGAGATAAAGTTTTGATAAAAAGGATGAATAGAAGAAAAAATCAATCTCCTTATATTGGTCCATATATAATTGTAAATAAAAAAGGAGTAAATTCAATAGTAAATTTACATGGAACACTTAAAGAATATCATAACAATATGTTAAAGAAATATTTGTAAAAATTATATCTTTTTATTTAAAAATTTAAATCTTGTAAATATATGAATTATATTAAAATATTGTATAAGTTTTAAACACAAAAAATTTTAATTTTTCATAAATTTCAAAATAAAAATTTTTTTCTTAAGGGTAAGGGTGTAGTATACCTATACATATTATTTAAACATTTAATTTACATCAATGTATTTCAATATAAAACAAGCTATAAATACTTTTCATAAAATAAGTAATAATATAAAAACCTCTACTGTAAGAATTTTCGAGAACATGCACAATAATATTCAAACAATAAGAACATATGTTCATTCTAAGCACTACTATCTATCTCATTCGCACACATGTACCCATATGGCTGAATACAAAACATATGATATTATATTATACTTTTTACTCCTACACAAATATGTTAACATATGATTATGTTTACGTTTTCTATTAATATAAGTCTACTCACTCACACATATTAAACTATTAATACTAAATTACAAATATGCATTACAATATTCTACTATTACTTTTACACTAATTAAAGAACATATGATTCTATTTACATTCTAAAGTACACAAACAATTGTTAACTAGTTTTAAGACAAAATACCGTTATGCTTACTATAAAAGGATGAACAAATTTGAAAATAAATCAATCAAGTTTTTGAGCTTAAAACAAAGCTGCCAACTGGATTAATTTTTAGCCTCTGCACTTTTTTTGAAAGTGAAATGCATTAAAAATCATAAAAATAAATTAGAAGCCAGTGGCGAATATACGCCGGCTACAAGCATTAGGCAGGTCCTGATTTAAAAAGGAAAAGTTATAATTTAAAGAGTCGCGAGTCCTTTTAAACATTATTACACCGGTTTATTCGCACCGAAACTAATTTTGCTATTATTGTTATCTACCTCAAGCATGTTTATCGCCATGTTGTTCGCCCGAATGTTCTCGAACCTCACCGAGATGCCACATCTAAATGGGAAAAAAATTGTGTGCACTTCCACGCTAGAGGGCGCTAGTGGAAATACCAGGGGTATTCATAAAAGGTATTATTTACTATATGCAGGTGCCCATGACAGTATTCGCCATTGATCGTTCTTTTCAGTGGAAGGTAATCGATGTAGATTATACCACGTTTATCCCAAAATACTGTCGCCACAACCTTTCCGGCCGGTAGCATCGTCTTCTTCGGAACACGTTCGGTAGTCCACTGTTTCGACTGTTCCTTTATCGCTGGTGTGTAGTGATGGATCCACGTTTCGTCCACAATATTAATTGATGGAACAATCTCTTATCTTTGTTAAACATCGCCAGACACGCCTTTGAATCAGTCATACGATCGCGTTTATGGTCGAGTCATCCATCGAGTCATCAAACACGGCATCCATCTTGCAGATAATTTGTTCATATCCAAATGATTCCGCAAAATGTCCCACACGTTCGTTAGAGATGCCTACGGCATCAACAATCTCGCACACTATAATTCTGCGATCGGCCAACACGATATCCTGAATCTTAGTGACCATTTCTGGTGTGGTGACCTTATTTTAACGTCCAGAACGTTTGGCGTCACTTTTACTTGTACGACCGCATCGGAATTCAGTATACCACTTGTAAATCATTCCAATCGATGGTGCAGAGTCCCCATAGTATTTATTAAGCCTTTCCTTGGTTTGGCTGATGGTTTTTTTAATAATTAGTAATGCTTAATGAGCACACGAAATTCTCTTTTTCCATTTCGCCAAAATTCGCAAGATCGTCTGCTGTCAATGGCTGCCAAACACAAACTAAGCGTTTCAGCGAGCTTAATTCTGACAGTAATCTATTAATAAATTGTATTTGACAAGATCAGTGTTGAATTTAAAGTTACTACGCGAGAAATTAAAAAACTTACTAACTTCTCAAATTGCCTTAGAAACATACTAACTTCTCTAATAAAACAAGCAACATTGTTTGCACCTACTCGCTTCATTTTGACACTATCATCCCAATTCTGAATGATTTTTCTTGGGGAAACGGAAAAAAAATTTTTAATTTTTAAGATAAAGTTCAAAAACATTTTGGAAATTTTAAAAGCCGCTTTGTTTATCAATATTCATGAGCAGGGCTAGGATTTCGATGACGTCATATTTTTTCTGCTGCTCCTAAAACATTTCCTGGTTATCTGGAACACCCATTTATCTTTCCTAAATTCCAAATATGAAAGTTTTTAGATAATTTTATTGTCTTTTTATCGGTTTTAGTTCTTGATCATTTTTACTAGATTTAGGGCGATTTTTGAGTTACTTTGTTACCATTTTTGGACATTTTTAGTTTTTAGATAATTTTTCGGGTTATTAAAGTGTAATTTCAATAGAATTTTTTTCGTTTTTTCTATTTTCGTATTAAAAAATGTAAAATTAAATAAAAGTTTTTTTATAAATGACCTTGTTATTTATTATGTTGATTTTATATGGTTTAAATACAAATTCTAAATGTTTGATAGTTTAAATCATTTTAAATAAAAATTCTAGTTGTTTGATAGTTTAAAATCGTTTATTGAGCTTAAGGTCAAAGTTAGAACAATTAATTGCACTAACGAATCTTTTCTAGTTTCAATATGAAAAGGAAAAAATCACTAGCTGATTTCATTGCAATTTCGGCCATGCTAAAGGCTTAATCAGAAATCTTTGTGATACCCGTGCAAGCGCGCACTAGCGCACTGCACCACAGAGGCGGTGAGATTTGTAGTGTAAATTCCTCAGTTTTTCTCCCATTTCATATTTGCACATTTGTTGTTGTATTTTTGCTTTACTTGTCTTTATGCTTATGTTATTATTATGGGTCCAACAGTCTGCTGGAAGTCTTCCACTAACAAAGCATGGTAGAGGATCACATGTCTCTAAAACTGAGATTTTTAGCTTCCAAAATTAACACTAACAGCTGCACCAAGATTATGAATTTAAGCAAAGGATGCTGCTTCAAGTTTCTCTGAAGACGAAAAAGAGGGAGAAGCTGCTTAGACAAAGAAATTTGCAACAAGCAGTAAAATCTGCTGCAGCTGCAAAGTCAAGCTATAGCGAGAAGGATGAAGAAATGGTTCTGTAGTTTTACTTTCACCAATGAATTTTAATTTTTCTTAACAAACTGAAAGTTTGTGTTTTTAAATTTAATTTATTTGTGTTTGAAGCACATTCTTATGAAGGAAATCCATCGAGAACAAAAACAACTAATTTCTTTCGATTTTTCAGTTTAAATACTGCATGGTTTTTGTTAGTTAAAATTCTTTAAAAATTAATTAAAAATTAAAATTACAAGCTCACAAAACTTGAACTTAACAACAAAAAAAACTTGGTTAACTGTGCGGTCTTGTTCTTGTATTCGAATTTCAGCAACATTGAGCTTTGAGCCTCAGGTTTGCCCCCGTTGATTGCAATGATTTGAGTCAAATTAGTGCACTGACCATCATAGTAGGTAGCATTGGTGGGGTTGTTTTATAATGCTGTAGATGTTTTAATGTCTTTGGAAGCAGCCATTTTCACCAAATGCAATTGCAGTTCCATACTACTTGTGGACTAAATTTGGAAAAACATAGATGTATGTTAGCTTGTAGGTAGTTTTTTGTAATAATTAAGTGCTTACATATTTTTTTTATTTTTGTGTTCGTTTTTTGTTAGCTTTTTTTAAATAATTTAAAAATGTTCAGCAATTTCAAACAAAAATTGAATTTTTCTAATTAGACATAATTTATAAGAACATGTTTTTGTTGACATTCTCATGTGTGGCAGCACTGCCTGCAACAAATTCAGATAAATAAAAAGCAACATCGATATATAAGCTATCAAAAGGCAACATTGTTCAACAATCTGCAAGCGATTGAGATACACACAAGTTTTCGTTCGTTCAACAAGCAAGCCGACTGACGTGCAGCATAAATCTTTATAATATTACTATTATCTTTAATTTAATTAAATAAACTTATTTTTCATAGTTTACTGTGACGACTATTTATTTCAAAGGAGTCCTGATCGATACAGTTTGCTATATTGGTGACCCCGACGTGATTTGGCAGAAATCACAAATTGCTAAGTATATCAAGGCCACGAAATTTGGCAACGTTGCTGCGCACGTAGTCTCGCAAGTTTTTGCTGGTACATGTTGAGAAGGCCAAGCTCGCGCAAGAAAAATCAGCCAAACTACAAGGAGTTGGACACTTCCGAGAGTGAATCTACATCTGACTCAGATTATAAGGCTGCTTCAGACATGGCGACTCCGACCAACGATGATCTTCTCGCTCAGATGCAGGCTATGCAGCTAGAGTTAAACAGGCCTAGGGAGGCGCAAACGCTGCACTCAGAGCTACCACGGACAAGCGCACAACGTGTACATGTGCCAAAGTTCAACAAATCAAATCCGGATTTATGGTTCGCGCAGATTGAGAGGTCGTTTCGTATCAGCGACATAACCGATGACACAGACAAATTTGATTTGGTAACAGTTCGACTTGAAGACGATATTTTAATGGCAATCGAAGACCTTCTCACCCATCCACCTGAGAATGACAAATTTTTGACGCTAAAGACAAGACTCATGACCAAATTCGCAGAACCGCCAGAATCAAAACTGCGACGACTGCTACAGGGCGGCGAAACACATGGCATGAAACCTACAGAAATTTTGGCGCACATGAAGCGATTAGCTCCAGGTCCAGGAAATGAAGCAATTGTACAAACGCTATTTCTTGGTGAAATGTCAAAATGCATAATTCCGCTTCTTACTGCTTGGGAAGAGGACGACCTAGACAAGTTGGCGAAATTGACAAAATGTTAGATGTTAATGACATGAACATGATATCAGCTGTGACCACAGAACCTGTAAAACTAGTGCAGCTGACACATTCTTTACAAGCACTGTCTGATGAGAATATCATGTCCATGAAAGAGATGTGCCAAATTATTAAAAGTTTGTCAACTAAAATCGACAAAATCCAGTCGAAACTTCGTAATAGTTTCAGCAACAACAACAAGCAAAGAAGTCGATCTCAGTCTCGAAATCGATCTCAGAGCAACGGTCGCAATGACAACGAAGCATCAGGTTCATTGTGCTATTTTCATTCTAAGTTCGGTGACGCAGCACGAAACCGTCGCCCTGGATGCCATCGTTTTGAGTCAAGTTCGGAAAACTAACCGGGCTGTCGTCTGTTCGTGCGGCTTGCAGCAGCAACGATTACGTTAAAAACCCACATACTACAAACAAAAATTTTCATGTTAATCGCACAAATAATATCAACGAGATCGAGTCTCCATATTTTCGACGCACTTTCGCATATAAATTTCTTAGTAGACTCTAGATCCGTGGTCTCCGTGATTCCACGATCTATGGTTAAGCAACGGCTCATAGCTGCTAGTCCTAAACTCTTCGCGGCTAGCCAAACAGAAATTCAAACTTTCGGCGAACAGTATATGCAACTTAATCTTGGCTTGCGTCGAGTTTTCAGATGGCCGTTTATAATTGCAAGTGTGCAAACAGCAATTATTGGCGCAGATTTTTTGAGTCATTTTAATCTGCTCATTGATTTAAAAAACCAGCGTCTCATCGACTCAAAAACTCGACTCACAACTCACGGTGAAATGTTAGAAGCTTCTGAGTTTGGCATCTCAACCGTAAATTTAACAGCATCGTACAGCGATTTGCTTCAAGAATATGTAGAGGTAACAGTACCTGCAAACAAACATAAAACCAATACTGAAACGTCAGTATTGCATCACATCGAAACAGTTGGGCAACCCGTTGCTGAACGACCAAGACGACTGGCGGGCGACAAACTCGTGTGTGCAAGGGCAAAGATTGACTTACTCATCGAACAAGGAATCTGTCGACCCTCGAAAAGTCCATGGGCTAGTCCTATATACATGGTTGTGAAAAAACTGGTGGCTGGCGCGCCATTCAGTAAACTGAATTTTCAAACAGTTCCGGACCGCTACCCGATAGCTCATATTCACGACTTTGCAGAGAAACTTTTTCAAAAAAACATTTTTTCAACCATCGACCTTGTGCGCGCTTGCTATCAAGTTCCCATGGCCGCTGAAGATATTAAAAAAACAGCGATTTGCACTCCATTTGGACTCGTCGAATTTTTATACATGCCTTTTGGTCTTCGATACGCCACTTAAACGTTCCAGAGGTTTATGGACAACATTTTCAGAGGCATAGACTTTGTTTACTGCTACATCGATGACATCATTATCATGTCTGAGACACCTGAACAGCATCGAGAACACCTACGAATTGTTTTTCAAAATTAAAAGAACATGGTCTAACAATAAATGTCAACAAGTGTCATTTTGGCCAACCAGAGGTTCTATTCCTGGGATATACCATTAACAAAAATGGATGCAAACCACCAAGCGATCGAGTTTCAGCAATTTTAAACTACACGAAGCCTGAAACAATATGCGAGCTGCGTAGGTTTTTGGGCATCGTAAACTACTATCGGCGATGTCTTCCGCGCGCGGCGCAACTGCAGGCGCCTCTTAATGAATTTTTACACGATTCTAAGAAAAACGACAAACGGAAGGTGCCATGGACACCAGAAGCAGATTTAGCATTCGATGCATGCAAAAAAAGCATTAGCGAATCAGCACTTTTAGCGCATCCAGCACCGAACGCACCACTTGCTCTTGTCAGAGATGCTTCTGACACATCAATCGGAGCAGCTCTGGAGCAAAAAACCGACTCATGGGAGCCACTAGGATTTTTTCAAGCAAACTTTCATCGGCTGAAAAAACTACAGCACCTACGATAGGGAACTGCTTGCCATCTACGAAGCAACAAAATTTTTCCGACATATGCTTGAAGCTCAAGTGTTTATCATCAAGACGGACCACAAGCCGCTGGTGTACGCATTCTCTCAAAAACCAGACAAGGCTTCTCCAAGACAACTCAGGCATTTAGATTTTATTTCACAATTTAGTACTGAAATTGTTTATTTATCAGGTCCTGAGAACACCGTAGCGGATGCATTATCAAGGGTAAACCAGATATCTATTCCAACAACCATCGACTTGAAAGATCTACAAGAAGAACAGCAGAATGATAGCGAGTTGAAATCCATTCTTAAAAGTAACAATTCTCTGAAACTACAAATAGTTCATCTCACACCAGAAGCAGATGTGTTTTGTGATGTCTCCTCTGGTTATGTACGTCCGTATGTGCCTAAAAAACTGCGGCAGAAAGTTTTCGATTCAATACATGGTCTATCGCATCCTAGTGGTCGTGCGACGCTTCAGCAGCTTCGGCATAAATATGTTTGGCCAGGTATAAAAAAAGACGTAACAAGTTGGGCTCGAAACTGTCTGCCATGTCAAAGATCCAAGATTCATAGACACAACAAGTAGACTCCAAACAAAATTGACATGCCCGACAACCGCTTTGACCATGACCACTTGGATATTGTTGTTATGCCACTCTACAAAGGATTTCGTTACTGTCTCACCATGATAGATCGGTTTTCTCGATGGCCAGAGGCCGTCCCACTCATGGACATGACTGCTGATACAGTTGCAACAGTTTTTTGGTCAAACTGGGTCGCTCGTTTTGGATGCCCGAAAATAATTACAACAGACAAGGTACGCAATTCGAGTCAGCGCTTTTTAAAGCACTAGCTAATCTGGTTGGCTCAAAACGCATTCGAACGACGGCTTACCATCCGCAAGGCAATGGGATGATGGAGCGTTGGCACAGGTCATTCAAAGCAGCTTTAATGTGCCATCCAAATGAACCTTGGACGGGTTTGCTACCAACAGCTCTACTAGGACTTCGTACGTGTTTTAAAGATCTCAGAGCTTCTGCGGCAGACTTGCTCTATGGTGGATCACTTCGGTGTCCAAATGAATTTTTTACCAACGAAGATATGCCTGCAGACCCACAAATTTTTATTGAAAAATTCCGAGAACATATGCGATTGATTCGACCGACTCCAGCTGCACATCACATACAAAATAACGTTTTTATTTTAAAAAATCTGTATGATTGTTCTCATGTGATGCTTCGAACAGATGCAGTCAAGCAACCTTTAGAACCGCCATACCAAGGCCCTTATGAAGTGATAGAAAAACTTACAGATCATATTTTTACCATTCAACGGTAACAATATTAATGTTTTTTTTTTAGACTAAACCAACGCTCAGGGGATGCCCCCTATATATGTGTAAGCATTGTGTTGATTCGGAAGATGGGTGGTAGTTAGTTGGCAGGTGGATAGATGGAGTAGTGTCGGTGAATATTTGTTTTAAACTTGCACAGCTCAAAACTGCCGGGAAACACGCTCGCAGGGAGACTATTCCACAACTTAACTGTGCGACTAAAGAACGAATTATCACGGTAATGCGGGGTTCTATTTGACATCGACGCAATGGTAAAGGGGTGAGCTTGGACAGCTGCTCGAGTGGACCTGGGAAACACTCGAGCTGGTGGCGTCAGGTCATGTATCTCCCTTGAACACTTCCCATGGTAATACCTATACAGAAGGCTTAGACAACCAACATTGCGGCGATGCCCAAGAGAGTTGAGAGAGGATGAAATACTTTCATCCCCTATCAAATATATCGCACGACGTTGAATTCGATCCAGAAGCTCCAAATAAGATTTTGAAGCCCCTGCCCAAATGTGCGAATTGTACTTCATTTTCGGCCTAATATATGAGGTGTAGATCATGCGAAGATCAGCTGAAGTGAAATATTTTTTGCACCGTTTTAAAAAACCTAGGGACTTGCCCGCTTCTTTCGAAACATCGAAAATATGATCATTCCAACGAAGATCACACTTGATCGATATGCCCAGAACGTCAAGAGTGGCTGATTCCACAAGATCCACACCATTCATATTGAGGGGTGCTAAGGGGCAATCCATCCGCTTGTGGGTTAACATACAGCACTGGGTCTTGCTTGCATTGAACTCTACTCTATTAGCAAGACCCCACTCGGAGATTTTTTGTAGATCATTTAGGAGTGTGTCATTCATATTTTGCCTTTTTCTCTTAATCTCCATAGAGCTTGGGCGTTTTTTAAATGAATATGAATGACAAATGCTGCTGTCGTCAGCAAACGAATGTATTGGGTTATGCGTCAACGACAGAAGGTCGTTGATAAAAACCAGAAACAAATTTGGCGATAGAACTGAACCCTGCGGTACTCCTGCGTTAATGGCGTACTCTTCGGACGAAATACCGTCAACTACGACTCGAATCGTTCTGTCCTTGAGGAAACACGTGATCCATCAAGCAAAGTTACCACCAAAACCATATCCAACAAGTTTTGACACGAACGCTTTATGCCACACTCGGTCGAACGCTTTAGAAATATCAAGAGCAACCCTGTTCTCGCCGAAAAAGTGAACGCATTTATTCCATTCCTCGGTTAAGAACGCCATAAGGTCACCAGTAGAGCGAGCAATACGGATACCATATTGACAGTCACTGAGCAGTTGGTTGCGCTCCAGATAGTTCACAACGTTGAAGTTTATTACGCTCTCCATAACTTTGGAAAGCGTAGAGCATATCGCAATGGGTCGGTAGTTTGCAGGATTCGTGGCATCACCCTTTTTACGTACCGGCTGGACATTTGCCACCTTCCAACAAGATTTAAATACTCCTGTTCTATAGGAGACGTTGAAAAGGTTGCGCAAAGGCAGAGCCAGAGAAGAAGCACACATTTTCGCTTTATCAGCCGAGTCAGTGAAGATTTGGTCATCTTTTAAAAGAGCTGGAATCGATGACGATGTCTGATTCTTAACTCTTTTAACAAATGACCAAAAATTTTTGCTCCCTTTGGGGCAGAGAAGAACCTGTTATCGAATGCGAGTTTCGTGCAGAAACTTTTCGCGTTTTAAAATTGCATTAAAGCGATTCCTTGCCTCGATGCGAAGTCTTTTAGTATCAGTATTCTTGTTAGAACGCCAATTCTGAAAGGCTTCCTCTTTGGACCTGACTACAATCCTGCAAGTCTCATTAAACCATGAGTGGTCTTTTGGTTTAATGCTTCTCATCTTATTGGGAATGAAAGACCGCCTACCCAATAAAATAATTTCTTGTACCATGACAGCCGCGGCATTCACATTTCTATCAGCGAAACATAATTTCCAATTGAAGTTGCGATAAAAATTATTTAACGCAGTCCAATTTGCCCTTCCATAAAACCATGCAGTCCTCTTCGGGGCTTTAGGCGCAGAGGTGCAGGGCTCCAAAAACAGCGGAGATGGTACAATGGTCCGAGTTACCAAGAGCTGCGTTGACACTCACATCGTATTTTTCATGATGTGAAGTCAGAAAAAGGTCAAGGGTATAATCGCTATGCATATCACTTTGAGGAAAAAAAGTGGGTTCCTTCACTAGTTGAATCAATTGGTTCGATTCAGCAAATAGCTCAACATATTGCCCAACAGGTGTCAATGGGCCCGAGCTACGTAACCAGGCCGGGTTGTGGACATTGAAATCGCCTGCTTAAAATATGCGTAATCGAATCAGAGAGAGAGTCCAGTTTGTTAAAAGTGGGCTCTCTCCCTAGACTCGGGCTTCTATAAATAAAACAAAAATGCAGCAAGTGAGAGCGAAGCCTGAACCTCACCCACATTGAGCTAAACTCTGGATCGGTCACGTTCAGACTCCTCTCACGCTGGTACGCTACATCCGTTCTTATAAAAAGGGCGATGCCTCTATGCAAAGAAAATAATGGCAGTAAGCGGTACCCAGGTATATGAAAATCCAGTGGATCTGCATGCTCGGCCACCTGGGTCTCGTCCAGTGCCATTATTTGAGGCCTATGTAGAGTACAATGAACATATACCGAGAAAAAATTCGCCCTCAGTCCACGAATATTGCAAAAATCTATGCGAAAATGAACCGACATTTCCGCACCATGCAAATATCAAACAAATAAGGGCATATAAGGTAATTAGTTACATCTGCAAGAGAGCTGCACAACATGAGCAATATAAAAAGTACTGAAGCAAGTGTTATGCCTTTACTTCAGCACAATTCAGCCCACTGTGCAACCTTATCCACAGACGTAACTAATTGGAGAGGATAGCGGAATTGACGGAAACGAAAACAACAACAATTACTTACACAGCGAGGAGCATAGAAAAGCCCCTCGCGTGGTCAGTAAAAAACATCAATGCTGTCCAACGATGTTGATGCAGCAGCTGGCGGCTCTCTCCAAAACCGGTTTTGGTATTCGTGGTGATGCTTTGTGGTTGTTTTTATTGATAATTAGTTTTATTTTATTCTTTTTATTTTATTTATTTTGTTGATTTTAACATAACATTTAACATTTAATTTAAATACTTTTAAAACATTCAAATAAACAAAAAAAAACACGACGAAACATATAACATTAGTCGCAGTGGCAGCACTGCCTGCAACAAATTCAGATAAATAAAAAGCAACATCGATATATTAGCTATCAGAAGGCAACATTGTTCAACAATCTGCAAGCGATTGAGATACACAAAAGTTTTCGTTCGTTCAACAAGCAAGCCGACTGACGTGCAGCATAAATCTTTATAATATTACTATGATCTATAATTTAATTAAATAAACTTATTTTTCATTGTTTACTGTGACGACTATTTATTTCAAAGGAGTCCTGGTCGATACAGTTTGCTATACATGTTTCCTTTCAACGCCATCTACTAGTCAAATACTTTTTATGAGCAGCAAATCAAAATCCAAATCCAGATTTGGATGTTGGAAAGAACGCAGCTATTATGTTGATTTTATGATTTAAATACAAATTCTTAATGATTGATAGTCTAAATCATACTTGATTTTAAATACAAATTCTAGTTGATAGTTTAAATTCGTTTATTGAGCTTGAGGTCGAAGTTAGAAGAATTAATTGTTCTTACGAATCTCGAGAATCAAGTATGATTTAGACTATCAAACATTTAGAATTTGTATTTAAATCATATAAAATCAACATAGTAAATTTAGGATATGCTAGTTTTAATTAACTGTATTTTTATGCTCTATTGCTGAAATATTAGGGGGTGAAAATTTTAATACAGTGAAATAAAAAGAGGAATTTACATCCGTCTTTCAAATATTTTCCTATCGTCAGTGAAGTAGAAATTTTTTGTTTACAAAAATTTTTGCCAGACAATCGACTAAATCACATAAATTTTAAATCTAGTAATGTTTTATTTTTTTATGTAATTGTTTACGTTTTTTAGGTTATTTTTATCAGTTTTAAGGTAATTTTCTGCAGTTTTTTAGGTCACCAAAATCCGAGCCCTGTTTATAATGGTTTAACTCCGGCTGGTTTTTAACGAATTATACAACCTGGTTATTCTATCATGCAGAGTATTCTTTTAAATTCGCATCGCATTTGAATTTCGGATTACTTTTTGCATCCCGTTACAGAGTAACCCACCCAGTATGTCATAATTTTAAAAAAACTCTATTTTAAAAAATACATGGTTTTTATTATTTATATCAACTACATTTCATATACCAGTTAATACAAATGCAACAAAATATACCCGTTCCCTTACTATTGTAGCAGAAACTTGCAATTTACAAAAATTTGATAAATTCAAAATAATTGTCTTTGACCAAGAAAAATTTAAAAACTATTCGGAAACTGTTTAAGGCTATTTACAAATCTTAAAATTTCTGAATTAAAATTAAAAATTGTACTGTGTATCATTTCTCTTAGAATCTGACAACTTGCAAGTTTTCACTACATGCAATTTATGTAGCAAAAACCCGCATCCATTGTTTTTACTCATTAATTCTGCTCTATTTCGCAAGTTTTTGGTGTACGGAAAAAATTTTTAAAGTTTCAACTAAATTTAAAGTACGGGAACAGACATTATAAGTCTACATAATGAAAAACACGAAAATAAACACAATTATCAAAAATGCTACAGCAACAGTTAAATTCCGTTTAAGACGATATTTACGCTCAAGAGCAAAAAAAAACTGATTGAAAGTGTGAGCAACAGTACTACAGCGGTCCTTAGATTCAAAGTTTGTGCTTCGAAAGTGTATTTCTTCTTTTGTATGGATCGGGAAACTAGGCGTTATTGTCCCTAATTGATCCATTTTAAGACGCTCTAAAGTTCGAGCGAAATTGCTTAAATATGGAGTATTTTTGAGACCATCTTCGTAACCCTGTGTTGATGTTTTTATAGACTTTGGAGCGATCGAATCTACTTTAGATAAAATATTGTACTCATTTGTAGATGTAAACCTTCTCAGATTAGTTCGTTTAATATCAGAAGTATTTTTACTATGTACATTATTTCCTGAATAATAATCAAATGCTGGGTAAGCATCGCTCAAATTATTAGAAGTGGTAATAGGATATTTTTCGGAGGTAGTCAAATCTTCATGATCTTCGACTAGACTTAAATACTCCTTTCGTTTAGAGTTAGTTTTGTTGTTTTTCAGAAATTTTTGAGAGTCTAATGATTTACCATAATCAATATCCCCTAGAGTTTTAGTCGGGCATATTAGAGGACCTTCGGATTTTTCACGTCTACAGGGTTTTTGATGATTTTTGGAGTTTGCAAGGTCTGATTGTTTAGGTGAGTTGGTTAATGTTGAATTCCCCATAGAAGATCGAAGCTTCCGTATCAACACTCTTCGGCTCGAGTCGGTAACTGGAACGTTAGGAAGTCCAAATTTAATGCATTGTTCCCGAAGGGACGAATTATTCAATGATTCTAGATTGTCGGCCATATTACTAAGTTTAAAGATATAGTTTTATAAATTATGTTTATAAATTCCATATAAAATTTTATTTACCCATAGGGGACTTGACAATGAGAAAGTTTAAACTTTATTAGTTTAAATTGACTTTAAATAGTAGACTTCTTATTCAATAGGGGTGTACACATTGATCAAATTGTGCATCAAATAATTTGACAAGCAATTTGATTAACGGAAATATATATGAATTTAATGGCGATTTGACGAGTCTGAGCACTCATTAGGCGATTTTCTTTATTAATTGAAAGCGACGAGCGTTCAGAGACAAATCACTCAAAAAAATTATCCAAGTAGGGAAAGTGTAGTGCGTTTTGAACTAATTTTGAAACGCATTAAGCACAAACTGTCAAAATAAAAAAAAAATTTTATTTAATAAGCCATCTGACCAAATCAGCGATGTGCGGCGTAGAGAACATGATGTCGACAATACTATTGTCGACGGTGTCGACAATGTCGTGTAGACAATTGCTTTTAACGACGTGTAGATAACTAATGTAAGAGGCTGCATGTGTATTGTGATTTTTAATTAAATTGAGTCCAAGTACGGAGTATTCCTTATTTTTACGCCTTCTTGGCATGGTTTTTGTTTGTTTAATTGTAAAATTTGTTAGTTTGTGTTAATTAAACGAATTTTCAAAAGAATTTAGGAATCAGCATAATCTAAATAGAACTTGCATTTTCGCAGTGTTGCATTTTGTTGACATTGTTTACACAATTCTCGACATTGTCTACATTGTCGACACTTTTTACATTATCGACACCAAAATGTCGACAATTAAAAACGACACGTCGAGGAACATCACTGGACCAAATGCTTTAATTATTTCTTACCATCGCAACACTGCACTTAAATAATAACTGTTTTGTTCCAGCGGCGCAAACACAAGCACTTAAACTTGGATTGCTCTGGATTGAACACTTAACAAACACAGGCACTGGAACCTGGATTGTTTACATATAGAGTTAAAATAAAAGCACTATAATGGTGCAAACCTGTAAAATAAATAACTGATTTTATTATTTCCTTGTACCTGATAATGTACCTTTATTGATAATGTAAACAATTAAAACATAAAAAGTGCAAAGAATTCACATTATATAAAAAAAGAAACAACAAACTTAATAATAAACATAAGTAGGTCAGCAAGCGTGTGTTGCCCTGTGCTGTAGCTGCAATTTGTTTTGCCTATGTTGTTGTTGTTGTTGTTGTACCATAACTAAATATAGAGCAGCAAGCGTGCATTGCTTTGTGTTGTGGTTGGACAATTTGGTTTGCCTATGGTGTTGTACCATAAGTAAAATATAGAGCAGCAAGCGTACAATGCCCTGTGTTGTGGCTGGACAATTTGGTTTGCCTATGTTGTTATTGTACGGTTATTGTACAATTCGATTAATATCAGTCATTTCATTGGTTTTATTATGTGCTCTGTTCTGCACTCAATTTACTCCACACATGAGTAGGTGCAATTTGGTTCTCTGAGCGCTCAAAACAAGAAACTAAACATGAGCAGTTATTTTGACAGTTTGCGCCCTACTCTGTTTGGATAAAAAATTCGCCTCTTAAATCATTTGATGAAATTCAAAATATTAGTAGAATGATTTTGTTAGTTGAGAAATGATTTCAAACCGAGCACATCGCGGCAAAAGAAAGAACGGAAGAAAATTAAAAGAAAATGATAATAAAATATTTGGAAAATAATTTATAATATAATTTCTTCTTATCACATATAATCATGAGATGTGCTGTAATTTTTGCCACTTCTTAGTTAAATATGTTAGTGTGTGTATTGTTTTAAACCTTTTTATAGTAAAATTTCATGATATGAAATACCCACTTATACATTATAGCATAAAATCAGGATACCATGAAATTCAATTTGACAGTTTGCATGGAATCACATATTCTAAGTTAGACACTAGGGGTATTCACGGGTTGTTGCGAATTGCAAGAGTGTAAAAATGCAAGATATTTTGTGCAATAACGCGTGAACATCAATATTGCAACTTAATTATGCAATACAAATTATAATATATTGCCACCTTATTTCAAAATTACAAAAAGTCATTAGAATCAAGATACAAACTTAATTTTTTTAAAGTTTTCCGCAGTAGGCAACAATGTTCGAGAACAACCAAAACATGAATCAGCTGTTTAGCACTGCTTGTGCGTTCTTGCAATAGGTTTGGTCAGTGCGTAATTCAAGAAGAGTTGCAAAATTGCTTCAGTGTTGAAAATTTGCTTTTTCGGATCGTTCCAACTGCATTTCGCATCAATCCGTGAATACCCTTACTGTGTTAATGGCCGCATTCAGCGCAGACAACAGTTGGCAACTGTTGTGTAAAAACTAGCTGAATGGTTCATATTTAGTAGCGCTAACTAAAAGTGATAAAGTAGCGAACGCCTTTTAATCGAGCGAACAAATTCTATGCTATATGAACACAACTGTTTGCTTAACTGTCAGATGCTGTTACTGACGCTGTTAAATTTATAAGCGCAGAAAGAACGCAGCAAATTTAAGAGAGAAACCTTTGCAATTGAATTAAATTTACATAAAAATTAAATTGAATCTAACTTCTGACGTGTAGAGTAGCAACACATTCAGAGAAAAAAATCGTGAACTAAGGTAGTGCTAACATTACAGTTCACAACAGTTGTCTGCGCTGAATGCGGCCAATAACAAGTGCTACTAAAATTTTTTCGTCATAGCGATGTGCCAACTTCGTAGTCTTTTGTGGTTAAATGATTTGACAAACGATTTGATTAGCGATTTGAAGTGTGAACGGGGCTAATATATAATGGAACAGATGGAGCAAAATAGCCTAAAGGCAATGGACCCATTCAGTACGAAATTAGCTACGTAGTTGTTCCACAACTTTCGGGCTGAATGGTATGTATCATAATGCGCTCAAACAACATGTTGCCCGAGCGGTCGCCATCTTAGGTATCGAAAAAATTGTATGCTACTTGAGTTGAGCTGCTTATGCTCTTTTCATTTCGACAGTTAAAAAACATGGCTGCAAATTGTTAATTGTTGCTGAAGTTGTGCTGTGAAGTGAGTATAAATAATTATTAATTATTAGAAGATTATTCTATCATTCTTCAATTAAGCTGTTAATGATTTCTTGTGTGAAATGAATGTACAATAGTGTAAACAAATTTTAGATGTTAAAAGGCTAACAGCTATTTGCCGTTTGACGTTTCGCAAAAAACCCATTCAGCAGAAGGTATCACTTTATGCTACTTCGCTACCTGATTTTTTTTTGGCAGGAATGCAGCCCATGCCTGCATTCAGCGGAAGGAACTGTTCCACAACATTCGGGCTAAAGGTATGCTCTCACAGAACATGTTCCTAGAGCTGTCACTATTTATTAAGCGAAAATATTTTATACTACTAAGCATAAAATATAGTAGCAGCCACGTAAGAATAGAGAAAGAGAGAGGAAAAGAACTGCACATGTACAGTGTGAGTGTTAAGGAAATTTTTTTACGTTGAAAGTGGAAAGTTTTTTTCCTTAGCGAAAAACTTAATTTTATATATTAAAAAGTGATTGTCATCGGCAAAATAAAGTAAAAACTAAAAGGTTAAGAGCATCTTTATTTATTAGTTATGAACTGCATTGTGGAAAATTGGTCTAACAGTTAAAAATTGAAGAATAAGTTACTTTCCTTTCTTAAGTAAATTTTTCCATATATGTGTGGTTTTAAAGTGAAAACAAACGTTATTATATGTAAAATAAGTCTAAAAATGTGTAATCTAATTAGAAATAATCATTTTTCTAATTGAAGATATTTAAAAAATGGAAAATAAAAAACAAACATTGTCTGTGAAACATTGGAATTTTCGCCATTTTTTCTCTCTGTTTTTAATACGCAAAGATGGCTGCTGCAATTAGGGCATATACAGGAACGTTAAAGAAAACTTAATTTATGCTGCTAGCAATCAATTAGTGATTGCTTGCTGATAATCAATAAGTGATTACATGTTTCCAATTAGTGGAAATATTTAATTTAATTTCAAATTTAACGCGGTGTTACAAAATGAAGTGTACAACTTTCAGAAATCAATTTGTGATAAAGGTAAAAAGCAAAAGCCACACTTCGGAGAAGCGGATCGAGCAACTTGTTCGTGTATCGAAAATCGATACTGGAACGAGTCGATAAAGTAGTAAGTAAATCTATTACTTTTTTTAACCTTTAGGGTTCATTTTATTTGCATTTAAAATGAATGGTTTGAAGTCTGATTTTCTGGGGTTCAAATTAATTAGATTGGCCAATATATATGCAGGAAATGTATCCACATGTAGTGTGCGCCCTAAAGTAAAATTATGCCACACTTGCCAACACACTATCAACATTGTTAACTCTAATTGTGCTAAACTAAAAAAATTAATGCTTACTGTTGTGACAAATTAGTCACAAACGTTAATAATTAACTTAAAACAGTTATGATTGCAATGAACACTGATCTGCCTCAATGGAAAGTGAGTAATCAGCACTCATTGCAATGCAAAAGTCAAACTCATGGCTAATAAGCGACTAAATAGTTGAGTAAAGAATATGCGTATAAAGAAAGTCAGCTTGCAATTTTAGCTGCGCTTCTGTTAACATGTTTTGACTACTGTTTTACAAAAGTGCAGCCGTTGCAATTTTGGACTTTGGCTCATTAAGCGCGAGGTAAATATTTGAATTGATATTTTATTGTTGTGACCAACATGGTTATGAAATCTGAGCCAAAGTTCCCATGGCTGGGCGGTCGAGTATGAGTGTTTGTATGTTTGTTTTAGAATAGTAGCGGCAGCACTAAATATGTATGTGCATGCAAATAGCATGAATAATTGTTTTATTTTTAAGAATAAGAATACTATTTTGTATATATAAAATAATAACAATGAGATTGTCTAGGTTAAGAATTTTACTTTAAGTTTGTTTATATTTTAAGGCTAAGTTATTGAGCCAAATAAAATCTCGGCCAAGAATGTAAAATTGTAACTTAGAGTTAAGAAAATGAAGAAGAAGAAAGCGAGATCAGATTTGTTATAAATATCTGATCTCTGCTAATAAAGAAGAGAGCTGTAAAAGTAATATAGAGTGACGAGAGTGGCTCGAAAATAAAGTGAAGTCTTCAATTAAAAGGAAACTAACTAAAGAGTTTTTTAATTAAAGGAACAGGGAGACAATGGACAATTTCAGTAAGTACGCTTTCGGTTTGGGAACCAATAAAAATCCCCATTAACTTAAACCTATCGCGGCAACCTCAAGGCTGCCTACTGAATGGCATAAACCACCATGCCTACCAAAAAAAGAGGTCGTTAATATTATAATAAAATTTAGGGAGAGTGTCGCTCGGCGACGAATAGGACTTACACGTATCCTCAGCGGAGGATACAACATACAACACATATGCAGATATGTACAAATTGTATGTAATGCGCTTTTACATAATTTTAAGTAATAATTCAATAATAAACAATAAACATAGCATTCATCAGTATTCAAATAGTTAATTTCCTACTGCAGTGCAGTTTTATTACTACTAAACGTAAAATATCAAGAAAATGCAACCGTTTTCCGAATTGCTTTCAGCTTTGGACCGTGAACAATTTTTGTCGGCTGCTTGGAAATTTTTGGATGACAGAGACGCTCTCTCAATTTCCTGTTTTTTCTTTACCCGCGATAACAACAACAAATTTGTCAGTGTCCGCTAAGTGTGACATACGTCAAAGTGAAAAAGAAACTGCAGAAGCGCATACCTTTTTCTTTTAATGGGGAACAAGTCTCCGTCAGTATTGTAATGGATTTATGTTTTGAGACTGTTGTTTTGAATTTAAGTCAGTGGCAGAGTTTGCCTTCACTGACGACTAATTTGTTGCCTGCTTGGACAGAGTCCAAGGCAAGAGGAGAAGTTAAAGTAACCAAAACAAGGCAGAGATCTGCCTACTTGAGTTGGTAGTTTAAAATCTGCTCTATTGGTGGCCAGCTCGGCTCTTTTAAACCTTTTTACAAAGTGTTATACTAAATTATTAATCTATAGCTATTCTATATTTACTAATTAAAATACTAATTCTTAACCTTGCGTTTCATTCTTACACTTGAATTATAATTCCCAGAGGGATTCAAATTTCATATATCTGGGTTGACGAATGAAATTTTACGCACAGTCATAAAAATTGAGTGAGTAATGAAAACGCACTCAATTCCAATGAGGAGTGTCCACAACATTCACATGCATTGAGTGCAGCGCATGCCGATAGTGCAGTGCTAGCATATTTGTCACTCAATGCATTGCCGCTTGTCTACAAACAAATAATAAAACGCAAGGGTCGGCAGTGTGCATATGTGTGAGCACACTACAGTATATCATATAATATAATCAACTTTTTGTGCTTATTTTTAGATTTCCACGCTCTCTGGACATGCGTTTTCAATGGAAACGTGCGCTAGGGTTGGAAGCTGGTATGGTCAATATAAATACAGTTGTTCTGATCATTTTTATTGAAGTGATTTTTTCGCTTGTTCAAGGAAGCTTTTATTTCCGTTTGTTGTACCGTATCTAGAAGTTGTATATTGAAAATTATGTATATTGAAAAACTATAAAAAATGATTGTACTAAATTTAAAGCCGGATTTTATTGTGTTTATGATAATGGGCCATACATTTTAATTTTGTAGGCACATTGATTCGATGCCTACCTGCAGCAACAATAATACTGAATTAGTATTTGATGAAAATATTGGATTGGCGTCCAGCTTGAAAAAGAATAACGTGCAAATCTTGAAGAATATACAGATTTCGCCACCTGCAAATAATAATGAGGAGAATTATCTCAATATTGATAATGTAGAAGTATTGCCATCTACAAGTAAAAAAACTACTTTAAGGAGAGCGTTAGAGTCCATCGATGATATTTCTTCATCCACGCCAAGAAAAAAAGCTGCAAAAGAGAGACTTCATGTGCTCCGGAAAGTTTTGATAGCCAAAAATAGGCAAATAAAAACTTTAAATAAAAAAATAAATCTAAATTGCATCGTTAAATCAAATTATATTGAAATTAAAAAATAATAATTTAATAAATGAAGAGACGTCGCAAATACTGGAGAATCTTGGCACCATGAACGCTGATGTATTTGAGAGAAAACTTAGAAAGGCAAACGGCTTACTGAATTCTGAAAAATATCATCCAGGCCTAAGGTCCTTCGCTTTGAATTTAAACTTTCTTTTGCCGAAAGCATATGACTATGTTCGGCAAAATTTTGATAATTGACTGCTGCATTCCAGAACACTAGCAAGATGGTACGAAGAAATAGATTGCCACCACTGATTTACAAAAGAATCAATTGACGCAGTCAATGCTATTGAAGACAAGGCAAAAGAGAAGCAAGAAGAACTAATCTGAACTTAGTTTTCGATGAAATATCAATCCGAAAGTAGTGAACTTGAGAATTACTTCATATTTTATTATAAAAATTCCGTAATGTTGTTTTTAAGCACGATGATTGGAATAGTAAAGGAGCAATTGGATACACTTTTATCGGAGGTGTTGATTGCAGTAGCAAAGCTGGAAAATCCCGCACTGTTCCCAAAGCTCGGCCCGCACTGTTCCCACCCTTCCGTGAGGGGCTAGAACTTACAAACTCTCCCAAAAGCAACATCTTCTCCCTAGACCATATAAGAAAGACTTTAGTTTTTCATCTTAACGATTCCAAACTTTAATGAGAATTCATAAATTTAACATTAATTTCAATTTATAATTATTGTGCGTTCTTATCAACGCATTGTTTACTAGTTAAATTAAATAGGCTTTAATAGCTAAACTGTATTTATACCAATAAGTAAGTGTTTTTGTATTTTAATTTTAGATACTAATATTTAAGGTAAAGTATTTGTTATTAATTTTATATCATAAATATCAAAAAAACTGTTCTACAATTAACAGTCAGTGTTTAATTCGTATTTGTAATAATTGCTTTTACTTTAATCTAATGCTACGTTTCCTTTACTTTATTTTCTCTTTGAAATATTTCTTTACTTTACTTTAGCCTTTAATTTAAACCTCAAATTTAATGTTTAATGTTTAAAAATTTAATGTTTAAAAACCCTATTATTATAAAATTTTATAATTTTGAAATTCTGGCAACGGATTCGGACTCAGTAACCCATTTTTATCCTAAAAGATAAAAAACTAAAGTTCGCGCCAGCACCAAATTCGTTAAAATAAAAAAAAATTGAGGTGGCAACCCTATCCACCATCTTGAATTTTAAAGTTCTGACTTAATATTTGAAAACAGCGACAACCTAGCACTGTTAAATGATGTTTAAATTTCTTAAAAATACATCTTATTAGGTGGCAACCCTATTATTTCAAAATTTTGAAGTTCTGACAACGGATTCGGATTCAGCAACCCATTTTTTACCATCAGTTCGCGCCAGCCCCGAATTCGTAAAAATAAAAGAAATGAAGGTGGCAACACTACCCATCATCTTGAATTTTAAAATTCTGACTTCAAATTCGAAATCAGCGACTCCCTAGCACTGTTAAATGATGTTTAAAACTATTAAAACATACATTTTATGAGGTGGCAGCCCTGTTTAAAAAATTCATAAATTTTAAATTCTGAAAACGGACTCGGATTTAGCGACCCATTTTTACCTAGTGTTCGTGCCAGTACCGAATTCCTTCTCTGATACAAAACATCTATTGCCAGTGAACAAGTATCATCCGTTGCCTTCACCACATCATAAACAATTGAAGTACAGCCGCGAATAGCGTTTTAAGCGACAAAAAGCCAATTGTTCAGAATACATAAAAAAGTTTTAAATGTAGCAGACAATTTTTAGACACTTTTTTAATACATTATGGAAATACTTAGGTAAATAAACTATTTTAGTAAAAAAAATTTATTAATAATAATTTTTGATTAGTGAAGCATGTATTATCTTTGTTTCAAATAGAAAAACGTTACATATCCAAAACCCATTGGTTGTTAAAACGTTATTTCACTTTGCAAAGCAGAGAGTGTGATGGCTTTTAAAACGTCATTCGCGCAATCAAAACATACTCATATAAGAAGACTTGTTTGATTGGATCCTTTTTTTTTAAATGAAACATTCGAAATTGTATTTAAAATAATTTATTTAAAAAAAAAAACCCTTAAAAAAACCAAAATAAATTTTAAGAACTTAAAAGAAAATATTTGAAGACCTTCAACAAAATATATATGTCTACTTTTAAACACAAACTTTATATTTTTCTTAATTTAACTGCAGATTGATTGCACACTCTGTGAGGACTCAAATTGTTGCACAATTTGGGCCTCACAAATTATATAAATGAATTGTTAACTGAATTTAAAATATGGAAAATGTAAACAACAAATTTAAAAATTTATTATATATTATGAATAAAATGTATGGAAATTATTGTACTGTATTATATCTTATTAGGTAAAATATATAATATTAATGTTATAAATATTCTATTGAGGAAAAAATAATGTATCCAATAACAAATAAGCTAAGAAATAATATATACACACATACAAACATGCAAAGCCATGTATACAGGGCTGTCAATATTCGAAGCGCCCATCTGGCAACACTGTAACTTTCCGCAGTGATGCCAAATCGACTAATGACATACCGCGTTTGAAGCGTCATTCCAAGCAAATGTTTACATTGGAACAGTACACGCCACGCGAACGCTCTAAAATTGTTGAAATTTACATTCAACAAAACAAGTCAATAGTGAAAACTCAACTCAATGAGCGATGAAGCTCATTTTCAGTTGAACGGAACGGTAAACAAACAAAATTGCCGTATTTATGCCACTGAAAATCCACAAGAGATTCAAGAGGTATCTCTTTACGATGCAAAAGTCACTGTTTGGTGCGGCGTTTGTGCTAAAATGCTCATTGGGCCGTTCTTTTTCGAAGATGATAATGGCCACAGAGTTACTGTCAATCAGGAGCGTTATCGCGATATGATAAACAATTTTTTCATGCCAATCGTTCGTCGAAAGCGTATCAGGCACTACTGGTTTCAACAAGACGGCGCGCCACCACACACAAGCCGCACTACAATCGATTTTTTGAAGCAATTGTTCCCTGGCCGTTTGATGTCAAAAAAATGGTGATTTCGATTGGCCGCCAAGATCACCAGATTTAACGCCTCCAGACTTCTTTTTGTGGGGTTATTTGAAATCAAAGGTTTACGTCAACAAGCCAAAGACCCTAGAAGAGCTGAAAACCAACATCCGTCAAGAAATAACCGCCATTCCCATCGAAATGTTGAAGAAAACCATGGAAAATGCTGCAAAACGGGCACAATATGTCGTAGAGGCCAATGGCGACCATTTACGAGATATCATATTCAAGAAATAATGTAAGCAAAGCTACTTGAACCCAATTAAATGATATTCATGACGAACAGACAAAAAATTGTGGTTTTTGGATTTATTTAAAAATAAAATGGGCGCTTCGAATATTGGCAACCCTGTACAGTCACATATTCACAGGCAGGGAAAACAAAACAAGTGAACACGGAACAGAAAGGCAACGGGAGAATATAAAGCAGTCGCGTTTCCTTAGCACAGGCAGTCTTGTCGCAGGCGCAGTAGCATGCACATGCTTTGAGACTGAGCAGCTAGTTCAATCGTAGTTATCTTAAGCGAAGGTGTCCTCACCCTTCGAACGTTGTTTACTCTAAGTTCAAAACGTAGTTATCTTAAGCGAAGGTATACTCACCCTTCGAACGTTGTTTACTCTAAGTCAGGCGTAGTTATCTTAAGCGAAGGTGTACTCACCCTTCGAACGTTGCTTACTCTAAGTTCAAAACGTAGTTATCTTAAGCGAAGGTGTACTCACCCTTCGAACTTTGCTTACTCTAAGTTCAAAACGTAGTTATCTTAAGCGAAGGTGTACTCACCCTTCGAACGTTGCTTACACTAAGTTCAAAACGTAGTTATCTTAAGTGAAGGTGTACTCACCCTTCGAACATAGTGTTTAATCTAAGTCAGGCGTAGTTATCTTAAGCGAAGGTGTACTCACCCTTCGAACATTGCTTACTCTAAGTTCAAAACGTAGTTATCTTAAGCGAAGGTGTACTCACCCTTCGAACATTGTTTACTCTAAGTCAGGCGTAGTTATCTTAAGCGAAGGTGTACTCACCCTTCGAACGTTGCTTACTCTAAGTTCAAAACGTAGTTATCTTAAGCGAAGGTGTACTCACCCTTCGAACATAGTTTTACTCTAAGCACAGGCGTAGTTATAGTAAGCGAAGGTGTACTCACCATTCGAAATTTGTTTACTCTATGTTCAAAACGTAGTTATCGTAAGCGAAGGTGTACTCACCCTTCGAACTTTGTTTACTATAAGTTCAAAACGTAGTTATCTTAAGCGAAGGTGTACTCACTCTTCGAACATAGTTTTACTCTAAGCTCAGGCGTAGTTATCGTAAGCGAAGGTTTACTCACCCTTCGAACTTTGTTTACTCTAAGTTCAAAACGTAGTTATCTTAAGCGAAGGTGTACTCACCCTTCGAACGTTGTTTACTCTAAGATCAAAACGTAGTTATCTTAAGCGAAGGTACCTCCACCCTTCGACATAGTTTTAATCTGAGTTCTATCATAGTCACTCACAGCGAATGGAATCATAGCAAGTAACGGCATAAATATGAATAAGCAAAGATTAATTATATCAATTTAATTTATATAATGCTTAATAACTAATAATAATTAAGTAACCTACTCGTTAAGTAATAAATAAAAGAAACGAAAATAATAAAGACTTACTCTACAGTTTAAAACTAAAACGCTGGCTTTCTTATTTAAAACAACGGAATCATTGGTAAATAAATTATTTTGTAAGAACCCCTGGTTTACTCACTGAGCCTACCTCAGCAAAAATCAGTAACGAGCAAAAGAGTTCGTTACAAATGGCGCCCGAGCAGGGACTGTAAAGACGAAAAATAAATACAGAGAGAAAAACTAAGAGACAGAGAACAAAGCCAAAGCCAGTAAAGAAAGCTAAAGTCAGAGAAAAACATCAGCGTAACACAACACATGATAAAAATGGTCAATTCCTCCTGGGTATACTTTTTACGGAAAGACGTGCTGCAAGGGAACGCAGAAGAATTTGGATTCGATAGCACAGGAACGGTGTAAGAAGCAAGGAAAAATTTTGCTATCTTCATCACAGATCAAGGGCAGAAACCAGAGCTGCAACCACGCCTTTCAGAACTAGAGGCAAAGCACGGGAGGACATCATCACCGGCAAGAAATCCCGAGATACCGAAAATAAATGTGCCGGTAACACACACAGGCGATCAACAAGATTTCAACCCCCCGACAATGGCATACGAGCAACCAGCAGCCGTGCACGCAGGATATACAGGATACGTAGAACACGCAGGAGCGCATCAAATACCATATTCCACGGTAATAGACCAGGTCAGGAAGTGGTCTTTTAAATATGATGGCGGAAAAGAACCACTGCCCTTCATTGAAAGAGTAGAGGAGCTAGCCGAAGTATACGTTAAACAAGGATCTCTTACCCCGAACAATGCCCGAACTGTTGAAAGATAACGCGCTGAAATGGTTCCGCAACAATAATCGGCAGTGGCAAGAATGAAATGCATATAAGAGGGATTTCCTACGATTCTTCCTGCCATCCAAATATTTTGAACATCTGGAAGATGAGATCCGACAAAGGCACCATTGGCAAAGAGAAAATTTCAAAGACTACCTCATCGAGCTGCAGAATTTAATGCGACATGCAGATTTCTCTGAGCAAGGCAAATTAGAACGCATATACCGCAACAGTCTCCACGACTATCAGCTTTATATAAAATGAAAAGACTTCAGGGATCTCGAGGAGCTGATTAGTCTAGCCGAAGATTTTGAAAGTCTGCAAAAAGAAGCTCCGCCGACCAGACCAGCCATACCACGACAGCGAGAAGAGCATCACCGCAGAATTACGCAAGAAACCGAGTATCCAATTAACCCACGGACGGCATGTCGACGTTGTGGGCAGGATGGGCACAACAAATACGAATGCAGAGACTCAGCTATAAATTTCTGCTGGGAATGTGGAAAAAGAGGTACTTTGACAATAAACTGCTGCAGAAAATCATCGGGAAACTACCAAGGGTACCGTCCAAGGCAAGTAAAAACGGATACCCAGAACCAGCGTCCTCGCAATTAAACACCATCACGCAAAACGGAAACCACGTGGTCGCTACAGTCACGATAGGCAACCACACGACCAAGGCGACGATCGACACTGGGGCAACACGGAGTTTTATCAGCAGATCTCTAGCAAGTAAAATAAAGGAATCAAGCAAACTCGAAAACATATCGACACGCATACGATTGGCTGACGGGACCACGAAGGAGGTTACTCAGAAACTCGTAGTAAACATAAAACTCGGAGGAAAACAATGCAACACAGAATTAATCATATTACACGACGTGATCGACGACCTTATTCGAGGCATGAACTTTCTGGTCAGAATGGAAACAAGATTGCAGTGTGGAGACTGCGCAATTATTCTCAAGGAAAACACGAACGGTGGAAAAGAACAAGAAACGGCATGCTGTACGGTTTTACGAACAGAGGTAATTGGATCAAAAACGTGTGGTCCACAGGAAGCAGCTGAGGTTATACGAACAGAAGAAACTAGATCAAGCATGGGTGAGTCACACGAAGCAACGAAGGTCGTCCGAGCAGAAGAAGTGGAATTAAGTACAGGTTATCCACAAGAAGCAGCAAGGAGGTTACTACGCACCAGGAAAATCGAGTCAGGTCCAACCGACGAATCAAGAATCGAAAAGTTTGCAAAGGCAGAGCTTGGAAAATTCGAAGGTCTCAAAGGGGTGTCACATATTACCATGCATCGCAAGGGCAAGTTACACATCAAAGCAAGCGCTCTATCACAACAACCGCAAGAAATATTGCTTACAGATGCCTCAGCCAAGAATACTCCTGTCTGCAAATGGTTATCGAAGAGAGAAGCAGAAGTTCAGCAGAATCCTGAAAAGTATCCGAACTACTTCAAAGAAAATGGTGTACTATACCGCTATATACCGCCAAACAAAAAAACTGACGACTACGCACCGTGGAAAATGTGTGTACCAAGCTTCCAGCGAGAACAAGTAATAAAAGAAAATTACGATGATCCAACCACAGGCCACATGGGCATCCGCAAGACCATCGCCAGAATAACAAGCCGATACTACTGGCCAGGCATGTTCAGAGACATAAGGTACGAAGGTGCTCTATATGTCAGCAATTTAAATCGAATTCATCGCAGCAGCACCTGCGTCATCAACTGCCATCGCAGCAGCATCTGCGTAACCAAATGCCACAGCAGCCGCCATTGAATAATCAACGGCCATCGAAGCAATATCTGCGTCACAAACTGCCATCGCAGCAGCATCTGCGTAACCAACTGCCACAGCAGCCACCACTGCATAACCAACTGGCATCGCAGCAGCATCTGCGTAAACAACAGCTACAGCAGCCGCCACCGCATGATCAACGGCCATCGCAGCAGCACCTGCGTCACCAACTGCCATCGCAGCCACCTGCGTCACCAACTGTCATCGCAGCAGCATCTGCGTCATCAACTGCCACAGCAGCCGCCACTTCATAATCAACGGCCATCGCAGCAGCACTTGCGTCACCAACTGCCATCGCAGCCGTATCTGCGTCACAAACTGCCATCGCAGCAGCATCTGCGTAGCCAACTGCCACGGCAGCCGCCACTGCATAATCAACGGCCATCGCAGCTGCATCTGCGTCACAAACTGCCATCGCAGCAGCATCTGCGTCACCAACTGCCAGCGCAGTAGCAGCTGCGTCATCAAAAGCATCACAAAAGCGCAGTAGCAGTTGCGTTATCAAAAGCATCACAGCATCGCAGTAACAGCTGCATCATCAAAAGCAACACAGAAGCGCAGTAGCAGCTGCGTCATCAATAGCAGCACAGCAACGCAGTAGCAGCTGCATCATCAAAAGCATCACAGCATCGCAGTAGCAGCTGCATCATCAAAAGCATCACAGAAGCCCAGTAGCAGCTGCGTCATCAAAAACAGCACAAGAGTGCAGAAGCAGCTGCATCATCAAACACATCACAGAAGCGCAGTAGCAGCTGCGTCATCAAAAGCATCACAGCATCGCAGTAGAAGCTGCATCATCAAAAGCATCATAGAATCGCAGTAGCAGCTGCATCATCAAACACATCACAGAAGCGCAGTAGTAGCTGCGTCATCAAAAGCATCACAGCATCGCAGTAGAAGCTGCATCATCAAAAGCATCACAGAAGCGCAGTAGGAGCTGCGTCATCAATAGCAGAACAGCAACGCAGTAGCAGCTGCATCATCAAAAGCATCACAGAAGCGCAGTAGCAGTTGCGTCATCAAAAACAGCACAAGAGTGCAGTAGCAGCTGCATCATCAAAAGCATCACAGAAGCGCAGTAGCAGCTGCGTCATCAAAAACAGCACAAGAGTGCAGTAGCAGCTGCATCATCAAAAGCATCACAGAAGCGCAGTAGCAGCTGCGTCATCAAAAGCATCACAGCAACGCAGTAGCAGCTGCATCATCAAAAGCATCATAGAATCGCAGTAGCAGCTGCATCATCAAACACATCACAAAAGCGCAGTAGCAGTTGCGTTATCAAAAGCATCACAGCATCGCAGTAGCAGCTGCATCATCAAAAGCATCACAGAAGCGCAGTAGCAGCTGCGTCATCAATAGCAGCACAGCAACCCAGTAGCAGCTGCATCATCAAAAGCATCACAGCATCGCAGTAGCAGCTGCATCATCAAAAGCATCACAGAAGCGCAGTAGCAGCTGCGTCATCAAAAACAGCACAAGAGTGCAGTAGCAGCTGCATCATCAAACACATCACAGAAGCGCAGTAGCAGCTGCGTCATCAAAAGCATCACAGCAACGCAGTAGCAGCTGCATCATCAAAAGCATCATAGAATCGCAGTAGCAGCTGCATCATCAAACACATCACAAAAGCGCAGTAGCAGTTGCGTTATCAAAAGCATCACAGCATCGCAGTAGCAGCTGCATCATCAAAAGCATCACAGAAGCGCAGTAGCATCTGCATCATCAATAGCAGCACAGCAACGCAGTAGCAGCTGCATCATCAAAAGCATCACAGCATCGCAGTAGCAGCTGCATCATCAAAAGCATCACAGAAGCGCAGTAGCAGCTGCGTCATCAAAAACAGCACAAGAGTGCAGTAGCAGCTGCATCATCAAACACATCACAGAAGCGCAGTAGCAGCTGCGTCATCAAAAGCATCACAGAAGCGCAGTAGTAGCTGCATCATCAAAAGCATCACAGCATCGCAGTAGAAGCTGCATCATCAAAAGCATCACAGAAGCGCAGTAGCAGCTGCGTCATCAATAGCAGCACAGCAACGCAGTAGCAGCTGCATCATCAAAAGCATCACAGCATCGCAGTAGCAGCTGCATCATCAAAAGCATCATAGAATCGCAGTAGCAGCTGCATCATCAAACACATCACAGAAGTGCAGTAGTAGCTGCGTCATCAAAAGCATCACAGCATCGCAGTAGAAGCTGCATCATCAAAAGCATCACAGAAGCGCAGTTGCAGCTGCGTCATCAAAAGCATCACAGCAACGCAGTAGAAGCTGCATCATCAAAAGCATCATAGAATCGCAGTAGCAGCTGCATCATCAAACACATCATAGAAGCGCAGTAGTAGCTGCGTCATCAAAAGCATCACAGCATAGCAGTAGAAGCTGCATCATAAAAAGCATCACAGAAGCGCAGTAGCAGCTGCGTCATCAATAGCAGCACAGCAACGCAGTAGCAGCTGCATCATCAAAAGCATCACAGCATCGCAGTAGCAGCTGCATCATCAAAAGCATCACAGAAGCGCAGTAGCAGTTGCGTCATCAAAAACAGCACAAGAGTGCAGTAGCAGCTGCATCATCAAAAGCATCACAGAAGCGCAGTAGCAGCTGCGTCATCAAAAACAGCACAAGAGTGCAGTAGCAGCTGCATCATCAAACACATCACAGAAGCGCAGTAGCAGCTGCGTTATCAAAAGCATCACAGCATCGCAGTAGAAGCTGCATCATCAAAAGCATCATAGAATCGCAGTAGCAGCTGCATCATCAAACACATCACAGAAGCGCAGTAGCAGCTGCGTCACCAAAAGCAGTACAGGAGCGCAGTAGCAGCTGCGTCATCAAAAGCATCACATCAGCGCAGTAGCAGCTGCGTCATCAAAAGCATCATAGCCACACTGTTAGAGCAACGTCAACAAAATCAGCACGGCAGCACTATCTTATATCTTATTAGGTAAAATATATAATATTAATGTTATAAATATTCTATTGAGGAAAAAATAATGTATCGAATAACAAATAAGCAAAGAAATAATATATACACACATACAAACATGCAAAGCCATGTATACAGTCACATATATACAGGCAGGGAAAACAAAACAAGTGAACACGGAACAGAAAGGCAACGGGAGAATATAAAGCAGTCGCGTTTGCTTAGCACAGGCAGTCTTGTCGCAGGCGCAGTAGAATGCACATGCTTTGAGACTGAGTAGCTAGTTCAATCGTAGTTATCTTAAGCGAAGGTGTCCTCACCCTTCGAACGTTGTTTACTCTAAGTTCAAAACGTAGTTATCTTAAGCGAAGGTGTACTCACCCTTCGAACGTTGTTTACTCTAAGTCAGGCGTAGTTATCTTAAGCGAAGGTGTACTCACCCTTCGAACGTTGCTTACTCTAAGTTCAAAACGTAGTTATCTTAAGCGAAGGTGTACTCACCCTTCGAACTTTGCTTACTCTAAGTTCAAAACGTAGTTATCTTAAGCGAAGGTGTACTCACCCTTCGAACATAGTTTTACTCTAAGCTCAGGCGTAGTTATAGTAAGCGAAGGTGTACTCACCCTTCGAACATAGTTTTACTCTAAGCTCAGGCGTAGTTATCGTAAGCGAAGGTGTACTCACCCTTCGAACTTTGTTTACTATAAGTTCAAAACGTAGTTATCTTAAGCGAAGGTGTACTCACCCTTCGAACTTTGCTAACTCTAAGTTCAAAACGTAGTTATCTTAAGCGAAGGTGTACTCACCCTTCGAACATAGTTTTACTCTAAGCTCAGGCGTAGTTATAGTAAGCGAAGGTGTACTCACCCTTCGA
Organism: Dichetophora obliterata; assembly: GCA_963920525.1. NCBI lineage: Eukaryota > Metazoa > Arthropoda > Insecta > Diptera > Sciomyzidae > Dichetophora > Dichetophora obliterata. The sequence goes on from OY986437.1 coordinate 137,319,512, forward strand.
ACATAGTTTTACTCTAAGCTCAGGCGTAGTTATCTTAAGCGAAGGTGTACTCACCCTTCGAACTTTGCTTACTCTAAGTTCAAAACGTAGTTATCTTAAGCGAAGGTGTACTCACCCTTCGAACATAGTTTTACTCTAAGCTCAGGCGTAGTTATAGTAAGCGAAGGTGTACTCACCCTTCGAACTTTGTTTACTATAAGTTCAAAACGTAGTTATCTTAAGCGAAGGTGTACTCACCCTTCGAACGTTGTTTACTCTAAGTCAGGCGTAGTTATCTTAAGCGAAGGTGTACTCACCCTTCGAACGTTGCTTACTCTAAGTTCAAAACGTAGTTATCTTAAGCGAAGGTGTACTCACCCTTCGAACATAGTTTTACTCTAAGCTCAGGCGTAGTTATAGTAAGCGAAGGTGTACTCACCCTTCGAACATAGTTTTACTCTAAGCTCAGGCGTAGTTATCGTAAGCGAAGGTGTACTCACCCTTCAAACTTTTCTTACTCTAAGTTCAAAACGTAGTTATCTTAAGCGAAGGTGTACTCACCCTTCGAACATAGTTTTACTCTAAGCTCAGGCGTAGTTATAGTAAGCGAAGGTGTACTCACCCTTCGAACATAGTTTTACTCTAAGCTCAGGCGTAGTTATCGTAAGCGAAGGTGTACTCACCCTTCGAACTCTGTTTACTATAAGTTCAAAACGTAGTTATCTTAAACGAAGGTGTACTCACTCTTCGAACATAGTTTTACTCTAAGCTCAGGCGTAGTTATCGTAAGCGAAGGTGTACTCACCCTTCGAACTTTGCTTACTCTAAGTTCAAAACGTAGTTATCTTAAGCGAAGGTGTACTCACCCTTCGAACATAGTTTTACTCTGAGTTCTATCATAGTCACTCACAGCGAATGGAATCATAGCAAGTAACGGCATAAATATGAATAAGCAAAGATTAATTATATCAATTTAATTTATATAATGCTTAATAATTAATAATAATTAAGTAACGTACTCGTTAAGTAATAAATAAAAGAAACGAAAATAATAAAGACTTACTCTACAGTTTAAAACTAAAACGCTGGCTTTCTTATTTAAAACAACGGATTCATTGGTAAATAAGTTATTTTGTAAGAACTCCTGGTTTACTCATTGAGCCTACCTCAGCAAAAATCAGTAACGAGCAAAAGGGTTCGTTACAACTCTTACTCTACTCAAAAATCATCCTTGATCAGCAAAAAAAAATACACAGTAGCGTTGCAATAGAGAAATGCCTCCTCTAGCTCTTCTGCGTCTTTGAGCCTCGCACAATCCGATTAAAGATGTAAAAAAAGCCATTTTTTCATTGTAGTTTTTATTGTAAAATTTATAATAATGTTCCTTTATTGCACTTATTTTAAATTGTTTGCAAATGAAGAAACCTGGGCAATCACAAATCTATATAAGAACAATTTAATTAAAAAAACGTAATGTGAACTTAAAACATTATTCCACTTTACCTGCTCTGGAGCGTTTTTTTGAGGTATTCTTTTTTTTCTCAAAAAAATAAAAATTCATTACCACAATTCCTCAATCTTTTATTTCTATTATCAATCCAATTTTCAACATTGGATTTCCTTTTTGTGCCTCTGTTGCACTTATCAATTACATTAGATAATTCATATCTCATAATTTTGTATGTAACTTACAACTTTCTTCCACTGACTAACACTTTCTAAATACTTTTTGATAGCGATAAGATACACATTTTTATCTGACTTGAAGTTAAGGCAATGTAAGAGAGTCACGTTAACGATAATCTGCAATAAAATCGGTTTTGCAAAAATTGGCTTTTACAACGTTTTTCGCGGCTGTGTTTCAATTCATGAATAAATGAAGAGCCAACGAACGACAAGTGAAGAATTAAAGAAGAGATGAATAGCAACAGTTTCTTCGCAAGAGTAAAAAATATTCATGTTCACTAACTGGTTTTCCCTTCTTCACTTCATCAACAAAAAAAAAATCTGCTCAGCTGTTCAAGAAAATGAATATGAACACTTTTTTTGAACAAAAAATTTCCTCATATCCATGAAGCTTCATGAGTGAGCAAATACGAACCCTGGTTAAATTAATATTTATCATTAAATTTGGGTAAAATAAAGTCACTGAATATTTAATATCGTTACATTAAAATCTATTTTAATCAATGTTTGTCAAAAAGTTTATTAATATACAATTTCTGTATAGGTATGTATCTCATACATGCAATGAACAGCTTTGATACAGCTTTGGTGTAACAGTATAAATTATTTAATGTTGCTTTAGGAAAAAAAAAAATGAATACAATTTCAGTTTTAAGCAATTAAACTTTGTTTAATGGAGGCCAAGTAGCAATGTAAGCCAATATGAATAATGGGTGTATTTCTTTATGCATTCCAGATAAAGAATAGATTGTTGTTTATCCAGAACAGAATGAATAAAGAAACAGTATTGGAAAAGAAAGAATTTTTTTTTAAGACCAGAAACATATTTTTCGTATTTAATTAAAGACAACAAGGAATATTCTTTTTATTCTACCTTAGCTGATAGAATAAAAAGAACGCATTTGGAATATTCCGTAAGAATAAAGAAATAAAAAAAGAATATTCCGGATAATCAAAACTGAATAAGGAAACAAAAACATTCGTTCCGAACGTCTGAAATGAATAAAGAAATATTACATTATATTATTAAATATTAAATATTGCTAGCCATTGTTGCTCGACATTTGTCTATTGCTGTTATTTTATCAATATTTAATAGAATCTACTTGATGTAAACATTCGATTTAGTATGTATATAAAATTTATTAAAAACATCATTAAGCTTTACTTTAAAGAATGAATAAGAGTGTGTTTGATAAAGTGCTTTATATCGATTGGAGTTTGCAAATAAATTAATATACTTTATGCTATAAATTGAATATATACAGAGATATACAAAAACTATCAAATATCGGATAGCCTTTTGCAAAAAAACAGTTCGACTTTGCTTAATTTATAGTTTTATTATGCATTTCCGCTTAACTCAATTCCAGGAATTTAAGGTTTATTGCTCTCCAAGTTTAGTAATCTATTTATAAGTTCTAATTTACCATTAATGTATGTGATTCCATTGCCGCGCGTTATAGGCTGCACACCACTGGCCAAGCACAGGCCACCAAATTTATTTTTGACTATTTTATTATGTTCCAAAGTTGCGGTAGCATTATTGGTGATTTCTACGCCAGCAGTTGGCCATCGTAGATGCGGTTACGTCGTAGTAAAGGATGAGATTGTGTTGATATAAGCACACCAGCTTGTGTGTTGCGGAAAATGTCATTCTCCTCAAATGGGCTGCCAGCTACAAATTCGCAAGAGTTAAATATAAGCTCGACATTTATAAATCATAAAATTATATTAAGTTAGAGCTGCGATTAAAAAAATGCGTATTTTTCACGGTTTTTGTGTGTTCAAATATAATCACGTTTACCGAAAATACGCAGCAACATTTTTCCGCAGCTTTCAACTCTTTTTTCTCTTCTTTTTTTTCCTCCCATTAATCTGTAACGCTGCAGTTACACGTTCAAGTTTTTGCTTTCAAGTTGATCACATATACAGCTTGTCAAAACTCATTTGAATTGGAAGCTGTGACGAAGGCTGCACGCAACTTGATAGTCAATTCTATTTTCAAGATGCCGTCGTCTTCAACAGACATTTTCATGTTAGCGGAAATTGATTGATATGTCTTTATTTCTAAATTATTTCGTCGATATGAGAAATATTTATACGACTTGAAAGGAATATATACGAATACATACGACTTGAAAGGAAAACTTAAAAGCAAGCTGGTTTGCAATTTTTAAAGTGAGAGTGTGTTAGTAAAAAACGTGGGAATGTATTGAAACTTGAAAGGCAAAACTTGAACGTGTAACCCCCGTGCATGATTTAATTATTTAAAGGTTATTCCTATTTTTGACGTTTTCTCAAATTGGTATGCTTATTTGAAAATAAGAGCAGAAAAAAATCATGAGAGCAATGTCATTAGAGCTAAAAATGCACACGGTTACCCAAATATCTTACTAATTGGTACTATATTGACTACTATTAATTGTGTTGGAGTACTTTTATTGCTTCGATTTCTTAGTGCATTAATAACTTTTTAAATTATTTTTATTTACTAACTTCAATGAAAATCAATTTAATAAATATATAAGAAATATTAATACTAAAACAAATATAATTTTGTTTGTTTATTTTAATAAACACATTAAACATAACTATGAAACCTTAACAAGAGCGTTTATTGGCGCGTTCTCAGCCGCTTTCCGTTAACGCTCAATTTTCATCCCTAAATAAGTTAACTAACCGAGATAGCTGCGTAATTGTATTAAAAAGAAATTGCCATCACAAAATTATTTGGAACTTTACAGAAATTTTAGATCCTTAATAGTATGCATTTATAATCTTTTAAATTGTTAAGAAAGAAAAAAGAATCAAAAATTCGTCAAAACAAAAATGAAACCACGGTCGCATAATACGCATTCTACGTACTGTATACATAATGTGACCAACGCTTCTTCTTTTGGGAGTGTTTTACTTCATTTTCTCGCTGTACTTCTTGTATCGAAGTACGCCAAAAGTACTTCTTTTTACTTGTTGTACATATTTTTGACAATTTTTTCATAAATCCATTCAAAATACACCTCTCTTACTACTGCAAAAAATTCTTTAAGGTCTGTTTCTGTACTCGATTCAAGTAGCTTTATTTATTTTAAGGTAGCAGCCCAGTGTGAGGACCGAAATGTTGACTTTTTCATAAATTTTTTTAAATAAGAAAATAAAATGCGATCGTTTTGAAATTTCAGCATGTTTTTATCGATGTCGTAAAGTGTGCAAAAGAATTTTCTTTGACTTGAGTTTACATTTATTTGCTTATAGTTATCTACAATATATAGAAGAAAAGTAATCGAAATGTGTGTTTTTTTGGGGGAAGAACCCAGCCTTACGTGTTCATCTATTTATTAAAGTTTTAATAAATTATACAGGAAAAAGAATTTTGTGTGAAATGAGGTTGGCCTTATTTTAATTAAAACAATTTAATTTTATTGAAGTAATCAAAATACAAGGAAAAATTATGTAGAATCTGTGAAAAGAAAAGAGAAAGAAAAGAGCGATAAGACGTTATGGGATGAAATCGTTCCGTCAAACATGCAACCAGCTTTTCGCCGTTCAACACGTTTAACGTAACGCAACGCAATATAAAACTCCCTTCATAATTTAGTTAGAGTTCTTGAGACCAGCTTTACGCTGTTCAGCAAGTACTGCAAGCTACAACAACAACGCCTCGTAAAATCATGCGACCAGTTTTACGCTGTTCAGCAAGCCAAGGACGAGCATTCCTGTAATAGAGTACATAAAATTAAACTACAAGAACAACGTGTTGCAAAGGCAAGCGACCAGCTTGACGCTGTTCAACTAACCCAAAACAGTCACTGCTGTAATAGAAAGCATCATGAACGACTTCAACAACAATGCACTGCATAAGCAAGCGACTAGCTTGACGCTGTTCAGCTCACCAAAGCAGGCATCATTGCAGCAGTGTTCCTTACCTGGACTGATCTGTGAACGCATTGAACAATAATGACGATTTTGTTCGTTTGATCGCCCTTTTATAGTCATAAAGCTCATGCATGAGCTTTCTAAACAATTCAATGAAGTTAGGTGAAGTTAAAATACAGCTTTCGCAATTGTTATGAAGTTAGTCCTAATCTAATTCTGAAATAATAATACAAATAAGGCTTGACAACTAGATGGCACTGCTACAGGGCGGTTCGGACTGTTACAAGTTTATTTAAAAAAAAAATAAAAAATGGCGGACTTGTGAAAAAAAAATTTGTAAAATCTTACTTTTTTGAAAAATTGGTGGTTTTAAAGTTCCGGAACTAGCTATGTATGTCTTAAATAACGGGTGAAATTTTTTGCCAAATCGGTCGAATAGTTTTTAGTCAGTGCTTCCCCGAAGTTTTGAAAACGTAGTTTCGAGAAAAGCGTGTTTAAAGTTTTTACAGCACTTTCATATACGTAACGACGCTTTCTCTTCTTTTGGCTGTAACTTTAAAAATATTTTAAATTTAGGTCTAAGTCTTTTAGAGTATATTTTTAAGATTTAATTTTTATATTCTATTGCGAAAAATTAAAAAAATTGATTTTTTGAATTCGTCACACTAGACTACTACCTTAATAAGCAATGAATTGTAAGCTGGATCTAATTTTGAATCTCTTATAAATTAAACTTTTTGTTTTCATATTTTTTTTTGTAGGTGTACTTCTATTATGTACTTCTATATTTATTCTATGTTCTTCTTTGAGTTTCTTTTTAAAGGCTGTGTGTGTACTATTTACATATCCGACGAGTAATAGCCGCGCATACGAAAGCGTACCAGCGCAGCCAGCAAGATAGCAGGAAGTTGTTTAGTGTCAGAAGCACTGATTATTTTACAGGTGCACACGACATCATTCACCAAAGACAAATTCAAAAGTATCGAACCCAAATAGTCGAGTGAATCCAATACGAAAAGCCAATACAACAACTCAACGCTCCAACAGTAACGTCTCCTTCAAAGTTACTTAGGCCACAGCAAGATCTGCGGCGCTTTCAGCTCGAATTTCAACAACAACATCTTCTTCTAGGAGTAACTCTAACCTAACCTCCAAAGCCTTCACGCCCACAGCTGGTAAAATAAATCAGGCATTAATATACTTAAATTATAAACGTTAAGAAGTTTTTCTGTCAAACTATGAAGTCTACGAAAGCTTATAATCGAAATAATTTCTTAATTTAAACAAATTTAGAATAAGGTAATTTCAAAGCCAACACTTTGACCGAAATATTTGCCAGCCAACTTAAAAAAAAATAAATCTAACACAAATTTTCATTTTTAACTAAATCGAGTTCAAATTATAAATGAAATATAAATGAAATATAAATTCATTTACTTAAAATTTTATTTTACTAAAACTTTAATCACCTAAAATATCTGGAAATATATATAGTTCCATTCAATTAAATTTTTTTTAAGCTTCCAAAATTGTCAATGTCATCGCGTTGTCATTTTTTTGCGAACAACAACTGACCATTGAAAATGGCATGTTTTCAAAATTAGTTTATACAAAAATTTGTCTATGAAAAAAAAATATTTTTCCTTTTATTAGCTTAAAAAATTAAATTTTTTCTAGCAGTTTATCTGTCGAAAACTTGTGATTTTATGTTTTATTTTTTTTTTAATTGGATAGTCAGGGTTTGCTGCTGGAATATCCGTCTGTGGCAATTATCTGCATTCGGATCCGCTGTCAAACCACTGAAATGATTAGTTTCTTTGTGTTTGATATGGAAACTGTGATTGATATTATATTTCAAGTTTAACATTTTTATTAACTACATTTACTAATTATTAATTTTTTGTTTTGTTTTCTTGCGTGATGATATCGGGCTCGGAGGTAGTGTCGATTGTTTCCTGGAATTGCGATGTTGTTGCGTTTCTTGCGCCTGTCGACCGCTTCACTCGGGACTATTTTTCCGGATCTCGTGTCTTCACGGGATCCCATTTAACTTGTAGTTTCTGGTTAATTTAAATTGTTTTTTTTAACCTACTGTATCCCCCTGACTCTACCAATTAACAAACGCTTAAAATAATTCTTTTTTATATATCAAAACTCTCTCTTAAGACAAAATGATTTCAAGTATTTTTTCTTTCAACGTACACTTAAATTTAAATTAATTTTTTTTCTTGTAAAAATTTTATAATGTCTCTCCACCACAGTTAATATCCCAGCTCAACTAAATGCAGGCGAGAACTCGTGCAGCATATGCAAACAAGTGTACACGAAGGACGATGTCATCGTGTCTACACCTTGCAAGCATGTGTTCCATAGTGGGTGGTGCATCACGCAGTGTATACATTAAGCACACAGTTGCCCATTGTGTCGCACGCTGTTTGGTGTGAAAAAGCTCAGTACGTATCAGCCAGCTCTAGTAATTGACCCTCCATTAAATTCACCCGATATGCCGAGTGCGGGGCAAGGTGCAGTGTGGAGGTTTAAGGGATTTGCCAAGTAAAGGATGGAAATTATTGTCTAAATCGGCTAGTTTAGTCTATGGCGTAAACGCTGCTCTGTTTCATGAGTTAGAAATAAAAAGACCAATATTTTTAAACTTAAAACTTAACTTTTATTTCAGAAGTCATTGGTTTTTATAGCCTAAAAACCAATATTATTTTTCTTACAATAATAAAAATTTCCTACCATCTCCTCCCTATTATTTTATTTCACTCAATGATGAATTCAAGATTGAGTCACAATTTGTCTCTCCATGTTTTCATGAATCAATCATAAACAAATGCAGTGCTTGCGCATTGCTGAACGTCATTAGGTCAGCGTGCCAGCGAGTGCATTCTATTTTCGTGGTTAAGTCATCAGCTCAAAACATTTGACCTGCTTTCGATCAACATGCAATTATAGACGCGACATGCAAAACAAAAGAAACAAATTATAACTGAACTCAATTGGTTCAACAATATGTGATGTCGGCATGAGTGGCTCTGACAGTACCACTACAACAGTTTGAAAGGAACGTCCGGTCACTAGAAGCCAAAGAAACTTAGGTTTCAGCCAGGCGAAATCTTTGTGACGATCGACTAAAGAGTCGGTGGAACTGCCGGAATATTCAGCTCAAATCGAATCAGGCCATCCTTCAGAGGTGCCATATGATGATGAACAATTGCAGCACTTGATAAATGAGGCGGTTCGAGCCGGAATCGCTCGATTAAATTAAATTAAAGCCAACTCCACCTACCCCGTCCCTAAATCTCAATTGATTCGTGTGTAGTAAAAAGTATCGCCGGATCGATTGAGAATCCTCACTAAATTCCACTGCTGTGTAGTACAAAGCCTCGAGCAGTATCCCAAGCCCTATCTACCTTCTTTGATCGGTTTGTGTGTAGTACAAAGTCTCGCCAAACTGACCAAAGCTTACACTATCCTCGGATTGAAAGGACAGACAAACGGTTTTCTTTTTATTTAACGTAGTTTGAAAGTTTTTAAAAGAAAGAAGTATTAACGTAGAATCATAGCTATAAATAAATTACCCCCATATCTAAATAAAAGCATACGCATATCTAAATTTCCACAGTTGCCGTAGGTTTAAGTGTATAATATTGTAGTAAGGCTAAACGTGTAATAAAACTATTGCAACTGAATTTAATCCGAGTTTTGATTTGGTGTTCACAAATCAAAAGATATAAAATTTTGTAACGAACCTTGGTTTCCAGCGAGTCACACCTTTGCACGAAAACGCATCGTTACAATGGCACCAGAGCAGGGACACCAAATCTAACTCGTGGAAGAATTCTAAATTAGAAATTTAGCCCACATTTCAAGACAAAGTTTAGATCACGATTAGTCAATTAAATTAAAGTGAGAATCAAAATAACCGAATAGATTAAGTGGGTCTAATGACTAGTACCAAGAGATTAAGCACGGTTATGTTTGAGAGATAAGCGAGAATTCCAGTAGTGAAAGAAAACTAATTTTATTCATTGACAAATCGCTAGGAACGATCCTAGTGGCAGATGACCAAGGCGTTAGAAGCGTTTTGTTGCTTTATATTTAATTAACACTAATTATAAATTTTGAGATTTCCAGCGAGTAAGGTAAGGTAAAGGCGGATTAACACATTTCACTCAAAACGATGATAGTGAACGTTGAACGATGAAAATTATGTTAACACCTTTCAATAGTGTTTCAGTACGAATAACATATCAGTTCGGTTTGCTTTCGCTTTCATCAAAAGTAGGAAGACCTTCTACTTCTTTCACTGTTCAATGTGGATGACAATCATCTTCATTTTAAAGATGAAACTCAATTTACATTTTACAAATCAGATGATTCATCCAAAGTGAACGATGATAGTGAATCGTGTAAATTCGCCTTAAGATTTGGTAAAGTTTTACATTCTTATTGGCCGCATTCAGCGCAGACAACTGTTGTGAACTATAACGGTAGCGCTACCTTAGTTCAAGATGTTTTTCTCTGAATGTGTTGCTAGTCTACACGTCAGAAGTTAGATTCAATTTAATTTTTATGTAAATTTAATTCAATTGCAAAGGTTTCTTACTTAAATTTGCTGCGTTCTTTCTGCGTTTATAAATTTAACAGCATCAGTAACAGCATCTGACAGTTAAGCAAACAGTTGTGTTCATGTAGCATAGAATTTGTTCACTCGAATGCGCTGTTGTCTGCGCTGAATGCGACCATTTTCTTCTTCGAATACTCACGACAAGCCATTACTGCGATAGCAAACACAATTCGATATCTTTTGTTTGCGTCTTCAACACTTAAACAAGCGGAGCGATGGTACGCACATCGTGGATCTACACACTGAGGAAGGACGATCTGGTGGGCTACGCTCAAGATTTTGGATTCAGTGAAGAGGGAACGGTCGAGGAGCTGCGCAAGTGGTTTGCGGCTAAGGTGGCGGACAACGAGTCTACCACCAGCTATAATCATACTGGGTCAAGTGGTGGCAACAAGTCGAGTGACAGGGGTACACGATATGGGGCCAGTGGAGGCCGATGCCATGAATTGATGTCCTACAGCAGCATAGTTGACCAAGTACGATGGCAACCCGAATCCGTTGGGGTTTATCGAGAGGATCGAGGAGCTTACAGGTGTATACGGGATCAATCAAGACCACCTACCTAGGACCATGCCCGAACTACTACAGGACAAGGCCCTAATGTGGTGGTGCAATTTTAAGAGAATCGACGAAACGTGCTGGCAGTTCAAAGGAAGGTTTTTGGCGTATTTTCTCCCGGCCCGGTTCTATGAGCGTTTGGATGACCTGGTGCGTGGAAGGGTGCAGAGATCAAAAGAACGGTTCAGAGATTATAGCCGCGAGCTTTTTGTCCTCCTAAGGCTCACTAACTATTCCGAGGCTCAAAAACTAGAACGCGTGTTACGGAACTGCAGGCAGAAGTATCAGCTATACATCCAACGGCGATCTCATCCAGGGCGATCAGAATAACCAAGTGAAGTATGGGCCGCGAGGCAGAGAAGAGCAGTACCGACAAGCTTGGCCGAAACCCCAGTCTGAGGGCGAGTCGAACCCGACCCAGGTTTATCAAGACGACGACATTAAGGAAAACCACCTACGGGCTTTGGACTGCTCCGGCCCTGAAACTGTATGCCAACGATTCGGCAAAGGAGGAAACCCACAAGAAACTGGTGGAGATATGTGCTTGGAAGATGTTACGAATGTGAATTTCGAGAAAATATTAAACGCAGGAAGCGTAAACGTAAAACAGGCAGGAGGTGCAGTGGGGTTCGTTCTCATAAGACGGAAGATTCTGCTGGTGTAGCACAACCTGAGGAAGCCAGAGCTAACTTGCAATTTGATGATCGACGAATTTTTGCGCATGTCACGATCGGGCACCACCACTTAGGGGCGACCATCGACAGTGGGACTACGCGTAGCTATATCAGTCAGGATCTGGCAGACAAACTGAGAACAAGCACCAACGTGATTGATTCCTCAATCAACATGTGCATGGCAGACAACTCAGTCCAGGTGGTCAAAGAAGTCATAACGGACGACGTGACTATGGGAAATGAAACACATAGGTTGAAGTTATTAAATCTCCCAGGAGCACTGAAGATCTCCTCCTAGGTATGGACTTTCTGCTTAAGATTAGGATAGAGTTACGCTGCGGAGGTCATACCATCAGGATACGAACACATAAAGGAGAGCCTGTTGCCCCACCGACCGACCCACCCGTTCACAAGATCCGCAGGAGTGAACCAAAAAGGCTCTACAACGAGTTAAACTTTGGGAGGAAGAAAATATAATGTGGGACGGGCGGCAGCATCCGCCGAAACAACTGCGGGTGGCCAGCAGCATCCACCAAAACAACTGCGGGCGAGAATTGCAGCAGCCACTGCGTCAACACGGCTGAGATGACGGCACTAACAGCAGCCGAAGAGAAAATGATACGTCACAGTGCTCGCCCAAAAATCGGGCCAAAGTCAGCGAACCCCAGAATAAAAACGTCGCCGCCAAACGCAGTCAACAAACCATAGCAGCACGTCCGAGTCAAGAGGTCCAGCAGACCAAAAGACGGTCAAAAGCAGCAGGCACTGCTTAATAAGGGTGAATTCACGGTTTCACAACCGAGCCATGCAAAGGATACGTCTACGTGCTCACCAAGTGTGGGCCCTCACCAGCAACATCAGAACGGCAACGTCGCCACCAAACGCAGTCATCATACCGCAGTAGCACATCACCGTCAATATGTTAATCAGTCCAGGCGATTTTTACTAACGCAAACCAAAACAATTTACGACTACCACGGTCGAGTCATTCACGAGCGAAATTCACGGTTTTGTACAACCGAGCCATGAAAAGGATACGTTTCCATGCCCACTATTATGGGCCCACGTCAGCAACATCAGAACGTCACATCACCGCCAAATGCAGTCACGATACCGCAGCAGCACGTCACCATCAAAATATGTAGCAGGCCAGGTAACTGTCAACAATCCGAACCAAAACACGGCAGTAACCGCATCAACAAATATCGAATCGCGACAGTAACCGCGTCAACAACTAACCAAACCGCAACGGTATCCAGGTAAACAACTATACCGCGGCGACAACCGCGACCAAACAACAGTTCTGCAGTAGTCCCTGCGAAAACAAATGCACCGCAATGGCACCCTGCGTCATCAACTGTACTGCGGAGACACCCGCAAACCATCAACTGTTCCGCAGCAACACTCTGGGACACCAACGGCAACGCAGTACCCAGCATAGCCAATCGAATCGCAAGAGTCAAAACTATGTACCAAGTCAAATAACCCCAAAATCGTCATACTTCAGGCATAAAAAACGCAAACGAGATGTGCACCATGAAAAAACTACTACCACCAGTCGCATGAAATAATTCCACCGCTCAAGAAGGCAATCGCTACACCACGGTCCTCATAATCAAGAAAAGCCGTCAGATCAGTAGCAGAATTTAATCTTATCACATCCACCACAATTGCAGTAAATAATTAAACCACCTGTCAGGTATGCCCATCTGTAAATTCAATATGCTATTACCATATTGAATCAATTACCATCAACAACCATCAACATCACGAACCCCATGGTCGTTACATGTGAACCACCCTGTCAACACTTAATGCACAACATGCAACATAGTTGGCAACACTAAACTGTTAACTGCAACGTTTGGCAATACTGATAATTCAAATGTAAAATCACTGCAAATTTGAATATGAAGTGAGTAATACGTTAATACTCAACGTTTAACAGCGTTGTGAAACTTTAGCAACAAAAATTTAAACTATCCATTACAGTTCAAGTTTAATAGTAAAACGCGTGCGATTTGTGCCAAAAAAAATATATAAAAAAAACTAGTGATTTAGTAAATAATTTACGCTAGTAGCATATCTTACACGGTTCAAATAAGAGACTTTGAGATACGAGGATGAAACGTGTCAGTGTAAATATGATCGATTCCGGGCCGCATTCTAGCCGAAAAAGTGGTCAAGTAGCGAAGTAGCATAAAATATTTTCGCTATATAAATTGTGACATCTCAAGGAACATGTTCAGTGAGAGCATACCATTCAGCCCGAAAGTTGTGGAACAGTTCTTTCCGCTGAATGCAGGCATTGATCTCGTGAAGAGCGGTTGTATTTTTCCTGCTACTTTAGTTTCTTGTTTCAAGAAGTATTATAATATTTACCAAACGTGTGCGAGAGCGTAGTAATTCGTTTCGTGGCGACCGTTTTGCTAGGCTTGGACACTAAAGATTGATTTGTGACGGCTTTTGTTTTCTTTGATATCATGCCCTGTGTTTGTGGTCATAAGGTTGAGCGCTGGCAGCCTAAAGTGATTTGTGCAAAGTGCAATGATTTGTTTCATTTGCCCTGTGTCAATGTTTTGCCAATTGATGTGGACTACATGCAAAGTACTAGCATTCCATATCATTGTAAATCTTGTGCGACTAAGCGCCGCGATTCTTTTCGATCGCCCCCTCCGTCAGCTCAGTTGAGTGGTGACGTTTCACATGACAAAAATAACATCAATAAGCCAACAACAACAGCCAACTTGATCGATGAACATTCAATTAATCAACAGCAGTCTTCAGATACAGCAATAACAACTGATATATCTATAATTGATCTACAACAAAAAGCACAGTGTCATAGCCAACATAGACAACAGCAGATATCGAAAAGTGATTTTGATGATAATTTAAATGTTAATCTGCAATCAGTGCTCAATCAGCTCGTTACTCTTAAATCATCAAGCGAGTATGTACTCGTGTTAATAAGCACTTTACAAGAGGACAAAGTTCTCCTTATGCAAAAAGTTGATAACCTGCTGTCGGAGTTAAATTTTATAAAGCATAAATTAGTCGAAAATAAAGCTGCCTCCACAATCTTATCACTTGCTACTGAGGTCAATGAACTGCGTGACACTATTCATGACGCTTTAAATGTTAATAATATTAACATTCCGTATGATCAAACTAAGCTCTCACTCAAATGCGGCACCCAAATATTAAATGCTAAACCGAAGAACTTAATTGCTAATTTATGCTCTTTAAATAAAGACAACGCAATTAACAAAAACAAAAAGCAAAGCCCCAGTCACGTACAATATCGCTCATGTAGTTCCTGAATCATCTTCTAAAACCGGTTTTGAGACAGCAAATGCATTAGATTCTCCCACTATTGCTTCTACTGTTGATGCTGCTCCTCAATCTCTGCCTCTCTCGACTACTGCCGTTCTTGATTCCTGTCCATCGGTCTCTTCTACTACGCTGTTATATGCTGCTGCTGCTGAAAATGCTTTGCCATCTGCTTTTACACTAAGGCCTCCTACTAATGAGTGGATTACTGTGCGTTATAACAAAAAGAAACTTAACGAAATAAACCATAACATTGATATTGGAATTGTTGGCAACAATGTTAATAATGAGCTCGATGTGGCAGTGCCTATCAAGGTTTTGCATATCTCTTCATTTAAGCCACCGGTCACTGCTGAGAACATGATTGATTATATTGCTTCACACACAGATATAAATAAGAGTAATATTAAATGTTTCCACCTTGTTAAGACAAATGTTGATGATACCATATTTAAAAGAGTAAACTTTAAATTAGCGATAGCAAGCAACGACTACGACAAAGTCTTTTATTCTCCGTTATGGCCTGCAAATGTACGTGTTCGGGAGTTCTCTTCTTCTTTACCGAAAGATGGAGTGAACGTCGTGACTTGCTAGTACATAAAGAAATCACTCCATGTAAGAGTAGCATCGCTTCAACAAATTCGACTGCATTAACAACATCAATTACAACAACACCTGATACATGCCTTGTCTATTCTGGCACTGGCTCTTCTACTGCTGATCATCATGATTATGTGTTATTAAAATCACTCACATTACCTGTGAGTGTCACCGCTTCAGCCTTATCAACGCTTCCAACAACCACAACAGCAACAACAGCCAATACAAGCATAGTCTCTCCTGGCTCGGCTTTTCATGCTGCCGTTTCCAATGAAGTCAATTTTTCCAAAACCCTACATTTTCAATGCTTAACGCCGTGGTTGGCCAGCTCCGCAGCTCTTCTCAACATATCTACTGCACCCTGTGATTACACTATGCGATAAAATTCTTCAACAGCTTCTGGATACTCAATTTATTATCAAAATATGGGCGGAATTCGCACGAAAACATCACAGCTTCTACTTGCTATGGCTATTCATGAATATGATATTGTGGCCATTACCGAAACTTGTGTGATGAATTTGTACATATTTTGCCGGCTCTTAAGAACGCCACTGGCTCTAATGATTATCCCCTTCTTTTAAATTGCAGCCGGCATAAAAATATGCACTTAGGCTTTAAAAAATTAGAAGTCAGCTGATTTAAGCTTGTAGAAATAATGATCTTTATTTCGAAAAGTCAATGCTTATTAAGCTAATTAACGGTATTCTTAAGTTTCTAAATCATATACAAAAATGTGCATAATATTAATACATAGTGTTCAAACTTAAAAGCGCGTGAGTGAAAAGTAAATATTAACTTAATGTGTATATAATAAACAATAAAAGTGCGCGAGTGAAAGAAAAGAAATATTAACTTAGTGCGAAAGTGCGTAATGTAAAATAAATATATAACCAATGGTCATTATGCGTGGTGAATAACAATGTACATAGTTGCGTTCAAAATTACAGTGCAATTAATAAGTTTGAGTACAGTTGGTTGCTTAATTCGGTGCGCACTACACTTGGCTTCATGCTGAAATCTCATCTTCTGAAATGTTCGATAATTATTATAGCGTCTACCGATTTGATCGCTGCACTTTATTTACTGGCCGTGGAAGAGGAGGAGAAGTACTTTTGGCAGTGTGCAATAAGCTTCATAGCAAATTAGTGAAACTTAATAATAATGATAGTATAATTGAACAGATTAGTAGAGTAGCTATGGGGATTCTAATCCAAAAACGCGTGTATTTCCTTATGGGCCTCCAAATTCACAAAATTGTGGCAAACTGCGCAGTCGGCGGTTGATCGGTCAAGTTGGCCGATAGAAGGGTGGCTGAAGCGTATTGTTGTTGTTATAAATCAAAATTTCAAGTTTAAGGTGTTAAGCCCAAGCTTCATAGCAAGCATAATGTTTATGTATTTAAGTCGCTACAAAAACTTCAAGTTTAAGGTGATAAGCCCAAGCTTCCCAGCAAACATTATAAGTGTAGAAGTATTATGTTTCTATTATAAATATTTTTTCTATGCTTGGTTAATATAATATGTTTATGAATTTAAATTGCTTCAAATTTCAAGTTAAAGATGATAAGCCCAAGCTTCATAGCAAGTGTAATAAGCGTGCCAAAAACGGCAAGTTCAAGATAAGGCAGCAGTGTAGTTGTTAAGCATTTAAATAAATTTAATATGAGTTGGTTGACTAATGTAATGGCGGCGGCTTTGGTTAATGATAAATTAAGCTAGAGATTGAAAGCGTCATCGTAACCATGACCATATTCAACTATGCTGATATAAATAAAACAAAACGTGTTAATTTATATATGAATCAATATTGTTCTTTTATTGATTTGTTATATATAAAGTTTGATAATTGCATGTATAAAAAGTAATAATTACATGCATAAAAAGTAATTGATTTAACCATTCAGCTTCGAGTATAATTTTGATCTATCTTCTTCTTCTGTTTCTGCATCTTTTTACTCCTTTGCCAATCTTATTTTTAGCGTCTTTTTGCTCCTTTGCCCATTTTTCTAACTTTTGGTCATCCTTCTTCCTCTTACCCTTCTCCTCTAAGTGTGAGTTGCTACCGCAGTAGTAGCAATAAATTAATTTATGATACCCTCTCAATCTATTCATTTTATTTTATTTTGTTGATGGCTTTATTCAAAATACCTCCTACAATAAAGATCAGATGATCACTGGTTACCTTTTTATAATCCACACACATTTAAATAATTCTTCTGATTTCGCTGGTTAGAGGTGAGTGAGTGTTCAATTAAACGATCGTGGATTACTAGACAATAGGCTCATGTTTTATCTGGAATCTGTTTGTTTGCTTCGGTATCAAATTCAATTCGAATATCAATAGGTCCAGTTTTAACTGCTTCGTTTTGATGTGTTGCATCAACAATAATTAGCGGAGCAATAGCCTTGAGTCCAACGACATCTAGCAATGATTGAGGTTCCCGCATATAATGACTTTGTTAAAATTTCGCATACATATCATATAGAACAGTATACTGCCCCATTTCAAAGCGACTATTCAAATCATCATAGGGATATGAATCAGAGTTTAGATATACTTTTAAATAAGCGATATTGCAATGATCGAATGTATTTCCTTCCTCTCTTCCTTTTTCCTTCTGTAGATCGATGATAAGAAATCTAGGTTTTTCATTTTGTGGAGCTAGTTTTACATTCCATAAAATCTTTGTATTTTTTGGAAGCATTGGATTTATATGACAGTCCCAACTTCGAAATGGCATTAAAATGGGGTTTTTGTTTTTTATTATCTTGTACATTTCCAATTCTGCAAAGTCAGATAATTGTATGTGAGGCATTTTCCATATTATATCCAATATTGTAAATTTTAATTGATCTGTGGCATTAGTAGGATGAAATGATCTCTCATTAGATGAAGAACGTTGAAGGACAAGCTCATGCTTCGAGTTTAATATTATTTTAGTATAATCTTCGGCAAAAACCATCAATATTTTCAGAGGTATACAGCAACTGAAATGGGTTTTTTCCAATGCAAAAGTCTCTTCCAAGCACCAACCGGCGTTTTTTAATGCATTGCTTTCAGCTGTATTCCAGGATGTAAAATTTTTCATGGTGAATGAAATTCCAAGATTGCGAGTACGATCAACTTCATAACCATTAATTTCATATCGAATTTCGTCAAACAAATATGAAACAAAGTTATTTTTAAATTTCACACCTGTTGTTGCTACATCTTTTCCTCCTTCATGTTTTACTATAAAGCCATGAACGTAAATCATACTCTCACTTGGTAAGACAAAGAGGTCCTGATTTTGAATTGGTATACGAATCTCATCTGGGAATCAGGGAATCTGGGGGCGATGTAACAATGTAACATGTCTGACTGCCTCAACCTGGCGGGCCAGCATAATCTTTGTGAAGTCGCCTCAAGTCGACTCAAACCTCCATGTGGTGTTTCCTGGGCAACGTCAAAACTGACAACCGTTAGTTTGGCAGCAAATCTGAGCGGTGGGCCTCCCTAGGCTTAAAATAGGTTATGCGTCGGGTTTGAAGCCCACCCGAAATACCCATTTCAATGAAAACAAATAAGAATAGAAGAAAACTGATCCCCAAATCTGATGACGACTTCCGCAAACGAAAAACTGATAATGATTTACGGATATGCACCTGGAATGTCCGAACCCTTAATTGGGAAGGTGCCTCTATCCAAATGACTGATGTCTTGGAAAGATACAAAGCTGATATCACTGCTATCCAAGAAATGCGATGGAAGGGACAGGGTTGCATTCGGCATGCACCCTGTGATATCTACTACAGCGGCCATGCGGAGAAGCACGAGTTTGGATGTGGATTTGTAGTTAGCAAGAGACTACGGCCCCACGTCCGATTCACTTCTGTGAACGAACGACTTGCCATAATCCGCATCAAGGTTAAAATTTTCAATATAAGGCTATGTGCGCATGCTCCGACAGAAGACAAGGACGATGAGATCAAGGAAATTTTCTACGAGCGCCTTGAAAATGCTTACGAGCGCTGCCCCCGTCACGACGTAAAAATCGTGCTTAGTGACTTCAACGCTAAAGTGGGCAAGGAAAATATTTTTGGTCCAGCAGTCGTAAAGTTCAGCCTCCACGGCAACACCTCCGATAACGGAATGAGGCTGATTGACTTCGCCGCATCACGAAACATGGTCGTAAGTAGCACTAGATTCAAGCATCTCAATATTCATAAAGCCACCTGGATGTCCCCTGATCAAAAGACCAAGAATCAAATTGATCACATTTTGATCGACGGAAGGCACTCTTCCAGTGTATTGGATGTACGCACGATCCGTGGTGCAAATATTGACTCGGATCACTATCTTGTTGCAGCCAAGATCCGTACACGTCTGTGCGCAGCTAAGAATACACGCAACCCTACACAGAGAAAGCTAGACGTCGACAAGCTGCAATCGAAACAGACAGCCGATGCTTTCGCCACTCGACTCTCACTCCTGTTTCAAAGCACTCCTCCAATCGATGATATATGCGCGATGTGGACTCACATTTCCAACTCCATGCGTGCGGCTGCTGAAGAGGTGATTGGCTACCACCGCCCTCGCCAAAACTAGTGGTACGACCAGGAGTGTCGCGACACCACTGCAGAGAAAGACGCCGCCTACAAAGCCACCCTGCAGTCGGTTGTAGCGCCTTCTTAATATCGCATATAAGGTCCTGTCGAGCGTTTTATGTGAAAGATTGAAGCCCATTGTAAACGAACTGATCGGACCTTATCAGTGTGGCTTCAGACCTGGAAAGTCCACCATCGACCAGATTTTCACGCTACTACAAATCTTGGAGAAGACTCAAGAAAAACAAGTCGACATCCACCATCTTTTTGTCGACTACAAAGCCGCCTTCGACAGCCCAATAAGGATGCACCTGTACTCCACCATGTCTGAATTTGGTATTCCTGCAAAACTAATACGACTTTGCAGGATGACACTGAGCAACTCCAGCAGCGCAGTTAAAATCGGGAAGGACCTCTCCCCACCATTTATTACCAAACGAGGTTTCAGACAAGGTGATTCCTTATCGTGTGACTTTTTCAACCTAATGATGGAAAAGATCATCTGAGCTGCTGATCTGAGACGTAGTTGAACAATATTCTACAAGAGTGCTATGCTGCTTGCGTATGCTGATGACATCGATATCATTGGCCATAATACGCGCGAAGTCACCGCAGCATTTTCCAGATTGTGCAGTGAATGCAGATAAGACGAAATACTTGGTGAAAACAAACAAACAAACAGTCTCAGCGTCTTGGAACATACGTTACCGTTAAGAATACCTCCTTCGAGGTTGTAAAGAACTTCATTTATCTGGGATCCAGCATTAATTCAACCAACGACATCAGCATTGAGATCAAACGAAGAATAACTCTTGCCAACAGGTGTTACTTTGGGCTCAGTAGGCAATTGAGAAGCAGAGCCCTCTCTCGACGAACGAAAATCACGCTCTATAAATCGCTCATCATGCCCGTCCAACTTTATGCAGTTTAGATGAAAAGACTTTAGGAGCATTCGAGAGAAAGATTCTTCGTAAGATCTACGGACCAATCTGCGTCAATGGCGAGTACCGAATACGGTGGAATGATGAACTGTATGAGCTGTACGCTGAAATCGACATAGTCAAGCGCATTAAAATCGAGCGGCTTCGCTGGCTTGGTCATGTTCAGCGCATGAAAGACGATGATCCAGTGAAGAAAACATTCGATTCGGTACCCAGCGGCGGTCAACGCAGAAGAGGACGACCGCATCTTCGTTGAAAGACCAAGTAGAGGACAACCTGACGAAGCTTGGAATTTCCAACTGGCGCCAGCAAGCGAAAGACAGAAATGGCTGGCGCAAATTCTTATATGAGGCCAAGACCGACATACGGTTGTAGCGCCAACTAAGTAAGTAAGTAAGTAAGTATACGAATCTCATCATTATTATTAAAAGATTTCAAATATGGTGAGTAACTATGGTATTCCTTTTTTATAATGCTTTCATCATACCCAACTCTCCCGGGTTGAGTGTTGATGAAGGAGTAACTGGAAATTCTGTTTGAATAACATTTTTATTGTTCTTAGTGTAAATAATCATTTTTATTCTGGCTTAAAGTGAAGTCTTATGGAAATTTTTTCTCCTCGAAAATTAATAAGGTCTCCGTCTTGATTTAAGACTCTTATCGTTATGTTTTTTATTTGTTGACAGTTGATGGGTAAGTAAATGACATTTCGAGGTTTCTCATTTATTTTATATCCTGGTGAGACATCCAGCGGAAATTCATGAATTGTATGAACTGATGTGTTATTTTGACTTTATATGATTTAAATACAAATTCTAAATGTTTGATAGTTTAAATCATACTTGTTATTAATATATGTTTCCGTTGTCAAGTTACATTCAATTCGTATTGTGTTTATATTTGTAATATTTAAAGGTAAATCAGACTCAAAATTTTTCGTAGTTTTATCCGACTGACCTATATGCATACATTCTGTTTTTTTCTATTTCTTGTAATGGTTCTCAAGATATCACTTTGATAAACTCCTCATTCGGTAACTCATTAACTATCAACTTTCTTTTACTGAATCTCAACAGCTGTCCTATACTGTTTGGTTTTGAAAAATCTATATCCATGGTGGATGCAATTTCAGTTTAAGAGTGTTGTTGTTTGATTCAATTTCCAGGAAAATTGAACCATTAATGTCTCTTACCGCTGTTTACAAGAAAAACCCAATATCCTCAAACTCATACAAACCAACTGGTATTGTAATAGTATGTGGTCCGATATGAAATAAAATATTATAGACATCTACATTGGGTATAGAATTAAATGTTACAAAGTCTACAAGACCGCAAACATATTTTGTAGCCAATTCAATTGGGGGAAAATATTTTCCAATAAGAGTTGACGTGGTTCCGCTTAAAAAGATTGTTACGGACATGACGATTTTTCGTAATGAACTGATGATCGATATATATTTAATATAATTTAAGTACTAAATAACAACGCAAATTGTTTTATAATTTTAGATGTTTATTTATAAACTTCTTCAAGAGTAATACATTTTTTTCAGCACGGATAAAATGTTTCTTATGATAGCTACAAGCATTTATTGCTTGGCCATTTTGGTACAGAGTTTTTAAATTTGGACAGTTTAAATCATCTAGGTTATCATTAATAATTTCATCTTTAAACAAATTTTTAATCCACTTAATTTTTTCAAAGCCTTTAACATAACAAATAAAATTTTCATCCTTAATATATGCTATATAATATGCTATAATATTTGCCAAAGTTGAATTGCCTACTTCCCATTTTATCCCATGATGATTATTATAAAGCCAATTATACGAAAGTTTTTCTCTTGATGTCAGCATAGAATATTGAAGAGGCGTTTTCGTTATAAATGTTTGAACTTGTGAGGCATCATCCGCTAAAATACTCATCTCTTTTACACTAAATTCATTATTGATGTAGAAACCTTAAACATCTATAACTTAAATTCTGTCCTCAGATATTGTCAAGTGATATGTAGATCTCGATGTTGACTGAAGAAAACTTGATAAAATTTGAACTTTTATATTATAATAATAGTTTATTATATTCAAAGCATCATCCACATGTATCAGGACCACAATCATTTAAAAATTTTGCACGAAACTCATTATTAATTCTTTGATAATTAAGCCCTCTTAACATGATGATTGCTGATTGATAAATTTTAGTATATTTCCATTTCCAAATCGTGTTTGTAATCTTGAATGTTGATTAATGTCATATCTGAACGGAAAGTAGTATCATCCTCAGTAACCACCTCAATTACACCGTTACTTAAAAATCTCCCATATACAACTTGATGATATTCAAAACACGAAATATTTAATCGACGTTTCAAGTAATTGCTATCATATGTACGGCGAATTCTCAATTTTATATAATCTTTGTATTGTAGTTGAAAATGCCTGTAATATGGTTGTGAACTTTCAATAATTCCGCCAATATTTTGCTCCTTTTTAACTAAGTCTTGCTTAAATGCTTCAATAGCCTCACCAACTGTAAACGATTGATCTATAGGCAGCTGGCGCTCTTCCTCTCCAGCCGACTGAGGTTCTACTTCTGTTGCTGACTCAACGTTTCCATTTAAATCTTTACTAAACTTTAAAAGTTGTCATGGGCACCTGCATATGGGGAATAATACCTTTTATAAATATCCATGGTATTTCCACTAGCGCCCTCTAGCGTGGCAGAGCACACAATTTTCTTTTTGTTCATTTAGATGTGGCACCTCGGTGAGGTTCGAGAACATTCGGGCGAACAGAATGGCGATAAACATGCTTGAGGTGGATAATCACCAACAATAATAGCAAAATTTGTTTCGGCGCGAATAAACCGGTCCGAAAAATGGCGTGATCCGACACGCGCTTGAATCGGT
The DNA here is from genome assembly GCA_963920525.1 of Dichetophora obliterata. Lineage (NCBI taxonomy): Eukaryota > Metazoa > Arthropoda > Insecta > Diptera > Sciomyzidae > Dichetophora > Dichetophora obliterata. Next base: position 137,343,295 of record OY986437.1, read on the forward strand.
AGCCAATGGGAATACCGAAACAAGCGTCGGTTAACGGCCATTGTTCGACGTGTCAACTGTAAGTTCAACCCAAGCATTACCTACTCCCATCGGTTATGGTCGGTTCCACCGGAAAGGTAGTGAAGTCGGGCAAACATTGCTATCTTGCACATGTAAATGCCACAAAAATCCATACAAACTCACCCTTATCGAGTACAGTTGCAACCCTGCCTAAATACGAGAACGTACTAAACGGAAAAAAATGCAACCGTGCGATGAGTTACAAATAATTTTTCTGGTCAGCGAAATTTGCAAGAGTCAGAGGATAAAATAAAAGTTCCACAAAACCAAGAGATAATAATTGGAGATTGTTGTGTCTTTCACTTGCACGTGCGGCAAATTAATTAGGTGCAAGTATCTACTAAACTTTTCAAATCAGCGGAAGGAAAATTGTGGAGTTCACGAATCCGAGACTCAGGATCGCTCGCTCATCGCAAGGAGTTTTGCAAAGACGTTTAGTTACCATAGTAAATGAAATAAAACTTTAATATCAACTATCTCCTTGTAGTGCCGTCTGCAGAGTATATTGGACAAGGAATGAGCAGGGAACGTGGAGTTGTGTTCTAGATTTTGATCACTGTCTTCTGAATAAGGAGTCACCATGAAGAAGTTTGCGGTGATCCAGGTCTTAAAAGTGATTTAAATGGTCGCTGATATAAAGGCCTTATAAGTTAAGACTACGGTTTTGGTGCGAATTGTTAGGAGGAAGGTGACATTTACTCGCCATTTCGTTGATCACCAAATGCATAGTGATAGGGTCTATTTACAAAGTTAGATCATCCGGACAAATAATCCGGCGATCAGTCAAATATAAACACTAACCTGTTTAAATCACAATGAATCAATGATAACCGAACGTTTTAGCTACGGGTGCTAATGATTAATCAGTTACCAATACTGAATGTTACGATGCGAGGGACTTAATGAGCCAAAACAAGGCAGCACCTTCGATACAAGCAGCTACCAGCGCTACGGTCGCTGGCACCGGCTAGCAGGTGGCTGTGGACAAGCAGCACACCATCGTCATCACAACCACACTGCCACCCAAACCACCAACCACTACTGGGCCACCTCCGCACACCACCACGTTGCCCTTTCCACCACCCAAAACCAACAGCGAGCAGGTAAGCAAGAGTATACATGGCACAGTGGACTTAAAATTAATTACCCCCACTAATCTTAACGTCCTCAAAGGACAGCCAGTCCCGAGAACACCACGAGAGCGCCTCAACGGGAACAGTAGCACCATCACCCGGCACCCCGCTCAACATCGCCACTAATACCACCAACACCAACAACACTACAGCCACTGGAACACCAGCTTCACCACCCAAACCCCCAACCTGCAGCGTTTGCCAGCAACAGCTGCGTCAACAACAGCAACAACAACGAAATCATCACCACCACGAAAATTGAAAAACATAAGGAAAATAAGTGAAAGTAAAGAAAACATAAAAAAAAAACAAAAAAAGTGTAAAACTAAGAAAATAGTAAAACTAAAGAAATAGAAAACTTAATGAAGGAAACTGAAAATTTAAAAAATTAAAAAGAAACAAAATTAAAGATAAAATCTGAAAAGAATAGAACAAACTAGTTAAAATGTAAGAGAAAAATAAAGACATAGAAACTAAATAAACAAGCAAATCGGTGAAGTGAAAATCGAAAAATTGAAAGAATAAAAATAATCTCAAAACCAGTGAAAATTAAATGAAATAGTGCACTGAAAGAAAAGCAACGAAAGAAAAGTATAAGTTGAGAAAAACGTAGACAAAAAGTTGAAAACTTAAACAAAAACATTAAATTATTGATGATATTGGCCTTTTAATATTAATTTTATAATTGATTTTTGTAGGCTTTGGCCGTAAAAATTAAACACGAGTTTTAATTTTGATTTTATGTATTTATTTATCAATATTTCGACTAAAATTGTTAGTCATCATCAGGACCGACCTACAGCAAAAAACATAGAAACATTAATCACAACACTTAAACGTTATATTAACACAATAAATTCAATAAAAATCAATAAAAATTACAATTAAACATTAAAAAATTATTATTATCTGTAACACTAAACAAAAAGGTACTTGTTACAAAGAATTACTTTCGTCAAATAATGTTTTGTCTAATTAAATGTTTGTAAATATGAGCACAGTTATCAGTGTCTGTTTTATAGTTAAGTCTCTTTTGTATGGGTGTGTTGATTATGTGGAGCATCTCTATTGTGTATCTTCGTTTGTAATTGTAACACATAATCTTACGTGTTGATTATGTGGAGCATCTCTATTGTGTATCTTCGTTTGTAATAGTGTTACAATGTTGTGCGGCTAAAAGTAGTTAGTCTGCTTCTTGTAGCGGTGAGATCCACAACAAATAGCAGTGGCAATATAGCAGAAGACGCTGCTGAACTACAACAACAACATATTAATTAAGTAGAAAAAGAATTACTACCCTGTGCCTATTAATTATTCTAATTTGTAATGAGAGAAATATTTTCAAACTTCTACTTGCTACCTTAAGCACGAAATACGCGATAGCTGTCAAACAAAAACAGCTTGCTTTCTGGCACTTTGCAAAGTTTAACACAACTTAAAACAAAGACGAACAAATATTCAACACTTTACTGGTATTTGAGCTTTTGAATTTTTTATGATTCGCATCAGTATTTTTTTCTTAGTTTCTTTGGATTTTATTACCTTCATTTGGTTAACAAAAAGTGCTTTTAATTTAATTTAAACTTTATTGGCTGGACGTGTTGCAATTAATTTTCTTCGTTTTCTCCCTACTTTGCACGCCACAAATGTTTTCTGTGCGTGTGTGTTGGGTTTGTTGTTGCTAGATTTTTGCAAAACATGCAGTGTGTATTTTGGCTTCATTTGCCTGCAATGTGTTTGAAAATGTGTCGATATTCAAATTTAAAAAAAAATCAATGCTGCATTATTCAGCGAAAAACCAATATCTTTTCTTGATGTTTAAACTGGTCTAACATTTTTGAATAGCTTATTATTAAGATATTTGTATGCTTATATATACATATTGTGTATTTATAGATATATGTATATATATGTATCAACATATATCAAAAAGAAAAAGAATAATAATAATATTAATAATTATGTTCTGCACACGAACATATTTTTTTTTAAGGTTTGCAACTAAACTGAATTTTTTGTGTTACACTCTAAACTCCTTATGTTTTTATTATATAAATAAAAAATGTAATTTAAAAAAAAAAATGAGAATAAAGAGTTAATTAGGTAAGCAAGCAAAAAAAAAAAAACAAAAACACAAAAACTATACAACGATTTAAATAAAAACTAGAGAATGACATTGAACTAAGGTTAAAGAAAACGATTGGTGACTCAAATAAACTAACGTAAAATTAAGCTACCATAAAACAAAATAAAATCAGAATTATACTAAGCTAAACGGAAATAAAATCATTAATATCCAAGACTAAAACAAAATAAAATCAATAAAATTCAAAACTAAATTACTATAAAATCAATATTATACAAAACTTAACTAACAGAAAAGCAACATAATTCAAAATTAAACCAAATAAAAGCAATATGATTAAAAACTAAACTAAAATCAAATCAATAAAATTCAAAACTAAATTACAATAAAATCAATATTATACAAAACTTAACCAACATAAAAGCAACATAATTAAAAATTAAACCAAATAAAAGCAGTATGATTAAAAATTAAACTAAAAATAAGATAAATTTAACATAAGAATATAATAAAATAAATAAAACTAAAAATAAGACAAATTTAACATAAGAAGATGACAAAATAAAAACTAAACTAAAATAAAAGCCATATGTTTCAAAATTTAACTAAAAAAAGAAATCAACCTAATACGAAACTAAACGGAAATAAAATCATTATAACCGGAAACAAAATTAAAAATAAAACGAATTTAAACTAAAGCCAATAATAACGAACTAATGAAAACTAACATAAAATCAAACCAACATAAATGAAAACTAACGTAAAATTACACTAATCTAATTGAAAAATAACTTAAAATTAAACGAATATTAATGGAAACGAATTTCAAATAAAATAAATATAAACAAAAACTAATTTAAAATAAAACTAATCTAAATGAGTCTAACTTAAAATAAAACTCTTAAAAATTAAACTCGAACTAAACTAAAACGAGATCAATTAAAATAAACAAAAGAAAATTTTTTTGCTCTCAACTACTTTTTGCATTTAATGCTAAGCTTCATTATATTTTATTTATAAATGTTTTATAGTTTAAGATGTTTAATATATGGAAATAGCTGCCATTTCAAGTGAATTTTATTTTTTTTAAGAAAAAAACACAGCTTTTTAAATGCATTTATAATGAAAGATCTTAAAAATTCTGGAATATTTTATAAATTAAGACATATCGCATATTGAAATCGCATTAATGCTTAAACTTTTTCAGAAAGTTAAAAAAAAATTCAATTTTCTTGACCTTAATTTTGAAAAAAATCTTAAGTACTCTTTTCATATCCTTAAAAATACGATCTCTTTTCTTACTCTTCAATATTCTGCTGCAACACTCAACTATTAAATTTAATATATCACTGTTTTAGTATAAACATAGTTATAAAGAAAAAAGAGGGTTGATTAACTTTTTATAAATACAGTAAATATAATTTGTATACAGGTGAAAGATGAGTTGTTAATTTAAAAGGAACAGGTGGCGTAGACGAGACAGGGTGTGCGTAAGTATGGAAGTTATAGGGGTGACCTAAACCAAGGCGCAGAGTCACCATGGCTGGTCTTTTGAGGCCAGAAGGGGTGGGCTAGCCAAGGGCGATCGAATTACAACAAAAGATCGACCCACGAGACGTGCCAACGTGGCAGCAGCTAGCAACCAGTTTATAGTATTCTTGGTTTTCAGCACTTTCGCGTAAAATAATCGGTTTTTTGTATCTTCCTTCGAGATTTTAATCTTTTGTATGGTTTATCGGGTTTTTTTTCCAGGCGGTAATCTTTCGTTTCAGCTGGTACGATTTTTATTCATGTGTATTTTCCGTCGGTCGGACCAGGCTGGCAAGAACACCACCCCATCCGGCGAGCCTTAGCCGCGCAATACGCCAGCGTACCAGTGCTGCCAGAGGGACGACAGGGGTGCGTAACAAAGGCTACCTTGCCACATGACGCACCAGCCATATACCACAAACGGTGGGCCGGAAACATGACAGAATTGGCGCCCAACGTGTGGTGAGGCCCCAAATCGGAGTTAGGATTTTGATTGCTTTTTTAGTTGGGTCTCCTAGAGTCTAGCCACGTAAGTCCTGCAGCGTTTAGGTATTTGAACCTCGACTGCAGTTGCGACGTGGGTTAAGGCGAAAGGAGCCGAACTAGAAAACAATGAAGTATCTCGTTTCGGGCCATAGTGTAAGTTTTTTTTGTTGAGTTTTTTTGGTTAGACCCAAAGCAGGTCTTCTTAGTTAAGAACACGTAAGTCCTGCAGCATTTAGGCCACAGCGCTTCGACTGCAGTTGCGACGTGCTTCTTAACAGCAGGATTTTTACTGCTAGGGCTAATAGTTAGAAATAATTTAAGGATTTTTTTTTAGTTCACATTGCGTTTCGGTTTTCCGTAAGTCCTGCAGCGTTAAGGTCTTCTTTTTAGACTGAACCAACGCTCAGGGGATGCCCCCTATAAATGCGTAAGCATTGTGTTGATTCGGAAGATGGGTGATAGTTAGTTGGAGGGTGGATAGATGGAGTAGTGTCGGTGAAGATTTGTTTTGAATTTGCACAGCTCAAAACTGCCGGGAAACACGCTCGCAGGGAGACTATTCCACAACTTAACCGCGCGACTAAAGAACGAATTATCGTGGTAATGCGAGGTTCTATTAGGCATCGATACAATGGTAAAGGGGTGGGCTTGGACAGCTGCCCGAGTGGACCTGGGAAACACACGAGCTGGTGGCGTCAGGCCATGTATCTCCCTTGAACACTTCCAATGGTAATACCTATACAGAAGGCTTAGGCAACCTACATTACGTCGATGCTCAAGAGAGTTGAGAGAGGATGAAATACTTTCATCTCCTATCAAATATATCGCATGACGTTGAATTCGGTCCAGAAGCTCCAAATAAGATCTTGAAGCCCCTGCCCAAATGTGCGAATTGTACTCCATTTTCGGCCTAATATATGAGGTGTAGATCATGCGAAGAGCAGCTGAAGTGAAATATTTTTTGCACCGTTTTAGAAAACCTAGGCACTTGCCCGCTTCTTTCGACACATCGAAAATATGATCATTCCAACGAAGATCACATTGGATCGATATGCCCAGAACGTCAAGAGCGGCTGATTCCACAGGATCCACACCATTCATAATGAGAGGAGCTAAAGGGCAATTCACTCGCTTGTGGGTTAACAGACAACACTGGGTCTTGCTTGCATTGAACTCTACTCTATTAGCAAGACCCCACTCGAAGATTTTTTGTAGATCATTAAGGAGTGTGAACCGCGACTGCAGTTGCGACGGTTGGCTGGAGACTGATGAACGACAATTTTAACTTTTTTTTTTAATTTTTTTAGAATTTTTTATTTTAGATATTCAAACCCGCAGGGGCATCCTGCGTGGAATATGTAGGATGACGGGAGTAGCGCACCCGCGTACCCCAGCGAGCCCAACACGCGTCTGTACCCAGATTGGGCGGCGTGTTGGCCAGCGTCTGTTCCCATATTGGGCGGCTGTTTTTAACACCCTAGCATGCAGGGGATTTCATGCATGTAAACCATAAAATATAATAAATCTCGTTTTTGAAAAATACTCCTGACCGAGGAGAGCAGCCTGACCAGAGAGGTCATAAACGGGACAGGCTAGCTAGGTTCAAAAATACCTTGACTCGGAGGGTGCACCTAGTGTACAAAAAGGGGGGTAGTGGCACTCTTAGGCAGAGCACACAGTGAAGCATATGAGCTGGGCTGTGAGTAAGGCGTTTTGCTTATGAGTGCAACAGCGAACATCGAGTGAATTTCGTTTCTTTGCACGCGTTTATTTTGCAGTCTTGTTTTTGCACACGGTGCGGCTCATATGCTTCACTGCGTGCGGGCTTAGAGGAAGGTTAAATTAAAATTAAATTGTTTTTGTTTTTTTAAAATCGTTCCTTATCGGGAAGAGCAGCCAGGGGCCTTGCTCTGTAGTGCGATTCGGGGGGTGGGTGCGGTTCAAGAGCGGGATCGCGCTATGTATTTACATGTTTTTTTTACAAATTTTTGATGTGTTCAAATTGAATGCTGACAAAAACGGAATTTTAAAGCAGAGGTAGAATTTAATGCCATTTAGAAATCTTAAGCCATGTATTTACATGGTGTGATTTTGTTTTCGGATCGCGGTTGCTTTTCGAGTCGCGTTGCAGAGTAGGACCTCAGGTCAGTGGGGTCACCAAAGCTAAATTATAAAAAAATACCTCGATTTGGAGTTAGACGCGGCTGAATTAAGGGGGGTATAGAGTTGCCAAGCACTCTTGAGTAGGGATAAATATAAATAAAAATTTTTTTCGTTTTGAATAAATACTCCAACTCGGGATGAACTACCACAACACAATTAGGTGAAGCGAATATGCCTGAGCGACCTCAGCATAGGAAATTATTGTGGGAAGTTTCGTTTAAGAACCTCGATTTGGAGGGTGCAATTATGGCACAATGAAGAAGGTTGCTTTCGCTGGTCTCGTCGAAGTTAATTTTTTACGCCACTCTTGTTTGTTTCACGCCACCATCCAAATTTAATGCCTTTATTTTTTAATTTTTTTTTATTTATTATTATCAGATATTCTAGTGTTTTGATTATTGGTTTTGGAATTAAAATTTCTTTTTTTAGTTTAGACTATTCAACTTCACCGAAGTTTGGGGAGAAGTCTCCTTTTTTTACGTATACATTTTTTTGAAGCGATAGCTAAGTTTTTCTTATTATCCTTAATTTTTATATTATCTTAATTATTCCCTCTTTATATTGTATATTATATCTTTAGAAACAAAATACCTTAAAAAGAAAAAATTTTCACCTTCGGGTTGAAAAAAAAACCTTTTTAAGTTTACTTTATATATAAGCTTTAGTAATCCAATTTTTTTATACAAACCTTTTCCGAATATTTCACTTTAGTTTCATCTAAACATATATTTATATAATATATATATATGTGGTGACTCAATACCACCACATATAAACACCAACATACAAAACACACACTTTACAAAATAATCACTCACACATTTTATATAAAAAATTATTATTTAAGATTTCAAATTTTGTCAAATATTTTTAATCAAAAATTTAGTAAATTATTTTCAATACAAAAATGTATTCTAATAAATAAAGACCTAAGAAAATTGTTAAAGAAATAGAATTTAAATAAAATAAGAATAATTGTGCCAAACCACAACATTTAATTGTGCACCACCACAACTGGCGATCCTGCTAATTCAAATCCCACAATAACACCGCCACTACTGAAATCAACTCCGAAAACGCGCAGAAACACCAACCAAAGCAAACGCCCACGACGACGACGGAAAATCCAAATAAATGAGAATCCAAAATCCAGAATTCTGAACAGCAAGAAGGAAGTCAACGCAAAATTATTAACGCAATAAAACAGCAAGAAAAAATTTTAAGTCTCCTCGATATCCATATATAAGCTAGAATTTAACAATTTACTGTTGGTGCTATACATCAAACTACAGCCCTAGCAGAACCAAGAGCTACGCAAAGTAGCGCGACCACACGTAATGCAACTCAAAGGTTGAAGCTTCTTGCAACTACACAAAAGCAAAAAACAACACGTCGGCGCAAGCGCAACATCAGCTCAAGCATAGCAGCAGCAATTTACGATCCTCAACTGCACAAGTACTAACGCCAAAGTGTTCACCACTACAGCTGACTCAACACAACCATCATCACCAGCAGCAGTAGCAACAACTGCTGCAGTATCAACAGCAACGCCCACAATAATATCACTACCATCGCTAGTATCAACAACAGTAGCCACAAAACCCCACACCTGCCGGTAAGGTGGCGCAACAGCAGCAGCAGAATTAACAACAACAACATTAATAACAACAACAATAACAACAGCAGCAGAAGAATCAACAACAACAACAACAACAACATATTGGCATCAACAACAACAACATTGGCAGCAACAACAAATTTTCTTTCTATATAAAATTTATATATTATATGATTAAATTTTTTTTGACAAGTGATGTAAAATTTTGTTTATCATATATTATAAAATTTTTTTTCAGGTTGTCTTATCATTCTAGCTTTTCACGAGGCACACACCGTAGCTTTTAAAACGTTTGTAAGACGATAGGGACGTTATCGCCTTACATACGTAGGCACTCCACTGCACTAGGGAAACACATTTTAGGAAACACATTTTAGGAAACATATTTTAGGTACACATTTTTAATAGGTCATGAATCTTGCACACACACCACCACCCCACACCAGACAAACTCCCACTCCCTGACATACTTCTAACCCTCTCTCTCATTTCGGCGAAGGTGACCATCGCCCTCTCATACAATTAGAGACGGATCTAGTCAATCCATTTTATGCAACAATGCATTCTGAAATACAAGCGACGTCAGTAAAGTTGCCACAATTTTGGACCACTTGTCCTGACGCATGGTTCGCCCATGCAGAAATACAATTTCAGGCAAAACGAATCACAACTGACAAGACTAAGTATGAGTACCTTGTAACCGCTCTACCTCAAGAGGTAATTATAACTGTGCTAGACTTCATACAAAAACCTCCGTCCTCAGATTTGTATGAAGGTTTAAAGAGAATTTTGATTGATAGACACTCTTTAAGTGAAGCCAAAAGGTTCGACAAAATTCTGTCTGGCACTAAGATGGGTGACCAAAAGCCATCCCAATTTTATAGGTCACTTCTAATGTTAGCCGGTACTACAGTCGATAGTGACTTAGTTTATAAAATTTGGCTTCGCAAACTCCCCAAAAGCCTCAATATTGCTTTGACCGGATCTGGTCATAGAGAACTAGAAGAGCAATTAAAACTAGCTGATAGTTTGTGGGAAGTTATATCAGAATCCGAAGTAGCTGCAGTTGGCAATAATGTCCAACGCATGGCAAAAATTACACAAAACCCTGAACTTGCGATGATAACGCAATCGTTTGCTGAAACAACGTCCAAAATCTTAGAAAGTTTCAACAAACTAGCAATTGAGGTCCAAGAGTTGAAAAACGAATGATACCGTAGTCATTCACGTTCGAACTCGAGAGAATCTAATTTCAGAGGAGTTTCAAGACGTAGATCTCCGTCAAGAAGTGTGTCACGACATCGACCTTCCAACTGGGTATGTAGATACCATTTTAGATTCGGTAGGGTAGCTAGACAATGCGAACAACCATGCTCATTCGGTCAAAACGACACCCAACACAACACAATACAACATAACTCAACAAACTAAATGATTCCATAATTGCGACGGCTAATTATGGAAGTCAGACAATACTAACACGCCGCCTTTTTATTTACGATATCGACAATCACATAAACTTTTTGATAGACAGTGGAGCAGAAGTTTCAGTACTTCTAGTTAATAAATTTAAAGCCCACAAGAAAAATTCAGACTTAATATTAACAGCAGCTAATGGTAAAACTCAACGTCAATTTGAAACTAAGACGCCATTTCCCTTTTACATTTATACTAGCAGACATTACAAGACACATCATAGGAGCAGATTTCCTTACGAAATATGGACTCTTGATAGACTTAAAACACAAGAAACTCATTGATCCACTAACACAATTATCAGTTAACGTAATCACAGCATTTACAGAAACATCACTACCTAAACTAATTACACTAGACAACAAATATACAAATATACTCAAAAATTATTAATCACTAACAGCAGAACCTGACTACAACAAACCAGTTAAACACAAAACAGTACACCATATAACTACAGAAGGACAGTTAACTTTTTCAAGACCAAGACGCCTTGACTCCAACAAATACAAAATTGCCAAAAAGGAATTTGAATTTTTAATTAAAGCAGGCATCTGTCGTCCTTCAGACTCCATGTCAGCGTCTCCACTACACTTAGTAACCAAAAAGGATGTGAATGACTGGAGACCTTGTGGTGACTATAGAAGACTAAACACAATTACAGTCCCAGACCGCTACCCTCTACCACACATACACGACCTAAATATAGATTTACACAACAAACACATATTTTCAAAATTAGACCTAGTTAGAGCATACCACCAAATACCCATGGCCACTCAAGACATACATAAAACTGCGATTACTACACCGTTCGGAATGTTTGAGTTTCTGAGAGTGCCATTCGGTTTAAGAAATGCAGCTCAAACATTTCAACGATTTATCAATGAAATATTACGAGAACTAGACTTCGTATTCGTATACCTCGACGACATTCTGGTGGCCAGCGAGACAGAAGAAGAACACCTTAAACATCTAAATTTAGTTTTCGAACGACTAGACAATTACGGACTAAACATTAAACCGAACAAATGTATTTTTGGAGTAGACAGAATAAATTTTTTAAGTTATGACATTTCAAACAAAGGCATACAACCATCTCCCGAAACAGTTAAACAAATGCAGAAATTCATCGGGATGATTAATTACTATCACAGATGCATTCCAAAATTAGCACATACACTCACACACATTTATGATATGATAACTTCAGCTATAAAAACAAAGGACAAACACTTAACATGGACAGAAAACACAACAGAAGCATTCGCAACGATATAAGAAAGTTTTACTAAGGAAGTGCTACTTAATCATTTTAATAGCAAAGCAAAACTTTCTATCGCTGTCGATGCATCTAACACTGCTATCGGTGCAGTTTTGCAACAATAATACAATCAGGAAACAGAACCACTAGCTTTCTTTTCGAAAAAATTATCACCATCAAAGACAAAATACAGCACATTCGATCGCGAACTTTTAGCAATTTATCTTACAATTAAACACTTTAGACACTATTTAGAGGGACGAACATTTACTATTTACACAGATCACAAACCACTTACTTCAGCATTACATTAAAAAACAGAGAGAAGCCCAAGACAAACATGACACCTAGAATTCATTGCACAGTTTTCCAACGATATCAGACACATTAAAGGTACCGATAACACCGTAGCAGACGCAGTTTCAAGAGCTGAGATAGAGGCTTTCACAACCTCTGAGATAAACCTCAGAACTCTACACAAAGAACAGAATACAGATTCAGAGATACAAGAGATACTAAATAAACATACTTACAAATTCGAACAAATACACATTCCAATACTTAACATTAAAATTTGGTGCGAACAAACGAGTTCAGGAACACGTCCATACATTCCACAAACATTACGCAAACAAGTTTTTGAGCAATTACATAACATTTCACACCCAGGTACACGAGCTTCTCGACGACTCATAGCACAAAGATATTTTTGGCCCAAAATGAACACACAAATCAATAAATGGTCACAAGAATGCGTTAGATGCCAAAGAGCAAAGATACACAAACATACGAAGACAATCCCACACAAGATAAACATTCCACACGGTCGTTTTGAGCATGTTCACGTCGATTTAGTTGGCCCTTTACCAGTATCAAATGGTTACAGATATCTACTTACACTAGTTGACAGAAACACACGTTGGCCCGAAGCGTATCCAATTAAAGATACCAACACCAGTACAATTGTAGATGCACTTCAAAAGGAATACATCTCACGTTTTGGAGTTCCTCTGGAAATTACTTCCGATCGAGGACCTCAATTTACGTCCGCAACATTTAGAAACTTCGTTAAGAATATAGGAAGCAAACACATTACCACTTCTGCTTATCATCCACAAGCCAATGGGATTGTAGAACGTTTTCACCGCCAACTAAAAACTTCCATAAAAGCGAGTAACAACCAGACAAATTGGTACACAGAGTTGCCATTAGTTCTTCTAGGAATCAGGTCCACGGTAAAAGAAGATATTAAGGCTTCACCAGCTGAAATGGTATTTGATCAAACACTCAGGCTACCACAACAATTAGTAATTCACAACAGTCAGAATTTTAATTCGTCGGACACCTTGTCCAAACTTAAAGAGGCAATAGAAAATAAAAAGTCAAACATTGCGCATCACAACACTAACTTCCAGCAATATATACCTCGAGCCCTCAGTACTTGTAACTTTGTCTTCGTCCGCAACGACACGATTCGTAAAACACTACAAGAGCCGTACGATGGTCCCTTCGAAGTTATTGAGACAACACCAAAACACTTCACAATTCGTAAAAATAACACTAACACAACAGTCAACATTGATAGGATTAAGCCCGCCTCCTTAGACACTGAAACAGCACAGACACATTCAACCAAACACAAAAATACTAAAAAAGTACACTTTAACTTATTAGCTAACACGACCAAAATTTTTAGAAAGGAGGGGGAATAATATGGTGACTCAATACCACCACATATAAACACCAACATACAAAACACACACTTTACAAAATAATCACTCACACATTTTATATAAAAATTTATTATTTAAGAAATAAAATTTTGTCAAATATTTTTAATCAAAAATTTTGTAAATTATTTTCAGTACAAAAATGTATTCTAATAAATAAAGACCTAAAAAAATTGTTAAAGAAATAGAATTTAAATAAAATAAAAATAATTGTGCCCAACCACAAAATTTAATTGTGCCCCACCACATATATATATTCAGATAAAAATAAACCTAAACTTTTGATTTTTGATAAGTTGCGAAATTTTAGACTACAGCTAAGATTGTAACTCTAAAATAGTTACAATTTTTTTATATCACTTTCCTACATTTCTATACTACTACATACTACGATTAAATTTCCTTGACCTCTATGGAGTTCAGTTATTATTATGCTTACTATTAATTAATATACTTACATCTTATCAACTTTTCGAATATTTTTCGAATATTATATTTATTGCCTTTACATCTTATTAATATAATTATTATTACCATTCCTTATATTACTATTATTATTTAACATTTTTTTTGATAAGTTTTGCAACCACCGTCTTTACAAGACATTTATTTTGATCTTATTTTTTTTTTATTTTTTTCTTTCGTTTTGGCATTTGGCGAACAACAGTTTAGTAAACTGTGGTGCATTCTAACCATCTGTTCGAATATAATATTTAAATTTTCTCGTTTTTGCATAAATTGGCTTCTCAGGTCCTAACGGATGCTACTTTTGATTCAGCGAATTCTCGTTTGTCGATTTGAACAACCTAGGTACGTCGAGGTAGAATTCATTTCTCTGATATTTGATTGATCCAAATTTTTTTTGTAAAATTGTTATTTCCTGGGGCATGGTTGACACTAGGCAACAAAGCAAAATGGATAGTAGTAAAACCAATCCGAATCCAGCCGAAAGTGGAAGTCTAGTACTCACAACAACCACTAGTACAGGGGCAATTCCAAAAACAGGCCCGATGAGAACCACCATACAGATTTTTATCACAGCAACGACGACTATTACCACACCTGTGGTGATGCAGAGTGTACTACCACCAGCACCTAGACGTACCTCGGAAGAGCTGAACTTCTCTAATAGCAGCATCACGTCTCCAGAGTTTAGCAGCCTAACCGCTCTAAATTTCAGCAACATTCTCAGATGGGGGGCGTAAGAGACAGGTCGTCAGGAAGAGCACCAGCGTCCCAAGGTATGGTCAACTCTAGCATCAACATAAGGGATTACGTCAAGTCAGCGGTGGGTATAGCCGAAGTGGATCTGATGTCGGGAATGAAGGAGCGTTTGCGGGTGTTAGTCCCACAATTAACAGCCGAAAGCTAAGGGTCGATGACGCCTCAGTATTCTGAGAGCCAACCAGCGGTTACGAAGTTGGTGACTTTACAACCACCACCTCCACCACCTCCGTCTATTAATTCACAGGCATGGCCAGATCAAAATATGAAGTCGCACCAACAAATTGGATCTCAGGATACCAGGAGCATCTCGCAATCCTTCCCAGATTTTTCGCAACATACGTACCAAGTTGAGAATAGGAATCGACACCAAGAGCAACGAGCTGGACCATCAGTAGTACGTCAGCCCAGTGCCTTTGCCTATACAGGTCCAGCACAAGCGCCTTTTGCGCCTTTTGCGCCTTACCAACAAACAGAACAGCCGCTACGTGTAGAAATGGACAATTGGGGATTTAAGTTAGCTGGTACAACTAAATCGATCAGTGTGGATGAATTCGTTTTTCGAGTAGAAACCTTGTGTAATGACTACAGATATCCATGGCCGGAAGTAATCAGGAATTTTCACAATTTGCTAACAGGAAACGCAGCTCAATGGTTCTGGGGATTTCGCCGCTTAAACCGAATACCAAGTTGGTATGCACTTCGAGAAGCGCTTGTAACTCAGTTCAAGCGACACGAAAGCGACTTCGAAATCCAAAGACAAATTATGGATAGAAGACAGCGTAATCTGTCAGCGACTTCGAAATCCAAAGACAAATTATGGACAGAAGACTGCGTAATCTGTTTTGACACTGAGGAACCAACAGCGTAATCCACTGGCAGAACAGGATTTAGTTGAGATAATGGGGAGCAACCTGCGAAAAGAGATGTCACAGCTACTATTTGCCATGCGCATAGAGGGTTTGACTGAGTTTTGCAAAGCCTGCAAAAAGGCTGAGAATCATATAAACTACCAACGCCAGGCTTATCAACCGCCACAGCGTCAATACATATCTCGCAATGCGCAAGTGCATGAACTAAATGTAGAGCCAGACCTTTCCACTCAAGCTTTTGATTTAGACGCCATAAATTCCTCTCGAATATTTCCATGTTGGAACTGCAAACAGCCAGGGCACAACTTTGTTGAGTGTACTGCAGCCGTAAGGCGAATATTTTGCTATAGGTGCGGAACGGAGGGCGTAGTTACCCCAAAGTGTCCGAAATGCCAGAGAACCGCTAGGCCAAATAGAAATGTTCAGGTGGAGTCTAGATTAGCTCAAACTCAGACTCAAGAAACGACAGAATGTCTAACGTCAGCCACACAGACCGATATAGAAAAGAGAGTTGTAGTTTTAGCATGTAGTAATAAAATCAAATTCGATCAAGCCGTAAATACTGTTGAAGTAATATTAAAAGAAATTAAGCCATTTCATGTGAGACTCAAGAACTACGAGAAAGTCAGAAAAAGAATATTTTCAGAACAGCCAACAAAAATTGAAAAAGCAAGGGTTAGATATCGTTTGAGGAAAAATAATTATAAAGAAATTTCAGCATCAGAACTTTATGAGGGCGAAGACAGTAGATTTTATACGAACATCGAAATCAATGGACAGCGAATTGAGGGATTATTAGACAGTGGAGCAACAGTGTCATGTTTAGGGAATAACTGCTTAAGTTTTGTAGAAAAGTGCAAGTTGCCAATTTTTAAATTTAAATCTTTCGTCCGAACGTCCGGTGGGCGAATGCATTCAATCATAGGTCGCGTTAAAGCAAAAATTAAATTTGACAACAAAGAGTCTTTTATTTAACGCCTTCCTTAAAAAGGGCATTGTTCTTAGGAGTAGATTTCATTAAAAAATTCAATCTCATGCATTTCAAAGTCGATAGCATAACGACCAACAACATTGCTTTGGAGGAAGAAGTCCAAAGTCAGGCAACACCTAAAATGCAAGTTTTGACCACACAGCAACAACACAGGCTTAACGCAGTTATAGCAAAATTTCCCTGCTTCACGAAGGAAGGTCTAGGCAAGACGTCTTTAGAAGAACATTACATTGATACCGGCGACGCAGTGCCTGTGAAGGATAAGCATTACCCAGTCTCACCGACTGTTCAGGGTCTCATGTTTGCGGAGCTGGATAGGATGCTTTCACTGGGAGTCATTGAGCCGAGCGAAAGTCCATGGAACAATCGAGTGGTCTTCGTGGAAAAGGCGAGAAATGTCGACTGTGTCTGGACGCTCGCAAGCTCAATGCACTCACAGTGAAGGACGCCTACCCACTTCCACACATAAAGGGATTGCTCAGTCGTCTTGGCGACACACACTTTATCTCAAGTGTGGACCTTAAGGATGTCTTCTGGCAAATTCCGCTTGCCATCAGTAGCCGAGAGAAAACCGCGTTTACAGTGCCAGGTCGTCCGCTTTGTCAGTTTACCGTCATGCCGTTTGGGCTATGTAACGCAGCCCAAAGGTTATGTCGGTTGATGGACAAAGTCGTGCCAGCCAATCTTCGTGAAAGCGTTTTCATCTATTTGGTTGATCTCCTGGTTGTTTCCTCAGAGTTCGATAGTCACCTCCAAAAGTTAGAGCAAGTAGCGCAGTTGTTAAGTTCGGCCAACCTAACCATAAATGTGGCCAAATCAAAGTCTTGTTGTAGCGAGCTGTAGGTACTTAGGTTAAATTGTAGGCGAGGGTAAATTAAGACCAGATCCCGACAAGGTTCATGCCATTGACCGATATACCTATCCAAAAACTCCAAAGCAGGTACAAAGTTTTATGGGAGCCACGGGATGGTACCGTCGCTTTATACGCGATTATGCTACTATAGCAGCACCTATTTTTGACACACTAAAAAAAGCGAAAACTTTAGAGTTCGGTGATGAGGCAAAGAGCGCCTTCGACAAATTAAAAACAGCTCTTATTTCTAGTCCAGTCCTGGTACATCCAGATTTTTCGAAACACTTTTATGTTCAAACCGACGCATCCAACATTGGAATTGGCGGCGTTTTGTTTCAAAAAGACGATGAAGGTGGTGAACATCCGATCGCCTACTATTCAAAAAAACTCACGCCTGCACAGAAAAATTATTCGGTAACCGAGCGCGAATGTCAAGCTGCGGTAATGGGGATAACGTAGTTCAGAGCCTATATCGAGCTAATGCCTTCCACGGTGATAGCAGATCACTCCAGCCTAAAATGGCTAATGTCGCATAAAGACTTAACTAGTCGATTGGCGAGGTGGAGTTTGTATTTGCAAAGTTTTAGCTTCGAGATAGCTCATCGGAAAGGGGCTCAGAACGTCGTTCCCGACACATTATCACGCTACTACATGGACGAAATAAGTTGTGAGGTAAAGGCATTGATTGATCTTGAGTCACCAGAGTTTCAAAGCGAAGATTATAGGGATTTGTTAAGTACCCTAACCAAAAATCACTCACAATTACCCGACCTCAAGGTTATCGATGGTTTTGCTTATAAGCGTACGGTTCCCTATGATGGTACACCCGACGGTGAAGATTTTTCCTGGAAACTATGGATTCCAGCGTCTTTGACTCAGTCGATCATTGCTAATGCTCACCAACCTCCTCAAGTCGCACATGGTGGTTTCACCAGAAAGAATGCAAACCAGCTCAAATGGTTTTAAGACCGTCTATGGGGCAAGAGTCGCAAATAGTACGGCCTTTTCAAAAAATTACTTTTCTAAAGTTTAAAATTTAGTTGTATGCTTACAGTATCATTATTAGGTAATTTTACAGCAAACTCGGTATTTTTAAATTCATTTTCACTCAAATCAATTAGTACTGTAGCTGAAAATACTTGTACAATGCAAAAATAAGTAGTAATATGATGAAATTATTTTTAATTTTTTTTCTTTTTTTTTCTAACAGATGTGTTCTTTTGTCAACGGTATATTTTTAAATGACATGATAAGAGTTGACGCTCGTATTTATAGTCTAATCTAATAATTCTCTTCTTCAAATGAGCGGTTAACTGAGCTGCCACCACCACCACCAACTAATTTGATAGTTTCACTCTCATCATTCAAATTTTTCTTTTGGGTGTGGGTTTTTGTGTGATATTTATGAGACTGTAGCCTTACCAAGTATTTTATTTATACCTCCAAAAAATCCATCTATTTCACGGAAAATGCAAGATGATTTGAATGAGTATACATTTGTATCTTAATAACCACCTTCATAGACTGTACCAACTAACGTTATCATACCACCAGTAACCTCAATTTTTTTATATGCTGATTGTGACTAAATTCAAATGTTGGTATGTTTGTGGGCGTTAGCTGGCCTCTATTATGAGAAAAAAATTTATGTTCTAACCCCTCCTTCTGCGGCTAGAAACACCTGCAACATAATATCCAAAACTATAGCATTTATTATTTGTAAAGTTTTCCACTGTGCATGACAAGTGCAGTATTCATCATGACTTCTTAAAAGTTGCCCCATAAGTTGAACACATATTTTACTGAAGAATGTTATACAACTAAATCGCTCTTATCATAGTTTTCTATTTATATCTTGCACTTGTCTCTATAAAATTAGAATCATGTAGTCATACATATTTACTATTGTTTCTAACTTCTCCTGACATACCATAGTATTTCATCATATCCTGTAATATTTCATATATATATATATATGATAAGAGCGATTTAGTTGTATTACATTCTTCAGAAAAATATGTGTTCAACTTATGGGGCAACTATATATATATATATGATAAGAGCGATTTAGTTTTATTACATTCTTCAGTAAAATATGTGTTCAACTTATGGGGCAACTTTAAAGAAGTCATGATGAATACTGCACTTGTCATGCACAGTGGAAAACTTTACAAATAATAAATGCTATAGTTTTGGATATTATGTTGCAGGTGTTTCTAGCCGCAGAAGGAGGGGTTAGAACATAAATTTTTTTCTCATAATAGAGGCCCCATATAAATATATATATATTAGGGCGGGTCAAATTCTGGCTCAGCGAAATTCGTAAAATACATGTAATTTCA
Source organism: Dichetophora obliterata (assembly GCA_963920525.1). Lineage (NCBI taxonomy): Eukaryota > Metazoa > Arthropoda > Insecta > Diptera > Sciomyzidae > Dichetophora > Dichetophora obliterata. The sequence goes on from OY986437.1 coordinate 137,363,123, forward strand.
AGACTTTTTCTCCACTACAGCATATACAAATTCTGAAAAAAAGCTGTGCGGACTTTCGTAAATAGATCCATACACATACATTCATACATTCATATTTTATAATTGAGAACAAAATCTATTTACGAAAGTCCGCACAGCTTTTTTTCAGAATTTGTATATGCTGTAGTGGAGAAAAAGTCTTGAAATTACATGTATTTTACGAATTTCGCTGAGCCAGACCTCCAAAAAATTCGTCCATACAAATTGACCCGCCCTAATATATATATATATATATATATATATATATATATATATATATATATATGGTTTAAATTCTTATATATATATATATATATATTTCTTATCAGTTGCGGTTAAATGCGTATATAAAATCATAACATTTTATGATGAATGCATGAATGTATGTATATATTTATGTAAGTATATTATGAATGCATGAATGTATCTATATATTTATGTAAGTATATTATATACATTCATGCATTCATCATAAAAAGTTATGATTTTATATACGCATTTAACCGCAACTGATAAGAAATTACCAAATAGCCCGATGTAAATAACGACAACTGATAAGAAATCGTTAAATAATATGATGCAATATGCTTAATAATTCCATTTTTAGAATATTAAGAATCAGTTTAAAAGTATCTATTACAGCGTAAAGTTTAAAGAATAAAATGATGAAAGCCAGTTTACAAAATCTTTTTCAAAATCCTAGTATTAATTACTTACCTATAAAGGATATGGAAGTAAACTTCCCATATGAAGTCAACAGAATCGAGAGAATAGATACAAAATATAGTGAAAGCATCAGATGTCTTGTAAATAAAGAATTTTACATTTATTTACCGATAAGATTTCTGATTATTACTAAGAATCAGGTGGACTACTTAAATGATACTCTACACAATTTACTGAAAACCAAAGATATGCATGGCATATTTTCCTTAATAGTTAAAAAGAAGAAGAAGAAGGAAAATATAAATTTAGGTTTCTACAACAACAACAAAAACAACAACAGCAACAACAACAACTTATATGAAAGCTCTGGAGAAGATGAAGATGCTTCATGTGTTGTTGTAGAAAAAAACGTGTTTTCATTATAAAAAAATATAAAATGTTTTTCTTTATTAAGTACAGATATTTATCTTTATTATTTTAGGTGTTTTAGTTCATCTTTATTAATCCAATAATTATGATGGCTGGAAAATCCTAACCATTTAACGTAAGCTTGCTGCCTCTTTGTTTTAATAACCTTTTCAATCCAGTACGTATTCGGAAAATGTGTCTTCATTACTTCATGTTCAAAGAATCCGCCAAGAATAGGGTTTCCTTTATAGTCGTCTAATAAATATGTTACAAGGTTTGTGTTTCGTATGGAGCGAATTTAAAAACTTCAGTTGTCCAGTTTAGAGTATATTCTTTTGCAAATATATGCTTATATTTGCTAATTCGAACGTGGTCGCCAATTTTTAGTTTACCTTTTTTAAAAATTTTAGGATGATTATAAGCTTGCTTTAGTATAGAGCCTTCATTTTTTGTGCTGACCGACTTTGGAGAAATTCCTATGCTTTTTGTTATTATATTCATTAATTAAATCTTTATATTTAATAATTAAATATAAAGGCGGGTTAATTTTTTTTTTTGATGAAGCGTATAGCAAAAACGTAATCTATAGGTGATTCTGAGAAATTTTGTTCAAGAGACCATAGCTCTAAGTCGGATTTGGAGCACCCCAAAATTTCAAAATAGATATTTTTCCATATATACGTAGAATAATTTAATTAAATTCGTCATAAAATCTGATAGAACTATAGTAGATTTCTCAATCTGGGCTTGTTTGAAAGGTATTTTTATCACCTTTCAGAATCTGTATTGATACTAACTATATTTGTTTTATTTTTAGTAGAGATATTAGGATTTTTTTGTCAAAAAATAAATAGCATAAAATGAACTTTTAACTAATAAATTCTGAATTTTCATCGATTTTTTCGAGATTTTTTTGCAGATTATAAAAGTTCAAATAATTTCCAACAACTTTTATTATGATCAATTTTTTTGTTTTGAACTCCTTTTTGTAGGAAAATCGATCTGAAAAAATCAACATTTTCAAGGTTTCAACAAAAAAACACTATTTTTACATTTTTAATTCAATTTGTTTTAAAATATTATTTTCGACCTACAATTTAATGTTTTAACGTGGTAATATTATTTTGTAAGGTCCTTTTTACTTTCCATTCGAGGAGTTTTCTTACGACTTTCTAATGTCACTGCCATAACTCCTTCACGATTCTTTTCTATAACTCGTTTTGAAACACTCGTTAATAGTTGTACATGTCTTTCTGTTCCTTGTATGTGCATTGGAATTTGTGGATCAGCCAGTGGTGGTTCATCGAAATCTAAGCATTCTTTTAAGTGATCATATGGAATCTGTCGAGTAAGTGCTGGTTCAAATAATATATCGTCGTTATTTATATCAACCATATTGACATAATCGGTAGCATCGAAATTTAAGATATATTTTTTGTAAACTTTGAGTTTAGTTGGATCGTACAATTTTTCTCGATAGTGTAAAATCTTTTTGATAGCTCTATCCCGTATTACTTTTCGATCATCAAATAAAATTGTTAATAAGATATTTTCTGGATGTGCGTAATATGAGTTGTTTTGAATTACTACTTACTTACTTAGTTGGCGCTACAACCGTATGTCGGTCTTGGCCTCATCTAAGAATTTGCGCCAGCCATTTCTGTCTTTCGCTTGCCGGCGCCAGTTGGAAATTCCAAGCTTCGTCAGGTTGTCCTCTACTTGGTCTTTCCAACGAAGATGCGGTCGTCCTCTTCTGCGTTGACCGCCGCTGGGTACCGAATCGAATGTTTTCATCACTGGAGCATCGTCTTTCATGCGCTGAACATGACCAAGCCTGCGAAGCCCCTCGATTTTAATGCGCTTTACTATGTCGATGTCAGCGTACAGCTCATACAGTTCATCATTCCACCGTATTCGGTACTCGCCATTGACGCAGATTTGTCCGCAGATCTTACGAAGAATCTTTCTCTCGAATGCTCCTAAAGTCTTTAAACTGCTCAGCGTCCAGGTTTGTGATGCGTAAAGCAGAACGGGCATGATGAGCGATTTATAGAGCGTGATTTTCGTTCGTCGAGAGAGGGCTCTGCTTCTCAATTGCCTACTGAGCTCAAAGTAACACCTGTTGGCAAGAGTTATTCTTTGTTTGATCTCAATGCTGATGTCGTTGGTTGAATTAATGCTGGATCCCAGATAAACGAAGTTCTTCACAACCTCGAAGGAGGTATTGTCAACGGTAACGTGGGTTCCAAGACGCTGGGACTGTTTGTTTGTTGACACTAAGTATTTCGTCTTATCTGCATTCACTGCCAGACCCATTCGACTTGACTCTCTTTCTAATCTGGAAAATGCTGCACTGACTTCGCGCGTATTATGGCCAATGATATCGATGTCATCAGCATACGCAAGCAGCATAGCACTCTTGTAGAATATTGTGCAACTACGTCTAAGATCAGCAGCTCAGATGATCTTTTCCATCATTAGGTTGAAAAAGTCGCACGATAAGGAATCACCTTGTCTGAAACCTCGTTTGGTAATAAATGGTGGGGAGAGGTCCTTCCCTATTTTAACTGCGCTGCTGGTGTTGCTCAGTGTCATCTTGCAAAGTCGTATTAGTTTTGCAGGAATACCAAATTCAGACATGGTAGAGTACAGGTGCTTCCTTATTGGGCTGTCGAAGGCGGCTTTGTAGTCGACAAAAAGATGGTGGGTGTCGACTTGTTTTTCTTGAGTCTTCTCCAAGATTTGTCGTAGCGTGAAAATCTGGTCGATGGTGGACTTTCCAGGTCTGAAGCCACACTGATAAGGTCCGATAAGTTCGTTTACAATGGGCTTCAATCTTTCACATAAAACGCTCTACAGGACCTTATATGCGATATTAAGAAGGCTTATCCCACGATAATTGGCACAGATAGTGGGATGGCCTTTTTTGTGGATTGGGCAGAGCACACTGAGATTACAATCGCTCGAAATGCATTCTTCCGACCATAGTCTGCATAGAAGTTCGTGAATGCATTTAAGTAGAGCTTCGCCTCCGTTCTTAAACAGATCAGCAGGTAAGCCATCAGCTCCCGCGGCTTTGTTATTTTTAAGCCGAGCTATAGCTGTCAGAACTTCATCATAGTCGGGCAGCGGATCCTCGACGCTGTCAGCCGCAATTGGGGTTTCCGTCGGGGGGTTTTGAACTACACCATCTACAATATTACGTAAGTTTGGTTGTAAGTAGCGTGTCCAACGTATAAATTTTAATAAAAGTGCACTGCCGTACACAACAGAGTTATGAAACTTCACATTGAAGTACATTGGCACATAAACTGTAATAATATAAACTGCCAAAGTTTTTAAATTGGTCGATGGTGTATTAGTTGTTACATATAATCGTAGTATCTACTTGCTTTGGTTAACCAACGAGAATGTGCAATTGGTCCTGTTTTAATGTTATCTAAATCAAGTGGAACAATACCATTCGAAATTGCTTTAGCTATTTGATATAAATATTTAATGAATTTTATAATGAAATGCAAATGTAACCTGAAAATATGAATTGTAAATTAAATTAAATTATTTACGTTTAAAGAATATATTATTTATTTTTGGAAACTTAATAGTTTATATCAAAATAAGGTACTGAAGGTATAGTTTATTGCATTGAATAAATGAATAAATAACATATACACACATACAAATATGTATGTACACAGTCACGTATACACAGGCAGGGAAAACAAAACAAGTGAACAAGGAACAGAAAGGCAACGGGAGAATATAAAGCAGTCGCGTTTGCTTAGGACAGGCAGCCTTGTCGCAGGCGCAGTAGCATGCACATGCTTTGAAGCTGAGTAGTTAGTTCAATCGTAGTTATCTTCAGCGAAGGTGTACTCACCCTTCGAACTTTGTTTACTCTAAGTCAGGCGTAGTTATCTTAAGCGAAGGTGTACTCACCCTTCGAACGTTGTTTACTCTAAGTCAGGCGTAGTTATCTTAAGCGAAGGTGTACTCACCCTTCGGACGTTGCTTACTCTAAGTTCAAAACGTAGTTATCTTAAGCGATGGTGTACTCACCCTTCGAACATAGTTTTACTCTAAGCTCAGGCGTAGTTATAGTAAGCGAAGGTGTACTCACCCTTCGAACATAGTTTTACTCTAAGCTCAGGCGTAGTTATCGTAAGCGAAGGTGTACTCACCCTTCGAACATTGTTTACTCTAAGTCAGGCGTAGTTATCTTAAGCGAAGCTGTCCTCACCCTTCGAACGTTGCTTACTCTAAGTTCAAAACGTAGTTATCATAAGAGTAGGTGTACTCACCCTTCGAACGTTGCTTACTCTTAGTTCAAAACGTAGTTATCTTAAGCGAAGGTGTCCTCACCCTTCCAACGTTGTTTACTCTAAGTCAGGCGTAGTTATCTTAAGCGAAGGTGTCCTCACCCTTCGAACGTTGTTTACTCTTAGTCAGGCGTAGTTATCTTAAGCGAAGGTGTACTCACCCTTCGAACGTTGTTTACACTAAGTCAGGCGTAGTTATCTTAAGCGAAGGTGTCCCCACCCTTCGAACGTTGCTTACTCTAAGTTCAAAACGTAGTTATCATAAGAGTAGGTGTACTCACCCTTCGAACGTTGCTTACTCTAAGTTCAAAACGTAGTTATCTTAAGCGAAGGTGTACTCACCCTTCGAACTTTGTTTACTATAAGTTCAAAACGTAGTTATCTTAAGCGAAGGTGTACTCACCCTTCGAACGTTGTTTACTCTAAGTCAGGCGTAGTTATCTTAAGCGAAGGTGTACTCACCCTTCGAACGATGCTTACTCTAAGTTCAAAACGTAGTTATCTTAAGCAAAGGTGTACTGACCCTTCGAACATAGTTTTACTCTAAGCTCAGGCGTAGTTATCGTAAGCGAAGGTGTACTTACCCTTCGAACATAGTTTTATTCTAAGCTACCACTTACTTTACTTTAAGCTCAGGCGTAGTTATCTTAAGCGAAAGTGTACTCACCCTTCGAACGTTGTTTACTCTAAGATCAAAACGTAGTTATCTTAAGCGAAGGTACCCCACTCTTCGAACATAGTTTTAATCTGAGTTCTATCATAGTCACTCCAGCGAGAGGGATCATAGCAAATAACGGAATAAATATGAATAAGCAAGGATTAATTATATCACTTTAATTTATATAATGCTTAATAATTAATAATAATTAAGTAACGTACTCGTTAAGTAATAAATAAAAGAAATAAAAATAATAAAGACTTACTCTACAGTTTAAAACTAAAATGCTGGCTTTCTTATTTAAAACAACGGAATCATTGGTAAATAAATTATTTTGTAAGAAACCCTGGTTTACTCACTGAGCCTACCTCAGCAAAAAACAGTAACGAGCAAAAGGGTTCGTTGCATACCTAAAAATGAAATGTTTAGATGAATTAAAATGCAATTATTTTATTTTATCTTTATTCCAACCGAAAAGTAAAATAATGGCAATAAATAATGATAACTGCTAAACAGCTAACTGCTAAACAGCTAGCTGCTAAATAGCTAACTGCTAAACAGTCAACTGCTAAACTGGGCTATACTGTTAAACAGCCAACCGCTAAACTGGGCTATACTGTTAAACAGCCAACCGCTAAACTGGGCTATACTGCTAAACAGGAAACTACTAAATACACCAACTATCAATATGAATAAAACACAAATTTAGTGAGCAATCTTATTAAAACTTGAAATATTTTGAAAAGGAAATACAAAAGTCTTCAGCTCGGAGAAGCAGCAAATGATGAGCAGAAGCAAAGATTATTGTATAAATAGACTACAAAAAATAATATAATCAATATTCATAAAATGCCTATCGACAAGTTTGGACATTATATGGGTAGCTCTGAAAGATATCAAAACCCACACACCAAGATTCATTTAGATAGCAATCGTCATTTCAACTTCAACTCACGTAGAATAAAAAATATTGCTAATCCTGTATTGGAAAACGATGCTGTGAATAAAATTTATTTAAAAAGCTATTTTGAAGAAATAAAGAAACAATTGAATACATTTTATATGGAGAAAGTTACGGAAGCAGAGGATCGTTTTCATGAATTAATACAACAACAAAACACATCGCTTACGACAAAACTTGCAGACTTAGAAGCAACGATAAATAAATCAACGCAAGCACTTACGCATAAAATTTATGTAGCCGAAGAGCGTTTTTTAAGAAAAATAAAAGGTTATTACGAGTTTTTTAACGAGAAAGTAAACTGTGTTGAATGGAATTCGCCAAATCCGACTTGGAGCTATGGTCTCTTGAGAAAAAATTTCTCAGAATCACCTATAGATTACGTTTTTGCTATACGCTTCATCAAAAAAATCGTTCCATACAATTTGACCCGCCCTAATATTTATCTATTGATAATTCCCTTGTAAGCTAAATTTTTTCTACAATAGAGGCTTTCATGATGCTATATGTAGAAAGTGATTAATATTATGTTTTTTCATCAGGTTTTGAAATGTTTTATTATAAAACTCTTTGCCATTATCTTTGGCCTGGTGTGAAGGGCCATTGTGAGTTACCTACATTTACATTGGTTGAATCAAAAGTAATTGGTTCGTTACGCAATCTCCATATCTGATTTTTATCTTTGTGAGGACCATAGACTTTATCGAATTTTTTTAAATGAACTCTTGATAAATTGAATTGAATACTTTGATCCGGATTTATTGCAATGGTGATATCATTTTCCAAATCATTATAAGCATTATCATCATCATGAGTATCATCATCATCGGTGTCATTATCAGCATCAAATGACTTAAACGTGGATAAACTTTTATCGATTTCCTTTCTATCAAGGCTTGGACAAAATGTATTATTATCATACCTGCTCTTTTTAAATGGTGTGCTGGTAGTAAATTTATTATCCTTAAAAGAGCTATGCGAATATTTTTCATTTTTTTTTATTATAGTTGTATTGCTGTTAGTCGATTGAATTATTTCTTTTAATGTTTTTGATATTGGCTTAAAAGTTTTTTCTAAGAGCTCATCATTTGCAGCTTCTCCGAGCTGAAGACTTTTATATTTCCTTTTCAAAATATTTCTAGTTTTAATAAGATTGCTCACTAAATTTGGTTTTTTATTCATATTGATAGTTGGTGTATTTAGTAGTTTCCTGTTTAGCAGTATAGCCCAGTTTAGCGGTTGGCTGTTTAACAGTATAGCCCAGTTTAATGGTTGGCTGTTTAACAATATAGCCCACTTTAGCAGTTAGCTGTTTAGCAGTTAGCTGTTTAGTGTTATCAGTTAAGCGGTTAGCTGTTTAATGTTATCCGTTAAGCAGCATTTGTTGTACCGATTTTAAAATATCTATACTGTTTCCTTTTATAGACTAATAAAAACATTGAATCCTTTCCTATAGCGCCCATTATTTATGGGATCATCCTTGTTTATAACTAGAAAGCTATAGTTTTCTTTCCAACACTTTGAACATAAGTCATGAAATGTCTTAAAAGACATATCAGAACCAACATGATCACTATAAATGTGTTTTATATTCATCTCATCCTGTTTAAATATTATAATCATATTAGCATTATCGCGAATTAGGTGTTTTGGTATACGTGTATAAGTTTGACATAAGTAAAAGCTATCAACATCCTTGTGGCGTCCCATGCAGAAGTATGAGCGTATGTGATTTTGTTTTTCACAAGCTACATCATCAAATATAAATATTGAGTTGGGCTGCACTTTGTCTGGAGATATGACGTCATCATTGTTAGAAAATGATGAAAAATGTATCCCCTTAATAGGTTTAATTAGACGCTCCAAGTATTGATATTTCTGTTGCTGTGTTGACTTTGAGTATAAGTAAATACTTTGAAAATTCAGTCCATTAGGACTTTCAATAAGGCTAATCATCACATTTGTTTTCCCACAATTTGAAGGTCCAAAAATAAGACCGGGAATAGAGTTCGGCAGTAATTAGCTGTGCCGTGTTCTATTTGATGAATTTAACTTTGAATCAATATTCTTTACGTTAATTGACTTATGTTGTTTTAAGAATCGCATATTGTAAACTACTAATTGCTTTCATGTATAATCGGGCCCTTTTATTAATTTTAATTCACTTTCCATTCAACCTTTACTTGGAAAAGAATAAACACTAATGACAATTATTTATAAAAGACAATCAGTCTTAGTCCATCCTTCATTGGGAAAGGTTTCATCAATAATTTAATCGATAAACTTCCCATTGAACTCGATTTACCTGGATATGAGTTTTGTGGACCCGGTACTAAATTAAAGAAGCGATTAGCTAGAGGCGATCAAGGAATAAATCTTTTAGATGCTGTTTGCAGACAACACGATATATTATACTCAAACAATAAAGATTTGGAAAAAAAGGCATATTTCTGATAGAATCTTGTCTGAAAAAGCTTGGCAAAGAGTTACCGCAAGTGATAGTAGTATTGCTGAAAAATCAAACGCTTGGCTTGTTACTAACGCAATGAAGGCAAAAACAAAATTTGGACTGGGTTATGTCACCAGTAAAATGGTGAGATCTCCTCAAATAAATGGACATCGTCTATTTTGACACGCCTTAAAAAGTGCTAAAATGATAATTAAGAAAACTAAAAACTTAGATGATGAAACAAAAAATTTCAAGAAAAATTGTAAACAATATTTTCAAGGGGAAAAAATCTCTGATTAAGACTCCTCGAGTAATTTCTAAATCTGGAGGATTTCTCCCGCTTGCACCTATATTCGCTGCCCTGGGTGCACTTGGTGGTCTAGCTGGTGGAGTATCTGGCATTACAAAAGCAATCAATGCAGTAAAAACTGGAAAAGAGCAGTTAAATGAAGCAAAATGGCATAATAGTAAAATGGAAGCTATTGCAATGGGAAAAGGCATGTTCTTGAAACCATATAAGAAGGGATTTGGATTATATTTACAGCCTTATCAACAAAATTTTTAATGCAGCTACTTAAAAGAGACCTTACTGATGTAGATATAAGAAAATATGCTAAAGATATTCCAAATTTTAGAGGAGTGTTTATGTGTGATACTCTTAGAAGCAAACCATTTTAAAAAGAGTGCGGGATAATTAATCTCTATAAATCAGAAGGCCCCGGCACACATTGGTAGCATACTGGAAAAACAATAATCAAATTGAATATTTTGACAGCTTTGGAAATTTACCGCCAAAGGAAATAATAAAATATTTGGGGAAAGATATAAACTATAATTATAATATATATCAAAATTTTAACACAATAAATTGTGGGCATTTATATTTGAGTTTTTTGTTTTCGAAAATAGGCTGAAAGAATAAAGAAAAAAAAAATAAAATACTTAAAATCCATTTTGTTTCATTATAAGTCATTACAATCAGCATCAACATCAGATACTTACCGCTACTAGAGATTATTATAAAATTCCAACAGCAGAGTAAAGTTTAAAAAAATAAAATAAATATATTTTGTATAACGTTATAAAAATTTTATTTTTTTCTTCTTAATCATATATCTTTAACAATTTAAAATCTTAAAAATAAACATTTATTCTTAAAGTAATATTCTTCTAAATCCATAATGCTGAAATGACCGCACGGTAATGTCTCATTACTATTTGCTATCAAAAACCGCTTATTATCGTGAGGGCTTAAGGCAATTTTTGATTGTATGATTGAACTTATTTCATGTTTCCTCGACTGAATCAAATTTTGTTGAACTGTCTTTTCAACGTTGTTTTCAAGGCAATCAACATAGTCGCAAAACGTTATTTTAGTCTTGACTTTGTTTCTTTTTTCACCTTTCGATTTTTTTCATTGAATCTTTACCCTCTACCCGTATCGCATACATTTTTGCGCGGAGCCCTACAAATTCAGTCATGATACTGCCATTATTCTCATCTTTCATGAGACCCAAAACTTTGGACTTGAGGAATAACCCACACGTTTTCAATAGAATAGTCGCTTGTATCAAAGTGTATAAAGCAATCGCGTTTGATGACCTCATACAAGTTTTTACAAGCCACCTCATAAATTAGCGAATCGGTATCGGTATAGCAAATGCTACAATCGGAACCAAATTGAGGAGCCATGTAACCATAATGAAAATCATAAATGGTTGTTTTGGCCAAATCAAGGATGCACATACCAACATAAATGTGTTTATTGAAGTATATTTCAGTTTTATTGAGTTCAATTGCCATCAAACTTTCACCAAATATTGATAAGGCTTTGAAATCAGGCTTAGAAATAAGGGCTTTGGCACTATATCGACCTAACCAACTCGTTACCAATTTAACAACATTGTGTTTACGTATGTTTTCCATAGTTTTTCCCGAACACAGCATTATTCATGAGTTTGAAAAGGTTCTTCTCAAACTCATTTTTAGCTGCTGTTCGAAGACTCGTGTTTAGATCGATATATGGCTTCAACAATGCAGATTGTCAAAATTTCAAAATTTTGTGAATTTTAGATAGCCTTAATCCATATTTCAAAGCCTGCCTTTGATTTCTGTAGTGAATAATATATCTCACGCTACCACCCAAAGTTGCCAACAGTTTTTTCTGCTTTGATCCTGGAGGTGTAATATGATCTGGACAAAAGGGGAGATCTTTATGGTAATCGTGGAGATTAATTGGATACTCTAAATCTACCTCAAGAATATATCCTACATCTGAATCTTCAGCTATAGTCTCAACATTAAAATTTTGAGAATCTGACAGCCAATGAAACTCACTGTGGGGGAGAAATTGAGACATGGCCCAACCATACTGATTATTAATGTCATAATACATTAAGAATTTGGATGGTTGATCCTCATTGTAATCAGTCATGTATTTATTGTTGGATTTCGAATAACGCTTAGTACACTGGCTAAGACCCCCACGAATACCTCGCTCTACAAACATGAGCATATCAATATCCGTCAATAGCTCAAGGGTTATATCAGTATTCTTAAGCATTGCATCCCATGTATAACCTGGTAGAGTGAAATAATGTGCAGGATCTAGACCATAAGTTTTATGACAACTTGTGCGAAATTGTTCAAAAATATCAGATAATAGTAATACGTCAGTTTTCAAGTAAATATTGTATCTTAATATTCACCCGAATTATTAATATTTAATTCAGCTCAGACTTTTTGTGCATGAGCATAATCCTCCGAGCCGATGTTTGTATCATTAAGTTTATTGTAAAAATGGGTAATATCAGGTAATGATGTTTCCGAAAATTTAGCTGAATGAGTCAATAAATCGATATTTTATCACGTATTCGTCCAGTCGTTTTGTAAATGAAATGAAACATTCCTTGTTTATTGCTAGAAGAACAATGCACCCCTTTAAATCTGTAGCTAAATTTTTAAAAATGAAATGTGAGTCATAACCGGTGAGATTATGAAAAATTATGGGTATTGCGTGTGATCTTTGAAGTTTATATTGCACCCCTCATGCGCTGGGCCTCGATAAACACCGGTAATATGACAATGATCGCGTACCTTGACATCATCATTGGTTAAGGCTTTCTCACATATGTGACATGTGTTGGCGATCGCAAAACTTTGAACTTGCTCGACAGTCATCTCATCCATGGGTAGAGCGCAAAGAAAGACAGTTTCAACATCTTCGGCAAAATTATTTAGTTCCGAAACGAACCACGCAATACAATCTGCCCCACGATAGATTTTATAAAACGATAACATGGGGTCATACGCACACTTAACATAAAAACCCACACTATATGGTATATGCTTCTGGTATGCATTTCCAACAATGGACTTTGCCAAAATGCATTCCAAATCGGCATATACCACAAATGGGGTCATAATCTTGTTTTTAAAATTGTTGAAGCAAATCTCCTTCTCAGCCTCTATAGGCATCCTTATTTTACAACTGTTTAGTCTTCTGCAGTCCTCGGTGTGCTGTTCCAACTTGAGTGCTGAGTGGTAGTAGTGCAAACATCTATCACAAAAATATTTGCATCCATTATGTGCTGACAATTGGTTAGACAAAAGCCGTGAAAGATTTTTTATCCACACATAATGGTATGTGACTGGCACATCATCATTGCTGCTACAATTTCCATAAGCGACATTATTGTTATCATCATCATCAACTTCACATAAGGAGATTTATGTGACATTCCATTTTAGTTTTCGTCAAATATGACGGTAAGACGATAAATTTGCTTCTTTTTTTATGAATAATGTATACATTAATTGAGATATTATTTTGTATCTCAAACCTCGGGATCTGCCTCATAGTCATTGGGAATACAATATTTGTCAAATTTCTGAGATGGAAACTATATAACTTCTGTTCTGGGATGGAAACTATATCAGAAGCATGTAAGCTTCAGAAAATGGTCTCAAAAGATCCATTCTCTAAAGTGGGACTGATCCAAAAAATTGGTGGAACCATGGTAGAGAACCTAGAGGAGTCGATGGAAGTTCTAATGGAGGTGCATTTTCTTGGAAGTTTTAAGTCTGATGACCCGTGGATACCCTTGAAGAAATTAATGCATAGGGTTGACAGACTGGAAGCCAAAAAGATAATCAGTATGGACGGGGTGAAGAGTGCTATACGCTCATTTGCTCCATACAAAACATCAGGGATGGACGGTATATTTCCGGCTATGATGCAATGGGGGAAAATCTCATTGCACCTAGGCTGCGGGGTATGTTCGTTACTTGCCTAGCGACTGGGTACGTTCCGAGAGTATGGAGAGAGGCGAAAAATGTCTTTCTTCCGAAGCCCGGAAAAAAGGATTATGCGGAGGCAAAGTCGTACAGACCGATCAGCCTAACATCTTTCCTCTTGCAAAAATAAGGAAAGAGTGATGTCTGACTGCCTTAAGAGCATTTCGCTGATGCAAAATCCTCTGAGTAGGTGCCAACATGCGTATAGAGCAGGTAGGTCTATGGAGAGTGCTCTTCACGAATTGGTAAGAGTGACTGAAAAGGAGTTATTTTCAGGAGGCATTGCGATGGCCACATTTATGGATATCGAGGGTGCTTTCGACAAAATATGCTTTGGAAGGCTGCGGCAAGCCCTGACAGAGCGCAATGTAAGCGCAATGATAGAAAATTGGGTAGACAATATGCTCAAGCACAGGGCTGTCAACATGCAGAATGGTAGAGTCAAGACAAGAGGTAGAATAAGAAGAGGATGTCCCCAGGGGGAGTGTTATCGCCAACCCTGTGGAACATAACTGTGGACTCACTACTGGTTAGACTGGATGAGTCCAGCATACACACGATAGGGTTTTTTTTAATGAGGAGTAAAAGCATCGAAAGCTTTAGTCAGCGCGCGACTTTAACACGCTAAAAATCGGACGGTTCGTTCCTCCAGGAACCACCTGTGGGTATTACGTCTGGAGGCCGTCAGAGCATTATTGCTCAATCGTCAGTGGTGATCATTAGATCGCCTCAGTCCGGTCGTCCGTCGTTGGTACAGAGGGATTACGGCTGCTTTCACCTGCGTTGCGTAGGTTTGTACGCTCATTGTATCTTACCCGTTCGATGCGGCGAAGTTCGATCATAATTTTCGCTGCTGCTGCTTGAAACGCCTTCCATTTATGAGATGTATCGCACATGTGGTGAACAATATTCTTTAAAGTGGGGGTCACACTAAAAGCTTTTGTCAGTTCAGCTCGCTCTGCGTTAAAGCGTGGGCAGTTGGAAAAGATATGCCGAGCGTCTTCAATTTCACCCAGACAGTTTGTGCAAAATGGGTCTTCTTCATGCTTAAATCGATGGAGGTACTGTTTTAAACATCCATGACCGCTAAGAAGTTGTGTCACATAGAAGTCCACGTCTGGGATAAGGGAAAGGTCCATCTTCCGTTTTGAGACTGCTCCCAGCGACGTTGCCAACACACATTGCTGCGCCGTCTTTCGTCACCCTTTGATGCATTTTCACCATTTTTGTAGCAGCGCTGGAGTTCACGTGCCAGTATATCGATCGGTGGCATTGCTGCTATTACACCAATAGCGTTATCTGAAACTGTGCGGAACGCACTAGCGACCCTCAATGCGCTGAGATGATAAGTCGCCCGAATACCAGATATGTAGGATGACCTTTGCGTAGCATCCACCCTACTGGTGCTGCATAAAGCATGATGGAGCATGATGATGCATGATGATGCAAATTTGGTTGTGAGGTTATAATATGCTCTCATTTTACGTGAGCTCAGAAGAACCGCCTCCGTTTTTTGCGCTGCAAGCTTGAGGTCAACACTTCGCAGCCACGTCGTAATTCTTGAAATCGCTTCACTGCATGATGCTTCTAACATATGAAGGTGCTTTGCTACTACAACCAGGGCGATATCATAAATGTAGCCTACCAATGAAGTATTCTCAGGGAGACAAATACGAAAAACATCATCATACATGACATTCCACAAGGTTGGTCCCAATACTGAGCCTTGTGGGACACCCCGGGACACTTTGTACCGCTTGACGCTATCGTCAGTGTCGTAAAGCAGCATTCTGTTGCAATTCCACCAACTAAATCAATCTTTGTTTCTCGCTTAGCTGCGGATACAATAGAGGTTGATATAAATTTTTTCATTAAATCAAAGTTGAATTGTTCCTTGCATCTTTCGGTTCATAAATTCAAATATTCAAATGTAAGATCGATTACTTCTTTTAGATTAACAGTTCTCGAAAATTTATTTAATTCTATAGTTGATGTAAACTTTTGGCCGTCAAACACAATTGTACGCGAATTTGAATTTAAAAGCAATCCAAGACCGGTAAATGTTGGACATTTGCCGCGTCCCCGGAATAGCCCTGAATCTCATCCAAAAAAAATTAATAAACCGCAAGCCTGAATTAGAGCTTGTGTATCAAAATGTCAGGGGTCTTAACTCCAAACTTTCCGATATTTTCATAAACAGTTTTGATTTTGAATATAACATTATAATTTTTACAGAGACTTGGCTTCGCTCTAATATCTTAAATTCTGAAATAATGTGCAATAAATATCAAATTTTTCGTAAAGATCGTCATGATAAGATCGGTGGTGGTGTTTTGATAGCTGTTCAAGACTCGCTTGTATCTGAAGAATTGACAATTCTTGACACCAGTGACATTGAGTTCATTTGTGTTGCAGTTAAATTAAATACTATTATTATTTATGTTACCTGCTCTTACATTCCTCCTAAATGTGACTTAACAATGTGTTTAAAATATTTACACGCCATCGAAAAAGTTCATAATTTGTTAAAAAATAAAGACGTTCTTATTGTGTTTATTTGGGTGATTTTAACCTAACTTTTGTGACTTGGAGATCGTCTGACAATTCTTCATTTCTTACTCCTGTGTTTAAATGTGTTTAAAACATTTACACGCCATCGAAAAAGTTCATAATTTGTTAAAAAATAAAGACGTTCTTATTGTGTTTATTTGGGTGATTTTAACCTAACTTTTGTGACTTGGAGATCGTCTGACAATTCTTCATTTCTTACTCCTGCTTCCATTAGTGATTGGATAAATGATTTCTTAGATAAGCTGTCTGATCTGTGTCTTCAACAAGTCAATGATATTTTAAATATAAACCACAGAACCCTAGACCTTATATTTGTAGATAGATGCACTACTGTTAATCTCCATTGTTTGAATCCCGTATCTCTTCCAAAAGATGTACATCATCCAACTTTTGAAATAACAGTTATACTCCCCCACTAAAAAAGAGATAAATTAACTGCTGATGCGCGAAATAAAAAAGTTTATAATTTTAAGAAAACGGACTATGTAAAACTTAATTCCTTACTTTTGCAGACTGATTGGTCTCCAATTTTAACTAGCGGAACATCATATTCATATTATGACGTCGAATCTTCTGTACAGTTTTTGAATGATACTCTGCAAAGGTGTTTCTTATTTTCCGTCCCAAAAAAAGGTGTTTCTCCAATCCTTTAAATCCACCCTGGCTAACAAACGATCTAAAGGCACTTAAAAATTTAAAAAATCGTTTATTTAAAAAATATAAATTATCTGGTACTAGTTTAGATTTGCTTCCTATTCTTCTTGTCGTTATAGATATCAACTATTAAATAAACAATGTTATTCTGCTTATATAATTAACATAAAATCACAATTTAAAGATGATCCAAAACTTTTCTATAGTTTTGTTAACTCAAAACGTAAAGCCTCTAGCTTTCCACTCCTTATGAAATTCAATCAGGAAGAATCATCTTGTGACAATGTGATTTCTAACATGTTTGCAAACTTCTTTAAATCAACTTACTCCGATATACCATTTAATACTAGCACGGTGTATCCTTTTCTCCCGCCAGTTAACTCTTTTGAAACTCCTGTAATAGACCCAAATATTGTTATGTGTTATCTTCGACAAGTTAAATTCTTTACGACTGGCCCTGATAAAATTCCAAGCTGTATTTTAAAGCAATGTGCTACAAACCTGTGTACTCCTCTAGCAAGCATATTTAATATTTCCTTGCATATCGGTTATTTTCCTATTATATTGAAGGATTCTTATATTATACCCCTTCATAAACCTGACTCCAAGATAGATGTTTCTAACTATCGAGGAATTGCAAACATAAGTGCAATCCCTAAGTTAATTGAGAAAATCATAACTGATCAATTAACCCACTCCGTGTCTTCCACCATTTCTGTCTTTCAACATGGTTTTCTGAAGGGTAAGTCCACTACAACAAACCTCTTAGAGTTTACTACGCGTGCTATAAATGGTTTTACTTTGGGACTGCAGACTGATGTTATTTATACGGACTTTAGCAAAGCTTTCGACAGTGTTAATCAAAATCTTCTTTTGAAAAAACTCCACCTCATTGGGTTTCCTGTCACATTATTAAATTGGATAAATTCGTATTTATCTAGACGTACTCAAAAGGTTTTATATGAGAATTCTCGTTCAAAAAGTATTTCGGTCACTTCTGGCGTTTTTCAGGGCAGTCATCTTGGACTGGTTTTGTTTTTACTATTCATTAATGATCTTCCTTCGGTAATAAAACACTGTAACGTCTTAATGTACGCTGACGACGTGAAACTTTTTCTTTGTTACAAATCACCCGAAGAACGACATCTTTTACAATCTGATCTAAATAGACTTGTGGACTGGTGTAGCTTAAATATATTAAATCTCAACTTAAAAAAATGTAAGCAAATGACATTCTCGCGAATATCTGCTAGTAACATAAATTACACTATAAATAACACTAACTTAGAAATAGTTTCCAGTTTTCTCGATCTTGGTGTTATTATGGATTCTAAAATGATTAAGGCAAGGATTTAATAAATCAAATAAGATTTTATATTTTTCTTTTCATACGTGACTTAACAGTTAAAATTTTGAAAATATCCTCTCCTCAGTTCTTCTGTTTTTCCCTTTTTTTATCATGTTGCCAAATTTCTCTCAAAATTTCCCTAACACATTTCAAATAATAATGACAGTAACACACGTAAAACAATAAAGCCAGTAACATACTTAAAATAATAAAAAGATGAACACACTACAATTTTAAAAACAATACTCTTAGAATAAATCATTATAAATTCGACCAATCTGACTCGACAATCGACCCCGATTGTCAATCACTCAAGTCAAATTCGTCTTCCAAAAATTCATAATCCTCACATTCATCTTCAGTGTTGCCTTCGAAGTTTTCTGAATTATCATCTCCATCAGTATTTTGTGCTAACCACTTTCTTAATCTACTTGAATCAATTATGCCACTATAAGCATTTGAGTTATTTGACAGTTTTCTACATCAGTTACTACATAACGATCATGACCCAATTGCTTTCGCACAACGTAAGGACCTCGATATTTTTGTATAAATTTTTTATTTGTTGCCGCAGTTTTATCTACATTTTTTATTACAACTAAATCTCCTACCGCAAATAAATTAGCTGGCCTGTGATGTTTATTAAAATATTGCTGATTATATGTCTGCGATTTCTGAATGGCCTCGGAAGCATCAGTTCTTATTTCAGTCAGATTGGTATTGACACTTGAATATGCACTCTGCAAATACTCGGTAAAGTCATCAATATTAGCACCCCGCTGCTCTACCCCAAATAACATTTTGCTTGGAGTTTGTTTAATGGAACTATGCACAGTATTATTGGTAGCAAACTCGACTTCAGACAATTTCTTTACCCAGTCGGCATGACCAATAGGTTCTGTTAATTTTGCCAACATAGCCTTTAAATCCCCATTTGACTGAGGAGACGCTACAGATACCTTAACATGCTCACTATTATTTTCTTGTACAAAATTGACAAATTCATTCGACGTGAAACATGTGCCCCGATCACTTATAATTCTTCGTGGACGGCTGTAAGCCTCGAAGTATTTCTTAAGTGCACAGCATGCCTCTTTTGTCCCTGGAGTGTTTACTGCATACAATTTTAAAAATTTTGTAAATGCACCTACTACAACTAAAATATGTTTACGCTTTGAAATAATTAACGGAAGTGGACTAAAGTGATCGACATGAATTGTGTCAAAAGGTTCGGATTTCTTTACAATATTATACAAATTCCTTTCATGTTTCCTATAAGTTGGGGCATAGTAAATGCACTTCAGACAATTTCTTATAAACCTATTCAATTTCTCCCGCATCTTCGGAAACCAATAATGTTTTTGTATTTAGTTTACACACTTCTCTATACCTACATGCCCATACTTTTCGTGTATTAGTCTCATCACATTTTCCTCCAACTCTCGAGGTACATACAACTACATCTGATTCCTTACACCAAGTCTGAACACCAACCCATTTTCTAACACATAATCATGCAACTCTTCGTTTTCTAATTTTCTTAGTATTAACTGAACGTTTTCATCACGCGACTGAGCAATTTGAATATTAATATCAACATCACCTCCATCAATGACAGCTACCAAAGGTGCTCGACTAAGTGCATCGACATGAGCCATCATTACTCCCTTACGATGCCTTATTTTATAGTCATAATTTTCTAGTTCAAGTGCCCATCTGGCGATACATAAATTAATTTGTTTTTTATTTAAAGTCAATGTTAAAGAATTACAGTCAGTGACTATTGTAAAACAAATTCCTTCTAAAAACATTCTAGACCTTTCCAAAGCGTATATTATAGCAAGCGTCTCAAGCTCAAAACTATGGTATCTGGATACAGCAGGCGTTGTAGTCCTTGAAAAATATGATACAGGATGAAATTTGCCATCAGATTTTTTTTGTAGATTTAACCCTGGTGGATTAGTTAAAAATGCTTCAGTGCACTCTTTAGACCACTTAAAAACTGCATTTTTCTTGGTTAAATCTGTGAGTGGTTTCGCTTTTGTTGAAAAGTTCTCAACAAAATGTCTGAAATAAGAAAACAACCCCAAACATCTCATCAGCTCCTTAGTATCTGATGGCTTAGCATAATTTTTAATAGCATATATGTGACTATCATTCGGACGAACTCCCTTTTCATTCACTGAGTATCCCAAATATTCAACTTCTTCATACCCAAACTTACATTTCTTTAAGTTAAGCGTCAACCCATACACCTTCACCAATCTCAAAACTTCCTCTAAAATTTCAATGTGTTCTTTAAAAGTCTCAGTAGCAATATTAATATCATCAAGATATATGACAATTTTCCCAGCATCAATCAAACTTCTAAAAATTGTATTAATAAATCTTTGGAAAACGGCAGGAGAATTTTTTAGGCCAAAAGGCATGTTGCAATATACAAACTGTCCCAAAGGTGTAACAAAAGATGTCAGAGGTATAGAGTCTTCATGCATTTTCACATGATGAAAACCATTTTCCAGATCTAACGTTGTAAAATATTTCTTTCCGCCCAAATATGTCAAACAATCTTCGATTACAGGCAAAGGATAGTTATCCCTAAGTGTTATTTTGTTTAAGGCGCGATAATCAACACACATGCGTAAATCACCATTTCTTTTTTTCACTAGTACAATTGGAGAAGCATAAGGGGATTCACTAGGCCTTATTATACCTTTACTTAACAAATCATCTAATGTCTTTTGAACGTTAACCTTTTCACGATTGTCATGCTTCCTGACCGTATTTGCGGTCGATGCGCCATGCGGCAAGGTAGCCCTTATTACGCACCCCTGTCGTCCCTCTGGCAGCACTGGTACGCTGGCGTATTGCGCGGCTAAGGGTCGCCGGATGGGGTGGTGTTCTTGCCAGCCTGGTCCGACAGACGGAAACTGCACACGAATGAAAATCGTACCAGCTGAAATTTAACTAAACATACCGCCTG
Source organism: Dichetophora obliterata (assembly GCA_963920525.1). Lineage (NCBI taxonomy): Eukaryota > Metazoa > Arthropoda > Insecta > Diptera > Sciomyzidae > Dichetophora > Dichetophora obliterata. The sequence goes on from OY986437.1 coordinate 137,384,454, forward strand.
GTAAAAAACCCGAAAAAACCATAAACAAATAAAAATCTCAATCGAAGATTAAAAAAAACCCGATTATTTTACGCGAAAGTGCTGAAAATCTGGAAGGAATCTGATGTGGTTGCTCGCTGTTGCCACGTTGGTACGTCTCGTGGGTCGATCTCAGATGTTATCTGATCGCCCTTGGCTCACCCGCCCCTTCTGGCCTCAACACAAAGACCAGCCATGGTGACCCTGCGCCTGGGTCTAGGTCACCCCAAAAACTTACATACTTACGCACACCCTGTCTCATCTACGCCACCTGTTCCTTTAAACAACTAATAACTCATATTGTTTTTTTTTAACAAACCCTAGGAAGCACATTTATTACTGCCGTTTTCAAATATACTAGAAAATATAATTTTTTTTTTTTTGATGATTTAAAACTATTTTAGTACATATTTGATCGCGTATTTCAATTCAGAAAGTTTTTTATCTTGAGTTCGAATTGTATTTTATTTTGTTTAGAATTAGATTTTGTTTCGTAATTAGAATTAGGTTAAGAATTAGAGATTAGTTCGTATTTCGAATTAGATTAATTTTTTAGATCGAAATAAGTTTTACTTCGTATGTAGAATTAGGTTAATTCTAAGTTCGAAACAATTTCTAATTTTAATTCGTATTCGGAATTAGGTTTTTTTTACCTTCGAAGTAAATCTTATTTTGCATTCAGAATTAATTTTATTTTAATTTCCGAATTAAATTTTATTTTATATTAGTAAATTCGCTTTAATTTACTTCCGTTTTGTTTTGTTTTTCGTTATATTAGTTTTACTTTAGTTTAATTTTATTTTATGTTAACCGCATATTAGTTTTATTTTATAGTTTACTTTATAGTTTATTTTAGTTTTATTTTATATTAGTTTAATTTATTTCATTATATTCGTATATTAACTTTATCTTATTTTTCTTTGAATTTATTTTATTATATTCTTAGGTTAAATTTATCTTATTTTTCGCTGAATTTATTTTATTATATTCTTAGGTTAAATTTATCTTATTTTTCGCTTATTTATTTTATTATATTCTTAGGTTAAATTTATCTTATTTTTCGCTGAATTTATTTTATTATATTCTTAGGTTAATTTTATCTTATTTTTCGCTGAATTTATTTTATTATATTCTTAGGTTAAATTTATCTTATTTTTCATTGAATTTATTTTATTACATTCTTATGTTAAATTTATCTTATTTTTAGCTAAACAAAATCTGTTTGTATGCAAAACATAATTATTACTAGTATTATTCTTTGTCTTTTTCTTTTTGATCTATGTTGCATAATTCTAGGGAGTAAGGGTATGTATGTTTAAAAAAAAACAATCATCAATATCAATTAATTAATTAATTTAAATGTGTACTACCATAAAATGGCTTAAAAACATAACGCAATGTATTAATAGTAATTATAAGAATATGTTAAGTTTAATCAGCAATTAAGGCAACTATATATATATATTTTTTTTTTTAATTTTATGTGTTTTGCTTCTGTATATGTATATACTTGCCTTTGTCTACATATATTTATATCTACACAATATGTACATATAAGCATACAAAAAAAAATCTTAATAATAAGCTATTTAAAAATGTTAAACCAGTTTAAACATCAACAAATATTGGTTTTTTTTGCGGAATAATGCAGCATTGATTTTCGTTTTTTTTTAATTTGAATTTCAACACCTTTTCAAACACATTGCTGACAAATTAAGCCAAAATACGCACTGCATGTTTTGCAAAAACCTTGCATCAACAAATCCAACACACCCACACACAGAAAACATTTGTGGCGTGCATAGTATGGAGAAAAGGAAAAAAATTAATTGCAACCCGTTTAGCCAATAAGGTTTAAATTAAATTAAAATCACTTCTTGTTAACCAAATGGAGGTACTAAAATCTAAAGGAACTAAGAAAAAATGTTGATGCGCGCCATAAGAAAAAATCAAAAGCTCAACTACCAAGCTTAACGAAAATTGCACCAAAACTAAAATGCAAAACTGGATTAAATCCTTTGCCGCGTATATCTTATGGCAAGAAATTAACGCACATCATCAACCGTAACGTGTTGCGTATTTGTTCGTCTTTGTTTTAAGTTTTGTTAAACTTTGCAAAGTGCCAAAAAGCAAGCTGTTTTTGTTTGACAGCTATCGCGTATTTAGGGCTTAAGGTAGCAAGTAAAAGTTTGAAAATATTTCTCTTATTATTGGGGGTTGGAATTAATTTTAAAGGTTTTTTTTCGGTTTTTGAGCATTTATTTAGAAACAACGGTACAATGTATATTATTCAAAGTATTGTACATCGTTAGCTACAACATTTTCCCATCTTTCTGGCAGCATATGGATTCCGCGCCGGAAGAACGATTCGTCTTTTGAGGCAATCCACGAATCGACCCATTTTTTGGTATCCTCGTAAGAAGTGAAGCGCTGCTCAGCCAAGCCATGCGTCATCGATCTGAATAGGTGGTAGTCGGAAGGGGCTATGTCTGGGCTATAAGGCGGGTGGGGTAGCACATCCCAATTCAGCACCTCCAACGGTTTCCTTGACGGTTCTTGCAACATGTGGCCGTGCGTTGTCATGTTGAAAAACCACTTTGTCGTGTCTTTTGGCATATTCCGGCCGTTTAACCTTTAATGCTCTGCTCAATTTCATCAATTGTTGTTGGTAGCGTTCCCCAGTGATGGTTTCGTTAGGTTTTAGCAGCTCATAGTACACGACACCCTTCTGATCCCACCAAATACACAGCATAAGCTTGGCGCCATGAATATTCAGCTTTTCCCTCGATGTTGATGCATGGCCGGGTGGTCCCCACGATTTTTTTCGCTTAGGATTATCGTAATGGATCCACTTTTTATCGCCAGTGACAATACGATGCAAAAAACTCTTCCTTTTATGCCGTTGAAGCAGTTGTTCGCACATGCAAAATCGCAGTTCAACGTCTCTCGGCTTCAACTGGTACGGCACCAAATTTCCTTGCTTTTGAATTATTCCCATGGCCTTCAAGCGTTTGCCGACCGTTGATAAGTCGACTCCCAATGATTCTGACAATTCTTGAAGGGTTTGACACGGGTCTTCATCGAGCAAAGCCTCCAATTCTTCATCTTCAAACTTTTTCGGCTGGCCCGGACGCTCTTTGTCTTCCGTATCAAAATCACCACTTTTAAACCGACGGAACCAGTACTCACAAGTAGAAATCGATGGAGCATAGTCCCCGTAAGCCTCAGTAAGCGTGCGTTGTGCTTCAACCGCTTTTTTCTTCAAATGGAAGCACAAAAGTAAACCTTCCCGCAAATTGCGTTTTGTTGGAACGAAAGTCGACATGTTCACAGAGAAAAAAATATATGTTGTTTACACTTCAATGGAATGACACATACTGAAAAATGAAGCTTAGACAATGTGCTTTGAAATGAATATAGTCACAGGTGTGCCCGATGCGATCTATTGATAGTTACGCCATCTCTTAGAAAACCTTTAAAACTAATTCCAACCCCCAATACAAATTAGAATAATTAATAGGCACAGGGTAGTAATTATTTTTCTACTTAATTAATATGTTGTTGTTGAAGTTCAGCAGCGTCTTCTGCTATATAGCAACTGCTATTTGTTGTGGATCTCACTGCTACAAGAATCAGACTAACTACTTTTAGCCGCTGGTACGACTTAGTACTAATTGGCTATTGGCTTAACAAATTCTTATTCTTCTTAAAAAAACCCGTATCGTAAAAATATGTGTTTAGTTCGTCCAAAAAGAAGAAAATGATATAAACAAAATCTGTGACACGCTTACCAAGCCCGGGTAAACCTGTCTCAAACCTGGCGGGATTGTAGGGTCCGCTGCTGAAGCCGCCGTTGTTGAAGCCGTGGTAGCTGGTTATTGTGGTTAGAGATGGTGGAGCTGCTGATGTGATGGTGACGTTGCTGGTGGTGATGATAATGCTGACGTAGTGAGTGATGATTGTAATGGTGATGTCGTAGATGATTGTTTGTTGCTGTTTTTATCGTGCATTTTTTTATTACATTTTTTCCTTAGTGTATCTTGTTTTCTTGTTTTCAGTCTTCACCGTTTTCTTTCATCAGTGTCGTTTTCTTTTCTTTTGAATTTGAATTTGAATTTATTGAGTATACATTAGTACAATAAGAACTATGTTCTTTTACAGTACAACAGATAGATATCAAACAATTTTGGTTGGATATAACAACAAATTAATAGTTCTTAAAAAATATATTTAATTAAAACATTTAGAAAATAAATCAAGAGTGTAATGACAAAAAGTGAATAATAATAAATTAAAATCTTAATAACTAACAATGTTTCAAATAGTAAAAAGAAAAAAACAGAAAAAAAGGAAAAAAAATTAAGAAAATAGTGATAGAAGAAATTAATGAGAAGAAAAGTGAGTAAATACAGATTGCCTAAAGATTACCCTCCCTGTTATTTTTCTCAAAGAAATAGGTAACGCATTCCACAATCTTACGGCATTAATGAAAAAAAGATTGGAAGTGGTTAAAGAACAATGTCTAGGAACTATTAGAACACAACTTCTTCTGGATATGCTGAACTGTAGTTTTTCATAAAGATAGTGTGGCGTTCTTTCATGTATTATTTTATGTAGGTAAATACAGTTTCTAGCATTAAGGTAATTTGCCAAATCGCAACCAAGTATAGCAGTTCTGAAGCTTGAAAGGTGGTCAAATTTTCTTAATCCATACACAAAACGCGTGGCATAGTTATATGCAACATTTAGTTTTAGCAGAGAGGAAGAATCTAGTTTACTGTACACTATATCTGAGTATGTAATTACTGGTAAGACAAGTTGCTTTACCAGCATACGCCTTAGGTCAAGAGGACAAACACTAGCAGACATTCTTAAATTACGTAGGATATAATAAACTTTCTGGACAACACTATTTACGTGATCAACACAGGAAAGGGAAGAATTTATACAGTAACCAAGATTCACAATTTTTGATACTACACTCAACTTTCTTGTTCCAATATATAGGTTAGGAAGTACATTAAGGTGAGTTTTATTCTTACAAATAGGAAGTACATATGACTTGGCAGCATTAAGTTGCAGTCCATTGCTGCTAGCCCACTGGTCAATACTGCTGAGATCCTCATTCAGCCTGCAGCACAGATCATCAAATAAACCAGTCCTTCTCGAAAGATAGAGTTGTATATCATCAGCATACGCATGTACAGAAGCATGTTTGCATACAGCAAATATGTCATTAATAAATATAGAGAAGAGAAGTGGACCGAGTATTGAACCCTGTGGAACTCCATTTAGTACCGGTCTATTTTGGGAAAATGATTGAGCAACTTTAACTCTTTGCAGTCTATTCGACAAATAACTAGATATTACGCTGACCGCACTATTACTAAATCCAAACAGATACTTTAGTTTCAGTCATAAATATTTATGGTTCACTTTGTCAAAAGCCTTAGAGAAGTCAAGCAAACAGAGCAAGGTCATTGAGGCAGCGTCATATTCGGGACGAATATCATCTAAAACTTTGACGACAGCCGAAGCACATAAATGGCCTGCCCGAAAACCAGACTGATAAGGCGACAGAAGCGCAGATTCATTTAAGTACTTATTTATTTGCTGACTCATTAATTTCTCACATACTTTAGATAATGGGGACAATATGCTTATTGGCCTAAAATCATTTAACCCACAAGGATTAGACTTTTTAGCTACCGGCAACACAATTGCAATTTTCCACATATCAGGGAATGATGAAGATATAAAACAATGATTAATAACATGTGTTAATGCACTGATTATGTGTGGTAGAATTAGTTTAATGAACTTGATTGGGATTCCATCTTCGAAAATTGCGTTAGAACTTATCTGCATTACACATTTTCCAACATCAAGTTCGCATACAGGTGAAAATTCAAATAAATTACTTGTAGACAAGCTTGATAGAAAAGATAAATTATTATTATTATTATTACTAAAAGTAGGATCAGCACAATCCAGAAAAAAATTATTTAGTGTATCAGGATCAACTTGACATTCAGAGGAAATCTTATTGCTAACCCTAAGATTATTTATATTTTTCCATAATGTTTTGGTAGGAAAGGAAAGATTTAGCTTCGAAGCGAAATAGCGAGACTTAGACTGTCTGGTTAAAAGAATAGCATCATTTCTTGCTGACCTATAAATTTCCCAGTTGGCAGATGTAGGGTTTCTTTTCCATTTTTTATGCCATTTGTTTCTCTTCTTTATTCCATTTAGTACATTATGGGTGAACCAAGGACAAGATGTATTTTTTACTCTGATTGTTTTTATTGGAACATGTTTTTCAAACAGATATTTGACAGGGTTTAAGAGACAGCCAAGCTTATCATTTACAGTGGAAAGACGCCAACAGTCATTAAAAGAAAACAAAGACAAGTCATGATACAGTGATGGAAAATTTATGTTTTTAAAATCGTGATATGAATAAGTAGTTGGAGTCCCATTACGACATAAATTTACATTTAGCGAACAAAAAATCAAGTCATGATCAGATATGAAATATATTTGATCAAATATAGATACTAAGGAGAGATCAGAAACAATGAAATAGTCCAGAAGGCTGGGAGTAGTGTTATTAGAAAACCGAGTGGGCTCAGTATCATTTACAACAGAAAGACCCAAAGAGGATATCTTGTCATACATACACTGTTGAGCAGAGTCGCTTGTCAAAAGATTGATGTTAAAATCGCCACATAAGAATATGATGTCATGATTAAGGATATAGTTTGACAAAACAGTAAACAAAGGGTCGACCGGATGACATGTATGTGGATGATACACACAAGACAAACAAATCTTATTGCTATTATCAGATATACATACATTAATATACTCAATTCCCGGTCCACACGATTTACTAAGAACTTTGGCATTGAGGTTATTTTTACAGTAATCGGCAACTCCTCCACCCTTTTTATTAAATCTATCATTCCTAAATAAATTATAACCATTTATATCACAGATTTAATCACTTATGTTCGAAGACAACCACGTTTCAGTTACACAAATAATATCAACTAAAGACTCCCCAAAGATATACTTAGTATAATCCAATTTACCAATATTCAGACTTCGGGCATTAAAGTGTACTATATTAAGTCCACCATGTTGTTTACACAATACCTGATTTAAGGTTTTCTGATTTTCATTAGTGCTAGTGGAAAATATGCTAGAGCCTTACATAAGAATATTTCAATCGAGGGAGATTTTTAGGCAATGAAGAAGTAAAGAAAAGGAAAATAGCGAGATATATAAACCGAGAAATTAGGCCTGAGTGATAAAATAAAGTAAATATATTCATAATTCTAAACATACACAATAGAGAAAAAAGATAAATAGAAAGAGAAAAACAGAGAGAAATTAAAACTGCAAGATCAAATAAAATAGATAAACTTTTAAAAATAAACATAAGCAGAAACAGATTAACTGGCAGGTGATTCAACTTGCAGGTTGTTGCTATGGATTGCACTGTGAAGTTCATCCATACTACATATATGTATTCCAGCAGCATTCTTTTCCATTCTAATGAACACTGAGCCCCGAAACGTAAACGCATTATAAATGCGCTTCTGTCGCTTACAAGCAATGGCAGCTTGTAAAATTTTACGACATTCAGCGTCCAAACTTTCGTGTATAAACACATTATTGTCCGAGTCAAATCCTGCAGCTCTCAGATTAACCGCAGATTTGGCACGTCTCCGATAAGCACTAAAGGCTTTCAGAACACGATTGCGATCGTAAGGAGAGAAATATTTTATGATGATAAGAGAATTTGGATACCGAATGTTTGGCTTGACACGAAATATGTCTTTAATTTGGGGTGGCTGAAACTCTATAAAGAGGCAGATTTTGTTGAAAATACTTTTCAAATTTTCATCAGTCGAACACGGTACTCCAAACAAAACAGCATCCGATGAAGCATCTGAGACAGTGTTTTTGCTGTTATTTAGCTGATCTATTCTAATTTTCTCCAGCTCGTCACAGTGGTAGGTAAGAGCACCAAGTTGTGTATTAATAGCGTTGATTTTAACATCAAATGCATTTATATCAGTTTTTAATGCACTGACTTCCATCTCAATTTTAGAGGTGAGTTTGTTTTCAATACTCCCAATATCTGCAGCGAGTTGATTGAACGATCTATCAAAGTGTTCTTGCAGACGATCCTCTAGTTGACGAAATTCAGTTTTCATATTATTAAATAATCGCTCTTATATTTCCTGAAACTGAACACGAAGAGATCGAGATAATGCATCAATCTCCTGCTTAGGCGTTCCATCACTTTTGTTGTTAGTGCGATTTGAGTGCAGCAGAAATTGTTGACGAGTCAGCCTGGTGGGTGTCATTATTTAGCGGGGGTCACCGGGCGAAAGCACAGGAGTTACAAAGAAATGAGAACAGCTAAAAATCGGCGTGCGATAGAGAAGAATCAAGCAAAACAACAGCAGAGCAGATGAAATGAGAATCAGCATACAGCAGAAATCAATCAGTCTGCAGTGTATCAGCTGAAATAAGCCGAAATATGTTGAGTGACAAGCTTGCTTGTTGTTTTTAGCTTCGGGTTGTTATTAATCTTTATTTTGTTTTCTAGCGGTTAAAATGTTTTTTCTTGAGCGAATTTGTTTTTATTTTATTAAAAAGCAATTCGTTTATTGAGTGAACACAAGTTCAGTTCAATACAAAGAATTATTAAATTAAACAATTATTACTGCACAATGTTCACCACGTTTTACTTAAAGAGTTTCTTTACAGACATAAATAAAACATTAAAATGTTTCTGTTTACTTTTTTATTGTGTCGGTATGTTTTTCTTTTAACATGAAAGCATAATTAAACACGAGTTTACAAATAATTTCAGGAGCGCACGATAAAACGTCCGAACTCGACGACGATTGAAATGTTTTTGTTTCTATTCTTCGTTCTTATTGTTTATATATTTTTATTTTTAGGTTTCATTTTTTTTGCGGTTTCTTTTGTTACGTTTTCGATTTCTTTCGTTTATTTAGATTCATATTTTATTTTCTTCCATGCATTTTTCTTTCAATTGTGTGGTGATAAGCAATTTTTATTAATTTTTAAATTGATTAGGGTCCTGCCTAATAATGTTATGCCGGCGTATATTCGCCACTGGCTCTAAATTTGTTTATATTTTTATTTTTTTTTTAGCCGTTCACTATAAAGTACAGAGGCTTTATAGATTTTAAAGTTGGCAGCTTATAAAAAGCTCAAAGACTTAAAAAGAAATTGGAACTAGTTGGCAGCTTTGGAGCTCAAAAACTAATTGATTTATTTTCAAATATGTTCATCCTTTTATAATAAGCATAACGGTATTTTGTCTTAAAACTAGTTAACAATTGTTTGTGTAGTTTAGAATGTAAATAGAATCATATGTTCTTTAATTAGTGTAAAAGTAATAGTAGAATATTGTAATGCATATTTGTAATTTAGTATTAATAGTTTAATATGTGTGAGTGAGTAGAAAACGTAAACATAATCATATGTTAACATATTTGTGTAGGAGTAAAAAGTATAATATAACATCATATGTTTTGTATTCAGCCAAATGGGTACATGTGTGCGAATGAGATAGATAGTAGTGTTTAGAATGAACATATGTTCTTATTGTTTGAATATTATTGTGCATGTTCTCGACAATTCTTACAGTAGAGGTTTTTATATTATTACTTATTTTAAGAAAAGTATTTATAGCTTGTTTTATAATGAAATACATTGATGTAATTTAAATAATATGTATAGGTATACTACACCCTTACCCTTAAGAAAAAAATTTTTATTTTGAAATTTATGAAAAATTAAAATTTTTTGTGTTTTAACTTATACAATATTTTAATATAATTCATATATTTACAAGATTTAAATTTTTAAATAAAAAGATATAATTTTTACAACTATTTCTTAAACATATTGTTATGATATTCTTTAAGTGTTCCATTTAAATTTACTATTGAATTTACTCCTTTTTTATTTACAATTATGTATGGACCAATATAAGGAGATTGATTTTTTCTTCTATTCATCCTTTTTATTAAAACTTTATCTCCAATATTTACATTTAACGGATTTATATATTTATCTTTTTTTATTCTATTCATTTTTGCAATATTTATTAATTCATTTGCTTTTTGTAAAGAATAATTTAATCTATGTTTCAGTTCTTGTGCGTAATTGTCTGTATTATATACTATTGATTCGAAACGATTATCATTTGGAAGATTTGCAAGTTTTCCAAAAATTAGCTCAAACGGTGTATAATTTGTATCAACATGAGGTGTTGTGTTATATGAAAAAGTGAAGTATGGGATCCATTGGTCTGATGGTTTCTTTCAATCGAGCCTAGAGTCTCATGGAGTGCTAAAAATTTGTTTAATATCTAATAAATTGCATATTTCTGACATTAATTCATTGAGGAATTCTGTACCTCTATCCGATTTTAAAATTTTAAAGTGACCGTATATTAAAATTACGTTTTCAACAAGTGTTTTAGCAACAGTTTTCGCGTCTTTTGTCTCCTTTGGACTTGCTATTACATTCTTTGTATCGTTAGTATGTATCTGTAATTGTTGGACAAGCGTAGGGGACCTACTGTGTCGATAGAAACTACTTCAAAGCTGGTACTTGGTGTGTCTGTCATTGTTAAATTTTATTATTTCATAATTTATTTCATAAAATATTTCATCATTTCTCTTTAGCGCTAATTCTTCTATTCCTACATTATACATTTTTGATGAAAGCTTCTCCAAAGTCAGCGGTGTGAACAGTGGATTATCACTATATCGTATAATTGCTTCCTCATCATGTATTTCAATTTTGGTATCCTTAAACTTTCTTTCTGTAATGAGCCTTAATTTTTTTATTTTTTTTATATCTGTTATGGATGTACAATCCCAAACAAAAAGTTTTGCGGGCTTTTCGCTGGCAGGACATTCTCTTTTGTTTAAATCAGTGTTTTTTGTTTGTTTATCTGTGTTCATACTTCTTGTAATTGCAAGAATATTTTGTTTGCTATCTTCCATTCCGGTTGGAATCATAGCTTTTAGGGAATCACTATTTAAAATTATTCTTGACAATGCGTCTGCATTGGTATTAATTTTACCCTTTTTATAAATAATATTGAAATCATAATCGCTAAGATCTAATCTTATGCGTGTCATTTTAGAAGAAGGATTTTTATGAGAGAAAAGAGACACTAGCGGGCGGTGGTCTGTTAGAACCGAAAATTTTCTACCGTAGAGGTAGGGTCTGAAAAAATTGATTGCCCAATGTATAGCTAAGAGCTCTTTCTCAATAATTGGCTTGTTTAGGTCATGTTTTGCAAGAGATTTGCTTGCGTACGAAATTGGTAAGTCTGAGCCTACTTCGCCTTGCGATAGGACTGCACCAATAGCGTAATTTGAAGCATCTGTGGTGAGTATAAAGGGTTTATTGAAATCGGGATATTGCAGTATCGGTGGGTTTAAAAGTTTTGTTTTTAGCTCTTCAAAAGAGTTCTGGCAATTTTCATTCCAGTCAAATTTTGTGTTCTCTTTAACAATGAGTTTAAATTTTTAGCAATATCTGCAAATCTTGGAATAAATCGACGGTAGTAGTTGCAGAAAGCAACAAATCTTCGTACTTCGTCCGCGTTTTTTGGTATTGGATATTCTTTTATAATTTTATTTTTAGACGGGTCAGTTTTTATACCATTGGCCGTTATAAGATGCCCAAGGTAAATAACTTCTGGCTTTAAAAAACAACATTTATGTGAATTTAATTTTATATTATATTTTCTTAATCTGTCAAAAACTTTGATTAAATTGTCGTTATGATGTCCTAAACTACAACCGAAAACAATTATATCGTCTACATAAATAAAAGCTTCTGTATCTAAGCCACTTAATGCGATAGTCAGCATTCTTTGGAAGCTGTTGGATGATATCTTCAATCCAAATGGTAAACGTTTAAATTGGAAATGTCCATTTCCAGTTGAAAAAGAAGTTAACGGTCTTGAGTCTTTGTCTAAGTTAATTTGGTGGAAAGAGCTGGTCATGTCCAAGGTCGAAAAGTATTTAGCTCTTCCCAGTCGGTCGAGAACGTCTTCTATTTTTGTAAGTGGGAATTTATCGTTTACAGTTTTTTCATTTAATTTGCGAAAGTCTACTACAAGTCGCCATTTTTTGCAGTCATCTGTTGACTTTTTGGGAACTACTAGTAATGGTGAGTTGTAGGGGCTTACTGAATGTTCGATTATGTTGTCTGATAAAAGTTGGTCAACCTGTTCATTTATCTCTGTTAACTGTGTTTGTGGAAGTCTGTAATTTTTTATGTATACCGGGGTCGAATCTGTTGTTTGTATTGTCTGCGTGTAAAAATTATTTGTACTTAAATGTTCTCCAGGGAGATGAAAAATGTCACTGTATTTTTGTATAATGTTTATTATTGATGTCTTGGCATCTGGGTCGTTACAATCAATGTCTAAAGTTTTTAGTAACGTATCTAGTCTATTTTTGTCAGTCTTATTATTGATTTTACAGGCAAATATATTATAGTTTTTTAGTGGTTGAGTTTCAAGATCAATATTTTTTAATACAACATTGTTACTATTCGTATTAAGAATTTTAACGTGAGCATTGCCATTTGCTGGTATCAAGCTATTACCTAAAAATACTCCGTTTTCTATCTCTTTATTTAAAATAATACTATCTTCATTGACTTTAATATTTATTGGAACTATAGATTCTGAACGAGCAGGAATCACAATATTTGTTTTACTATAACTATTTAAAATTATTGGTAAAATTATTTCTTTATCATTTATGATTAATGTTAAAGTATATGTTTCAAAGTCAATTTTTGCCAATTACTTCTCTAAAAAATCGCGTTCTATAATGCCATCCGTGGCAATTGGAAAATTGTTTTCTACGATATAAAATTTATGTTGGATATCTTCATCGTCCACTATTAAATTTAAATTTTTTGTACCAATGCATTCAATTTCTTCATTTGTAATACCCGTTATTGTCGAAATATTCTGTGTGTTTATGTGATCTATATTTATAATTTTACATATGGAGATATCCGCTCCAGTGTCAATGAGAAATTTCAAATCGTCGTTTGTATTTTCACATTCTAATGTGATGTAAAATGAAAGATTTTTATTAAGTTTGCAAATTAATTTTGGCCCCTGTGGGTAACAATCTCTGCTACCCGGCCATAGCGGTTTCCCTGCGAGTTGTTGCTTCTGAAATTGTTATTATTAAAAGTTCTATTGATACTATTGGAATTTCTATTAACATTTCTGTTAGAATTATTATGATTATTTACGAAGTTATGGTTTCCATTAATATTTCTATTGTTATTATTATTATTGTTTGCAAAATCTTTGTTTCTGTTAAAGTTTCTATTTGTATTATTTGTATAGTTTGTATTGTATCTTGTATTCATAAAATTGTTATTATTTCTACTATTGTTTTGTGGAATGTAGCTATTTCTAACGTTGTTGAATCTATTGTAATTTTCTCTGTAAGTATTTCTGTTTCTAATTTGGAAAATATTTGATTTATTTGTCTTTAAACTTTGTTCTGCAGTGATGCATCGTTCTACCGCTTCATTGTATGTTTTAGGTGCATTTGCTAACAAAATAGTTTGGTATTCCAAATTAACACCTTTTATGAAAACATTCAATGCCATGCTTTCGTTAACCTTGTAAATTGCATCTTTTGCGTCTTGCGTGGGATTAGTTAAAGATTTAATTTCGAAGGTTATTAACTGTTCAGAAAGTTCTGAAATTTTTTCTCTGAATTCAGAAATACTTTTATTGTTTTGTTTAATTGTACCGATTTCACTTAAAACTTGTTGTAACGTTTTCGGATTGGGGTAAGCATTTTCCAATGAATTTTTTAAATCAGTAAATGTCGAAGGTCTATTAGTTCTACCTATTATACTACGCACTTTAGCAGTAAGTTTGAAATTATATACGTATTTAATGAAAAGAGCTTTATCTACATCTTTTAAAATATCGTGAAGCAATTCTGCTTGCGATATAAAATCTTCCAAATTGATAAACTGTCCTTTGAAAATTTGTAGGTTTTTCCCACAACATTGATATCAAAACTAGCCATATTGTTTTCTTCTTTTATTTCTGGTTTTTGTTTAATTGGTAAATTTTTCAAAATTGTATTTAAATCTTGATAGAGGTTATTAAATGTTTCTTTTAAAATCTCATGATTTTCATCTATCGACTGTTCAATATTTACTTTGTTTTTTAGACAGTCTAAAGTTTTTAATTTTGCTTCAATATACTGTTCAGTATATTCTCTATTTTTACTTTTGTTTATATTTAGTTTTAATTTTTCTAAAAATTTTATGTTTTCTTGGAGATTTTCCATTTAATCTTGAATACCCGTATTGTTTAGTACTTTATACCTCAAATTTTTAATATCTCTGAACACCCTGTGCTACATTCAGCTTTTCGTTACAAGTTGAACGTGCAGGTGGCGCAACAAGTGTTCGTCAAGTTTTAACGAAAGAAGAAATGTCAAAAAAAGAAAACAATATACATAGCTAAAGTAAAATGTCGGTCGGTTGTTTGCGTTCGGTTTCTAAGTGGTTTGTGAAAAAAAAAAAATTGATAATTGTGTTAAATTAAATTATGGCCATATTTTAAATAATAAGTAATGAGTATTTTATATAATAAAAGCTACGTTCCGTATCGAGGTTATTGTAGTTTTTTTTTTTTTTGCGAAAAGTTTTTGTTTTGATTAAGTATTACTTGTATAAGTGTATGTGTGTAAGAAATGTAAATACCAAAGTGTTGCTCAAATAACGTAATAGTAGAGAAAAAATTAATAATTATATTCATATTTGCAAAGCAACAACCTATCTAATTATTAGAATATTGAAAATTTTTAATGTATTGCGTGCGATTGCAATAAAAGAATGTATTTAAAAAAAGTTTCATTTTGGAATTATATGAAAAAGTGTAATAGAATAAATTCATGTAAAATATTCAAAAAGTGGAATAATAAAATTGTGCGCGAGTGAGCGAAACCGGTATTTATGCCGAAAGGAAAAAAAAAGGATGCATAGAAGGCAGAAGAAAAGTCAAGTCTTATGAATTTTATAAAATGGTTAAATAAAAGAAATATAGTGTAGTTAAATGTTTTCAATTTTTCTTAAAATTTTTTGTAAAAGTTCATTATGTATAATAAAATGTAGTTAAAAAAATTCATAAATTCGGTAAAAACGAAAAAGTGAGAAAAAGAAATATTATTCGTTGCATTTATTGTTTCTGTTGCTGCGGCCTTGCATTTGTCGTTCTATCTCTTCTATCTGTAGCCAGATTTCGGTGGCTACTTTCCAATGCGGTGGAGGGTCGCTGTTGACCATCCGCTTAAGGCTTGCCAGTCGTCGCCTGGTTTGGACAAGTTGTCCTCCGTGTCGTGTCCTTTGTTTATCCACCTTTGGTATGGCCGTCTTAATTTCTTCTTTGCAGCGTTCCTGACGCTTTCTGTACTCCTCAATGGAGATTGCCTTTGTTCCCTGGCTTACTTTTGGTATAATTTTGGACGGTATATACCTTGGTGCTTCCGATGGATGTCCAGTTGGTACGTATTCTGGCACGCTTACGTTTTCCAACTGCCGATTAATTCGGCAGTTATTAATGGCAGGACCGCCATGTGGTGATAAGCAATTTTTATTAATTTTTAAATTGATTAGGGTCCTGCCTAATAATGTTATGCCAGCGTATATTCGCCACTGGCTCTAAATTTGTTTATATTTTTATTTTTTTTTTAGCCGTTCACTATAAAGTACAGAGGCTTTATAGATTTTAAAGTTGGCAGCTTATAAAAAGCTCAAAGACTTAAAAAGAAATTGGGACTAGTTGGCAGCTTTGGAGCTCAAAAACTAATTGATTTATTTTCAAATATGTTCATTCTTTTATAATAAGCATAACGGTATTTTGTCTTAAAACTAGTTAACAATTGTTTGTGTAGTTTAGAATGTAAATAGAATCATATGTTCTTTAATTAGTGTAAAAGTAATAGTAGAATATTGTAATGCATATTTGTAATTTAGTATTAATAGTTTCATATGTGTGAGTGAGTAGAAAACGTAAACATTCATATGTTAACATATTTGTGTAGGAGTAAAAAGTATAATATAACATCATATGTTTTGTATTCAGCCATATGGGTACATGTGTGCGAATGAGATAGATAGTAGTGTTTAGAATGAACATATGTTCTTATTGTTTGAATATTATTGTGTGTAAGTATATTATTACTTATTTTAAGAAAAGTATTTATAGCTTGTTTTATAATGAAGTACATTGATGTAATTTAAATAATATGTATAGGTATACTACAATTGATTCAATTTTTACTTTTTCTTTCTTTCCCTTTTTTTTACTATCTTAAACCTCTTTTTAGTCTCGATTTTTCTTTCGTCCTTTCTCACTCACTGCTCGATCGTTTTTTCTATATTTTTTTTTCTTAATATTTTCCAATTACTTTTTCTTTTTGCAGTTGATTTAGTTTTCTATTCTTTGGTTTTTTTTTTTCTATTAAACTTGCACTTCTATGTTTCTTTAGTAGTTTTTTTCTTTAATATTCACTTCTCTTTTCTCTTCTTAGATTTTCTTACTCTTTTCTTAGTATTTTTTCTCTAAACACTGTTTTCTTTTCGTGTATATAAATTGATTTTGTTTAGTTTATCCTTTTTCTTTTCTTTTTAGCTTCTTTTAGCCTTCATATTTTTTCTTTCTTATTAACACTTTTCACTCATTTTAGTTTTCTCTGAATATTGGCATATTTTTCTTTCCATTTATAACTTTTTATTTTTTTTCGGTTTTCACTATTTCGTTTTACTTTACTTTTTTAATGTATCTTTTCTATACTTTCACTTATTTTCTTATCTTTAGTTTGTTTCTATTTGTTTTGTTTCACTATGTGGTTTTACTTTACTTTTTAGTGTATCTTTTCATTTTTGTCCTTTTCTTTTAGTGCACTTTTTTCTACTTTTCTTCTTTGGTGGTGTTGATAGTGGTAGGGTTGTGTCGTTGTGGTCGTTGTGGTCGTTGTTGTTGTTGGTTTCGGTGGTAGAAGCCAAAGCTAAGTGTAGTGCTGTTAGCGCTGCTGTTGCTGGATGTGATGATGTCGTTGTTGTTGTTGGGGCGCTCTCGTGGTGTTCTCGGAACCGGCGGGCTGGCTACTGTTGTCCTTGTTGTCGCTGTTGACGCAGCTGTTGCTGGCAAACGTTGGAGGTCGGGGGTTTGGATGGTGAAGCTGGTGTTCCAGTGGCTGTAGTGTCATTGGCGTTGGTGGTATTGGTGGCGTTGTGGTTGTTGCATATTAAAACTTCCTTCGTTATTGAAGCCGATTTCTATGTTCTGTTTGAATGATGTTGGATAGTTCTGTGTTGAAGAGAAAGCTGTGCTGACAGTCTTAAGTAAACTTGTTTTTTTTTAGGTTTCTGATAGGTTCTGTCATCCTC
This sequence comes from Dichetophora obliterata, assembly GCA_963920525.1. NCBI lineage: Eukaryota > Metazoa > Arthropoda > Insecta > Diptera > Sciomyzidae > Dichetophora > Dichetophora obliterata. The sequence goes on from OY986437.1 coordinate 137,401,995, forward strand.
ATCGTCGTTAGACTCCCCGAACAATTGGCTCATAATTGGCTCATTATTGCTGTAATGTTGAATCTTGCTGGTGCTGGTACTCTTGCCACATGATGAAGACTGTGCATATTGGTTGTCTCCAACAATTGCGACACCACTTCCATTTGCATTAGATTTGGTGTGCTCCAAGCTGCCACGCTTTTTTTCCTTATCACGATCTCGGTCACGTTCACGATCCTTTTTCCTACTGTTGCTATTGTTACTACGTACAACGCTGCCGTGAGGATTATTGTTTAATAAAGTTTGATTATGCAAAGTATTACAAGATGTAGTTACCGAATCAGACGAGCCACTGCTATAGTTCTCAAGTTTATCTTTGGATATCTTAATTTTTAATGCTGTAGGAGAGCTATCACTTGCACTCTTGGAACTGTCTGTAGCAGTATTGCCAAAGTTGTTGCCACTTATACTCAAGTCACCAATTATGCGGTCTTTTGATATTTGTATTTTAAATCCTAGAGGTTTAGCTGTGTTGCTTGATGCCTCCAGTTTTGTCTTTAGATATTTTTATTTTAACCGGCTCCGAGATCTCAAACTCGCGACCTTTTTCTTTGTCTTTTCATTACCGAATGGCCGAACTCAGCTGCATCATCGTCTACCCAGGGTTGTATTTTGGTCTAGTTCAATGATTTTAGGTACTTTGGCAGTGTTGCCACATGTCATCAGTTAAGGTGAGTATGCATTCCCTTTTAAGGCATTTAGACGGGCCAACTACCGATGTTGTTCCAACTTCGCTCCCTTTTCGGTGGAATCGACCATAACCGAGGGGAGTAGGTAATGGTTGGTTTAGACTTTTAGATGACACGTCGAAAAATTGCCGTTAACCGACGCTTTTTTCGGTATTCCCATTGGCTACCGATTCAAGCGCGTGTTGGATCACGCCATTTTTCCGAGCGGTTTATTCGCGCTGAAACTAATTTGGCCATTGTTGTTGGTGTTTATCCACCTCAAGCATATTTATCGCCATTTTGTTCGCCCGAACGTTCTCGAACCTCACCGAGATGCCACATATAAATGAGAACAAAAATTGTGTGCACTGCTACACTAGAGGGCGCTAGTGGAAATACCATGGGTATTCATAACAGGTATTATTCCCTATTTGCAGGTGCCCATGACAAACCCAGGGACTCTCGACAAGCTTCTCGGCTTAAGAGATAAATGTGAAAAGATGGCACCATTCGCTCTCTCAACCTACAATTCGAACTCGATTTATTGTTTTAAGTCTTTCGCGTGGAAAATTCCTAACGTCTTACCACTTAAATCTTCTAACTCATACAGACTATTACCTACTGCCTTCACTATTCGACACTTTAGAAAACGCTTTGAAAGTTTGGCGCTAATTTGCTTAGAGAAGTCACTAAGCTGAAAGTTTCGTCGGTAGACCTCCTGTCCAGGCTGAAATTTAATTTTTCGACTTTTCAAGTTGTACCTCTTAACATTCTGTTCGTGACTCTTATGGAGCTGTTCGCGGATTTTATTGCGAATCAAGTCGTGCCGGACTGGCTTCGGTATCTTTAACGTCTCAGGATCGCTAAGCACACCTAGTTTCTTTGCTACTTTATAGGCGCTTGCATGCGTGATCATGTTGTGACCGAAGAGAGCAAAATAAGGAGTCATTCCTATCGAGGAGTGTACCGACGAACGCAAGGCACATTTAATGTCTGATAAATGTTGGTCCCAGTTAGTTTGATCTTGGTCGAGATATGACCGAATCACCGCGAGAATGGACTGGTTGACCCTCTCCGAAGCGTTGGCTTGAGGGGCGTAATTTGCGGTCCATACATGTCTTAATCTGAAGTTATCGATCATTTCCGGCAAATTCTTTACTTAAAAATTGCACGCCATTGTCAGACATGATTATTTCTGGGGTACAAAATTTATGAAAAACTTCTGAAAATAGAAACTGGATTACATTTCGCGCGGTCGCTTTCGTCATTGCTTTCAACAGGGTGAATTTTGTGAAATAGTCTAAGACTATGAAGATATAGGTATTTTTCTTTTTAGAACGAACGTATGGACCGAGGAAATAGACGTAAATTTTTTGAAAAGGCCGTACTATTTGCGACTCTTGCCCCATAGGTGGTCTTAGAACCATTTGAGCTGGTTTGCATTCTTTGCAGACTTGACAATCATTAACGAAATTTAGGACCTGTTGGTTCATATTTGGCCAGTAAAAATATTCTTTGATGCGCTTTAAAGTTTTGGTGAAACCACCATGAGCGACTTGAGGAGTTTGGTGTGCATTAGCAATGATCGACTGGGTCAAAGACGCTGGAGTCCATAGTTTCCAGGAAAAATCTTCACCGTCGGGTGTACCATCATATGGAACCGTACGCTTGTAAGCAAAACCATCGATTACCTTGAGGTCAGGCAACTGGGAGTGATTTTCGGTTATGGTATTTAACAAATCCCTATACTCTTCGCTTTGAAACTCTGGTGACTCGAGGTCAATCAATGCCTTTACCTCACAACTTATTTCGTCCATGTCGTAGCGTGACAAGGTGTCGGGAACGACGTTCTGAGCCCCTTTCCGATGAGCTATGTCGAAGCTAAAACTTTGCAAATACAAACTCCACCTCGCCAATCGACTGGTTAAGTTTTTATGCGACATTAGCCATTTTAGGCTGGAGTGATCTGTTATCACCGTGAAAGGCATTAGCTCAATATAGGCTCTGAACTTCGTAATCCCCATTACCACAGCTAGACATTCGCGCTCGGTTACCGAATAATTTTTCTGTGCAGGCGTGAGTTTCTTTGAATAGTAGGCGATAGGATGTTCACCACCTTCATCGTCTTTTTGAAACAAAACACCGCCAATTCCAATGTTGGATGCGGTTTGAACATAAAAGTGTTTCGAAAAATCTGGATGTACCAGGACTGGACTAGAAATAAGAGCTGTTTTTAATTTGTCGAAGGCGCTCTTTGCCTCATCACCGAACTCAAAAGTTTTCGCTTTCTTCAGCGTGTCGAAAATAGGTGCTGCTATAGTAGGGGGTTGGAATTAATTTTAAAGGTTTTTTCGGTTTTGAGGTTTACGGTACAATGTATATTATTCAAAGTATTGTCCATCGTTAGCTACAACATTTTCCCATCTTTCTGGCAGCATATGGATTCCGCGCCGGAAGAACGATTCGTCTTTTGAGGCAATCCACGAATCGACCCATTTTTTGGTATCCTCGTAAGAAGTGAAGCGCTGCTCAGCCAAGCCATGCGTCATCGATCTGAATAGGTGGTAGTCGGAAGGGGCTATGTCTGGGCTATAAGGCGGGTGGGGTAGCACATCCCAATTCAGCGCCTCCAACGTTTCCTTGACGGTTCTTGCAACATGTGGCCGTGCGTTGTCATGTTGAAAAACCACTTTGTCGTGTCTTTTGGCATATTCCGGCCGTTTAACCTTTAATGCTCGGCTCAATTGCATCAATTGTTGTTGGTAGCGTTCCCCAGTGATGGTTTTGTTAGGTTTTAGCAGCTCATAGTACACGACACCCTTCTGATCCCACCAAATACACAGCATAAGCTTGGCGCCATGAATATTCGGCTTGGCCCTCGATGTTGATGCATGGCCGGGTGGTCCCCACGATTTTTTCGCTTAGGATTATCGTAATGGATCCACTTTTCATCGCCAGTGACAATACGATTCAAAAAACTCTTCCTTTTATGCCGTTGAAGCAGTTGTTCGCACATGCAAAATCGCCGTTCAACGTCTCTTGGCTTCAACTGGTACGGCACCCAATTTCCTTGCTTTTGAATCATTCCCATGGCCTTCAAGCGTTTGCCGACCGTTGATAAGTCGACTCCCAATGATTCTGACAATTCTTGAAGGGTTTGACACGGGTCTTCATCGAGCAAAGCCTCCAATTCCTCATCTTCAAACTTTTTCGGCTGGCCCGGACGCTCTTTGTCTTCCGTATCAAAATCACCACTTTTAAACCGACGGAACCAGTACTCACAAGTAAAAATCAATGGAGCATAGTCCCCGTAAGCCTCAGTAAGCGTGCGTTGTGCTTCAACCGCTTTTTTCTTCAAATGGAAGCACAAAAGTAAACCTTCCCGCAAATTGCGTTTTGTTGGAACGAAAGTCGACATGTTCACAGAGAAAAAAATATATGTTGTTTACACTTCAGTGGAATGACACATACTGAAAAATGAAGCTTAGACAATGTGCTTTGAAATGAATATAGTCACGCCATCTCTTAGAAAACCTTTAAAACTAATTCCAACCCCCAATAGCATAATCGCGAATGAAGCGACGGTACCATCCAGTGGCTCCCAGAAAACTTCGTACCTGCTTTGGAGTTTTTGGATAAGTATATCGGTCAATGGCATGAACCTTGTCGGGATCTGGTCTTAATTAACCCTCGCCTACAATTTAACCTAAGTACCTTAGCTCGCTACAACAAGACTTTGATTTGGCCACATTTATGGTTAGGTTGGCCGAACTTAACAACAGCGCTACTTGCTCTAACTTTTGGAGGTGACTATCGAACTCTGAGGAAACTACCAGGAGATCAACCAAATAGATGAAAACGCTTTCACGAAGATTGGCTGGCACGACTTTGTCCATCAACCGACATAACCTTTGGGCTGCGTTACATAGCCCAAACGGCATGACGGTAAACTGACAAAGCGGACGACCTGGCACTGTAAACGCGGTTTTCTCTCGGCTACTGATGGCAAGCGGAATTTGCCAGAAGACATCCTTAAGGTCCACACTTGAGATAAAGTGTGTGTCGCCAAGACGACTGAGCAATCCCTTTATGTGTGGAAGTGGGTAGGCGTCCTTCACTGTGAGTGCATTGAGCTTGCGAGCGTCCAGACACAGTCGACATTTCTCGCCTTTTCCACGAAGACCACTCGATTGTTCCATGGACTTTCGCTCGGCTCAATGACTCCCAGTGAAAGCATCCTATCCAGCTCCGCAAACATGAGACCCTGAACAGCCGGTGAGACTGGGTAATGCTTATCCTTCACAGGCACTGCGTCGCCGGTATCAATGTAATGTTCTTCTAAAGACGTCTTGCCTAGACCTTCCTTCGTGAAGCAGGGAAATTTTGCTATAACTGCGTTAAGCCTGTGTTGTTGCTGTGTGGTCAAAACTTGCATTTTAGGTGTTGCCTGACTTTGGACTTCTTCCTCCAAAGCAATGTTGTTGGTCGTTATGCTATCGACTTTGAAATGCATGAGATTGAATTTTTTAGTGAAATCTACTCCTAAGAACAATGCCCTTTTTAAGGAAGGCGTTAAATAAAAGACTCTTTGTTGTCAAATTTAATTTTAGCTTTAACGCGACCTATGATTGAATGCATTAGCCCATCGGCAGTTTTGACGAAAGATTTAAATTTAAATATTGGCAACTTGCACTTTTCTACAAAACTTAAACAGTTATTCCCTAAACATGACACTGTTGCTCCACTGTCTAATAATCCCTCAATTCGCTGTCCATTGATTTCGATGTTCGTATAAAATCTACTGTCTTCGCCCTCATAAAGTTCTGATGCTGAAATTTCTTTATAATTATTTTTCCTCAAACGATATCTAACCCTGGCTTTTTCAATTTTAGTTGGCTGCTCTCTTAAATATTCTTTTTCTGACTTCCTCGTAGTTCTTGAGTCTCACATGAAATGGCTTAATTTTTTTTAATTTTGCTTCAACGGTATTTACGGCTTGATCGCAACTATTTTTATTACTATGGTTATTAAATGTTAAAACTACAATTTTATTTTCTACTTCGGTCTGTGTGGCTGACGTTAGTCATTCTGTAGTTTCTTGAGTCTGGGTTTGAGTCTGAGTTTGAGCTGATCTAGACTCCACCTGAACATTTCTATTTGGCCTAGCGGTTCCCTGGCATTTCGGACACTTTGGGGTAACTACGCCCTCCGTTCCGCTCCTATAGCAAAATATTTGCCTTACGGCTGCAGTACACTCAACAAAGTTGTGCCCTGGCTGTTTGCAGTTCCAACATGGAAAAGTTCGAGAGGAATTTATGGCATCTAAATCAAAAGCTTGAGTGGAAAAGTCTGGCTCTGCATTTAGTTCATGCACTTGCGCATTGCGAGGTATGTATTGACGCTGTGGCGGTTGATAAGCCTGGCGTTGGTAGTTTATATGATTCTCAGCCTTTTTGCAGGCTTTGCAAAACTCAGTCAAACCCTCTATGCGCATGGCAAATAGTAGCTGTGACATCTCTTTTCGCAGGTTTCTCCCCATTATCTCGACTAAATCCTGTTCTGCCAGTGGATTACGCTGTTGGTTCCTTAGTGTCAAAACAGATTGATAAAAGTCGTCGAAAGTTTCATCCCGTTGTTGTCTTCGATCCATAATTTGTCTTTGGATTTCGAAGTCGCTTTCGTGTCGCTTGAACTGAGTTACAAGCGCTTCTCGAAGTGCGTACCAACTTGGTATTCGGTTTAAGCGGCGAAATCCCCAGAACCATTGAGCTGCGTTTCCTGTTAATAAGCTGTGAAAATTCCTAATTACTTCCGGCCATGGATATCGGTAGTCGTTACACAAGGTCTCTACTCGAAAAACAAATTCATCTACGCTGATTGATTTAGCGGTACCGTCGAATTTAAAACCCCATTTGTCCATCTCCACACGTCGTGGCTGTTCCGGTTGTTGATAAGGCGCAAGAGGCGCTTGTGCCGGCCCTGTATAGGCAAAGGCACTGGGCTGACGTACTGATGGTCCAGCTCGTTGATCTTGGGGTCGATTCCTATTCTCAACTTGGTAAGTATGAGAATGAGCAAAAACTTGCGGCTGCGGCACATTTGTCGGTTGCGGCCTATGCGGTGGTGGTTGTGAAAAATCTGGGAAGGATTGCGAGATGATCCTGGTGTCCTGTGATCCAATTTGATGGTGCTGCTCCATATTTCGATCTGGCCACGCCTGTGAATTAATAGACGGGGGTGGTGGAGGTGGTGGTTGTAAAGTCACCAACTTCGTAACCGCTGGTCGGCTCTCTGAATACTGAGGCGTCATTGACCCTAAGCTTTCGGCGATTAATTGTGGGACTAACACCCGCAAACGCTCCTCCATTCCCGACATCAGATCCACTTGGGCCAATCCCACCGCTGACTTGACGTAATCCCTTATATTGATGCTCGAGTTGACTATACCTTGGGACGCTGGTGCTCTTTCCGACGACCTGTCTCTTACGCTCCCCATCTGCGAATGTTGCTGGAATTGCTTTCGCACGTTTAGAGCGGTTAGGCTGCTAAACTCTGGCGACGTGATGCTGCTATTAGAGAAGTTAAGCTCTTCCGAGGTACGTCTAGGTGCTGGTAATGCACTCTGAATCGCCATAGGTGTGGTAATGGTCGTCGTTGCTGTGGTAAAAATCGGTATGGTGTTACTCATCGGGCCTGTTTTTGGAATTGCCCCTGTGCTAGTGGTTGTTGTGGGTACTAGACTTCCACTTTCGGCTGGATTCGGATTGGTTTCACTGTCATCGGCCCTCTGGCTCTGCTGTCTAGTGTGTACCATGCCTAAAGGAATCGCCATAAGAAAGGCAAAAACGATCAAAAAATATTAAAACATTTCAAGGCAAGAAGATGGTTTAAATAGCAAAACGACAATTCGCCAAATTATTCACAAATGAAAAAATTAAATTTTTATATATATATGCCGATGGTTAAAGGCACCACAGTTTACAAAACTGTTGTTCTCCAAATGCCAAAACGAAAGGAAAAATTCACAAAAATAAGATCAAAATAAATGTCCTGTAAGGATGGTGGTTGCAAAACTTAGCAAAAAAAATTTTAAATAATAATATTAATAGTAGTATAAGAAATGATAATAATATATATAGTAATGATATGTAAAGGAAAATAATATAATATTCGAAAAGTTGATAAGATATAAGGATATTAATTAAAGGTAAGCACAATAATAACTGAACTCCATAGAGGTCAAAGAAATTTTATCGTAGTATGTAGTAATATAGAAATGTAGGAACGTGATACAAAAAAAATGTAACTATTTTAGAGTAGTCTAAAATTTCGCAACTTATCAAAAACAATTAAAAGTTTAGGTTTATTTTTATCTGAATATATATATATATATGTATAAAGACTGAATATATATATATATAGATATATATTAGGCCGGGTCAATTTGTATGGACGAATTTTTTGGAGGTCTGGCTCAGCGAAATTCGTAAAATACATGTAATTTCAAGACTTTTTCTCCACTACAGCATATACAAATTCTGAAAAAAAGCTGTGCGGACTTTCGTAAATAGATTTTGTTCTCAATTATAAAATATGAATGTATGAATGTATGTGTATGAATCTATTTACGAAAGTCCGCACAGCTTTTTTTCAGAATTTGTATATGCTGTAGTGGAGAAAAAGTCTTGAAATTACATGTATTTTACGAATTTCGCTGAGCCAGAATTTGACCCGCCCTAATTTATATATATAAAAATTGGCTTATTAAGGCTTGTGGATGGAAGTAAACTGAAATATTTTTTTTTCTCAACCCGAAGGTAAAAATATATATATATATATATATTATTTTTTTTTCTCTAAAGGTATTTTGTTTATAAAGATAATATATATAAAGAGGGAATAATTTGGATAATCAGAACTTGGCTATCGCTTTAAAAAAAGGTATACGTAAAAAATAAAAAAAGGAGACTAACTTCGGTGAAGTTGAATAGTCTAAACAAAAAAAAAATTATAATTCCGAAACCGAATAATCAAAATACTAAAATAGCTGATAATAATAAATAAAAAAAAAATTTAAAATATATAGGCATTAACTTTGGATGGTGGCGTAAAACAAACAAGAGTGGCGTAAAAAATTAACTTCGACGAGACCAGCGAAAGCAACCTTCATCATTGTACCATAATTGCACCCTCCAAATCGAGGTTCTTAAACGAAACTTCCCACAATACTTTCCTATGCTGAGGTCGCTCAGGCATATTCGCTTCACCTAATGGTGTTGTGGTAGTTCCTCCCGAGTTGGGGTATTTATTCAAAACGAAAAATTTTTTATTTATATTTGTCTCTACTCAAGAGTGCTTGGCAACTCTATACCCCCTTAATTCAGCAGCGCCTAACTCCAAATCGATAAATTTTTTTTTCTTAGCTAGCCTGTCACATTGATGACCCCACTGACCTGACGTCCTACTCTGCAACGCGACTCGAAAAGCAAATGCGATTCGAAAACAAAATCACACCATGTAAATACGTGGCTTAAGATTTCTAAACGGCAGTAAATTCTACCTCTGCTCTAAAATTCCGTTTTTGTCGGCATTGAATTTGAACCCATCAAAAATTTGTCCAAAAAAACATGTAAATCCATGGCACGATCCTGCTCTCGAACCGCACCCCGAATCATACTACCGAGCAAGGCCCCTGGCTGCTCTTCCCGATAAGGAGCGATTTTCAAAAAAACAAAAACAATTTAATTTTAATTTGACCTTCCTCTAAGCCCACACGCAGTGAAGCATATGAGCCGCACTGTGCGCAAAAACAAAACTGCCAAATAAACGCGTGCAAAAAAAACGAGATGCACTCGATGGTCGCGGTTGCACTCATAAGAAAAACGCCTTGCTCACAGTCTAGCTCATATGCTTCACTGTACGCGCTGCCTGAGAGTGCCGCTACCCCCCTTTTTGTACACTAGGTGCTCCCTCCGTGTCGAGGTATTTTTTTTACTTAGCTATTCTGTCCCGTTTATGACCCCTCTGGTCAGGCTGCTCTTCTCGGTCTGGAGTATTTTTCAAAAACGAGATTTATTGTATTTTACGGTTTACATGCATGAAATCCCCTGCATGATAGGGATTTTTCACCATACGGTGTTAAAAACAGCCGCCCAATCTGAGAACAGACGCGTGTTGGGCTCGCTGGGGTACGCGGGTGCGCAACTCCCGTCATCCTACATATTCCACGCAGGATGCCCCTGCGGGTTTGAATATCTAAAAAAATAAAAAAATTCTAATAGCAAAAAAGTTTAACTAACACTTATCGGCCTCCAGTATCCGTCGCAACTGCAGTCGCGGTTCAACGACCTTCACGCTACAGGACTTACGGAAACTGCAAACGCGATGTGAACTACAAAAAAAAATCCTAAAATTATTTCTAATTCTTAGCCCTAGCAGTAAAAATCCTGCCGAAAAGAACCACGTCGCAACTGCAGTTGAGGCGCTGTGGCCTAAACGCTGCAGGACTTACGTGTTCTTTACCTAAGAGGACCTGCTTTGGGTCTAACAAAAACTATACCAAAAAACTTACTCTACGGCCCGAAACGAGATACTTCATTGTTTCCTAGTTCGGCTCATTTCGCCTTAGGCCACGTCGCAACTGCAGTCAAGGTTCGAAGACCCAAACGCTGCAGGACTTACGTGACTAGATTCCAGTAGGCCAATCTCAAAACCAAAAAAGAACTAAACTTTGTCGGGCCCCACGTTAGCCGCCAATTCTGTCATGTTTCCTGACCGTATTTGCGGTCGATGCGCCATGCGGCAAGGTAGCCCTTGTTACGCACCCCTGTCATCCCTCTGGCAGTACTGGTACGCTGGCGTATTGCGCGGCTAAGGCTCGCCGGATGGGGTGGTGTTCTTGCCAGCCTGGTCCGACAGACGGAAACTGCACACGAATGAAAATCGTACCAGCTGAAATTTAACTAAACATAACGCCTGGTAAAAAACCCGAAAAAACCATAAACAAATAAAAATCTCAACCGAAGATTAAAAAAAACCCGATTATTTTACGCGAAAGTGCTGAAAATCTGGAAGGAATCTGAGGCGGTTGCTCGCTGTTGCCACGTTGGTACGTCTCGTGGGTCGATCTCAGATGTTATCTGATCGCCCTTGGCTAACCCGCCCCTTCTGGCCACAACACAAAGACCAGCCATGGTGACCCTGCGCCTGGGTCTAGGTCACCCCAAAAACTTGCATACTTACGCACACCCTGTCTCATCTACGCCACCTGTTCCTTTAAACAACTAATAACTCATATTGTTTTTTTTTAACAAACCCTAGGAAGCACATTTATTACTGCCGTTTTCAAATATACTAGAAAATATAATTTTTTTTTTTGGATGATTTAAAACTATTTTAGTACATATTTGTTCGCTTATTTCAATTCAGATCTTATCCTAAGTACAAATCAAATTTTTATCTTGAGTTCGAATTGTATTTTATTTTGTTTAGAATTAGATTTTGTTTCGTATTTAGAATTAGGTTAAGAATTAGAGTTTAGTTCGTATTTCGAATTAGATTAATTTTTTAGATCGAAATAAGTTTTACTTCGTATGTAGAATTAGGTTAATTCTAAGTTCGAAACAATTTCTAATTTTAATTCGTATTCGGAATTAGGTTTATTTTACCTTCGAAGTAAATCTTATTTTGCATTCAGAATTAATTTTATTTTAATTTCCGAATTAAATTTTATTTTATATTAGTAAATTCGCTTTAATTTACTTCCGTTTTGTTTTGTTTTTCGTTATATTAGTTTTACTTTAGTTTAATTTTATTTTATGTTAACCGCATATTAGTTTAGTTTTATTTTATATTAGTTTCATTTATTTCATTATATTCGTATGTTAACTTTATCTTATTTTTAGTTGAATTTATTTTATTATATTCTTAGGTTAAATTTATCTTATTTTTCGCTGAATTTATTTTATTATATTCTTAGGTTAAATTTATCTTATTTTTCGCTGAATTTATTTTATTATATTCTTAGGTTAAATTTATCTTATTTTTCGTTGAATTTATTTTATTACATTCTTATGTTAAATTTATCTTATTTTTAGCTAAACAAAATCTGTTCGTATGCAAAACATAATTATTACTAGTATTATTCTTTGTCTTTTTCTTTTTGATCTATGTTGCATAATTCTAGGGAGTAAGGGTATGTATGTATGTTTAAAAAAAACAATCATCAATATCAATTAATTAATTAATTTAAATGTGTACTACCATAAAATGGCTTAAAAACATAACGCAATGTATTAATAGTAATTATAAGAATATGTTAAGTTTAATCAGCAATTAAGGCAACTATAAATATTTTTTTTTTAATTTTATGGGTTTTGCTTCTGTATATGTATATACTTGCCTATGTCTACATATATTTATATCTACACAATATGTACATATAAGCATACAAAAAAAAATCTTAATAATAAGCTATTTAAAAATGTTAAACCAGTTTAAACATCAACAAATATTGGTTTTTTTTGCGGAATAATGCAGCATTGATTTTCGTTTTTTTTTAATTTGAATTTCAACACCTTTTCAAACACATTGCCGACAAATTAAGCCAAAATACGCACTGCATGTTTTGCAAAAACCTTGCATCAACAAATCCAACACACCCACACACAGAAAACATTTGTGGCGTGCATAGTATGGAGAAAAGGAAAAAAATTAATTGCAACCCGTTTAGCCAATAAGGTTTAAATTAAATTAAAATCACTTCTTGTTAACCAAATGGAGGTACTAAAATCTAAAGGAACTAAGAAAAAATGTTGATGCGCGCCATAAGAAAAAATCAAAAGCTCAACTACCAAGCTTAACGAAAATTGCACCAAAACTAAAATGCAAAACTGGATTAAATCCTTTGCCGCGTATATCTTATGGCATGAAATTAACGCACATCATCAACCGTAACGTGTTGCGTATTTGTTCGTCTTTGTTTTAAGTTTTGTTAAACTTTGCAAAGTGCCAAAAAGCAAGCTGTTTTTGTTTGACAGCTATCGCGTATTTAGGGCTTAAGGTAGCAAGTAAAAGTTTGAAAATATTTCTCTTATTACAAATTAGAATAATTAATAGGCACAGGGTAGTAATTCTTTTTCTACTTAATAAATATGTTGTTGTTGAAGTTCAGCAGCGTCTTCTGCTATATAGCAACTGCTATTTGTTGTGGATCTCACTGCTACAAGAAGCAGACTAACTACTTTTAGCCGCTGGTACGACTTAGTATTAATTGGCTATTGGTTTAACAAATTCTTATTCTTCTTAAAAAAACCCGTATCGTAAAAATATGTGTTTAGTTCGTCCAAAAAGAAGAAAATGATATAAACAAAATCTGTGACACGCTTACCAAGCCCGGGTAAACCTGTCTCAAACCTGGCGGGATTGTAGGGTCCGTACAATGCTGACGTAGTGAGTGATGATTATAATGGTGATGTCGTAGATGATTGTTTGTTGCTGTTTTTATCGTGCATTTTTTTTTATTACATTTTTTTCTTAGTGTACCTTGTTTTCTTGTTTTCAGTCTTCACCGTTTTCTTTCATCAGTGTCGTTTTCTTTTCTTTTGTTTCTATTCTTCGTTCTTATTGTTTATATTGTATATTTTTATTTTTAGGTTGTTTCATTTTTTTCAATTTACACTTCTCTTAATTGTTTTCTTTTCAGTGTATTTAGTTTCATTTTACTATTTTCTTAGTTTAACACTTCCTTTTCTCTTTTTTTTAAATTTTAGTTTTTTTTTCTTTCACTTTTCTTATCTATAAGCACATTAGTTTTTTTTTCTTTTTGCGGTTTCTTTTGTTACGTTTTCGATTTCTTTCGTTTATTTAGATTCTTTTTTTATTTTCTTCCATGCATTTTGCTTTCAATTGATTCAATTTTTACTTTTTATTTCTTTCCCTTTTTTTTACTATCTTAAACCTCTTTTTAGTCTCGATTTTTCTTTCGTCCTTTCTCACTCACTGCTCGATCGTTTTTTCTATATTTTTTTTTCTTAATATTTTCCAATTACTTTTTCTTTTTGCAGTTGATTTAGTTTTCTATTCTTTGGTTTTTTTTTTTCTATTAAACTTGCACTTCTATGTTTCTTTAGTAGTTTTTTTCTTTAATATTCACTTCTCTTTTCTCTTCTTAGATTTTCTTAGTATTTTTTCTCTAAACACTGTTTTCTTTTCGTGTATATAAATTGATTTTGTTTAGTTTATCCTTTTTCTTTTCTTTTTAGCTTCTTTTAGCCTTCATATTTTTTCTTTCTTATTAACACTTTTCACTCATTTTAGTTTTCTCTGAATATTGGCATATTTTTCTTTCCATTTATAACTTTTTATTTTTTTTCGGTTTTCACTATTTCGTTTTACTTTACTTTTTTAATGTATCTTTTCTATACTTTCACTTATTTTCTTATCTTTAGTTTGTTTCTATTTGTTTTGTTTCACTATGTGGTTTTACTTTACTTTTTAGTGTATCTTTTCATTTTTGTCCTTTTCTTTTAGTGCACTTTTTTCTACTTTTCTTCTTTGGTGGTGTTGATAGTGGTAGGGTTGTGTCGTTGTGGTCGTTGTGGTCGTTGTTGTTGTTGGTTTCGGTGGTAGAAGCCAAAGCTAAGTGTAGTGCTGTTAGCGCTGCTGTTGCTGGATGTGATGATGTCGTTGTTGTTGTTGGGGCGCTCTCGTGGTGTTCTCGGAACCGGCGGGCTGGCTACTGTTGTCCTTGTTGTCGCTGTTGACGCAGCTGTTGCTGGCAAACGTTGGAGGTCGGGGGTTTGGATGGTGAAGCTGGTGTTCCAGTGGCTGTAGTGTCATTGGCGTTGGTGGTATTGGTGGCGTTGTGGTTGTTGCATATTAAAACTTCCTTCGTTATTGAAGCCGATTTCTATGTTCTGTTTGAATGATGTTGGATAGTTCTGTGTTGAAGAGAAAGCTGTGCTGACAGTCTTAAGTAAACTTGTTTTTTTTTAGGTTTCTGATAGGTTCTGTCATCCTCATCGTCGTTAGACTCCCCGAACAATTGGCTCATAATTGGCTCATTATTGCTGTAATGTTGAATCTTGCTGGTGCTGGTACTCTTGCCACATGATGAAGACTGTGCATATTGGTTGTCTCCAACAATTGCGACACCACTTCCATTTGCATTAGATTTGGTGTGCTCCAAGCTGCCACGCTTTTTTTCCTTATCACGATCTCGGTCACGTTCACGATCCTTTTTCCTACTGTTGCTATTGTTACTACGTACAACGCTGCCGTGAGGATTATTGTTTAATAAAGTTTGATTATGCAAAGTATTACAAGATGTAGTTACCGAATCAGACGAGCCACTGCTATAGTTCTCAAGTTTATCTTTGGATATCTTAATTTTTAATGCTGTAGGAGAGCTATCACTTGCACTCTTGGAACTGTCTGTAGCAGTATTGCCAAAGTTGTTGCCACTTATACTCAAGTCACCAATTATGCGGTCTTTTGATATTTGTATTTTAAATCCTAGAGGTTTAGCTGTGTTGCTTGATGCCTCCAGTTTTGTCTTTAGATATTTTTATTTTAACCGGCTCCGAGATCTCAAACTCGCGACCTTTTTCTT
Source organism: Dichetophora obliterata (assembly GCA_963920525.1). NCBI lineage: Eukaryota > Metazoa > Arthropoda > Insecta > Diptera > Sciomyzidae > Dichetophora > Dichetophora obliterata. The sequence continues at coordinate 137,417,313 of OY986437.1, forward strand.
TGTCTTTTTATTACCGAATGGCCGAACTCAGCTGCATCATCGTCTACCCAGGGTTGTATTTTGGTCTAGTTCAATGATTTTAGGTACTTTGGCAGTGTTGCCACATGTCATCAGTTAAGGTGAGTATGCATTCCCTTTTTAGGCATTTAGACGGGCCAACTACCGATGTTGTTCCAACTTCGCTCCCTTTTCGGTGGAATCGACCATAACCGAGGGGAGTAGGTAATGGTTGGTTTAGACTTTTAGATGACACGTCGAAAAATTGCCGTTAACCGACGCTTGTTTCGGTATTCCCATTGGCTACCGATTCAAGCGCGTGTTGGATCACGCCATTTTTCCGACCAGTTTATTCGCGCTGAAACTAATTTGGCCATTGTTGTTGGTGTTTATCCACCTCAAGCATGTTTATCGCCATTTTGTTCGCCCGAACGTTCTCGAACCTCACCGAGATGCCACATATAAATGAGAACAAAAATTGTGTGCACTGCTACACTAGAGGGCGCTAGTGGAAATACCATGGGTATTCATAACAGGTATTATTCCCTATTTGCAGGTGCCCATGACACGATAAGACATCCGACGTGGTCCACAGTACAAAGGAACATCATTGTTAAGTCTACTTTTCATTGAATAATCTAGAGACTTTGAGACTTCAGTGACACTATTTAAATATATATCAATTACGACTGACTTTAAAGTTTTCGAATCACTTAAATTTAACAAACTATCAACATCAACATCCGATTCAGTCTGTATAACGCACACTTGAGAGGTGAACTCTGAAAAATCACATAAATAAAAATCATCAACACTTTCAACATCACTAGCCCATGAATTCAATTGCATTATCATCAAAACCCTTTCGTCAGTGTTACTAATGTCAAGGATGTCTAACTCAGAAATGCCAATTGCATCGACAGCATCAGCGCCCATTTGTTCAAAAGCATTTGAGTCAATCGTATTTACAATATATTCTATTTTATTAATATCAAAAGATATATCATCAGTTTTACCAAATTCTAATGGAGATTTTTTTTAAGCATTGGATCTTTAACAAAATTCTCTACTGGACTTCTGTATAAATCAAACAATTTAAGTACACTGAAAACACTTGCATTTAATTTTTAAATTTTATTTTCTCATTGATTTCAACAAGTTGAGAATATTTATAACGATGTCTAATTTGACATAAATGTATGTTTATTTTATATAATATATCACGTCCAATAAGTACTGGCACAACTGTTTCATCATCTGGTAAAACAATTAAATTATGAATAACTTTACAATTTCCAAATATTAAATAACACTTTACAACTCCATACGTACTTAATATTTGGTTTCCAACTCCAATATATGATGACAAAGTTTTTGTATTATTTACTTCAAACGGGAATAATGATTTTCTTATAAAACTAGCGGGGCTACCGGTGTCAAATAGAGAAATACAATTTTTTACTTCAGTGTACTTATTTTGATTGAAGAAGGCAACTTACCAATTGGAATGCTTTTAATTGCGTAATAGTTCCATTTGCATCGGATTCAACTGCAGCTGTGACACGCTTCTTCTTGGGACAATTCTGGTGAAAATGGCCCACCTCAGCGCAGATAAAACATGAATTTTGTGGTCTCTTCGGCATCTGGCACTGGCCCTGGTAATGTCCGAAATGAGAGCAATTATAGCAGCGTATCTGGGCATCAAATTGCTTTACATTAGATTTCCCGGTGTCGGCAAAATTTGCCTTTGGCTTCACAATATTGGCAGCATGAATAGTACTGAGTTTAGGTGTAGTTGCTGATCTCTTTTTCTCGTACCGTTCCAGCAAATTTTTAAACTCCTTCATATCTTTCGCACCATACAGAAACGACACATGATGTGATTTGTCATTAAGACCGTCAATTATTATATCAATCAAATCAGACTCTGGAATCTGCGCTCGCATTGCAATCTCTTGCATTTCAATTACATAGCGCTTAACCGATTCTGTTTGTTTCAGAGAACGAGACTTCAGTTGACGGAAAACTTCTTGCATTGTAAAAGTTTTCCCAAATTCTTGCATAAGTTCCTTTTTAAGCTCATCATAAGTATGAACAGCAATTGTGCGCAAAAATATTTTGGCGGTGCCATCAAGCAGACGGCGTGTTCCAACAAATTTGTCTTTTTCACAGCAATCGAAAATAGCAAAAGCGTCATTCACATCAGCAAACCATTTGCAGATATCATAGGTATCATCTCCACTGAAACGATGTACCATTGCCTCAAAAGCAACAAAGTCAAAAAGTTTTGTGTCTAATCTATTTAATTCGCTGCGCAAAGATAGTGCTTCGCGGCGTTTTTGCAAAATAGAAATTTCGCGATCTAAATGCTCTTTTTCAGCACGCTGATTGACGTCGTTTCCTTCAGTGTTGTCGACAGAATTACATAAAATAGCAGCATCTGCGGTATCTTCATTGCCATTAACGGTGCAATCAATTTTATTTACCTCAGCAACATAATACGACTTAAGTACGGCATCAACAATAGATTTTATTATGTCGGCAGAGACTTCAGAATTTGTCAACGGAGTGCCAAGGTCCACACTCACTTCAGATTTCCCCGGCGGAGCACCTTCATCATCATGTTGTTTTTTGTTAGCGTCAACAATCTTGCTACCATCGCAGTTAAGAAGTTTTCCTATGTTATCTTCACCAGTGTCAGCTTTTCCATTTAAAATTGTATCAGCCTTACTCAGAACTTCACCATAAAGACGCCGCAATTCGGCTACTGTAGCATTTCCATCAAATTCGACATTTGCTGCAGTTAATACATCGATAATTGTTTGCTTATTCATGTATGGTGGCATTTTGTTTGAACCCCACATCTGATTTAAAATGATTAAGGCAAGGATTTAATAAATCAAATAAGATTTTATATTTTTCTTTTCACACGTGACTTAACAGTTAAAATTTTGAAAATATCCTCTCCTCAGTTCTTCTGTTTTCCCTTTTTTTACCATGTTGCCAAATTTCTCTCAAAATTTCCCTAACACATTAAAAATAATAATGACAGTAACACACGTAAAACAATAAAGCCAGTCTACAATTTTAAAAACAATACTCTTAGAATAAATCATTATAATTCAAAACTTCGCTTCAATCTCCACGTTAATATGGTGATAAATAAGGCAAGAGCAGTCCTTGGTTTCATTAAAAGATGGGCTAAAGAATTCAGTGATCCCTTTACTACTTAATTATTGTATACCTCTCTCGTAAGGCCAATTCTTGAATATGCATCAGTTATATGGAACCCACAATATAATGTCTACATCGACGCCATAGAATCCGTTCAAAAACAGTTTATACTTTTTGCTTTACGTCATAGTCTTTGGACCCCCAATATTATGCTTCCATCGTATGAAATACGCCTTAAAATTATTTTACTACCTTCCCTAAGAAGCAGAAGAATGATGCTTAATGTCATGTTTCTGTATAAATTACTTCGTGGCGAGATTGATTCGGAATATCTCATCTCAGATCTAAATTTTAGCATCCCAAGGAGAGGAACTAGACATGTTCTGTTTTTCAAGTTGAGTCAGTGCAGTTCTAATTATGCTCTTAATGAACCTTTACGATGTATGTGCAGTGATTTCAATGACAACTTCAACATGATTAATTTTTCTGATTCGGCAGCATGGATAAGACGTCTAGTCTTAAAACGAAAAAATATATTACATTTATATAATTAAATCAATTTAACTTCATCATATTATACCTAACGCAGTTTTATAACAATGTAATATCGGTAATTGAGATTGTTCTGTTTCTCCTTTTTGTCTCGATATTATGTTTTATTAAGTAAGCACCATCAAATATGAATCGGTTTTAAAACTTACTTTTTAATTATTCAATATATAAATTTTAAATCGAATTGTGATTTACGTGCTCACGTGGTTTCCTAATTTGAAATTAGACTGAACTCACACTATCACCTGGATTGGTGTGCCAGAGTATATCTCTTTTCCACACAAGTTTATGCCTGCGTTGGCCCAAATGCATATCCAACTAATTGGTATTTTGATTTGGCGGATATGAGATTTATCTCATTTCCACGTAGGTCCTTGGGTTGGACAATGGCTGCAAACCAGTTAAAATGAGTTAAGTGTTTTGGATTATTTTTGAAATCAGGATTGTTTTTCGGGTACCTTAAATTGATAATTACTATTATTTAATTCGATGTTGCTTATTTATATAGAATGAAGTACACTTAAATACGCGTTTTATATATATTCAATTTTTCAATTCCGCTGAAAAGTCAATTAATGTGCTTAGTGGAAAATCCTAATTGCCAATAGGGTGTATGTTTTAGTACGTAGGTGCATTCTGTCTGTCCCGGCTGATTCGGGCAGGATCTAGAATGTAAATTGTGCATGCGTATAGGACGGGTATGCGTATCTTTGGAAGATTTTATATCTCCGGGTGAATCCAAAAAAAAAAAAAAAAAGATAATCGGCGATAATTCGTTCAAGATATCCGGGAATACCGAATGTGCCTAGCGCTAGCCGAATTGAAAGCATTTTTAATGTCGAGTGTTACCACTGCGCAGTACTGCTTATCACCCCATTTCCACCTAATGCCACTTGTAGCGTCGCGAGCTATAGTCATAACTGCCTGGATAGCATCAATGGTCGATTTTCTTCGTCTAAAACCAAATTGCTTGGAAGATAGTCCGCCTGGTGATTCAAGGATATCTTGGAGTCTTCTGACGATGATACTCTCTAGTACTTTGCCCAGCGAGTCAAGCATGCATAGTGGTCTGTATGCAGAGGGTTGATCGGGCTGTTTCCCTGGTTTAAGCAGCAAAACTAATCTTTGGACTTTCCAGAAAGACGGGAATGTTCCTTCGTTCGGGCACGCTGTGTACATTCTAGCAAACACGCCGGGATCTTCTCGTATGGCGGTTTTCATCGCCACGTTAGGGATGCCATCCAGTCCAGGCGTTTTGGTGCCGGAAATTTTCTGCAATGTCAGAAGCACTTCTTCCGGTGTCACCGGAGGGATATCACCTATGTCTTCAGGTAGCTTATAGCCTTGTAACTGTGCTAGCTGTGGTGGGAAGAGTTCAGACACCACGCTGTACACACGATAGGGTATGGAGATGACATTGCGTTGGTGGTCCGCAGTAAGTTCTTGACACCATTTCTGACATCATGAAGGGAGCACTCCGAATGGTGGAGGAGTGGTGTCGAGTACAAGGTCTTACCGTAAACACAGGCAAATTAGACAATATTCTCTTTACTAGAAAGAGGGTAGGCCTGAGGAGAGAACCACTCAGACTTTTTGGAGCTGAAATCAACATGTCCACGAAGTTTAAATATCTAGGGGTAACTCTCGATAGCAAACTGAACTTGAACGAGCATGTAGAAGATAGGATTCAAAGAGCCAAGAGGGTTCTGTTTCAGTGCAGACGCGTTTGTGGTCTCAAATAGGGGCTAAACCCAGAGGCTATGAAATGGGTCTACACTATGATGGTTAGACCTGTTATCACGTATGCGTCGGTGATTTGGTGGGAAAAAGTCAGCCAGAAAACCATTAAGAAGAGACTGGACAGAGTCTTACGGCTGGCGTGTGTTGGAATAAAAGGTGCAATACGCACCACTCCAACAAGCGCAATAACAGATGGAGCCGTTTGTGAAGAAATCGCTGGTAACAATATCAGTGTATTAACAGAAGGCTCTCTGATGATTACTCAGAAGAATTAAGCCTATCCTGGGTATTAAGGCTAGGGCGGTTTGTGTCTGTATACCAAGCGGAAATGCTTGGCGTAGTGCATGCGCTGGACCACCTGATAGACGGCCGGATCAATGGCAAGGAAATTGTCATTGCTCTCGATAATCAGTCTGTGATTAGATGTATGCAATGGACAAACACCACTTCCAGGTTGGCTATAGAATGTCTTACAAAACTCAATAGGTGCGCCCAGACAAATGAGCTCTAACCCCGTGAGTGAGAGGACACTCTGACATAGAACAGAATGATAATGCTGATTCTCTAGCAAGAGAAGGATCAGCAAAAGAATTCTGTGGACCAGAACCACGTATCGCTATAGGCGACAACATGGTGGCAGGCCTTATTAAACAATGGACGGACTCCGAACACCGTACAAGGTGGGAAGAAGCTGTTAATTGTAGGCAATCAAAGGCGGCCGTGAAATCGTCTCGTAGTGAGGCAGCAAAAGTTATCCGATCTCGGGAAGATGACTCTGATCGAGGACGATACGTGTAGGTTATGCCTAGGGGAGCTGGAAACAGCAGCACACATTTTGTGCTAGTGTCCGGCGCTGGCAAGCATAAGATTGACCACTCTGAGACGTAAATTTGTTGGCGAAGCCCAGATTGGTCAACTGACCTACAAGGATATGCTTGAGGTGACAAAGGCTGCTTATACAAGGAGCATGCTCACGTAAGAGTGCTCCGAGCATCAGCATCCAATAAGGGACGAAAAGGGACCCACTGTGGTCTGCTTCGGCAAATCCCCGACTTATTATAAATATATATATATATTCTTGCACCATATTCTTAAATATCAATCTTATAGAAACATAGGGAAAAGATAAGGATCACACCGCCTCAAAAAGTAGAAAATGCACTATTTACTTGATTTAAAATCCAAAGATCGTGAAATATACCTCTAACCGATCATATTTGACAAAAAAAGCCAATGATTTAGTTAATATTTTAGGTAAAATTAATTTAGTCTATCAGGACTAGCCTATCAGAATAGTCTATCAGGACTCAGAAAAATTGTATAATGCTGATGAAACAAGGTTCTTTTTTAAACTCATGCCCGATACAATTTTAAAAATTAAAGAAAAAAGTGTATAGAAGGAAAAGTCGTGACGATTCGTGTTACAGTTTTGGTTGCTGCAAACATGGATAGAAGTTTGAAAAAAAAAATATTTATTATCAGAAAGTCAAAGAAACAAAAAACTTATGGTATTTATTTATCCTAAGTTTTATGTTTTTATTTTTACTGTTGATAATAAATTTTGTTTTTCTTTATAATAAATGAATTAAGTTAGTAATGAACAAAAAAACAATTATGTGTGCATATAACGACATTCGGTTGTAACGACGAAATATTCCGGTACCTTCAGGGTCATTATAACCGAATTCCACTGTAATACCAAAAGGATACAATTAAGGTTAGTTATTAACTATTCAATTAGTTTTTTAATTATCTCGCAAGTTTAATGTAAATATGTAAATATTTAGATCTATAAGTAGTCAATCTGGTCATATGGTTCTCGGTTTGTTTTAGCACACTCCGCAGGAAAATATCTCACTACAAAGAGGCAATGCAGACCCATTGCTTGCAAATGCGATGATATGATATTGATCTCCCATGAACAAAACGCAGCTAATATAAATTTAGTACAACGAATTTTTCATTAATAGTTCATTGATAGCTAATAATGAAACAAAATTATATGAAAATTAAAATTTTTATTTTTAATGCCAATATCTTCGCTGTTTTTAATATACTTCATTAAAATTTTTTTTGTTAAAAAGTTCAATATATTTTTTAATATAAATCTTTGTTTAGATCTTTAAATTTTCATATCTCAAGGACGCATTGAGTCCCACCATAATTTTTATATCGTTGAAAAGGTAGTTTTGCTAGCCTTAAGATTAAATAAATATAAAAATTATTTTTAATTTTTAAAATATGTTTTTCGTACCCCTTTTTTGAATTCAATTAGCTCACCGCTTAGCAAAGATGAAACCACCAACAACAAAAATTTTCCAAAACTTGTTTGGATTAAAGTTCGTTTAATTACTTTTCTAACGGTGGCTTAAAATAAAATTCAGCATGTTTTTCATTATTCCAGAATTTAAAAAACATTTCATCGAGAAGTGTATGTTAAAATATTTATAGAAATGACTCTCGACTAACACCGGGTATATCAGCTAGCATAAAATAAAAGAATTTTCTTTTTAAAATGTTTTTGCTTAGCAGTGATCTTGTCCGCTGCTGTTTTTTGTTGTTGTTGAGTAGTGACCTCGTTTGCTGCTGTAGCTATTTTTGTTGTTGTAGATCCTGTTATTGTTGTTGTAGCGGTTGTATTTGTTGGAGTGCTGTTGGCTGTTGACGTTATTGCTGCTACTGTTTGGGTGGCGAAATCGTTTTAGACACTTTTGTTGCACGCAGTGATCATGTCTGCGGCAATTGTTGTTCTCGTGCCGTTGTCGAGGTCTTTTCCTTAGATATTATATCATAGATGGCGTCCATGAGCTGTGATTCACTGTGTACGTTGTATTAGTGCTCCAATATGTGTCGATGATGTTCCCGTGATTATGGTGTAGGTTTCGACACAACCTAGTTCAGCTACGGAGGATTTTTTTTTTATGTTTAAAACTACTGGTTCACACTGACCGTTTGAAATTCAAGCAACCATAAAGCACTTAATCACTGGGATGTGGTTGTTGCTCGAATTCAGTGTTAACCTCACTTTTTGTAGGTCTCCCAGATGGTGGCGGTGATCTCGTGTGGATTTAACTTTTTCGTTGCCTTGGATTTGTGGCAGAAGGGTCACAAGAAAATATTGAACGCTGCGCCGGTGATGCTGATAATGGTGTTGTTGCTGTCATTGTTGCTGACTTGGTAATATAATGCTCATTGGTAAACCGTTTCTGAGGCGTGATATGTAATTTTCGGTCGTTTTTGTTTAGCGTTGTAACCTCGGCTACGTTGCGCGTGTGAATTCGTAGATGGACGTCTGTGTAGTAGCTGGAGTGGTATGATGACGAAAGTGCGGATGATGTCCTTGATCAAGCGAAATATTCTTAGTTTCTTGTTGTTTGTGGAGCTGTTGCTTTATCTCCTGGCAGGATCGCCAGTTTTTGGTTTTTATCTGTGGCAATGAAAATCGTTTGGATATATATTTTTGATTGATTTATATTTTATTTTTTATTTGGAGCATATAACCAGCACGTAAGAATATTTTCACAAACTCTGTTATAAATTATATAAATTTTGAACTCTTAAAAAATAAATACTTAAATCTAAAATTTGAATTATGAGTGAAGTATTTTTTGTAAAGTTTTTTATTATATGTTTATACTAATTTGGACACCACGTTTGCATGTATCAGTTTAACCTTGTGTGGTGTTGGAAGTTGTTACTGTGTGAAATTGTATGTTGTGTGTCAGGTAGAGTATTAGTATATTAGAGGCGCACACGCCTTTTTAAACAGCCGCAAGGCTTTTGGTCATGTAAGCCACAAAGGCTATTTTTATTAAGCCGAAAGGCTATGTTAAGTTTTCCTAAGCCTCAAAGGCTAATTTTAATTCAAGCCACAAAGGCTTAGTTTTTGAACAAAAAGATTTAAATTTTTCTTTGGTGTGCTTCTCGCTTGTTCACCAAAATCTCTCTGTCTTTATTTTTAAATACTTTAATTTATATACAATTTTTACCAGTATTATTCTTAAACTAATTTTACTACTATTTCCAAGACTCCTCCTTTAATTCCAATGATTTTTAGATTTACTTTGGAAAATCAATAATTGACCAATCACTTTTAGTTTATTAACCTTTCCAAATTTCCCCCACTAATTAATATTATAAACATCATTTATTGGTTCGCTCAAATTCTTGGCCTTGACTTTAAAGTGTCATCGGCACTTATTCAACTTATCGCTTGTTGTTGTTGCTTTGTGTTTTTCTGTGCAATGCACTTGTAACACGAGTCCCGCTGTCGCTGTTGCATTTCAGCTTGTGCGGTATCTAGCGGCACAAGCGTAAAGAGGTGCTAAATGCACTTCATGAGAATTTGAGCTACAATTAGTTGTGTTTACTTTGAGGTTTTTTATTCGGTTAAATTTGGAAATTTTGTCAACATTATGTTGATATGTTTATTGTTATCATATATTAGACGATTGAAGTGAAGATCTTTTGGTGGTTGTTTGTCTTGAATGTGTGTACGTATATAAGTACATTGCACCCTCTCCCTTAAGCGAAAATTTACTTGCAAAGATAAATATTTAAGAAGTTGGAGTTTTGGAAGAGAATATGTTTATGTGTAATATAATATGATAATTTTTATAGTATCTTTAAATAGTTGTTATTTTACAATAATATAAAATATGTAATATTAAGATTATTTATGTTTTAATTATTTGTTTAGTGGTAAATAATGGTAATATTTATACTAATACGAAAAACTTATATGATAATGGACAATGTTCTAAATCATGATATTAATGTATTTAATACTAACATTTTGTTTTTAATATTTAGATCAGTAGTTCTAAAAATTCAGTAAAGTAATTTATAGAGTCTTAATATTTTGTATTATTTATACATAAAATATTTACATATTTTTAATTTTAGTTATGTGTTTATAAATTTCTTTAACATACTATTATGAAATTTCTTATGTTTATTATTTACATCAATAACGGAGTTCACTCCTTCTCTTAGTATTATTTTATATGGTCCGTGATATGGACTTTGACTTTTCTTTCTTCTTTCAAGTTTAACTAATACTAAATCTCCTTCTTGGAAATTGGATATATTTACATTCTTGTCATAATTGATTTTTCTTATTTTCTTTTACCATTTTAATAATATTCTTTGCTTTGTTGCTAGAGATTTTTAGTCTAACTTTTAATTCGTTTTCATAGTCATCTTTGTTGTAGACTTTACTGTTATCTCTTGTTAAAACGCCTGGCAGAGTTGGTAATTTACCAAAAACTAATTCAAAAGGTGAGTAACCAGTGTCTATATGTGGATTCGTGTTATATGCAAATGTGTAGTACGAAATTCATTTATCCCATTCCCCATCATCTGCGAAAGAAAGAAGATACTCATTAAGAACTCTGTGGTTTCTCTCAAGTTTCCTATTCTATAAGTTTCCTATATAGTATGGTTTCCTATTGTTTCGTGATGGTAAGGTGCTGAAAAGATTTGTTCTATTTTTAACAACCCAGCAAAAAAAGTGCTTCCAAAAGAAGATAAAGTGGAAGGGAAAGCCTTGAACTCCATCCCTTCTACTTTCATACCCAGAAGGCATTCTTTTAACATATGCATGTCATTCGGAGGGATGCTTTCCTTAGTTTTCTCTAGAAGTCCTTCCAGAATTTTTTCAATAGAAGATTTCTTTGAGCCCTTCAATGAAATGATTCTAGCAGGTGTTTTTCAGGAGTACTTTAAGGAGGCATTTCATGGAATAGAATAGTTTTTGCGGTTAAGGATTGGGGGGGGGGGGGTTAAAATATCGCGCGTAAAATATCCCTTTTCCAGATTTTCACAGCATTTTGGTGTTGGAAGTAGAAAGTCGTTGGGTTTAGTTGGGGGTTTCTAAAATCCCACGGAAAATGTTTAAAATATATATTATTATTTATAATTTGTTTTACTTTAATTGAATTTAAATGCTGTTGGAATATCTTCCAGAAGTAGTTTATGAGAACCCCTCTTGAAAGCTCTTCTCGACAAGGCTAAAAAGAAGCACAATCGGATCTATAGAATGTATTCTAGAAGCAGCGTTCCTTAGAATGTATGTCACATTTGTATCAAAAATTTTGCTGGGAAGTTGCAAACATTTCTTAATAGTTCATTTGTAAACTCAGTTCCTCTATCAGACTTTAAAACTACCGTATTTTAAGATTAATTGCTCCACCAATGTTGTTGCAATCGACTTTGCGTCTTTTGTTTCAATTGGGTAAGCAATGACAAATTTACTTAGATCACATTGCATTGTAAGCGGTCCCACTGTGTCTATAGAAATTGTTTCGAAACTAGTCGTTGGAGAGTCTGTTATGGTCATTTTTTCTTTTATATGTTTTTTTATATTAATGTAAGTTTTCACCATCTGTCGCATATGCTTCCATACATAGCGTTGTTTTAATTTCAGTATGGTTTTTCTAATTCCTAAATGTCCGCCTTGTTGTGAATCATAGAATTCTGTAATTAATTTATTTTGCATGGATTTATTTGATATTCTTTGCGGGGTTTTATATATTAATATTTTTAGCGATTTTCTTAATTTTTGTTTCATTTCTTGCTGCAGCTTGTTAAATAAATTCTTAAATTCTTTTTTTATCCATGGATTTAAATATAATATCTTCTTCATCTAGCGCTAGTTCTTTTATATTTAATTTATTCATTTTAGATACTTATTTCTTCAGGATCGGCTCTAGAGTCGCTGAATTATCATTAGATCTTGCATGCATATTATTACTTTGATTTATTTTTGATGATAGCTTCATCGAGTTCGAATCTGGATACGTCGATTTATCGCTACATCGCACGTGCACAATATTATTTATAATCTGGATACTAGTATAATTTATATTTATATCGCTTAATTCAAATTGTAATCTTTTTAAATTTTTGACGTCAGTAATGGATGTGCAATCCCAAATAAAGAGTTCGCGATTCTCTTGTTGAGATGTGTATTTCTCCTTTGCAAGTTCTTCTTGCTTTTTAATATTTCCCCGTGTTATTACCATGGCTTTATTTTGTTTGCTCGTTTCTTCAGTTGGTATCATAGTTTTTAAAATATCCGAATCTATCTTTATTCGTGATGAAGCATCTGCATTTGTTTTAATTTTTCCTTGTTTGAAAACTATAGTGAAATTATAATCAGATAAGTCCAGTCTGATTCTTGTCATTTTTGATGACGGATTATTGTGACTAAATAATGAAACTAAAGGTCTGTGATTTGTAACAACTATAAATTTCTGTCCGTATAAATATGGTTTGAAAAAGTTTATTCCCCAATGGATGGCTAAAAGTTATTTTTCTATTATTGGTTTATTTATGTCATGTTTTTGTAGAGTTTTACTGGCATAAGATACAAGGTAAGTCTTGTCCTATTTCACCTTGTGGTAACACTGCTCCCAAAGCGTAATTTGAAGCGTCTGTCGTTAGAATCGGGGTTTTGAAAAATCGGGATATTGTAAAATAGGTGGTTCTATTAATTTCTGTTTCAGTGTTTCAAAAGCTGTTTGACATTGCTCTGTCCAATTGAAAGTTTGGTTCTTTTTTAGTAAAGCATTTAGGCATTGTGCAATTGTTGCAAAATCTTTTATGAATCGTCTATAATAATTGCGAAAGGCAACGAACCTACGCACTTCGTCTGCATTTGAAGGAATTGGATAATTGTTTATTGTTTCATATTTTGCTGGATCAGTCTTAATACCGTTTTGCGTAATTAAATGTCCTAAATAAACTACTTCCGGACGTAAAAATTTGCATTTACTTGCATTTAATTTAAGTTGTATTTGGCTAATCTATCAAAAATTTTAATTAAATTATTGTTGTGGTGTTGTAGGCTACATCCAAAAACTATTATGTTATCTACATATAAAAATGCTTCTGAGCTTAAACCTGTAAGAGCTAAAAACAACATACGTTGAAAACTATTTGAAGATATTTTTAGTCCAAATGGTAATCTTTAAATTTATAATGACCGTCATTAGTAGAGAAAACTGTTAGAGGTCTTGAATTTTTGTCTAGAGGGATTTGGTGAAAAGAACTTGACATGTCGAGTGTGGAAAAATACCTTGCTCTACCGAGTTTATCTAAAACATCTTCTATTCTTGTCAATGGAAATTTGTCATTTATTATTTTATTATTTTATTTTCTGAAGTCAACTACTAAACGCCATTTCTTTGTGTCGTCAGCGCTTTTCTTTGGTACAAGTAGAAGTGGTGAATTGTATGGGCTTGTGGATGATTCAATTATATCATTATTTATTAGTTCTTCAACCTGTTCATGAATTTCTTTGTTTTGAGTGTATGGTAATCTATAATTTTTTATATATGTTGGTGTATCATCTATTGTTGATAACTTTTGTGTATAGAAATTGTTTATTGTTAATTGTTCTTTTTTTAAATTAAATATGTGTTGATATTGTCTGAATATATTTATAAGTGGATGCTTTGCCCCTTCGTCTAATTCTTTCAAAACTTTTTGGAATCTAACTTCGTCTTTATATGTATCTTGTTTGAAATATAAATAATTCGATAATGGTATCAACTTTGGTTTTAGTTTGTTTATTACTATTTCTGTTTCTGTTGTGTTTAGTATTTTTAAATGGCATATACCTTTTGATGGAACTATAGAGTTTGCTATGAATACCCCTGTCTGAATTTCTTCATTTAATATTACACTCTCCTGATTTAAATTTTAGTTTATTGGAGTTATAATTTCTGTTTTAGGTGGTATTCGAATTACATTAAATGCATTTTTGTTGATGTACAAAGGTGTTACTACGTCAGTGCTGCCTAGTATTATCGTTAGTGTTTGTGTTTCATTGTCAATTTTACACATATATTTAGTTAAAAAGTCTCGTCCTATGATTCCGTCTGTGTAAACTGGGAAATCTTCTACCGCATGAAAAAAATTTTCTACTACGTCACATTGAAAATCTAATTTTAGTTGTACAGATCCTAGTGTTAAAGTTTCTTCTTTTCTTATTCCTGTTAGTTAACATTTATCGTCTATATTAATGATTGTGTCTTACGCTAAATTTTCGAGTTTACAGATCGAAATATCTGCTCCTGTGTCAATTAAAAATTTAATGTTTTGCTTAGAATTTTTACATTTTACTATAATATAATTTGTGTTTTTATCCGATATATTATAAATCTTTAATTTTGCTGTCCCGGAAGATCCTCTGTATTGATCTCCGAGCATTCCTCGTTTCCCTGAATGTTGTTGTTCATGACATACATTCTGTTGTTGTTGTTTTGGTTTCTGTAATTTGGTGTTCTTCTGTTGTAGTTTTGATTATGCTGTTATCTGTTGTTATAGTTATTTGATATATTGGGTCGTTGTCCCCTGTATGAGTTGTTAAAATTATTATTGTATTATCTGTTATTCATACTAAAATACATTAATTTATTATTTGTGTTTACATTCTTTTCTGGTTCTAAAGCTAGATTTGTTGCGTCAATTAATGTTTTTGGTTGAGCTGCAAAAATTGTGTTCTTTAAGTCATCATTCAGTCCATTTTTAAAAATTGTTAAGGCGTAGCTTTCGTTCATTTTAATGATGACGTTTCTTTGTGCGTCATCGCCTGTTGTTTCTGATATATGTAGATTATTTAGTTCAGCGATGAGGTTTATTAATTTGTCTTTGAATTGTGTTAATGAATTGTTTCTTTGTGTCAATGTGACTAGTTGTGTGTGTATCTGAGCTGTGGTTAGATTGCTCTTGTATGTATTTTGTAAAAGTGTTTGTAGTTTTGAAAGGTGTCATTTTAGCCGTGTATCCTAGAGTGGTTTTCACGTTTGTGCTTAGTTTTATGCTCACGATTAATTCTATTAGTTTCTTTTTATCATCGGATCAGTAAGTGTTGTATAACAAGTCAATTAGCTTTAGATATCCTTCTAGTTCTTTATAATTCCCTGAGAAAATGGGAATTGTCTTAATAATTGTCTCTAAGTTAAACTCTGCTATTTTGGGTTCTGTATTCGTTAAAATTGTCGGCTTGTTAGTGTCTTCTTTGTCTAGCATTTGTTTTCGTAGTGATCGTGATTCTTTTACTAATATATAGAATTCTTTCGTTAATCTTAGTAGTTCGTGGTTTTTTTTAGCGTCTGTTTGTGCTTGTCAAATTCAGTTTCATACCTATTTATTTCCTCTAATTTAGTCTCTATTGTTTTTCTTGTGTATCTTCTATTTATGGTCTTTTTTATGTTAATTTTTATCGTCCTTATTTGTTTAAAAAGGTCATATAGAATTTGCATTTATAATTAATTTTTATAAAATTTTTTCTTTTATTCTTTATTATTTAGACATTCTGCATTCTATTTATGTGTTTTATGACATACTTCTTATAATAATTGCTAATTTTATAAACTATATATAATTAAAATTTTAATGATTATTGTTATTATTACAGTTACTGACGCACGTGTTACATCTGATGTAGTGACTGCTGAGCCCACATTGTTTTGCATGTTTTCCGTGATAATAGCACGATCTTCGTTCTTGTTGTTTAGCATCGTTACGTTGTAGATGGCATCTGTTATTAGCCTGATCATTCGTTAAAATCGTTTGTTGGTTTGTTGTCTTCTCTGCGAATTTTTCTCATTCGTTTTTCCATTTCTTTGAAAATCTATTTGTGTGTCCTTAGGTGTTTGACCATTTGATTATCATTTATTTTCTCTTGACAAACAAAGCAGTACATTATTCAATTTTATTGTGAATTTTGTATTTTAAAACTTTTAGCTGTTGTATATATCTGTATTACTCCTTCCCTTTTGTAATATTTATTAATCTTTAGAGGTCGTTTAGTTGTCTTCTTTGTTTGACCTGTTTACCGGCTCTAGTTCTTTTCTTGGGTGGTTGTAAATGGTTTTTGAGGATCTCTTTATTCTTTTGTTGCCGCTCTTGATACTCCAGTATCGATATTTTTTTATTGGAGTTGCGGTATACACCGGTGGTTGTATTTTTTCTTCTTGGAGAATATCTATTTCCTTTTGTAATTTTTGTATGTATTCTACCAATTCATCGTATTTCTTGTGGAATTCTGCATCCATTCCGTGTTCTAGGTTATGTTGTCCAACGTAAGATTTAGAATTTTTGGATTTATGGTTCGCCGGTTGTAGGTTGATAGGATCAAAGTAAGTTGCAGGATTACAGGAACGAAATTGCATAATCAAAATAACAGGATTACGAAGTTGCGGGATCACAGGAACGAAATTGCAGGATCGCCATGTGGTATTGGAAGTTGTTACTGAGTGAAATTATATGTTGTGTGTCAGGTAGAGTATTAGTGTATTAGAGGCGCACATGCCTTTTTAAACAGCCGCAAGGCTTTTGGTCATGTAAGCCACAAAGGCTATTTTTATTAAGCCGCAAAGGCTAATTTCAAATCAAGCCACAAAGGCTATGTTAAGTTTTCCTAAGACTCAAAGGCTAATTTTAATTCAAGCCACAAAGGCTTAGTTTTTTAACAAAAAGATTTAAATTTTTCTTTGGTGTGCTTCTCGCTTGTTCACCAAAATCTCTCTGTCTTTATTTTTAAATATTTTAATTTATATACAATTTTTACCAGTATTATTCTTAAACTAATTTTACTACTATTTCCATAACTCCTCCTTTAATTCCAATGATTTTTAGATTTACTTTGGAAAATCAATAATTGACCAATCACTTTTAGTTTATTAACCTTTCCAAATTTTCTCCACTAATTAATATTTTAAACATCATTTATTGGTTCGCTCAAATTCTTGGCCTTGACTTTAAAGTGTCATCGGCACTTATTCAACTTATCGCTTGTTGTTGTTGCTTTGTGTTTGTCTGTGCAATGCACTTGTAACACGAGTCCCGCTGTCGCTGTTGCATTTCAGCTTGTGCGGTATCTAGCGGCACTAGCGTAAAGAGGTGCTAAATGCACTTCATGAGAATTTGAGCTACAATTAGTCATGCTAACTTTGAGATTTAATTTGGAAATTTTGTCAACATTATGTTGATATGTTTATTGTTATCATATGTTAGACAATTGAAGTGAAGATCTTTTGGTGGTTGTTTGTCTTGAATGTGTGTACTTATGTAAGTACACTACACTTGTTACGATTTAATACATGCATTGAATATAGTTATTTAAAATTATGAGTAATAAATTTTCCTCTATAAGAACAAAATTTATAATAAAGACATCACTGGAATACCATAGTTAGAACAAATCAGTGTCATTTAAACTAACGTCTCAATTTCAACAAGTTACTGCGAGTTCAAGTGCTTTCCAAAGTTTCCAAACTTCAATTAGTTCAAGTGCTAATTGAAGAACTTGGCCCTTGGCATTGTAATCAAAACAGGTTACAAAACAGGTCCTTTGGTCACAATGTCCGAATGACAGAAATAACACTATTTATGTTGTAATGTTTTTATTTTTAAATAAAAATTTAACATTAAATATAGATATTAACATTTTATTTAAAAATAAAAGGTATAAAAAAAGGTATATTTTGCTGTTGTTGCGTGAACTGGAGCGATTTAGAAATACGACGGCTGATAGGGACGATGGTTCTCGCAATCCCTCGTCAATCATACCATCATTTTTGACAAACTGTCAAACGACAGAGAGAGCTTCGGATATTACTTAAGCCACGATAATGTCAGCAATATAAGGTTCTCATGATTCTGTTGAAACCGTACAGTACTCTGTAATGATATGTTCTCCCGGCTGAGGTCTGCCGCCGGACCCAAGTTTCCTTCCAAATATTTTATTATTCGGAGCGCCAAATCAAACTCTTATTTTCCGGTATGTTATAAAGAATGTTTATTGACAAATTATCTCTTAATTTGTAATAGATACGAAATTTCTTTGAATATTTATTTTATATACCTTGAAATTTCTAGCTAAAAAGAAAAATAAATTTACAAATTTTTTTATTGTTTTGACCATCTGGTCACTTTTTATATTTGAATGTTTTACTTCATTTATAAAGGTTTATAATAGTTTCTTTTGAAGTCTCCAATGTTTGATCATAAAACAACCTGTCATAGTTATATTATACAATATATAAACCAAATAAATACTTCAAAAACACCTTTATATGTCCCAAAATACACGAGGATCAATCCAAATAGCAAAGAAGCAGGTTTACTCATATAAATTATGAAATTTCTCGGCCATTTTGATCGACACTCCAAAGCGTATAGACAAATTTTTTAAATCCCTGGAATTCTTTTAAAGAAAGAAACCAAAATTTAAAGGACATCAGAAATCAAGGAAAACCCTTAAAATTGGTGTAGCTGGCTACGATCCCCTTAGTTTATTAAGGTAAATTTTAATTTCAACCCATAAAAAAATCAATTTTGCTAGAATTTGTTCTAAAACATAATATCCTTTGTAGGGGATCAGGACCTTATTATTGACTTATTTATTCTGTCAGCCACAGGGCCACAGAAATTCCTTATCTTTCATCGATTTGAACTGGACAGATTATTAAAGCTTGACTTGGGAAATATATCAGCAAGGAGTAGGAGGTTAATAGTTGTGCTGGGTTCCTGATCATCTTTTGTCAGCATATTCCAGTTGTGTATACTAATAGTGCAAATGGACAAATGAATGTGTATAAGTGACCAAATATAAGTAAACAAAAAAAAAAATTTAGAGAAAATAAAATCAGATGCACAAAATAGTCCACGCGCAGAAATAATAATGAACGGATGTGTTAAAATAAGCTCGTTAAAATAAAAAAAAATGTTTATTCATATAGAAATTTGCTTGAGTTAAAGGTGATTAATTAAGTTCTGGTTAAACGGAAAACCCAGTAACCAAAAGAGTTAAGATCCGAAAATCTAAAGTTTCTTACTCAAAATAGTGACTAATAAAAGAAAGAAAAGAAAAAAAACACAAAAAGAGATTAACCAAATGTAATAATCAAGCATTATCATTAAAGATAAAGTGTTATTTCAGAAAAATATATAGAAATTAACAAAAAAAAAGCAAACAAACAAAACACCGAAAAGTCAAGCCGCTTTTGCGTAAGATTAAGCGAAATATATAATTTAATACACTATCTTTAGCCCCAAATTCAGCTCTTCACTCAGCATCGACTCAGGCCTGCAGCTCGGATGTCTAAGTAAGTGTCTTTTCTTTTTGATATTTTATTTAAATTATATATGTAATAATAAAGTTAATTATTATATTTAATTTAACAACGTAATCTATCATATCTAATACAAATGGATATTAAAGGTTATTTTTAATCATAATGCTTCATTAATCGGCAAATAAAAAAATACAAAAAAAAAAACGAAGAAGAAGAAGAGAAATTTACGATATTTATATTTCATTGCATTAATGGTAGCTTATGATAAAATACAGCAATAACAATAAAATACCAGCTAGCAGGAAATAAAAGCTTGCTGCTAATTTATTTACCTTTTCGAAAAAAAAACGAAACGAATATATAAAGAAATATATGCATTAATATAGTTGTTTCACCCATTCTCAAGGAACTACTTAATAATGGTCTTTCAAGTATTGCGCTCATATCGTATTAATATAAAAAGTGTTCCGTTTTTACCGCATTCTATACAATTACACTCAATACTTATGCTCAATTGTGTTTCAGTTACATCGGGTCCCCATAAAAACTCTCTTGTATTCGGAAAACAAAATAATACAAAACTATGAAAAAAATTCTATATCCGTGTTTCGTTTCCATTGTTCCTCTAACAATGAATTGATTGTTTGACAGATCACCTGTTACAAAATTGAGCAAAAGTGAAATAGATATATATAGCTTTGTTTTCATTATGACAAAAAAAAATAGAAAGAAAGACCATATAAACAGCACAAATTCTTCGTAAATTCTCTTGATTTCAAATCTAATGTGTTCCTTTCATATGTAAGGCGGACAAAGTTCGTTGACTTTTCTACTTCACTATATTCATGTTGTCCTTTCTGGTAGACTTTTTTTTTCTAACACACTGTTTATTTACAATCAACTTGTAACAGTTGTGTAAACTAAATAAAATGTAGAAATAATTTTTAAGCATAATGTATTATAAATTCTTTAAAAAAATAAATTCTTATTGATATTTAGAAGAAAATATATTCGTAAATATAATTACTATTGAAAAAAAAAACAATGTTTTAAACTAAATTGCCATTCGGTTTTTCTTAATTGGATTAAGTCATATTTAAGTGGTAGAGTGTGCTATGTAGCGATTAATGATATTCACTCTTATTGCTATAGAGTTACCTCTGGAGTTCCTCAGGGAAGTATTCTTGGGCCTCTGTTATTTGTATTATTTATAAACGATATATGCAAATGTTTTTGTAATTCGAGATTTCTTTTATATGCTGATGACTTAAAGTTTTTTAGAAGGGTGAATAGCTTGGTGGATGCTGAGTTGTTGCAATCTGACCTCAATAATGTTTCGGAGTGGAGTACTCGCAATGGGTTGCCATTGAATGTTAGTAAATGTTTGAATGCTTCGTTTAGCAAATCTTCTAATTTTATTAGTACAACCTATTTTATGTCACATCTACCACTTAAAAAAGTTGTTAATATTCGTGATTTGGGAGTAATTTTTGACACGAAGTTCACGTTTGTAGAGCATCTGAATTTCATAGTGCCTAAAGTTTATTCTCTCCTAGCCTTTCTTCGGAGAAATAGTGCAGAGTTTCAAGACCCTTATACTTTAAAAGCTCTTTACAATTCATTGGTTCGTTCTCGGTTGGAGTACGCTGCGTTTATTTGGAATCCATCGTTTGCAATCCATTCGTTGAGATTAGAAAAAGTTCAGAAGATAGCCACAAAATACATGTTACAGCCTACGCGTTTCTCTGAAAACTTACCTTCTTATACTGCTCGATGTTTGTTAATGGGCCTAAAGCCTCTTGAGACGAGGAGAAAAATAAATTCCTTGTTATTTATATACGACATTATATCAGGTAATATTGATGATCCTTTTTTACTACAATTAATTGAGTTTAACATTCCTATAAGGCAGTTGCGGTGTTTTAAATTATTTTTTATAAAACACCATCGAACAAATTACGCTCTTAATGAACCTATTACGAGAGCTTTGAGTTTATATAATGAGTTATCGTTAAAATATGTTTTTGACTTTTCTCTCTCTAAGACTTGCTTTAAAAATTTTGTTATAAATTTATTTTAAGCTTATTTGTTAAGTGGTACTGGGCACTTTAATTATGCTCAAAGTATTCTTAAATATTTGTTTTATCTTTAATTTATATTTTATTATATAGAATTAATATGTATTCTAGTCTGTAAGGATTTTTGTCCATAGACTCAATAAAGACTCAATAATAAATAATAATAATAATAAATTAAATTCTGCTTTAAAATTCATAATTAAAAATTAATGTGAATAGAACAATAACCTTGTACTTTAGTTATCAACAAAAATAATGTTTTTTTTGCATATTGATTTAGTTAGGTGTAGGAATGAATATGATGGTGTAAATTTTTTTACGTGACCTAACGCCAGGTATCGTTAATATTAGTGGGGTTTTCATTAAAAAAAAATTATGATTAACAGATTGAAAACCATGGCTGGGCGGGTAAACAAGGAATCATAACATCTGATTCCAAAACAGTTAAGATGGGTTAAGATGGGAATTTTAAATTTTGCTTTAGTTTCAGCTAGTACTAGTTCATTTTATTTATTACTTGGTTCCTTTAAATTATTTTTTTTTTCAATTCTATGTATTTAGTGAAATTTCCGCTTGCATGTAGTTTTTTTGTTTCAAGACTTCCATAGTAGGAAAGCAAAAACTCACCCCCAACGCCGAAGAGTCATAGCCTTTGCCGTGCACCCGCTATGCCACTATGGATCGCGAAAAGAGTCTTAAATGGTTTTGTTGAATTTTGAGTCATGCTTGGGTCTAAAATACAGTCCGGTGTCCTTTGCTTATAACCGCAAACCAACACCAATAAAAGTGAATACTGTTTCAAGCAGGAAACCATTACAAAAATGGCGCCCAACGTGGGGCGAACGCAAAACACACACACAAAAGAAAGCAAGCTGTTACGTCAGCTCGCTCAAAAGCTATATTGTGGAAAAAAAAATGTTTTCCCAACAGCTTTAACAATTTCATCTGTTATTACGTCCCACAAACTAAATGCGTAGTTGATCCCATAGTTCAAGATGGACTTCTATGACCGCTTGTAATTTCAATATTCATATTTTATTAACTTTTTTTTAATATTCTCATAAGTTTGTTGTTAACGGAAAACAAATAGTGCTGCTCAACTATTCAAATTATTTGAATTACGATATCTGGATTTTTTTTTGCTAGATTCATCGTCTATATTTTGAATTTTCTGGAAAATGACCTACCTCGTACGAATTCGGTTTTCGCAACAAAGTAAATTTTAATTATTATCGCTCAGAATTCCTCTTTATGCTCAAATAATTAACTGCTCGTAAATAATAATTGCCCTGGAAAAGTTAGGTCAGTTATTAACATAAAATATTATTTTGTTTTTGCAAATAATTTCTGTTTAAAAAAAAATAACAGAAAAAAAACACATATCTTTAAATAGTTTTTCTATTAATTACAATGACAGTACGGCATAGTGGTGAAAACTTACCACTGGTAAACATGACTGAATATGGAATTTGTGCAGTATGCTGCAAACCACTAGAGAATGCACCTCCATGGATTGCAACTCAATGTAACCACAATTTTCATAAAACCTGCATTATTGAGTGGGTTGAAAAAACTCCAACTTGTCTACAATGTGGACTTGAATGTAATCCAGACACGCTTAAAAACCTTCAGGGAAATTCTCCTGAAGATACACTGTCCTTAGCCAAGTCACAGGGAGCAGTGTCTAAAAAGATTGGTAGACCTCCAAAAGTTACAAATTAAGTTCAGACAAGGTCAAAAACAAGGACTCAAAATCCTTTAGAAGGAACCGTTGCTGGACAAAACTTGAGCTTTCAAAATCGTGACTCGTCTTATCATATAGATATAAATGGTGCTAGTTCAAGCATGGATAGAAATAATATTCATACTTCAAACGAAGGCACCGCAACCCTCATAAATGATACCGTTTCAAATGTCGTCGCTGCACAGGTGCGTCCTGAGCTTTCTAGGATTGAGAATTTAATCCAAGCTCTTACGTCCCAAATAAGCCAAATGAATGTTAGTCAAAACAAGGAACCAGAATGGCCTCAGGAAACATTTTCACCCATTCAGAACCAAAATGCAAATGTAAGACAGACTTCTGTTCAGTTAAATAGAAATATAAATCCCAATTTAGGTCAAACTCCTAGTACACATAATAAAAGTTCTGTTCACTCGTCGATAGTTACCAACAGCAGCAAAGTGGCTCATCTCATCCAGAGCTTAGCTAGAGCTTAGCTACGTTTAATGGAAGTAAACGCCAGTAGATAAATTTATTAACATGGTAAGCACACTAACAACTAATAGCCTTGGTGGTGATTTCCACACAGTGAACACGTGCATATTCTGTTTAATGGAAAAGTGAGCAAGTGAGTGGTTCTGGCGATACAGGCGCTCAGTACAACAAGTAACGTGGGATCATTTGTGCAAAGCATTAAGAGCCCATTTCTATGATCACTTATCCAACACAGATATACACGAAATAATAAGAGATAGAAAACATAAGGAAACAGAATCGTTTGATGAATTTTATAATTCAATATTGTGTCTGACAGATAGATTGAAATATCCCCTTGAAGAGCCAGAAATAGTGGAAATTTTAAGAAGGAATCATCGTCCTTATCTCCGTAAAGAACTTTTTTATTTAGAAATTCGTTCTATGTCTCACCTTAGACACTTGATCCTTAGAAAAGAAGCATTGGGGTCAGACAAAAAAATCAGTTCTAAGCCATTTCGACGTCAAATAAATGAAATAGAACTTGAAAGTGATGAAGAAGTAGATATAGGACAGGAATCTATTTGTGAAATAGGAAATCAAAAAAATAAAATTAACAGTCGAAACTTTAATTCCTGCAATAAAGCTAGTATATGCTGGAATTTTCGAGAAGAGGGTCATCACTATATAGACTGTTCAGCTGATAGAACCATTTTTTGCTACGGTTGTGGTGAACCAAATGTCTATAGACCAAAATGTTCAAAGTGTCAAAACCAGGGAAACTTATTGAGGAGCGCGAACAACAACAACACCAGTTTCCGCTCCAATCCGAAACAGTAAACAAATTGTATAATTCTATTTCAACGCAAACCTCTCCAATTTTACAAAACCCAACCGTTTGTACCGAATCCAAATCATTTTTATTTCCAATACAGTCCTACCATAAAAAGGTTTTAAATTATGAAAAAGCCCGCGCAAGAATTTTCTGCGAAAGTTTAAAGCCCACTGTGAATGTTAAATACAGCCAACCTTCAAGGACAAAACGTTCTACAGAGCGGTTTCGAAGATTTTGGCGAACAATTAAAATAAATCAAAAAAAGTTTTGTAAAACTTTATCAGAATCTGTTAAGCAAGACATTCGGCCATATCTCAATGTTGAATTGCTAGGTGAAAATATACTTGGCTTGTTAGATTCTGGAGCATCAGTTTCATGTCTTAGTGGTCATGCTGCTCAAGAATTTATCAAGAAAAATTATAAATATAAACCTCTACACAGAATTTATATCGAAGAAGAAAGAAGTCGAACTCTTTATTATTCCTGAGCTCAAGCAAAACCTTTACTTGGGTATAGATTTTTTTTTATAAATTCGGTCTTTTTGAAAAAATGTTAAGCGGTTTTCAGGCTGGTAAAGAGGAATTGTTAGGCAGTAATTATGTACACGAACTCACAGCTCAACAAAATAAAACTTTTTAAAACGTTGTTTCACTTTTTCCGTCTTTCGAAAATGAAGGCTTAGGTAAAGCTCATTTAATAAAACACGTAATTGAAATTGAGCAAACGGCTAAACCAGTCAAGCAGCGTTACTTTTCGGTGTCACCAGCAGTCGAAAAGAAAATACATGCGGAGGTTGATCGAATGCTTGATTTAGGGGTAATAAAACAAGCACCACTTAATTGTCCTTGGTCCAGTCCAGTTGCAATTGTTGACAAGGGTGGGAAAATTCGATTGTGTTTAGACTCTAGAAAGCTGAACCAGGTGACTGTGAAAGACGCATATCCCTTGCCAAAAATAAACGAGATACTTAGTCGACTACCAAAGTCAGAGTTTATTTCTTCGCTCGACCTCAAGCATACCTTCTGGTAAATTGAGCTAGATGAAAACTCGCGGGATAAGACAGCTTTCACTGTACCAAATCGTTCATTGTATAGGTTCAAGGTCATGCCATTTGGTTTAACCAATGCATCGATGACAATGAGTCGTTTAATGGATTGAATACCAAATGAGCTACAAAACCGAGTATTTGTTTATCTCGATTACTTGCTGCTCATTTCAGACAATTTTGAAGATCATATAGATTTATTGATAGAAGTTTCGAGACTATTACGAAAAGCTGGGTAACAGTAAATATTCCGAAATGCAAGTTTTGCATGAAAGAGGTTCGATACCTAGGATTCATAATTGGGAATGGGGTAATGAAACCTGACCCGGAAAAGGTATCGGCCATAAAGAATCTTAAGCCTTCTAGAACCGCAAAGGAAATGCGAAGTTTTCTAGGACTGGCAGGATGGTACCGCAGATTTATCGATAACTATGCCTCCCTAACAGAGCCTTTGACGGATTTAACATCAAAATCTAAGAAATTTGAATGGTCAGCCCATTCATGGTCATGTGAAAGAAAAATGAACTTCAGCACCCGTGCTGATAACGGCTGATTTTTCTCGATTATTTATCGTGCAATGCGATGCATCAATTCATGGAGTTGGTGGAGTTTTAGCTCAAGTGGATAGCGATGGAATCGAAAGACCCATAGAATTTTTTTCTCACATAAAATAAATCGTGCTCAAAGAAACTACTCCATTATCGAGGTAGAATGCCTGGCTGCATTGCTAAGCATTCAGAAATTTAGAGAAAATATTGAAGGTCATCGTTTTAAGGTCATTACCGATCATGCAAGCCTCAAATGGCTTATGCGACAATCAGACCTAAACGGTAGATTGGAACGATGGTCTTTAAAACTCCAAGCATTTGATTTTACTATAGAGCATCGGAAGGGCACATTAAACGTGGTACCTGATGTTCTATCTCGATTAGAAGCAGATGAAGTTTGCGCTATAAATTTTACACCTGAAGTTGATCTTAAGTCAGAATATTCTTCTTCTCCAGACTACATGCAATTAATTAAAGAAATAAATGAAAATAAAAATCGCTTTCCTGACTTAAACGTCATTGACAATTTTATTTATAAGAGAACTCAGTTTTCAAATGGGAATCCTGTGGATGAAGCATCGTCGTGGAAGCTCTGGATCCCAAAAGAAGTAACTCAAGACGTTATAGAACAAGCTCACTGCCCGTCAATTGCTGCACATGGTGGCGTTGGTAAGACTTTAGAGAAATTACGCTGAAATTTCTTTTGGCCAAAAATGGCAATACAAGTTCGTGTCTTTATTGCTACTTGTGAAGTTTGTAAAGAATGTAAAGCACCTAATGTGGTACTTCGTCCTCCACTGGGAGCGCAACAAAAGTCAGATCGGCCATTTCAAAAACTGTATATGGATCTTCTCGGTCCATATCCCCGATCAAAATCTGGTAACATTGGCATCCTTATCATCCTTGATCACTTGACGAAGTTCCCTTGGTTAAAACCGCTAAGAAAATTTTCAACCCTTAATATTTGCGATTACCTAGAGTCAAACGTATTCACTGTCTTTGGAGTAGCCGAAGTAGTAATAACTGACAATGGATCTCAATTTAAATCCGCCATGTTTAATTCATTGCTTAGTAAATATGGGGTATCTCATGTTTATACTGCTATTTACTCTCCACAATCTAATGCCTCAGAGAGAGTAAATAGATCAATTATAGCAGGTATAAGAATGTATTTAGACGCAGACCAAAGATATTGGGACCAAAATTTATCACAGATTGCTGCAGCTTTAAGAAGCTCATATCATCAAGCCATTGGCTATTCACCATATTTTGCGTTGTTTGGTCAACAAATGATCTTGCAAGGAAAAACTTACGAAATCCTGAGAAAACTAATGTTATTAGAAGAAGGTGAAAATGAAGTTTTGCAAAGTGACAAAATGCAAATATAAAAAAAATAAACTGGCCATTTCAGCCCTTGGAAGGACTTTGACCTAGCTTCTATTGATCAATTGTGTTGTGCGTGTTATTAAATGATTGATCACAAATGATCGAGAACTGGACCTAAGTGTTTTATGCCGATTCCGAACGGCTTATATTCTCAAGAAGCTTTACATGACAATTTTTACTCTCAGAGGTTTGCCATTGTCTGCAGAGAGGTGACGACCGAACAGAAAAATTAATTCAATTGAAAAAACTTTTCTGTCTGAGCTGGAATTGAACCCAGGCTACCGCGGTTCTTCAGCTTAGGGGCCACGCACTATACCCACTAGGCTACGGCCGCCACAAAATGCAAAAAGTAAGAGAAAATATTAAAGAAAATCTGAAAAGAGCTTTTAAAACCAATAACCAAAGGTATAATCTGCTTACTAGACCTGTTAACCTTATTCCTGGTCAAATAGTGTACCGGCGAAACTTTGCGCAAAGCAATAAGCCAGCAAATTTAAATGCTAAGCTTGCTCCAAAATTTTTGAAGGCTAAAGTCGTTAAAAGGATGGGAAATTCATATTATGAATTCCAAAATTTCCAGGGACAAAATTTGGGAGTTTTTCATGCCAAGGATATTCAAAGTACACCAAATATAAGCCCTGATTAGAAATTTGCATCTTTTGTCAGCTAATTCATTTGTTGACGGAGCAACTGCAGAATCAACTTGTTTGTAATGAATGCGAAATTTCTTTGAATATTTATTTTATGTACCTTGAAATTTCTAGCTAAAAAGAAAAATAAATTTACAAATTTTTTTTATTGTTTTGACAATCTGGTCACTTTTTATATTTGAATGTTTTACTTCATTTATAAAGGTTTATAACAGTTTCATTTGAAGTCTCCAATGTTTGATCATAAAACAACCTGTTATAGTGATCCTCCTCTAGCCTTTGGTTTATACCAAATAAATACTTCGAAAACACCTTCATATGTCCCAAAATACACGAGGATCAAACCAAATAGCAAAGAAGCAGGTTTACTCATATAAATTATGAAATTTCTCGACCATTTTGATCTACACTCCAAAGCGTATAGATAAATTTTTTAAATCCCTGCTTAAAACCAAGTAATATTTCGGAATTCTTTTAAAGAAAGAAACCAAAATTTAAAGGACATCAGAAATCAAGGAAAACCCTAAAAATTGGTGTAGCTGGCTACGATCCCCTTACTTTATTAAGGTAAATTTTAATTTTAGCCCATAAAAAAATCAATTTTGCTAGAATTTGTTCTAAAACATAATATCCTTTGTAGGGGATCAGGACCTTATTATTGGCTTATTTATTCTGTCAGCTACAGGGCCACAGAAATTCCTTATCTTTCATCGATTTGAACTGGACAGATTATTAAAGCTTGACTTGGGAAATATATCAGCAAGGAGTAGGAGGTTAATAGTTGTGCTGGGTTCCTGATCATCTTTTGTCAGCATATTCCAGTTGTGTATACTTATAGTGCAAATGGACAAATGAATGTGTATAAGTGACCAAATATAAGTAAACAAAAAAAAAATTTAGAGAAAATAAAATCAGATGCACAAAATAGTCCACGCGCAAAAAAAATAATGAACGGACGAGTTAAAATAAGGTCGTTAAAATAAAAAAAAAGTTTATTCATACAGAAATTTGCTTGAGTTAAAGGTGATTAATTAAGTTCTGGTTAAACGGAAAACCCAGTAACCAAAAGAGTTAAGATCCGAAAATCTAAAGTTTCTTACTCAAAATAGTGACTAATAAAAGAAAGAAAAGAAAAAAAAAACACAAAAAGAAATTAACCAAATGTAATAATCAAGCATTATCATTAAAGATAAAGTTTAATTTCAGAAAAATATATAGAAATTAACAAAAAAAAAAACAAACAAACAAAACACCGAAAAGTCAAGCCGAAAAGTCAATTTAATACACTATCTTTAGCCCCAAATTCAGCTCTTCGCTTAGCATCGACTCAGGACTGCAGCTCGGATGTCTAACTAAGTGTCTTTTCTTTTTGATATTTTATTTAAATTATATATGTTATAATAAAGTTAATTAGTATATTTAATTTAACAACGTAATCTATCATATCTAATACAAATGGATATTAAAGGTTATTTTTAATCATAATGCTTCACTAATCGGCAAATAAAAAAATAAAAAAAAAACGAAGAAGAAGAAGAAAAATTTACGATATTTATAATTCATTGCATTAATGGTAGGTTATGATAAAATACAGCAATAACAATAAAATACCAGCTAGCAGGAAATAAAAGCTTGCTGCTAATTTATTAACCTTTTCGGAAAAAAAACGAAACGAAAATATAAAGAAATATATGATGAATTTCATTTAAAAATCGAGATAAAACTGAAATTTTGAACCCGACCACCTCAGATATCGATGAAATTTTGTTCATAGCTAAATTTGATCAATACAAACAAACTCTCATTTTTAGAAATGACTGTTTTGCGATTTTTTGGGCGTGGCACAGTGGGAAAGTTTTCGAAAAAACGCGAAAATGGTCAAAAAGAGCTCCATTTAAATTACAATAACTCAGAATCGGCTGAACCGATTTCCATGATCTTGGTATAATTAAAAAGATATTTTAACAGGCTTTATGACACGTTTTATGACACAAAAAAATTACACTGTAAAAAATTTATAAAAAAAAGAAAATTTTAACTAACGAAAAATCCAAAAAGATCAAGGGTTTTTTACAGTGTATTACTTTTTTAGAAAGGTTTATCCTTCACCTATACCATATCAAAAAATAAAAATGGGTTCTTTTTTAGTTTTTTTTATATAATTTTTTAAGTAGTGTCACTTCTAGTAATTGCCCTTACATTTTATATTTACAGGTAAAATAACACAGTACAACACATGATTTGCCAACTCAATTCTGAGAACTGTATGTGAAATTAGACCCAAAAAGAAGAATTTCTGCATCATTCGTTATGTCTTCTTACCTGCCAAAATATTTTTAACATCGATTTGAAGTTAGTACTATCGTATTGGGGAATTTATCACGTTTTAGGCCCTGTTGTTTGACATAGCTCGACAACCACTAGCCCGATTTAGTTGAAATAAATTTTTGAGAATTTAAAGAGAAAATTTTAGAAGAGAAATTAAAAATTACAATTTCCTTAATCTGTTCATATATTGTTTTCCTATAAAAGCCACAGTTTCCAAGTTAAAAATAAGCGCATGAAGAAAAAAATATTTTTTTTAAATTCATAAAAAATACAAAACGGAAATAAGTTTTAAGTCTAGTTACTTTTTCGCAAAGTCACATAACCTATGAGCAAAATGAGACAAAGATCATGAAAATCGATGCACGAGTTTTATTCGCAATTGAGTAAAGGTATGAATTTCAAAAATCAGTTATAGCCACCACCCTTAAAATAAAAAAATTTTGAATTGCTCAGTAAACAAATTTTTTCGATCTTTTTTCTGTATTTTTCGGACGATATGACCACAAACGTAACAAAATTCATCCAAATTTGGGCACTTGTTGTTTTCCATATTGATATATTTCATGTTTTGTTGTTATTCACTTTTCAAAAACTGGAGAAAAATCACTTTCACTGTTCGCGTTCGTCGGCACTGCCTGAATGACAAAAATCGATCAATGCACACCTATAAATACTACGTATTTTTCAATATTTTACGGCCAGGTACTTATAAATGGGCGCATATTTTAAGGGTGGCTGGCTATATACCTGATTCAGCACTTGTACGTTTCAAATTGTGCAAAACTTTCCAAATAATCAGCACCCTTAAATGTGGGTTTATTTATTATTTTGTTTATTCCTTTTTTTTTTAATTCTCAGAATCATAAAAAAGGTGTCAATGTTTTCTCCAAATATTGTTGTGCATAAAACGTGAAAAATTCCCCTATACGATAGTTACTAACTTCAAATCGATATTAAAAATATTTTGGCAGGTAAGAAGACAAAACGAATGATGCAGAAATTCTTCTTTTTGGGTCTAATTTTACATACAGTTCTCAGAATTGAGTTGGCAATCAATGAACTGAAAAATGTTGTACTGTGTAAATAAACATTGTCCCAGGAAAATTATGAATATGTTTTAACCCCAAAAAGTTCTTGCTTGCCTTAAAAATTGCTATATAAATGCACCTGATGAACGTACCGAAATTCATAATTATCAACAGTTTCGAGAAGCCAAGATATCCCATTACAATTTTTACGCGTATATTTTAAAAATTTGAGTGAATATGAATTCAAACAATAAGTACAGATGCATAAAAATATCTAATAAGTGTTGCGCTTCGCTTCGTAAAATAAGTGAAAACGAGGCTGCAAATATAATCGAATATTTTCCAGCTGTCGCCAGCATTCATTGTAGCCGTATTTGCGAAACTTGCCGGAATACACTGAGAAATGCGCGCAGTCGTAATGAATCCAACGTGGAGCAGAATGAAGTCTCAAATTATTTACCAACAACGCCCAGCGATGAAATTAGGAAAGAATTGAATGAACTTCCAACTTGTACCAGCCGTAATGCAAACATCGAAAGCAACGAACTCATTGAAAATATAAATGATCATATTATTCCTCATCTACCAAACCAAATGTCGCCTCTTAAGAGGAAATATATCAAACGAGATGCTTACAGAAATAGAAAATCACTGCAAATTTTGGAAAATGTAGCAGATTCACTTGGAGCTGATCCATTGTCTGATTTGTCAGCGCAACTTGAAAACGTCAAAGCCATTTACGAAGAAATTTTGCAAAACATCAAATATCAAATAGAGAACAGCTCAAATCTTTTGGAAAAGCTAAAACTTTTATCTCTCTTACCAATCAATATGAGTCACGCAGAAATTAAAGATCGTTTTGGGGATGATATATCTCACGATTGTATCAAAAAAAGTAAAGATATCCAAAGGAATAAAACGAAGTTTGCAGATATCAATCTTTTAAAAATGAGCACACGTAGTTTACCAACCGAAACTCTAAGCACAGTCAAGTTATTTTATGAAGATGATGAAATTAGCCGAATGATGCCAGGATCGCAAGATTCAATTACTGTTAAACAAGGAAACTTACGTGAAAAAGTTCAAAAAAGACTGATGTTATCTTCACTACGCGAATCTTACTACGAATTAAAAAAAAAACATCCCTTGGCCAAAGTGGGTTTTACAAAATTTACAATGTTAAGGCCAAAAAATTGTATGAAACTTGGAGTTGGAAACCAGCAAAATATCTGTGTATGCACATTGCATCAGAATATGAAATTGATGTTTGAAAAAAGTGGCTTAAAATCAATTTGTATTGAAAGAGAATGCACATTTACCGACTACAAAGATGTTCTCAAATTCGTTGTTTGTAATGGTGACATAGAAAAATGTTGCAGTTCAATGTGTGGTCACTGCTTCAAAAATTTAAATAATCTAAAAACGCATATGCTAAAACATTTTGAAAATAACCAAACTGAAGAAATAATATACAAAAAGTGGAATACAACGATTAGATGTGTTCTGGAAACGTTAACCACCAACCCAGAATCATTTGTCAGCGATTTTACTAAACACATCAAAGTTCTGATTCCGCATCATTTCATAGCAAAGCGACAATCTGAATTTATCAGCAATAAAAGAGCGGCGTTGTTATCAGGAGAAATGTTAATTCAAATGGACTTTGCTGAAAATTATGCATTTCTTGTACAAGATGCCGTGCAAGGATACCATTGGAATAATGATCAGGCTACAATACATCCGTTTGTTATTTATTACAAAGGTAATTATTTTAATATTTTGGTATTAGTAAACACATCCATCAACACTCATCAAAATATTTAATATTTTTTATTTATTTGTTTTTTTCCTTTGTTTGTTTATTTTCAGATAACGATAAATTAACTCATAAAAGCTTCGCCATAATATCTGATTGCAATACCCATGATAGTATAGCAGTTCATCTATATATTTCAAAAATGATACAGTTCGTGAAGGCCAATATAACCAACAATACTAATAAAATCATTTACGTATTAGATGGTGCAGGAGCACAATATAAAAATAAATATAACTGCATTAATTTATGCCATCACAAATCTGATTTTGGTATTGACGCTGAATGGCACTTTTATGCTACCAGTCACGGAAAATCTGCATGTGATGGAATCGGAGGAACATTGAAGAGAGGTGCTCGAAATTATAGTATTGCAAATAAAAATGAAATCCAGACAACGAGGCAACTCTATCACTGGGCATCAGAAACATATAAGACTACTGTTACAGACAAGTGAAAACCTACCATAACTTATGGCAAACACGGCCACCCTGGTTGCTGTCACTGTTTTGACAACTGCCACTCTTCATAATTTTCTGCGCAAGTTTTGTTCGCTTTGCTACACGTTATTTAAAATTAACAAAAGTAAATTTATTGTAAGAACTATAATAGAAACTGAAATACCAAGGTAAATGAATTATAACAAGTGTAACATCGAACTACCATTTAATTGAATTATATTGTAGATTTTTAAAGTGTGTTCCACACTGAATAAAAGCAGACACTATTAAAACTTGGTTTGTTTTCGTAACAATTTCTTTAAAAATCTTGCTTACCAAGCAAATGGCAATGTGGAATGGAAACGAGAGCTCCACAGCTTTCCAATCAATGAGCGCTGATAGCATTGGACATAACCCACATGGTGAAAATGAACTTAACCTCAACATGGTGCCATCAACTAGCGAACGTGAGCAAACTGCGAATGGGAACATCCCAACAACACAACCGCATAACGGCAGCAGCGAAGGCACTCAGCCTAATGCAGAAGTACCAGACGATGTCTTTGTTAGCAGAAAAAAACAATTTAAGCTTCAGCAGCTCGAGGAAAAACTGCGCTTAAAGGAAGAGTTCTTGCGCGAAAAATATAGGATTCTACAAACATCAGACTCCGACGATGATGTCAATCCATCACATCAAGTAAAAGGCATTGCAAGCAACCTTGGTTCAGGTAAGTCGATTATCTTAGAGCAGCCCCTCGCCCCCCAGCCGACTAGCATCGAAAGTGCAGCTCCACAAAACTATGCGGCTACTCCTCAATCGACGGATGCTATTGAATGTGCTGCTCTGCGCAACTTTGCAGCGACATGTGCTGCTCCTACGTCGGCGGCTAACATCCAAAATGCAGCTCTGCGAAACTTTACAGCCGCATATGCTGCCACTCAGTCGACGGCTAACATCTCAAGTGCTGCTCCGCGAAACTTTGCATCTGCATTCGATGCCCCTCAATCGATGGCTAACAACGAAAGTGAAGTTCCGCGAAGCTTTGCAGCTACATTTTCTGCTCCTCTGTCTACAACTCACATCGAAAGTGCAATTCCGCAAAACCTGTCGAACGCAATTGCTGCATCTGAACATCAGAGTACACCCTTACGTATTAACCATTTCGTTGACACTCGGAACGACACAAACAACATAAGCGCAGCTCAACTGGCAGCTAGACAGTCCATGCCTAGAGATCTGCCGGCATTTAATGGTGATCCTAGGGAGTGGCCAATCTTCATCAGTGCCTTCGAGCAAAGTACGCAAATGGCTGGGTACTCAAATCACGAAAATTTAATTCGCTTGCAAAAATGCTTGCATGGCAAGGCCAGGGACGTTGTACGAAATTGTCTCATGTTGCCCGAAATGGTGCCGGACATCATCAGCACACTGAAAATGTATTTTGGTCGCCCTGAGTACATATTACGAACGCTAATAGAAAAGGCTCGAAGTTTGCCGGCCCCAAAAGGTAAGCTTGAGGCGCTTATAGATTTTGCATTTGTAGTTAAGAACGTCTGCGCAACGATTAAAGCAAGTCAGTTGACTGCGTATTTAAATAATCCTACGCTGATGGAAGAACTAGTTAGCAAGTTAGGGCCTGAACTAATGCTCAACTGGGCGCTTCATTCTAAAAATATAACAATTCCCAATTTACAAGATTTTTCAGAATGGCTGTACACCATGGCAGAGGCAGCAAGTCGAGTAACAACACCAGCCATTGCAATAATGGAAGAGAGAAAACCATCACGAAGAGATGTACACCTTAATACTCACAAAGAGACCACTGAATTTATAAAAACAACAAAAGCATGCGCATTTTGCAATGATGATCATCGACTGCCAAAGTGTGAAAAATTTCAAAATTTGTCAATAGCAGAAAAATGGAACGTGGTCAAAAGCCAAAAACTGTGTCGACAGTGCCTTGGAAGTCACCAACGTCGTTGCTGGAATAGCAAGCCATGTGGTGTAGATGGATGCGTTATTAAGCACCACATGCTGCTTCACAACACTGTAGTAACTCACGGCGCAGCGAACAGTCATCAATCGTCAAGCACCCAAGACGGCTCGTATTTCCGGTTTCTGCCTGTCACATTATATGGTACTTCAAAGGCCATATCTACGTTTGCCTTTATGGATGACGGTTCGACTCTGACGCTCATCGACGAAAGTATGGCTAAAGAGCTTTACGAAACTGGTACATATCAGCCACTTTGCATTCATTGGACAGGTGACGTCACGCGATATGAGGAAGATTCAAGAAAAATTAATTTAAAAATCTCTTCAACTGCTTTGAATGCACCAGTATTTACATTACAAAATGTGCATACCATAAAAAATCTGGGAATGACCAGTCAGACGATGATAGCTGAACAAATAAAGCAACAGCACCCATATCTTCGTGATATACCGCTTCCAAATTACACAGGCGCGATTCCTACAATTATAATTGACGTGAATAATGCAAATCTAATTGCGTCACTTAAAGTTTGTGAAGGTGGATGGAACCAACCCATAGCAACTAAGACAAGGTTGGGATGGGCCCTACTTGGTGTACAATAGCCAATGTACGTGGAAGTCTTAATATCCATAAATGCTGCTGCAAAAGTGATGATGCAATTCACGAAATGATAAAAGATTATATGTCTGACGAAAATAATGGAATTATTGCACCAAATGTTCAGCTTATGTCCAAAGAAGATGAGCGCGCATTGCAAATTCTTGACAGTACCTGCGAACTTAAAGAAAACAGATATTCTGTTGGCTTACTTTGGAAAGATGACATTCCGAAGCTTCCTGACAGTCTACCAACCGCAATGCGGCGAATGCAGTGTCTACGACGAAAGATGGAAAAAGATAACCAGTTAGCTCAGGACCTAAACCAACAAATTCGAAACTTAGTGGACAAAGGATACGCTACTCAGCTACCAAAAAATGCTATTGAACAAAGAGGTGGCAATGTATGGTACCTGCCAATATTTTTAGTGCGCAATCCTAATAAGCCAAATAAAGTGCGCCTTGTCTGGGACACCGCGGCAAAAACTGGAGGTTATTCGCTAAATGATTTCTTGATTAAGGGACCAGACCTTCTTATTCCGCTCATTCGAATACTTTTTAAATTTAGGATGGGTTCAATAGCCATTTGTGGAGACATCTCGGAAATGTTCCACCGAATACTTGTAAGACCAGCAGATACAGACGCACAGCGTTTTCTTTGGTGGGATGAAATCAAAGGCTGCGTGATTACGTTAAAATTGAACGTACTCAGCTTTGGCGCATCGTGTTCACCTTGTATTGCGCATTATGTGCGGGATAAAAATGCTACAAGGCACTCAATTACGGAACCAAACGGTGCATATGCAATTTCTCACCACCACTACGTCGACGATTTTATTGACTCAGCACAAACAGTCGAAGAAGCCATTGAGCTAGCGCAATCAGTGCGTCGTATTCATGCTAACGGTGGGTTTCATATGAGAAACTGGTCGTCGAACTCACAAGCTGTCTTGGATGCGCTCGAGGAAAACATTCAAACGAGCAGTAAAACATTTGAGTGCAGCGAAAACTCAAACCAATACGAAAAAATTTTGGGGTTGTACTGGAAGCCAGATACAGATCAATTTAGTTATATTTTAAAATTTGTTCGTTTACGTCGCAACGTTTTTGACGATAACATCAAACCAACGAAAAGAGAGCTGCTCCAGGTCTTAATGTCGGTTTATGACCCCCTGGGGTTTGTAACATGCGTTTTGTAGTATTTAAAAATTATAATGCAAGAGATATGGCGTAGTGGAATCCAGTGGGATGAGCCCCTTACGAAAGAGCTACAAGAGAAGTGGAAAAACTGGTGTTCATATTTGCCTACGATTACAAGTGTTGCCGTGCCACGCTGCTACTCTCCGCACATCTATAAAGAGGGGTGCTCAGTGCAGCTGCATACATTCGTTGATGCCAGCGAAAACGCATACGCTGCAGTCTCGTATTTTCGCATCAAGTTTGCCAACACTATCACGGTTAAAATTGTCGCAGCCAAATCAAAGGTAGCTCCATTACGGCCACTCACTATCCCGCGCTTGGAACTGCAGGCGGCTGTTATAGGCGTGCGTCTAATGAAAACGATTTGTAATAGCCATCAGCTAAAGTTTGAGAATAAAATCATCTGGACAGATTCTAAAACTGTTCTGAAGTGGCTTCAAAACGATCCACGACAGTTTCAACAGTTCGTGATGTTTAGAATCGCTGAAATACACGCGGAATCTAGTTTAAGCCAGTGGAGGTGGGTTCCCAGCAAGTCAAACGTAGCTGATATCGCGACTAAAACTAAGCCAAATTTCGAAATCGAACAACAATGGCTTAACGGTCCGAAATTTTTATACGAAGATGAAGAAGAATGGCCAACTGCTGCCGACCTCGAGCAGATAAACACCAACGAAACCCGTGCAAGGTTTTTGCACATGCGTCAGTCACACTTAATTCAAGTAAACTTCGAATATTTTTCCAGTTGGATTAAACTTTATCGGGCTGTTGGAAATTGGATCGTCCTTGTAGACAGGCTCAAAAATAAATCAAGTTCAACCGCTATTCAACTGTCTTCATATGATATCATTCGAGCAAAAACATTTATTTATAAAACTATTCAAACGACGGCATTTAACGATGGGGTTGTTAAATGGGCAGCACTAAAACTGAAAAGGCCTGTTTGCAAAGCAAGTGCGTTGGGAAAATTGATACTTTATTTGGATGGTGACGAAGTGATACGAGTGAAAAATCGAGCTTTAAATTTGCCATTAATGCACAATACACAACAAGACTTTATTGCTCTTCCGGCACAGCATTATGTAACTCAACTTATAATTTCTCACTTTCACCAAAGATATCACCATATAAATCATGAGACTGCACTTAACGAGGTTAGGCAAATTTACTTTGTGCCAAAATTACGCACATTGTTTAAATCAATAAGGCGAAACTGTCAAGTCTGCAAGATTAACAACTCACAGCCGCAAGCGCAACAAATGGCCCCACTGCCACGAGCTCGTCTTGGAGTATTCTTCCGTCCATTTACGTACATCGGAGTGGATTATTTTGGACCGATAACCGTGATTGAAGGCCGTAAGAACAAAAAGAGATGGGGCGTCCTTATAACTTGCTTAACTGTGAGGGCCATTCACATTGAAATAGTACACAATCTTAGCACGGATTCGTGTCTCATGAGCCTTGGAAATTTTATCGCTCGTAGAGGGACTCCAAAAGAAATTTATAGCGACAACGGCACCAACTTTCGAGGTGCCGACAATTTCTTGAAAGATGAGCTGAAGCACATAAACCATTTCATTATGCAGAAAGAGCTGGCACTTGAAGGAATTGTTTGGCGTTTTAATCCACCAGCAGCCCCCCATATGGGTGGAGCATGGGAAAGGTTGGTGAGATCGGTAAAGAACGTGTTATACAAAATAACGCCCTCGCAGAAGTTTACTGATGAGAGTCTTAGGAGTGCATTAATGGAAGTAGAAATGACAATAAACTCTCGTCCACTGACTTTCGTCTCACTTGACTCCGAAGACCAAGAAGCTATAACTCCAAACCACTTTCTTCTTGGGAGTTCTAATGGTGCAAAGCCATTCTGTGACCCAGAGCATATCAACATAAAACTGGGCCTGAGGCAAAGTGAGATATTCGCCAACATGTTCTGGCACCGCTGGATCAAAGAAATGCTGCCAACCTTTACGCGCAGAGGCAAATGGTTTGAAAAGGTAAAACCTATATCCGAGGGAGACATCGTCCTTATCGTAGATGAGAATCAAAGCAGAAACGTGTGGCTCAAAGTCAAGGTAGTTGAAGCCATTAGGGCACAGGATGGACAAGTTCGTCGAGCTAGAGTGCAGACTATTAACGGTATTATGGAGCGTCCTGCAGTGAAACTGGCGGTTTTGGATGTCGGTATTGGGGAGCGTAAGCTCTCTGAGATAGATCGCTTACCAGGGGGAGAATTGTTACAGACAAGTGAAAACCTACCATAACTTATGGCAAACACGGCCACCCTAGTTGCTGTCACTGTTTTGACAACTCCACTCTTCATAATTTTCTGTGCAAGTTTTGTTCGCTTTGCTACACGTTATTTAAAATTAACAAAAGTAAATTTATTGTAAGAACTATAATAGAAACTGAAATACCAAGGTAAATGAATTATAACAAGTGTAACATCGAACTACCATTTAATTGAATTATATTGTAGATTTTTAAAGTGTGTTCCACACTGAATAAAAGCAGACACTATTAAAACTTGGTTTGTTTTCGTAACAACTACCATACAAGTTGCTTACGCAGATGCTGACGAATACAACAACGTTAAAGAAAAGCTATTTTCAAGATATAAAGAAGCTCAAACTATAACAGGAACTCAAGGCTTTCATTCATTCATTCCGATAAATGAAACTTTTGTACATGTGCGCAGATATTCTGACTGTGCCAAATTTGAGCAGCGCGAAATTTCTTACAAATAATTAACTTAAAAAAAATGTAAATAAAATAAAACACAAATTAATAAAAACATGGCAAGTAATATAAACAATTGTTGATGGTTTTTTATTTGTAAACATTTAAAAAATATTATAATTGTTGAACTATTTTGTAAATGTGTAAGAATGTGACCTGATATTTTCGCTATTATTCGAATTATTTCGAAAGCTTTCGGTACGTATTACTAGAAGTGACACTACTTAAAAAATTGGGGTTAAAACATATTCATAATTTTCCTAGGACTATGTTTATTTATTTAACCTGTAAATATAAAATATAAGGGCAATTACTAGAAGTGACACTACTAAAAAATTATATAAAAACAAACTAAAAAAGAACCCATTTTTATTTTTTGATATGGTATAGGTGAAGGATAAACCTTTCTAAAAAAGTAATACACTGTAAAAAAACCCTTGATCTTTTTGGATTTTTCGTTAGTTAAAATTTTCTTTTTTTTATAAATTTTTTACAGTGTAATTTTTTTTTGTGTCATAAAACGTGTCATAAAGTCTGTTAAAATATCTTTTTAATGATACCAAGATCATATAAATCGGTTCAGCCGATTCTGAGGTATTGTAGTTTAAATGGAGCTCTTTTTGACCATTTTCGCGTTTTTTCAAAAACTTTCCCACTGTGCCACGCCCAAAAAATCGCAAAACAGTCATTTCTAAAAATGAGAGTTTGTTTGTATTAATCAAATTTAGCTATGAACAAAATTTCATCGATATCTGAGCGGGTCGGGTTCAATGCATCTCGATTTTTACATGAAATTCATCATATGCATTAATATAGTTGTTTCACCCATTCTCAAGGAACTACTTAATAATGGTCTTTCAAGTATTGCGCTCATATCGTATTAATATAAAAAGTGTTCCGTTTTTACCGCATTCTATACAATAACACTAAATACTTATGCTCAATTGTGTTTCAGTTACATCGCGTCCCCATAAAAACTATTTTGTATTCGGAAATCAAAATAATACAAAACTAAAATCGGAAATCAAAAAAATAAATTCTTATTGATATTTAGAAGAAAATATATTTGTAAATATAATAACTATTGAAAAAAAACTATATTTTAAACTAAATCAAATTCTGCTTTAATATTTATAATTCAAAATAAATGTGAATAAAACAATAACCTTGTACTTTAGTTATCAACAAAAATAATGTTTTTTTTGCATATTGATTAACAGCCCTATTCTGGTTGTTAACTTAACAAGAAATAGTTAAGGAGCTCTTGTTAAGCTGCTTGTTATGTTATGTAAATGTTGGTATTCTTAAAAATCATTAACAACATAAAAGCTTAAAAAGCTTTTAAAGTTCACCATGCATGGTGAAAATCGATATGCCTGTTGAAAGAAGAGATGCGCTATATAAACAGATGCTTCGAGTGCAGCTTGTGACTTTGCAAGCGCTTGAAAAATTTGCCACGGCTACTGAAAGATTTCATTATCAACACTTAAAATAAGTAAAAAATTCTTTCATTTTTCAGTTTAATGTATTTAAACTCAATATTATATTAAAAGTTTTTTTTTTTTATTATTTTCACAACAATTTTCTATCTAAGCACATACATTTCATTCGTTGTTAAGATTCTTTCTGTTATTAACAAAATTGTAAGGAAAAGAGCTTTTAAAGTTGCAGCAGAATACGAAACCTTAACAAATAGTTAATATTAACTATTTTGTTAATGTGGTGAGCTTAGTTAAGCTGCCAGAATAGGGCTGTTAGTTAGGTGTAGGAATGAATATGATGATGTAAATTTTTTTTTACATGACCTAACGCCAGGCATCGTTAATATTAGTGGGGTTTTCAGTAAAAAAAATTATGATTAACAGATTGAAAACCATGGCTGGGCGGGTAAACAAGGAATCATAACATCTGTAAGGAACAAAATTTTGTGTAAATTTTCTCCCACATGTGTCCTTGCTTCACCACTTACCTTCTTTCTAGACTTGCCCTCGGCTGGCGACTGGGTCGCTCACTTGACCAAAAGAGAGAGATGTAAACCCCACCAGGATCGCTGCGATAAGGCGAAAGCCTGAGACAAGACCTCTGACCATGGAGCTTCAGAGAAAATTTATACTTTTCAAATTTTTTTTATATCAAAGAAACATTTGGCAAACCAGAAATGTTTACTTACGTAAATGTTAAATTACGAAATATTCACGAATGAATAATCGCGTAAAAAATAGCCGCCTTAAAGGCGCTAAACATATGAAAATATGATCATTAGGTTAGTTAATAAAGTAATGAACATATTGCATGAATTACATACTTACTAGTATATTAATGCAATAGTTAATATTCAACGTAAAGTTAATTTAATATTTAATATTTAATATAAATATTTAATCTATTAGTTATAAGTCTCGTTAAGAAAGGTTAACTGAAAATAAACCATAAATTGAATTACTAAAAAAAAATATATTATGACTTTTCCATTATGAAGGCACTAGTCGTGGGATTTATCCTTTAGTAAGCGTCATAAATAATTCTGGAATAGCAGATAAGAAAAGCAACGTCTTATAATATATTATACTGAGTTAGTTAATTAGTATAGGTAGGGTTAGAATCGACACCGGGTCGCAAAGACTATCGCTTCTACCGTCAAAGATTTGAGATGGCCAACCACTTCCACAGGGTTACGTTGTGGGTAGATTCCTACAGGGGTGGCTCTCTTATTAATACTTGTTTTCTATATTTTTTCTTTCATGTACCATGGTGATAACGGGCATCATAAACACACGCCAGGCAGTTGGCGAGAGTAACAAACGCAAAAGCTAAACCAACGAACGGGAACATCATGCGATAATTCCAGAAGGTTCGAAGTAAAGAAGAAGACAGCTGCTTATAAAAGCACCAACGGAGAGCAAATCGAGAGCTGTAATTTTTCAAACGTACGCGTGTGAGGTTGTGACTGGGAAAATAGTTTTCGTTGGTGGCAGAAAGCTCTGCCCGCACAAACCTGCAGCAACGTCAACATCTATAGCCACAAATAAAGACCGACGCCGACGGCGTCGCCAAGTAAAGCCAGCGGCAACGTCGACATCGCTAGAGGAGCAGTCAACGTGACGCCAACATTTATACAGCGAAGCTAAAAGAGACGTCGGCATACCCAAAAGCAGGAGTTAACATCGACGTCAACCCCAAGCGATCTGTGGAGGAAAAAGCGACATAGTCTAACAATAAGGACGTCAGTATAAAACACAGAAGTAACACAGGCAATTCCGGACGTCATTGAAGTATCCATTCTTTTCATATATCTTAACTACAACACAGTCAGTGGGTGAGTATGGGGCCTCCCGAGGGGCTTAAAGTGTGGTAACAGAAACGAAAACGCGGTGGAAAAGTGAAATAGTGAGACAGTGAATTTGTAGTAAAGTTACATATCGAAATAAGACCAAGAATAGAGTGACACGAAACCGATAAATGCAAGTAAACGCACGGGCTAATGTGGGCATAACCGCACCCGGACGTTTTA
Source organism: Dichetophora obliterata (assembly GCA_963920525.1). Taxonomy (NCBI): domain Eukaryota; kingdom Metazoa; phylum Arthropoda; class Insecta; order Diptera; family Sciomyzidae; genus Dichetophora; species Dichetophora obliterata. The sequence continues at coordinate 137,461,257 of OY986437.1, forward strand.
CTTCTCTGCATTACTTCGGAAGATCCTTCAGAGTCGAGAACGTGACGTGACCATTAAGTGTTGGTATTGTGAACCGAGGACGGGATAATGTGGGCATAACCGCACCCGTCCAAAGTCACCATCATCCCTTTCGGGATCAGGGCATTTATACATAGTTAACGACGAGACAGATTGTGGTTAGCGGACTAGATACCATTGGGTACTTGGTTCGGCAATCGTGAATTTAAGATCTGGGCTAATGTGGGCAGAACCGCACCCGGCCTTGAATTTAAGATTGGAAACCGAGGCGAGTATCTAATGAACGACGAATACTAACGGAGACCCCGCTACTAGCCGTTCATACTTACCAAATAAAACATCAACCAGGTTCACAAATGAAAGACTGTTCCACTGCGAGATCTACCAATACCACTCGGGAGTATCACACCCCATACTTACCTAGTGCCTCGTAATTTTTGTATGTATATTTAATATAATAGTTAGGAGCGAACCTATGCCTACAAATTTTCGCTATTTATCTCAAGTACTTCTAAACCAATTGAAATTGCGATCATAAGTTGGTAAAGTATTTTCCTTTCATATTAGATTAAAGCGATAACAAGTTAGAAGTAACAATTTATGAATTACTATTTCTTTACCTTTTTTTCTTTTGAACAAAACAAAAGAGCGAATAACGAATATTGTGTAAAACATATACAACTGCAAATTAATATCCTTTTATTGTGGTTTATTTTATATAATTTTCTTTTGTCATTTGGGAAAACCTACCCACAATTAGGTGATTGTGGCCCACCTTCTGTGTGACCAAATAGTGTTAAGATCATACTTGTTAGTGTATAAGCGTATCAGATTTTGTAAATAAAAAAATATCAAGTTCAGATACCGCTGAGTTTCATTTGGTGTCCGTTTCCGGAAGGAAACGTTAGTACAAATTTTTGTACCGAACCCTGGCTCCGGCGAGCGAATCCTCGGCCGGAAAAAGGGTCGTTACAATGGCGCCCGAGCAGGGACACCAAATTTAATTCAGTCGGGTAGCCGAATTAAAGCGCGGTTAGTGGAAATGATATTTAACTTGACAATTTCTGAATACGTTGGGAACTAAGTTAGCCAAGTTAAAATCTACATACGGCGGAAGTCAAAGCAGACTGAATTTAGGAGGCCGTGCCAAGAAAATTTGGTGCGTTTTAAAATTTAATTGAAAACAGAAATTGCTGATTGCGATTACGAGTGAGCACAAATAAAAGTTTTGGGAAAATTAGATTTTTTTATTTTAGTTAGAATACGCTAACAAAGAAAATAAAACATTTATGAATGAATCAAATACGGAACATTGATTCTAGCCAGCTTTAAAGTGAGTTGAAGGAAAAGGACCTTCAAAACATTTAGATTTTTTTTTTTTTTTTTAATTTGATAGCATAAGTGGATAATTTTTTTTTTGGTAATTAAGTGTTGAGCTACAAGATGGTCAACACGACTAGAAACCTAAGATAATAATAATTAATATATCATAAATAAACTAAAGTTTAGTCACATATAATCGTGATTACGAAGTAATCGTAAGTACGATCGAAAATAAATTATTCTCGAAGTAGGTTCACTGGTCAAGTGCGTCTATAGTGATCCAGGTGGGTGATAAAGAAACCCGATCAGAATTTGGGGAGGCCATCGGTGAGCGGGTTAGCCGACAGCTGGCTACCTATGAAAAAAATTAAAAATAATAAAATAAATAATTTATGTCTGAAGATTGAATTTTATTGTTCGACCGGGAGAATGGTCAAATATTCAATTAGACATTGAGCACACTTCCACAAAGAATTGTGAACATTTTGTAAAGTAAAAATTTAACAGTGACTCATTGAATAACGTTTGTCAAACATTTTCTAAGTACCAAAACCCTAAGGGATTCTGGTCAACTGCGACAAAGATTGGTCGCTTTACATAATTACCATATCCCAACTATAATTAAACAATAACATTCATAGATTTAAATATAATTTAATTTCACTTAAACATTTTTCAGCCAACTCAGGCAAGTAAGTTCATTTTGATTTTTTTTGAATTTAAGAACACAGGTGACCAGAGACTGGTTACGCAGAGCAACGTCTCCTTATATCCACCTCTGAGCAGAGAGGGTATGTGAACCCGCCGTCATCAAAAATAATATTTACAAACTAATCCGATAAGAACGCCCAACTATCCATAACCATGGTCAAGACGTCATGGATATACTCCCTGCGTAAAGACGACTTACAAGTCTACGCTGGCGAGTTCGGGTACCCCGCCGAAGGAACCGTCGAAGAACTTCGTCGACGATTTGCAGCCGCAGTAGTAGACGTGGAAGAGGATCCGTCGCTACAAAAACGCCTAGCCGAATTGGAACTAAAGCATGCGGAAAAGCGATCAGTTTCACCACGACATCCGACAACCACATCAACAAATGACATCATGCCACCAGGTGAAACCATGCTGTCCATGCCGACCATCGAGGCCAAATATACCGAAGCGAGAATTTCACCCCTTATATTGCCGACGACATCGGTAAACATGATCACGACACCAGTGGCTATTACGACCACTCAATCTATAGTACCAGCAGCCACTCAACTCAACCGAAGTAGACCCCGTGACGGCTCCTATGGTTACGTTATTGACCAAGTACGACGGTGGTCCGTTTTGATGGTAACCAAGACCCCATCGGATTCATAGAGCGCATCGAAGAGCTAACCGACGCCTATGGCTTGGACAGCGGATGTTTAACTAGAACCCCGCCAGATTTGCTACAGGACAACGCACTAGTTTGGTGGCGAAACAACAGATCCCCCAGGAGTCATGGGACGAGTTCAAAGCGAAATTTTTGAAATATTTTTTTACCTGTTCGGTATTTCGAACGCCTTGAAGATCAAATTCGCGGCCGGACGCAGAAGCCACAAGAACGCTTTAAGGACTTCAGCTTTGACCACTAGAAATGATGCAACATGCTAATTACACCCCAGCCCAAGGACTAGAACGGGTTTTCCGAAATTGTCGGCCCGAATATCAACTATATATCAAACGCCGCGATTTTACTACGTTCGACGAGTTGCTTTCTATGGCCGAATACTATGAAATCCTCTGTCACGAGAGTAGTCAAGGTAGAAGCCCACCGCAACCGGAAGGCGGACCATCTCGAAACGCCATCCAGACTATACCGCACCGTAATATGCTGACATTATACCCAGAAGAAGACTTTGAAGCACCGTCAAGAAATTTTCAAGGACCTTCGGGTCGACGGCAGTACCCAGCCGCCTGCCAGCTCTGTGGTCAGAGAGGCCACATGCCCCGACAATGCTGGAATAAGAGGGTGATAGCTGGTGATAAGAGTATATCGGCAGAACACGAGTCACGTCACGTGACGGCAAACGACGAGGGGCCCGTTCCAAAAGGAGGCGAGAGCGTGGCCCTACCAAATCCTCCACCTCAACCTTAAACGACCTACAGTCCGACGAACGTCGTATATTCGCACGCGTTCAAGTCGGACCCTACACACAGAATGCGACTATTGACACGGGAGCAACCCGAAGCTTCGTGAGCCCGTCATTGGGAGCCAAATTAAGAACCCCTGCGAACCGAAGGACTGTTTACACGAGCGTTCGATTAGCGGATGGAACCATAAAACCAGTCACAGAGAACCTTCTCGTAGATATTACCATGGGATCAACCACCTGTGAGACGCCGTTGTTAATCCTACCGGGCGTGGCTGATGACCTCCTCTTAGGAATGGACTTTTTGACAAAAGCCAACGCCAAGTTCAGTTGTGGTGGTCAAACAATCATTCTACGGTCTGAGCACACGAGTGAAGTTACAGAACCCGCCTGCACAAATGTGACGATAGAATCCACAGTAGACGATTTCCTGCGCGAAGAATTGCGTGAATTTGAAAAACTACAGGGGCCGGCCAAGGTGACGCCACACAAGATCGTCATGTTAGATGACAGGCCACTGAAGCAAAGGTATTTTCCCCGTAACCCAGCCATGCAGGAAATCATCAATCAGGAAGTCGACGATCTTCTAGCTAAAGGATGCATCGAACCTTCACACAGTCCGCACAGTGCTCCAATTGTGCTAGTCAAAAAGAAAACAGGCACCTGGAGACTCTGCGTTGACTACCGGCAGTTGAATTCCAAATCGGCCCCAGACGCCTATCCACTACCCCGAATCCATCACATCCTCGATCGCCTACGGAACGCGCGCTTCATCAGCAGCTTGGACTTAAAGAACGGCTATTGGCAAATTCCCATGGATCCCGCCAGCAAACAGTACACGGCTTTCACAGTACCTGGACGTGGCCTCTTCCAATGGCGCGTGATGCCTTTCGGGTTACACTCGGCACCGGCTACATTTCAGAGGGCATTAGATAAAGTCATCGGCCCAGAATTAGAGCCATTCGCGTTTGCCTATCTGGACGACATCATTGTAACCGGTAGCACCATGGAAGAACACCTAAGAAACCTGAAAGAGGTTTTCCGGCGACTACGAGAAGCCAACTTGCGATTAAACGTCGATAAATGTGAATTTTTCAAGGCTGAGACGAAATACCTGGGACATGTGGTGAGTGGCGATGGCATACACACCGATCCCGATAAGATAGCTGCCATAAAAATGTTGACACCCCCTACCAGCCTCAAAGAATTGAGAAGTTACCTAGGAGTCGCGTCATGGTACCGCCGTTTCGTGCCTGATTTTGCTGCAATCACCCACCCGATGACGACGTTGTTGAAGAAGGGAAAACATTGGAGGTGGGGCCCTGAACAGCAGACGGCATTTGAAAAGTTGAAGGAAAAACTCACGGAAGCACCCGTCTTGGCATGCCCAGATTTCAACCAAACTTTCGTGCTTCAGACCGACGCAATCGACTACGGTTTGGGCGCCGTACTGACACAGAACTTCGAGGGCGTGGAACGAGTGATCGCATATGCTAGCCGACATCTAACAGCAGCAGAAAAAAACTATAGCCCAACTGAAAAGGAATGCCTGGCGATCGTCTGGGGCATCCGGAAAATACGCTGCTACCTCGAAGGATACAAGTTTGTCGTGATAACGGACCACCTATCATTAAAATGGCTTAATTCAATCGAAAGCCCATCAGGACGTATAGCGCGATGGGCACTGGAATTGCAGCAACTTAACTTTGAAGTCCAATATCGGCGGGGCAAACTGAACGTGGTAGCCGACGCTCTGTCTAGACGACCCCTCGAAGACCTCAGTAGGATCACCAACACAACCGACACCGTATCACTCTGCGCATGGCTCGAAAAACGGAAAGCCGCCGTACGCGACAACCCCACCAAATACTCAGACTATTTAGAGATTGATGGTCATTTGTACAGACACTTCCCGAACCAGATCGGAGATGAAGATGCCGCGCCGTGGAAGCTGTGCGTCCCTACCCAACTAAGACAACGGGTCATGAGAGAGAATCATGACCAGCCAAGCGCCGGGCATTTAGGCGTCAGGAAGACTATCAGCCGCATCACTAGCCGGTACTATTGGCCCGGGCTATTTCGTGACGTCAGTCGCTATGTACGACAGTGTGAAGTATGTCAACGATACAAAGTCAATCAACAGGCTCCTGCCGGCAAAATGCTCTCTCGCGTTGCAGAAGAACTGTCGTCTGTGCTGATTTTGTCGGACCTCTGGCACCGGCGAAACATGGGAACACAACTATACTAGTTCTCTTCGATAAGTTCAGCAAATGGACCGAAATCGTGCCTCTACGTAAAGCTACAAGTGATGGCCTGAAGAGAGGATTCCGCGAACGGATTCTAGTCCGGTTTGGCACACCCAAAGTGTTCATTTCAGACAATGGCACTCAGTTCACCAGCCGATCGTTTAAAAGGTTTCTACAAGAAATGGGAGTCAAACAACAATTTACCGCCCCGTATACTCCACAGGAGAATCCCACGGAACGCACAAACAGAACTTTGAAGACAATGATTGCCCAATACTGTCAGGAACAACATAAAACCTGGGATGAACAACTACCAGAACTGTCACTCGCACTAAACAGCAGCAAATCTGATGTGACCGGATATAGTCCCGCCTTTTTGGTACAGGGCCGCGAGCCAAGACTCCCAGGAGCCCTTTACGATGAATGCACCACCGGCACAGGCAGAGAGATCCAGACCCCATCAGCACGAGCCACCCAACTCCAAGAAATTTTTCATTTAGTTCGTCACAGCCTTAGTCAAGCCGCGCGTGACCAAGCGTGCCACTATAATCTGCGACGACGAGACTGGAAACCGAACGTGGGCGACCAAGTGCTAGTTCGACAACACAACCTTTCAAGCGCCATCAATAGCTTCGCCGCCAAACTGGCCCCTAAATTTGAGGGCCCTTACAAGGTTGTTGGGTACATTTCACCCGTCATCATCCAAGTTCGGAAGGAAGGCGAGACTAGGGTACGCAATGCACACGTAAGTGAACTGAAAAAGTTTTATGGCGAGACTGACACAAATACATAAACCATAAATTTTCAAAATCTTTTAGAAGGGTGGCAGCAACCACGGTAAAATACTGCGAAGGGTGGCAGCAACCACGTTGAAATACTGCGAAGAGCGGCAGCAACCGCGTAAACAACTGCCAGGAGCGGCAGCAACCGCGTAAACAACTGCTAGAAGCGGCAGCAACCGCGTAATAAACTGTGATAGGCGGCAGCACCCGCATAAGTTCATTCTGCAGCAGGCGACAACATTCGCCATAGTTTTAAGATAACCGCGGCGGCAACCGCGTAAACAACAGCGGGCGGCAGCAACCCGCCACACCAATGGCAGTGACATCGACGTGAGGAACCATCGGATACGTGGAAAGACGGGCACCGAGAGAGCAGTACTCCACGATGTTACCATTTAAATTTAAGTCAACCGGGGCGGCAACCGCGTAAACAACAGCGGGCGGCAGCAAACCGCCACACCAACGGCAGTGACGTCAAGAAGAGGAACCATCGGGTACGCACAGGACGGACACCGAAAGAGCAGTACTCCATGACTTCACCATCTAAGCTGGCAGTAGTAAAAGATTTACCACCATCAGCCAGCTAGAGTCAGCATCACTCGAATTTCACGGGTGACAACTCCGACTCCACAATACACCTGCGCCATCAGAAACTACCATTCAGTCGTAAAGTAAAATAATCAAAATTACATCTTGATAGAGTAATAAATTTTCATGAAATAAAAGTCTGAAATGTCTCATACAATTAGCAGATGGTCGTTTTAATCTCACTCATAAAGGGGAAAAATTAAAACTTCATAATGAGGCCCAGGCCAATCCTAACTAAAGCAAATGTTATTTTCTCACTGACACAACCAAATAAATAACAAATCTTAACCCACAGACGAACATCACCAGTAAGCAGTCGAGCCGATTTGATGAATATCACGAACAGCATACATACCAAGAATAGCTAATGTGAACTGACCACTATTTGGGTAATACACAAACTTATACTGATTCTGTTACAATGGCAACACTGTCTCACTTTAAATTTATATCGTTAAAATTTCAAGCGAATCAACAAGTGAATTAACAACGCAGAAAGTTAAAACGATTTAATTAAAATTTCAAGTGAAAGTGACTAGTACATGGATACCAGGAGGCAACAGGACCACGAGTCGGCGCAAGTAGTCGAAGAGTTCCGACGTGTCGAGCATTTCCGAGCTCCGCGTGAAGAGATCGAGCTTCAACGACCAAACCCATCCGCGCGCTGCCCCACCGCAGCGACTATTATGCCGGCAGCTTCGTCGACAACAGCGCAGGAGCGACACCTCGCCACTACGATGCCAGATTTGGCCATCACCACCTATCCAAACGGACCCGGCGGCATCACGGTACGACTCCACGACTATATGTGTCTCGAGGTGGAGTTATTCTTCAACGATGTTATCATCGATTTTTATTTGAAGTGGACGTACGAAAACCAAACGACGCAAATCAAAGCTGATACATATATCTTCAGCTCATACTTTTATAGTTTGCTCAACACCACGGCTCCAGAACGACGACAGCGCGTCCGGCGATGGACACGGAAAGTCCAGTTGGCGCAGAAGCAATACATCGTGTTCCCGATATATGAGCGCTACCACTGGTATGTAGCCATCGTATGCCTTAAACGGAAGCCAACGCCAACGAAGCAGAAAGGGCATATATGGGTCCTCGATTCATACGCCAGTGCGTCACGGGCACACGTCGCAGCTCCGATTCGACATTTCCTACAAGAAGAGTGGCAGGCAGTTTACCTTGAAGACGACCAAGGAGGATGGGGACCGGAGGTGTTACCATGCTACGAAGTCGCGGTACCACAACAACCCAACTGTAGCGATTGCGGAGCATATTTGCCCCATCTGGTGGAAGAATTTCTAAGGAACCCCTCGTGCTATCTGCGACAAGAAAACACACGCGCCTGGTTCACCGCCAGTCGTGCCGCCTATAAGCGCACCGAGGTAGCCCTCTTAATGCAGTTACAGGCCAACACAGCGGTGAGAGGCATCCTGCCCAACTTGTACTTGCCACAACTCGAAGACGCTGAACGCATCGAGAGCCAACCACCGGTCAGCCGCAATGACAATAAGCGAAGGAAGATGCAACAAACGTCACGCCGCCTACGACGTGACGAGTCATCGGACGACGACAGCGACAGCTCGTCCAGTAGCTCCACCAGCAGTTCTTCAAGCGCGTCATTCAGTAGCTCGACCAGCAGCTCCACCGCCGGCCCATCAAATGGTAACGCCACCAATAACGAAAAGAGGGGGAATCACACCACGAGTAACCCAACGACACCACGAGCGACAAGTGCGATTACCACAGCGGAGGTGGCTGGAGACCACCAGATGAAAGAACCCAAAGCTTTCACGGCACCGGCTCGGCCCGGCGTAGAAGACGACCAGTGGCCACCGGTAGACCAGCACCATCAGGCATCACCACAACGGCAAACTACACCAGTGCCGGTCACAGTGACCATGGAGGCTACAGCCGCATCCAACCTAAGTCCCAAGTTCAGCAACGCACAAATCATGAACGCCATCGACAGCCGCTATGAAACCTGGCGACGAGGACGACGCATGAGATTCATGGCGACCATCAATAGCTGGAACTGCAAAGTGATGATCCAGTGAAGCGGTGCAATCACCATCACGCCATACCCCCCGAAGTGAGGAGGAGATGTAAGGAACAAAATTTTGTGTAAATTTTCTCCCACATGTGTCCTTACTTCACCACTTACCTTCTTTCTAGACTTGCCCTCGGCTGGCGACTGGGTCGCTCACTTGACCAAAAGAGAGAGATGTAAATCCCACCAGGATCGCTGCGATAAGGCGAAAGCCTGAGACAAGACCTCTGACCATGGAGCTCCAGAGAAAATGTATTCTTTTCAAATTTTTTTTATATCAAAGAAACATTTGGCAAACCAGAAATGTTTACTTACGTAAATGTTAAATTACGAAATATTCACGAATGAATAATCGCGTAAAAAATAGCCGCCTTAAAGGCGCTAAACATATGAAAATATGATCATTAGGTTAGTTAATAAAGTAATGAACATATTGCATGAATTACATACTTACTAGTATATTAATGCAATAGTTAATATTCAACGTAAAGTTAATTTAATATTTAATATTTAATATAAATATTTAATCTATTAGTTATAAGTCTCGTTAAGAAAGGTTAACTGAAAATAAACCATAAATTGAATTACTAAAAAAAAATATATTATGACTTTTCCATTATGAAGGCACTAGTCGTGGGATTTATCCTTTAGTAAGCGTCATAAATAATTCTGGAATAGCAGATAAGAAAAGCAACGTCTTATAATATATTATACTGAGTTATTTAATTAGTATAGGTAGGGTTAGAATCGACACCGGGTCGCAAAGACTATCGCTTCTACCGTCAAAGATTTGAGATGGCCAACCACTTCCACAGGGTTACGTTGTGGGTAGATTCCTACAGGGGTGGCTCTCTTATTAATACTTGTTTTCTATATTTTTTCTTTCATGTACCATGGTGATAACGGGCATCATAAGCACACGCCAGGCAGTTGGCGAGAGTAACAAACACAAAAGCTAAACCAACGAACGGGAACATCACGCGATAATTCCAGAAGGTTCGAAGTAAAGAAGAAGACAGCTGCTTATAAAAGCACCAACGGAGAGCAAATCGAGAGCTGTAATTTTTCAAACGTACGCGTGTGAGGTTGTGACTGGGAAAATAGTTTTCGTTGGTGGCAGAAAGCTCTGCCCGCACAAACCTGCAGCAACGTCAACATCTATAGCCACAAATAAAGACCGACGCCGACGGCGTCGCCAAGTAAAGCCAGCGGCAACGTCGACATCGCTAGAGGAGCAGTCAACGTGACGCCAACATTTATACAGCGAAGCTAAAAGAGACGTCGGCATACCCAAAAGCAGGAGTTAACATCGACGTCAACCCCAAGCGATCTGTGGAGGAAAAAGCGACATAGTCTAACAATAAGGACGTCAGTATAAAACACAGAAGTAACACAGGCAATTCCGGACGTCATTGAAGTATCCATTCTTTTCATATATCTTAACTACAACACAGTCAGTGGGTGAGTATGGGGCCTCCCGAGGGGCTTAAAGTGTGGTAACAGAAACGAAAACGCGGTGGAAAGGTGAAATAGTGAGACAGTGAATTTGTAGTAAAGTTACATATCGAAATAAGACCAAGAATAGAGTGACGCGAGACCGATAAATGCAAGTAAACGCACGGGCTAATGTGGGCATAACCGCACCCGGACGTTTTACTTCTCTGCATTACTTCGGAAGATCCTTCAGAGTCGAGAACGTGACGTGACCATAAAGTGTTGGTATTGTGAACCGAGGACGGGATAATGTGGGCATAACCGCACCCGTCCAAAGTCACCATCATCCCTTTCGGGATCAGGGCATTTATACATAGTTAACGACGAGACAGATTGTGGTTAGCGGACTAGATACCATTGGGTACTTGGTTCGGCAATCGTGAATTTAAGATCTGGGCTAATGTGGGCAGAACCGCACCCGGCCTTGAATTTAAGATTGGAAACCGAGGCGAGTATCTAATGAACGACGAATACTAACGGAGACCCCGCTACTAGCCGTTCATACTTACCAAATAAAACATCAACCAGGTTCACAAATGAAAGACTGTTCCACTGCGAGATCTACCAATACCACTCGGGAGTATCACACCCCATACTTACCTAGTGCCTCGTAATTTTTGTATGTATATTTAATATAATAGTTAGGAGCGAACCTATGCCTACAAATTTTCGCTATTTATCTCAAGTACTTCTAAACCAATTGAAATTTCGATCATAAGTTGGTAAAGTATTTTCCTTTCATATTAGATTAAAGCGATAACAAGTTAGAAGTAACAATTTATGAATTACTATTTCTTTACCTTTTTTTCTTTTGAACAAAACAAAAGAGCGAATAACGAATATTGTGTAAAACATATACAACTGCAAATTAATATCCTTTTATTGTGGTTTATTTTATATAATTTTCTTTTGTCATTTGGGAAAACCTACCCACAATTAGGTGATTGTGGCCCACCTTCTGTGTGACCAAATAGTGTTAAGATCATACTTGTTAGTGTATAAGCGTATCAGATTTTGTAAATAAAAAAATATCAAGTTCAGATACCGCTGAGTTTCATTTGGTGTCCGTTTCCGGAAGGAAACGTTAGTACAAATTTTTGTACCGAACCCTGGCTCCGGCGAGCAAATCCTCGGCCGGAAAAAGGGTCGTTACACATCTGATTCCAAAACAGTTAAGATGGGTTAAGATGGGAATTTTAAATTTTGCTTTAGTTTCAGCTAGTTCCAGTTCATTTTATTTATTGTTTGGTTCCTTTAAATTATTTTTTTTTTTCAATTCTATGTATTAAGTGAAATTTCCGCTTGCACGTAGTTTTTTTGTTTCAAGACTTCCATAGTAAGATAGCAAAAACTCACCCCCAACGCCGACGAGTCATAGCCTTAACCAGTTCGTGCACCTGCTATGCCACTATGGATCGCGAAAATAGTCTTGAATGGTTTTGTTGAATTTTGAGTCATGCTTGGGTCTAAAATACAGTCCGGTGTCCTTTGCTTATAACCGCAAACCAACACCAATAAAAGTTATTACTGTTTCAAGCAGGAAACCATTACAAATTTTTCTACACGGCGGTAACAAGTGTGGTGGTGGGTACTTAAGCGGACGACTCTCATCCATTTCTCAAGACCAAGAAGACTCGCTGCAAGGAACCAACGAGGAGTTTAAGGAAGGAACGCTTGAGCGGACGACTCTCATTCTTTTCTCCAAACGCGAAGGAACCTGTAGCACAAGCTACGAGCGTTTTGTGATGGGATTCTTAGGCGGACGACTCTCCTCAGTTTCCCAAGATGGGGAAATGAAGGTAAGTAAGGAAAGGTATTTTAAGGGGGCGAGGCGCACTAAATATACTTTAAAAGGATTCTTACGCTGTCTGGAACACTGCTCAATGCAAATCGCTGGCTACTGGTGTACTTGAAGCTCGTTATGTGTTGCTGCAGCTGATAGCTGATAGGTATCTGCGGAGTTGACGTCAACACTTACTGCTGCGTCGTTGACGATGACGTTTACTGCCTGGAGTTGACGTCACTGCTTGCTGCTGGTGTCCACTGATGTCCACTGATGTCCACTGATGTCCACGAGCCGTTTACTTGTTCGGCTTTTTAACGCTGCTCACTCACTTATAGAAGTATATCTTGGTTTGTGACTGGAGCTTAACCGCTCTTGTTGACGGCACTTTACTGAATGACGATCTTCCTCGCCATATCGTCACATTGAACCTCCGAGTCATGCCATGAATTATTCCCTCTCGCTCTCGCTTGTGTGGCTCCTGCCACTGTCTCTATTTCCATGGAATTCTTCCTTGCGGGTGCTCGCTCGTGGCTTGGCATCAACCGATCATCCCGTTGCTGTAATGAACAACTTGGCAAAAACCAGAACTTACAATAAAATTGTTAATTTTAAAAAGTTAGAACTTTAATTTTGCGATAATTTAAGTCAATTCAAACAGTCAAGTAAAATAAAGTATTTAATTTCCAAAATTTTGTTGTTACATTTTATTATTTTTTGTATTGAAGATATATTTTCTCGAGTTCATATGAAGAAATGTTTTTTTACATGAAAATTTTAAAAACTTTTTTCTCCTTAAATTCATCCCTAAATCCGAACATTTACATACAGAATTCCTGTACGTTTGTTACCAACTGTTTAATAATATTTCTCTCAGTTGGTACTAAAAGCCTTAAGCCGAGCTTTGCTAAGAGAAAAAAATTATTAAATCATTCTTTTCCGGCGAGATCTTTCTGAGTGTGGATGCACAGAACGGCAAAAATAAGGAAAATTAATTGAAATGAAAAAATTTAAAATCAAAAAAATCTTTAAAATCAATAAAAAAATATATATATCAATCGATAAAATATCTAATTTAATTGAATTGATTGATGTTAAAGATTTTTTTTCATAATCCGCTTATACCCGTGCCAGGACTCAAAATGAAATACTTACGTATTTTGCTTAAGTCAAAGGTATTTATAATTTGGTAAAAATTATAATAAAAGAAAAACAAAATACTAACAACATTAAAATTTTATAGATTCTCAATTTTTTAAAAAAAGTAAAACTAAAAAAACTGTCTGTAAAAAGTGTTAAAAAGTGCATTAATTAAGTTCGTAAATAATTTCATAATTTTATTTTAATTGAATTGATTGAAATAGTTTCGACTTTATAAAGCGTAAAGATAAATGAAGATACATAATTAATTTAGCAATCTTATTAAAATATAATTCACAAAAATGTTCTACAAGAAACCACATGGAAATCGTGATTCATCTACTCTTCGAAGGGCCTTTCTACGAGCAGCTGCATACGACTGTAAGTACCCTGTATTCATATTCATACCTAAAAGAAAAAAAAAGAAGAAAAAAAAAGCACGCTATGCCATTAAATCAGTAATAGTTAAAGTCTACAAAAAAAAATATAAAAAAAAACCCTTATTAATAACTTTTGTGTATCTAATCGAAGATCAGTTGAAGAGGGCTAGGTTTGGAACTCGGATAAAAACACAAGCTTTGCTCTGAGCGCAACTCTCTATTTTTAATTAGTTACCTACGCTTCAACTGACCTACGACAATAGTTTGCACGCTTTCATAGTTTTGACGTTTCTTTATATATAATTAAAACAAAGAAAGTAAAAACTTTTACAGAAGGATTTTGCTTAAAGTTCATTGAACTTTACAAATTCTTGTATACACTATGTTACATACTAAAGATTTATTTTAGTTAACAAGAATATTAATTTCAATAAAATTTATTTAATTTATACGATATTAGTAATTTTTTATATTGTTCGTAAATTAACATTTAATTTAATTAATTAATTCATGCACATAAGAAACTATTTGAACAACAAATACAACAAAAAATATCTTAATTGTCAGCCAGTATTTTCTTTTTTTTTTCAATTTTATTAAAATTTAAATAAGATATAAATACTATTTTTATCGTACGAAAAAATGAAATATATTTGGCTAAATAATACTTGTAATCCATCAAAATGATTATATCTTGTAAAATAAAAAGGAAAGAAACTGGCATCCTCATCGATAAACCAAAGCGTGAAAAGCCAAAAGCAGAGCGTACACCCGAGTATATTGCTGCTGTGGCAGAAAGTGTGCGTGAAGCGCCATCAACATCAATGTACCGTCGTTCTCAACAATTGAACATTTCGGAGACATCATTGAGACGAATTTTGCATAAAGACCTTGGTATGACGCCATACAAAGTCCAATTGGTTCAGGAGTTGAAGCCAACTGACCATCCAATGCGTTTTCGCTTCGCTAAGTGGGCTTGCGATCGACTTACAGAAGATGCCGATTTTGTCAAAAAAATCATCTTCTCAGATGAAGCTCATTTTGATCTTGGCGGGTATGTAAACAAGCAAAATTGTCGCATTTGGGGCACAGAAAACCCGCACGCATACATTGAAAAGCCGCTGCACCCAAAACGAGTCACTGTTTGGTGCGAATTTTGGTCCAGAGGCATAATTGGGCAATTTTTCTTCGAAAATGAGCAAGGAGTGGCCGTTACAGTCAATGGCGATCGTTATCGGGCCATGTTGGACGAATTTTTGTTCACAAAAATTGAAGAGGAGGATATTAGAAACATTTGGTTTTAACAGGACGGCGCTACGTGCCACACAGCCGAAGCTACACTCGATGTTTTGTGCCCTGTTTTTGAAGATCGCATTATCAGCCGCAGAGCTGATGTCGTTTGGCCATCTCGGAGCTGTGATTTGACACCGTTGGACTATTATTTGTGGGGTGCCCTCAAAGATAAGTGTTACGCCGACAAGCCGGGAACAATTGACGCTTTAAAGGACAATATTCGTGAAGCCATTGGTGAAATACAGCTGCACACAATCGATAATGTGCTTAAAAATTAGACCGATCGTGTAGGCTACTGCATGGCCAGCCGAGGAAGCCATTTGAATGAAATTATTTTCCATTATTAACCGGAAAGATTGCACTTTCAAATAAAAAAAGAAATTTGAGAAAATATCCAGTAGTTTTTTTATAGAATTTTCAAAAAAAAAAGAAGTTATTTGGCGGACCCTTTATTACCACGTTTGAACTAAAAATTTTTTTGATTAAATAAAATTTTGTTAATTATGGCTAAGTAGAAAATTTTGATTTTTTCCTTTGGTGGTTGAGGGATGAAATAGTTGCTTTAAGGGATTTATTAAATCATTTTCAAAATTAATAGATCAATGGTTGGGTGAGTAAAAGAACAGGTATCGTAACTTCGATCTAAACGATACTGCTGGTGTAAATTAAGGAGTTTATTCGCTATAAATTAAATAGTTACCGCATTTTTTTTAGTTCACATTTTTTTTTCTCTTATGTAGGGACTCTATGTAATTAATTTTTGTAGTGTTGCCTGGACAACGAACCTTCCCATAAACCGTTGTGTAGCCGTATTGATGGGTCCCAAACCAGTCATTATCGCTCCAGCAAATTCGTCAGATGTTAAAAAACTGATAAAATGTCAACCATGCATTACAAATAAATTGGCGCCCAACGTGGGGCAGACAAGTAGACTAGTTCGAAATACTTTTCTCCCTTTTGTTTACATATAAATTCGATTCTTTAATTTTTTCATTAATTTTAATGTTTATAGATCCTTTCTGGATATTCGTGTATTTGGCGTTATAGGCCAAATAGAACGACCGATTGGAAGTTCATTCTGTGTTAAGTTCAATTTTTTTTCTGTTATTAAATCAAATTATTTCAACAAGTTTATCTGAAGCTAAAAGATTCTTGTGTCCACTAAATATTTGTGAAATACAATTTGTTGCATTTCTAGTTGCACAAGTTGTCCAATTATTTTGTCGTGGGTAATAAAACTTTCAAATACCCAAATAGTATACTTCAGCTTTAAATTTTAGATTCAATCGCTCAAATGCGATTTAGCTCAACAAATAAACTCCAACTTTATATTTTTTCATCCCTTAACGAAATTCCACCAAGATAAGGAAAGCAATTAAGCCTATATCCTTAAAAAAATTTTTAAAATTTATTAAAATGTCTGTTGCACATAGCAATGAGGATATATCTAAAATACCTCAAACAAATAGCGAGTTACATTGCACAATTTGTTTACAACCATTTTTAAATAATCAAGAAGTTCTTGTTACTCCGTGTAACCACTCTTTTTACAAGCCGTGCATTGAAAGTTGGTTGAAAGACAACCACGAGTGCCCTCTTTGTAAAAAGTTGACTCACATTAGTGGTTTGAAATTTTTGAAGTTCGATAAAGATAAGTCAAGCACACGTTCATTGGCTAATAGAGGATGCGGCAGAGGAGCGTCATGTCCTAAAAGACATGGTACTCGACAATACACTTCTTCAAATGCTTCAAAAAGTCAAGAATTGTTAATTGAAAAATCACATGACAATCCAAATATTTCTATGCCTTTCTTTAATTTCAAAACCAGTCTCATCAGCCCGCGACTCTATAAGATCTAATCCGGACACCGAATTCGTTGATACTAACGTGCCCAATAGTCTAAATATGGAAAATCTAGACGCGCGTGTTAATTCGAATGCTGCGTTTGATTATGATCAAATTAGTCAAATTATTGAGCAAAGCGTACAAAGGCTTGGCCCCTAAGCTAAAGAACCGCGGTAGCCCGGGTTCAATTCTAGCTCAGACAGAAAAGTTTTTTCAATTGAATTAATTTTTCTGTTCGGTCGTCACCTCTCTGCAGACAATGGAAAACCTTAGAGAGTAAAAATTACCATGTAAAGCTTCTGGAGAACATAAGCCGTTCGGAGTCGGCATAAAACACGTAGGTCCAGTTCTCGTTCATTTGTGATCAAACATTCAACAACACGCACAACACAATTGATCAATAGAAGCTAGGTCAAAGTCCTTCCAAGGGCTGAAATGGCCAGTTTATTTTTTTTTATATAAATAATCAAAATAGTAGATCACAGGCAGATGTACGAACAACACCAAGTCTGTTGTTTAGCAACCATTCAAATTTGTCTTCGGATAAAATAACCAGTATTATCCAAAACTGGAATCTCAAATTCGACGGCTCTTCTAAAGGTTTGACTGTAAATGAGTTTATTTATAGAGCTCGAGCCCTGACTGCCGATAGTCTAAATAATGATTTCTCCTCGCTTTGTAAAAATCTTCACATCATGTTGATAGGTAAGGCTCGTGACTGGTTTTGGAGATATCAATAAGAGGTATCCTCCATTACTTGGACAGAGTTTTGTGCGGCATTGCTTTCAGGATTATCGCTCCAACTACGATATTCTTGAACAGTTACGCAACCGCAAACAAAAACCCAATGAGCCATTCGAAATCTTTTACGATGCGGTTACCTTAATTGTGGATAGGCTCACAGAACCTATGCCAGAAGAATATCTCATAGAGGTCATTACTCGAAATCTTTGACCGGATATTCGATATGAGCTTCTTTACATTCCCATACGTTCAATGGCACATTTACCAAAACTGTGTGAAATGCGAGAAAACTTATTGGCAGAGGAATCGTTCCGACGACCGCAACAAAAAACCAATTTAAACAGCAGTTTAACATTTAAAAAAAATATTTCTGAGATCGAACAGATTTCAACCTCTTCGAAAAACCGTCCCCTTGATTTGGAGGCTGATTGCGTTATAGCAGCGCTCCATCAACATTCCAATGAAATATCCAAGCCTAAATGCTGGAACTGCCACGAGGAAGATCACCAATGGGAGGATTGTGTAAGAGAGAGGACAATTTTCTGTTACGGCTGTGTTTTGCCTAACGTTTATAAACCTCAGTGCCTTACTTGTAAGGCAAAAAAGTCGGAAAACTTGGCCAAGGGGGTATTCACCAACAACCGAATACCTCCAAAATAATTTCTGATAATGTTCTAAACTCTCAATTGCCGGCTAGCTCACTTAAAATCAAAATAGAGAGAGATTCGCAAATAAAACTTTTGAAAATGAAACAAAACCATACGGTTCAGAAAATATTAATAAAATTAGAATTTTAAAACGAGAACCATTTTATGAAGATATTGATAAGATAATTTTTCCCCGCTCAACATATCATGAACGTCTACTTAAATATCAACAAACAAGGAATCGTATCTTTAACGAATTCCCGGAAGATGATATTAAATCCAAACCAAAGCGTTCAACTTTAAGAATACGAAATTTTTTTAAAACACTTCGTAATACGAAACGATTACTTGTTTCATCCATATTTAATAATAATGATCGCTTGCGCTTTTACGCACAAGTACATTTTTTAAATAAAACAGAATTTGGTCTTCTGGATACCAGAGCCAATGTAAGTTGCGTGGGTTCAGGATTAGCTCGTGAAGATTTTTCCAAACATCCAAAATTTCGAAGTATCACTTCAAGCGTAAACACCGCAGATGGAAAACCACATAAAGTAATAGGCTTCCTTGAAGTTGATGTAGAATACCAAACACAAAAACATCCCTTACGATTATATATTATCCCTTCCATAACTCAAAATTTGATTCTAGAAATAGATTTTTGGCGTATCTTTAATCTGGCTCCAAACGTAATAAGTTCCATTAATATTCCAGACAATTTGCAAACATCAGATTCCACGGATAGAGTGTTTAATTTGACCACTTGTGAAAAGCAACAGCTTGCTGCTGTTAAGATCCTTTTTCCCAATTTTGAAACCGAAGGTTTAGGCAGGACACAATTCATAGATCATAATATTGATGTCGGTGACACAAAACCGATAAGGCAGCGTGGTTATCCTGTCTCACCTGCCGTTGAGAAATTAATTTTTGAAGAAGTTGATCGGATGCTCGCATTAGGGGTGATGGAAAAGTCATCGAGTGCTTGGTGTTCGCCAATGCGACTTGTTATCAAACCTGGAAAGGTCAGACTGTGTCTTGATGCACGAAAACTCAACGGCGTGACATTTAAAGATGCTTACCCTATACAAAGTATAGAAGGAATATTTTCCCGCTTACCAAAACCAAACATAATAACAAAATAGGATTTAAAAGATGCCTACTGGAAAATCGGCTTGACCGAAAAATCAAAACAAATGACCGCTTTTTCAATACCTGGACGGCCTCTTTATCATTTTAAAGTAATGCCTTTTGGGCTGTGCAATGCGCCGTCCACAATGTGCCGCTTATTGGATCAGCTTATTCCGCCTGAATTAAGTCACTGCGTGTTTGGTTATCTAGACGATATGTGCATTGTATCTGAAGATTTTCAAACTCATATAAAAATTTTGATAAAAATTGCGAACCGTTTTAGGGAAGCTAATCTGACACTAAACATTAAGAAGAGTAACTTCTGCGTTACAAAAACTAAGTACCTCGGTTTTGTTATAGGGAATGGTGGAGTTTCAGCAGACCCTGAAAAAATCAGCTCTATTGTGTCGTTCGTGGATTTATGGGATGGTACCGCAGATTCATTCACATTTTTTCTGAGGTTACTTTTCCTATAACTGACACTTTGTCGACCAAAAAAAGTTTGTATGGACAGAAGAAGCAAATGCAGCTTTTGTAAAATTAAAGCAGTTGCTTACTACTGCACCGGTACTCGCAAACCCTGATTTTTCTCAAAAGTTTTATATCCATTGTGATGCGAGTGATTTTGAATTGGCGCAGTTCTTGTGCAGAAGAACGATGATGAAGAGGAAAAACCCATCGCGTTTATGTCTCGCAAATTAAATTCGGCGCAACGCAATTATAGCGTCACCGAGCGTGAATGTTTAGCTGCCTTGGAGGCAATCGAAAAATATAGATGTTATGTTGAACTCCAAGAGTTTGAGGTAGTTACAGACCACTCCAGCCTGCTCTGGTTAATGAGGCAACCAAAACTCAGTGGCCGACTTGCGCGCTGGGCCCTCAAACTCCAAGGATATAAATTATCGATTAGCCACAGGAAGGGTAAAGAGCACATCGTTCCTGATGCTTTATCGAAAATTCATGCTGATGAAATCTTATCTCTTGAGCAGGTTGGTCCGGAAATAGACTTGCAGTCATCTCATTTTTCCGACCCAGATTATGAACTCAACCAAACTCCCAGATTTTAAAATCCTCGATAAATTTGTTTATAAACGAACAGAACATGATACCGGTGATGAAACGCAAGAGTTGCACTCTTGGAAACTTTGGATTCCTTAGGAAATGCGTTCTACAGGGTTGCCCATATTCGACGGACCCATCTGGCAACGCCATAACTTTTGACAGAGATGTCAGATCGCTTAATGACATACCGCGTTTGAAGCGTCAGTCCAAGCAGATTTTTACCATGGAACAATACACGCCACGCGAGCGCTCTGAAAGAGTCTTCAAAATGGCCGAAGATGACGAGGAATTTTGGAACAAAATTATCATGTCCGATGAAGCCCATTTCACATTGAATGGGACCGTAAATTGGGACCGAATAAAAATTGCCGTATTTACGCCACTGAAAATCCTCAGGAGATTCAAGAAGTGCCTCTTCATGACGAAAAAGTCACAGTTTGGTGCGGCGTTAGTGCGAAAACGGTCATTGGGCCGTTTTTCTTCCAAAATGAAAATGGCCATGCTGTTACCATCAACCAGGAGCGTTATCGCGACATGATGACCAATTTTGTGATGCCAATTATTCGTCGAAAGCGTATGAGGCAGTTCTGGTTTCAACAAGACGGCGCTCCACCGCACACAAGTCGCATAACAATCGATTTTCTGAAGAATTTGATTCGAAAAGTGGTGATTTGGACTGGCCACCGCGTTCGCCCGATTTGACGCCGCCTGACTTCTTCTTGTGGGGATATTTGAAGTCAAAGGTTTACGTTAACAAGCCAAGGACCGTAGAAGAGCTCAAGGACAACATTCATGAAGAAATAGCCGCTATTCCGGCCGAAATGTTGGCGAAAACGATGGAAAATGCTGCAAAAAGGGCACAATACGCCATCAACGCCAGAGGCGACCATTTGAGAGATATCATATTCAAAAATTGATGTAAACAAATCTACTTGGAACAAATTAAATGATTAAGATTGCCAACCGCCAAATTTTTATTTTTTTCTTTGATTTTTTTAAAAAAAACATGGGTCCGTCGAATATGGGCAACCCTGTACTGTCATTTCGCGTGCTCACGATTCGGTAATTGCATCTCACGGAGGTATAGGTAAAACCCTAAATTTGGTGCGTCGAAACTTCTTTTAGCCTGGAATGGTCAAGGATGTGAGAGACTACGTTCGAAAATGTGACGTTTGTAAGAGTACAAAAGCACCTAACACAACACTTCGTGCCCCTATGGGTAAACAAGCTGTCTCCTATCGACCATTCCAGCGCTTATATATAGACCTTCTTGGTCCATATCCACGAAGCAAGAAAGGTTTTATGGGACTTCTCATAGTAGTTGACCACTTTTCGAAATACCATTGCTCATTATGCTCATTAAAAAAATTTACTTCATTCTTAATTCAATAATTTTTATTAAAAAATATTTTTCACCTCTACGGAGTACCAGAAACCATAATTTCAGACAATGGTGTCCAATTCAAGTCAAATGATTTTGAAGCTTTCTTAACCCAACTAGGGATCAAACATATTTTTACTGCCTTATATTCGCCGCAGGCCAACGCGTCCGAGTGAGTTAACCGCTCTCTCTTAGCCGCAATTCGAGCCTACATAAAGAAGGATCATTCTGAATGGGATGAAAACCTTACCAAAATATCGTGCGCGTTGAGAAATTCTATTCATCAAGCAACAAAACGTTTTCTTAATATGGTAATTCACGGATCAACTTATGAGTTGATAAAAAACCTTAATTTTTTAAAAAGAACCATTGATAGAAGTTAGTCGAGATGACTATCTTCCACTTTTGCGAAAAGACATATTTAAAAATATTCGGCAAGCTTATGACCATAATGAAAAACAATATAATTTAAGGTCAAAACCAGTTTTATACAAAACAGGCCAAGTTTTTCGGTGAAATTTCGCGCAGAGCAGCTTCACTAAAAATTTCAACGCAAAACTCAGTCCAGCGTTTCTAAAAGCTCGAATTCAAGAAAAAACTGGCCACAGTTATTATTTGCTTGAAGATTTGCAAGGAAGGCTTATTGGAACGTATAGTGCTAAAGATATTCGACCAGGTTAAACCACAAATCTCCTGCTAAGATACCACTGAAAAGAGAATCTTATCCGGTTAGTAATGAACAACTTGGCAAACACCAGAACTTACAACAAAATTGTTAATTTTGAAAAATTAGAACTTTGATTTTGCGATAATTTAAGCCAATTTAAACAATCAAATAAAATAAAGTATTTATTTTCCAAAATTTTGTTGTTGCATTTTATTATTTTTTGTATTGAAAATATATTTTCTCGAATTCATATGAAGAAATGATATTTTTACATGAAAATTTTAAAAACTTTTTTCTCCTTAAATTCATCCCTAAATCCGAACATTTACATACAGAATTCCTGTACGTTTGTTACCAACTGTTTAATAATATTTCTCTCAGTTGGTACTAAAAGCCTTAAGCCGAGCTTCGCTAAGAGAAAAAATTATTAAATCATTCTTTTCCGGCGAGATCTTTCTGAGTGTGGATGCACAGAACGGCAGAAATAAGGAAAATTAATTGAAATGAAAAAATTTTAAATCAAAAAAATCTTTAAAATCAATAAAAAAATATCTAAAATATCTAATTTAATTGAATTGATTAATGTAAAAGATTTTTTTCACAATCCGCTTATATCCGTGCCAGGACGCGAAATGAAATACTTAAGTATTTTACTTAAGTCAAAGGTATTTATAATTTGGTAAAAATTATAATAAAAGAAAAACAAAATACTAACAACATTAAAATTTTATAGATTCTCTTTTGTGGCACCAAAAGAAATCTCTTTGCACCACTGCAAGTTCTTTGGAGCAAAAGAAAGAAGAAAAACTGGTTCCCACTCATAGCTCAGCCATAAGCTTTCAGTCACCAAAAACGCATGGTTTTGGCACGTAAAAGCGAATCAATCACTTCTACTAGCATAAAAACGAAATCTAAGTGCAACTTGTATATACAATTCTATACAAAATTCGTTAAAAAATTCTTTATAAAAAAAAATCATAAAAAAGCAGCATTCGTTATTGTTAAAGCAAAAAAAAAATTAATTATAGCAAAACAAAAGAAAAAGTAAAACTAAAAAAACTGTCTGTAAAAAGTGTTAAAAAGTGCATTAATTGAGTTCGTAAATAATTTTATAATTTTATTTTAATTTAATTGATTGAAATAGTTTCGACTTTATAAAGCGTAAAGATAAATGAAGGCACATAATTAATTTAGCAATCTTATTAAAATATAGTTTATAAAAATGTTCTACAAGAAACCACATAGAAATCGTCGATTCATCTACTCTTCGAAGGGCCTTTCTACGAGCAGCTGCATACGACTGTAAGTACCCTGTATTCATATTCATACCTAAAAGAAAAAAAAAGAAGAAAAAAAAGCACGCTATGCCATTAAATCAATAATAGTTAAAGTCTACAAAAAAAATATAAAAAAAAAACAAAACAAAAAACCCTTATTAATAATTTTTGTGTATCTAATCGAAGATCAGTTGAAGAGGGCTAGGTCTGGAACTCGGATAAAAACACAAGCTTTGCTCTGAGCGCAACTCTCCATTTTTTATTAGTTACCTACGCTTCAACTGACCTACGACAATAGTTTGCACGCTCTCATAGTTTTGACGTTACTTTATATATAATTAAAACAAAGAAAGTAAAAACTTTTACATAAGGATTTTGCTTGAAGTTCATTGAACTTTACAAATTCTTGTATACACTATGTTACATATTAAAGATTTATTTTAGTTAACAAGAATATTAATTTCAATCAAAATATTAATTTTATACGATATTAGTAATTTTTCTATATTGTTCGTATATTAACATTTAATTAAATTAATTAATTCATGAAACATTCATTCATAAGAAACGAATTGAACAACAAATACAACAAAAAAAAATATCTTAATTGTCAGCCAGTATTTCCTTTTGTTTTTTTTTTAAATTATTAAAATTTAAATAAGATATAAATACTATTTTTATCGTACAAAAAAATGAAATATATTTGGCTAAATAATACTTGTAATCCATCACAATGATTATATTACCACGTTTGAACTACAAAATTTTTGATTAAATAATATTTTGTTAACTATGGCTAAGTAGAAAATTTTGCTTTTTTCCTTTGATGGTTGAGGAATGAAATAGTTGCTTTAAGGGATTTGTAACGAACCCTTTTGCTCGTTACTGATTTTTGCTGAGGTAGGCTCAGTGAGTAAGTCAGGGGTTCTTACAAAATAATTTATTTACCAATGATTCCGTTGTTTTAAATAAGAAAACCAGCGTTTTAGTTTTAAACTGTAGAGTAAGTCTTTATTATTTTTCATTTGTTTTATTTATTACTTAACGTGTACGTTACTTAATTATTATTAATTATTAAGCATTATATAAAATAAATTGATATAATTAATCCTTGCTTATTCATATTTATTCCGTTACTTGCTATGATCCCTCTCGCTGGGTGTGACTATGATAGAACTCAGATTAAAACTATGTTCGAAGGGCGGAGGTACCTTCGCTTAAGATAACTACGTTTTGATCTTAGAGTAAACAACGTTCGAAGGGTGAGTACACTTTCGCTTAAGATAACTACGCCTGAGCTTAGAGTAAAGTAAGTGGTAGCTTAGAATAAAACTATGTTCGAAGGGTGAGTACACCTTCGCTTACGATAACTACGCCTGAGCTTAGAGTAAAACTATGTTCGAAGGGTGAGTACACCTTCGCTTAAGATAACTACGTTTTGAACTTATAGTAAACAAAGTTCGAAGGGTGAGTACACCTTCGCTTACGATAACTACGCCTGAGCTTAGAGTAAAACTATGTTCGAAGGGTGAGTACACCTTCGCTTAAGATAACTACGTTTTGAACTTAGAGTAAGCAACGTTCGAAGGGTGAGTACACCTTCGCTTAAGATAACTACGCCTGACTTAGAGTAAACAACGTTCGAAGGCTGAGTACACCTTCGCTTAAGATAACTACGCCAGACTTTTTTTTTAACATGCAATAACAATAGAGTTCAGCTACTACAGCTTTTTCGCACTTTCTCTGCATTAGATCATCTTAAGAACCAGCCCAAATAATATTAAAACATCTCAATAAGGCCATTCACAGTTCGAATACGCTGGTCTGCCATTTGTTCGATCTGCTATTTGTTCGCCAATTTACGAAAACGTATTTTGCTTCGTTGTTGTTTTGCATACAAATGCAAATACGCAGGCACGCGTAAATAAAAGCAGCCCTTGGACGTGCTCTTTGTACCTCGTATTTTTATGCTCTGTCTACAGCCGCATAATCACATACATCACAGGGTTGCACAATCTTTTTATACGACAGTCACATGGCGAGGTGCTCACAGTTTGAACAATTCTTCTTGCATTGTTTAGGTGCCGGCTGGCGTATGCGATGACACGTTCTTGGTCATCATGGTCCTGCGTGAGAACCGCACCTAGACCGTAATCACTGGCATCTGTTTGTAACTTGAACTTCTTGGTGAAATCTGGACATGCTAGCACTGGAGCTTCGGTCAGTCTAGCTTTTAATGTTTCGAACGCTTGCTGTTGGTCATCTCCCCATTTCCAGTACTTACTCTTCTTTAGCAATCCTGTGAGTGGGTGCACTACGTCTGAAAATTCCGGTACAAAACGTCTATACCATGAGGCTATTCCAAGGCACCTGCGTAGCTGCTTGACATTGGTTGATGGTTCGAGTCGAATAGCGGCTACCTTGTCCGGGTCGGTGTGAATACCTTGGTCGCTGAAGACGTGTCCTAGACACTTCAGCTTATTTTTAAAGAATTCGCATTTCTCCACGTTTATTTTTAAATTCGCCGCCTGTAGTCGCCGGAATACTTCCTGAAGATGGTGCATGTGTTCCTCTAGCGAGGTCCCGATCACTATTATGTCGTCGAGATAGGCAAATGCATGCGGCTCCATGTCGGGTCCTATGACCTGGTGTAGTGCACGTTGAAACGTCGCTGGCGCTGAGTGTAGCCCAAATGGCATAACGCGCCATTGATAGAGCCCTCTTCCTGGGACGGTAAATGCTTTGTACTTTTTACTACTCTCCTCCATAGGAATCTGTCAGTATCCATTCTTCAGGTCAAGCGTACTTATATATTTGGCGCTTTTGAGCCTATCCAAGATATGGTGGATTCGCGGCAATGGGTACGCATTGGGAATAGATTTAGCATTGATCTATCATGATGATTCGATGCGTGGTGATATGGGACACTCCGGTAAGACCTTTGAATTTGTTCAGCTCTGCTTTTAAAAACTCTTCGATTTTTGATTCGTCGGTTGGACCTGACTCGATTTTTCTGGTGCGTAGTAACCTCCTTGCTGCTTCTTGTGGATCACCTTTACTTGATTCCACTTCTGTTCGTATGACCTCAGTTGCTTTCTGTGGACTACCCGTTTTTGATCCGATTACCTCTGTTCGTACAACCGTACAGCATGCCGTTTCTTGTTCTTTTCCACCGTTCGTGTTTTTCTTGAGAAAAATTGCGCAGTCTCCACACTGCAATCTTGTTTCCATTTTGACCAGTAATATGATTAATTCTGTGTTGCATTGTTTTTCTCCGAGTTTTAT
Organism: Dichetophora obliterata; assembly: GCA_963920525.1. Taxonomy (NCBI): domain Eukaryota; kingdom Metazoa; phylum Arthropoda; class Insecta; order Diptera; family Sciomyzidae; genus Dichetophora; species Dichetophora obliterata. The sequence goes on from OY986437.1 coordinate 137,488,526, forward strand.
GTTTACTACGAGTTGCTGAGTAACCTCCTTCGTGGTCCCGTCAGCCAATCGTATGCGTGTCGATATGTTTTCGAGTTTGCTTGATTCCTTTACTTTACTTGCCAGAGATCTGCTGATAAAACTCCGTGTTGCCCCAGTGTCGATCGTCGCCTTGGTCGTGTGGTTGCCTATCGTGACTTTAGCGACCACGTGGTTCCCGTTTCGCGTGATGGTGTTTAGTTGCGAGGACGATAGTTCTGGGTATCCGTTTGTACTCGCCTTGGACGGTACCCTTGGTAGTTTCCCGATGATTGCCTGCAGTATTTTCTCGTCAACGTCCCTCTTTGCCCGCATTCCCAGCAGAAAATTATAGCGGGGTTTCTGCATTCGTGTTTGTAGTGCCCTTCTTGCCCACAACGTCGACATGCTGTCTGTGGATTAATTGGGTACTCGGTTTCTTGCGTTATTCTGCGGTGATGCTCTTCTCGCTGGCGTGGTATGGCTGGTCTGGTCTACGGAGCTTCTTTTTGCAGACTTTCAAAATCTTCCGCTAAACTAATCAGCTCCTCGAGATCCCTGAAGTCTTTTCGTTTTATATAAAGCTGATAGTCGTGGAGACTGTTGCGGTATATGCGCTCTAGTTTGCCTTGCTCGGAGAAATCTGCATGTCGCATTAAATTCTGCAGCTCGATGAGGTAGTCTTTGAATTTTTCCCTTTGCCGCTGGTGCCTTTATCGGACCTCATCTTCCAGATGCTCGAAGTATTTGGAAGGCAGGAAGAACCGTAGGAAATCCCTCTTATATGCATTCCATTCTTGCCACTGCCGATTATTGTTGCAGAACCATTTCAGCGCGTTATCTTTCAACAGTTCGGGCATTGTTCGGGGTAAGAGATCCTTGTTTAACCCGTATACTTCGGCTAGCTCCTCTACTCTTTCAATGAAGGCCAGTGGTTCTTTTCCGCCATCATATTTATAAGACCACTTCCTGACCTGGTCTATTACCGTGGAATATGGTATTTGATGCGCTCCTGCGTGTTCTACGTATCCTGTATATCCTGAGTGCGCGGCTGCTGGTTGCTCGTATGACATTGTCGGGGGGTTAATATCTTGTTGACCGCCTGTGTGTGTTACCGGCATATTTATTTTCGGTATCTCGGGAATTCTTGCCGGTGATGGTGTCCTCCCGTGCTTTGCCTCTAGTTCTGCAAAGCGTGACTGCAGCTCTGGTTTCTGGCCTTGTTCTGCAATGAAGGTCGCAAAATTCTTCCCTGCTTCTTGCACCGTTCCTGTGCTATCGAATCCAAATTCTTCTGCGTTCCCTTGCAGCTCGTCTTTCCGTAGAAAGTATACCCAGGAGGAATTGACCATTTTTATCATGTGTTGTGTTACGCTGATGTTTTCTCTGACTTTAGCTTTCTTCTCTGGCTTTAGATTTTTTTCTCTGTCTTTTAGTTTTTCCCTCTGTATTAATTTTCTCTTCTAGTTTTCGTGTTTTCTTTGTCTTTAGAGTCCCTGCTCGGGCACCATTTGTAACGAACCCTTTTTCTCGTTACTGATTTTTGCTGAGGTAGGCTCAGTGAGTAAGCCAGGGGTTCTTACAAAATAATTTATTTACCAATGATTCCGATGTTTTAAATAAGAAAACCAGCGTTTTAGTTTTAAACTGTAGAGTAAGTCTTTATTATTTTTCATTTGTTTTATTTATTACTTAACAAGTACGTTACTTAATTATTATTAATTATTACGCATTATATAAATTAGATTGATATAATTAATCCTTGCTTATTCATATTTATTCCGTTACTTGCTATGATCCCTCTCGCTGGAAGTGACTATGATAGAACTCCGATTAAGACTATGTTCGAAAACTATGTTAAGATAACTACGTTTTGATCTTAGAGTAAACAACGTTCGAAGGGTGAGGACACCTTCGCCTAAGATAACTACGTTTTGAACTTATAGTAAACAAAGTTCGAAGGGTAAGTACACCTTCGCTTACGATAACTACGCCGGAGCTTAGAGTAAACAACGTTCGAAGGGTGAGGACACCTTCGCCTAAGATAACTACGTTTTGATCTTATAGTAAACAAAGTTCGAAGGGTGAGTACACCTTCGCTTAAGATAAGTACGCCTGAGCTTAGAGTAAAACTGGGTAAAAACAAAACAAAACGGCAAATCGGTGTGCTCGACCATTTTTAAAAATTCTGAAAAAATTATCAAAAATTTAGTTGGGTCTGTAGATACTGGAAATGGCATTTTTTATTTCCTTGCTAATTTATTTTGCAAGTTAGGGGGTTCAAAAATGAAAAAATGATGAAAAAAATTAAAAATATGTACATTTTTGATGATTTATTTCTTGGAAACGAATAGAGATAAAATCGTTCAACTTTTTTTATTTCAATATAAAAATATAATACTTTTACATGTGTATCCAAACTTTTTCAAAAATATGACAGATTTGCCAAAAAACTCTATTGAACATAGATTTTTTTTTCATCAATTTTATAGTTTTCAACACTGATTTTTTCGAAAGGTGATGCAAAAATAAAAAACTTTTTTTACAACTTCAAGGTTCTGTTTAAGTTTGTTTAGAATATGTAAAGATTTTTGCATTTTTGTGGTTTTGAATTAGTTTTATTTGCTCTCAAAGTTGAGTCGAACAACGGAATAAGCACTTTTTAACACCCTGTTTCTTCCTTTTCGCGTGCCAAAAATCTGAAAATTTGGCAGATGATGTATTTAACTGAGTTTAGTAATACCTATTAGTTTCATCATGGAGACTTTAATAGTTTCTACAGTATAGATTTTTAAATTTCACCATTTTTTTATACAAAAACAATATTTTTTTATTTAAATTACGATTTCATTACTAATAAATCATAATTAAATACAATTAAACATCAAGAAAGTAAACATATTGGGAAAATAAGTGAATGCTTTATGGAATGCTATACAATTTTAAATGTTTTCGAAAACGCCGATTTAGATATCGTTCTGTATTCTACTCTTGTTTCGCTTATTGGGACAAATTTGTGATGTTGACGAATTTCTGGACATCGTTTCGCATTTATGTAACGTGCATTCAATTCATCTTCCTTTTCTTTAAGTTTTTCTGAATCCACATAAATAAATTTGATTCCTGGAATGTTTTGAGTGCAAAACTGGTCCATTGTTTGTGGAGTGAGAATGTGATCGCGCGTTGTTCTTTGCAAACTCGCTTTATGCACAAGACGTTTTACAGTTCCACCTACTCCATCACATGGGCTTTTTCCGTGGGAAGTTGCAAAAAAATTCCACTGCGCCGATATTCCAAAATCTTGCTTATGCAAACATAAATTAACTAAATTTTTAAAATTTTTATATTGGCTTCCAGTGCCGTCCGAAAAATAGTGTATTTTTTTGAGATTTGGCAAAAGAGCTTTCAAATAATTAATTGGCATTGAAACACGTAAACAGTTTTTGCATTGTGCTTTAAGTGATCACTTATGATGCACATAGTCTTAATTTGCAGTTGTTCCGAATCGTTCATTTTAAAATAAATTGTGTATGGATGTAATGTTGCTTGGGTATTAACCCAATGATAACTTTGAATTTCATCTTGTTCTACGAACGTAAAATTTTCAGCAAAATCTCCTAAAACAATGCACTCTTGACTATTTAAAGATTGTTTTATTTCAGAAAGGTATGATGACTGTTGTTTGGAAATGAAATGGTGTTTTTTTAATTTAATTAAATTTTCACAAAAAGTTTCATAAAATTCAAAATTTGATTTAGTTATATTAACTAAAGCAGCTCGGTCTATAGTTATCCACTGGCTATATGAAAATTCTTCAATTTCGCATTTTTCCTCAATGTTTTTTACAAAATAATTTGGACCTGGACATTTATTGCAAAAGTTAAACATACAATTTTCATTGTTCATATCACAAACAATTTTGTTAAATACTTCGGACAAGCCAATATTTAATTTCAACGCGTCCAGCATTAATTTCATATTTTGATGCAAAACACACACACAAACCGTGTGAGTACCACTAGCACCCGCGAGAATACACCACTTTGGTCGCAATTCAGAGAATTTTGAAAATCCAATTTTATCTGAAGGGTTTCCTTTTTTAAAACTTAGATATAATTCTTTTAAATTACATAATATTAATCGTTTTTGTTTAAAAGCTTTTTTACCATTCAAGACTTTTAATGACACAAAATCTTTTCTTCCAGGATAAACTCTACTGTACTCATCATATTCATAAAATTGATACATTTTATTTATTTGGAGATCAATTGAAGGTCCATGTTTTTTGGTAGTGATATCAGGCAGAACCCCATGTACTGCTACCAATTCTTTAACTTTTTTCACTAAAAATTTTGTAACACCAAACTCTTCACAAATGCTTGAAACAGACCATGATTGTGGTAACAGACTTAAAATTTGTATTTTTTGATCAGCTCGAAGTTCGTGTGTAAATTTATTTTTTAAGTTTTTAATTAAATTTTGATATTCATCAGATTCAAAAGTGGAAACATTATTTTTTGCGGATATGTTATTAGAGTTAGATTCATTTTGGTTTGAGTCAAGAAGTATAGATTTAATTATATTACTAAATTCTTTTGCTTTATTTAAAACAGGATTTGATCTTCTAGTTAACGGCAATCTCGATAAAGTTATTGGAGATAAACCTAAAACATTGCATGCTCTATTTATGGATTTAATATTGTCCTCCAGAGACTGGTATTCGTTATCTTCTGTTTTAATATTTATTTCGTAAGATAGATATTTCATACACGTTTTGCAAAGTAATTTTCCCGGAATTAACTTAAAAGCTGGATAGTCAATAACGGTTTTGTATTTTATTTTTGTATTTTGTAGTCCTCTTTTGACAGTTTTCTTATGCACATTAAAAATGTTACAGCAAACTCTTCCGTACGAATAGAAAAAATTTGTAAAATATAGTTTATAATGCTTTTCACAAATACTTATTAAGTTTGCACATTTTGATCTTAAAGATATAACTTTTTTGTCATCATCGCTTAAAGTATCAAAAAGATTGTTATTTATTGCTTCACATTTTACTTTTTCTAATTTGCCAAGAGAACACTGCATTTTTAATTATATTTGTTTATTACACAACTATCTACTATATCGGAACAACTACTTATATGTGATATTATAATTTTAAATTAATGAAAGTAACAGTAAATAACCAGCCGACTTATATATTAAGAAAGCATGTAACATAAATTTCACAGTGCCATTATCCAAATAATAAATAATACATTATTAAGTGATCAGCGGTATCATCAAAATTTAAACTTTTGGCGAAATGTCCGGAAAAACTGAAATATAACGTAAAATTCGTTTAAATTTTTTAAGCACGATATTGTACTAAAAGTATTTTATAACATTGATTTATAGTTAAGTCTATGAGCACGGCTAAAAATCTGTATACCATATGAGTCGCAAAAATACTGTCTGAGAAAAAAAATCTTATTATATTATATATATGAAAAATTTATATTATTGTTAATACTTGAAAAACTAAAAAAGGTTGATTTTAAAAATCTATACCGTAGAAACTATTAAAGTCTCCATGATGAAACTAATAGGTATTACTAAACTCAGCTAAATACATCTTCTGCCAAATTTTCAGATTTTTAAATGCATGCGAAAAGGAAGATACAGGGTGTTAAAAAGCGCTTTTTCCGTTGTTCGACTCAACTTTGAGAGCAAATAAAACTAATTTAAAACCACAAAAATGCGAAAATCTTTACATATTCTAAACAAACTAAAACAGAACCTTGAAGTTGTAAAAAAAGTTTTTTTAGGCAACAACAACAACAACAACTCTGTATAGAGTCAATCACTTAGCTGACTAGACAGTCTGCTTCGGAAATCGCTACATATTCCTCTTCAGTAGTCTTTGAGTGATTAAGCTGTGATCAACTCACTGTTTAAACTAGCATATGAATGCGCAGATCCTCTAATTCATTCTTATGAATTGTATGGCTGCTAATCATATGACACTTCAAAGCAGTAGGCCATTTTAGATCACCGCCTATGGCCTACTGCTTTGAAGTGTCATATGATTAGCAGCCATACAATTCATAAGAATGAATTAGAGGATCTGCACATTCATATGCTAGTTTAAACAGTGAGTTGATCACAGCTTAATCACTCAAAGACTACTGAAGAGGAATATGTAGCGATTTCCGAAACAGACTGTCTAGTCAGCTAAGTGATTGACTCTATACAGAGTTGTTGTTATTGTTGTTGCCTTCTTGAAAACTCACTTGATCTAAAGCTCACAATCTTAATTCATGTAATTATTCAATAGATCACAAAAACTAATTAAAGTTTTTTTATGTTTGAATCACCTTTCGAAAATATCAGGGTTGAAAACTATAAAATTGATGAAAAACAAATCTATGTTCAATAGAGTTTTTTGGCAAAACTGTCACATTTTTGAAAAAGTTTGGATACACATGTAAAAATATTATATTTTTATATTGAAATAAAAAAAGTTGAACGATTTTATCTCTATTCGTTTCCAAGAAATAAATCATCAAAAATGTACATATTTTTAATTTTTTTCATCATTTTTTCATTTTTGAACCCCACTAACTTGCAAAATAAATTAGCAAGGAAATAAAAAATGCCATTTCCAGTATCTACAGACCCAACTAAATTTTCGATAATTTTTTCAGAATTTTTAAAAATGGTCGAGCACACCGATTTCCCGTTTTGTTTTGTTTTCACCCAACTATGTTCGAAGGGTGAGTACACTTTCGCTTACGATAACTACGCCTGAGCTTAGAGTAAAACTATGTTCGAAGGGTGAGTACACCTTCGCTTAAGACAACTACGTTTTGAACTTAGAGTAAGCAACGTTCGAAGGGTGAGTACACCTTCGCTTAAGATAACTACGCCTGACTTAGAGTAATCAACGTTCGAAGGGTGAGTACACCTTCGCTTAAGATAACTACGCCAGACTTTTTTTTTTTAACATGCAATAACAATAGAGTTCAGCTACTACAGCTTTTTCGCACTTTCTCCGCATTAGATCATCTTAAGAACCAGCCCAAATAACATTAAAACATCTCAATAAGGCCATTCACAGTTCGAATACGCTGGTCTGCCATTTGTTCGATCTGCTATTTGTTCGCCAATTTACGAAAACGTATTTTGCTTCGTTGTTGTTTTGCATACAAATGCAAATACGCAGGCACGCGTAAATAAAAGCAGCGCTTGTACGTGCTCTTTGTACCTCGTATTTTTATGCTCTGTCTACAGCCACATAATCACATTCATCACAGGGTTGCACAATCTTTTTATGCGACAGTCACATGGCGAGGTGCTCACAGTTTGAACAATAACAAATGCTATAAATATGATTTGTTAAAAGTACGCTCAAACCGTGAATAGCCTTAACGATATCGATAAGAGTGGTCCAAAACACTCCAAAGTGAGAAAAATTTACCCACCATAATATGGGTTCGGCTCAGGGACAACACAAGACATAACAACTAACCATGCGTTTACATAGATCTAATCATACATTAGTTTTCAATCTACTTTTGAGTTGACCTTTCGATAAGTTAACATCAAAAAAGGTACAGTTGTTAACAAAGGTTCTCATGCGATGTAAAGGAGCAGTAGCCATATAATTTGTTCTACTAAAAGGTAAGTAAATTAAATTGTTAGCATTTCTACTGCTTCTACGGTAAAAATTTATAAGAGTTAAGAGTTCTGGTGAATCGAATACACCAGTCATGAGTTGGTGTAAATAGACGATATCTGCAGACTTCCTTCTCTCATTCAAAGATTGCATTTTTAATAGTTTTAAACGATCCTCATAAGGAGGAAGGTTTAAAGTGTCAGTTGCACTTAAGCCCCTTAGAGCAAACCGAACAAAACGTTTTTGGATTCTCTCTATACGTTCAACATGTACATTGTAACTTGGGGACCAAACTTGACTTGCATACTCTAAGTGAAGTCGCACAATTGCATAATACAGCGTTGTAGTTGTGATCATACTATTAAATTCCTTGGCCCAGCGTATCATAAACCCGAGCATAGAAGATGCTTTTTTACAAATGTAATCAATATGAAAGTTAAACGATAGCTTAGAATCCATGCATATACCCAGATCTTTGACAGCATCTACACGACTTAATGCAGTATCTTTTATCTTATAATCAAAAATTAAATTATTCCTTTTTTGCGAAAAGGTCATAGTTTGGCATTTATCTGGATTTAGAAACATATTGTTTTTAGAACACCAAATTTCAAAGGATTTCAAATCAGACTGGAGCAGATCTGAATTGTCTTTAGCATCTATTGTTCTGTATATTTTCATGTCATCTGCATAGATAAGTAGATGAGAGTGTTTGATGATGTGGGTTACATCATTAATGGCTAAAATAAACAGAAGTGGACCAAGGTGGCTACCTTGAGGAACACCTGATCCAGCAATAAATTCAGCTGACAATACGCCTCGAAATCGTATTTGATAAGATCGCTCTGTCAAATACGATTGAATCCAGCTTACAAAAAATTGTGGAAAACCCATTAACTTTAGTTTAAATAGAATTAAGTTGTGTGGCAGTTTATCAAATGCTTTACTAAAATCAGTGTAAATACAGTCGACCTGGTTACCTGAATAAAATGAATTTAAGCAAAACGTTGTAAAATCGAGGAGATTAGACACGGTGGATCTGCCAGTAACAAATCCATGCTGACGAGTTGTCATGATCTTCCCACAGTGAATTTTCACACGATCATACACGAGGCGCTCAAAAAGTTTTGGAATCGACGAGAGTTTCGCGATATGCCTGTAGTTGTTTATATTGTTCTTACAACCTTTTTTATAGATAGGACCTATAAAAGATTTTTTCCAAAAAAGTGGAAAAATACTTTCGCTAATTGATTTATTGAATAACATGGACAGTGGTTGACTTAGAACGGAACCACATCGTGTTAACATTGCGGCAGGAATTCCGTCAGGTACAGCATTAAAATCCTCATCGATCAATCTAATATACTTTAAAATATCCTCTGAAGTAAAGGATATAGAATCCAACGAAACCCTGGGTGTAGAGTTCATATATTCAAAGTACTCTTCATCGGGATTAAAAGAGTCTGAACAAAATGACTCTTTAAAGAGATTGGCAAATAGACCACAAATTACGACAGGATCGTCAGTAAATCCGTCAGAGGTTTTAAATGATGAAGGGAATCCATCAGATTTTTTTTTGGTGTTTATGAAACCCCAGAATTTCTTCGGATCAGACAATATTCTCAGCTTAATACTGTCTAAACAATTTTGATATAAGGTAGCTGAGCAATTTTCAAAATCCAGAATCAAACGCTTGTAGATTTCTAGGTCATTCAAGTCTAAGCTACAGACATATTTTTTCCATGCCCTATTCCTGCTGTTGCGAAGAATCTTTAACTCCTTTGTGCACCAGGGGTCAGCACAATTTTTCGTAAATTTGAGGCTATATGTGTTGTATCCCCTCTGAGAGGATACGCGTTGGTCCTACAGTCACCGAGCGACGTCCTACCTACGGGTTGTTTGCCGGCGCTTTAGAGCGCCACTGGCAACTAATCAAAAAAACACCTCTGTCGCCGTCACCCTTAGGTGCATTCAGGCGTGGAGGTTTTTGTTTATACTTACTTGTGGGGGTGTCCTTCGTATCGAAAATACGGCCTTCTTCAGTAAAAACGACTGCAGGTCTTTTGGTTTTTCATATCAATCTCTTTTATTTTAGCGGGGACCAGATATTTATAACATATCTGGCCGCGCTTCTTCTTCTTCATTTTTACAAACTTAATTCTACTTATTAATTAATCAGCGGTTGCGTAATTTATCTTCCGCCTCTTGCACAATAATTTAACTTCATTATTAGGTTCTTAATCTAGTTTTGTATTATTTGTTTACAATTAATTCTTATTTTAAAACATATTCATATATACTTATGTAATGATGCCAACTTGGGCCAACAAACATACAAACATGTATAACATGAGTAATTGGGTCATATTCAAACGTTAAATTCTTATTTAAATTATACTTGTTTTGCCAAACTGTGTGTATGTTAAATACAACAATAAAATATTAAAATTAATTTACTTCTGGTTTTTGCATGGTCAGCAGTTTACGCTGGCCGCACAGAAGTAAATTGTTGGCTTTATTTTATTGTCTTTAAATGAAATGAAAACTGATCGCCCAGTTGTTGCGGTAGATCAGTGTTCATTTTATTGTCTTACTTTTATTTTAATTGACTGGCCTTGGCATTGAAAATGCCGCAATGCAATGAATGTTGATCGCTTGCTAAGTTGTTGCGGTGGATCAACTTTTATTGCCAGCACTTGGCCACTAGTAGAAAGACAATATTTTGGGGAATACCTCGTTGTGAGTCACAACATTCCTCCCCCCTTACACAAAGAAAATTTTCTCCTTGAAGAGGTTAAAATTTTCGTCAATTAGTTCTTTGTTAATTTTATTTGTATGCTTGTTCATTAAAGTTATAATAGTTCTCCTTACTTCATTTCTATTCAAACATTGCCGTTTTAATATTGTGTCAACAAGTTGTTTGTTAATAAATTTTTGTTTACATATGATTTACATTTCGTGTTCATCTTTCTTATTTGAATTATGCTTACATTGTTTCTGTGTTTAGTTTTAATTTTTTGTTTGTACATTTTTACTTATTTATTTATTATCAATTTATAAATCCCTAACTTCCTGGCACTTGTTGGGGGTGATTGTTGTTTTATTAGTGTTGTCCATCGGTTCGCTGGAAAAACTGTCACGGCGTTTAATTTATTCCTCGTTATAGTTCTTGATACTGTTGAAGTGTGTGTGTTGGTGATATCGTTTCTGTTTGCCAGGAGGCTTTAAGCCCTATAGCTGGTTAACCTGGTCTTCATTTAAAAATGGACTTCCCGTCCTTGCTGGTGAAACTGTTTTATTTTTTATTATATCAATTTTTCAGTCTGTAACCTTATATGCATTTTGGTGTTATATTTCTCTGCTGAATGGTTTTTATGTCTTTTAAAATAAAATTCTTGCTTTTTGTAGTTTTATAAAAGGTTTTTATACCTTTTGTTGTATTACTTTTCTGATTTTAGAAAGACTTTTATATCTTTTGTTGTTTTCAAATATTATATTACCAAAAATGTTGTTTTTGAAGGTCTCTGTACCTTATTATGTTGTTAAAAATGTTGTAGTGTGAAGGTTTTTATACCTTTTGTTGTTTTATAGCATTATTTTGCCAAATATGGATTAATTGTTTGTTTTCGTTGTTTTAGGAAGGCTATTTATACCTATTTTATTATTAATTTTCAAATTTTTCTGCTTTATTAAGGGTTATATACCTTTTGTTGTTTTATATTCTTAATTTTTGTTGTTTTAAATTCAATCAAATTTTTTGCATTATTAAGGGTGTTATACCTTTTGTTGTTTTAAATTTTTAATTTTTGTTGTTTATATAAAAAAAAAATTTTAATTTTTTTTTAGTATTCGCAGCTTTGTTAGCATTTTACGAAGGTGTTTTCACCTTTTGTTGTTTTACTTTTTTATTTTTCCTGCTCTCATATTTATAAGGTTTTTTGTTATTGTTGGCTTTCCAGCACACACTTCCCGTGGTTGAAGTTTATTTCCTGACTTGCTGTATTCATTTTAAATTTTGTTTCTGCTCACTGCTTTCGGGTTCATCGACGTCATCTTTGGTTGCACCCCCAATCTCAACAATATATGATGTTCCCTTATCTATTTCAAACATAATTTATTCTTTTTCCAACTTTGTTTATTATTTTTAAATTGAATTCTACTTTTCTTTTAATTTACACAATTGTTAATCATACATGCTTTTCATGAATCTATTTAACATTTACATACTTCAATATTATTTACTCAGTATTTTTATGCGAACTCGCATGTTATTTTATATTGTTCTTTTATATGACTTTCAAGAAACATTTACTTATAAGTAACTACATAGTATTTATTAAAAATTTTAATATGTCTTCTTTTCGTATGCTTTTTAATTAAAAACCTTAATTTTTACTTACATTCAATTTCTCAATTTCAATATGTTTAATTTATAGCTTTACTTAATATTTTCTCGTATTGAGATTTTTCATTTACTTTAAGTTAATTATTATTTTTTTTTTCTTTTCTTTTTTAATTTTTGTTTCTTTTTCAATATATATATAACAATTTCTTCAATTTTCAACTTCGTGATTTTCAATTTTCTTCTAATCTTTAAAATAATATCTTCCTTTATGTAAAAATTATATGTCTTTTTCATTATATTTCCCTTTACTTCCTATATCAAATTACTTATTATATTTTACTGCGCTATCAAATTGTTTTTTTTTTGTTAATAATTTTTTTTTTTCATTTCCATCAAATCTTTTCATATTTTTTATATTTCAATACAAAACGAAAGTTACAGCATTAAAATAAAGTGGCACTATTTTGGGATCTACAAGTAGAATGTGTTGTACTAGAAATTAATCCTTGCGAGGGATTTCTGTAACAACGTCATTAACTTGAAGATGCCAACACAATTGCCTTTTACTTTAGATTTTCTCCATGTCTTTTTTTTCTGCCCTATCTTGGCTCTCAACTGTTTCATTTATATTATTCATTATTACTTTTTTTTCTCTTCTTTTATAGTCATTCTATCTATATCTTCTTTTAATTATATACTCACTTATAACTTCCATTGGCTGACATTTATTCATTTCTACTGTCTTTTTCCCCTCTTTCTCTTAACTGCTTCTTCTAGTAAGTATTTTCCTCTACTTCATTTATTTTACATCGCCGTATTCTGCCTACAAATAAGCTTTCACATTCACTTCGTTCTTTATATTTACCTCTTTCCTACAACTTTACTAAATGTTCTTAATATATTTTTCTTTTTTTTTTCATAATTTTACTCCTAATATGTATAATATGTATATATACTATTTTACCCTTTCCTGTTCATTTTTTATTTTATATTTTATTAGATTTTCCCTACTATTAGTCAGCGCCATTTTTTCATGTTACTATTATTTTTTTTTCGATTTACATACCTTCTTTTGGTTTAATATACCTAAATCAACTGTTCCTTTTGCAGTTCACTTTTCTTTATTTACTTGTTTCAATATAACTCATTAATATGTATTTCATTCTAATAATTGTAGTATTCCTTAAATGTATTGAATAATACTAACATCTATTATTTGCTGTCAGTTTTATTTAATGTTCTAACACTTAATCTGTTTCTATTTCTCATTTTCATGAAACAATTTTAGTAAATTGTTATGAATTTTCTTTGCTTTTCCTTTCATCAAAATCTCTGTAGTTACTGGGGTTCTTATTGCTAAAACTTCATACGGTCCTATCCATATTGGTGAAAATTTATTCTTCCTTGTTTGATTCTTCATTAGTACCCTGTCCCCAATTTTAAATTCTACTGCATTTAAAGTATTATCATAATAATTTTTTGATACCTCTTTTGCACGCTCCTGGTTCTGTCTTACCAGCTCGTGCGCTCTCTGAATTTGATATTTCATAACTTTTGAAATATCCTCGGCATTATACAGCGGACTACACTTTCGCCTTAAATTAGTTGGTATTTCTGAGTCAAACCCATATAAAGTTTTGAAAGGTGTTTGCTTTGTTGTCGTATGCGGTGTGTTATTGTGAACGTGCATCGCCCACGATAACCACTGATCTCAATTTGACCCGTCTTCTTTGGCAAACCCTCTTAACTATTCTGCCAAAGGCCTATGACTTCTCTCTAGGGAACCATTTGCCTGCGGATGATACGGTGTAATATGTAACTTTTTAATACCTAACATTTTACATATATCTGAAAACACGCGTGAAATAAAATTTGAGCCGTTGTCTGCAATTAAAACTCTTGGTGTATTGTGGCGAGTTATAATTTCGTTAAAAAATGCTTTCGATATCGTGCTTGCTTCAGCATCTGGTATCGCAACACAGGCCATATACTACGAAAAATCATCTTGAAACGTTAAAATGTATTTATTACCAGATACAGTCTCTGGCAATATGCCGACTATATCCATAAAAACCTTGTCAAATGGACGTGTTGGGGTGTCTGTCAATACCATAGGCATTTTGGTAAGTCTAGAACTCTTATTTATTTGACATTTGTTACATTTTTTCACATACTCCTTAATTTCTTTCTGCATTCCCTTCCATTTATATTGTTTTCTTATTCTAAAGTATGTTCTCAGCGCTCCCTGATGTCCTCCTAACGGCAAGTTATGAAAATCTTTTAATATTCTTTCTATATCTTTCCTATCCATTAGGATTTCTATGTTAGGATTGTTTTGTTCTTCTATCCCCTCATCCACTTCCACTAGTGAATCCGTGTTTTCTTCAGTCTCTTCGGTTGCTTCTTTTTCTCTTGCTTTAGATCTGGTTTGAACTACAACTATGTCTTGGTTCTGCTGTGGTATTCTACTCAATGCGTCTGCATTTAAATTCCTTTTACCTGGTTTATAAATTATTTCGAAATCATACTCTGACATCTTGTGTCTAAATCTTGCTAATCTTGACGTTTGATCCTTCAGATTTGCTATACCCCTCAATGGTTGATGATCTGTATATATCTTGAATGGCCTACCCAACAAATATGCTCTAAAATTTTTTGTCGCCCAAACAATCGCTAAAAACTCTTTTTCTATTGTTGAGTACCTTTTTTCAGCGTTATTCAATGATCTACTGGCAAACGCAATTGGTCGATCTTCTCCTACTTCCCCTTGTGACAAGACTGCCCCTAATGCGTCTCCACTTGCGTCCGTAGTTAATAAAAACGGTTTGCTAAAGTCGGGATATGCCAAAATGGGTGATGATTTTTTCGAACGCTTCCTGACACTTCTCTGACCATTGGAACTTACTATTTTTCTTCAGTAAATTATTTATGGGTGATGCCATCTGTGACATATTTTTTATGAATTTCCTATAATAATTAGCTAAGCCTAAAAATGCCTGAACCTCCTTTCTATTTCTTGGTATTGGAATATCCTTTAAGCATTTTAATTTTTGTGGATCTGGTAGCGCTCCTAATTCCGAACATTTGTGTCCCAGGTAAGCTATTTCCCTGCAAAGAAACTGAAACTTTTCCTTATTCAATTTTAAGCTATTTTCTCTAAGTCTCTGGAATACTTGTGCTAATCTTTCTCCATGTTGCTGTAGATTTTTGCCATAAATTACCACATCATCTAAATAAACAAAACAATCTATTCCTTGTAATCCTGTCAGTATATTATTCATCAATCGCTGGAAAGTCGCTGGAGCTCCGGTGAGTCCGAATGGCATTCTATTGAATTCATAATGACCAAATGCTGTACTAAATGCTGTCTTTTGTCTGTCTTCTTTACTCATGAGAACCTGATGGTACCCACTAGCCAAATCTAATGTTGAAAAATATCTGCAGTGCCCTAATTGATCTAATATTTCATCTATCCTTGGTATTGGAAAGACTTGCTTAATTGTTGCGTCATTCACCTTTCTAAAATCTATGACTAATCTCCACTTTTTCATACCATCGCTTCCTGCTTTCTTTGGTACTAACAGCAATGGCGAATTCCAAGGTGATTTGCTCGGCCTAATACTGTCGTCTTCTAACAGTTGTTCTACCTGTTTTTGAATTTCTTCTCTATGCGCCTGAGGTAATCTATATTGTTTCTGATTTATTGGAGGCTGATTTGCTTGAACCTGAATTTCGTGTTCTATTACTGGAGTATATGTCAATGTATCCCCTTCCAATAGGAAAATATCATGGTATGTCGTTATTAAATTTTCGATTGCAGACCTTTCCTCTACGTTCAAACTTTCATCTAATTTAATTGTTTGTGTGAATTTTTTAATCCTTTCTTTTACTTTACACTCGTTTACTCCATACATTGAGCCTGACTTCATTTTAAATATATTATAATTGGAAAATTTCGGTTTATAGTACCTCGGCAAGATAAAGTCTTCATTATTTGAGTTCAAAATTGATACATAAGCGGTATCGTTCTCTACCTTCGTTTAACTTTCTCCTAAATAAACCCCTGGCACAATCTCCTGTTTATGTACAACTACCACCGGAATTTTAGTCTCTACTTTAATTCTTACTGTTTGTATGGTTCTAGCTTTTATTTGTATTTCCTCACTGTAATTAATTGAACTTAACTCATTCATTTGTTTTAATGGTAATTTTATATTACCTCCTTCTTTATCATATATAGTTAATGTTTTATCTATCGTATTTATTATAGTTTTATTCCATAAATTATCCCGGCCTAATATGCCATCTGCAGGCAGTCCTTGTTCTAATGCAACTACGTGCAACTTAAAACTAAGATTATTTACCTCGTCATGTTCTATCCTCACTGACCCAAGTGTTTTCACGAAATCCCAGAATGCTACACACAAATTTTTTATTTCTTTTCCCCTGTCTTCAATTGTTTGTAATGCGTTTTGTTTCACTAAACTCGTGTCCGCTCCGGAATCTACAAGAAGAACGAGTCTACCATTTATAGCATTCTTGCAAGGAATTTCTATAAACACATCATCTACCTTAGAGATTCCAAAACATTCACCCTTTTTCTTTTCCAACACCGTCATATTTTTATACCAACCATCATTTGTTATATTTTCACTTAATTTTTCTAATTCCACATTGCATTTCTTTTGTATCATATTTTCATTTAATTTCTCGAATACCATATCTGATTTTTCTTTTATCAAAATTCCATTTAATTTTCCTGCTACCTCATTGACTTTTTCCTTTCTTACATTTTCGTTTAACTTTTCTGCTACCACATTGAATTTTTCTTCTCTCATATTTCCATTTAATTTTTCCAATAGCACGTTGCATTTTTCTTTTATTTTCCCGAGTGTTCCTATAACCTTTTCTGATGTCGCCTGCAACGACTCAACTGTTTCCTTCGATTCTGGGCTTGTGTTTTCTACATTCCTTCCTGAATGAGGTGTACAGAAATTTACAATCCTTTCGGATGTCAAATTCTCTGTTACTACTGAATGATCTGTTACTGAACTTTCCACTGGCTTGGATGTACAGTAGGCTGGTTGTTATTTTTTAAAATCAAAATATTAAAGCGATCGGACTACGATAACATGTGCCGCCCTGGAGTCAAAGGTGACACAATAAAAAAAAAATTGTGAACCTCATTGGATGTATCTCGTTTAACCAATTTTAATGTTTGTAGTGTTTTTTTAACTAATTATTGCAACGTGAATAAATTAAAAAACAATTCAAACGGCCTTAAGTTTACAAATCGAAAAAAACACAAAATTAATCTCACTATATTGGCATTATCTTGTTAGTTTTAAGCCAATTATTATGTTTAATAGATCTTTTAAACCAGTTTTCACTGTTGATTTAAGATAAAACAATTTTTCGGAAATTGGTGTGTGTCTAATATGCGAAATTATGTCTGAAATAATTTGAAAAAAAAAATTTTAATGCTATTTTGAAGAGGTTTTTAAATATAGATTAGCAAATGGTTCCAATTTTGTTGACTAAAACTTAGACAAATGGTGCTTTTAACGCCTTTCGGGTACATTCTGGATACTGTCTTCTATATTTTTGTGCAACCTAGATACAGAAATTAAAATAAATTGGTTTGTTTAAAACTTAATGATAATTTCATAACTTACTTGTAACAAAAATTGTTTTTGATTTTCATTCTTTGTTATTTTATCGTTCAACTCTTCGATAAGTTTAACGCCTCTTTCAGCTGTATCATTTATTACGCATAAATTATTTATAATATTTTTGCCTGTTTGATAGCTAATATTACGATTCCATTCATTAGGATCATCTTCAAGAAATTCAATTGAAATATTAAATCTTTTGAACAACTGTATAGACTTTCCACTTAAAAAATCTGTCGGAAAATCTTTGCGTAAAAATTTAGCAACTTCTTTTATGTTTAATTCAAATTTCTTAGGTGCTGCTTTAGAAATATCTTCTTCTGCAAGAAAAGTTCCTTCCTTAAATTGTAGAAGCTTTTTTGCCATTTTTTTACGTATTTCTGTGGAAATTCTTTCGTCAAAAATAGAAAATACGGCACACTCTTCGCTAAGGTACCATAAATGATTCCTAAACTTCGATAAACATGCACAAGATATTTTTTCATCATCGTCTCTGAAGTCATACAATGATTGAATCAATTGAAAGTCGTTCAAAGGAGCTTCAATTGCATCCGTCGCTGTACACCATGCCTTGATGTAAATCTTTATGATAAATGCACAAACTCGTTCCAGGGCCTTTTCTTCAGATTTTGATATTGTAAATTCTGATCGCAACAAAAATATCTTCAGGCAATAAATTCCTTTGGCCATCCACCTAGCGTGGTCCACCACCTGGAAGATGCATTTGAACTCCACCAGGTGGAACCCCTCCTAGCGTAATAATCACAAGCTCTATGAATTCTTTGTAATCTTTTCTTGGATGATCATCTTTGACTTTATTCATACAAAATGTCAAAACTTCATCACGTACTGAACAAATGGTGTTTTTTAAATAGTTGCTGGTATTAAAGTTTGATAGATTCGCTGTGTTAATATTGTTCCATTCATTTTTCAATCGTTTAAAAATTAAAATATCGGATCCAGATGAAGCATACAGTTTGGCCTCTGTGACAGCAGTTTGCAGAAGCAACTCCAAAACATGGTGACGACATGCTAAAAATAGAATTTCTCTTCCCAATTTCTGTTGCAGCAAAAATGATGCTCCGTTTAAGCGACCCGTGTTCGAGGATGTTGTATCAAAGACAAATGCCTGAACCTTTTGTAGAAGTGAACAGTTCTCTAATTCATCATAAACGGCTAACGAAATATTTTTGCCGGTGCCTGATGAAATTTCTGGCACCCCCAGCAATTGTTCTACATTTGTAGCTGTCACGATTATTGGAATACGGTCGACATGTTTATCGCCAGTCAAAGTAGGAAGCAATTTTGTGTCCCAATGGATTACTGCAAAATCAGTATTAAATTGTTAAAATCTGACCGAACTTTTTTAGCAGTTTCTTCGCGAAAATGCAAACGAGCATTGCGAATACTACTCCGGTTTATTATATAATCAGCAGGCTCTAGTCCTACACATTCGATGAAGGCTGTAAGTAAGTGCACGGCATTACGATCACTCACTTTGCATTTATCTAAGGCAGCTGAGACACGTTTATCTATAAGTTGTTTTTTACCACGGAAAACTCCAAGACCCTGTATATTAAATTCTTGATCTACATTTCTTGATTTGTCTTCACTATCCGAAGTTTCGTCAACTTCAACTTCCTCAGCTTCAGCTTCAACTTAAAATTAATATTTTTATTGAAAACCCTCACTAACTTAGAGTTTTGCACTCGTATTCATACAATTTTATTTACAAGCTATTAAAATGTTCGTTTTAAAAAATGTATGGAGAAATTTCAGGCACTCGACAAAATTTGTTTATGAATACGAACGTTAGTATAGGATGTTTTTTTTTTTAAGAGGTATAGAATTTCCGATAGGGATAACTGTCAAACTAGCTATCATACTGGTGAAGTGTCTCTGACTTTTTTTTTCAGTATACTTTGGCAAATCACTACGCAAAGACTTACACTAGAACAACGTTTACAAACCGTGGAAATTTATTTCCAAAATTCGAGCTCTGTTCGCCAAACTTACTGAGCAGCTAATACGCTATATATACAATGGATCTATTCATGATCTTACTTACTTACTTAGTTGGCGCTACAACCGTATGTCGGTCTTGGCCTCATCTAAGAATTTGCGCCAGCCATTTCTGTCTTTCGCTTGCTAGCGCCAGTTGGAAATTCCAAGCTTCGTCAGGTTGTCCTCTACTTGGTCTTTCCAACGAAGATGCGGTCGTCCTCTTCTGCGTTGACCGCCGCTGGGTACCGAATCGAATGTTTTCTTCACTGGAGCATCGTCTTTCATGCGCTGAACATGACCAAGCCAGCGAAGCCGCTCGATTTTAATGCGCTTGACTATGTCGATGTCAGCGTACAGCTCATACAGTTCATCATTCCACCGTATTCGGTACTCGCCATTGACGCAGATTGGTCCGTAGATCTTACGAAGAATCTTTCTCTCGAATGCTCCTAAATTCTTTTCATCTAAACTGCTCAGCGTCCAGGTTTGTGATGCGTAAAGTAGGACGGGCATGATGAGCGATTTGTAGAGCGTGATTTTCGTTCGTCGAGAGAGGGCTCTGCTTCTCAATTGCCTACTGAGCCCAAAGTAACACCTGTTGGCAAGAGTTATTCTTCGTTTGATCTCAATGCTGATGTCGTTGGTTGAATTAATGCTGGATCCCAGATAAACGAAGTTCTTCACAACCTCGAATGAGGTATTGTCAACGGTAACGTGGGTTCCAAGACGCTGAGACTGTTTGTTTGTTGACACCAAGTATTTCGTCTTATCTGCATTCACTGACAGACCCATTCGACTTGACTCTCTTTCTAATCTGGAAAATGCTGCACTGACTTCGCGCGTATTATGGCCAATGATATCGATGTCATCAGCATACGCAAGCAGCATAACACTCTTGTAGAATATTGTGCCACTACGTCTCAGATCAGCAGCTCGGATGATCTTTTCCAACATTAGGTTGAAAAAGTCGCACGATAAGGAATCACCTTGTCTGAAACCTCGTTTGGTAATAAATGGTGGGGAGAGGTCCTTCCCGATTTTAACTGCGCTGCTGGTGTTGCTCAGTGTCATCCTGAAAAGTCGTTTTAGTTTTGCAGGAATACCAAATTCAGACATGGTGGAGTACAGGTGCTTCCTTATTGGTCTGTTGAAGGCGGCTTTGTAGTCGACAAAAAGATGGTGGGTGTCGACTTGTTTTTCTTGAGTCTTCTCCAAGATTTGTCGTAGCGTGAAAATCTGGTCGATGGTGGACTTTCCAGGTCTGATGCCACACTGATAAGGTCCGACCAGTTCGTTTACAATGGGCTTCAATCTTTCACATAAAACGCTCGACAGGACCTTATATGCGATATTAAGAAGGCTTATCCCACGGTAATTGGCACAGATAGTGGGATCGCCTTTCTTGTGGATTGGGCAGAGCACACTGAGATTCCAATCATTCGGAATGCATTCTTCCGACCATATTCTGCATAGAAGCTCGTGAATGCATTTAAGTAGAGCTTCGCCTCCGTTCTTAAACAGCTCAGCAGGTAAGCCATCAGCTCCCGCGGCTTTGTTATTTTTAAGCCGAGCTATAGCTGTCAGAACTTCATCATAGTCGGGCAGCGGAACCTCGACGCTGTCATCCGCAATAGGGGTTTCCGGAATATCATCTCTATTGGCGGGATTGTTGTCAGCGTCGCCATTTAGAAGCTTAGAGAAGTGTTCCCTCCATAACGTCAGTGTACTCTGGACATCTGTCACTAGATTCCCGTTTTCATCCTTGCAGGAAGAGGCACCGGTTTTGAAACCATCGGCAAGGCGTCTTATTTTTTCGAAAAATTTTCGGGCCTCATTCCTGTCACCATACATCTCAATCTTCTCCTGCTCTCGCTTTTCTGCCTCTCTTTTTTCCGCCTGAAAATATGTCTCTCTTCCCTCCTCTTTTCTTTGTATCGCTCCTTAGCAGCGCGCGTTACAACCGACTGCAGGGTGGCTTTGTAGGCGGCGTCTTTCTCTGCAGTGGCGTCGCGACACTCCTGGTCGTACCACTGGTTTCGGCGAGGGCGTTGGTAGCCAATCACCTCTTCAGCAGCCGCACGCATGGAGTTGGAAATGTGTGTCCACTGCGCGCATATATCATCGATTGGAGGAGTGCTTTGAAGCAGGAGTGAGAGTCGAGTGGCGAAAGCATCGGCTGTCTGTTTCGATTGCAGCTTGTCGACGTCTAGCTTTCTCCATGTAGGGTTGCGTGTTTTCTTAGCTGCGCACAGACGTGTACGGATCTTGGCTGCAACAAGACAGTGATCCGAGTCAATGTTTGCACCACGGATCGTGCGTACATCCAATACACTGGAAGAGTGCCTTCCGTCGATCAAAACGTGATCAATTTGATTTTTTGTTTTTTGATCAGGGGACATCCAGGTGGCTTTATGAATATTGAGATGCTTGAATCTAGTGCTACTTACGACCATGTTTTGTGCTGCGGCGAAGTCAATCAGCCTCATTCCGTTATCGGAGGTGTTGTCGTGGAGGCTGAACTTTCCGACTGTTGGACCAAAAATATTTTCCTTGCCCACCTTAGCGTTGAAGTCACCAAGCACGATTTTTACGTCGTGACGGGGGCTATTCATGATCACATTTACTTTTTTGGAAAATATTCATCCAAGTCGAGCCAACATTTTGGTCGTTGCATTGAATTTGTTGTGTTCTATTTTAAAAAAAAAGTTCTATGCCTCTAAAAAAACACCATTTATATGAAATTACCTGGAAATATATTATCACCAATGATACTTCTTGAGTTGTCTTTGCTTTCCGAAGTGTCTTCACAGAAATGTTGTACTTGATCTTAAAATTAATATTTTGTAAAATCAGCCCCAACTAAGCTTTTTATAGAATTATCTTGAGAGCAACAAGCATCATTTTTCTTTCTTTTTGCAGCTTCGTTTTCCTGATATGTAAGTTTTCTTTTTTCTTTCTGAGACAATCTTATATCAACTCCAAGCATACATCCCGGACGACCCGGTTGTCTTTGCAAAAGTAAAAATTCTTTGTCTTCTTGAATTTTTATAAGCTGAAGAGCGTCTGCATTAGCAATGTCAAAAAGATTATGAACGCTTTCTTTAAAAAGTTTTTCTTTTGCAAGAAATCCTGCGGATCCTTTATTTTTACTTTTGCCTAGATTTCGCCATTCTTCATAAGTTTTTTAAATTTTCTTCACACAGTCCGAGTGATGTCTGGTTGGGATTCGTGCTTTTTTTCAAAAAATTAAACACTCGTCGATAACTAAATTTGCACTTTCACATAAATCCAGCTTTACTATTCTTAAGTTATAAAACAACACTTTTAGGCAGTCGAGAGTTGAGGGCAACTTACTGCCTAGAATACAAGAACTCGTTGCACCAATTATATAAATATTTTCTCGCGGCACTTTTATTTTATTTTATATAATTCGATTTAAACTCACTGTTATTCACTCTGCACCTTAAGTTTTCAAATAAAAAGGCGCGAAAAAACAGCTGATGCCTTACATTAAAGTGTTGAACACATTGGTTGTCAAAAAAAAAGGTGGCAACAGACGAACAAAGTTATATCATATTACTTTTCAGTAATTTGGTAGTAAGTATGTAGAAGACAAACTTTTTAACCAGATCTGCATCTATTAAGCGAATTTCAAATTTATTTAAAAAAATACCTCAGAAATACACTTCAAATATAAAAAATATGTTGAGAGCTTCATGAGATTAAATTAATATAAGAGCCAAATATATTGTTTTTTTTGCAACTTTGACCTCATATTTCCTTAGTATTATCTAGATAAAATGTTGTGTTGACAACCTGAATAAAAAATAATAGAAATACATATATAATAAAATTAAAAACAACAAATTTATTTACTAATTTAAAATTAATTAATTTTGAAACCAATATAGAGTTTTTTGTTATTTTTAACCTCAGGGCAGCAGGTGTTCCCGTGATCTGATAAAAAAAAAATGTTATGTTACTGAATCTAGCGTAAATAAAAAAAATGTCGGGGTCCTGACTTAAATCGGACCAACTTTTTTTTTCTCCATACAAGTAATAACCAGCCTAATGTACAGATATTCACAATCTTTTCCGATGTCGAATGATCTGTTACTGAACTCTCTCCTGGCTTGGATGTACAGATATTCACAATCTCTTTAGACGTAGAATTATCTGTTACTATCCTTTCTATTGGCTTAGATGTACGGATATTCACAATCTTTCTAGATGTAGAATTATCCGTTACTATCTTTGATGGCCTTTTTTTTTTTGCTCTTATTTCGGGGTTCCCAGCTCAATGGCCTTGGCTGGGCCCCTGAAAGTTTCCCTGCCGATTTTCCCAGTTGTTCCTCCTATAACACTCATCCTGCATATGACCCACCTTGTCACACCACCTACAGCGTACCTGTTGCTGTCTCACTGGCAGTTCTCACCAAAATTATTTGCCCTAAAACTCGATCGATCGTTAAATATGTTCCGGTTTTCTTGCTGACTACTAGGAAATTGTCTAAAATTTTTCTGTTGTCCCCTTGGAGCGAATGAGGGTGCACTCTTCCAGCAATTTTTATGACCATATTCCTGGCATTTTTCGCAATATGGTGTGTTTCTCCTTATTATACACACGTCCCTGGTATGCCCTCTCTCCTGGCAAAATGAGCACCTTATAGCTAATCTGATATTCTTCAACTGTTTTTCATCCTCCACCTGTATGTTATATTGTCCTCTTTGTTCCTGACCTCTTTCCCGGGGAAACCTAATTTCCTGTTTGCCCTGGTACTTTTGCCCATAGTTGTTATTGCCTTACCACGAGACTCTATGTCGCTTATTCTGTTCGCGAACGAACTTAACCTCTCTCCCGGCCTTTGGACGCAATGCGATAGTTCCATTATCAACGTATTATACGTTGTCTCCTTAAGGTACTTCGCTTTGATTGCCCCATAGAGTTCCTCAACCTTGCCAAATTTCTTATTCCTGCAAAACTCAAATGCCTCCCCATGTAACCTTAATTTCACACAATCTGTGAAGTCCTGTGCATCTACTGGTTTCACTGCTTTGAATGCCAACTCGCATCCTTGTATAAATCTTTAAACTTCTGCCCGTGACTCAGTACCCGAAAACAAGGGCACCAAATTATTCACCGTTTTCGCTATGTCGTTTATATTCATAATTGTTCGTTTAACCAGTCCGTTTCTTCAATCTAATCCTGGTCTATCTTCTGTCTTGCTTCTTGCAAATTTACTCTAACACTCCGTGTGATAGTTTTCAATAAAAATACGAATTCTCCTCCTGCCATGAGGTACATGAATAAATACAAATTTAAAGCTTACAAAACACATTTTATATTTTTGGTTTAATTCCCATTTATTTAATGTTTTTGCCATATATTAACCATACATAAGCCGACTTTTGTAATACAAATATTCTTAATTATATTTAAAAGATTTTTTCTTTTTATTCTCTATATTTTATACAAAATTTTAAAATTCAGAATTTTTCCTACTGGCTGCGCCATTTTGTTGTATCCCCTCTGAGAGGATACGCGTTGGTCCTACAGTCGCCGAGCGACGTCCTACCTACGGGTTGTTTGCCGGCGCTTAAGAGCGCCACTGGCAACTAATAAAAAAAAACACCTCTGTCGCCGTCACCCTTAGGTGCATTCAGGCGTGGAGGTTTTTGTTTATACTTACTTATGGGGGTGTCCTTTGTATCGAAAATCCGGCCTTCTTCAGTAAAAACGACTGCAGGTCTTTTGGTTTTTCATATCAATCTCTTTTATTTTAGCTGGGACCAGATATTTATAACATATCTGGCCGCGCTTCTTCTTCTTCATTTTTACAAACTTAATTCTACTTATTGATTAATCAGCGGTTGCGTAATTTATCTTCCGCCTCTTGCACAATAATTTAACTTCATTATTAGGTTCTTAATCTAGTTTTGTATTATTTGGTTACAATTAATTCTTATTTTAAAACATATTCATACATACTTATTTAATGATGCCAACTTGGGCCAACAAACATACAAACATGTATAACATGTGTAATTGGGTCATATTCAAACGTTAAATTCTTATTTAAATTATACTTGTTTTGCCAAACTGTGTGTATGTTAAATACAACAATAAAATATTAAAATTAATTTACTTCTGGTTTTCGCATGGTCAGCAGTTTACGCTGGCCGCACAGAAGTAAATTGTTGGCTTTATTTTATTGTCTTTAAATGAAATGAAAACGGATCGCCCAGTTGTTGCGGTAGATCAGTGTTCATTTTATTGTCTTACTTTTATTTTAATTGACTGGCCCTGGCATTGAAAATGCCGCAATGCAATGAATGTTGATCGCTTGCTAAGTTGTTGCGGTGGATCAACTTTTATTGCCAGCACTTGGCCACTAGTAGAAAGACAATATTTTGGGGAATACCTCGTTGTGAGTCACAACAGGATCGTCAGTAAATCCGTCAGAGGTTTTAAATGATGAAGGGAATCCATCAGATTTTTTTTTGGTGTTTATGAAACCCCAGATTTTCTTCGGATCAGACAATATTCTCAGCTTAGTACTGTCTAAATAATTTTGATATAAGGTAGCTGAGCAATTTTCAAAGTCCAGAAACAAACGCTTGTAGATTTCTAGGTCATTCAAGTCTAAGCTACAGACATATTTTTTCCATGCCCTATTCCTGCTGTTGCGAAGAATCTTTAACTCCTTTGTGTACCAGGGGTAAGCACAATTTTTCGTAAATTTGAGGCTATATGGCACGGACAGAGAAAACATAGCAAAGATTTCCATATAAAAAAAATTAATTGAATCATCAAGAGTGTTATTATTAACATATTCTAAAATAACATGAAGTTTACTTTGAAGTAAATGATTGAACTTCAAAAAGTCAGCTTTTTTAAAATTGAATTCATAAACTTTGTCTATTGAGTTAGACTTTACTATATTATCCCTTTCTGATTTGTACCAAATGCTCAATGGTGGATGGTATTCATCAACAGCAGTCAAAACATGAGGGGCCCTCTTAACAATCACATTGTTACTATCTGTAGTTAAGACCAGGTCAAGAAGTCTTTCACGACTATTATAAATACAACTCACTTGTTGTAAGTCAAAACATATATTATCAACAAATATATGCTCTTGGCGAGTCTTCGAATTAGATGCACAAAAATATGTATCATCGTCAGAAGATTCCCATTTCAAGTCAGGCAGATTAAAATCACCTAACAATAAAATGTCGTCATTAACGTCAATTGTGCTTATGACATATTCTATGCAATCCGCAAGGCTTGCATAAACTTCTACACTGCTCTTAGGAGGAACGTATGCATTAATAAGATATACATTAGAATTGCAATGTACAACCTTGACGCATATAAGTTCGATGTTAGCAGAGCAGGGAATAACAATAATGGAACTAACGAAGGAGTTCCTTACAGCTAATAAGACACCTCCACCGACAGCAGAAGTATTGTCAGCATGTCTATATCTTCTATAAACTTCAAAACTGTTATCAAACAATTCTAAGTCAGTAATGCTTCCGTTTAACCAAGTTTCAGTCAGTGCGATAATATCCTCAGAGAAATTCTGAGACATTAAAAATATGTCTCGCGTCTTAGAGCGTAATCCCCTTACATTTTTATAGTAAAGGGATAACCTATTCAGACTTAGAGTAAACAACGTTCGAAAGGTGAGTACACCTTCGCTTAAGATAACTACGCCTGACTTAGAGTAAACAACGTTCGAAGGGTGAGTACACCTTCGCTTAAGATAACTACACCTGACTTAGAGTAAACAACGTTCGAAGGGTGAGGACACCTTCGCTTAAGATAACTACGATTGAACTAACTACTCAGTCTTAGAGCATGTGCATGCTACTGCGCCTGCGACAAGACTGCCTGTCCTAAGAAAACGCGACTGTTTTATATTCTCCCGTTGCCTTTCTGTTCCGTGTTCACTTGTTTTGTTTTCCCTGCCTGTGTATATGTGACTGTGTACATGGCTTTGCATGTTCGTTTGTGTGTATTTATTATTTGTTTACTTATTTGTTATTCAATACATTATTATTTTTTCAATAGAATATTTATAACTTAATATTATATATTTTACCTAATAAGATATAATATAATATAATAATTTCCATACATTTTATTCATAATACAATATATAATAAATCTTTAAATTGAATTAAGATAGTTTAATATACATTTCAAGTTTTGATTGTTTACTTTTTCCATATTTTAAATTCAGTTAACAATTCATTTATATAATTTGTGAGACCCAAATTGTGTAAAAATTTGAATCCTCACAGATTTATTAAATCATTTTCAAAATTAATAGATCAATGGTTGGGTGGCTAAAAGAACAGGTATCGTAACTTCGATCTAAACGATACTGCTGGTGTAAATTAAGGAGTTAATTCGCTATAAATTAAATAGTTACCGCATTTTTTTTTCGTTCACATTTTTTTTTTCTATTATATGGGGATTCTATATATTTAATTTTTGTAGTGTTGCCAGGACAACGAAGTGACAACGAACCTCTCCATAGACCGTTGTGTAGCCGTATTGATGGGTCCCAAACCAGTCATTATCGCTCCAGCAAATTCGTCAGATGTTAAAAAACTGATAAAATGTCAACCATGCATTACATTACACATGAATAGAAACAAACAACAACCATTAGACACAAATTAAATCAACATTATTTTACTGCGTAGTAACAAAATTAGCTGATGCAATACTTAACGTTATTGCTGAACCCCAGTAGGAATGACTGCCCGTATTCCTCCCACTGGTGTTAGAGCAGTACTGAAATAGTGTATATGATTTAGTTTGCTGCTTAATAGCGAATTGGCAGATGCAATATTTAATTGGTATTGCTGAACCCCAGTAGGAACGCCTGCATGCATTCCTCTGATTGGTGTTATAAGCGTTGTTGTAACAATGTATGAATTTATTCGATTACCTAATAACAAATCGGCATATGCAATACCCAATGATATGGCTGAACCCCAGTAGGAATGACTGCCTGCATTCCTCTGACTGGTGTTATAAGTATTCTATAATAATGTCTATAGATTTATTCAAATACCTAATAACAACTTGGCAGATGCAATACCAAATGCTATTGCTGAACCCCAGTAGGAATGACTGCCCGCATTCCTCTGACTGGTGTTATAGGCATCGTTGTAATAATGTTTATAGACTGATAAACCCCTTGTTACAAAAATCCCTAACCTAAATAAAACGCTTCCTTTTCAGGTTTCATACCCATTGGGTTTGTAATTAAGTGTAATTTTGCGTATGGTATCGGTAGCTGCTAAGCTTAGCTTAACTTATTATACTTTACAAACTAGGACTTCATTATTCTTAAACCTAATACCTAATAATAAACTTAAACTAACTAGCCTTCTGAGCTCATCCCTTCCCTCGACAAGTCCTCGCATCCCTTTTGCCTATCAGGACGTTTCCCTTCTGATTTGCTGGCGTACGACCCAGCAGGAATATCTGAATGAAAACTTTGGAGAAGTTTTGGTCCTTACAACAATTGAATCAATGTGTTAGAATTTATACACTATCGCGTGGTATGATACTCGAATTAAATCGCACTTTGAATAGAATTTATGGATGAACAATATTGCGATGTCGACTCACGATGATTTCAAACTGCAATGACTGTTATGCTTTTGAATTCTCAAATCGGAACTTTTAGCATGTGTTGGTGCGGTGTTGCCAGTTTTTTTTTGTTTACTTTGTGGGGTGCTCACACGGTCGATATGCATGTGAGCTGTTCGCATTTGTTATTTTCAATGTTGGTTAGACAATGTTGACTTCTTATGGTTGTGGTTGCATATATCATAAAATCGGTGCAATGATGCAGGTTGTCAAATTTGTTGAATGTAGGATCAGCTCGGTCAGCTGCTGGTGTAGAACTTAATGCTGCGGCTACATTTATCGTGACTACGATACAGTTGGCTCACAGGTTAGTCCCAGTTTTATGCTGTTTGTGATGGTGACTTTACTGTCACCATCATTGTGGAACTGGTTTGTAGTTTTTCACGCAGATACGGCTGCCGATCCCAGTTGTTGACGCGGGTGGTGCCGCGCACAAAAGTTTCAGATTTTGCCATGGATGCTGCCGCGGTTCCCAGTTGTTACACAATTGATGCTGCGCACCCCGTCACCTCCTGTTAAATTTGTTTTGCTGTGATGGCAATAACTTTTTCTCACTATTGTGTCACCGTTGACACTCAGTTTTTTATCAATGGTACTTTAAATGTTGTATATATATCACAATTTCACTGAAAAGATGACTGTGAATATATAATAAAACCAGGGTTCAGAATATTCACACACCTTCACTCACAATCATTTGCTAGAAGCACACAACACACAATTTTATTTTCATTTCTTTTTGTGTGTAACGGAGTTGGCATGATGTTGATCATTCAACATGAATTCTTCGTTTTAATATTTGCTTGTGCGTCACAAACTCAAACAAAGATTGATCTCAACAATTCTGTATTTCAGTTTTACACTTATGTTTGCTTCAAAATGTTCATGTTGGAGAATTCAGGCCTTGGTAAAAAAAAAAACTATGTTTCCAACATGAACAAGTGGTGTTTGCAAAAGTTTCTTTGTTTTTGTCGGTCATTAAGAGAAAAAAACATGCAATGACTGGTTTTTTGCTATGCATTAATCGATCACTACCGTCGTGTGACGTAAAAAAAACGAATGCTGTTCTGGTTGCTGTGCAGCGTATAGAACTGTTCTTTGGCCAAATGTAGCAAATATTTTTCTAATTGGTGCCGAAATTTGTAACATTTAGTCAAAGAACAGTTCAATACGCTGCATAGCAACCAGAACAGCATTCATTTTTTACATCACTTGACGGTAGTGATCGATTTATGCATAGCAAAAAAACCAGTCATTGGGTCATGTGAATAAAAAATCAGCAAATGCTTTTACTGAATTTTTCTAGTAAAAAGTATGGATTTAGTGAATAAAAAAAGCTATATAGATATAGCTTAAAAAGCTTAAAGCTATATAGATATAGATATAGATATAGATATAGATATAAAAAAAGCTATATAGATATAGCTTTTTTTTATTCACTAAATCCATACTTTTTACTAGAAAAATTCAGTAAAAGCATTTGCTGATTTTTATTCACATGACCCATTGCATGTATTTTTCTCCTAATGGGTACAAACTATTTACCTTGCAGTGAATAGCCGAATAATGTCTAAACAAATTTCTTCAAATTTAACCCCACACATTTGGGATTACAGACAGTTGGCGCTATTTTCTGCTTCCAGAAGAATATCTGATGTTCTTATGTAGCTAGCATATAAGTTTTGCGAAATTTTTTGCGAAAATGCTATTGCTACCAAACTTTTAAAATGTCAAATAATGCAGTACTGCCAGTTTTTTCAGTCGCAGCGTCATCTAGCCATCAATAACGGCTAAGTGTTATCTACTTTTACAGTTGCGCTTTCAACACTTAAAAACATAGAATTGGATCAATTTAAATGTCCAGCTCACTTGCTGGATTATTTGTTGTTTTTGCTTTGCTTGCAAATGCGATATGATCCCGATCTCCCATGAAAAAAAACGCAGCTAATATATATTTTAGTACAATCATTTTTAGTGCAACGAATTTTACATAAAACATTGATAGCTAATAATGACAAAAAAATTATATGAAAATTAAAGATTTTACTTTTAATGCCAATATCTCCGCTGTTTTTAATATATTTCATTAATTTTTTTATTGTTAAAAAGTTCAATATATTTTTTAATATAAATCTTTGTTTATATAATAAAATTTTCATATTTCAAGGACGCAATGAGTCCCACCATAATTTTTATATTGTTGAAAAGGTATTTTGCTAGCTTTAAGATTAAATAAATATAAAAATTATTTTTAATTTTTAAAATATGTTTTTCGTACCCCTTTTTAATTCAATTAGCTTTTAGTTAAGTAAAAGGCGGATTTTAGGAGTTCTAGTTTATTTACAAATTTATTTACAACTTACTCTCGCGTATGGCGAACTGATTGCCAAGACACTATTTTCTGAACTGACTAAATACTTTAAGGCAGCAGGGCCCATAGCCCATGCCACCACAACGCGTTGAATATGTATTGTAAGGCAATGTACGCTACTGCGAACGCGCACATTGCCAACACTACGAATACACAATTCCCGATATGCATTTTAACGTTTTTTTATATATCACCAGAGTCACTGGCATTTATACTATGTCGCTTCGTCATCAGCGCTAATGACGGAGCGACAGAGCGGTTGCGGGGTGTATTATATTTACCCACACAAACGTGCGCTTGCCTGTGAGCTGGGTAGCTAAGCCAGCGCCCAGGCAACCAACGCTCAAGTTATACGACACGCTTGTTGTTGCAGCTTAAAACAACACACAAGCTGCCAGCTATTGAAGATAAGCATTTAATCGCTTAGTGACGAATCGTCACTTGAGGCCAAGCTTTGCTAGCTTGGCGCGCCAGCTATGACTCTGGTCAGCGGCGGCTCAGGTTACCGCTGTGTTATTCCCAGCGATAACAACGTCGCCAGCTGAGGAATGTGTTTGGCTAAGCGTTAATCGTAAAGCCAAGGCACTTGAAATTAAAGTGCTGTTTATTTGAGTGGGTTGCAACAAAGTGTCGCCAAATAAGCGAGGAGCATTAAACTCCTCTGACCCACTTCTATATTTATTCTAATTCTTAAGGGGGATGGGGTGACAGACGGTCACGCCACAATACTCCCCCCCTAGCATTTTAAATGCGAGACAACTACCAAATACTGAGTATAACCGGGCTGGACGGCGCACCTGCCTACCGCTTCTGGTTACGACCGGCGATGATTTGCGTCTCTCTACAGCTTTGAAAAAGCCTCCCGCGGAGTCCCCCGGCGCGCCGGATAATGTCACGGCGTTCTTCTTAGGCTGGGATGGACGTTTGAGTGCACACGGTGGGTCGGGTGATGTACTATGTTTTCTTGGACGCCCCACTCGCCTGCTTCGCTGTCCAGCGGTGTCCAACGGCGGGTCGGAAAAAGTCACGACCTTTTTGGTTTTGCCGGTTCTATTCTGTTGGCAGCCCACGTTGTCCAACGGCGGGTCGGAAAAAGTCACGACCTTCTCTGCTGCATGGTTGGTAATTGTGGATTGTCCCACGTTGTCCAACGGCGGGTCGGAAAAAGTCTCGACCTTCTCTGCTGTATAGGCTGGCTTTAATCGATCAACAGAAATTTTTGCTTTTCTGCCATTTTGGTCAACCACGAAGTACTTCTCGAACCTCTCCAGAACTTTGAATGGTCCGTCGTACCGTGACTGTAGTGGGCGTTGCACCTTGTCGATTCTCACAAAAACGTGTGAGCACGTGTCCATGCCCTTCTGCATGAACAACCTTGGTTTATCGTGATGGCTAGTCTGCGATGGCATAATTGTGCGCATCATGCGCCTCAGGTCCTTCACGAATTCCGTTTCATTGGTTCTTGACGGTGTCGGGGTCATAAATTCGCCAGGTAGTTTTAGTGGGGTCCCATAGACCATCTCAGCCGGCGATGATGCCAGGTCTTCTTTAACTGATGACCTAAGACCCAATAAGATTATTGGTAATAAGCCGCTCCAGTCATCGCTTTCGTGGCACATTATGGCTGCTTTTAGCGTGCGGTGCCATCTTTCTATAATCCCATTCGCCTGCGGGTGATACGGGGTAGTACGGAAGTGTTCGATACCCAACATGCGGTTTAGTTGGCGGAAAATATCCGACTCGAATTGCCGACCTAGGTCTGTTGTGATGCGTAGTGGAACTCCAAAACGCGCTATCCATCCGGATATTAAATTGCGCGCGACCGTTTTGGCAGTCATGTCCTGTAATGGGATCGCCTCAGGCCATCTCGTAAATCTATCGATGATGGTGAGACAATAACGATTTTCCCTTGAAATAGGCAGTGGTCCCACTAAATCGATATTAATGTGCTCAAACCGCTCACTTGGTTTATTATAAAACGCTAGCGGCGATTTGTTGTGTTTGTGTACCTTGGATCGCTGGCATGCCAAACAACTTTTTACAAAGTTGTGCACGTCTCTCCTCATATTTGGCCAGACGAACCTCTGCTGCACCAGCTTCGTTGACGCACTCACTCCTGGGTGCGCTATGCCGTGCAGTTTCTCTATGACACTCTCTCGAAACTTGCGAGGAACCAAAGGGCGTATTCGGCCATGCTCTATGTCGCACCATATGGTTGAAGAGCAGTCTGGTAAGCTAAGCTCTTTGAGCGTCAGAGACGTTTGGACCTTTTTGCTAACTAGGTCATTTATTTCCGAGTCCAGGCGTTGCTCCTTCGCCATGCTATCGAAGTCTATCGGGGTCTTCACATGGGCTACCTGTTGAATTCTGGACAAAGTATCCGCCACAGTGTTGTCTGCCCCCGGTAAATGTCTGATATCGGTACAGAATTGACCAATATAATCCAAATGGCGCGCTTGCCGCGGTGATGCCTTTTCCAAACTTTGCTTAAATGCAAACGTAAGTGGCTTATGGTCTGTAAATATTACAAATTCGCAACCTTCGATCATGTGTTTGAAGAATTTCACCGCCTGGTAAATTGCAAGTAATTCTCGGTCGTAGGTGCTATACTTAATCTGTGCAGCCATCAATTTCTTTGAGTAAAACCCTAAAGGCTGCATGTGGCTCCCAACCTCTTGGTTTAGAACTGCCCCTACTGCAAAATCCGAGGCGTCTACGCTGAGATATAGCTTGGCATTTGGCTTTGGATGATACAGCAACGCCGAATTGGCCAGATCGCTCTTGCAACTTTCAAACGCCTGGTCTGCCTCTTGGTTCCAGACTTAAGGCGTTTTGTCGTTCTTTTTATTCCCGACTACTAACGCCTGGAGCAGCGATTGAGTTGCTACCGCATTTCGGACGAATCGCCGGTAAAAGTTCACCATTCCCAGAAACTGCTTCATGTCTCGGGCTGTCTTTGGTTTCGGGAAATTAGAAATGGCTTGAACCTTTTCGTGATGGGGGCGAATACCCTCCTCATTGACCGTGTGTCCTAGGAACTTGACCTCTGGCTTGCCCAGGGTACATTTAGCTAAATTAATAGCTAGCCCGTTCTCGCGCAGCAGCTGTAGAATTCTTCGTAGATCCTTTTCATGCTGCTTCTCATCTGGCGACGCAATGCATATGTCGTCAATGTAGACAAATGCATAATGAGCCTCAGTAGCCAATATTTTATTTATGTGCCTCTGAAAGGTTTGGGCTGCGTTCCTCAACCCGAAGGTCATATATTTAAATTGAAACAATCTAAATGGCATCGTTATTGCCGTCTTTGGAATATCTGCAGGCTCAATTGGTATTTGGTGATATGCACGCTGCAAATCAAGCGTTGAAAATATCTTTTTTCCATGCAATATGTGCGTAAAATCTTGCACATGGGGTGTAGGGTAACGGTCTGGCACCGTTTTTTCGTTCAGTGCCCTATAGTCCCCACATGGTCTCCAGGTCCCGTCCGCTTTTCTAACCATATGCAGCGGGCTCGACCAATTGCTATCTGATGGCTCGCAGATATTGCTCTCAAGCAGGAAATTAAATTCTTTTATTGCCGCTGCTAATTTATCGGGAGCCAAACGTCTGGGCCTCGCGTGTGTAGGCGGCCCATCCGTGATAATATGATGAGTAACACCTGACTTTGAGGCCTGTTTAATCGGACTTAGGGTGGTAATATCGGCATACTCGGACAGAATTTTTTCGAAAGGGTTGCGAAAGTTATAAGAATAAATTTTTGTCTTACCCATTTCTGCTGCCAAACCATTGCATTTTCCTCCGGTCTCTCGATCAACCAATTTGCTATTTTTCATGTCAACCAGCAAGCCGTGATGTCTCAGGAAATCGGCTCCAATAATAGGTGTTTTGACGTTGGCGATGACAAACTTCCAAATGAACTCCCGCCTTAGTCCCAGGCTGAGGGCAACTTCCTTCTCACCGTAGGTCTCGATGCTCGTTCCGTTCGCCGCATACAGCCTGCAAAAATAAGGCTCGCCAAAACGTTCTTTCCTGCTGGGTGGTATCACTGACACGTCCGCCCCAGTGTCGATTAAGAATTTCCTGCTGGTTCTGACATCTTCTACGTACAGACGACATATTTCGCTATTGCCACCCGTGTCGCCTTTGGTGGGTGGTTTCGAACTTAGTTTTTTGCCGGTTTGTTCCAAGTGCAAGGGGCTACGCATTTGGCCGCGCTATTCCCCCATTGCTGGTGATACCAGCAGTATCCCGCTACAAAGTTCTCGTCTCGTAAGGCCGCCCGTTGACGCCGCAAACGCCGCTGCAGTGTGCTCTTGCTGGGTCCACTTTTGGGCTGCTGTTGCCTGGGAGCGGAGTTAGTCCTGCACCTTGGAGGTATAAAGTCGCGGTCGACCTCTGGTTCAATGCCCGCTGGTTGTATATCCCAGCGTGCTTGCGAGCGGCTGTGCGTGCTTCGAGGCCGTGGGTTATTACGCTCGTACAGAGCGTCCTCCAACCTGTGCAACCTTCTCTCAAGGCAGGTGTCAGCTGGGGGTGCAGTAGTTACTGCTACATGCTTCGGGCGATACTTGCCCGATTCTATTATTTTGTCTGCCTGGACCGCCTGCTGTGCTAGTTGTAAATCGACCACTTGTAGAATGGCCTGGACGTCGTTGGGCAGGCGGGCTAACCACAAATTCTGCAGCATGGCCTCATTTACTTGAACGCCGCCCATTTCCTTTATTTCATTCAAGAGCTGTGAGGGGCGGCGGTCCCCCAGCTCCATATCTTCCATTAGGCGCCGCAGCTTCTCTTGAGGGCTGTCCGCGAAAATGTCTAATAGCCTACCACGTAGGGCTTCATACCGCTCCGATGATGGAGGGTTGCGCACGACTGCGCTAACTTGCTTTAGCACTTGCTTGGGCAACGCGCCCACCACTGTATAAAATTTCTGTGCGTCACTTTTTGTGCCCTGCTTCGCGAACAAGGCTTCCAATTGTAAGAACCATAGGTCTGGTTCGTCTGCCCAGAATTGTGTCACCTGGACAGACTGCACTCGGCTTAATTCACCCGCGCACGTTAGTTGTGCCGCTGCGCCAGGCTCCGCCGCCGCGGCGGTTTCACTATCTACCGGTGGGGCTTGGTCTACGGCCTCGTTGACCGGCTCCTCACTTGCCCGCTCTTTATTTTCCATATTATTATTTACTTTAAGTTTTTTTTTTTTAAATTTTAAAGTCTTTAAATCCTCGCGCACTTTACTTTAACACTCGACTTTACGCGTTCTCGGGGTCACCAATTTAGTTAAGTAAAAGGCGGATTTTAGGAGTTCTAGTTTATTTACAAATTTATTTACAACTTACTCTCGCGTATGGCGAACTGATTGCCAAGACACTATTTTCTGAACTGACTAAATACTTTAAGGCAGCAGGGCCCATAGCCCATGCCACCACAACGCGTTGAATATGTATTGTAAGGCAATGTACGCTACTGCGAACGCGCACATTGCCAACACTACGAATACACAATTCCCGATATGCATTTTAACGTTTTTTTATATATCACCAGAGTCACTGGCATTTATACTATGTCGCTTCGTCATCAGCGCTAATGACGGAGCGACAGAGCGGTTGCGGGGTGTATTATATTTACCCACACAAACGCGCGCTTGCCTGTGAGCGGGGTAGCTAAGCCAGCGCCCAGGCAACCAACGCTCAAGTTATACGACACGCTTGTTGTTGCAGCTTAAAACAACACACAAGCTGCCAGCTATTGAAGATAAGCATTTAATCGCTTAGTGACGAATCGTCACTTGAGGCCAAGCTTTGCTAGCTTGGCGCGCCAGCTATGACTCTGGTCAGCGGCGGCTCAGGTTACCGCTGTGTTATTCCCAGCGATAACAACGTCGCCAGCTGAGGAATGTGTTTGGCTAAGCGTTAATCGTAAAGCCAAGGCACTTGAAATTAAAGTGCTGTTTATTTGAGTGGGTTGCAACAAAGTGTCGCCAAATAAGCGAGGAGCATTAAACTCCTCTGACCCACTTCTATATTTATTCTAATTCTAAAGGGGGATGGGGTGACAGACGGTCACGCCACAAGCTCACCGCTAAGCAAAGATGAAACCACCAACAACAAAAATTTTCCAAAACTTGTTTGGATTAAAGTTCGTTTAATTACTTTTCTAACGGTGGCTTAAAATAAACTTCAGCATGTTTTTCATTATTCCAGAATTTAAAAAACATTTCATCGAGAAGTGTATGTTAAAATATTTATAGAAATAACTCTCGACTAACACCGGGTATATCAGCCAGCATAAAATAAAAGAATTTTCTTTTTAAAATGTTTTTGCTTAGCAGTGATCTTGTCTGCTGCTGTTTTTTTGTTGTTGTTGAGTAGTGACCTCGTTTGCTTCTGTAGCTTTTTGTTGTTGTAGCTCCTGTTATTGTTGTTGTAGCTGTTGTAGTTGTTGGAGTGCTGTTGGCTGTTGACGTTATTGCTGCTGCTGTTTGGGTGGCAAAATCGTTTTAGACACTTTTGTTGCACGCAGTGATCGTGTCTGCGGCAATTGTTGTTCTCGTGCCGTTGTCGAGGCCTTTTCCTTAGATATTATATCATAGATGGCGTCCATGAGCTGTGATTCACTGTGTACGTTCACAACGCGTTTACGGTTGCTGAATCGTTGTATTAGTGCTCCAATATGTGTCGATGATGTTCCCGTGATTATGGTGTAGGTTTCGACGCAACCTAGTTTAGCTACGGAGGATTTTTTTTTGTGTTTAAAACTACTGGTTCACACTGACCGTTTGAAATTCAAGCAACCATAAAGCACTTTATCACTGGGATGTGGTTGTTGCTCGAATTCAGTGTTAACCTCACTTTTTGTAGGTCTCCCAGATGGTGGCGGTGATCTCGTGTGGATTTAACTTTTTCGCTGCCTTGGATTTGTGGCAGAAGGGTCACAAGAAAATATTGAACGCTGCGCCGGTGATGCTGATAATGGTGTTGTTGCTGTCATTGTTGCTGAGTTGGTAATATAATGCTCATTGGTAAACCGTTTCTGAGGCGTGTTATGTAATTTTCGGTCGTTTTTGTTTAGCGTTGTAACCTCGGCTACGTCGGGCGTGTGAATTCGTAGATGGACGTCTGTGTAGTAGCTGGAGTGATATGATGACGAAAGTGCGGATGATGTCCTTGATCGAGCGAAATATTCTTAGTTTCTTGTTGCTTGTGGAGCTGTTGCTTTAAGGTTGCTTTATCTCGTGGCAGGATCGCCAGTTTTAGGTTTTTATCTGTGGCAATGAAAATCGTTTGGATATATATTTTTGATTATTTTATATTTTATTTTTTATTTGGAGCATATAACCAGCACGTAAGAATATTTTCACAAACTCTGTTATAAATTATATAAATTTTGAACTCTTAAAAAATAAATATTTATATATAAAATTTGAATTATGAGTGAAGTATTTTTTGTAAAGTTTTTTTTTATATGTTTATACTAATGTGGACACCATATTTGCATGTATCAGTTTAACCTTGTTACGATTTAATACATGCATTTAATATAGTAATTTAAAAGTATGCGTAGTAAATTTTCCTTTATAAGAACAAAATTTATAATAAAGACATGACTGGAATACCATAGTTAGAACAAATCTGTGTCATTTAAACTAACGTCTCAATTTCAGCAAGTTACTGCGAGTTCAAGTGCTGGTAGTAGCAACATTATCAAGGTTTCCAAACTTCAATTAGTTCAAGTGCTAATTGATGAACTTGGCCCTTGGCACTATAATCAAAACAGGTTACAAAATAGGTCCCTTGGTCACAATGTCCAAATGACAGAAATAACAATATTTATGTTTTAATTCGACACCATATTTAATATTAAATTTTTATTTAAAAATAAAAGGTATAAAAAAGGTGTATTTTGCTGTTATTGCGTGGACTGGAGCGATTTAAAAATATGACGACTGATAGGGACGATGGTTCTCGCAATCCCCCGTCAATCGTACCATCAACTTTGACAAACTGTCAAGCAACAGAGAGAGCTTCGAATATTACTCAAGCCACGATAATGTCAGCAATTTAAGGTTCTCAAGATTCTGTTGAATCCGTGCAGTACTCTGTAACGATGCGTTCTCCCGGCTGGGGTCAGCTTGCCAGACCTAGGTTTCGTTCCAAATAATTTATTATTCGGAGCGCCAAATCAAACTCTTATTTTGTGATACGTTATAATGAATGTTTATTGACAAATTAATATCTTAATTTATATAACACCAAAGGAATACAATTACGGTTAATTATTTACTATTCAATTAGTTCTTTAATTATCTCGCAAGTGAAATATAAATATGTAAATATTCAGATTTATAAGTAGTCAATAAATATTAATATATATATGTATATTATTTTATAGTAACACGAAATATTATAATACTTATTCGATGATTTGCATTCTTGTCCTTGAGCCTCCTGATGTCGACTATCTAGTCATCTGGTTCTCGGTTTGTCTTAGCACACTCTGCAGGGAAGGATCTTACTACAAAGAGGCAGTGAAGACCCAGGATGTGGTGCTTGGGCGGACGACTCTCATCCGTTTACCAAGACTGGACGGGGTAGTTTTGCCACGCAGGGTAACACGTATGTAGGAAGTGAAACTTGGGCGGACGACTCTCATCCGTTTCCCAAGATGGGGAAATGAAGGTAAGTAAGGAAAGGTATTTTAAGGGGGCGAGGCGCACTAAATATACTTCAAAGGGATTCTTACGATGTCTGGAACACTGCTCAATGCAAATCGTTTTTATGCGTTACTGCCGCTGATAATGGTACCATTGGCGTCGGCTGCTGCTAATGGTAGCTGCGCAGTTGACGTCAACGCTTGCTGCTGCGTCGTTGACACTGACGTTTACTGCCTGGAGTTGACGTCGCTGCTTGCTGCTGGTGTCCTCTGATGTCGGCGTTTAGTTTATTTAATTTTCGAACGCGAGCCGTTAACTTGTTCGGCATTTTAACGCTGCTCACTCCCTGATAGAAGTATACTTTGGTTCGCGACTGGAGCTCAACCGTTCTTGTTGACGGCACTTTACTGAATGACGATCTTCCTCACCATATCGTCACTTTGAACCT
The DNA here is from genome assembly GCA_963920525.1 of Dichetophora obliterata. Lineage (NCBI taxonomy): Eukaryota > Metazoa > Arthropoda > Insecta > Diptera > Sciomyzidae > Dichetophora > Dichetophora obliterata. Next base: position 137,529,355 of record OY986437.1, read on the forward strand.
CCGAGTCATGCCATGAATTATTCCCTCTCACTCTCGCTTGTGTGGCTCCTGCCACTGTCTCTATTTCCATGGAATTCTTCCGTTGTAGGTGCTCACTCGTGGCTTGGCATTATCCGATCGTCCCGTTGCACATTAAAAGAAACAAACAACAACCATTATAGACAAATTAAATCAACATTATTTAACTGCGTAGTTACAAAACTGGCTGATGCAATACTTAACGTTATTGCTGAACCCCAGTAGTGTAGTGTGCTCTCAGTATACACACTGCCGACCCTAAGTTTCGTTGTCATAAACAGCAGCATATTGAGTGACTAATAAGTTAGCCCTGCATTATCGGCCTGTGCTGCACTCAATGCATGCGAATAATTTCATTACTCACGCAATATTGTTGACCGTGCCAAATTATCATTCGTCAAACCAAAAATATGTAATTTGAATCCTTTCGATGATTCAAATTCAATATGCAAGAACGAAACGCAACATAGGTTATAAGTATATTAACTCACTAGAGAAGTATGACCATAGATTAATACTACTAAGTAAGTTTTGTAAAAATGTTATAAAAGAGCCGAGATGGCCAACAATAAATCAGACTTTAATTAACTACACAAGCTGCCAGATCTCTGCCTTGTTCAGTTTATTTTAACGTCTCTGTTTGCCTTGGACATAGTTCAAGTCGGCAAACACTGCAGTCTATAGCGAAGGCAAACTCTCGTTAAATGATTAATTTTAATTTCCGTTAAATGATTAATTTATTTGGACGAATACATGTGAGACTGTAATTTAATTTAATTTAATTTATTTATTTATTTATAAGCGCTTGTAAGAAATAAACTTATAGTTAAGCACCGATAACATGTGTGGATATAAATCAACAAATTTTTAATATTAAACACTTAAACATAACTTGAACAGAAATTAATTAATTTAATACATTGAGATCAAAAACAGTTTTTTAAAAAACGATTATAAGAATTTAAAACTGAAAATTAAAAAAAAAAAATAAAAATAACTTTAAATTAAGAGAGAAAAATATCATTACAAAGAAATGAATTAGGTAAGAAATCGAATGAAAAGAGATAAATGAAGAAAAATAATAGAATAGCGAATCAAGTAAAAATAGATAAAAGTTTTGGTTAGAAGGAAGACAAATAATCTGATAATTTAGATTTAAATATGGCTGTATTGCAAATACGCTGTAGATACGGTGGAAGTGAGTTCCAAAGACGTATGGAATTAACAAAGAACTGACGTTCGGACGCTAAGCAGGCATGTTTTGGTTGGACTAGGTTGTTTCCGCGCTGAGATCTTAAAAATTTTAGTTTATTATATAGGTAAACTGGCTCTTTGGTAAAAATAATTTTGTGCAGAAAAACTAACGCCCTCAAGTTCAAAACACTGTCAAAAGTCAAATTGAATATTTTTTTTGCATACTGGGATATACGGTCGGTTCGTTTAAGTCCGAAGACATAACGAGCGATGTTGTTATAGGAAACGTTCAACTTGCGCTTACTAGCAGCATCACAGTATGCAAAAATTTCGGATCCGTACAATAAGGTGGGGACAAGATACGTTTTAGCTAATAACATTCTTATGTGAAAGGGGGTGAAAAACTGTGTGGCCCATAGGCTACGGAGCATACCATAAACTTTTCCTACAGTGATGTTGACATGATTCGTCCAATCTAAAGTGCTGCTGAAGGTAATACCCAAATTTTTTGCCGTTTTTACAACTTCAATACATGACCCATTTATCGTAACGTCCGGAAAGGGCAAAGAAGAGTTATGTTTTCTCGTTATAATTAAACATTTTGACTTATTTGGGTTTATGCTTAAGCCATTAGCGGAAGCCCAATCGTAAATTTTACACAAATTAGCATTCAGACTATCAACACACGTGGTAATATCACATTTGCGACAGCTAGTATACAGTTGTACATCATCAGCGTACATTTGTATGCCACAATTTTGCAGCACAGTTGGTAAGTCGTTTATATAAACCGAAAATAAAAGAGGGCCCATTACAGAGCCTTGAGGAACGCCACGGTTTACAGGTAAGAAATTGGAAGTAACGCTGCCTATATTAACGGCTTGTGATCTGTTTGTGAAATAAGAGGTCATTAGTCGAGTTGCAGTGGCGGAAAAATTAAACACATTTAATAATTTCGAACATAAAATTTGGTGATCAACCGTGTCGAAAGCTTTCGAATGATCTAGCAAAACCAAGAAACTGATTTCATTGCGATCGAGGTTATTTCGAATTTCATCGCTGACGTCAAGTAGAGCAGTCACGCTATACTTACTCTGCCGCTATAAAAAAAATAAAACGATCCTTAAATAAATTATAACAGTAGGAATGACTGCCTTTATTCCTCTCACTGGTGTACTGTATACTGCTTAACCCATTTCCAGCTATTGGTGCATTTTTGCAGCAGTAGATTTAGAATTTTCTCCAGGTGAGCGCGAAAGTCATATTACCCGGCACTGTAGAAATTATGTTAGTATGGACCTTTGACAGTATACATTATTTTTGGTTTAAGTCAATTTGGTCGTTTACTTGGATTTTACTACCACGGCGAGTCGCAATATTTGGTTTTTTTATATTTTTTATTTTTGAAAATTCCAAATCGCAATATCGAAATTTGCTTTTCAATGGTAACTATTATAAGTTTTAAATTTTATGTTAAACAAAATGTAGAGCCCGTTTGCTGTTTTAAAATGAGCAAGTACGGCTGTTATGGTATGTGATGCAGCTAGCGGCTGTTATGGTATGTGATGCAGCTAGTGGTGCAAAAATGCATCAGTCCGCCCAGCCCGCCCAGCCCTTACCTGTGGAGGTAAAAATATATTGCCAGACAAAGTTTAGGGCCATATATAGACTCTGGGCGAAGTTTCATCGATTTTGGCCCGGTAGTTAAGGAGCCACCGGAAATGGGTTAATAGCAAATTGGCAGATGCAATATTTAACTGGTATTGCTGAACCCCAGTAGGAATGACTGCCTGCATTCCTCTGACTGGTGTTATAAGTATTCTTTAATAATGTCTTTAGATTAATTCGACTACCTAATAACAAATTGGCAGATGCAATACTTAATGTTATTGCTGAACCCCAGTAGGAATGACTGCCCGCATTACTCTGACTGGTGTAATAGGCATCGTTGTAATAATGTTTATAGACTGATAAACCCTTCGTTACAAAAATCCCTAACCTAAATAAAACGCTTAATTTTCAGGTTTCATACCCGTTGGGTTTGTAATTAAGTGTAATTTTGCGTATCGCATCGGTAGCTTGATCGGTATTTGATATTCAACTGATGTCAGTTGACGTTAAGCATTAAAAAAGGCAAGAACTCGCTACTGCTCGCTTCGCAACTATCAATAGAATACAGAAGGAGAAATGTTTAATGATAAATGGATGCTAGATTTTTTTTATAGAAAATACAAACGATGTAGCGCAATGCCTAATATGCGAACGCTCTGTTTGTCGTTCCGTATTAATGTATGTGCAAAGGCATTACTCGGTTTGTCACGCACAAAACAATTTAATTTTAGGAGAAGAAAGAAAAGTAAAGCTTTTGGAATTAAAAGCTAAATATTTTTTAAGGTTTATTGCTGATGATTTTTATACAAATATTAATAATGCTAATATTCATAATAGCTACATTCCTTTCTTGCAATTTAAAAAGGCATCCTATGCTGTGTCATTGGCCATGGCAAAAAATGCTGACCGTATGAAGATGGTATGTTTTTTAAAGAATTGAATCAGGTTGTTTTCAGTTTTTTTTGGGAGCAAGGGAAAGAAATGCAAGAAATTGTAGAACAAATACGTTTATCCAGAAGAACAATAACTCGCCGAATGGAAGTTATTAGTAAATATTTATATTTTACCACGAAACAAAGGTTATTAAACTACAAATTTTTTTCTATATGCTGTAACGAAGCTGCCGGTCTTCCGGTTCTATAGCTGAGGTATTCTCAGCCGTGTCCAGGATTCGTCACAAAAAAAATAGATTTATTTGTTTCAGGTTCTTCCAAATAAAGCTTTTATTTCACGTTTTAAGTTTGATTTCTTACAATATTTTACGTAGAAACTAAGTAATAATAATAGTAAGGCGGTATAGTGAGCAATGCGATGGTGATTGATTTTAATGGGCGTTGGTGTGCTGAGTGGGCGGAAACTCTGGCGTCTTGGTAACAGTCCTTATGTCCAGCCGGTGCTTTACTAGTACTACTCTTCCCTTTACGCTCTGATACTGCGCTCCCAGCTAGGATGATGCCCCTTTAGAACTGACACTATGCCTCACTAACTGAAACCCGTTGTCCCTTGCGAGCTGACGCTGCGCCTCCAAAGCTAAAACCAGTTGTCCCTTGCGAGCTGACGCTGCGCCTCCAAAGCTATAACCAGTTGTCCCTTGCGAGCTGACGCTGCGCCTCCAAAGCTAAAAACCAGTTGTCCCTTGCGAGCTGACGCTGCGCCTCCAAAGCTAAAAACCAGTAGCCCCTTGCGAGCTGACGTTGCGCCTCCAAAGCTAAAAAACCAGTTGTCCCTTGCGAGCTGACGCTGCGCCTCCAAAGCTAAAACCAGTTGTCCCTTGGTCAGCTGTAAGGTCCGTCCTCAGTCTTTGTCTCGCCTGTTATCCTTGCCACTTGTCTAAATTACCAAATTACTTTGACACAATCTTACTTCTGTGTGTATTCCTTGATAGTTCCTATATCTTCCTATGGCTCGGCAGCTACTCCGTTTTGCACTTCCGCTCGCTTTGGTGGTCCGTCAGCAACTCTTCCGTAAGCTCAACCGCTCAGCTCAACTGTCTGTCAGCAACTCCTCTGTAGGCTCAACCGCACGGCTCAACTGTCTGCAAACAACTGACTGTCTTCTCATCATCAAATTTAGAAGTTAAATTCAAGAACTTAACAATAAAATTAATTCATCTTATATATTATAATTATTCAGTTCAATAAGAAATATAGATATATATATGTAATGTATGTAAGTAGCGATTGTTGTTAATTGTATTCATGTTTTTGTTGTTTCGTTTTGATGTTCTGGCTGTCTTCGTATTATTGTTGCTGTTTGGTTTTATTGTTTTGTTGTCGTGTTGTTGACTCTTCTAATGTGTTTTTGCGTGTTTGCTTGTGGTAGTTATATGTGCGTAGTTATATGTGCGGCAAGACTGGTGCCTGTTTTGCCTCGTCACAATGCCTTGACGAGAGCACGGACATAAATAATTTAAGCGTATTAATCATATGTGTTAAGTCAGTAAATGAACATTTGAGAACAACAGAGGAAATACTTTTCGTTGTTTCAATGCATGGGCATGTTACAGGCGAAAACCTCTTTAAAATACTACAACAAAATGTTTTTTCACTTTTTGAACAAAAAAATTGACTGCGATTTGTACTGATGGAGCCAGAGTGTCTGAAAAAAAGCAAGGGCTGATAGGTTGGTTAATAAAAAATACTATACAAATTCCAGCTTTTTATTGAACCATCCATCAGCAGTCGCTTTTTTCGAAAGAGTTAAACCTTTGCTATGTAATGGAAATATCCATAAAAATTATTAACACAATTCGAGAGGGACATAATGCACTACGGCACAGAAAATTTAAAGATCTTCTCGATGAACTTGATGCCGAGTTCGGAGATTTACTTTTGTACACAGAGGTTCGTTGGCTTAGCCGGTGCAGGAGCCTGCAACGCCTTTTTGATTTGAGAAATGCAGTTTTAGTTTTTTTCGAACAAAATTTATGTTCAAACTCGGATGATTTAATTTCAAATCGTAAAAATAAAGATTTTTTACTAGACTTAGCCTTTTTATGCGACATTACTCTCATGCTAAACAATAATTCACTTAAAAAATAACGATCTGTCCAATTTGGATAAAACCAGGATAATATGGTCAGATAATTTGAATTTGAATAAGTTAAAATACTATACAAGGATTGTTGAGGAATTATTAATTTAAATAAATTAAATTTTAAAATTCTGACTTTAGATTCGAAATCAGCGACCCCTTAACACTGATGAATGACATTTAAAACTCTTAAAAAGACATATAATTAGGTGGCAACCCTATTATTTCAATATTTTATAATTTTGAAATTCTGACAACGGATTCATATTCAGCGACCCATTTTTGGTGTATCATTTTTTTGTTGCCAGCCCCGAATTCATAAAACTACAAAAAATTAAGGTGGCAACCCTATCTACCATCTTGAATTTTAAAATTCTGACTTTAGATTCGAAATCAGCGACCCCTTAACACTGATGAATGACGTTTAAAACTCTTAAAAATACATGTTATTAGGTGGCAATGCTGTGGTAAAAATTTAGGTGGCAGCCCTAACCTCCATCTTAAATTTTAAAACTATGACATTATATTCGAAATTAAATCCGTTGTCAGAATTTCACATATACAAGAATTCGCAAAAAAAAATCTAGGTGGCAACTCTATCCGCCATCTTAAATTTTAAAGTTTGACAGCATCTTCGCAATCATTTACCCTAAAATGGCGCTAACCGAAACCACAACTTGCCTTTAACTTAATCAGCACTTAACTGACACTTCAACCTTAACCGAACATTGAGAAAGGGCTTTTTTGCTAACTGCTGGTTAAAGTTCTGATTAGTGCTTAACCGGACATTGAGAAAGCGGCCCTAAGAATAACAACATATTAAGAAAAAAACATCGCTCACTAAGGTATCGCCACCATAACAGCTCACAAGTGTTGACATAAGGTCGCCGCTCTTATTTAGGGATGAAAATTCAGCGTTAGCGGAAAGCGGCTGGCAACGCACCGCTTAACGCTCTTATTTAGGTTTCACAGTTAGAAATTTTTCTAAAAAAAATGCCCCTGGCGTACTAGGCAACGGCCTTAGCGAAAGACTTAGAAATTTTTCTTGACTAAAAGACTTAGCAAAATTTCGAGTCGAAAAGACTTAGAAAAATTTCGTAAAAAAATGTTCCTGGCGTACTAGGCAACTGCCTTAGCGAAAGACTTAGAAAATTTTCGTGTCCAAAAGACTTAGAAAAATTTTACTTAAAAAAAGACTTAGAAAAATTTCGAGTCGAAAAGACTCAGAAAAATTTCGAAAAAAAATGTTCCTGGCGTACTAGGCAACTGTCTTAGCGAAAGACTTAGAAAATTTTACTTAAAAAAAGACTTAGAAAAATTTTATAAAAAAAAAGACTTAGAAAAATTCCGAGAGAAAAATGATCCTGGCGCGCTAGGCAACGGCCTTAGCGCAAGAGTTAGAGTTGAACAAAGTTGATGACTTAACTAAGTGGCGGCCGCAGCAAGAATGACTTTTCTTGCGCTGGTCGAACATGTAGCCAGCTAAGTTTTTAGTCACCGTGTCAGTGGGGTGGGTTTGGTGTAGGTAGGTTTTGCTATACATGATGGCGGTGGTACTCAACTTAGTGCAGTGTTGGTAGCCGATCAAAATCCTTTCGCTTAGCGATCGTTTACACGCTGCCTGTTTACTAAGCAATTTGGAATTTTCCCTAGCCTAAACTATCCTCAATAAGATACTATCGGTGTTTACAAATAATCATAGGGTATATATAACTCAAAAAAAATAATTTTAATTTTTTTCAAATCGTCCGCCTTCGGCGTACGTGTGGACGCAAACGAGTGTAAATGACTTACGTCCTCACAATTTTCAACCCTCAAAATTATCCAACATAAATTTAGAAACCGTTTATCAGATGACATATCTCAGATTTACTGCGCGTTAAAAATTATGAAGGCAACATAAACATAGACGATATAATAGAATTTGAAACTTTAGAATAAAAATAATAATAATAATAATAATACCCAACTAGAACTAATGGTCCACATTTGGGTTGCAGCTACGTCGTAGCGTTTATTTTTGTGTCAAAATTGACATGATATTACGTATTGGTTACGTTACAGAGACCTCTATGATTCGAAAGTGGTGAAACACAATGCCGACATTGAGTTAGTGAAAATGACTTTGAAGTGACTTATCACATTTTAGTATACACATTTATATATAAATGCATTACAAAGTTGCCAAATGCAAAAAATTAATTTTGTTTACATGTTTTGTTTACATTTTGCAGCCATAAACATAATTATTTTATAATTAAAATTTATATAATATATAGGAGTACAACATAATCTTAAGTGTTTTTTGATATTATTTGGAGCTAAATGTAGATGGGAAAGAAGATTTTCGGTAAACTAACAGCCAAAACTTCTTAAGAATTTAAGCGCAAGCTGAATTTAGAAAATATTGCAACAATTTCATCCATTAATAAAAAATGTTTAAATATAATAATAATTTGCGTCCACCATTTGAAATAACTTGGGTCGCAATTAGCTAATTGTTACAAAATGTACATCTTGATGAATGATGAGTGATGCCTACACTTGAGTCGCAATTAGCTAATTGTTACAAAATGTTCATCTTGATGAATGATGAGTGATGCATATTTTAAAGGTAACACTTGATAAGTCGTTACAACATTCTGTGACCTAGTGGTAAAGTAGAATCCTAGGAATTTTTACAAACTTTTCCCACAAAATATTTTCCAAATCAGTATCACTGATATCAGTATCGTCGTGTAAAAATGTGTCTTAAGTAACCTGTGGTCGCAAAATTCTACTTGGGTAATAACAATAATAATAATAATAAAAATAATAATAATAAAAATAGCAATAATAAAAATAATAAAAATAATAATAATAAAAATAGCAATAATAAAAATAATAATAATAATAATAATAATAATAATAATAATAATAATAATTATAATAATAATAATAATAATAATAATAATAATAATAATAATAATAATAATAATAATAATAATAATAATAATAATAATAATAATAATAATAATAATAATAATAATAATAATAATAATAATAATAATAATAATAATAATAATAATAATAATAATAATAATAATAATAATAATAATAATAATAATAATAATAATAATAATAATAATAATAATAATAATAATAATAATAATAATAATAATAATAATAATAATAATAATAATAATAATAATAATAATAATAATAATAATTATTATAAGTCGCCAAAATCCTACATAAAAAACTTCTTGAAAAGCACAAAATTCCAGTAGAAAACACACCTTATTATAAATATGAGCCCTCACCAGTAGTAGAA